>BSBN01000973.1:0-1488073 GCA_027924645.1 Cunninghamia lanceolata | reverse complement strand
TTCTTGTCGGACCACATAGATCAGTATGTACTAATTCCAACAATCCGGTAGAAGACTGATCTTTGCTTTTAAAAGAGACTCTGCTTTGTTTGCCTAACTGACATTCTTTACACACACTGTTTGTAGGTTTTATCAACTTTGGAAGATCTCTCACAGCCTGAGTATTGCTAATTTTGATGATGTTATCAAAATTTACATGACACATTCTTCTATGCCATAACCAACTCTGATCAATTTGAACAAACAAACAACTTTTATTTGAACCAACCAGATGAAAGATGTTACCTCTTGTCTGAGTACCGGATGCAATTTCAGTTCCGGAGCTTGTAAAGATTCTGCATTTTCCATTCTTGAACCGGAGATCATAGCCTTTGTCCACTAACTGACCAACACTGAGAAGATTGTGCTTCAATCCTTCAACATATAGTACATTACCTGTTTTGCTCTTACCATCAAAGGAAATAGTTCCCCTACCTCTGATTCTGCCAGCAGAATTGTCACCAAACTTTACCATTCCTCCTTCATATCTTTCCAAATCTAAGAACTTATTCTTGTCACCAGTCATATGGTGAGAGCATCCACTGTCAATAACCCAATCATCCTTTTCTTCCACTTGAGCAGCCAAGGCTTTTTCAACAACTTTGTGATTGACAGATTCAGAGAGCAAGGAATCTTCTTCCTTGATGGCTATAAACACCCACTCATTTCCGGATTTGCTTCCTGGATCTGATTCATCATCTGTTACTCCTTCATTGTCATCTTCTTCATGAACATAATAGCAATTCTTTTGAAACCTTTGTCTGTGAGTATTAGATCTTGCAGATCTCTCCGGACATCTTGAGGCAAAATGACCAATCTTATTGCAGTTAAAACACTTAAAGGGTAGTTTTCCTTCATACTTACCGGATCCTCTTGGCAGTCTCTTTGCAATGAGGGCTTCAAGTTGAGCTGTTTCTGCTTCTTCTTCTTCCATGTCTCTTCTTGCTTGATCATACCATGACATTTTCCTTGATGAGTTTTCACCCGGATCAAATCTCTGTTTGCCTTTCACATAGGCACTGGCTTTAAAAGCAGACTCAGTCTTGGGTGGATCATCTCCAAACTCGGTCATTTCAAATGCAGCTAGTTTGCCAGCCAATTGTTCTCTTGTGACAGTTGTGTGGGCTCTGAATTCATCAATGGCAGCAACTTTGATTTTGTAGACAGCAGGAAGGGATCTTAGGATTTTGCAGACAATCTCATTTTCATCTAGAGTTCCACCAGCATTTCTGATTCCACATACCAGCTCATTTACTCTTGGCATAAAGGTAGTAATGTTTTCATCATCTCTCATTTTCAATCTTTCAAATTTCCCTTTCAGACTTTGCAACCTTGCACTTTTGACAAACTCATCTCCTTCATACAGAAGTTCCAGTTTAGTTAGGATCTCATATGCAGTTGGTAGGTCAATGACATTCGAGAGATCTGAGTCATTCAATGCGCTTAGAAGAGCTTCCTTGGTCCGCAGATTGTTTTCAGCTTCTGTGGTTTCATCAGGAGTTGTCGGACCACCTTGTGGGGGTATATATGGTTTTGAAATCATAGCCAAGTATGCTTTTCCCATACATTCCAAATGACACTTCATGCGACCTTTCCAGAGAGTGAAGTTGGTTCCATCGAACTTCGGACTATCCTTCTTGTATGACGACATCCTGGATCACCTCAAGCGGTTAAGCTCCTATCAGAGGAACTCAGCTCTGATACCAATTGTTGGATCTAGGGCATACAACTGAGAGGGGGGGGGGTGAATCAGTTGTATAGAACTTGTTCTCTTTCAAACACTTAATTCTCTGTTGTTAGTTAGCAGCATATCAAATAATCATTCATGGAAGCACAATACATAAACACAAGAGCAGATAAGCATCAACACATTGAACACCAAGATTTTGACGTGGAAAACCCGGTTAAGGGAAAAACCACGGGGTGATTAACCCAAGAATTATTCTCTGTTAGAAGAATAAGGAAAAATGAATGGCACATGCCAATAAGGGCTCACTGCCCGAGCACACTGCTCACAAAGAGGCCCACTGCCTACAAGGAGACACACTGTCTACAGAGTGATAAAAATCACAGTCTTGAACTGGAGAATGACATCTCTACCATGTCCGGATCAGTTCCAATTAAGCCCAACAATCTCTGCTCTGCCTTTCGCACCTTTCTTCGCTACTCCATACTCATCCACATGCTGCATCACTGAAATGAATTCACAAATCATTATTTATACAAGACATCGACTTAGGAACAAGCATCTAAGTCGGCAAACAACCATAGGAGTATCCGCAAGATGAATAACACATCCGGTCGGCTAAACAGAGCAATAACTTCATCCGGAAGAATAACTTCAATTCCGGGCTCTGCCATCAATGCGGACCAACAACATAACTTAAACATGATTCAAGAACCTTCACAAGTCTGTCTGAATGTCCGGATGCATCCGCACTTTCTCTGCTTACTGGGATCTCTTGTCTTCCTCATCCGGAACTTCAAGAACACAGTCTGTCGCCACTGTCATAATGCAGGAGGTACATCCGGACCTCCAAATTACACACAAATCAGGATGAAACATCACAAGGACATATAAAACACTCCTTCCAATCCGCAGATTATGATAATACAATTCCGGACCTCACCGGACCTTTTTGTGATCCTCTGTCACCTCCGGATACTTGCCGGACCCGGTTCTATACCGGCAGCCATAACTCCTTCAGATCTTCATGCGGACCTCTGAAATCTTAACTGTAGCATCTTAAGACTCATATCTACTAACCCTTTAATCCGCATCCTCCGGTTCTCATCCTATACAGTATATTTACCTTCTTCTCATCACTGTTCTTCACTGTTCCTGACTGAGGCTAATTTTCTCAATATCCTCAGCACAAAGCTCATCAAATCCTTCTTGTCAATGCAGTGTGAGTATGTTGACATCAATGACAACAATGGCTCACCTCATACTTGCAACACAAGTTTCTCCACCTCTGGACTCCTTCCCCAACATCTGGGTCTGTAGCAATTTTCTTCCCTCCGAGCTCTAATGTAAGGACCCTCTTGAGCCAAACTTGAATTTTCAAAAATTTTACTTTATTAACAAGTTCTTATGAGATATATCAAGACTTCCATTGAGTACTCAGGAAAAACATCGGCCAAAACGGGCCATATGTTCAAAATAGAACATTAATTTAGGCCAAAACAGGCCATATGTTCAAAACGAAACATTCTTAAGCCAACCCAGGCTCTTCTATCCTTTGGGCAAATAGGTTCATATGGAACCAGGTCAAATGGACCTTATCGCTACCTGATTCGGGTAGAGCAAACAAATAGGTTCATACAGAACTAGGTCAAACAGACCTTATCGCTACCTGATTCAGGTAGAACAAATAGTGGCCAAAAGGCCTAGTGGTCAAACAGACCAATACTCTATCCAATCCGGGATAGATAAACATAATAGCCTAACGGGCTGAAGAGGACAAATAGTGGCCAAAAGGCCTAGTGGGTCTAATGGACCAATACTCTATCCAATCCGGAATAGATAAACATAACAGCCAACCGAGCTAAATAGGATAGGAATCATTATGCTCTGGCCAGAGACTTCTAACTCCCTCAGAACCAATATAGATTCAAGAGTCACTTCCTGGGGACCACAGTCTGCCCTGACACTGTGCTGAGGATGTCGACCAAGGAACACATAACATCAACATGTACTCACCTCAGTTTACAGCAACGCTGGGTACAAGTAATCCACTCCAGGGATTCTTCTGAGTACTAGGAGAGTTCTTGAGTTACTTAGATAACCTTTTAACTAGAGATCAAGATTCTGAAGTTGATTATTAAAGAGTACCCTATATCCGAGGGACCTGAGTACTAGGGGCATCCTTCACCATCCAGACTGCCTACATACCCTGTATCCACGGGATCAAGGCCCTCTACGGATGCGATCTACATGATGAATGCGAACATGTAGTTCTGTCTTGCACTATGTTTTATGTAACTGTGGTTGGTACACAGTTCTTCGCCAACTGCCCATTCACTCAAGTGATACAGAGACGGAATTCCTAAGAAACTAGTATTGCAAACACACCTCCTGGGAGTGTTTGGCGTTTAAGTTTTCAAGTGTGAATAATTTACCTATCACACATATTTCCCTGATGAGGTCTTCCCGTTGATCATCCTACAACAATTTTTGATAGTCTCACTTTTTCTTTTTCTTAATTTTTTTTAGTCAGGTATTCGAGGAGATTTTCCCTTCCTGTGGATTTAACTTAGACATGTTCCTTATTACTCCCCGATGATTTAGAGGGACGGTGCCCAGACGTCGTTGTTGTAGCTATGTTAGGCGCAAGGTACTTGGTTCAACGCGACGGCATTACCCGTAAACGTGACACAAAGGTACCGTAAATACCGAACACTGCGAATGTTTGAGTTTGGACGTTTATTTATAAGGTTTATCTATCTAATGACAAAGGAAAAACTTGCATAATAACAATTGAGTTTAAAATGGCCACTCATGGAATGCTTGTGATGGCTTGTTTGCGTTTATTTTCAATGTCCTTTGTAATGAAGGGATAATACTTTCCTCTTCATTTTCCTATCATTTAATTTGGGATAATTGTTAAAACTTCCGAGAAACTCTTCCTTAAAATTAAAATATATTTACCTATGTTCTTTTTAAATTGTAATTGTATAAACAATGTATTTCTGAATTGCAACTCTGAGTTTAAACATCTATTCAATTCGTATTATACATTATGCATAAATAAATCCCACTTTCCTCGATTAAAATTTCTATTTCAAGTCAAATGTTTTAAACTACATATAGTTTGCCTTCAAATGAATAGTGAAAATAAATAGTGAATAGTAAAAATAAATAGTGATTAGTGGAAAGTGAATAGTAAATAAAAGTGAATAGTGAATAGTGAATAGTGAAATGGTCCCCATCCTAGGAAGAGACCCTCAAGGTGGTAGTAATTTCAAAAGCAATACTGCAACCCAAATTTCATTTCTTTCATGGTAACAAAATTACAACTTGACTTATAACAAAATTTAAAACTAATATTTCTACTAAGCTTGCACAGAAATAATACTTTTACAAATTTAATTAAGACATCAACTAACTCTCAACTTTACAAGTAGGAGAAGAAGGAACTAGACAATTTTAATATCCTATTAAAAATAAATTTTCTTTTCCTCTTCTCATTTCTAAATGGTAAAACTTAATGAACTGTAAAATCACAACTAACAACAAATTAAGGGAGGATTTTCTCACAACTCTAAAATACCAAATTATACAATGAAAGAGAGAGAATGTTCCCCTCTTGTAAAATCAACAAGGATGAAGCTATTAAAAGACCAAGCTCCCTTAAGAGTAAAGGAAAATAAAATATTTCCCAAAACAGAAAAACTCTTCAACTCCACTTTAAGCTCCATGAAAACTTGCATGACACACAAGGGAAAAAAGCATCACACAAGCTACTCTCCTCCCTACCATAGACCCGCAAGAGGGTTACCCCCGAGCTAGGGAGATCATCCACACACCTAGGGGATTCAACACCACTTCACAACAAGATAAACACAACACACAAAAACACAAATACACCCACAGATATTTACACAACACAAAACTCATCCATTTTAAGTTTAAAGAGGGTAGGGAAGTAGACTCTCTCAACTCAAGGTGTCATTCTTCACAACATTTTATCACATCTCATCACATGGCCTCAAGTGAACAAAATTACTCTTCTCATGGCCTCAAGCCAATTTGCCAACAAAGATTCCAAGGAGTTCATATTTTGATTCTCAAGCCAAATAACGCAATTTCTCAAAGTCACACAAATGCCCTCAAAGCTTTCAACATCCCAAAAGAAACAAGGCATGCTCTTGAGGAGGATCACTCCTCCCCTACCCCACACTTGCTGAGCATTTCTCCCAAGTGGAAGAAGCTCTGTCAACATCCCAATAAAATTTTCCCACAATAAAAAATTTACAACACAAGCAAATAAATAATTTTCACACATCCTTCATGCAACAAATAGAAATACAAAGGAAAAGCCATGAAATCCAACCTTAAAAAGCCCTTTAATGGATGAAGTTGATGTAGAGTTCCTTTCCAGCCTTCTCTCCAAATCTCCCTTCTCAAAAACAAAACAATCTCTCTATGATCACAAGCAAGGGATAATGAATGGAGGATATAGGATGGCTAGAATAATTTCGGTATTATGAGGCTATGAAGAAGAGAATAGAGAAGGAATTGGGCATTATAAGGATGCCAGAAGAAGATTTCCTAGAGGAAATTAGGCATGATAAGAATGCAAGAATGAAGTCCCCCTGCAAGAATGAAGTTCCCCTGCAAGAATCAAGTTCCCCTACAAAAATCCAATCTTCTTTAATTGCTTAAAGAAGGGTCTTATTTATAGATTTTCTAAACAAGGAATGGAAGGTGAGGATCAAGAGTTGAGATCAATGGCTCACATTATTTGTGAATTTTAAATTCACATGTGAGGACAAAAATGAATTAAACATTCATTTTTTTGGGAAAAGTGGATTATGACAAGTTAAATTTTTAATTCAACTCATGGGGGATTGGAAGACAAAAATGAATTAAAGATTGTAATATTTATGAATTTTTAAAGATTGTAATATTTAAATAACCCCACTATCCCAAGTGGAATTAAAAAAATATCCCCACTATCCCAAGTGGAATTAATAAAATATCTCCACTATCCCAAGTGGAATTAAAAAATATCCCCACTATCCCAAGTAGAATTAATAAAATAACCCCACTCATGAGGTCCCCCACCATAGTCCTTTTCCAACACACGGAGAAATAAAATAAAATAAGTAAAGTAGAAATAAAGAGGGAGTGGATGACACACCACCCTCTTTATGGGGGACTCCCACCAAAAGTGAGGAACAAAAAGACAACCCACTCCATTATTGGTGGATCATGGAGTCATTCCATGACTTGGAAATGGGCCTGAGTGTTGATTCCACTCATCCTATTTTCCCCATGCCTCCAAATTCGTCACTTAACTTCACTATGAAGTTAAAGTGACCATATGGAGGTTATCCCAAGGTTATCCTAGTCAAAGGGTCCCTAGACCCATGGGGTATAACCCAGGGTTGATTTTAACCTAGTTAGGACTCCCAGGGTCAAGTTAAAGCACAAGTAAAAGGGTCTCAAAATTTTAAAATTAAAAAATGAAATTCCAAACAACAAATCTTACAACACATATCATAATTCACTTTTCAAAAATATTGAGTTGTGACATCCTTCTCCCCTAAATTTATGCATCGTCCCGATGCATGTTAGAAATAAGATCAAAACATATAGAAATAAATATACTTTCCTACTTTAACTTCCATCCTTCAACAAGGTAGGTTAAATAGTTTAACATAGATAAAGATAACAAGGAGTATTATCTAAGCATAACTGTCTGTATCATCTCAACATCATTGTCTTTAAGCAAAATTTGAAGTTTGTCAAGTTTATAAATAACTGGAGTGTATTCAAAATAAGTGCAGATAGAGCTGTTGCATTTCCACTGTGTCTTCCCATGTAGCATTCTCAGGTGAATACTAGTCCCACTGGACTTTAGATTGGTCCACTGTCCTGTTGCGGAGCTGGAACTGGCACCTTTCGATGATTATGCATGGCTCTATTGTTATTGTACAGGTTCCTCCACTTGTAGGGCATTCCAATTAAGAATATGCTGAGGGTCAGGTCTATACTTTTTTTAACAAGGATACATGGAACACATCATGAATGCGGCTCAGTGCCAGAGGTAAGGCCAAGCGGTAAGCTACAGGATTGATTTCCTCAAGTACTTCAAAAGACCTAACATAGCAAGGGGCTAGCTTTGACTTCTTTCCAAAAGAGATGGAACTTTTATGAGGACGAACTCTTAGGAACACCTTTTCACCAACTTGAAAACTTCTGGGTGTCCTATTCTTATCTGCATAACTTTTCTGGCGATCTGAGGCTTCCTTCAACCTCTGTCGAATAAGTTGCACTTGGTTGTCCATATCTTTCAATATTTCAGGGCCAACCAATATCCTATCTTTCAATTTATCCCAACTTAATGGTGTCCGACAAGGTCTCCCATTAAGAGCTTCAAAGGGTGCCATACCTACTGCTGCTTGGAAGGAATTGTTATAGGCGAACTCAACTAATGGCAAATATTCCTCCCATTTAGGCACTTTTAGAATTGGAGGTGATGTTAGCTTTTCCTTCAGTACTTGAAAAGCCTTATCACACTGCTCAGTCCAAATGAACTTTTTATTCTTCTTTTGCAAGGATGTGATTGGATTGGCTATCCTTGAAAAGTCTTTCACAAACCTTCTGTAGTACCCTGCCAATCCCATAAAACTTCTTACTTCGGTCACATTTGTAGGGATAGGCCATTCAGTGATGGCTTTTACTTTATCTGGATCTACCACTATACCCTCAGCTGAATTGATATGCCCTAAATAGTGAACCCTCCTTTCAAAGAAGGAGCATTTGGATAACTTTCTAAACAACTTATGCTTTTGCAACCTTTGTAAGACTTCTTGGAGATGGGTTAAGTGTTCCTCTTCATCCTTGGAATATATTAAAATGTCATCCAGAAACACAATCACAAAGTTATCCAGAAAATCATGGAACACACTATTCATTAGATTCATAAAGGTAGCTGGAGCATTTGTTAGCCCAAATGGAACTACAGTGAATTCATAGTGTCCATACCTAGTCCTAAATGTTGTCTTTGGGATGTCTTCTTCTTTTATCCTTAGTTGGTGATAGCCCGAGCGAAGATCAATTTTGGAGAACATTGAGGCTCCTCTCATTTGGTCAAATAGATCATCAATACGAGGCAAGGGATACCTATTCCTCACAGTGGCCTTATTCAACATTCTATAGTCAATGCACAACCTCAGTGTCCCATCCTTCTTCTTTACAAATATGACTGGTGCTCCCCAAGGTGATACACTAGGCCTTATCAACCCTTTCTCTAGCAATTCTTGCAACTGTATTTTTAATTCTTGGAGTTCTGTGGTGTTCATCCTATATGGGGCTTTAGATATAGGTGCGGTTCCAGGAAGTATATCGATTGAAAAATCAAATTCCCTTTTAGGAGGTAATCCAGGAAACACATCCTTGTAGTTCCAAACGAACGAACTATTTTCAAAGGTAGGGGCTTCTTTCTCTTCTCCTTTCTCATCTAAAGATACTAAGAATATCTAATTTCCTTGTTTTCATCTTGCCTTCTTTAGTTGCATAGCAGAAATGGTCCCCACTGTTATAGGTTTGTAAATTCCTTGGATCCTAACTCTACACCCCTTATCATCTACACACTTCACCACTTTGTTATAGCAATCTATGTTAGCCTTATGACTCATTAGCCAACTTATTCTGATTATGACATCATAGGCTCCTAGGGGTGCAACATATAAGTTAGCTTTGGTTTCTAATTCAGGAAACTTAATGAGGGCTCCTTTTATGTACTTGTTCACTTTTTGTATAGCCTTGTCCCCATACTGAACCATCCATTATGATTCCATATTCTTAGTTTGCAAAGACATTTTTCTTACAAATTTTGGGGAAATAAAATTCTTGGAGGAACTAGTATCTATCAAAATAGTTATGGGTTTACCAAAAAGCATACCTCTTGTCTCCATAGGTACATTTTGATGACGAATTTGTTGATATCTGATGGCAGCATGTATTTGATGTTCCCGAGGTTGCTGTGGTTGATTGTACCCATTCCTTTTTGAACAATCCCTTGCATAATGATTGCCTCCACACATAAAGCATCCACCAGGGGTTCCATTAGAAATTTGGGGTGGTACATTCCCATCATTCCTCCTTTCATTACTATTGTAATTGTTCTTGTGATTCTGATTACTAGCAGATTCTATTCTACCCCAGTCTCTCCTTTTGTTCTTCTGAGCTCCTCTGTTGTCCTTATTGTCTAGTTTTCTTTTGAAGACAAATTGTTCGTCCTGAAAGTTTTGCTTTGCCGCCGATAGTGCCTGTATTTTCTTTTCCTATTTGAGTGCCTTCTCCAAGACTTGATTCATGTTGTCAGGGGCAAACATATCCACTTCTGCCCCAATATCAGTATTCAACCCCAAAAGAAACTTCCTTGCCTGAGACCTTTCATTCTTTTGATAGATAGGAACATATTTCAGTAGCTTCACAAATCTATCCCAATACTGTTGGACTGTGAGATTTCCTTGTCTAAGATTCAGAAAATCAGTCATCTTCTCATCATAAAATAGTTGTGGAAGCCATCTCTCATAGAAGTGGCTCACAAACTGCCTCCAAGTCAGGTTTTCTTTTGAATAACAATATTGTTCTTTTATGTTTATCCACCAACTAGCAGCTTCTCCTTCTAACTGATAGGCTCCCCAGGTCACCTTGATGTTTTCTGAGTAGTTTCTTAGTTCAAAATATTTCTCCATTTCGATTAGCCATCCTTCTACAGAATCCCCCACATGTTTACCGTCAAATTTAGGAGTTATCTTCTTGAGGTCTTGTGAGATATCTAGAGTGGTAGTATCCCGCTGAGCCCTAGGAACCTCTAGCTCATTAGTTGTTTGAGCTATGTGTACTTCTACACCTTGATGTTCATTTTCTGGTTCCAAAATGTTTTCTAAAGTCCCCTGTCTAGTCTTCAGGTCTTGTACAGTTTTCTCAAGGTTTTTCAACTTTTCTTTCTGTTCTATCAACAATTGAATAATTACTTCAATACTGGCATTTGGCTTCTCAGGTAGTTTTTCAACATGTTCTTGGTTTCGGGTTCTCGCCATTTAATTCTGAAACAAGGAGAGAGGTGATTTACCACTTGCTACAATTTTTGGTTTACAACATGCAAATTGACTATATAATTAAATCTATCACAATTCTTATCTTGAATACTAATTATTATCAATTTTGAGTTTGTAGGCCTCCAGGCCAAGTGTTTGAACCATGCTCTTATACCACATGTAAGGACCCGCTTAATCCAAACTCAAATTTTCAAAAAATTTACTTTATTAACAAGTTCTTATGAGATATATCAAGACTTCCATTGAGTACTTAGGAAAAACTTCGGCCAAAACGGGCCATATGTTCAAAATGAAACATTAATTTTGGCCAAAACAGGCCATATGTTCAAAACAGAACATTCTTAAGCCAACCCAGGCTCTTCTATCCTTTGGGCAAATAGGTTCATACGGAACCAGGTCAAACGAACCTTATCGCTACCTGATTCGGGTAGAACAAACAAATAGGTTCATATGGAACCAAGTCAAACGGACCTTATCGCTACTTGATACGGGTAGAACAAATAGTGGCCAAAAGGCCTAGTGGTCAAACGGACCAATACTCTATCCAATCCGGGATAGATAAACATAATAGCCTAACGGGCTGAAGAGGACAAATAGTGGCCAAAAGGCCTACTGGGTCTAATGGACCAATACTCTATCCAATCCAGGATAGATAAACATAATAGCCAACCGAGCTAAATAGGATAG
Source organism: Cunninghamia lanceolata (assembly GCA_027924645.1). NCBI lineage: Eukaryota > Viridiplantae > Streptophyta > Pinopsida > Cupressales > Cupressaceae > Cunninghamia > Cunninghamia lanceolata. The sequence goes on along the minus strand of BSBN01000973.1, from coordinate 1,476,547 downwards.
GAATCACTATGCTCTGGCCAGAGACTTCGAACTCCCTCGGAACCAATATAGATTCAAGAGTCACTTCCTGGGGACCACAGTCTGCCCAGACACTATGCTAAGGATGTCGACCAAGGAACACATAACATCAACTTGTACTTACCTCAGTTTACGGCAACACCGGGTATAAGTAATCCACCCCAGGGATTCTTCTGAGTACTAGGAGAGTTCTTGAGTTACCTAGATAACTTTTTAACTAGAGATCGAGATTATGAAGTTGATTATTAAAGAGTACCCTATATCTGAGGGACCTCAGTACTGGGGGCATCCTTCACCATCCAGACTTCCTACATACCCTATATCCACGGGATCAAGGCCCTCTACAGATGCGATCTACATGACGAATGCAAACATGTAGTTCTGTCTTGCACTATGTTTTATGTAACTGTGGTTGGTACATAGTTCTTCGCCAACTGCCCATTCACTCAAGTGATACAGAGACGGAATTCCTAAGAAACTAGTATTACAAACACACCTCCTGGGAGTGTTTGGCGTTTAAGTTTTCAAGTGTGAATAATTTACCTATCACGCATATTTCCTCGATGAGGTCTTCCCGTTGATCATCCTACAACAATTTTTGATAGTCTCACTTTTTCTTTTTTCTTAATTTTTTTTAGTCAGGTATCCAAGGAGATTTTCCCTTCCTGTGGATTTAACTTAGACATGTTCCTTATTACTCCCTGACGATTTAGAGGGACGGTGCCCAAACGTTGTTGTTGCAGCTATGTTAGGCGTGAGGTACTTGGTTCAACGCGACGGCATTACTCGTAAACGTGAAACAGAGGTACCGTAAATACTGAACACTACGAATGTTTGAGTTTGGATGTTTATTTATAAGGTTTACCTATCTAATGACAAAGGAAAAACTTGCATAATAACAGTTGAGTTTAAAATGGCCACTCATGGAATGCCTGTGATGGCTTGTTTGCATTTATTTTCAGTGTCCTTTGTAATGAAGGGATAATACTTTCCTCTTCATTTTCCTGTCATTTAATTTGGGATAATTGTTAAAACTTCTGAGAAACTCTTCCTTAAAATTAAAATATATTTACCTATGCTCTTTTTAAATTGTAATTGTATAAACAATGTATTTCTGAATTGTAACTCTGAGTTTAAACATCTATTCAATTCGTATTATACATTATGCATAAATAAATCCCACTTTCCTCGATTAAAATTTCTATTTCAAGTCAAATGTTTTAAACTACATATAGTTTGCCTTCAAATGAATAGTGAAAATAAATAGTGAATAGTAAAAATGAATAGTGATTAGTGGAAAGTGAATAGTAAATAGTGAAAAGTGAATAGTAAAAGTGAATAGTGAATAGTGAAATGGTCCCCATCCTAGGAAGAGACCCTCAAGGTGGTGGTAACTTCAAAAGCAATACTGTAACCCAAATTTCATTTCTTTCATGGTAACAAAATTACAACTTGACTTATAACAAAGTTTAAAACTAATATTTCTACTAAGCTTGCACAGAAATAATACTTTTACAAATTTAATTAAGACATCAACTAACTCTCAACTTTGCAAGTAGGAGAAGAAGGAACTAGACAATTTTAATATCCTATTAAAAACAAATTTTCTTTTCCTCTTCTCATTTCTAAATGGTAAAACTTAATGAACTGTAAAATCACAACTAACAACACATTAAGGGAGGATTTTCTCACAACTCTAAAATACCAAATTATACAACGAAAGAGAGAGAATGTTCCCCTCTTGTAAAATCAACAAGGATGAAGCTATTAAAAGACCAAGCTCCCTTAAGAGTAAAGGAAAATAAAATATTTCCCAAAATAGAAAAACTCTTCAACTCCACTTTAAGCTCCATGAAAACCTGCATGACACACAAGGGGAAAAAACACCACACAAGCTGCTCTCCTCCCTACCATAGACCCACAAGAGGGTCACCCCTGAGCTAGGGAGATCATCCACACACCTAGGGGATTCAACACCACTTCACAACAAGATAAACACAACACACCAAAACACAAATACACCCATAGATATTTACACAACACAAAACTCATCCACTGTGAGTTTAAAGAGGATAGGGAAGTAGACTCTCTCAACTCGAGGTGTCATTCTTCACAACATTTTATCACATCTTATCACATGGCCTCAAGCCAACAAAATTACTCTTCTCATGGCCTCAAGCCAATTTTCTAACAAAGATTCCAAGGAGTTCATATTTTGATTCTCAAGCCAAATAACACAATTTCTCAAAGTCACACAAATACCCTCAAGGCTTTCAACATCCCAAAAGAAACAAGGCATGCTCTCGAGGAGGATCACTCCTCTCCTACCCCACACTTGATGAGCATTTCTCCCAAGTGGAAGAAGCTCTGTCAACATTCCAATAAAATTTCCCCACAATAACAAAATTTACAACACAAGCAAATAAATAATTTTCACACATCCTTCATGCAACAAATAGAAATACAAAGGAAAAGCCATGAAATCCAACCTTAAAAAGCCCTTTAATGGATGAAGATGATGTAGAGTTCCTTTCCAGCCTCCTCTCCAAATCTCCCTTCTCAAAAACAAAACAATCTATCTATGATCACAAGCAAGGGATAATGAATGGAGGATATAGGATGGCTAGAATAATTTCGGCATTATGAGGCTATGAAGAGGAGAATAGAGAAGGAATTGGGCATTATGAGGATGCCAGAAGAAGATTTCCTAGAGGAAATTAGGCATGATAAGAATGCAAGAATGAAGTCCCCCTGCAAGAATGAAGTTCCCCTGCAAGAATCAAGTTCGCCTGCAAAAATCTAGTCTTCTTTAATTGCTTAGAGAAGGGTCTTATTTATAGATTTTCTGAATAGGGAATGGAAGGTGAGGATCAAGAGTTGAGATCAAGGACTCACATTATTTGTGAATTTTAAATTCACATGTAAGGACAAAAATGAATTAAAGATTCATTTTTTTTGGGAAAAGTGGATTATGACAAGTTGCATTTTTAATTCAACTCATGGGGGAGTGGAGGACAAAAATGAATTAAAGATTGTAATATTTAAATAACCCCACTATCCCAAGTGGAATTAAAAAAATATCCCCACTATCCCAAGTGGAATTAATAAAATATCTGCACTATCCCAAGTGGAATTAAAAAAATCCCCATTATCCCAAGTGGAATTAATAAAATAACCCCACTCATGAGGTCCCCCACCATAGTCCTTTTCCAACACATGGAGGAAAAAAAATAAATTAAGTAAAATAGAAATAAAGAGGGAGTGGATGACACACCACCCTCTTTATGGGGGACTCCCACCAAAAGTGAGGAACAAAAAGACAACCCACTCCATTATTGGTGGATCATGGAGTCATTCCATGACTTGGAAATGGGCTTGAGTGTTGATTCCACTCATCCTATTTTCTCCATGCCTCCAAATTCGTCACTTACCTTCACTGTGAAGTTAAAGTGACCATATAGAGGTTATCCCAAGGTTATCCTAGTCGAAAGGGTCTCTAGACCCATGGGGTATAACCCAGGGTTGATTTTCACCTAGTTAGGACTCCCAAGGTTAAGTTAAAGCACAAGTAAAAGGGTCTCAAAAATTTAAAATTAAAAAATAAAATTCCAAACAACAAATCTTACAACACATATCATAATTCACTTTTCAAAAATATTGAGTTGTGACATCTAAAAAATCTGTCACTTATTCCTCTCACCAATCCCTCATTTTTCATAATTTTCTAAAACAATTTTGGGGTTTCGTGCCCCTCCTTCCCATCTTTCCAGAACATTTTGAATTTGTTTATTTCAATAAGAAATGAGAAAGTTATGCCCATTTTACCGAGACTGCGTTTCATAATTATGACCCAGACATGCAACAACATGCAAAGCTTGCGGTCCACATGGTTTCATTAAAATTTCTCATGGTTTCACTAAAACTATCAACTGGAACCACCTCTTGGAAATCCACACCCTTCTTGAAGGTTACAATTTTTGAAAATAAAAATAGGAGTTGTTGACCCACTTATGACAGAATCTTCCACCAAATCAACTCCACCAAAATACAAATTAATGCATATCTCCAAGTGGATGCCTGGGAAAGATTCTCCCCACTAATGGAGGAATTTGCAAATTACTGGGATATTTTACATTAAAATTTGCATTTATTAATATATCCCAAGAAAATATATTTGTTGCAAATTTAAATATTATTTCCCAAGGCCATTAACCTTATTGAAAATAAACCAAATTAAAATAACATTTTTTTTGGTTGACATAGGATTGCTCGTACACCTTGGATGCTCCTGCATCAAGTTACCATCCAAATTGAAGAGGCTACTAAAAACAAGTATTGAAAATTATGAACATTATTATTAATTTGATTCTATGTAGCAAATTTGTTTGCACAATCAACATGGGACTAATTGCAAGTATGGATGTTTCCAACTGTACACTCATATGAACATTATTTTGATTATATGGAGCAAATTTATTTGCACAATTAGCATGGGACTAATTTTAGGCTTGGACGTTGCTAGTTACAATCCTAGGGTTATTATTTTGATAAGTCATGCTAACCATGGTTTTCTTTTAAAAGGATTGAATGAAAGCCTAGAGGATTGCAAGAAATCAAATTTAATAAAAAAACACTTAGATCTAGAAAAGGATTACTATGAAACCCATTAGAAGAAACATTATCTCTCCCTCTTTACCTCTCTATATCTCTCTCTTTCTCTCCATCCTTATCTTTACATATGTGTCTATCTCCCCTTCTCTTTTTCTCTCTTCTTTTTCTATCTCTCTGTCTTACCACCTCTCTTTCTTTCTCTCTCCCTCTTTATCTCTCTATATCTCTATCTCTCTTTATCTTCATCTTTCTCTTTCTATCTCTCTCTCTATCTCTTTGTCTTGCTCTCTATGCGTCAATTTCTCTTTATCTCTCTTGGTATTATCCCAAATGGAATATTATATGATATTTAATCAAATTTAATTCACTTTAACAAATTTCAACAGTTAACTCTATAAACCAGAAAATTCAAAAATAGATATTATTGCTTGTAACATCCACATTCTAAAAACATAGTAAAACTAGAAATTTACCATAAAGTAATTCATCAAGGTAAAAATGTGATAGGGAAAAATTTTCTTTTATTCAACATATAATCAAGTAATTATAATTACAAGATTTGTTTTTACAAAATACAATAAACCATATTGTCTTTTCCATTTACAATGTTCACAAATGTTAATCCATTACATATAGATTTTTGGAATAAATACTACTTCCAAATATCTGACATCTTTATCACAAGTCCTGGCATGTTTCTTGCTTGGAGAGAGAGCATCTTTCCATTGATTTACCTCCAACCACAGACCGGCAGTCTCCCACACATCTTCCACATAGGAAGTGGCCCTACCCTTCATGAGGAATATAGACCTTAGGTGACCAGTGGTAATTTGTCTTTCCTTAGTACATAGTGTTGTATTCTACTCAACTCTATCAACCATACAACCCTAGATACCCTCTAGCTAAGTATGATTTCTGATAGGATGAGCAATTCGAATACAGTGAACCAACAATGCATGCAGAAAACAAATGCATTACTTTGGCCAAAGTTTTTAATATCAATATCGTTCATAATGAACGGAGTAGTTGTGTTCACCCACCCCTACTTGACTTGGATATTGTCATATTCTCATAGTTTAAAACTCTTACCCATCGTAATCATGTAATAGTTTAGTCTATGTGTCATAATAATAATACTTTTAGACTTAAATAAGTCTATATAACATAACTGTTCATTTGGTTTGTAAATGACTCTAGGGTTTACCTATTACCCTTTGTTAATATGATACTAAAATATAACAATATTTCTTTATCTAGGAGTCCTAGATTCACCAATAACCCTTGATTAACTCATCTAAGGTTAAGAATACTATAATTCTTAAATAGATAATACTATCCATACAAAGAATGTATAATAACTTTGATAATGTGTTAAAATAAAATATATATTCTGAGTATATAACCCTACAAGGCCATTCTCTAATAGACTTAGCCTACTTCAATGTATTAGATCCTTCCAAGAATGATAATATCAAAAACATAAATACATAAGGGTTCTCCCACAAACCTTATTTCCATCTACCACAATATCTCTAAGTAACTTCATTCGAGGAATACTATATTTGTCTAAGAATACCTATGATTTTAAGTTCTCATGGATAGAAATCATTTCCATTATTCTTTAAAAAGAATCTAAATGAGAGAAATACTTTAAATTAGTATTACCCTGACTCAAGGTCTCAATTATTCTACTCAAATCTAAGAGTATTTTACCAAAGTTCAATCAACTCTAATAAAATTCGAGAGTCTATTGTTTGGTTTTTCTCATAATCATTTCATTGGTTTACTTCTAACTTAATCAGTATAAAGACTATTTTCCAAGCTCATGACAACTATGTCAATCTCTTACTAACATAATCATTTTATCCTCATACTAAGATTTGATATGATTATCAGTTTTAACAATCAAATAAACAAATGGTCAATTCAGAATACTATAATAGAGTACTCACTTGTATTACCAAGCATCGGCCATATTACTTTGCATTCATAGCCTTATCAGTTTTCAAAAAAGAATAGAATGGTTTACTCAAAATGTTATCTGCATTTCCCTAAATTGACACTTAATAGTTTACGACTACATACAGAAGTATACAGGAGGTTATACCTCTTTGGCGTACTCACATAGATGCCCAAGACACAAGTATGAACAGTTTAGATGATTTCCTCATTGATAATATACACATATAACTAAGGATTACCTTGTAATCGATGGGCTCGAATTGACAGTATGTGCAAAAAGACACAAATTCAACCCTTCTGTTGCGTATTCCTTGTCTCCTTAGCCATGACTCCTCTTTCCTGTTCCTATTCAAAGCCTCACTCTCTCAAGTTTTTAACCTTTTTAACCTCTACCCTTGGCTCAAACTGAGTTGTCCTCCTTAAAATCTCAGGCATGACTTCCTTTTTAGTCACCCTACTTCGCACCTTTCATAAAGATACAGTTACCGACTTAATAAATACATAATAGTCCATAACATTTTGGTTTTAACAGTCACCACATTTTATGTAAAGTTTCCACTTGTCGATGGAAGACAGTTGTTTTCTTGGCTTGTCGGTTGTGGTGATTATTATCACAGTCCTCCTCTTTGAATGAGGCTGACACATCGATTAAGCTTTGCTAATCATTAAAGGATCATGAACAAGTGGTTCAATCCACTACTAAAATTTTTGAAGACTCTTGTTTAATGAAAGCCTTCAACTACTCAAGCATAACATCATTAACTCACTATGAGCTATTATCCTCACTCGATGCTTATATTTGAGTATATAAAATATACATAACATCACCTCTATATTAGATAGTTATAGTTTAATCAAAATAATAATAATAATAATTAAACAAAGGATTATGGGTATTGTGATTGGGTTGAGCTTGTCTCCCCATCACAATCCATTGACAATATACACGTCTTCTTAACTTGACGAAAATGTCTTAACATTAAGAATCATTGATAACACCTCAAGGTACCTAATAATGATAAGACAACCATTTTATGGCAATAATGTCATAATATTTATGTCAAATGTAAATAGTCACAATCAAACTCAAATGATGTCCTTAATGTTATTAATGATTAAGACGACTTATTATGACTTAGAAAGATTTGAAAACAATATCGACTAACTGTCGATTAGGTTTAGAAGTAAACTGACAAGACAAGGTTTACCTCTTACGATGCATTGGTTCACATTTTCGTTAAACACTTATACTCGGTTTGGAAAATAAACCACTTGTAACCTGAGGTCTATATCTCTCTCCTAGAAAGATACTCTCTTTCTCTTTTCAATAAGAGTCATCTGATAACCTGTATACCTGTATCAAACTTGTTACCAAAGAAATTATGATTAGTGCATCATTATTTAAATAATAAATCAAATCTCATAATACAAATATTAAATCATTAATAACATAATCATTCCCATAATTTCATAAATGACATTCAAAATAGTCCATGTTTTCCTTGTCATTAATCTAATCATCCTAATAATTTTACTTATGTCTAAGTAAAAAGTAAAAGTATAGCAAGACAAAAATTGGGGATGTAACATATCCTTCCCCTAAAGATTCATCATCCTCAATGATATAAAGTATTAACAAGTAACTTAAAAAGCAAGTTCATTGTTTTCAACTAGTAACATTAATAAATAAATGAGGAAACTTTTGATAACAGTCATTGTAATCCTCCCATGTAGCATTTTCCTTAGCATACTGGTCCCATTGGACCTTGCATTGCAAGACCTCTTTGTTACGTAAGTGGAGCTTGTGCGTTTCTAACACCTTGAGTGGCTCAATCATGACCACCCCTAGGTCTTGCATCTTGTTGTTCTCAAAATCAGCTATGCTTGTTTTTGTAGACAACCCCTACAAAACATGTCTATTTCATGATCTACACTCTAAGTTCGCAAATTGAGACAAGATTCTCTTGGCCTTGTGCAAAGTCATATGACATCCTAAACTAGTTTGCAACATTCCCTTGAATCGATTCCTTGAAGTTTGTGCAAATCGATTAGGTTGTAAACTAACCAAAATATCAATTTTGATCATTTTGGGGTGTTAGTAAAATTTTGAAACTGTATGTGCAAAGTCAGCAAAATTCACCGCTATTGCATACCTTTTTTGTTTTCTTGTGTTGAGCCGGTGAAATTTGCCACTTTTACATAGTTTTTTGTTTTGAATATGCCTGAGTGGTAATTTTTGCTGCTGTTACATATTCTTCTTTGAAAACAAACGCATAAGGGGTAATTTTTGCTGCCGTTATGGTAATGGTTAACACATGTTGGGTCAGCGATTTTCACCGCCTGAGTAAGATCATGAAGATATCAAACATCAGTGGCATTAATGGCCACTCGTGTTAACATTAAGAGTGTGATTTTTAACCCTTTTAATGGCTATATTCATTCTATTTCTTTATTTCTTTTTCCTCTAAGCCTCCCAGTCGATTCCTGAAACCTTTCTCAAACCGCTCGATCGTGTTGATCTTGGATTCAAGAAGATTTTCAGTCACCACCGACGCACCTAGGGTTTCGGTCTTTTCAACAGGTAGGTCTTTAAAACATTGTTTTTGTTATTATCTCCTTCTAGGGTTTTGTTTTTCTTGTTCTCTGAAGTGGTTGTTCATGTTCTTTAAGAATTTTATTATTCGAATGTTGTTCAAAGCAAATCGTCATTTCTTGCATCTTCCTTCTTTTTGAGTCATTCATAAAACCCTAGTTTTTGCTCAAATCCCCTCTGGCTGATGTTTTCTCATAAGGGTTTGTCGATATTCCTCTCATGAGGAGTTAATCTCCGTGTGCCCAGCGGCAAGTTTTACCCCTTAAAACATGTTTATTGAAAACCTTGAAACATCGACATGCGATGTCGGTGATAATTGCCGCTCCAACATGTTTTTCTTATTTTAGTTTTTATGCAATGTCAGCTATATTTGCTGATTGAAGTATTTGGATAAATTTATGAACAAATGCTAAATCGTCAGAAATTGTCGCTTAAGCATTTGAAGTTATATCCAAATGCAAGTGTATGGGCGGTGAAATTCGCCACCCATACACGAAGAAAACCTTGAAACAACTACATGCTATGTCGGTGAAATTAACTGCCCGATACACTTGCAATTTTCTCCTAACATGTAAAAGCAGTAATTTTCGCTGCTGATACACATGCATTTTGAATTTACTTGTAGGGTCAGTAAAAATGTCTGCCTTAATACTTGCAAACTATCCCTTACATGCAAGGGAGGCAAATTTTTCTAACTTTGGGATATTTTTAATTTTTGCCGCCCATGTGTTGGGACAGTAAAAATTTAAAAATTTTACTATATTCTCAATTCACCACATCTGGACAAATCGTAAAACATCCCAAAACCATAGCAAAAAATTTTGATATATCCCATAAGATGTCCATGGCTTAGAAATATAAAATTAATTAAATTTCAATCTATCGGCAAGACTTTGTGTTGTTTATACCGATACATGAGGAGTCAATGAAAATAAGTATCGACATGAGAATAGAGATCGAAAAGAGATTTATAGAAGTCACCGATGGCCTTTCATCAGTAAGAGAACCAAGTAGTCACACCGATCGGTATGACTAATAATCATCAGATGGTCCTTTAAAAGCTACCCCGACGGTATATATCATAACGATGAAGTATTTCGGCAAGAGTCTCACCGAGCATCCTGCGGGGGCAAGGAAACAATAATCATTGACAAGAAATGAACCATCAGGATGAAAAGCAAATAAGTATCTGATACTCCAATGTCTTGGCGAAACAATAAAAGGAACTTTCGATGTGAGTCACATCGATACACATATCTATCAGAGTAACTTAACATATTGGGACGAAGCAATTATGTCTTGCCGACTCACAAGTCATAGTGATGAAAAGGGTATCGATGACACTTTGCCAGATTCTCTCTGATAAAAAATATAAAGTGACCATCGGGGAGATAATTGTGATCGGGTGATCTGAAAAGAATTACCCCGATGGTATGTCTCACTCCGATGGAAATAAAGTCATTGATAAGAAGTTGTAAACCGTATCGGTGAGATATTATGATAGTCATTCTGATCCAGAATATAGAAGACTATCGGGGAGACGATGAAGCTCGGGGAAACATAAATATGTTATCCCAATGGTATTGATCACCCCGATAACAAATTGTTGTCACATATGTCGGTGAGACTCTCACCGATAGTCATATTGGTAAGACTCATTATATCAAAGGGAAATCTAAATCACACGGCGATGAAAGAAGTCATGCTGATGGTCGCGCCCTCTTAGATATGATTCAACATAGTATTAGGAATACAATTGAGGGGTCACGCCGATTGATTGTTCACGCCATGAAGAGATATTAAGGTTGCATAGACATTTTAAAAGTCATGCCGATGACAGGAGTTATGGCGATGTGACATTTCATAGCAATGAATGACATTGAATTGATCAAACAATTAAATGTAGATAGCGATGAAATCCTTTAAAGATCATTGTAATTACAATTGATAGGGTTGTCTGAGAAAAGATACGGAGGAACTCTTGAAGCGCAAGCAAAGGATTTTGATCACAACCACAGAACAATAGGTACATACATACAACCATTGTGTATAGCCTGTGTTTGAATTTTCTGCCAAAAGTTTGAATATGGAAACTCCGGGAAAGGGAAAAGGTAGAAAATCACAAGGGGAAACTAGTAAATCTAAAAAATAAAAAACTGATCAAACCCTTGAAGAAAAAATAAAAGACAGAAAACTCAATCAGGACTTAATTGATCAATTACCTAGGTCAACTCCCAAGGCCAGAAGATCTGCTCAACTTAGGACAAAAGTTGAGAAATTAGAAGATAAATGTAAGTGCTTGAGAGATATCTGGACCCCAATCAGGGGATATGAGCTTTTTAGATTCCATTATAATAGAAGGTTTAGGAATGCTCCTGTGTCAAACCCATGGCACTTGAATTTAGGAAAATTGATTATACCTAACGTATTCCTGAATGTTGAACTCCTCCAACTACTTGCCAATCATTACAATTCAAGCCTGAAAGCCATATGCAACCCACAGGGGGAACCAATTGTACATTTGTCAAAAAATGTTGTTTGTGAAGTGTTTAATCTAGATGATTTTTGCACTGTTCCCATTATTTATGAAGACCTGGAGAGGGAATATTGGAGAATGGACACAACCTACAATGGATGGAGGTTGCCCATTCATAAGCCCAGAATTGAAGGAGAAGTGATGCCTCTGACTAAAAATGATGGTCCTCTATTTCATGTAGCTTTATTTGAACCATATATATAGCACACTTATTATTCTGTGGGCCAGGTCCTAAGTTCAGAGGTCCCTGAATTTATGACAATCCCTTTGATGGTTATAGCTACTGACATCCAATGTCATAATGCAAGGTAGTTTGACTATGCTGCCTATATTGTTAATAGAATAGATTCTGGATTGTTTGCAATAAGAAACAGTTCCCCAACATGCTCTTTTGAGCATTACTCACTACTTATGCACATGGTATTGTATTTCGACCAGGAAGTAGGGTTATGGCCAAATGAACTTAAAGTTGTTGCTACAGATAAGAAGGGGGAAAAGATACCCATACAAATGTGGACTAGAATATGGGATAGTAAATATGCCCATTCTAGCTATGCCCAATTTGAAGAACACTGTGTAAAAGTGTTGTACAGGTATTTCACCCACCCTTGTGAATACTCAATTTCAACTGAGATAAAAAGGTTCCTCAGGCTGAAAGATTTTGGTGGCCCCCCTACTGTCACTCATAATTGGGGAGACTGGTATTGTTTTGAGGATGCTACCATGATCAGAATCTATGTTTTTGAAGACACTCCATTCATATTGCCCAAGATTGTCCCTGACAGAATTGCTTATTTAGAGATAATCAGGTAAATGCATTTCTCAAATGTAATGCATTTAACTTCACATGATAAACAATCCTTTATGCCCAGCACTTTATGTTTTGGAGATTTTACTGTGGTGTCAAAAGACGGTTATAATCTCATTGTGGACAAGTAGATAAATTATAATATGAGGAGTGCCGAGGCAAGGAAAGGGTTTGACCCTGAAGGTTTTATTGACTCTGCACGAAGAAAACAAAATCTCAGTGGATACATACACATACATTATCCACATGATGATGTTATTAGGAACCTTGAAGAGGCTGAGGTAGAGTTGGTGATAGAAAAATATAAAAAGGATTTAAATGAGAAGAAAAAGAAGCTAGCAGAGGTTGAGGTTATATCCTCTGAAGATGAAGGACAGGTAGAGCAAGAAGAGCCATAGGACGAAACAGTAGAAATGTCCACAAGGAAAATGCTACAATATCAGCCTCCTGTTGTGATACATGATGAGGAGGGGTCTGCTGATGAGGATCCACGTCAGATAGCCTATGATTCTTTCATTTCTGATGATAAATTTATTCATTCAAAAGAATTTAAGTCATTTTTGTACAAATGCAAAGGAAAAGAAATCAGAGAATTAGTGGATGATGTCTCTGCTGATAATGCAAAACAATTATTGGATATGCTGAAAGTGACAGTAGAGAGAGAGATGCAGGATATGACTCCTAGCCGGGGTAGACAATTGCTTAAAGATGTAGGGGTTATGATTTTTCTTGGTCTTGATTTAAATTCTACTTTAGTTTTTGATAGTTTTCTAAATAGTGCAGATGATAAATATAAACTCACTCTGAAGGGAGTTAATGAAGTATATATGGGTACAAGATACAATAATGATGAAAATTCATTGATGATATGGGGCGTTGTACCCTCCCCATAAGAAAATAGCCATAATAGATACTGAAAAGACTTTCGGCCATGTCATGACTTTAAAAGCAGGGGAAACTGACCCTCTGATAACAGCAGACATTGGCATCAATGTTGCAAAATTAAACAAAGCACAAGCTCAAATGTTGATCAAGGAGAGAGATGCATACAGATTGAGCTGTGACAGATTGATAAAAGAAAATGACTACTTGAAAGATGCTGTTAAGAATACTTTTGGGCAATCAACGAAGAGAATAACCCAGGGTGAGAGTTCACAAGATATTCAAGCATTATCCACTGACCAGGCAACACAAATTCAAATAGATACACTTATCATAGTGCTACAGAGCAGATATGCAAACATGGTGCAGTGGTTAAACCTGTTTTGGGATAATTACTCTCAGAATCACAAAGCAATTAAAGAACATGAAAGGCTTGAACAGAGAATGCACGAAAAATTGATTGAAATACAAAGCAAAGATGCTTCTGATGGTGCAAATACCCCCGATCCAAGAGCATTGATCGACCAGCATTAGAAATATTATGAAAAACTCAAAACTGATGCTAAAGAAGGTGCTGAAGCCTCAAAAGCAGGAGTACCTGCGTTGTTCAAAGATAATGGAGAAATGAAGAGCAAAGAAGAGTGGATTGTTGATTGTCAAGTTATATTACATGAGGCTACAGGAGCCCTGAAAGACAAAACTTCTGCATCTGGAGAAGCTTACAAACAATTAGAAAAGATGGTCACACTTGATGTGATTACGAGAAGTGCTATTGAGCTCACTAACTCTCATCGTGATCAGGAGTATTTGGATCACTTGGCTAAAGTTTACTTATGGCTGAATAGAGCCTAATCATAATTATGTAATAGTTGTTAATGCTTGTTAAGTTCCCAAAAGACTTATTGAAGGGCTATGTCTCTTCGCATAATTGTCTATATAAGTTCAAACAATTGATGTTGGAAGGACATCAGTAGTAGAATATATACATATATATAATATACAATGTTTCAAAAGGACCATGTTGCATATTTTAATTTGAAGAAGTAGATTGAAGTTCTCTGATTCAGTGGTTCTATCTTGACATCAGTTGTTTGTTAAAATCATTCAATTGTGTGGTTGTCTCCATTTCTGCATTTCCTTGTTATTCAGATTAATATATCAAGTATATATTTAATTTGTCAATACACATTTGTTGTATCTGTTTGAGTGAATAGGTTGGTGTCCATTTTAGGAATTAAATCCTTCTAGTCAGTCACTATAACCTAGAAGTATTAGTTTGGATTACTAAGCAGAACCATATAATTAGTATTGCCATTCTATCTCCAAGATAATATTATCTGTATTCTTGTATATTCATTTTAATTGGTTCCTTCAAGAAAGGATTAAAATACCTTCTGGTGAATTATAAGGCATTTGATTATATTGTTTGGATTATCAAGAAGAGTTTGTCAGTCATTTCCTTGCCTATTTATACAAGTTATAAACTAAAATAGTGCCAAACAACTAGCATTATTGTCCATTATAAGCCACTAGTTTCTGTCCTTCAATTGACTCTGTTACCCAACAAAGCACTGGTCTCATTTTAATTCATCACTTATACAATTTCTACCAAAATCATTCATTAGACATTATAATAAATCAGATAGCAAGCTTTTCATTTGTCTTACATCCTTTGCCATTATAGACAGATTTAATTAGTTAAAATATTCACATTTAGTCTGTTTTAACTTCCAAGGTTCACCCACCTAGGTGTAGCAGGACCTGAAGTGCAGGAAATCACTAAACCTTGAAGGTTGATTTCATCAAGTTAGTTCAAAAACATTGCTAATCTAATCATAGAGCCTGGCATCCTCTTAGGATCAGCAACCTACATATTTGAGACCTAACAAATTGGCAACTCTACTGGGGAGCTTAAATAAAAGACCTTAGAAATTATTCCTTTCATAGAGTCATTTCAGAAAAATTTAACTTAGTAACTCTACTGGTAACAAGAACCCTAAAGATAAATTACAAAAAAATTTCCTATTTACTAAATAGGTGGCAACTCTAGTTACTATTATATCAAAGAATTTAATATCAAATGGATGGTAGGAGATCCAAAATGGAAGGCAAAAAATTGCAGTCATCTCCACCACTTAGAAACATTTCCAAAAGAAATGGAACTTCAAATTATTCTCACCAAGATAATAATTTGGATACCTAAGAGAATAATGCAGAGCATAATATTTTAGTTCACAACAAGTTCACACCTCTACATGATTCAAACGAGAATCTCAGTGGAGCAACTGATGATATTTTGGCAAGATATAGACCAACTCCTCAAGAACAGCTCGAACATGATGCACAGGTCATGAGGGATATTGACCAAAATCAACCTGAACATGATTTTAAGATGTCATTACATCACGGAGAGGAGATAACACATGGGTTTTCAAATCAAGAAATAAATGACAATCTAGGGAATCTAAGAAGTATGAGTGAAGAGCAACAGGAAGTGCTTAGGCTCTGGGTAGAACTCAAAAGGTTCAAGATACAGGAAGAGAAAGGGTTGTTACAGCAAGAAATTCAACAGATGAAAGTAATGCTAAAATAGCTCCACCAAAATATGTACCTCCGCATAGAGGAAACACTTCTAGAAATCCACAGCAAAATACAAGTGGTGTTCAAAATTCACATACATCCAGAAGTCATCAAAACATTATGCCCCAAAACTCTAGGCCACCTCCCATGCATAATGCATCTCAACATATGGCAAATCCTTACCCACTCCCTGGCCAACAGTATTGTAGACCACAGAACCCTTACACAAATCCCCACATGAACCAACAGCATTAATATGCATATCATCAGCCACCAGGTGGATATAATTACTATCCTAATCCCTTGAACTTTCCACCTCAAAACCTTGCAAATATATGTAGTCAATTTAATTTAACTGGATATCAATTGTATCCATATCCCATGGATAGTACTTGGAGAAATATGGTTCCCAAGTTTACTGGAAATAATGCAATATCAGTAGAAGATCATATCAGAAGTTTCAATGCTTTTGTGCAAGATATTGGTATGGACTGGGAAGATATTAGAATGAGGTTATTCATGATGTCCCTCAGTAAAGATGCCAGAGACTAGTTTAATAGCCTGCCTGATGCCTCAATTAGTTCAATAACTGATTTCCATAATTAGTTTAAGGAGTGGTATGGCAACCAATATGCCCCTGAGTTTGCATTACATGAATTGATAAGTATACAGAAGTATCAAAATGAATCAGTATATGATTTCAACCTAAAATTTTCTAAACTACATAACAAGGTACCACATGGAGCCAAGTTATCTGATCCAGCAGCATTGAGTATTTATATGAAAGCATTTGACCCTAAAACAAGGTATGAGCTTAGAAATCGGTGTCCTGCAACCCTGGCTGAAGCATAGAAAGTGGCCCTAACCATTGAAAACAATAGGAAGGCTACAGGAATGGTTAGTAAGAGAGACAATCATAGAAATCCTAAGAACCCAAATGTTCAATAGATTAAACCAGAGGGTCAACATAGGCATGAAAGGCCTAGGTTGCACGATATGCCTTACAATACAAATTGAAAGGATGGGAGACCCATCGACAACAACAGAAAGCAACAGTATGGCAAGGATACTCCTAACCCCCTGAAAAGAAACATAGCACATATGGTAGAAAATAAACCTTGGTGTTTTGTGTGTAATCTACCACATTTACCTAAATATTGTGAGGTAGCTAAATTAGTACAACAAGAAGAAATGTTGTACAGTTATAATAGAGACAACCATACTATTAATATGATGCAGGATACACCTTATGTGGTGACTGAAGATTACTCTTCTTCAGAGGAGGAAGGATATGAGTATGATGTGGGAAATCAGAAGTATCATATAAATATGGGAGAACAAGAAGTGTTCTCAGATCAAGAAGATAGTTATCGGGAGCCTGCTAATTATAACAATCAGCCATACGATCAATGGAGAAAGCCTACTAAGGATGAAAGGGAAGCCCTTACAATAGCTGCAATAGTTCAGGCAAGAAATACTTACAACTTAAGGAATAGAACAATGAATGTAGAACAAGGAACTCCTGAAAGTGTATTCATAAAAGATCAGAATAACAAAAAGAATAATATGAAATCACCATTTAAAGAACCAGAAAAGGGTGATAAAGGTAAAGTAAAAGAAAATTTACAGAATCAAGAAAAGGAGAACACAAAAATAGAAAAGAATGACCAGACCATGGCCCATTCTTTTGACATTGCTCATGCAGTGTCTCAGGTGAAAATATTAGTTCCACTCCTAGAGATGATGAAGATAGATAAATATAGGAATACAGTTGTTAAGCTGATTTCTGATTCACCAAATCCAACACATAAAGGGTTTGAGAAAACAACAAATAATGTGCATTAAGAAACATTCAAAATGCCTAAGGTATACCTTAGTGATACACTTACAAAGAATCCTTCGAAGGTAGATCTTTTCTATACTACATTATTAATCAAGAATAGAATAGTCAAGAACTGCATGATTGATTTAGGTGCTGCCATGAACATCATGCCTATTGCAGTTATGAAAGAATTAGGAATGTGGGTTGATACTACATTTGGCTAGTGTTATGCAATGGATAACAGATCTATTCCAGTAGTTGGTATTATGAGGGATGTGGAGATAAAACTTGCTTCACACCCTGAAGCAACTTATAACATTGATATTACTGTGGTTGACATCCCACCGTATTAAGGAATGCTTCTATCAAGGCAATGGGTTGCAATGGCAGGAGGGAATGTCTAGTTGGACTTATCATATGCCACCATACCAGTGGGAGGCAAAGAAATCAAGCTATGCAGAGAGCCAAGGTATGACAATATTATAGAAAGATTGGATCAGCACCAAATAAATTTCTTTTGTGATACAGATTTGGGAGTCTTCAAAGTTAGAGAGAATATACCAGAATTGCGTAACACTGATCCAATACACATTGAATCTATGAACGAAGAAAATGATGTGTGGAAAATGTATTTTGATGGTGCATGCAGCAAAATGGGAAATGGGGCTGGAGTAGTTTTTATTTCACTAGGAGGTAAAACTTTCAAATACTCTTTTCTATTGACATTTGAATGCACAAACAATGTAGCTGAGTATGAAGCTTTGCTTATTGGTTTGAACATAGCCACTAAGCATAAAATAAAAAAGTTAGTTGTCTATGGTGATTTTGAATTGGTCACTTCTCAAGTAAGAGAGAAATACCTATCAAAAAACAAAAGGCTAAGACAGTACAGAAATGCAGTCTAGGATAGTATTGAATTATTTGATGCCTTTGCAATCAACTGGGTCGATAGGTCTAAAAACATTATGGTAGATTTTTTGGCAAATATTGCTTTAAAGAGGGATGATGTCACATTAGGAGGAATTACAGAGGTTGAGTTCAAAACTAGACCTACTATCCCAGATAATATACATAATTGGCAAGTGTTTGATAATGATGCGGATATAATCAGCTTCTTACATTGTGCTGATTATTATGAAAATCAAGAGATTGATTTCAGTGCATTTGTAGAGGAACATGATGGGAAGGAAACCCTTTTTGATCAAGAGATAGTCCAGTTGAAAACGAATAAGATACCTAAGGGATTTATAGCATTAGAAAAGGCATTTGATGAACAAGATAGATTTAAAGTGAAAGACACACGAGTGGCACCTAATGACCTTGAAGAAATTAATTTGGGGACACAAGTAGCCCCAAAGAATGTGTACATTGGGAGAAATCTTAACCCAAAAATCAGGAGTAAAATCATCAACTTACTTAGAAAGTATAGGCATGTATTTGCCTGGTCATATGATGATTTAAAAGCATATAAAGAGGATTTGTTTCGGCATGAAATACCACTAAAGCCAGATGCTAAACCATTTAGACAGAAACAAAGGCCTATTAATCCCACATTAGCTCCTAAGATGCTAGAAGAACTTATGAAGATGAGGGATGGGGCTATCATTAAACCCATCAGACATTCCACGTGGGTTTCAAATTTAGTACCTGTCAGGAAAATAAATGGTGATATTAGACTATGTGTTGATTTCAGAAATTTAAATAAGTCTTCTCTTAAAGATAACTATCCCCTCCCCAATATGGAAGCAATATTACAGAAGGTTACTGGATGTGAATTATTGTCAATGATGGATGGCTTCTCAGGGTACAATCAGGTGAAAGTTAAAGAATCAGAGCAATTTAAGACTACATTCACCACTCCATGGGGAACATATGTATATTTGAGAATGCCATTCGGGCTCACTAATGCTAGGGCAACATTCCAAAGAGCAATGGATGTGACTTTTGCTGAGTTAATCAATAAGATCATGATATTATATCAGGATGACTTGACACAATATTCTAAAAGAGCTGAAGATCATTGTTCACATTTAGAGAAAATATTTGTCAAAGCCCTAGAATATGGGATCTCGTTAAATCCTAAGAAGTGCCATTTTGCAGTAACAGAAGGAAAATTGCTTGGCCACATAGTTTCAAAGGATGGAGTGAAAATAGATCTGGAAAGGGTAAAAGCAATTGACCAAGTCCCCATTCCTAAGAATGTGAAAGCCATACAATCATTTTTTGGCCAAATAAATTTTGTTAGGAGGTTTATACCAAATTTTGCAGAAATTATTTATCCTATATCAAAGATGCTGAAAAAGAATTTAGAAGTAAAATGGACAACAGAAACAAAAGAAGCATTTGCAAATATTAAGAGGGCAATCAAGGAAGCTCCAGTCTTAATATCCCCTAACTTTAGTAAACCATTCCAACTGTTTTCATTTGCTTCCTATCATACAGTTGCAGCAGTGCTATTGTAGAAAAATAATGATAGACATGAACAGCCTATATCATTTTTTAGCAAATCCCTTCAGAATGCAGAGTTAAAATATGACATTGTTGAAAAATAGGCATATGCATTGGTAAAGGCAGTAAAAAACTTCAGGCCATACTTGGTGGGAGCTAAAATCATAGCATATGTTCCTAATGCTACAATGAAGGATGTATTGGTTCAAACCGAAGTCACTGGTAAAAGGTGTAGATGGATCAATAGAATTCAGGAATTTAATATTGAAATCCAGATCACTAAATTAGTAAGAGGATAGGGTCTCACTAGATTAATGGCTAAAAGTAATCTTGAAGCTTCCCAGATATGTAATACTAATAATGTTGATAATAGTACCAGTATTGAACACACTTCATGGTATTCTGATATCATATATTATCTAAAACATATGAAGTGTCTTGAAGGGTATGAGGATAACAAAAAGAGGATACTTAAATTGCAAGCATCAAAATATGTACTTATTGATGGGGATCTTTACTGGAAAAATAGAGATGGATTCTTGCTATTATGCCTGGATGAATATCAGTCAAAACAGATTATGAAGGAGTTACATGAGGGCATGTGTGGAGGTCACTTCTCAGCAAAGACTACAGCCCACAAAATCCTAAGGGCCGGATACTATTGGCCTCAAGTTTTTAATGATTCATACCATTACACTAGGAAGTGTGAAGCATGCCAAAAGTTCTCAGGAAAACTAAAATATCAGGGAGCATTACCCTTAAAACCTATGCAGGTTGAGGCTCCATTTTATCAGTGGGGTATTGATTTCATAGGTGAAATTGTGGAGAAATCCAGTGGGGGGCACAAATGGATTTTAGTAGCCACTGATTACTTTACAAAATGGGTGGAAGCAATCCCCACTAAACATGCAACCAGTAAGGTTGTGATTAACTTTCTAATGGAGAATATTATATGCAGATTCGGCACTCCAGTGAGATTAATTATAGATAATGGGATGTGTTTTAGATCAGATGAATTCAAAGGATTTTGCAGTACAAATGGCATCACTGTCTCTTATGCCGCCCCCTATCATCCACAGGAAAATGGACAAGCAGAATCAAGTAACAAAAGTCTCATGAAAATCATAAAAAGAATGTTGGATAGAAACAAAAGGGCCTAGGATTCAAAATTAAGATTAGCAGTGTGGGCTGAAAGGATTACTGTAAAGAGAGCAATTGGGAGATATCCTTTTGAGTTGGTGTACGGAACACAGGCGAGATTACCATTGGAAAATCTTATACCAGTGTACAAATTCATTCTCCAGGAAGATTTGAACATTCCTGAACCTATGGAGGAGAGGTTGGAACATCTGGCAGAACTTCATGAAACAAGAAGAATAGCTCAAAGGCAGAATGTTAAGCTACAATCACAAGTAAAATATCTCTTTGACAAAAAGGCCAAGGATAGAAAGTTTGAAGTAAATGATTTGGTACTAATGTGGAATGCAAGGTGTTAAGACAAAGGAAAGCATGGAAAATTTGAAGCCCTATGGTTGGGTCCTTTTGTTATCACTAGCATAGGAGGTGATGACTCTTACTACTTACAGAATATGTTAGCAGAAGAGCAGGAATTGCCTGTACATGAGCAATACTTGAAACAGTTCTTTTCATAATCATGTACAAGGAGGAATGAGCATTGCCAGTGCATGGACAACACTCAAACAATTCTCAGAAATATTTTATTCCATGCATAGTAGTCTAGGAATCATTCCTGTTCCCAATCATTTGTTATTTTCCTTTCCCATTTTCCTCAAATCATCACCCCAAACAAATAAAACATGTGGTCTACTTCCCCAGGAGATCTGGATCCTTGTTATACTCACAGGGAGTATACATCCCAGATAGAACCACTGTTGGGATAGTAAAAATTTAAAAAATTTACTGTATTCTCAATTCACCACATCTGGACAAATCGTAAAACATCCCAAAACCATAGCAAACAATTTTGATATATCCCATAAGATATCCATGGCTTAGCAATATAAAATTAATTAAATTTCAATCTATCGGCAAGACTTTGTGTTGTTTATATCGATACATGAGGAGTCAATGAAAATAAGTATCAGCGTGAGAATAGAGATCGGAAAGAGATTTATAGAACTCGCCGATGGAAGAAGTAATACCGATGGCCTTTCATTAGTAAGAGAACCAAGTAGTCACACCGATCGGTATGACTAATAATCATCGCATGGTCCTTTAAAAGCTACCCCAACGGTATATATCATACCGATGAAGTATTTCAGCAAGAATCTCACCGAACATCCTGCAGGGGTAAGGAAACAATAATCATCAGCAAGAAATGAACCATCGGGGTGAAAAGAAAATAAGTCTTCGATACTCCAATGTCTTAGCAAAACAATTAAAGGAACTTTTGGTGTGAGTCACATTGATACACATATCTATCAAAGTAACTTAACATATCGGGACGAAGCAATTATGTCTTGCCGACTCACAAGTCATAGCGATGAAAAGGGTGTCGGTGACACTTTGACAGATTCAATCCAATAAAAAATATAAAGTGGCCATCGGGGAGATAATTGTGATCAAGTGATCTGAAAAGAATTACCCTGATGGTATGTCTCACTCCGATGGAAATAAAGTCATTGATAAGAAGTTGTAAACCGTATCGGTGAGATATTATGATAGTCATTCCAATCTAGAATATAGAAGACTATCGGGAAGATGGTGAAGCTCGGGGAAACATAAATATGTTATCCCAATGGTATCAATCACCCCGATAACAAATTGTTCACATATGTCGGTGAGACTCTCACCGATAGTCATATCGGTAAGACTCATTATATCGGAGGGAAATCTAAATCACACGGCAATGAAAGAAGTCATACTGATGGTCGCGCCATCTTAGATATGATTCAACATAGTATCGGGAATACAATTGAGGGGTCATGCCGATTGATTGTTCGCGCCATGAAGAGATATTAAGGTCGCCCAGACATTTTAAAAGTCATGCCAATGATAGGAGTTATGGCAATGTGACATTTCATAGCAATGAACGACATTGAATTGATCAAACAATTAAATGCAGACAGCAATGAAATCCTTTAAAGATCATTGTAATTACAATTGACAGGGTTGTCTGAGAAAAGATATGGAGGAACTCTTGAAGTGCAAGCAAAGGATTTCGATCACAACCACAAAATGACAGGTACATACATATAAGCATTGTGTATAGCCTGTGTTTGAATTTTCTGCCAAAACTTTGAATATGGAAACTCTGGGAAAGGGAAAAGGTAGAAAATCACAAGGGGAAACCAGTAAATCTAAAAAACAAAAAACTGATCGAACCCCTGAAGAAAAAATAAAAGATAGAAAACTCAATCAGGACTTAATTGATCAATTGCCTGGGTCAACTCTCAAGGCCAGAAGATCTACTCAACTTAGGATAGAAGTTGAGAAATTAGAAGATAAATGTAAGCGCTTGGGAGATATCTAGACCCCAATCAGGGGATATGAGCTTTTCAGATTCCATTATAATAGAAGGTTTAGGAATGCTCCTGTGTCAAACCCATGGCACTTGAATTTAGGAAAACTGGTTGTGCCTAATGTATTCCTGAATGTTGAACTCCTCCAACTACTTGCCAATCATTTCAATTCAAGCCTGAAAGCCATATGCAACCCACAGGGGGAACCAATTATACATTTGTCAAAAAATGCCATTTGTGAAGTGTTTAATCTAGATGATTTGTGCACTGTCCCCATTATTTATGAAGACCTGGAGAGGGAATATTAGAGAATGGACACAACCTACAATGGATGGAGGTTGCCCATTCATAGGCCCAGAATTGAAGGAGAAGTGATGCCTCTGACTGAAAATGATGGTCCTCCATTTCATGTAGCTTTATTTGAACCATACATACAGCACACTTATTATTCTGTGGGCCAGGTCCTAGGTTCAAAGGTCCCTGAATTTATGACAATCCCTTTGATGGTTATAGCTACTGACATCCAGTGTCATAATGCAAGGCAGTTTGACTATGCTGCCTATATTGTTAATAGAATAGATTCTGGATTGTTTGCAATAAGAAACAGTTCCCCAACATGCTCTTTTGAGCATTACTCACTACTTATGCACATGGTATTGTATTTCGGCCAGGAAGTAGGGTTATGGCCAAATGAACTTAAAGTTGTTGCTGTAGATAAGAAGGGGGAAAAGATACCCATACAAATGTGGACTAGAATATGGGATAGTAGATATGCCCAATTTGAAGAACACTGTGTAAAAGTGCTGTACAGGTATTTCACCCACCCTTGTGAATACTCAATTTCAATTGAGATAAAAAGGTTCCTCAGGCTGAAAGATTTTGGTGGCCCCCCTACTATCACTCATAATTGGGGAGACTGGTATTGTTTTGAGGATGCTACCATGATTAGAATCTATGGTTTTGAAGACACTCCATTCATATTGCCCAAGACTGTCCCTGACAGAAATGCTTATTTAAAGATAATCAGGCAAATGCATTGCTCAAATGTAATACATTTGAGTTCACATGATAAACAATCCTTTATGCCCAGCACTTTATGTTTTGGAGATTTTACTGTCGTGTCAAAAGAGGGTTATAATCTCATTGTGGACAAGTTGATGCATTATAATATGAGGAGTGCTGAGGCAAGGAAAGGGTTTGACCCTGAAGGTTTTATTGACTCTGCACGAAGAAAACAAAATCTCAGTGGATACATACACATACATTATCCACATGATGATGTTATTAGGAACCTGGAAGAGGTTGAGGTAGACTTGGTGATAGAAAAATATAAAAAGGATTTAAATGAGAAGAAAAAGCAGCTAGCAGAGGTTGAGGTTATATCCTCTGAAGATGAAGGACAGGTAGAGCAAGAAGAGCCACAGGATGAAAAAGTAGAAATGTCCACAAGGAAAATGCTACAATATCAGCCTCCTGTTGTGATACATGATAAGGAGGGGTCTGCTGATGAGGATCCACATCAGATAACCTATGATTCTTTCATTTTTGATGATAAATTTATTCATTCAAAAGAATTTAAGTCATTTTTGTACAAATGCAAAGGAAAAGAAATCAGAGAATCAGTGGATGATGTCTCTGCTGATAATGAAAAACAATTGTTGGATATGCTGAAAGTGATAGTAGAGAGAGAGAGAGATGCAGGATATGACTCCTAGCCGGGGTAGAAAATTGCTTAAAGATGCAGGGGTTATGATTTTTCCTGGTCATGATTTAAATTCTGCTTTGGTTTTTGATAGTTTTCTAAATAGTGCAGATGATAAATATAAACTCACTCCGGAGGGAGTTAATGAAGTATATATGGGTACAAGATACAATAATGATGAAAATTCATTGATGATATGGGTGTTGTACCCTCCCCATAAGAAAACAGCCATCATAGATACTGAAAAGACTTTCGGCCATGTCATGACTTTAAAAGCAGGGGAAACTGACCCTCTGATAACAGCAGACATTGGCATCAATGTTGCAAAATTAAACAATGCACAAGCTCAAATGTTGATCAAGGAGAGAGATGCATACAGATTGAGCTATGAGAGATTGACAAAAGAAAATGACTACTTGAAAGATGCTATTAAGAATACTTTTGGGTAATCAATGAAGAGAATAACCCAGGGTGAGAGTTCACAAGACATTCAAGCATTATCCACTAACCAGGCAACACAAATTCAAATAGATACACTTATCACAGTGCTACAGAGCAGATATGCAAACATGGTGCAGTGGTTAAACCTGTTTTGGGATAATTACTCTCAGAATCACAAAGCAATTAAAGAACATGAAAGGCTTGAATAGAGAATGTAGGAAAAATTGATTGAAATACAAAGCAAAGATGCTTCTGACAGTGCAAATACCCCCGATCCAAGAGCATTGATCGAGCAGCATCAAAAATATTTTGAAAAACTCAAAACTAATGCTAAAGAATGTGCTAAAGCCTCAAAAGCAAGAGTACCCGTGTTGTTCAAAGATAATGGAGAAATGAAGAGCAAAGAAGAGTGGATTGTTGATTGTCGAGTTATATTACACGAGGCTACAAGAGCCCTGAAAGACAAAACTTCTGCATCTGGAGAAGCTTGCAAACAATTAGAAAAGATGGTCACACTTGATGTGATTACAAGAAGTTCTATTGAGCTCAGTAACTCTCATCATGATCAGGAGTATTTGGATCACTTGGCTAAAGTTTACTTATGGCTGAATAGAGCCTAATCATAATTATGTAATAGTTGTTAATGCTTGTTAAGTTCCCAAAAGACTTATTGAAGGGCTATGTCTCTTTGCATAATTGTCTATATAAGTTCAAACAATTGATGTTGGAAGGACATCAGTAGTAGAATATATACATATATATAACATACAATGTTTCAAAAGGACCATGTTGCATATTTTAATTTGAAGAAGTAGATTGAAGTTCTTTGATTTAGTGGTTCTATCTTGACATCAGTTGTTTGTTAAAATCATTCAATTGTGTGGTTGTCTCCATTTCTACATTTCCTTGTTATTCAGATTAATATATCAAGTATATATTTAATTTGTCAATACACATTTGTTGTATCTGTGTGAGTGAATAGGTTGGTGTCCATTTTAGGAATTAAATCCTTCTAGTCAGTCATGCAACCTGGAAGTATTAGTTTGGATTACTAAGCAGAACCATATAATTAGGATTGCCATTCTATCTCCAAGATAATATTATCTGTATTCTTGTATATTCATTTCAATTGGTTCCTTCAAGAAAGGATTAAAATACCTTTTGGTGAATTATAAGGTATCTGATTATATTGGTTGGATTATCAAGAAGAGTTTGTCAGTCATTTCCTTGCCTGTTTATACAAGTTATAAACTAAAATAGTGCCAAACAACTAGAATTATTGTCCATTATAAGCCACTAGTTTTTGTCCTTCAATTGACTCTGTTACCCAACAAAGCACTGGTCTCATTTCAATTCATCACTTATACAATTTCTACCAAAATCATTCATTAGACATTATAATAAATCAGATAGCAAGCTTTTCATCTGTCTTACATCCTTTGCCATTATAGACAGATTTAATTAGTTAAAATATTCACATTTAGTCTACTTTAACTTCCAAGGTTCACCCACCTAGGTGTAGCAGGACCTAAAGTGCAGGAAATCACTAAACCTTGAAGGTTGATTTCGTCAAGTTAGTTCAAAAATGTTGCTAATCTGAGCATAGAGCCTGGCATCCTCTTTGGATTAGCAACCTACATTTTTGAGACCTAACACCGTGCACACATTCTCTCAAATTTTTCTAACTCTGGGATATTTTCAATTTTGCTTTTCCAAGCTTGCTTTCCTCCATTTTTTGACCTACTCGCACTCTAGCCCTTTCAAGCGTATCTCCATAGTCGTGATCATCAACATGCAATTTTTTGAGATTACCAGTAATTCCCCTAATTGCATGATCATGTCTTTTTGTTGCAGTTTCTTCTGTGGATTTTCTCTCTTCATCAACATCCTTCTGGTGATAGCTTTTTTAGATGATTAAGTTGTCTCTGAAGAAGTCGAAAGAAATGAAGTATAAGTATCAAGGTATTTTTCCAATCACCTCGGTTACTTCTAATTTCGATGACATTCAGGATACAAAGATTGGCCATGTGGATATGGCTGAATTTGTGGAAAGAACCAAGTCCAATAATCCTAGTTTTGTAATAAAGAAGATTATTGATAGTAACATTCATTTGGTGTCGTCTTTCCTCATGGCAGCCCATAACATAGAGTTTGTTCTTCAGTGTACTCAATTTTATAATAGAGATACTAGGGTTGTGATAGATGCAAGTGGCAATGTGATAATCAAATTAGATCTTGAATTTATTGCTAAAGTTTTCATGTGCCCTGCTGTTATAGAAGTCATAAAGCTAGATTTTGCTGAAGCACAAAAAGAGTATGACAAAAATCCTGAGAAGCCTAAGAAGATAATCAATACTAAATGGCTCAAAACTTCAAGGTCAAACTTGTCTAGGTGGCCACAGAGTTTTCCTAGAAGTGACTTTATAGAAGAAGTTGGTGATCTAATAACTCTTCTCAGCAAGATAAGGGGATTGACCTCTTCCTCACTTTTTCACGAGTGGATGTACCCTTTCATCAAGGTAATACTCCAAGGTAAACAAGCCATCTTCTAGGGTGAGCAATCAATAATGCTCTGCATGATAAATTGACAAAGGTATCCACTACCTTCAAATTCTACATGACTTCGTATCAAGTGTATATAGTAGCCTCCATGAGAATCTTTCTAGGTCTAACATCAGAAGGAGATAGGAGAGTAATTCTTGTGTATCAGTACTATTCTCAATTGACATTGAAGGGTTCTATTCACCACTTCAAGAGGGTAAATGATGCTTTATTCGCAGTGTTCTTGTGTCTTTTTGACCCTCAGCTAGAACAAAGAAGATTTTAGATGAAGCTTGGTTAGTAGTGAATGATTTTGGATGCATGTTCTTACAATTTCCTTCTTTCTCATATCTAAGGGTTGGCTTTTTCCAAGGTCATCCTTATATGCTGCCAACGTTTCCCTTAGACAAACTTGTTTTAATAGGATTATGTAGACAAATGATTGTCATACATAATTAACAAATGGAACTAAGGAAACTAGGTTGCAGGTTTCCAGTTGAAATTGGCAGGTTTTTGGTATCAATTGTTGCAAACCCTAGAGCTATGGAAACTGAAATATAGCTGGTAACCATGGAACAATTCAAAAGAAGACCAAGGTTTGATTATAGAGGTGTGAAAGATAAGATCAAGAGGAAAACCCAGTTCCATGAACCTATGGTCAAGGATGTCTGGATAGATTTGAGAAGAAAAGAAGATATTAGAAAGTTGGATTATAGCCATTTATCTCTAGAGCAAATTGAATATCTAGGACTGGCTGATATTCCTGAAGACCTAGTGGATGATGGAGAGTTGATCGATGACAGATATAACACTGAACAGGCTGCTGGCTCTCCTCTCCCTCCAATCCAATGGTCTCAGAAATAATTGACCTCTTTGAGGAAAAGGTTTGAGCCTATACTCGCAAACACCAATAAGTGGATAGAGGATAAGGGAATTGCTTTGAAAGAATTCCTTACAGGATCAGAGATATAAATTCAAAAGCAAACAGGTAAAAAGGTGGAGAACAAGATGAAGAACAAGAGTGATGTTCCCTCTTCTTCCAAGCCACATAAGCCTAGGATCAATTTTGTGACGAAGAAGTCAAAGGCTGTGGAGAAAGAGTCTGAGATAGAAGATATGGAAATTGAGAAATAGAACACTGAAGAGCCAGCCACTAAGGAAATGGAGGTTGAAGAGAAACCTACATATCAACAAGGAAGGGAAGTTTTGTCTCCACAAGAGAATGTACAACAAGAAACAAGAGTCTCATCTCCTTTGTCTGACATAACTGTTTCAGTTCCTTTGTCTATTTCACCCATTGATATCCCCTCTTTTGAAACTCCCTCACCTTCCAAAACATTCTTTGACAATCCTCAAAATACTTTTGAAGATGTTCTTTGTTCCTCAAAATCTATTCCTAGCTTGTCCTCTTCATTTTTTGATATTGGGGATACTTATATATTTGATCACTTCGTAATGAATAATGAACAAGTATCTAATGTAAATGTAATAGGTGCAAATTTTACTAATACTCCACCTATTGTTTCCACTTCCAGTGTAAGTGCAGTTCCGGTAACAACAACAATGGGAACAGATCCTAATGTGAGTACTTCTGTGCATCCACCATGGTTGTTAGCTTATACACCAAAAAGGAAGAAACAAGCCATCTCCCCAGGTGACTTTGATTTTAGTAAGTTGGTGCCTGCAAAAGCCAAGACCCTGAAGAAGCCAAAGATTCTTTCGAGAATACTTGGAGACAAGGGACACAAATTTCTAGAGATTGTAAGACCCCCGTAGGATGCAACCATGGAAAATTTTAGTATGAATGATTACTCTATCTCTAGAGTTGAGTTAGGCAAAATAACTCATGAAAGTCCAAAGACTGATATGCAGTCAGCAATGGACTTTCTGATTCAAAATTTGACAAAGAGAAAGAAATGAAGGATCATTACAAAGTGATGGTTGAACAGTTGACTACAATGGTGAGGAAAATCACTTTGAATTCAGAATCAGTAACTCCTAAGGCCGTTTTTGTAGAAGACCTTATTATCTAGAAAGTAGAAAGGACTCATTTTAAGGGAAGAGTACTTGAAGAGTACTTGCAAAGGATGCACACACAAGGAATATCTCTACTTACAGAGCTATCTAAGAAGACAAACAAAATGGAGAAAATAAGAGCAGAACTTGATAAATTAATTGATGTTATTTCTCAAGATATCAAGCGTATAGAACAGAATCATGATAAGTGGGTGGAGA
This sequence comes from Cunninghamia lanceolata, assembly GCA_027924645.1. Classification (NCBI taxonomy): domain Eukaryota; kingdom Viridiplantae; phylum Streptophyta; class Pinopsida; order Cupressales; family Cupressaceae; genus Cunninghamia; species Cunninghamia lanceolata. Next base: position 1,445,886 of record BSBN01000973.1, on the reverse strand, counting down.
TGAGAAATCTGAAAATAAGTGCTCTAATATCAATTGGTGTCATTCCTAATAGGGATTCATATACTGAAACCAAAGAGGCATTGACATATCGGAGATGTGTGCTGAAAGATTTGATCAATGACCTGGAAGCTGCAAGGAAACTAAGTGATCAGAGTGATGTTAGTCTTTTGCATAAATTGGATGAGCTATCATGCAAACTAGTGTCACAGGATAACCAATTTCTTTCTGTAGAAGAGATGATTCAGGAATTTGAAAATATGTTCCAGAAAGAGTTCGAGGACAAAACATTTTCAATGGCCTCCGTGGACAATATTCTTGACAATTAGTTAACTTTGGATAATCTGAAGACCAAGTTAACTAGTCACGCAAAATTACTCACCACGGTCAGAGATGCCATAGTTAGAGCTAGGATGATTTTCAAGAACACGATTAGTCCAGGCAATCTTGGGATGCAAGCAACTTTCACCATGTATGATTTCCATATGAAGAAAGATGACAATACAAGTTGAAGCAGTTTTTCCATTACTTAGTTTATTTTCTACTTTTCAGATGTACTTTTAAAATAATTTTGGATATATTTACGTGTACTTTTATCATATGTAATTACATGTAAAAACATAGGAAGTCCCAAATCAAAAAGGACTCCTTTGTTGAATAAGTCATAGTTAGTGTTTCTTTTCCTATTTTTGCTCTCAGTTCCTCTTATAAATAAAGAGGACCCCCATTGTAATTATCTATCTTTTAGTTATTGAAGTGAAACTCTGCCAAATTGAAGAGCATTTTGAGACTTTGTGTTCAAATTGTAAATCAAATTTTATCAAGTGAATAAGGAAGCAAGTGATCATTCAATCTTTGTGTTGGATTAACTTGTGGCATATTGGAAACTGTTCGTATGTCCTTTTCCTAATACTATCTTATCTGTTTGATCAAATTGTAGTGTGAGTGTGAATAATCTGAGAGATGTTCTAAAGTTGATTGTGGAGACTTTGTGCTACAACAATTATCTTTAGTTTGTGATTTTATGTTTTGAAGTAAAAGATATTGGAAAGGCTTTGAACTACTATTATCTTTTGTGATCATATATTTTGTTGTAGTTTTCTGTGAAGAATTTGGGCTGCACCTTATTCTACTTGGTTCTAAGCTATAAATCAGTAAAAGAAGCAACGATAGACTTTGTGCTCTCGTGGGTTTCTTGGTTATTCAATTTGTATCAAGAAAGTGCTCTTTCATTTTGTAAACATCATTTTTGAAAAAAGAGAAATGGATGATATGGTCTCACCCCTAAATTAGTATTTAGTTTAAATAAGTTTGTGATAGTTGATAGGGAACCTCCCCTTGCTGAGAGGAGAGATTTATCTCATTACACTATGGTCGATATAACCATTTTGCCTTCAGTTATTTGAAGACAAAATATTCACCCAACAGTTTTTGGCAACTCTACTGGGGAAGAAATGCACATCTTGAAGCCTCACGCTTTGAGTTGAAGCATTGCAGTTCTTTTCCATTGTTTTGAGATTTTGCAAAATTTTGTTGAGTACACTACATTCTGGCAGATTCACGGTATACAAGAAGAAAGAGAGCTCAATGTATTATTGATCCTGTATTTGAGTTGATGCAACAAAATAATTTTGGTCTTTTGCCTCCACGACCTCGACTTTAGTGAACTAGGAGTTTTCCTCCTACCAACACCAGGTCTCCAATACCAAGTGAAGCTTCTAGTTCTAGTACTAGTAGAGTTTTGTTTGTTCATACTCCACAGAGGTTTGTTATCCCACCCTTTAATCAGCGTACCATGGCAACTGAAGGCCCTTGGGGTAATACTTTTGGTCCTTTGAATTTAACTCCACCATTGCATGAACTACCTCATAGTTTGAGGAAGAATTTTCCTATGTTCTATGGTGATGGAAAAGTTCACCCAGATGAACACATTGCATCTTTCTGCATAGCTTGTGGTGTAATAGGTGTTGATCATGAAGATGTAGTAGTATGACTTTTTGTGGAAACACTGCAAGGTGCTGCTGCAGATTGGCTTTACCATCTTCAAGCTCAGACTATAACCAATTGGAATACTCTCAAGACCAAGTTTGAGGCTAGGTTCAAACCTGCAGAAGATGCACATTCCTTGTTAGCACAGCTAACACAAATGAAGAAAGAGCCGCATGAACCCATGTGAGATTTCATCACTAAGTTCAATAAGCTGAGAAATAGGATTCCTACCACCGCTCAGCCAACAATGGAAAATCTTAAGTGTTTCTTTATCAATACTCAGCTTCCCAAAGTGAGCTTTCTATTAAGACGGGATAGCCCTGCAGATCTTCCTACAGCTCAAATTTTGGCTACTGAAGTGGAAGATGATCTTATCCTTGCGGGTAAGATAAGAAGAGATTCTAACAAAAATAGAGGTCCCTCTTCTGCTGATAATTCTTCCACAAGCACCACGGATCCTATGGTGCAAAAGTTAGCAAATGAATTGCTAGCTTTGAAAAGGAAAATGTCCCAAGGTATGTCTGCCCCTCCTTCTTATTAGGATATACCAAGGAGGACATTCCCAAACAATTCATCATATCAAGGCAATGCTACTAAAAATCAAGGGCAACACAATCGTCTTCCACCCACACAGGGGAAGCTCACCATTGAAGCAGCGCCAGTCAACTCAGCAATTGGCTATTATGAAGCAGAACATGATCATTCTTTCCAACTCGAGTTGGACTAGGAGAATGATGCTAATCTTTTTGCAGAAGGAGAAGAAGAATTAGCTGGTGACTCTACTATTGGCTTTCTAAATTACCACGATGAAGCTGAAAAAGAAGAAGTGTATGATGGAGCATATGTTATTTTTACTAGGTCCCAAAATTAGCCAACTCATCAAGCTGATAAAGGAAAAGCAAGAGAAGAACCCCAACCAGTGATCTCAATTGCTAAACGGGGAACTCCGTTACCTTTTCAGTTGAAGGACCTAGTGGGCAATAAGCAAGTAAGTACATTTGACAATCTTGTATCTCCTACTTCTATCCCTCAGACCAATACTACCCCTAATAAAATTTAGAATGATGGATTTCCTTCCTCTATCTCTAGTTCATTTTAGCTATTTGATATAATAGATCATGCTAGGAAGACCAAAATCGAAATGTCTGAGGTTGAGTATTTACAAGCTAATCCTGAATAGTTTGATAGGTTAGCTAAATACATCAAAAACAAGACTGTCCCTATAGGACAAGATTTTCCAAAAGTTGCCCATGATTCCTCAAAGAAAAAATCCACTCAAAAATAATTTTGTCACTACCCCCCTTGTTGCCTTCGGAAAAATAGAACCTTTCTATGTTTCTCTATTGGTAAATAGTCATAAGTTGAGCAATTGCATAATAAATTTTGGGGCCTCTGATAATGTTATGCCTGCCAAAGTAGCAAACACCCTTGGCCTCACCTTAATTAATACTTTTGGGAGATGTTTCTCCATGGAAAATAAACAAGTACCATTGTTGGGTCAAATCAAAGATGTCCAATTTGCATTTGTAGCTTTTCCAGACAAGAGGATTAAGATGACCATCTTAGTAGCTGATGTTCCAGCTTCTTATGGTATTCTGCTCGGGCATAATTTTTGTAAAGATTTGGGTGGGGAATTGAACATGGATCTATCCAAAGCAAAGATACCTGTTAAAGGTGTCATGCAAAAGTTGCTTCCTAAGAAAGAGACAAAATACATTGTTACCCAAACGACAAATCCCAAAGCCCAAATTTTGTTGAGTCATCGAGAATGGGTAATTATTTCCTGTCTAGTGAAGATATTCCTAGTTTATCAGATGAGAGCTCATCAGGTGATAGCTTAGACAATTTAGATGGAGAATTAGAAGAGTATTCAGATGAAAGTTTAGGTGAAGGTATAGTAATGCCAGATTCTTCCCTCACTGATGAAGAAGAATTTTTTGCTCAAAGAAATTCCAAAAAATCAAATTCTAATGAGGTCTAGGTTTTAGAATTTGATGGCAGTTGTTCCTCTACCAGTTCTAGAGCCAGAGTTGTTTTGCTATCTCCATAAGGTGATATCTTCCCTTTCTCATACAAGTTGCAATTCGACAATACTAACAACACCGCTGAATACAAGTCATTGTTACTCGGATTGGAGGCTGCTCATGCTAAAGGTGTTAAAAATCTTCATGCTCAAGGAGATACTGAATTAGTGGTTTGTCAAGTGAGAAATTTATATCAGACCAAAAATGAAAGATTGAGACATTATCGCAATCACATGTAGGATTGCATTGAAGGTTTTGATGCTTTCAATATTTCTGCGGTGCCTAGAGAGTTTAATGATCGTGCAAATTCATTAGCTATCTCTACCACTCTCATGGTTCCCCATAAAGATTTCAAAGGAAACAAGTACACAATTGAGCTGGTCTTCTGACCAAGTGTACCTAATAATGCTGACCATTGGCAGGTGTTCAATGGTGATAACCAAATCATAGCTTTCCTGGAAAAGATGGATAGTTTTGATGAGCTCTATTTTGAAGGTAGTGAATCTCCACCACGAGAATACGTTTCTGAAATAGATTCACAAATTGGTGAGGAATTTATTCAACTGAAAGGGAATAAGATTCCAAAAGGCTTGGTTTCCTTGGAAAAGCTATTTGATAAGCATGAAAGATATATTAAACAACAGCAACAACTGGATTCAAGTTCCTCTATGGAATTTGAGCAAGTAAATTTGAGTTCTGAGGAAGATCCCAAAATGGTCAACATTGGGAAGTGTTGTACTACTGATGAGAAGTTCAAATTCATTACACTCCATCATTACATTGATGTTTTGGCATATTCTTATGATGATCTGAAATCCTTCAGACCTAAGGAGATTCAGCATGAAATTCCTCTCAAAGCTAGGTCATTGCATCACAAGTAGAAACAAAGGCAATACAATCCCAAAATATCAGGTACTATCCTTTTTGAGATTCAAAAAATGTTGAATGTGAGAATAATCTTTCCAATTCATCATTCCACCTAGATTGTAAATATAGTTCCTGTAAGGAAGAAGAATAGAGAAATCAATATATGTGTTGATTTCAGGAATCTCAACCAGTCTTCTCTAAAAGATAACTACCCCCTACCCATCATGGACCAAGTGTTGCAAACAGTAACTGGTTCGGAAATGCTATCTATGTTAGATGGATTTTTAGGATATAATCAAGTAGAGGTCAGTGAAGCAGACCAGTATAAGACTGCTTTCACAACACCATGGGGCATGTTTGCATATTACAGGATGCCTTTTGGTCTGATCAATGCTGGCACCACATTCCAGAGAGCGATGGACCTTGCCTTCAGAGATGAGATGGGGAAGTTCATTGTGGTATATCTTGATGACTTGACTATTTTCTCCAAACAATGTCATGATCATGCATATCATTTACGACAAGTGCTAGAAAGATGTTGACAAAATGGTATCTCTCTCAACCCTAAGAAGTTAGTTTTTGGGGTTATAGAAGGTAAACTTCTCGGTCACATTGTATCTTGAGAAGGCACTAAAATTGACTCAGAAAGAGTCAAATCCATTCAAAGTCTTACTTTTCCTGCTAGTAAGATTGCAGTTCACTCTTTCTTCAGAAAGGTGAATTTTCTGCGGAGGTTCATTCCAGAATTCACAAAGAAAACCTGTCACATCGTCAACATGATGAATGGTAAGGCTACTTTCCATTGGAGTGCGGAAGTCAAAGTGGCATTTGAGGATATCAAGAGGGCTATAGCTCATGCTCTAGTCCTTGTTTGTCCTAACTATACCAAAGATTTTGTAGTATACAGCTACACTTCTGAACATACACTTTCGGCCATTCTTGTTCAACGGAATGAAGAAGGTGTGGAATCTCCCATTTCATTCATGAGTTGTCCTTTGAAGGCTCATGAATTGAAATATTCAAATATGGAGAAGCATGCTTATGTCGTGGTCAAAGTGGTAAAGCATTTTCGGTTCTATATTCTGAATTCACACACTGTTATTTTGGTGCCTGATACAACAGTAAAGTCGATTATGACTGAACAGGAGTTTAGAACCAAAAGAGGCAATTGGATTACTAAGATCCAAGAGTTTGATCTTGATATAAAACCTACCAAGCTTGTGCATGGAAGAGGTTTGTGTCAATTGATCACTGACAATGTACCAGAGGAGATAGGAGATGAAGAAGGAGTTGAAGATATGCCAACTATTCTTTTTGTCACTACTACTGATGAGTGGTATTCAAATATTGCCCATTTTCTTACCTATGGTGAGTGTCCTTCCCATCTGTCTTATAAGGAGAAAAGAACTATCAAATTGAAGGCTGCTAACTATGTCCTATGGGATAATGGTTTGTACAAAAGAAATCTTGATGGAGTGTTTCTCTGTTGCGTGGATGAAGCGCAACAAAGTAGACTTATGGAGTCCTTCCACAATCTGGCCTGTGGAGGACATTTTTCTGCACCTATGATGGCTCATAAGATTCTGCAGGCTAGATACTATTGGCCCACACTATTTCAGGATGCGTACAATTGGGTATGTAGGTGTGAATTATGTCAACAGTTTGTTGGGAAACCTAAGTTAGCCGCACTACCTCTTAAGCCAGTGGTGATTGAAGAACCTTTTCAGCAATGGGGCATCAATTTCATTGGTGCTTTGAACCCACCATCAAGTGCGGGACACAACTTTCTTCTCACCACGACAAATTATTTTACCAAGTGGGTGGAAGCCATCCCAGTTAAGCATGCCACTTCTGAAGTGGTATGTAATTTCCTTAAGGAAAACATTATTTCCTAGTTTGGAGTCCCAAACAAGGTTGTAGCAGATAATGCTACTTGTTTCTCTCCCAATGAGATTATTGACTTTTGCTATGAACATGGGATCATTCTTTCCCACTCTTCAGACTATTATCCACAAGGAAATGATCAGGCGGAATCAAGTAACAAAAATCTGGTTACTATTATTAGGAAACTGGTGGAAGAGAATCAGAGAACTTGGCATAAAGCGTTGTTTGATGCTTTATGGGCAGACAGGATTACCCCTAAAAGGGCGATAGGTATGTCACCTTTTCAGCTTCAGTATGCTCTGAATGCAGAGATACCTATTGCCTTGGAGTCACTGACACTGAAGTTGGCAAAGGCAGTGGAAGATAGAAATTTTGAAAGTTCTATTGATAAAAGGATCATGTACCTAACTTAACTTGAGGAGCAGTGAGCTATGGTAGTGGATCGTATCTCTGAACATCAAAGTCAGGTGAAGAAACTCTTTGACAAGAAAGAAAGAGTTCATGATTTTCAAATTGGAGATCAAGTCTTGTTATGGGACAAGAGGAGAGAACCAAAAGGAATGAATGGGAAGTTTGATTCCCTATGGAGAAGCTCGTTCACCATTCATCAGCTCTGTGGTGAAAATAGCTTCTTACTGGAGTACTTGGATGGAACACTATTCTTAATGCCTCACAGTGGACAACATCTACAGCACTTCAATCCTTGAAGTATCAGATAAGTTCATTTATACATTTGTATAGTTTTGTGTTTTTATTTTTGTGTTTTTGTTTAGTCTTTTGTGTCTTTTTCTTTTTGGTAGCTTGACTCTATGGCCCAATGGCATGGATGAAGGCACTTAGAGACTGCATTCTTCTCCCTCTGATCATTTTAAAGTTTGATCGATGGAAGTTCCCCAATTAGAGCTAGCTGTTGTTCTCAAAATTAGCTACGCTCATTTTTGTAGACAACCCCTACGAAACATGTCTGTTTTGTGATCTACACTCTAAGTTCACAAATCGAGACAAGATTCTCTTGGCCTCATACAAAGTCATATGACATCCTAAACTAGTTTGCAACATTCCCTTGAATCGATTCCTCGAAGTTTGTACAAATCGATTAGGTTGTAAACTGACCAAAATATTAATTTTGATCATTTTAGGGTGTTAGTAAAATTTTGAAACTGTATGTGCAAAGTTTGCAAAATTCACCGCTATAGCATACCTTTTTTGTTTGCTTGTGTTGAGTCAATGAAATTTACCACTTTTACATAGTTTTTTGTTTTGAATATGCCCAAGCGGCAATTTTCGCCACCATTGCATATTCTTCTTTGAAAACAAATGAATAACGAGTAATTTTTGCCACCGTTGTGCTAACGGTTAACACATGTCAGGTCGGCGATTTTCACCGCCCGAGTAAGATCATGAAGATCTTGAACTTCAGTGGCATTAATGGCCACTCATGTTAAAATTAAGAGTATGCTTTTTAACCTTTTTAATGGCTAAATTCAATCTATTTCTTTATTTCTTTTTCCTCTAAGCCTCCCAGTCGATTCTTGAAACCTTTCTCAAACTGCTTGATTGCGTTGATCTTGGATTCAATTAGATTTCAAGTCGCCACCGTTGCACCTAGGGTTTCGGTCTTTTCAATAGGTAGGTCTTTAAAACATTATTTTTGTTATTATCTCCTTCTAGGGTTTTGTTTTTCTTGTTCTCTGAAGTGGTTGTTCATGTTCTTTAAGAATTTTATTGTTCAAATGTTTTTCAAAGAAAATCATCCTTTTTTGCATCTTCTGTCTTTTTGAGTCATTCATAAAACCCTAGTTTTTGCTCAAATCCCCTCTGGCTGATGTTTTATCATAAGGGTTTGCTGATATTCATCTCATGAGGAGTTAATATCTATGTGCCCAGCGGCAAGTTTTACCCCTTAAAACATGTTTATTGAAAACCTTGAAACATCAACATGAGATGTCAGCAATAATTGCCGCTCCAACATGTTTTTGTTATGCTTAGGTTTTATGCAATGTCGGCTATATTTGTCGATTGAAGTATTTCCATAAACTTGTGAACAAATACTAAGTCAATGGAAATTTCCACTTAAGCATTTGAAGTTGTATCCAAATGCAAGTGTATGGGCGGTGAAATTCACTGCCCTTACACGAAGAAAACCTTGAAACACCTACATGCTATGTCAGCAAAATGAACCGCTCGATACACTTGTAATTTTCTCCTAACATACAAAAGCGGTAATTTTCACCGTTGATACACATGCATTTTTAGTTTACCTGTAGGGTCGGTAAAAATGGCCACCCTGACACTTGCGAACTATCCCTTACATGCAAGGGCAGCAAATTTTGCTGCCCGTGCACACATTCTCTCAATTTTTTTCTAACTCTGGGATATTTTCAAATTTTCTTTTCCAAGCCCACTTTCCTCCATTTTTTGACCTGCTCACACTCTAGCCCTTTCAAGCATATCTCCATAGTCATGATCGTCGACATGCAATTTTCCCATATTACCAGTATTTCCCCTAATTGCATGATCATGGCTTTTTGTTGTAGTTTCTTATGTGGATTTTCTCTCTTCATCAACATCCTTCTGGTGATAGCTTTTTCAGATGACTGAGTTGTCTCCGAAGAAGTTGAAAGCGATGAAGTATAAGTATCAAGGTGTTTTTCCAATCACCTCAGTTACTTCTAATGTCGATGACATTCAGGATATAGAGATTGGCCATGTGGACATGCCTAAATTTGTGGAAAGAACCAAGTTGAATAATCCCAGTTCTGTAATGAAGAAGATTATTGACAGTAACATTCATTTGGTGTCATCTTTCCTCGTGGCAGTCCATAACATAGAGTTTGTTCTTCAGTGTGCTTAGTTTTATAATAGAGATACTAGGACTCTGATGGATGCAAGTGGCAATGTGATAATCATATTAGATCCTAAATTTATTGATAAAATTTTCATGTGCCCTGCTGTTACAGAAGTCATAAAGCTAGATTTTGTTGAAGCGCAAAAAGAGTATGACAAATATCCTGAGAAGGCTTAGAAGATAATCAATACTAAATGACTCAAAACTTCAAGGTCAAACTTGTCTAGGTGGCCATGGGGTTTTCCTAGAAGTAACTTTATAGAAGAAGTTGGTGATCTAATAACTCTTCTCAGCAGGATAAGGGGATTGGCCTCTTCCTCACTTTTTCACAAGTGGATGTACCCTTTCATCAAGGTAATACTCCAAGGTAAACAAGCCATCTTCTAGGGTGAGAAAATCAGTAATGCTCTGCATGAGCAATTGACAAAGGTATCCACTACCTTCAAATTCTACATGACTAGTGTATATAGTAGCCTCCATGAGAATCTTTCTGGGTCTAACATCAGAAGGAGATAGGAGAGTAATTCTTGTGTATCAGTACTATTCTCAATTGACATTGAAAGGTTCTATTCACCACTTCAGGAGGGAAAATGATGCTTTCTTAGTAGTGTTCTTGTGTCTTTTTGACCCTCAGCTAGAACAAAGAAGATTTTCAGATGAAGCTTGGTCAGTAGTGAATGCTTTTGGATGCATGTTCTTATAGTTTCCTTCTTTCTCATATCTAAGGGTTGGCTTTTTCCAAGGTCACTCTTATATGCTGCCAAGGTTTCCCTCAGACAAACTTGTTTTAATGGAATTATGTAGACAAATGATTGTCATACATAATAAACAAATGGAGCTCAAGAAACTAGGTTTCAGGTTTCTAGTTGAAATTCGCATGTTTTTAGTATCAACTGCTACAAAGGCTAGAGCTATGGAAACTGAAATGTAGCTGATAACCATGAAACAATTCAAAAGAAGACCAAGGTTTGATTATAGAGGTGTGAAAGATAAGATCAAGAGGAAAACCTAGTTCCATGAACCTATGGTCAAGGACGTCTGGATAGATTTGAGAACAGAAGAAGATATCAGAAAGTTGGATTATAGCCATTTATCTCTGGAGCAGATTGAATATCTGGGATTGGCTGATATTCCTGAAGACCTAGTGGATGATGGAGAGTTGATCAATGAAAGATATAACACTGAACAGGTTGCTGGCTCTCCTCTCCCTCCAATCCAATGGTCTCAGAAAGAATTGACCTCTTTGAGGAAAAGGTTTGAGCCTATATTGGCAAACACCAATAAGTGGCTAGAGGATAAGGGAAATGCTTTGAAAGAATTCCTTAGAGGATCAGAGACTGAAATTCAAGAGAAAATAGGTAAAAAGATGGAGAACATGACGAAGAACAAGAGTAATTTTCCCTCTTCTTCCAAGCCACATAAGCCTAGGATCAAATTTGTGATGAAGAAGTCAAAGGTTGTGGAGAAAGAGTCTGAGATAGAAGATATGGAAATTGAGAAACAAAACACTGAAGAGCCAGCCACTAAGGAAATGGAGGTTGAAGAAAGACCTATAGATCAACAAGGAGAGGAAGTTTTGTCTCCACAGGAGAATGTACAACAAGAAACATGAGTCTCATCTCCTTTGTCTGACACACCTATTTCAGTTCCTTTGTCTGTTTCACCCATTGATATCCCCTCTTCTAAATCTCCCTCACCTTCCAACACAATTTTTGACAATCCTCAAAATACTTTTGAAGATGTTCTTCGTTCCTCAGAGTCTATTCCTAGCTTGTCCTCTTCATCTTTTGATATTGGGGATACTTCTATATTTGATCACTTTGTAATGAATACTGAACAAGTATCTAATGTAAATGTAATATGTGCAATTTTTACTAATACTCCACCTATTGTTTCCACTTCCAGTTCAAGTGCAGTTCTGGTAACACCAACAATGGGAACAGATGCTAATGCGAGTACTTTTGTGCTTCCACCATGGTTATCAGCTTATACACCAAAAAGGAAGAAACAAGCCATCTCCCCAGATGACTTTGATTTTAGTAAGCTGGTGCCTGTGAAAGCCAAGACCTTGAAGAAGCCAAAGATTCTTTCAAGAATTCTTGGAGACAAGGGACACAAATTTTTGGAGATTGCAAGACCCCTATAGGATGTAGGCATGGAAAATTTTAATATGAATGATTACTCTATCTCTAGAGTTGAGTTAGGCAAAATAACTCATGAAAGTGCAAAGACGGATATGCAGTCAGCAATGGACATTCTGATTCAGAAATTTGACAAAGAGAAAGAAATGAAGGATCATTACAAAGTAATGGTTAAACAGTTGACTATAGTGGTGAGGAAAATCACTTTGAATTTAGAATCAGTAACTCTCGAGGCTGTTTCTGCAGAAGACCCTATTATCCTAAAAGCAGAAAAAACTTGTCTTAAGGGAAGAGTACTTGAAGAGTACTTGGAGAGGATGTGCACACAAGGAATATCTTTGCTTACAGAGCTATCTGAGAAGACAAATAAAATGGAGAAAATAAGAGCAGAACTTGATGACCTGATTGATGTTATTTCTCAAGATATCGAGTGTATAGAATAGAATCATGATAAGTGGGTGGAGATGGGAAAGCTGAAAATAAGTGCTCTGATATCAATTGGTGTCATTCCTAATAGGGATTCATATACTGAAACCAAAGAGGCATTGACATATCGGAGCCATGTACTAAAAGATTTGATCAATGACCTGGAAGCTGCAAGGAAACCAAGTGATCAGAGTGATGTTAGTCTTTTGCATAAATTGGAGGAGCTGCCATGCAAACTAGTGTCACAGGATAACCAATTTCTTTCTACAGAAGAGATGATTTAGGAATTTGAAAATGTGTTCTAGAAAGAGTTCAAGGACAAAACATTTTCAATGGCCTCCATGGACAATATTCTTGACAATTAGTTAACTTTGGATAATCTGAAGACCAAGTTAACTAGTCACGTAAAATCAATCACCACGGTTAGAGATGCCATAGTTAGAGCTAGGATGATTTTCAAGAACATGGTTAGTCCAGATAATCTTGGGATGCAAGTAGCTTTCACCATGTATGATTGCCATATGAAGAAAGATGACAATACAAGTTGAAGCATTTTTTCCATTACTTAGTTTATTTTCTACTTTTCAAATGTACTTTTGAAACAATTTTGGACATATTTACGTGTACTTTTCTCATATGTAACTACATGTAAAAACATAGGAAGTCCCAAATCAAAAAGGACTCCTTTGTTGAATAAGTCATAGTTAGTTTTTCTTTTCCTATTTTTGCTCTTGGTTCCTCTTATAAATAAAGAGGACCCCCATTGTAATTATCTGTCTTTTAGTTATTGAAGTGAAACTCTGCCAAATTAAAGAGCATTTTGAGACTTTGTGTTCAAATTGTAAATCAAATTTTATCAAGTGAATAAGGAAGCAAGTGATCGTTCAATCTTTGTGTTGGAATAACTTGTGGTGTATTGGAAACTGTTCTTATGTCCTTTTCCTAATACTCTCTTATCTGTTTGATCAAATTATAGTGTGAGTGTGAATAATCTAAGAGATGTTCTAAAGCTGATTGTGGAGACTTTGTGCTACAACAATTATCTTTAGTTTGTGATTTTATGTTTTGAAGTAAAAGATATTGGAAAGGCTTTGAACTACTATTATCTTTTGTGATCATATATTTTGTCATAGTTTTCGGTGAAGACTTTGGGCTGCACCTTATTCTACTTGGTTCTAAGCTATAAATCAGTAAAAGAAGCAATGATAGACTTTGTGCTCTCGTAGGTTTCTTGGTTATTCAATTTGTATCAAGAAAGTGCTCTTTCATTTTTTAAACATCATTTCTGAAAAAAGAGAAATGGATAATATGGTCTCACCCCTGAATTAGTATTTAGTTTAAATAAGTTTGTGATAGTTGATAGGGAACCTCCCCTTGCTGAGACAAGAGATTTATCTCATTACACTGTGGTCAATATAAACATTTTGCCTTCAGTTAGTTGAACACAAAATATTCATCCAACACATCTGTAAAGAATTCCAAGTCAAAATATGATTATTACTGGCAACATGTTTCTTCAAATAAGACTCATGAAAAACATTGTGCATTCTAGATAAGGCTGGTGGTAGAGCAATTCTGTAAGCAACTGGATTGACTACTTCAAACACTTCAAAGGGTCCCACATATCGAGGGACTAGCTTAGAAGACTTCCCAAACTTAATAGAGCTTTTTTGAGGTTTAACCCTCAAAAGAACTTTTTCTCCAATAGAGAATTGCCTTGGAACACATTTTGCATCTGCATAGCTCTTTTGCCTATCATTCTCTTCTGCCAATCTTTTTTTGATCAACTTAACTTTCTCTTCCATTTCAGCTAGCATTTCTGGCTCGATGCTAATCCTATCCTCTAGCTTATCCCAGCTTATACTCAACATCTTCTTCCATACAATGCTTCGAATGGCACCATCTTAATAGCCAAATGATAGGAATTGTTTTAAGCAAATTCCACATGTGGTAAGTATTATTTCCACTTATATTGTTGATCCATGCAATACATTCGTAACAAATCTTCCAATACTTGGTTAACATTTTCTATTTTCCCATCAGTTTTAGGATGGTAAGTTGTACTCACATAGAGTTTAGTTCCTAGCGTAGAAAATAAAGTTTACCAAAACCTTGACGTTACACACATATCTCTATCCGAGATAATCTTTTCAGGGAAGCCATGTAATCTAAACACCTCTTAAACAAATTTTAAGCTAACACAAGTGCTTCATCTATCAAATTCCCTAGTATGAAATGTGCTACTTTTGTGAGTTTATCAGCCACAACTAAAATGGCATCGTGTCTATTCCTTGACATAGGAAGACCTTGAAAAAAGTCCATGCTAATAACTTCCTATTTCCACTCTAGCACATCATGTGGGTACACCAATCCTGCAAGGTGTTGATTCTCTGCTTGTACCCTATGACATTCTAAACAACTTGCTACAAATCGTGCAACATCATTCTTCATTCCTTTCTAGAAATAAAGAGGTTTAACATACACTAGGAGTTTAGTCACTCTTGTATGCCCTGAATACGGTGTAGTATGAACTTCTTTCCATACTAGATCCCTTAATCTAGTTGAATCAAGAACATAAATTCTATCTTTATACCTCAATAGTCCATTTGACTCAAATAGAAAACCATCATACCTTGGATCTTTAGGATTATCTTTTAGAGTCTGCTTAACCTGCTCATAATACTCATCACCAAACAAATTTTGCAACATCAGATCCTTGAAATTTCCACGAATAGAAATAATAGAAGCTATATGTCTTCTACGACTCAAAGCATCAGCTACTCTATTCTCTTTTCCTTTGAAGTAGTTTATCTCAAAGTCATAGTCAGATATCAATTCTAACCATCTCATTTGTCAAGCATTCAAATGTGGTTGAGAGAATATATACTTAAGACTCTGATGGTTTGATTTAAGTACAAAAGTCTTTCCCAACAAATAATGTCTCCACATTTGTAAGGCATGAGTTATTGCTGCCAATTCTAGATCATGCGGCACATAATTTTTCTCATAAGATTTCAATTTCCTTGACTCATATGTTATAACTCTTCCATCTTGCATAAGCACTCCTCCTATTCCTTCTCCCAAGGCATCTGTAATTACCTCAAATTATCCTTTGGGGTCAGGAACTTTCAAGATTGGAGCTGTAGTTAACTTTTTCTTAAAAAGATAAAATGCTTCTTGACATCTGTCTGTCCATTCAAATCTCTTTCCTTTCCTCTGTAGGGAAGTGAATGGACTAGCAATACTGGACAAATTTAGAGCAAACTTTTTATAATAGCCTACCAGGCCCATGAAACTATGCACCTCATGCACATTTGTTGGTATAGGCCAATCCAAAATAGCTATGATCTTTGCAGGATCTACAGATATTCCATTAGCTAATATAATATGCCCTAGGTATTGAATCTCCTTCTGGAAGAATGTGCACTTAGACAGTTTCCCATATAACTTATGTTCTCTTAACCTTTGCAGAACTATTTGTAGGTGCTGTTGATGTTCTTCTTCATCCTTAGAATAAATGAGTATCATCCAGAAAGACTAAAACAAACTTATCCAAATAATCTCTGAATATACTATTCATGAGATTCATGAATGCAGCAGGTGCATTTGTCAAACCAAATGACAACACTGTGAACTCATAGTGTCCATATCTGGTTCTAAAAGTTGTATTATGAATATCTTCATCCTTTAGTCTTAACTGATGATATCCTAATCGTAAATCAACATTTAAAAACACAACAGCTTCATGCATCTGATCAAAAAGATCATCAATACATCGCAAAGGATATTTTTTCTTTACCGTTGCTTTATTAAGCATACGATAATCTATACACAATCGAAGGGTTCCATCCTTCTTCTTAAGAAAAATAACTGAAGCTCCCCAAGGTGAAACACTGGGTCTGATTAAACCTTTTGCCAACAATTCTCGTAATTGTGCTTTCAATTCCATTAACTCTGTTGTTGTCATACTATAGGGTGCTTTTGATATAGACTCAGATCTTCATTTAATGTCAATAGAAAAATCAAAAACCCTCTTGGGAGGCAATCCTAGAAGTTCTTCTGGAAACACATCCTAAAATTCCTGAAGAAAAGGATACTTTTCCCCAAAAGATAAACTAGGGTTTTCTACCCCTTCCTCCACTTGTTCCATTTTGACTACAAATAACTGACAACCTTTCCTTCTAGCCCTTTTTACGTGCTTGGCAGAGATAGTTCTAATTTTAACTTCTCTTTGAATCCCTTGGAATTGGGTTAGATTTCCCAAATCATCTAAGCATTCAACTATTTTTGAAAAACAGCCAACCTTAGCTCTATGTTTCCCTAACCAACTCATTCCTAGGATTACATCATAGGAACCTAAGGGAGCTACATACATATTTACTTCAGTTGAGAAACTAGGGAGATCAATCTTGGCTTCAAACAAACATTGCTCTACCCAAGCCTTAGATTGGTTAGCATATTCAACTGACCAAGGTTTGGACATGTAACCAACTTTTCTAGAAAATTTACTTAAAATTCTAGGAGAAACAAAGTTTTCTGTGCTCCTGTATCAATCAAAATAGATATAGGGACTCCAA
Source organism: Cunninghamia lanceolata (assembly GCA_027924645.1). Lineage (NCBI taxonomy): Eukaryota > Viridiplantae > Streptophyta > Pinopsida > Cupressales > Cupressaceae > Cunninghamia > Cunninghamia lanceolata. The sequence goes on along the minus strand of BSBN01000973.1, from coordinate 1,429,133 downwards.
ACAAAGTACATGTCATCTCAATGGGTGTGATTGATACTCTGCATCACGATTGTCGAGAGATGCATGAATCCTTTGCTAGAATGCTTCTTTCTGAGTAGGTAGTGCAGTTCCTCCTTACTGACCATTTTGATTCCTATTAGGGCAATGATTTACATAGTGGTTGCCCCCACAAGTAAAGCATCCTCCAATGGGTCCTTTCTTATCTAAAGTCTTCCCATTGTTATCCTCATTTCTTTTGTAGTTTCCATTCTTCTTCTCATTACCAGATCCATCTTTATTCTTCTGAGGTCCTTTATCTTTCCTCTTGTTATCATAGCTCTTTTCATATCTTTTCTTGTAGGGTTGATTGTTAGGAGTTTGATTAAACCTCTTGCATTTTCTATAATAATAAGCCGAGATGGATTTCAGCTTTTTCTCTTGCTTGATTGCCTTCTTGTACACTTGATCCATTGTTGTGGGACCATGTACATCCACTTCACCACCAATTTGAGCATTTAAGCCCATGATGAATTTTTTGATCCTGAATCTTTCATCCTTCTGATATTGTGGAACATATTTCAGGAGTCAAGTGAATTTTTATCCATATTCTACCACTGTCATATCTCCTTGTCGAAGATTCTAAAATTCTATCAGTTTTTTATCAAAATAGAGTTGTGGTAACCATCTCTTGCGAAAGAGTTCCACGAACTCATCCCAAGTTACCCTTAGAGAGCTTAAATTCAATTCCATCTTTTTTATTCATCCACCAAGTGGATGCTTCTCCTACCAGTTGGAATGCTCCCCATACTGCCTTGGTCACCTCTGAGTAATTTCTTATCTTGAAGTACTTTTCCATCTCTGTTAACCAAGCTTCTGCAGCATCTCCAATTTTTGTCCCATCAAATTTTGGTGGAACAACCTTCTTCATATCCTTTGAGATCTCTGAGGTCAATCTATCCCTTGCCTCATTATGAGGTTTGGTACTCTTACTTTGATCCTCATGATTTTCTCCACTTTCACCATGAGAGTTTTCACCTTCTCCCTCTGTATTCCCTTTGTCATCCACCTTATTTTCCAAATCACCCAATCTTTTCTTGGTTTCCTCAAGCATGGTTATGATTTGGTCCAGCTTATTATTTGGCAGATGGTTTTCCTCTTCACTTTCACCTTGGTTAGTTCTTGTCCACACCATATTTATCGATTTCTCACACCTGAGAATATTGAGTTATCCATTAGTTCAAGATTATAACATAACCCATTAAATCTAAACATAATACTTAATTTAAACAATAGTTTGGCACAAAAATAACTCTTTTTATTTATTTTATTTCAAAAGTAAAGAGTATTCTTCTTCATATAAGAAATGACTTCAAAAGTCATGCTCAAGAGGAGTATATCCTTCAGACTCATTTTTAGATACATAATCTCGAGGTATATAACCCTCTAACTCACTATTGGACCTAACGTCTATGATCTCAACTGTTGGGGGTATACGGGGATCTCACCTAACCATAGTTGTTTCCTCATCAGACATATACTCTATGATTTTGGCAGTGATCTTAACTCTTTCTTTGTTTTCCCTTCTCACTCACTTGATTTAAGTTAAGGCAGTCGCTAGAGTTTTAGTATCACTTAACCAAATGTCACTCTCACCATTAGTTCCCTCAAAGGTTTTGATAATGGCCTCACGTTCTCTTTTTTCTTTAAGGAAACGTTGACTCAAATTAACAGACTTTCTTGTTGTCTTCTTAAAATGTACCATCCTAGCACAGAAATTTTTAAACACTAGCTAACCACATAATGTTGAATACACACAAGCATAGTGGTCTCATAAGTCCTAGTGTTGAACCTGGTAGCTCTGATACCATATGTAACATCCACGTTCTAAAAACATAGTAAAACCAAAAATTTACAATAAAGTAATTCAACAAGGTAAAAATGAGATAGAGAAAATTTTTCTTTTATTCAACATATAATCAAGTAATTATAATTACAAGATTTCTTTTTACAAAATACAATAAACCATATTGTCTTTCCCATTTACAATGTTTACTAATGTAAATCGATTACATATATATTTTTGGAATAAATATTGCTTCCAAATATCTGACATCTTTATCACAAGTCTTGGCATGTTTCCTACTTGGAGAGAGAGCATCTTTCTAGTGATTTACCTCCAACCACAGACCGGAGGTCTCCCACACATATTCCACATAAGAAGTGACCCTACCCTTCATGAGGAATACATACCTTAGGTGACCAGTGGTAATTTGTCTTTCTTGAGTACATAGTGTTGTATTCTACTCAACTCTATCAACCATACAACCCTAGATACCCTCTAGCTAAGTATGATTTCTGATAGGATGAGCATTCCGAATATAATGAACTGACAATGCATTCAGAAAAAAAATGCATTACTTTGGCCAAATTTTTTAAAATCAATATCATTCATAATGAACGTAGTCATTGTGTTCACCCACCCCTACTTGACTTAGATACTATCATATTCTCGCAATTTAAAACTCTTACCCATCCTAATCATGTAATAGTTTAGTCTATATGTCATAATAATAATACTTTTAGACTTAAATAAGTCTATATAACATAACCATTCATTTGGTTTGTAAATGACTCTAATATAACCATATTTATTTATCTAGGTGTCCTAGATTCACTAATAACCCTCGATTAACTCATCTAAGGTTAAGAATACTATAATTCTTAAATAGATAATATTACCCATACAAGGAATGTAGAATAACTTTGATAATGTGTTAAAAAATATATATTCTGAGTATATAACCCTACAAGGTCATTCTCTAATAGACTTAGCCTACTTCAATGTATTAGATGTTGGAAACAAGGTAGATAACTGAGAGGGGGGTGAATCAGTTATCTCAAATATCTTAACTTTCTTTTCTTCTTTAATAATTAGTACAGCATCAAAACATATAAGCATACATGATCATAAGAATAGAAATAAAATCATCACACATAACATAGTGATTTTTATGTGGAAAACCCTGTTAAGGGAAAAACCACAAGGTGACTAACCCAAGATTGTATTCTCTATTAAAAGAATAAGAAGTACAAAATGGCACTTGCCAATTAGGGCTCACTGCCCAAGCACACTGCTCACAAGAGGCACACTACCTACAAGAGACTCATTGTCTACAAAACTTACAGAAGGTAACCAGGTGTTTGAATTGATGAGAGACATCTACAAATGCTAGAGTTCAATTCCAGTTAGGCACAAAATACTGATCTGATGCACTTCATTCTTCCTCTGCTCTAGTGATGTTGCTTTATCACATACCGGACTTGTATTTCTGCTTCCACACTTATCTCTGCGTTTCTTCGCACTTATTATTATCACATATGTACATACACACTTTCATACTGAAATCCATCTGGTATATATATCTACATCAAGGATTTGAACAACTTTCTAGTTGGCAAGAGGAATACTCAAGATATTTACAAATTACTAATCTATCGGCTGAATCCATGCTTGATATGTGATGCATATCAAAATCATAGACATTGAAGTCATCAATCATGTCAGCCAATATTGTATGATCCCTCCAATAGCTTGATCAATATCAATTACTTTCAGATTGAAATCTGATACTCTGTCGGTCAGTTCTTCCTCAGTCTGCTCTGCCTGTCTGGAACCCAACACTCAGATGCTCATGTATTTTCCATGTTTTATCACCAGAGGCTCAATCTCTAGAATATAGTAGTCATGATACTCCTCTTGACTTGTCCAAGTCCACAACTTGCTAAGTTACACCATCTGAGAGATCCATACCTGATTGTCAAACCTTGTTGCATGCTCTGTTCTTATTCACCGGACTAGAACAATCTTCAATCTGACTTCTAGTATAGGCATACTATGTGCTACAAATGTGTGGGATAGACTCTGTTGCCATCGATGACAACACTCATGAAGCCACATAGTGTCTCTTGCCAACAATCTCCCCCTTTGGCATTGATGGCAACACTTAGTGAAAAATGACTGTCATAGCAAACCCCCCCTTGGCTGATGCTCTATCTCATGTACTATTTTACTGGAGCTCCCCCTTAGCTGTATTCCACATTTTTCACTACTCCTCACTCCCCCTTTGACATCAATGGAAAAGGGCAGAATCTGCACACAAAATTTGCAAAAATTAACCTATATATAGCTGCATAAGTATGTATATACATGTTATACTTACATATACTTGAATATATCCACAAAAGTGGCCTTCAACTGTACATACTTTGTGGCCTAGCTCTACTTCATGTTGTCAAAAATGGAGATGTGACCACTCAACAAAAATGCATATGCTTCTACCCTTCTTAAGTCTGTCGGATCACTGGTCTGAGCTGTGGTCTGAGCATCTGTTAAGGCCTCATGCATTGCCTCTAACTTAGGGATAATTATCCCTCTGAGTTCACTCATCCTGTTTATTATATTCTTCTTTTCTTTCTCCAGCCTCTTTATTTCATTTATAATGACAATAGCCTGGAATTCTTGACTTATTATGGATGTAGTGAGGGGATCAAAATTCTAAGATAAACTTGACAGTTTACCTTCTTGTTCTTTCACCTTCTTTTCAATATCCTCTGTCACTTTAGACCAAGATAGACAAAATTTGTACATGTCCCCACCATCTTTAAGAGCATTTTCAAGGCTCTTTATCCCAATATCTAGGGTCCTCCTATCATTAGTAATGAGGCCCTATACTTTAGTGAATCTTTTTCCCAAAAATTCTTTCCGGACCTTTTCTTCTACCGATTCCTCTAAAGAATCAAAATGAGTACTAACAGAGTTTACCAGAGATTTCAAGTTACCGGATGGAGAGGCCAAAGGATCCTTTTGAAAAAATGGCATGATCTTTTCCAGCATACCGGATACAATCTCTAGCAGCTCACAGTCTTCCATGTGAGATTTCGGAAGCTTTGCTTTTGCTTTAGCTTGGGCAAAAGATGCTATTTTCATTGTCTAGACCAAACAGAGGGAATCAAAATTTAGTGGTCCTTGGAATAGTTCCGGTTCATCTATTTCCATCAGCTCTTTGTTCAAGAAATTCTTCATTGCCTCTACAGTGTCTCTTGCCAAAGACTAAGTCTTCTTTTCTTTTGGTATCTCAGAACTATCATCAGAGATCTACTCTGTTTGTTCTTCTTCTCTTCCCTTTACCTCCTCTTCTTGACTCAATTTCTCCTCTTTTCTTCCTTCTCCTTTAGTTCTCGGATCTGGAGTGTCTACAGTGGGATCCAAAGGAGAGATGTTGACTACTTCATGAACTTCCTCTTTCAGAAGAGCGGAATCCAAGTCCTTAGACTTCTCTTCATCTACCTCTTTTGACCCTTCTACATTTTTGTCAATAGATTCTTCATTTGATGCATTTAATCCTTCGACATCCATGGTAGAAGGTTCTTCATCTATTTCCTCTATAATAGGAAGATTGAATCTTTTGAAGGCATTCTAGAGGATGTCTTATGTTTCTCTTGCTACTTGATCAATTTCTCCAAGCATAAGTTTGTTCATTCTTTCTTTGCTCTGGAATTCATCCTTACAGTCCTTAAAGATCATGTCCATTTGCTTTGGAGTAATGGAAGGATAGAGCTAAATTGCAATCTGTCCTCGGATCTCTTAGTCTTTTGCCTTGGCATTCTCTTTTCTAATTTCAAGTACCTTCTCTAGAATTTTGGGAATTAATGAAATGATTTCAATGAATGCTTTATTATAAATATTCATATACCTAACTATAGCTTCTTCCAAGATCCTCTTGTCAATATCACTATATTCATAATAGAATTCTGTGGCTGGTTGCAGGTTCCTATCCACAGTGATTGCCTTGATGATATCATCAATGGAAAGAGTGGGTTTTTCAACAAATTCTTCTGCCTCTTCTTCTTTGTTTTTATAGGTAGAGGATTCCCCGGATGTTTTCTTCTTCTTCATTTTCTTAATTTCCTCATCAGATTATGTTTCTTCATCATCCTTGTGACTTGTGTAAGACCTTGTGGCTTTTGTTTTCATTCTCTTTTCTCCCTTTTTGGATGTCTTGACTTCCGGTTTGGTGGCTCTTAAGCTCTTAGGAGTGGCAGGTGCAGAGCTCTTGGAGGATCTAGTCTGAGAGGAGGCTTGTATTGGAACACTTCCTTTTTCTGCTTCTTGTATCTCTTTCTCATCTCTTTCTATTTTCTCTTTGTTTGCATCAACTGCCTCTTTTGATATGCCATATCTTTTGGCAATTTCCTCTACTTCTCTTCTAACTTTCCTTTTTATCTCTAGTTGTCTCAGCTCAACATGTATCTTTACACTTAATTCTTGAAAGGTTCCAAACCTTTCTACCTCAGGGCCCTTTGGCTAGCTCAATAGGTGTTGAATGTGTAGCTCCAAGATTTTCTCATCTACTTCGTAACCCATTGGCATTATCCACACTGTTCTAGGCTCAACTGCCTCCATTAGGCATTGATCAGTATCAACCATGAAGCACACTGTATCCTTGTATTTTTCAACTATGGATTGAGGAATTCTTTCTTTGGCCTACATCATGCTCTGAAAGTTTTTGAAATAACCCCAGAGAGCTATGTTTTAGGCTTGAGCATCTCCAAGTCCATACATATAGCCTTTGATCTGTATGGCAACTGGTCTGTCATTTTACCATACCCAACCACTTGATCTGGGTAGCTCATTCATATAGTAAAAGAATAGACATAGTATTAGACAACCGTATTTGAAGGAATTCTTCTTATCCTTTTTGATCTTTTGCAAGTTTTCTAATAGTTCATTCAAGAGAAGGTCGCATAGATCATAATTTGCATTTTCCCTTAACATCTGATATGTTGTATATATTGCAGTCCCAAACACAGAGTTCTCCCTGCTAGAATGATAGATCTTATATCCAATTATCATTGAAGCAAACTTGACATCCGGATCTGTCATGTCATCAATTGTCATTGCTCTTTTGTCAAACTTCGATCTGGTGACTTTAGTAACTGTCCGGTTCTTGATAGATTTGAGTGCAGGTAACCCACCGGATGAGTGCAGTCCAGTTACTAACCTAATGGCATATTTTGTTATCTTGAAGGCCTTCATTAACCACATGAAGTTGTCATGTACTCTACTAAGAACATACTGGACCCAATCATTTTCTGCAAAACAGGGAAGGTGGATGCAATGTCCAAAGTGCTTATCTCGGAGGACCTTGTATTGAGGTTTGAGTTCAAAACTTTCATCTATTAACTATCTAGGATAGATGTCCATCAACTTAGATTCTCCAAATTCCCTAATATTGGCGTGGATGTAAACCCTAACATCTTCTATGTGCAGTACCCCATGCAAAATGCTAGAAAAAGTGCCTAATGGATTAACTTCTAGGGATTTATAGGGGTGTTTCTTGAATTTTGGGCGCGGCCTATCAGTGATCTTAACAACCATTGGAGTAGCCATTTTGTAAAGGATTTAGAGAGAGATTTTCATAATGGAAGTACCTTTTTACGCTTCAGGGTTTGGAAAAAGAGCCAGAACAAATCGCTAGTTGAATTGGATTTTGCAGTTAATCTTTGAGAGAGTTGTAGATACTTTGATGCAGAGCTCTTCTTTTCTTCTTCTCGAAAGCAAATGTGTGAATAATAAGTGAATGAACCCTTTTATCTCTGCACAAACCCTAATTTCCTTTTGCAATAAATGCACAACTTAAGTCATTCGGTTGCCTTGTTTTGAGAGATCTTTTTGAATCATTGAGATGCACTTAGAATCATTTTTAGTGATAATTAACAATGTATCTTCTTTCCTCCAATCATGCCATGAGTCAATAGATCAAGATATTTCAATTTTGAATCATACCAGATCTGTCTATGAAGATCCTTCTTTACTGGATGATTGTCAAACTGGATCAATCTTGGATGATTAAATTCTTGCAAAACTCCATGCAGATCTTTCATATTTTTACCGAGGGTTATTTGGATATTTCTCTGAGAACCCTTTAATCTGTAACATTCCATGTGCCAAATTTAGGCACCAATTGATTGGCTGATGGAATTTATTTTTCTTTGTGACTCCTCTTGAGCCAGAGCTCATCTGTTTAGTTTCCGGAAGGAATATCAGCACTAGATTCTGGTGCGGATCCATCCCCAACATTTTCTATACTCTTCTTTACCCAAATCTTGTTCATCTCCCTTTGAACTTCATCTGCATTTACTTTGCCTTTTCCCTTATCTTCATTTTTATTATGATGCACCAGACCCCTTTTATCCTGATTTTTACTTCTGCAGAATTTGGCAATATGACTGGATCTATTGCAATTATAACAAATAAAATTTCTTGGTATATTTGACTGATATCCTCTTGACCTGCATTGATTAGCCATATGTTCCATTCTATTGCATGCAAAGCATCTACCATTGAATGAATTGTTTATTTGCATATTTTTGTATTCATGAGATTTGTGACCATACCTTTTACTGTTGAAACATTGTCTGGAGAAGGATGGATTGGTCTGATTCATTCTCTTTCTACACTGAGTTGCTTTATGACTGAAGTTGTTGCAATTGAAGCAGTATCCATTGAAGGATGGATATCTTTGAGCATTTGGTTTCCTTATCGGAAGTCTTCTAGGCCCGTTTCTTTGATTTTCTGATCAAAAGTTCTTTTGACCAGATCCGGAGCTTTCACTTTTCTCATATTCCAGACCATGCTTGTCATCTACCCTCTTTTGGATTTCAAGAAGAACTTCAAGTTGAGCTGAGCTTATCTTGAATTTCTCTTTGTATTCATTTGTTGTTTGTAGATCTTGTTTAAGCGTGTCTATCTGATTCTTAAGTTGTTCTTCATTGTCTCTAGCTTTTTCAAGATCAGATTCAAGATGCCTGATTATTCTGTCCATTTTGTGGCAGTCCTCTGTCTTCTCTTTGAGGGATTATTTTAGATTATCTTCAATTTTCCTTTTCTCTTCAATTTCTTGGGTGAATCTCATAACTCCTGATTCCATCTCGTGCCTTACCATAATGACTTCTTTTTATATCTTCTCACATAGCTTGTTTTTCTCAACTAGATCTTCATTAGTATCATTGGCTTCATTCTGACTTGCTAATTTTTGAAGTAGTTCCTTTCTCTTTTTCACAAAGATACTCAATTTTTCTTTTAGCTCATTTATGAAATCATCAGCTTGTTTGAGTCTTTCTCTCAAGTTATCAACTTCAGAGTGGGGCTATTCAAGATCATCTAGGGAAGATTGAAGTTGTTCCTTCATACCATACATATCCATTGAGATTCCCAGATCTTCCTCAAGTTGTTGGGCTCTGTTTAGTGGAACTTAGCTCTGATACCAATTGTTGGAAATAAGGCAGATAACTAAGAGGGGGGTGAATCAATTGTCTCAAATATCTTAACTTTCTTTTCTTCTTTAATAATTAGTGTAGCATCAAAACATATAAGCATACATGATCATAAGAATAGAAATAAAATCATCACACATAACACAAGGATTTTTACATGGAAAACCCTGTTAAGTGAAAAACCATAGGGTGACTAACCCAAGATTGTATTCTCTGTTAAAAGAATAAGGAGTACACAATGGCACTTACCAATTAGGGCTCACTGCTCACAAGAGGCACACTACCTACAAGAGACTTACTATCTACAAAACTTATAAAAGGTAACCTGGTGTTTGAACTAATGAGAGACATCTACAAATGCTAGAGTTTAGTTCCAGTTAGGCACAAAATACTGATCTGATGCACTTCATTCTTCCTCTGCTCTAGTTTTGCTGCTCTATCACATACTGGACTTGTATTGTTGCTTCCACACTTATCTCTTCCTTTCTTCACACTTTATATTATCACATATGTACACACACACCTTCATAGTGAAATCCATCTGGTATATATATCCGCATCAAGGATTTCAACAACTTTCTAGTCGGCAATAGGAATACTCAAGATATTTACAAATTAGTAATCTATCGGTTGAATCCATGCTTGATATGTGATGCATATCAAATTCATAGACATTGAAGTCATCAATCATGTCGGCCAATATTGTATGATCCCTCAAATAGCTTGATCAACATCACTTACTCATCCGGATTGAAGTCTGATACTCTGTTTGTTAGTTCTTCCTTAGTTTGCTTTGCTTGTCTGGAACCCAACACTCAGATGCTCATGTATTTTCCATGTTTTATCACCAGAGGCTCAATCTCGAGAATATAGTAGTCATGATACTCCTCTTGACTTGTCCAAGTCTGCAACTTGCTGAGTTACACCATCTGAGAGATCCAGACCAGATTGTCAGACCTTGTTGCTTGCTCTATTCTTGTTCACCAAACTAAAACAATCTTCAATCTGACTTCCGGTATAGGCATACTATGTGATGCAGATGTGTGGGATAGACTTTGTTGCCATCAATGACAACACTCATGAAGCCACACAGTGTCTCTTGCCAACATTAGATCCTTCCAAGAATGATAATATCAAAAAGATAAATACACAAGGGTTCTCCCACAAACCTTATTTCCATCTACCACAATATCTCTAAGTTACTTCATTTGAGGAGTACTATATTCGTCTAGAAACACCTATGATTCTAAGTTCTCATGGATAGAAATCATTTCTGTTATTCTTTAAAAAGAATCTAAATGAGAAAAATACTTTAAATTAGTATTACCCTAACTCAAGGTCTTAATTATTCTACTCAAATCTAAGAGTATTCTACCAAAGTTCAATCAACTCTAATAAAATTTGAGAGTCTATTGTTTGGTTTTTCTCATAATCGTTTCATTGGTTTGCTTCTAACTTAATCAGTATAAAGACTATTTTCCAAGCTCATGACATCTATGTCAATCTCTTACTAAGATAATCATTTTATCCTCATACTGAGATTTGATATTATTATAGGTTTTAACAATCAAATAAACAAATGGTTGATTCAGAATACTATAACAGAGTACTCACTTGTATTACCAAGCATCAACCATATTACTTTGCATTCGTAGCCTTATCGGTTTTCAAAAAAGAACAAAATGGTTTACTCGAAATGTTATCTGCATTTCTCTAAACTGGCACTTAATAGTTTACAACTACATACAGAAGCATATAGGAGGTTATACCTCTTTGGCGTACTCACATAGTCACCCAAGACACAAGTATGAATAGTTTAGATGATTTCCTCATTGATAATATACACAGAAAACTAAGGAATACCTAGTAATTGATGGGCTCGAATTGACAGTATGTACAAAAAGACAAAGTCAACTCTTCTGTTACATATTCCTTGTCTCCTTAGCCATGAATCCTCTTTCCTATTCCTGTTCGATGCCTAACTCTCTCAAGTTTTTCTTTAGCCTTTTTAACTTCTACTCTTGGCTCAAACTGAGTCGTCCTCCTTAAAGGCTCATGCACAACTTCCTTTTTAGTTGCCCTACTTCACACCTTTCATAAAGATATATTTGCCAACTTAATAAATACATAACAGTCCATAACGTTTTGGTTTTAACAGTCACCACATTTTATATAAAGTTTCCACTTGTCAATGGAAGACAGTCATTTTCTTGGCTTATTAGTTGTGGTGATTATTATCACAGTCCTCCTCTTTGAATGAGGTCAACACATTGCTTAAAATTTGTTGATCATTAAAGGATCATTAACAAGTGGTTTGATCCACTACTAAGATTTTTGAAGACTCTTCTTTAATGAAAGCCTTCGACTACTCACGCATAACATCATTAACTCACTATGATGTATTATCCTCACTTGATGCTTATATTCGACTATATCAAATATACATAACGTCGCCTCTATATTAGATGGTTATGGTTTTAATCAAAATAATAATAATATTTAAACAAAGGATTACGGGTATTGTGATTGTGTTGAGCTTGTCTCCCCATCACAATCTGTTGACAATATACACGTCTTCTTAACTTGATGAAAATATCTTAACATTAAGAATCATTGATAACACCTCAAGGTATCTAATAATGATAAGACAACCATTTTACGACAATAATGTCATAATATTTACGTCAAATGTAAATAGTCACAATCAAACTCAAATGATGTCGTTAAAGTTATTAATGACTAAGATGACTTATTATGACTTAGAAAGATTTGAAAACAATATCGACTAATTGTCGATTAGGTTCAGAAGTAAATTGATAAGACAAGGCTTACCTCTTACGACGCATTGGTTCACATTTATGTTAAATGCTTATAATCGGCTTGGCAAATAAACCACTCGTAACCTGAGGTCTATATCTCTCTCTTGGAAAGATACTCTCTCTCTCTTTTCTCCAAGAGTCATCTGATAACCTGTAAACCTATATCAGACTTGTTACCAAAGAAATTATGATCAGTGCATCATTATTCAAATAATAAATCAAATCTCATAATATGAATATTAAATTGTTAATAACATAATCATTCCCATAATTTCATAAATGACATTCAAAATAATCCATGTTTTCCTTGTCATTAATCTAATCATCCTAATAAATTTACTTATGTCCAAGTAAAAAGTAAAAGTATGGCAAGACAAAAATTGGGGATGTAACATATTCTTCCCCTAAAGATTCATCGTCCTCGATGATATAAAGTCTTAAAAATTAACTTAAAAAGCAAGTTCATTGTTTTCATTTGGTAACATTATTAAATAAATGAGGAAACTTTTGATAAAAGTCATGGTAATCCTCCCATGTACCATTTTCCTTAGCATACTAGTCCCATTGGACCTTGCATTGCAAGACCTCTCTGTTATGCAAGTGGAGCTTGCACATTTCTAACACCTTGAGTGGCTCGATCATGACCACCCTTGGGTCTTGCATCTGTAAAGAATTCCACATAAAAATATGATTATTACGTGCAACATATTTCTTCAAATAAGACACATGAAAAACATTGTGCATTCTAGATAGGGCTGGTGGTAGAGCAATTCTGTAGGCAACCGGATTGACTACTTCAAGCACTTCAAAGGATCCCACATATTGAGGGGCGAGCTTAGAAGACTTCCCAAACTTAATATAACTTTTATGAGGTTTAACCCTCAAAAGAACTTTTTCTCCAGTCAAGAATTGCCTTGGAACATGTTTTGCATCGGCATAGCTCTTTTGCCTATCAATGGCTTCTGCCAATCTTTTTCTGATCATCTTAACTTTCTCTTCCATTCCACCTAGCATTTCTAGCATGAAGCTAATCCTATCCTCTAGCTTATCCCAACTTATAGGAGTTCAACATCTTCTTCCATACAATGCTTCGAATGGCACCATCTTAATAGCAGAATGATAGGAATTATTGTAAGCAATTTCCAAAAGTGGTAAGTATTCTTCCCACTTATATTGTTGATCCATGCAATACATTCGTAACAAATCTTCCAAGACTTGGTTAACTCTCCCTATTTTCCCATCAGTTTCATGATGGTAAGCTGTACTCACATTGAGTTTAGTCCCTAGCATAGAAAACAAAGTTTGCCAAAACCTTGACATTACACGTGCATCTCTATCCGAGATAATCTTTTCAAGGAAGACATGCAATCTAAACACCTCTTGCACAAATTTACGAGCTAACACAAGTGCTCCATCAGTCAAATTCCCTAGTATGAAATGTGCTACCTTTTTGAGTTTATCAAGCACCACTAAAATGGCATCATGTCTATTCTTGACATAGGAAGACCTTGAACAAAGTCCATGCTTATAACTTGCCATTTCCACTGTGGCACATCATGTGGGTACAACAATCCTGTAGGTTGTTGATGCTCTACTTTTACCCTTTGACATTCTAAATAGCTTGCTACAAATCTTGCAGCATTATTCTTCATTCCTTTCCAGAAATAAAGAGGTTTAACATTTGCTAGGAGTTTGGTCACTCCTAGATGCCTTGAATACGGTGCAGTATGAACTTCTTTCCATACTAGATCCCTTAATCCAGTTGAATCAGGAACATAAATTCTATCTTTATACCTCAATAGTCCATCTAACTCAAATAGAAAACCATCATACCTTGGATCTTTAGGATTATCTTTCAGAGCCTGCTTAACTTGCTCATAAGACTCATCACTAGACAAACTTTGCAACACCAAATCCTTGAAATTTCCATGAACATAAATAATAAAAGCTATATGTCTTCTATGACTCAAAGAATCAGCTACTCTATTCTCTTTTCCTTTGATGTAGTTTATCTCAAAGTCATAGTCAGATATATATTCTAACCATCTCCTTTGCCGAGCATTCAAATGCGGTTGAGAGAAAATATACTTAAGACTTTGATGGTCTGATTTAAGTACACAAGTCTTTCCCAACAAATAATGTCTCCACATTTGTAAGGCATGAGTTACTGCTGCCAATTCCAAATCATGTGGTGTATAATTTTTCTCATAAGATTTCAATTTCCTTTACTCATATGCTATAACTCTTCCATCCTGCATAAGCACTCCTCCTAATCCTTCTCCTGAGGCATCTATAATTACCTCAAATTGTCCTTCAGGGTTAGAAACTTTCAAGATTGGAGTTGTAGTTAACTTTTTCTTTAAAAGATCAAATGCTTTCTGACATTTGTCTATCCATTCAAATTTCTTTCCTTTCCTCTGCAGGGAAGTGATTGGACTAGCAATACTAGAGAAATTTAGACCAAACCTTCTATAATAGCCTGCCAGGCCCATGAAACTATGCACCTCATGCACATTTGTTTGTACAAACCAATCCAGAATAGCTGTGATCTTTGCAAGATCCATAGATATTCCATTAGTTGATATAATAGGCCCTAGGTATTGAATCTCCTTCTAGAAGAATGTGCACTTAGACAGTTTCCCATATAACTTATGTTCTCTTAACCTTTGCAGAACTATTTGCAGGTGTCGTTGATGTTCTGCATTCTTAGAATACATGAGTATATCATCTAGAAAGACTAAAACAAACTTATCCAAACAATCTCTAAATATACTATTCATGAGAGTCATGAACGCAGCAGGTGCATTTGTCAAACCAAATGACAACACTGTGAACTCATAGTGTCCATATCTAGTTCTAAAAGTTGTCTTATGAATATCTTCATCCTTAGTCTTAACTAATGATATCCTGATCGCAAATCAATCTTTGAAAACACAACATCTTCATGCATCTGATCAAAAAGATCATCAATATGTGGCAAAGGATATTTGTTCTTTACTTTTGCTTAATTAAGCATACGATAATCTATACACAATCAAAGGGTTCTATCCTTCTTATTAAGAAAAATAACCGGAGCACCCCAAGGTGAAACACTGGGTCTGATTAAACCTTTTGCCAACAACTCTTGTAATTGTGCTTTCAATTCCATTAACTCCATTCTTGTCATATGGTAGGGTGCTTTTGATATAGGCTCAGATCCTAGCTTAATGTCAATAGAAAAATCAAAAACCCTCTTGGGAGGCAATCCTGGAAGTTCTTCTGGAAACACATCCTAAAATTCCTGAAGAAAAAGATACTTTTCCCCAAAAGATAAACTAGGGTTTTCTATCCCTTCCTCCACTTGTTCCATTTTGACTACAAACAACTAACAACCTTTCATTCTAGCCCTTGTTAATTGCTTGGCAAAGATAGTTCTAATTTTAACTTCTCTTTGAATTCCTTGGAATTGGGTTAGATTTCCCAAATAATCTAAGCATTCAACTATTTTTGAAAAATAGTCAACCTTAGCCCTATGTTTCCATAACCAACTCATTCCTAGGGTTACATCATAGGAACCTAGGGGAGTCACATACAAATTTACTTCGGTTGAGAAACTAGGGAGATCAATGTTGGCTTCAAACAAACATTTCTCCACCTGAGCCTTACATTGGTTAGCATATTCAACTGACCAAGGTTTGGACATGTAACTAGATTTTCTAGAAAATTTACTCAAAATTCTAGGAGAAACAAAGTTTTCTGTTGCTCCTGTATCAATCAAAATAGATATAAGGACTCTAAACAAAGTACCTATCATCTCAAGGAGTGTGATTTGATACTCCACTTGACGACTGTCGAGAGATGCATGAATCCTTTGCTGGAATGCTTCTTGCTAAGTAGGTAGTGCAATACCTCCTTGCTGACCATTTTGATTCTTGTTAGGGCAAAATTTGTATAGTGGTCACCTTCACAAGTAAAGCATCCTCCAATGGGTCCTTTCTTATTTGAAGTCTTCCCATTGTTATCCTCATTTCTTTTGTAGTTGCCATTCTTCTTCTCATTACCAAATCCACCTTTGTTCTTCTGAGGTCCTTTATCTTTCATCTTGTTTTTGATAATATAAGGTGGCTAAACGAGGGGCCGAACCCTTACAAAAAGCAAAAAGAAGCCCCAGAGGCAGTAGCACAAAAGTGCCTCAAAAGAGATACAACGTAATCTGCTTTCCCAGCATAAACAACATAGAAAACAACCTCAGACTAAAACAATAATTACGGAGTAACAGAGTATCAACAATATAAAAATAAAAACTAAGGAGGAAGATTCTCTCCTTATTTAACTATGGATTTAATAAAGTCATCCAACTTCTTAGAGTTCTCATCAGTATCAGCAATAAAAGTAGCCCCAAGGTCTTGCAGCATAGAAACATTAAGTAATATAGAACTCCTGAGCACAGTGGAAAGATTCTATTCCAGTTTCTCAATGCGGCCCCTCAGAACAACAATTTCAGTCCCAAAGCCAGCATCGGTCTCCATTTCATCATCAGCTTCCTCCACGAACATCTTTTCTGCTTTGCCAACATTACTTGTAGAATCACCAGCATCCCCATCAGTAGCATCCATCTCTTTATTCTCCTACTTCCCATCAGCATCCTCAGAGATCTCCTGAACATCCATATCCTTAGCCTCATCACCCTAGGTGGACTCATCAGATGCACTCTCAGAATAATCAATAAGTTTGGCCTTGGGAGCAGGTTTTCCAGCAATTCTCCCAAACCGCCTAACCCCTGAGGAGAAGCCTTCCTTAGCATTCTTCGCTGATGGATGAGATTTGCTACCTTGTCCCACGGGGGTCCTACAGGGATTTTTAGGGGTCCCCACAACAACCCCCACAGAAACAGCTTCAACAGCTTGAGTCTTTCTCTTCTTGCACTTCTTACTAACAGTAGAGCCTGGCGTGTTGGTAGTGGTAACTATGGGGATCTCCTCAGAAGTAGAAAAAGAAACCCCTTTCGTCTTAGGAGAAACAGGGGAAGGGCACGGTTCCTCAACAACAGCAGTATCGTCAGGGTTTGAAGACATTTCCCCACTATTAGTCTGAATTATCTTAGAAGGCTCCAGGGCAAGATGGAAGTTGTAAAAGCAGAGGATGAGGCCCTGATGAAGGGGAATGGGTTTCTTTGCAAGTTTCTTGACCAATTTAGCTCTAACCCTAAGAACAGAATGCTCAAGGGAAGACAAAAGATAAAACGGAAAGCTAAAATGTGCATTGCGTCTAAAGTGATTCAGAAGGGGAAGATGATAATTATAGAACCTGGTGAAGTGCCCTTCCAGAGTGAAATACTTCATGAGGATAAAACACACACCATCCCAAGGCTCAGGCAACTTAGCTCGTTTGAATCCTCCCTGATAGGGAACGAGTTCTTCACCATCTCTGAGAAAGAGCTTTTAGCTTGACTGGTCCACAATTTGGGTTCTCCTTTGCAGTTTAATCCCATGAGTGGACATGCCAGTCACCATAGCAATAACACTTTCAAAAATCTCGAAACCAATTCCCCCCACAGTGATGTGCCGATTTTGCCAAGACCTACCAAACTGTTCGGACAAGTTTTCATCATACCCATTGAGCCGCTCCAAATAAGGACTGATCCCACCCTCTTTACAATAATGCAAGACCATGGGGTTATCTTTAAACTCGCAACATGAAACAGGTTCTGTGCGGATTCGATCACCACCCATGTTAGACTTGCAGAGCAAAGCACAGAAACCCCAAATTTTTAGAGAGTTCGTATGCAGGGTGAGATTAACCGCTTGATCAAGGATGATGATAGTGGTAATAAAATAGCACACATTATCATTAATAAGGGCCGCCTTACAAAGATGACGCGTACTCTTCCCATGCTTGATCATGATTTCACGGCACACACTATAATGAGCAGATAAGCCACTTGCCTTACCAAAGGGGCATAATAAGGCAGAAATGACAATAAGCAAAAAAGTACAAAAAATCTCGTACTCCAAGATGCACGTCAACATCGTCTAATAGAGTTGATGAAGTGAGCTATCTTTCCAATAATTCTGACTCATCCTTGACACGTCACTTCTTTTTAAATAAGATCCCTAATGTTTAAAGGGATGTGATCAACTTGGCGCCAACAATGCCAATTTGAATATTGTTGGCCAAGTTCGGCACAAGCATCTGCAACCCCATTACCCTCTCGATAAATATGAGAGATGTCCACTCTGGGAATCTTCTGCAAAAGAATCTAAATATCCATAATAATATCTTTCAGCTTAATACCAACAGTCGACACATTGTTAACTACATCAATAACCATTTTGGAGTCCCTTTGAATATTCAGATTTCTAATACCAAGAGAGATAGCCAATTTAATCCCCCATAAAAGAGCAGTGGCTTTAGCATAATTATTGCTTTGACAGCCCAACCCACCATCATAGACAACAACCATCCACCCTTTGTCATCCCTTATAATCCCTCCACCACTAGCCTTGCCATCTACCTTAGAAGCCCCATCAAAGTTTAGTTTGAGCCAGTTAGGCTTCGGGGGAGTCCATCTAGTGCTAAGCCTCTACAACTTTTTGGAACTATTGTGAATAGGAATTTGGTTTAGGATCTTCCAATTAGCTGCAATTTGTTCCTCTTCATAAGACAGAGGTTTCTCCGCAATATGGATATGGGCATTAGTGACACTTTCCATTAGGGTCTTGACAAAAGAATGAAGAACCTAAGAAGCATCCCTAGCAGTATCTCTAAAAATTCTGTGATTACATTCTTTCCATAAGGTCCAACCAAGATAGGGCAGAGTTTGGTTCCATAATTTAATAATCCAAGGATGAGAAAAGGTAGGATACCAACTGGTAATGACTTCCTTAATATCAAAATTACAGACCCACTGAATGCCAAAATTCCTTAAGATTATGTTCTAGATTTCTCTGGGAAAATCACATTGAATGAATAGATGAGAAATAGTTTCCTCCTTTACATAGCACAGACAGCATCTATTGACCAAAGTAAACCCTCTCTTCTGTAAGTTGTCTTGGGTTAAAATTTTGTTATGAACAGAAGCCCACCAAAACATATTGATTTTTGGTAACAGTTTATGATTCTAGACTTTTCTCCATATCTCTTTTCTATGAACCTCAGGAACCAACAGATGGTAAGCAGACTTGATAGAGAAACATCCATTCTTATCTGGCCACCAATATTGCTCATCTTCGCGAGGGAAAAGAGGGATTTTGACCCCCTAGATCAAATGTTGAATAACCTGTAACCTAGGAGCAAGATCAGGGCGATGGGCACAACAGTCCAATAAGTTTTTATAGTTCCTAATACCATTATTATTAACCATGTAATTGCAAACTTTATCCCCAAAAAACTGAGTAGCAATGCCAGCAATAGCTCCATAATCCCCCTGAGTAATAAGAGCCTTATCTTTTATCCAAATATCTTTCGAGAAGTTAATAGCCATACCATTCCCCAATTTCCATCTAAGCCCTTGCTTAAGAAGGCTTCTAGATTTTAGCATTTTATTCTAGATAACAGATCCCTGGGGTAACCCTTCCTGTTGGAGAAAGCTAGAACTATCAATTCCATGAAGATATTTGGCTTGCATAATTTCCCCACAATCTTTATGGTTATGGATTAGGTTCCAATTGATTTTGGAAAGAAGGGCTTTATTCATATTTTGCATAGATCTAATATTGAGACCTCCATGGGATTTAGGAAGACACACCTTCTCCCAGCTGACCAAAGACATTCTCTATTTGTCTTCCACCCCCGTCCATAAGAATTTTCTTTGAATCTGTTCTAATTTGTCAGCAAAAGAACTGGGTATCTTAAAAAGAGACAGGAAATAAGTAGGTATACCTTGTGGGGAGGCACGAAGAAGCTATAATTTGCTCGCACTACTAAGTAATTTCCCTTTCCAACCAATCAATTTCCTCTGAGTTCTTTCTAAGATTCCATTCCAAAAACCTTGAGACACCTCTTTGACCGTAAGGGGGAGGCCAAGGTAAATAGCAGGAAGTTCAGCTTCAACACAGTCCAAAATATTAATGATTTTTTGCCAAAGATCATTAGGAGTATTAAAAAAATACACATTACTCTTTTGAAAATTTATGCCTTGACCAGAAGCTTTGGCATAGTCATTTAAGATATTCTTCCAACTCCGAGGTTCAATCATAGAAGAGATGCCAAAAAGAATGGTATCATCAACAAACTGCTGCACAGACATAGGGGAAAGGGAGGAAGCTAGTTTGATGCCCATGATTTCTTTAGAAGAGATCTTAGCTTGAATATATCTCCCAAGGGCCTCCACCATCATGATAAACAAGTAAGGAGAAAGAGGATCCCCCTGTCGGAGTCCTCTTGAGGAAGAGAAAAAACCTCTAGGGACCCCATTAACCAGGACCGAAAATTTAGCAGTGGAGACAGCTTCCTGAATAAGAAGAGAGATTTTATCATTGAACCTAAACTTTCTAATGACTTGAAACAAAAAAGTCCATGAGACCCTATCATAGGCTTTAGAAATATCTAACTTAAGAGCCATAACAGGGATTCTACTCTTTTCCATGGAATGTATAGTTTCATGGGTGGAAATCACAACATCAAGAATTTGACAACCCGGGACAAAGTCTTTCTGAGAAGGGGAAATAATTTTATCTAAAAAAGGTTGAAATCTCATGAAAAGAACTTTAGTGCAAAGCTTATAGACAGTATTACACAAGCTAATGGGTCTGAACTCAGAAAGATGAGTAGGCTTCAACTTTTTAGGAACAAGGACAATAAATGTGTTATTGATCTGCTTTAATAGTTTACTAGTTCTGAGGAAGTCTCTAACAGCAGCAGTGAGATCAGCCCCCACAATATCCCAATATTCCTAAAATAAAATGGGAGGGAAGCCATCAGGGCCAGGAGCTTTAAAGGGGCCCATAGAGAATAAGACAGCATGAACCTCCTCCTCAGAAATAGGTTTTAACATTTCCAGGTTGTCTTCCTTAGTTATCAGACAAAGGATTTTATCAATAAATTGATTCATAATCCTGCCATTCCCATCATTGTCAGCTTGTTCAGTCAACAAATTCTGAAAGAATAGCATAGCTTGATCTCCAATCTCATTATCCTTAGTGATAATAGTGCCATTTTCCAAACATAATTTTGTTATGGAATTAGCCTTCCTATGTTTCATAGCTGAGAGATGGAAAAAAGACGTATTCCTATCTCCCTCCTTAAGCCACTGAATCCTGGACTTCTGTTTCCAAAAGACCTCTTCTCTGCTCATAAGATTCTTCCAGTCAGAAATCAGATCACACTCTTCCTTAGTAGTATCTTCTGAATCATCTCCTTGAGCAATCTGCTATTAGATATCTGCTAATTTCCTAGCTATATTTTTCTTCTAAAAGAACACATTACCGAAACTATATCTATTCCACCCACGAACTTCCTGTTTAATGTGCAAGAGCTTTTTAACCAACCTGAACATAGGAGTACCCTGAATGGGGATTTGCCACCATTGAGCCACTAATTGTCTAAAGTCTCTATACTTAATCCACATAGCTTCAAACCGGAAAGGGAAAGGACCACATTGGCTCTGATCTTTCCAATTAAGGAAAATAGGGCAGTGATCAGACATGGTTCTAGGAAAAGCCTGCAAATTCTTATTATGATGATTATCCCAATTGCTGGAAATAAGAAACCTGTCTAGTTTAACTTGGATCATTTGGTCTCCTCTTCTTCTATTAGACCAAGTAAAATTCTGATTCTGCAACTCAATATCAAGCAAACCACAAACATTGATAAATTCTACAAAATCAAACATGCTTTCAAAATAATCAAGGATCCCACCAGATTTCTTAGAGGGATATAAGGGAGTGTTAAAATCACCAGCCAACATCCATCTAAAGCGAGGGGTATTGGTCAGAGTGGTACTCAAATCAGTCCACAAAGTTTGCCTTAGAGCTCTAGTATTTGGGGCATAAATATTGATTAAGGACCAGCTTAAGGAAGGCAAAGAGAAGTTAATAACCAAAAAATGCTTACTAGAAGCAACAAGAGAACCCTAGAGTTTAGGATTGTTCCACATAGTAAGAGGCCCCTATAGCCGGACTAATGTAGAAAGCAGCATTGGGCCATATGTATTCAACTATCTTCTTAAAGCTCTCCTCATTCATCTTAACCTCCTGAAGTAACAAAATATCTAACTTATTATCCAAAACACAGTTTTTAACTTCAAACTATTTGGTGGGACTATTGAAACCCCTCAAATTCCAAGATAAAATTCTCATTTAAAAGGTTTGAGGGATTGGACCTCCAGTGTTTTTTGCTTACCACTGGCAATCTCCCTGGCAATCTCTCTTTGCCTTGTTTCTCTGAGGGTCAGTCTTCCTTGTTTGGAGTCAGTGCCAACATCCACAGATTGTTTACCCATACGGTTCTTTTTCTTAGGGGTGATCCATTCCTCCTACTCATTACCACTACCACTTGGTCCTATTTCCACTGGCAATGAAGGATTAGCTGACTGGTCTCCTATTTCCATGGCGAGTGAAGTATCCTGGGTTGAATTGAAGGTTATTGGTCCATCAATGTCTACTATTTATGGGGGTTGAATATGCTTATCATCCCTTAAAGCCTTACCTCCTTCAACACCACCATCTACCGGTTGGGAGCATATTTCGCCTTCCTCAATCAGATTGGTCTGTTGATCTAGATAATTATCTGTATCTGAAACAATATGCTGACAATCTTTTTCCATATCCTTCTCAGTATTATCTTTTGGGATAGCATTTTCCTCATTACCCCCCATTCCCTAATTGACAGGGGTAACATCTTTGTGTGAATGCTCCGCAGCCTCATTATGAAGATTAGCCATTTCTCCCATTTGCTTCACCTTGCATTGAGTCATTAAATGACCCTTCTTCTTGCAGATTTGACAGAAGGTAGTAGCATTCTCATAAAGAATCGACTGGGTCCAAATCCTATATTTAAAGTTTAACTCTATGGACATGGGAAGGATTTGGTTAATCTCCACATTAACACAAAACCGGGCATATACACACCTGGATTGGATGCGACTGGTATGGTCCACAGTAACATACTGGCCAAAGGAGTTGCCAATAGCAGCAAATATTTTTTCATCCCAAAATTCCAAGGGAAACCCTGGCAATCTTACCCAAATAGGAGTAGACTTATTGAGGTCTGTATTAGGGTCAAAACTAGGTTTCCAAGGGCACAAAACAAGAGAATGGGAACCATAAAGCCAGGGTCCTCCTGCAAGAATAGCTATCATATCCTCCCTATTCATAAATTTGAATAGAAACAACCCTCTTGCCATTGCAATAACCAAAACACTACCTTTGATTCTCCACCGAGAAATCACCCACTTCCTAACCATCTCAATATTAGGACGGAAGGAGAAAAACTTACCAACCAGTGCAAGATCCATGGCTGCCACTATTTCTTCAATCAAGTCATTCAGAATATCCAGAGTTGTACCTTCAGCAGAATCCTTTTTGACAGGAAGCCCCGACACGCCTTTAGGGGAATACATCTTCTCCCCTATTAACACTCTTTTCCATCCTTTGGAAGGATCTTCCTCCATCAAGTTCGGGTTCCTAGAGGCACTGCTCGAGGCAGCAGCCTCCATTGTCATAGAAAAGCAAATAGATCAAAAAACCCTAAAAATCCATGGAAAGTAGAGAATGCTCGTTAAACATTCAACTCTAAATATGACACTTCTTTCATCTTGGTATCATAGGTCTTTTCATATCTTTTCTTGTAGGGTTGATTGTTAGGAGTTCCATTAAACCTCTTGCAATTTCTATCACGATAAGCCAAGATGGACTTTAGCTTTTGCTCTTGCTTGATCACCTTCTCATACACTTGATCCATTGTTGTGGGGCCATGTGTATCCACTTCACCACCAATTTGAGCATTTAATCCCGTGATGAATTTTCTGATCCTAAATCTCTCATCCTTCTGATACTATGGAACATATTTCAAGAGTCGAGTGAATTTTTCTCCATATTCTACCACTGTCATATCTCCTTGTCAAAGATTCTAAAAATCAGTCAGTTTTTTATCAAAATAGAGTTGTGGTAACCATCTCTTGTGAAAGAGTTCCACAAACTCATCCCAAGTTACCCTTAGAGAGCTTAAATTCAATTCCATCTTTTTATTCATCCACCAAGTGGATGCTTCTCTCACCAGTTGGAATGCTCCCCATACTACCTTGGTCACCTCTGAGTAATTTTTTATCTCGAAGTACTTTTCCATCTCTGTTAACCAAGCTTCTGCAGCATCTCTGGTTTCTATCCCATCAAATTTTTGTGGAATAACCTTCTTCATATCCTTTGAGAGCTCCGAGGTCAATCTATCCCTTGCCTCATTATGAGGTTTGGTACTCTTACTTTGATCCTCATGATTTTCTTCACTTTCACCATGAGAGTTTTCACCTCCTCCCTTTGTATTCCCTTTGTCATCCACCTTCTTTTCCAAATCACCCAATCTTTTCTTGGTTTCCTCAAGCATGGTTATGATTTGGTCTAGCTTATTATTTGGCAGATAGTTTTCCTCTTCACTTTATCCTTGGTTAGTTCTTGTCTGCATCGTGTTTATCAATTTCTCACACCTGAGAATATTAAGTTATCAATTAGTTCAATATTATAATGTAACCCATTAAATCTAAACATAATACTCAATTTAAACAATATTTTGGCACAAAAACAACTCCTTTTATTTATTTCATTTCAAAAGTAAAGAGTATTCTTCTTCACACAAGAAATGACTTCAAAAGTCATGCTCAAGAGGAGTATATCCTTCAAACTCATTTTCAGATACATAATCTCGAGGTATATAACCCTCTAACTCACTATTGGACCTAACTTCTATGATCTCAACAGTTGGGGGTATATGGGGATCTCGCCTAACCATAGTTGTTTCCTCATTGGACATATACTCTATGATTTTGGCAGTGATCTTAACTCTTTTTTTATTTTCCCTTCTCACTCACTTGATTCGAGTTAAGGTAGTCGCCAGAGTTTAAGTATCACTTAACCAAATGTCACTCTCATCATTGGTTCCCTCAAAGGTTTTGATAATGGCCTCACATTCTCTTTTTTCTTTAAGGAAACATTGACTCAAATTAACAGGCTTTCTTACTGTCTTCTTAAAACATACCATCCTGGCACAAAAAATTTTAAACATTAGCTAACCACATAATGTTGACTACAGGCAAGCATAGTGGTCTCATAAGCCATAGTGCTAAACCTGGTAGCTTTGATACCATATGTAACATACACATTCTAAAAACATAGTCAAACCAGAAATTTACTATAAAGTAATTCAATAAGGTAAAAATGAGATAGAGAAAATTTTTCTTTTATTCAACATTTAATCAAGTAATCACAATTACAAGATTTCTTTTTACAAAATACAATAAACCATATTGTCTTTCCCATTTACAATGTTTACTAATGTAAATCCATTACATATATATTTTTGGAATAAATGCTGCTTCCAAATATCTGACATCTTTATCACAAGTCCTGGCATGTTTCCTGCTTGGAGAGAGAGAATCTTTCCAATGATTTACCTCCAACCACAGACTGGCGGTCTCCCACACATCTTCCACATAGGAAGTGGCCCTACCCTTCATGAGGAATATAGACCTTAGGTGACCAATGGTAATTTGCCTTTCCCAAGTACATAGTGTTGTATTCTACTCAAATCTATCAACCATACAACCCAAGATACCCTCTAGCTAAGTATGATTTCTGATAGGGTGAACAATCCGAATACAATGAACTAAAAATGCATGTAGAAACTTTGCCAAAGTTTTTAATATCAATATTGTTCATAATGAACATAGTCATTGTGTTCACCCACTCCTACTTGACTTGGATACTGTCATATTCTCATAGTTTAAAACTCTTACCCATCCTAATCATGTAATAGTTTAGTCTATGTGTCATAATAATAATACTTTTAGACTTAAATAAGTCTATATAACATAACCATTCATTTGGTTTGTAAACGACTCTAAGGTTTACCTATTACCCTTTGTTAACATGATACTACAATATAACCATATTTTATTTATCTAGAAGTCCTAGATTCACTAATAACCCTTGATTAACTCATCTAAGGTTAAGAATACTATAATTCTTAAATAGATAATATTACCCATACAAGGAACGTAGAATAACTTTGATAATGTGTTAAAACAAAATATATATTCTGAGTATATAACCCTACAAGGTCATTCTCTAATAGACTTGACCTACTTCAATGTATTAGATCCTTCCAAGAATGATAATATCAAAAAGATAAATACATAAGGGTTCTCCCACAAACCTTATTTCCATCTACCACAATATCTCTAAGTTAGTTCATTTGAGGAGTACTATATTTGTTTAAGAATACCTATGATTCTAAGTTCTCATGGATAGAAATCATTTCTGTTATTCTTTAAAAAGAATCTAAACAAGAGAAATACTTTAAATTAGTATTACCCTGACTCAAGGTCTTAATTATTCTACTCAAATCTAAGAGTATTCTACCAAAGTTCAATCAATTCTAATAAAATTTGAGTCTATTGTTTGGTTTTTCTCATAATCATTTCATTGGTTTGCTTCTAACTTAATCAGTATAAAGACTGTTTTCCAAGCTCATGACAACTATGTCAATCTCTTACTAAGATAATCATTTTATCCTCATACTAAGATTTGATATGACTATCAATTTTAACAATCAAATAAACAAATGGTTGATTCAGAATACTATAACAGAGTACTCACTTGTATTACCAAGCATCGGTCGTATTACTTTGCATTCATAGCCTTATTAGTTTTTGAAAAAGAATAGAATGGTTTACTCAAAATGTTATCTGCATTTCCCTAAACTGACACTTAATAGTTTACGACTACATATAGAAGCATACAGGAGGTTATATCTCTTTGGTGTACTCACATAGTCACCCAAGACACAAGTATGAACAGTTTAGATTTTATCCTCATTGATAATATACACAGAAAACTAAGGAATACTTCGTAATCGATGGGCTCAAATTGACAGTATGTGCAAAAAGACACAAAGTTGACTCTTCTGTTGCCTATTCCTTGTCTCCTTAGCCACGACTCCTCTTTCCTGTTCCTGTTCAATGCCTAACTCTCTCAAGTTTTTTTTTAACCTTTTTAACCTCTTCCCTCAGCTCAAATTGAGTCGTCCTCCTTAAATGCTTAGGCACGACTTGCTTTTTAGTTTCCCTACTTCACACCTTTCATAAAGATACAGTTGTTGACTTAATAAATACATAACAATAAATAGCATTTTGGTTTTAACAGTCACCACATTTTATGTAAAGTTTCCACTTGTCAATGCAAGACAGCCATTTTCTTGGCTTATCGGTTGTGGTGATTATTATCTCAGTCCTCCTCTTTAAATGAGGCCAGCACATCACTTAAACTTTGTTGATCATTAAATGATCATTAGCAAGTGGTTCAATCCACTACTAAGATTTTTTAAGACTCTTCTTTAATGAAAGCCATCGACTACTCAAGCATAACATCATTAACTCACTATGAGGTATTATCCTCACTCGATGCTTATATTTGAGTATATCAAATATACATAACATCGCCTCTACATTAGATAGTTATGGTTTAATCAAAATAATAATAATATTTAAACAAAGGATTATGGGTATTGTGATTGGGTTGAGCTTGTCTTCCCATCACAATCCATCGACAATATACACATCTTCTTAACTTGACATAAATGTCTTAACATTAAGAATCATTGATAACACCTCAAGGTACCTAATAATGATAAGACAACCATTTTACGACAATAACATCATAATATTTATGTCAAACGTAAATAGTCACAATCAAACTCAAATGATGTCGTTAATGTTATTAACGACTAAGACGACTTCTTACGACTTAGAAAGATTTGAAAATGATATCGACTAACTGTCGATTAGGTTCAGAAGTAAACTGATAAGACAAGGCTTACCTCTTACTACACATTGGTTCACATTTTTGTTAAACACTTATACTCAGTTTGGCAAATAAACCACTCATAACCCGAGGTCTATATCTCTCTCCTGGAAAGATACTCTCTCTCTCTTTTCTCCAAGAGTCATCTGATAACCTGTAAACATGTATCAAACTTGTTACCAAAGAAATTATGATCAGTGCATCATTATTCAAATAATAAATCAAATCTCATAATACGAATATTAAATCGTTAATAACATAATCATTCCCATAATTTCATAAATGACATTCAAAGTAATCCATGTTTTCCTTGTCATTAATCTAATCATCCTAATAAATTTACTTATGTCCAAGTAAAAAGTAAAAGTATAGCAAGACAAAAATTGGG
Source organism: Cunninghamia lanceolata (assembly GCA_027924645.1). Lineage (NCBI taxonomy): Eukaryota > Viridiplantae > Streptophyta > Pinopsida > Cupressales > Cupressaceae > Cunninghamia > Cunninghamia lanceolata. The sequence continues at coordinate 1,400,622 of BSBN01000973.1, read as the reverse complement.
GGTGTAACATTGATAATGGCTTCACATTCTCTTTTTGCTTTATGGAAACATTGACTCAAATTAACAGACTTTCTTCTTGTCTTCTTAAAACATACCATCCTGGCACAGAAATTTTTAAACATTAGCTTACCGCATAATGTTGACTACAGGCAAGCATAGTGGTCTCATAAGCCCTAGTACTGGACTTGGTAGCTCTGATACCATATGTAACATCCACGTTCTAAAAACATAGTAAAACCAGAAATTGACCATAAAGTAATTCATCAAGGTAAAAATGAGAGAAAATTTTTCTTTTATTCAACATATAATCAAGTAATTACAATTACAAGATTTCTTTTTACAAAATACAATAAACCATATTGTCTTTCCCATTTACAATGTTTACAAATGTAAATCCATTACATATACATTTTTGGAATAAATATTGCTTCCAAATATCTGACATCTTTATCACAAGTCCTGGCATGTTTCCTGCTTGGAGAGAGAGCATCTTTCCAGTGATTTACCTCCAACCATAGACCGATGGTCTCCCACACATCTTCCACATAGGAAGTGGCCCTACCCTTCACGAGGAATATAGACCTTAGGTGACCAATGGTAATTGCCTTTCCCGAGTACATAGTGTTGTATTCTACTCAACTCTATCAACCATACAACCCTAGATACCCTCTAGCTAAGTATGATATATGATAGGATGAGCAATCTGAATACAGTGAACCAACAATGCATGCAGAAAATAAATGCATTACTTTGGCCAAAGTTTTTTTATATCAATATCGTTCATAATGAACGTAGTTGTTGTGTTCACCCACCCCTACTCGACTTGGATACTGTCGTATTCTCGCAATTTAAAACTCTTACCCATCCTAATCATGTAATAGTTTAGTCTATGTGTCATAATAATAATACTTTTAGACTTAAATAAGTCTATATAACATAACCGTTCATTTGGTTTGTAAACGACTCTAGGTTTTACCTACTACCCTTTGTTAACATGATACTGCAATATAACCATATTTATTTATCCAGGAGTCCTAGATTCACTAATAACCCTCGATTAACTCATCTAAGGTTAAGAATACTATAATTGTTAAATAGATAATATTAGCCATACAAGGAATGTAGAATAACTTTGATAATATGTTAAAACAAAATATATATTCTGAGTATATAACCCTACAAGGTCATTCTCTAATAGACTTAGCCTACTTCAATGTATTAGATCCTTCCAAGAATGATAATATCAAAAAGATAAATACATAAGGGTTCTCCCACAAACCTTATTTCCATCTACTGCAATATCACTAAGTTACTTTATTCGAGGAATACTATATTTGTCTAAGAATACCTATGATTCTAAGTTCTCATGGATAGAAATCATTTCCGTTATTCTTTAAAAATAATCTAAACGATAGAAATACTTTAAATTAGTATTACCCCGACTCAAGGTCTTAATTATTCTACTCAAATCTAAGAGTACTCTACCAAAGTTCAATCAACTCTAATAAAATTTGAGAGTCTATTGTTTGGTTTTTCTCATAATCATTTCATTGGTTTGCTTCTAACTTAATCAGTATAAAGACTGTTTTCCAATCTCATGACAACTATGTCAATCTCTTACTAAGATAATTGTTTTATCCTCATACTAAGATTTGATATGATTATCGATTTTAACAATCAAATAAACAAATGGTCGATTCAGAATACTATAATAGAGTACTCACTTGTATTACCAAGCATCGACTATATTACTTTGCATTCGTAGCCTAATCGGTTTTCAAAAAAGAATAGAATGGTTTACTCGAAATGTTATCTGCATTTCCCTAAACCGACACTTAATAGTTTACGACTACATACAGAAGCATACAGGAGGTTATACCTCTTTGGAGTACTCACATAGTTGCCCAAGACACAAGTATGAATAGTTTAGATGATTTCCTCATTTATAATATACACATAAAACTAAGGAATACCTAGTAATCGATGGGCTCGAATTGATAGTATGTGCAAAAAGACACAAAGTCAACTCTTCTGTTGCATATTCCTTGTCTCCTTAGCCACAACTCCTCTTTCCTGTTCCTATTCAATGCCTCACTCTCTCAAGTTTTTAACCTTTTTAACCTCTACCCTTGGTTCAAACTAAGTCATCCTCCTTAAAAGCTCATGCACGACTTCCTTTTTAGTCACCCTACTTCGCACCTTTCATAAAGATACAATTGCCAACTTAATAAATACATAACAGTCCATAATGTTTTGGTTTTAACAGTCACTACATTTTATGTAAAGTTTCCACTTGTCGATGGAAGACAGCCATTTTCTCGGCTCGTCGGTTGTGGTGATTATTATCATAATCCTCCTCTTTGAATGAGGCCGACACATCATTTAAACTTTGTTGATCATTAAAGGATCATGTTAGGAACCCATGTTTAACCCTTCTCTTTACTTTGTTAGTATATTACATTTGGATGCATATGCTTTGTAAGTCATCCTGTGAGTATATTGTATTATCCCACATTCATGGGAAGTAATAGTTGTTTAGATTAGACTTAGTATATAAGTACGTGTTGAGGCCAATGAAGGCATCCACGAGTTTATTGTATTGAGCTTGCTCAAAGGAGGTTGCTCCCTCGAAGTGGCCTACAATCATTAAATTCCTTCTGTGTTCTGCTATTTCTGTTATTTCATGCATTTTTTATTATATTGTTGCAGGAGGTTCCTCTCATCTGGTATCAAAGCGCTTTCTTGGGCTCGTTGGGTGGAATTTCTGCCAAATTTTTTTTTTGCAGTGGCCTCCAAGCGCTGTGATTATTGCAGTAGTTCTTTTTTCTTTACATCTGTATTGTTCATTTTAATTGTAGGTTCAGATCAGGGAATAATCCCTATCCGCTTAACTGTGGGAAGTGCCTAGGCATAGCCCTAAAACTCATTGTGAGGAGTACCACAGGAACCCTGAAGTAGTTGGCCCATTGAGAGGACCTGCCAGCAAAAAGGGCAACAGCCCCTACCTGATTGACTAGTTCCCATCCGTGAGGTAAACCAAGATCTTTCATTTGTGGCAAAGCGGTTATCAATTTTACTTGAGCTGTGGAGTGAGGGGTACTGCCCCAATATGCAAGCTGTTAGACAACATTGGTATCCAAGTGAATCCCCTGAACCTTTAGGAAGCCAAACTTACCTGAGGTCCATATCTATTCCAGTAAAAAAATATCTGTTTCTTGCCATATCTTCCTTGTTTTCGCTCTGTTTCCTCTGAAAATCCACTGCAACCCCTGAAATTCCATTCTGCATATTTCCTTCCTTGAGGACCATATCCCAAATTCCATTTATTGAATCCAGAAATCCCACATTTGTCTATTTTAAGGGTTTGCCATAACTTCTTCGATTCTCACCCAATCACCTTCAAATTTTGCCACAGTGTTCATTCCCTATTTCTGCTCCTTTGTCCCTCTTGGACAAATTTTCCCATTCTTTCACCTTGCTTCTGAAATTCCTATTTTCTGCTTCCCTATCCCTCAAAAAGTGTCCAAAACCTAGTCAAACCCCAATTACCTATCAGAGTTTTTCCCAAATCCAAATTTTCCTTTACTAAAAAAGTTTTTGTTTTTATTTTTCTACCCATTCCAAGAAAAAAAATCCTAGTTATGGTTGTCACCCGCACAGGAGCAAAAATCATGGAGGAGGAACTTATAGCCATCAAGACCAAACTCCAAGATCTGGATGAAAAATTTCTCGAACTCAATCTTTAGCATTCAGCCATGAACAATAGATGGCAGCCAGAGTCTTCTACAGATATAGGGTTTTCTTCTTCTAGCAATTTTCGTGGACCAAAGCTTGATTTTCCTCACTTCAATGGTGATGATCTGATTGGATGGATATACCAGATAGAACAATATTTCAATCTGCATAATACTTTTGATGTCAACAAAGTCCCACTTGCCTCCTTTCATTTGGAACATGAAGCCCTTCAATGGTTCCGTTGGTACATCAAAGCTCATGAAGAGCCAAAATGGACATATTTTTGTAAACTCATTTTGCAACAATTTGGCCCTAGTGCTTTTGATGACTTCACATGAGCACTCAAAAAACTACACCAAACAGGGACTGTGAGAGAATATTAGATAGAATTTGAAAAACTGGCCAATCACACAGAGGGATTGTCTAATGACTTCTTTAGGAGTTGTTTTGTTAGTGGTTTGAAGGATGCAATTCACTCTGAGGTTAAAATGTTTTGTCCAAGCACAATGATGGAAGCCTTAGGGTTGGCTAAGTTGGTGGAGGACAAGATCACAACTCAACAACGCTCTAAATCCAATTTTGTTCCATTCTGAAATATGGATTCCCAAAGCCCTCAAATAATGCCAGCTCCTAGAATGACTCCTATCAAGCATTTGACTGAAGCAGAGATGCAGGCACGTAGAGAAAAAGGGCTTTGTTATAATTGTGATGACAAATACACTCGAGGACATAGATGTGTTGAGCAAAAGCTCTATCTCTTGGATGTGGATTCTCCATCTGAAACTAAAGTTTATATAGATGCTCATGATATAGTAGCTAATTAGGTTGAAACTCCGCAGTCACCTGTTGACCCTACTTCTCAAGAAGACTACCCAGAGATCTCTCTCCATGCCATAGCAAGAGTCACCACCCCACAAACCATGTGGGTCAAGGGTTACTTCAAGAAGCTCCCTCTTACAATACTCATTGATTTTGGTAGTACTCATAACTTCATTGACCCTAGAATAGCCAAACAGGCTGATTGTTTTGTTCATCCTTGCTCGAACTTTGAAGTCATGATTGCCAATGGGGGAACATTACCTTGCAAAGGGAAGTGTTGCAATGTGTGTATCTCTATTGGAGATTATAACCTACGCTCTGACATGTTTGCCTTGCCCTTAGCAGATGTGATGTGGTTTTGGGCACCCAATGGTTATGCACACTTGGACCCATCTTATGGGATTTTGCTAAACTTTGGATGCAGTTTTTAGACAATGGGCACAAACACACATTGAAGGGCTTACAACTGGGGTCTCTCAGCATCATAAGTTTACATCGCTTGGAAAAGCTTCTTAAGAAGAATTCACATGGTGTCATCGCTCAGCTTCACTCCATTCAGATGCAACCATCTGTGGCCTCCACTACTCCTTCGGCTCTACAACGAATGATGGCTATTTTGCATGCAGTATAGAAGTGGCAGCCATACCTATTAGGAAATCATTTTTGCATCAGGGTGGCTCACCAGAGCCTAAAATATTTCCTAGAACAATGGGTCTCCTTCCCAATACAACAGAAATGGATCAACAAACTCATGGCTTATGCCTATGAGATCACTTACAAGAAGGGTAAGGACAATATTGTGGTGGATTTTCTTTCTTGCACATGTGATGACCAAGCTTCTCTTTCTGCTATGTCTATGTCTGTTCCAAATTGGTTGGAATCTGTCTCGCAGGCTATCTTCTATGAACTCTATGTTTCTCCATCGGTAGGGCACTCTCGGTTCCTCAAAACTTATGAGCAGGCATGGCATCACTTCTTTTGGAAGGGAATGAATAGGGCAATTCAACAAATTGTGGCTGCATGTGATACCTCAAAACAACAGCATTAGTGGGCAAAGTGGCTCCCTCTCACTGAATGGTAATACAATCCTCCTACCACACTGCATCTAACATGACTCCATATGAAGCAGTCTATGGTCAGGCACCACTAGCGCTCCTTCCATACTTCCCCAATAGTTCAAGAGTTCAAGCAGTTTACATAGTTCTCCACACCCAAGATCAGATTAGGGATCATAAGCTAGCTCCTTCCCACGTTCATCCAATATTTCATGACTCTTGTCTAACAAAATTTCTTGGCGCCAACGACAGAGCACAAACTATTTTACCATAACTCGATAATGAAGGATCCATCCTTTTGGAGCTAGAGGTAATCCTCGATAGGTGCACTCATCCTCATTTCTCCTGATCCATCACAGTGGTATTAATTCAGTGGCCTGGCATGCACCCAGAGATTGCTATAGGGGAACCACTCCTTCAAATTCAACATCAATTTCCACATCTTACGCTTTGAGGAGAAAGCTTTTCTAAGAGGGAGGGGATGTTAGGAACCCGTGTTTAACCCTTCTCTTTACTTTGTTAGTATATTACATTTGGACACATATGCTTTGTAAATCATCCCATGAGTATATTGTATTATCCCACATTCATGGGAAGTAATAGTTGTTTAGATTAGACTTAGTATATAAGTACGTGTTGAGGCCAATGAAGGCATCCATGAGTTTATTGTATTGAGCTTGCTCAAAGGAGATTGCCCCCTTGAAGTGGCCTGCGATCAATAAATTCCTTATGTGTTCTGCTATTTCTGTTATTTCATGTATTTTTCATTATATTGTTGTAGGAGGTTCTTCTCAGATCATTAACAAGTGGTTTGATCCACTACTAAGATTTTTGAAGACTCTTCTTTAATGAAAGCCTTCGACTACTCAAGCATAACATCATTAACTTACTATAAGGTATTATCCTCACTCGATGCTTATATTTGAGTATAGCAAATATACAAAATATCACCTCTATATTAGATAGTTATGGTTTAATCAAAATAATAATAATATTTAAACAAAGGATTACGGGTATTGTGATTGGGTTGAGCTTGTCTCCCCATCACAATCCATCAACAATAGACACATCTTCTTAACTTGACAAAAACGTCTTGACGTTAAGAATCATTGATAACACCTCAAGGTACCTAATAATGATAAGACAACCATTTTATGACATTAACATTGTAATATTTACGTCAAACGTAAATAGTCACAATCAAACTCAAACGACATCGTTAACGTTATTAACGGCAAAGACGACTTATTACGACTTAGAAAGATTTGAAAACAATTCGACTAACTGTCGATTAGGTTCAGAAGTAAACTGACAAGACAAGGCTTACCTCTTACGATACATTGGTTCACATTTTTGTTAAACACTTATACTCGGTTTGGCAAATAAACCACTCATAACCCGAGGTCTATATCTCTCTCCTAGAAATATAATCTCTCTCTCTCTCTTTTATATGAGAGTCATCTGATAACCTATAAACCTATATTAGACTTGTTACCAAAAAAATTATGATCAGTGCATCATTATTCAAATAATAAATCAAATCTCATAATACAAATATTAAATCGTTAATAACATAATCATTCCCATAATTTCATAAATGACATTCAAAATAATCCATGTTTTCCTTGTCATTAATCTAATCATCCTAATAAATTTACTTATGTCCAAGTAAAAAGTAAAAGTATAGCAAGACAAAAATTGGGGATGTAACATTGTTGTTCTACAAGAATTATGTGTGCAAAGGTTATGGATATCAGAGCTACTATAATGTATAACAAATATACCAGGTTTTGGCCCTATAGAAGCACAATGTGCATTTGAGCTTGATACTAATATGATTTTATGATGGTAGAAATGAGACTTTGTTCTGTACTAAGATGAAATGTTCATAGTTTTTAGCATGCTTAATTCTAGTTTCAAGAAAGGCCAATATTCTTAGCTATAATTTTAGGATCATGGTAAACACAAGAAAGTAAATGTAACCACTAATTATATAATTCTATTAATAATATATATAAATAATAACAAATGCCAACACTTAGTAACAACAAATCCTTTTATATAATTTGTTGGTTAACAGGTTTGTCCTTATTCAAAAATAATCTATTTTGACTCTATGCCCTTTCTTCCATAAAGAACAAACGAATTAATCAACAAATGGGTGAACTTTCAAAATAGTTCCCCTCTGAATTTAGGTACAGCTCCCTTTAAAATCTTCAATGAATTCAATCTATTTAACTATTCCAATACACTTTTAACCAAAAAGTGCCTAAAGGCAAACTAACATCCATACATCATCATGTTATGAATGCGATATTCCTTTTTTAAAACATCATTTTGTGATAGAATGCACAGATTCTATTTTAATACAACCAAATACATAAACATATAAATGTTACTGAACTAATGAATGATAGAACACATATAATGAATTGTCTAAAAAGAACAATTACCATATGAAAGAAGATTTCGCACAGAAAACCCAATTTCAAATACTCAAACACACAGATTCAAGCATGCAGCAATTGCTTCTCCTTTTCATTCACAGATGAAAAATATTTTAAACAAGCATCATGTATATCTTGAAATAACAGTAGTTCAGCCTTTTTTTTAATATTTTATATCTTCTTTTCTTTCCTATCTACTCTCTATATCTCCCAGTTTAGCAATGAAAAGCATATATATATGACTGCCCTAATTCTCTAATCAAGTAAAATCAAACCCAGAGTTAAAGCAACTCTGACCCATACAGGATTTAGTTTTTTTTTTACAAATTGATTAAAGATCAAGTTTTTGAAAAAAAGCATAACTGAACAACTGAATAAAGGAAACTGGGCGAACAAGATCACGGCTGAGGTAACGGATTTGAATCTACAGATTTACTATCGGCGGTCGGAGAGGCACGTTGAGTCTTCCACTCCTGAAACATAGTAACAAACTCCTGAATTTTTAGAAGGTTGGGGATGCCTATGTGTTTCACCCTTGTCTTCCAAACGTCCTTCTCCCTCCGTATTTTCCCAATCTTTTCTTTATGTTCTGGGAGTGCGTCGATACAGAGGTAAAGCAGTGAGTCCACCTTGGAAATTCAGGAGAAATCTTCAGTTAAGATGTTGTCACTTTCTTTGACAAAGCTGATTTTATCCTTAAAGGATTGAATCATCGTATTGACGTTTTCCTCTGGTTCCCCATCATCTTTTATGTATTTTACACCAATGCATTGTAAATCATGCTGCAATGATTGGGTGAACTCGATTATTTCCTTAATCATTTTCGTAAGTTCAAACCACCCTTGGCGTGATACAGAATTTCTCCATTCAATATTTTTCCTATTCACATACAGCAGATCTTCATCTAAACCTATTACACTCTTTTCTGACAGAAATTTTTCTACTCCATATTTTTGAACCTCATCAATTTGATTTATTACATTCACCCACTTACCTTCATCTTTCACCCAAGAAGCAATCTACACCTTAAGGTCCTCAATGGTGGTTGTAGTCTGATCATATATATTCTTAAGTTCATGGATATATTTAGTACCTTTCTGTACAATACAATCCAACCAATCATCGAATACCTTAGCCACCATTCTATTCCTGTTAACCTGGTCTAACATCTTCTGGTTGGCTAGTGACTTAGGATCAAAAGACAAAGAAAGCTATGAGACCAGCTGTGGGCTGGGATTATGAATGGCATCAATATATTCTGCCATGGAATGCAGAGTCTACTTCAATTCCTTCTTGTCTTTTTCGTCCTTCCAGGTCTGACTGACGATCCTTTTGTTGGATGCCTCAAGATGATGAACATCTGCTGCTCTTGATGCAACCCCAAGATCTACCCTTTCAACAGTGAAATCCTACACATTGGGGTCCTGTACCTCTTCATCAGTCACCGGCCAGGCTATTTCCGCACTCCAATTCCCAGTACTTGGGTCAATGCTTACCCTGGATGTTGTTTTCAGCTTCTTGGACTTAGGCATTTTTCCCAAACATTTGCTCACCATAACTTCTAAAGGCAAAGAAAATGGAATTATTTTCCTTTTGTCACTGGTAGAATTCTCTAGCCATTTAAGTGTAGAGGCTAAGGCTTCTTTCCCAGAATTCAATTTATCAGAGGATACATCAGAAATCATCATTATTTTAGGGGTCTCTAAGACAACCTCTGACTTTTGCTTTGTACTAACTTCCTCTGTTCTTGGTGAACTAGGTTCCTTATCACCCATGGCTTCTCCCGAGTCCTCTGAGTTCAAATCCACAACTATTCTTTTAGAAACCTACTTCTTTCTTTTGCTTTTGGTTCTCAGCCTGGTGGCACGAGGAGGCAGAATAGTTGTGAGGACTCTTCTAGATTCTTTAATGGTAGGACTCCTTCCAGTTATTGACTTGGAAGTACCTGCACCACAAATAGCAATAGGCTTGTTAGAAGAGCTTATCAAGAATGGTGATTCAACATTGAAGTGCATTGTTGGGCATCTTTGTTCAGGAACCCTTTCTATTTCTATTCCCTCAACCATTTTTCGGTCCTCCTTATCACTGGGAGAGTTTTCACTTCAATCCTATCTTCCTCTTCTTTACTCCAATCAATTTCTGGAATAGGTGATTGTTTTATTTGTTCAAATTGGGGATCAATCATCTGTTCTTCATTATCAATAACTCTAGAAATGTCCATTCTCAGATTAAGGGTGATTATCTGTCCCAAAGAAAACCTACACCACAGTCTCCTCCTGACCTCAAATTCATCTGAACAGTCCTCCTAGTAATCTTCAAATTTAGGAATATGCAAATGCCCTGTTCCAGAATCCAAGTTATCCCTGACAAAGCCCTTGCTGTCAAATTGGGACCTAGTAGTGAAGAACTGAAAATTAAACCTTTTAAGGTTCACTTCTAAATTCAAAGCATCAGATTTTGACTGGCACGAGTAATGTCCAAGTTCAATGGGTAAAGAGATACTAGATCCCTTCTTTGTTGAGAACTTTTCATCCACATGTGCTAACTATCTGCATACCTCTATCAGTACAAAACAGTCAAACACATACCTGGGTAACTTAACAGGTTCACCGTCAAATCCTCCAACTCTGATGTAAGTGAACTTGGAAAATTGAATAAAGAAACTACCATAAATGCTAATTAGCTGCATTGCCTCATTGGACATTCTCTTATTCAAATTACCTGCCACTTCATAAGTCATTCTCCTAGTTAAAACATCACTAACCCTCTTGTAATTCCCATAACAGTTATGCATCTGCAATTGTGAATAATATTCATAAATTTTACTATCTTTAGCTAAAGGTGTATGAGGTAACCCCAACCACTGTCTTGTAGACACCAGGCAATAAATAAGGTATGAAGACATATAAAAATCTCTATTTCCCAAACAATTACTCAGGCCCTGATGCAAACAATCAGCTACAATTTTTGCCCAGTCCAAATATTGCTCTCCTTGGAGGATAACTTGTACAAAAAGTACATCCAATCTTCCTAATAATATGCATGCTCACTGCCCTTCAGCCTGTGTAATAACACCATAATATCCCTCACTTCTTTAATCATGTGATCCCTAGTAAGTGGTCTAGGCAGCCTTGAACCACCTTTTTGAAACTTCAGCAGCTAGTTTCTTGCTATCACACTTTTGTAAGTTGATTTCTTATCCGAGAAAAACCCATAAGAAGAAGTAATATTAAGGCTAGAATATGCCTCTTTAGGCGGTATTCTCATCACATACATTAGGGTTTGTCTGTTGACATGAAACAATACATCACCATCTACACTTCTGATGCATCTGTTTTGGGGTTCATACCTATTCATACATTCCTGAACCAGTTCTGGGCACTGTACAGCCATGGGAAAGGCCGCAGCTTCAACTAAGCCACTTTCTATTATCTTCTTCATCATAGGAGTCGACACAAGATTTCTAGACCTTTCTCTAAATTCTTCTAAATCATATTGCACTAGTGAAGTATCCCCAAATTCAGGATGAGAACAGGTAAGACCAGGGCCATGTTCATTCCCCAGACAAGCAGATTTCAAAGCCATACTTAGAGGATATAACAAAAAAAAAGCTTTGAATCTTGAAAATAATGTCAGAAACTCAAAGGATTTTTCTTTCCAGCTTAAGAAATGGAAACAACATGTAGGAAGAACAGAACTCACCTTCAAGAAAACTGAAACTACCACGAAATTTGGGCAACTAGACCTTATACCTCCTGTGTTGTCCTCCTCTGCGTCACACAGTATGTTTACTTGCCAAATTTGGGTTGTTCTCTCTTAATAAATGGCATTAACGGATTGAATAATTATTACCCAAAACAATACGTGCTGAAAATGTTTGAAAAGACATGAACTCTGACATCCTCATTAATGGCAAGCATTATTCACGCGTGACCATGATGTATAATAATTATCCATAACTTCCCCAAAATTAGAACTTCCTGTTTCATAATGAGTTTCAGACATATTTTCCTCTAACTTTCCCACTAAATCTGACTTAGGATGCCTCGGGGAAAGGTAAGATCATAATCACCGAACTGGTGAACTTTGAAACATTGAACCTTGGGAATGTGGTTCAAAGTTCAAGTTCAAAGACATGAGAACTACATAAACTGACCAACATCACATGGCTTGTGAAAGACATTTGACTACGAAACAGTACAGCATTGAACTTGGAACCATTGAACCATTGAACCTTGGGAATGTGGTTCAAATGAATGGTTCAACCACACATTAAACTGGACAAAAGAACTGAATAAGGTGACTCAATACAAGGTGCCGAGTGTTGAACCTTGAACCATGGACAAAAGGTTCAAGTTCAACCTGAAAACTCAAAGGCGTTTTAAATTACACGGAACAAAACAACTTGCTTTTTGAGAGACTTTAAAAACATCAAACCATTCAACCTTGAACTTCGAGAATAGTTCAAGTTCAAAGGTTCAAGCCTTAAGTAATTTCATACACAAAGGGGGTATGCGGGCAACCTTTGAAGAATAAAGAGCCGATTTAAGAAATAAGGTATGACCAATAAGACAAAACAGCAAATCAACTCTTGCTTAGCGAATTTACGAATAAAATAAATAAGGGCAACTGAAAAGGTAACATTGGCTCTGACTGGGGACTGCATTTTATGGTAAAATGTAGAGAACTCAGAAGCTCTAGTTACGCAAAAACTGAAACACAGAGATGAAAGAAAAGAAGCAAGACAAACCAAAACTAAGAAAGGAAAACACAAAACTAGACAATAAAGGAAAGGCTATGTACAAAATAGGGGACTCCTGTTTCATAGACGATACAATTTGAGATCCTATCCATTATAGGACAGGGGTAAAATAGCTCCATCCAAATACTTCAATTTAAAAGAATTTGGACCCAGTACCTAGTGAATTCTGAAAGGTCATTTCCAAAGCAAGTCAAATTTGCTATGTGCACCTTTTGGTTCTCTCCTTCTATCCCACAGCAATACTTCATCTCCCTCCATAAACTTTCTAGGCCTTGTTTTTCGGTCAAAAATCTCCTTAATTCTGGCCTGATGAGCAGTAATTCGGTCAACCAATTCATTCCTCTCTTCTTCAATCTTAGTTAAGTACATAATCCTCTTCTCCAGGGAATCTTGGAAGTATTGATCCTCGATTACACTTTGTAGTTTGGCTGCAGATAGCTCCAGAGGTAAAGATAATTGAGCACCTATTCCATAAACCAATTCAAAAGGCACCATCCCAATTGCCCTTTTTGGAGTTATTCTGTTGGCCCAGAGTGCTTCATATAATCTTTTATGCCAATCTTTGGGGTTATCATTCACCAATTTCTTCATGATGGCAATCAAATTCTTGTTACTGGACTCAGCTTGTCCATTTCCTTGGGGATAGTAATCTGATGAATGGGAGAGAGAGATACTATGTTCATAACAAAAAGAAGTCATTTCAATTGAAGAGAAACTGGTAGCGTTATCTGCTACAAGCTTTTGGGGAACACCAAAACGTACCAAAATATTTTCTTTAAGAAAATTACACACCACCTCTGAAGTGGTTCTCTTTACAGGGGTTGCTTCAATCCATTTCGTGAAATAATCTGTTGCCGTCAGAATGTGGGTATGTCCTGCGCTTGAAGGGGGTGAGATAGGCCGAATAAAATCCAATCCCCACTGTTTGAATGGTTCTTCAATAACAACGGGCCTTAAGGGCAATGCTGCTAATTGTGGCCTTCCTGAGAACATTTTACATTTTTCACAATTAGACACCCATTTATATGCATCTTTAAACATACTCAGCTAGTAGTAACAATTTCTGAGGATTTTGAAAGGTGTAACTGAAGAAGAGAAATGCCCACCACAGGCTTCATTATGGAAAACTTCCAAGAGCTTGTCCTGTTGCTCTTTGTCCACACATCTCAAGAAAGTTCCATCTAGTCCTTTTTTGTAAAGGACATCCCCCCAAATAACATATTTAGCTGCTTTTAGCTTCAGGTTTCTTTTCTCTTTCAGAGATAAGTGACTGGGACAATCTCCATAAGTAAGGTAGTATGCTACATCTAGAAACCATGGGTCATGTAAACTTACTAGCAGGATAGTGGGAAGTCCTTCTTCTTCTTCTTCTTTTTTGTTCTCAGCAATCAATTTACATATACCTTGACCTCTGACCAGTTTAGTTGGCCTAACTTCCAGATCATATTCTTGGATTTTAGCAACCCACATTGCTCTATTGTTTAACCCAACATCTTGTTGAGTCAGGATACTTTTCATAGCTGAGCTTGGAACAAATACAACTGAATGAGAGTGAAGTATATAATATCTGAATTGTTTAACAACCTTTACTACAGCGAAAGCTTATTTTTCAACCAAAGAATATTTTAATTCATGCTTTTTTAGGGGAATGCTCATAAAGGCTATAGGTGCCTCTTCATCCAATTCATTTTTCTGCAACAAAATACCTGACATGGTGTGTTCCGAGGCATAACAGTAAATAATGAAATCTTTTTGAAAATTAGGATTTACCAAAGTGGGTGTGTGTGCAATCGCCTCTTTGATATCCTCAAATGCATTCTTAGTAACTTCATTCCACTTGAATGTTTGTTTCTCGCTCATCATCCCAACAATATGCTTTGTAATCTTAGCAAAGTCAGGGATGAACCTTATGAGAAAATTGATTTGGCCAAAGAAGGACTTGACTCCAGTCCTATTGGAAGGGAGACTAACTTGTTGTATCGCCCTGACCCTCTCTGGGTCAATCTTGATCCCATCTTTTGAAACTAAGTGCCCCAACAACTTTCCCTGTGTAACACAGAAGACTAACTTCTTGGGATTGAGTGATATGCCATGACTCTGACACCTTTGTAAGACAGTCTCCAGATCCTTCAGGTGGTCTTCTCTATTTCTGGAAAAAATAGTCAGATCATCAAGATAAATAACAATAATCCTATTCTTCAGATCTCTAAAGGATGAATCCATCACCCACTGAAAAGTTGTTCCGGCATTAATTAGGCCAAAGGGAATTTGGTTATAGGCAAAAGTTCCCCGAGGCATAGTGAAAGCGGTCTTATGTTGATCAGCTACAGCTACACCTATTTGATTGTAACCAGAGAATCCATCCAGCATGGACATCATTTCAGATCCGGTAACTATCTGCAAGATGTGGTCCATCACAGGTAAGGGATAGTTATCTTTTAGACTAGCCTGGTTCAAATTCCTGAAATCAACGTAGATTCTTATTTCTCCATTCTTCTTGTGCACTGGAACAATATTTGCCACCCAAGTGGAGTGATGAATTGGATAGATAATTCTAGCTTTCAACATCTTATCAATCTCCTTAAAGATGGCCTTAGCAAATTTTGGATTATAATTCCTCAGCTTCTACCTGAATGGGGCTACATTTGCTTTCAGAGGAATATGGTGTTGAAACTGTCCATGTCTAAAAATTTTAAGATCATCATAGCACTAGGCGAAAACATCCTTATACTTGATTAACAATTTGATCAATTTGTTTTTCTCCTCTAAAGAACAACACCTACCAATGGATATCCATTTAGGATCAGCTTCATTTCCAATGTTTATTTTCTCATAATCCTCCACTTTGTTAGGATCCTGGGTAGGTTTGCCTTTAGTATATTCATCTCTTTTAGTAAACAAATGTTCTAAGGAGACTAGTCCTTTAGGGATCTTGTTTCCCTTTAACTGAATCACATCATCTTTTGGATTAATCCCTGGGTCAGGACTGAATTCTTTACATTCTGTTTCTGAGCCCTCAAAATAAGTTCCCAGGAACATTTCAGCATTCTCTAAGACTTTTCTAATATGATTATCACTCTCAAAAACTTGCCAGCTTTCAGCATTGTCCAGAACGTTAGGACGATATACCAGCTCTATTCTATAAGAATGCTTTTTAAAATTAGGATGTGGCAGAAGAAGAGAAGCTGATACTACTAAAGAATCTGCTCAAGTGTTCTGGTCTCTGGGAATTGCTTCGATAGGGAAGGCATCAAAATATTCAATCTCATCCCATACTCTATTTCTGTAATGCTTTAATCTTTCATTTTTAACAAAAAAGATGCCCCTTACCTATTTCACAATTAATTCAGCATCTCCTCTCACTTTAAGTGCCTTTACACCCTTTCCTTTGGCTTCATACAGCCCAAGCAATAAGGATTCATATTCTGCAGTATTATTGGTGTTTTTGAACTCTAATTTAAAAGAATAAGAAAAAATTTCACCTTCTGGTGAGATCAACACAACCCCAGCCCTTGAACCAGCAGTAGCACAACTGCCGTCAAATTCCATAATCCATAGGTCATCACAATGTACAGACCTTTGGGTTAATTCTTCTTTGAGGTCTTCTCCAAAACTCTGTTCAGAAGAGAGAAAATAGTTACCAAATTCACATTCTTCAAACAAAATCTAGGACTTGGGATCATCAGAGGGATAAACAGTAAACTTGCACTTGGGTTCAGGGTCCAGCTTTACTTTCTACTTTCCCACTAGGATTGTGGCTTCTGACCAATCTAATTTAATCTATCCACCTAAATCCTTGCAAAATGTCCTGCTCAATAGCATCCCATAACTAGCAGGAATATCTGCTACCAAAATAGTCAGTTTCACCTTTTTGTCAGGGTAAGCTATAAGGGCAACTCGTGCATCCTTAATCTGTCCAACCAAGGAAACCTGTTTGCCATCCATAGAATAACACCTACCAAATGTCTTTGTAAGTGATAATCCTAGGGCTTTGGCTACAGAAGAAGGCATAATGTTGTCAGAAGCTCCTAAATCTATAATACAGTTACTGAGCTTATGGCCATTGATGAACAAAGATACATAAAACGGGTTGGGTTTCAAATTAGCTGTGTAAGAAGTATCATTTGACGAATTGAGATTCATTTTAGGGGTAGTCATGGATGACTCAGGTGAGGAAGCAAATAGTCGAGCAATGGGGGACTCAGCATTAACATTTAGTTAACTCTCAGGTTCAGTTTGTGTAGGACCACCCTTAACATATTTAACCAATTTGTCAAGTTCATTAGGTTTTAACTTGAGATACTCAAAAGGAGAGATTTGAATTTTTGCAGATTTACGGAATTCTACAATATCAAAGGAAGTTTCTGGATCATTTTTATGCAACAATTTAATTTCCTGAGCCTTCAGATTAGCATCATGAGTTCTAATAAAAGGCTCCTTACCTTTACCAGGTACTTCTTGTGTATTAGAGGACCTCGTATTCCTCTAACTCCTGGTGAGCACGACACATGAAGGATCTTCGAGGGTAACCAATATTTCACCTCCCCTTTCTGAATCTGATTCATATTCAAGGAAGTTTATCTCAGAGTCGCTAGGCTCCTCAAAGTTCCTTTCTTCTTCAGTGGACTCCGCTAACATATCCTAAGTAGCAGTCATCTGAGCATACCTGAGCATCTTTGGGCAAGAATTTCCATCATGGTCGGTAGTCAAATGAAAAATACACATGTTCCCCATCCCAGGAGGAGCTTCAATAGTCAGCCTTGGCTGTGCTGATGTTAGGGGTAAAGCTCTACCAGTATTTTCTTGTTGATTCAAATTCCTCCTGCCAATATCTTGATACGGTTGTTGGAAGGAAGCACCAGTTTTAGGTAATTGCCTCTTTAAGGCAATCATATCATTAACCAGTCTTTGCACTATAGGATCAATAGATGATGAGGGGTGAACATTTGGCACCTGGACCTCTTTCTTCCATTTACTGGCCATAATAAGATCATCCTCCAATCTGACTACCAAAGCTTGTGCAGCTGGTAAATCAGCAATTGCACCCCTTCTAAGATGGAAGCTAATATTAGGAGGCATAGCATTGATGAAGAAACATTTCTAATTTTCACCAGTTGGCCTTTTAGTAGCAGGGATTTTATTTACAATTTTGTTGAATTTAGCTACAAACTCCCTCATAGGTTCATGTATCTCCTTCTTAAGCTGAGTTAGCTGGGCAAGGAAGGAATGTTCATCCTCTGCGCTTTTGAACCTATTTTCAAATGCAGTTTTCATATCATTCTAGTTTGTGATTGAGGAGTTGGTTAAATGATAGAACCATTGTGTCGTAGTATCAGTTAAGGTTTGCACAAAAAGCCTTATGGCTACATCTTCATGTTGCACACCTAACACACTACATGCTGTTGCAAAGGCACACAAATGTTCTTCTGGTGATTGCCTCCCATCTCCATTAAATTTGGGCAAATTTTCCTGTGCATTTTTAGGCAAAGGGTTTAGGTTAGCCCCTAAGTTCAAAGGCCCTATAGCTGCTCCCCAAGGTTGGGCCATTGGTAAAAAGTTTATGGCAGAAGGGATAATAGTACCAGAAAGAGTCAGAGCTTGACAGATAGGAGATGTAGAAGGTTTAGGGGGGCTAGGAGGTCTACCTCTAGCTCTTCTAACATGAGCAGGGATATAAGGAAAATTAAAGTCTTGTAGTGCTTGAAAGGTAGGATCCTCAACTCCCTCTCTCCTCAAAGACCTTGTATATGATCTGGAATCCAGCTTATAATATTGTAACTGGATAAATAGCTATTGATTTCTACGTTGTTCTTGATTTCTTTGTACTTCAGGGGCTTGAATTCTTGCTGCATTTTCTGCTTGCCTCCTTCTTTGCCTGAGCAACATCAATCTCAGGTTATCAGCCAATTCCTCTTCTCTTTCTAATACTCTGCTTGCTCTTCTATAATCTTCACTATTCTGACAAGTACGCCAAGCAAGAGTGTTCAATTGGCCAATAATGTCTTCCTGCTCATCTTGGAAACCAAGATTAGGTTGCAAGATAGGAATTATATTTTCATGTGGAAGCACCATTATTGCTTCATATTAAGGCGACTAATCTTTCAAACCAAACTTAAAGAATTTCTCCAATAGAGTCACCAAAAACTATTGGTTAACAGGTTTGTCCTTATTCAAAAATAATCTATTTTGACTCTATGCCCTTTCTTCCTTAAAGAACCAACTAATTAATCAACAAATGGGTGAACTTTCAAAATAGTTCCCCTCTGAATTTAGGTACAGCTCCCTTTAAAATCTTCAATGAATTCAATCTATTTTAACTATTCCAATACACTTTTAACTAGAAAGTGCCTAAAGGCAAACTAACATCCATACATCATCATGTTATGAATGCGATATTCCTTTTTTAAAACATCATTTTGTGATAGAATGCATAGATTCTATTTTAATACAACCAAATACATAAACATATAAATGTTGCTAAACCAATGAATGATAGAACACATATAATGAATTGACTAAAAAGAACAATTACCATATGAAAGAAGATTTCACACAGAAAACCCAATTTCAAATAATCAAATGCACAGATTCAAGCATGCAACAATTGCTTCTCCTTTTCATTCACAGATGAAAAATATTTTAAACAACCATCATGTATATCTTGAAATAACAGTAGTTCAGCCTTTTTTTTAATATTTTCTATCTTCTTTTCTTTCCTATCTACTCTCTATATCTCCCAGTTTAGCAATGAAAAGCATATATATATGACTGCCCTAATTCTCTAATCAAGTAAAATCAAACACAGAGTTAAAGTAACTCTGACCCATACGGGATTTAGTTTTTTTTTACAAATTGATTAAAGATCAAGTTTTTGAAAAAAAAAATAACTGAACAACTGAATAAAGGAAATTGGGCGAATAAGATCATGGCTGAGGTAATGGATTTGAATCTGTAGATTTACTATCAGCGGTCGGAGAGGCACGTTGAGTCTTCCACTCCTAAAACATGGTAACAAACTCCTAAATTTTCGGAAGGTTGGGGATGCCTATGTGTTTCACCCTTGTCTTCTAGATGTCCTTCTACCTCTGTATTTTCCCAATCTTTTCTTTATGTTCTGGGAGTGCGTCGATACAGAGGTAAACCAGTGACTCCACCTTGGAAATTTAGGAGAAATCTTCAGTTAAGATGTTGTCACTTTCTTTGACAAAGCTAATTTTATCCTTAAAGGATTGAATCACCATATCGATGTTTTCCTCCGGTTCCCCATCATCTTTTATGTATTTTACATCAATGCATTGTAAATCATGCTGCAATGATTGGGTGAACTTGGTTATTTCGTTAATCATTTTTGTAAGTTCAAAGTGCCCTTGCCGTGATACAGAATTTCTCCATTCAATATTTTTCCTATTCACATACAGCAAATCGTCATCTAAACCTGTTACACTCTTTTCTGACAAAAATTTTGCTACTCCATATTTTTGAACCTCATCAATTTGATTTATTACATTCACCCACTTGCCTTCATCTTTCACCCAAGAAGCAATCTGCACCTTAAGGTCCTCAATGGTGGCTGTAGTCTGATCATATATATTCTTAAGTTCATGGATATATTCAGTACCTTTCTGTACAATACAATCCAACCAATCATTAAATACCTTAGCCACCATTCTATTCCTGTTAACTTGGTCTAACATTTTCTGGTTGGTTGGCAACTTAGGATCAAAAGATAGAGAAAGCTGTGAGACCGGCTGTGGGCTGGGATTATGAATGGCGTCAATATATTCTGCCATGGAACGCAGAGTCTGCTTCAATTCCTTCTTGTCTTTTTTGTCCTTCCAAGTCCAACTGACGATCCTTTTGGTGGATGCCTCAAGATGATGAACATCTACTGCTCTTGATGCAACCCCAAGATCTACCGTTTCAACAGTGAAATCCTGCACAGTGGGCTCATGTACCTCTTCATCAGTCACCGACCTAGCTATTTCCACACTCCAATTCCCAGTACTTGGGTCAATGCTTACCCCGGATGTTGTTTTCAGCTTCTTGGACTTAGGTGTTTTTCCCAAACATTTGCTCACCATATCTTCTAAAGGCAAAGAAAATGGAATTATTTTCCTTTTGTCACTGATAGCATTCTCCAGCCATTTAGGTGCAGAGGCTGAGGCTTAACTTCCTCTGTTTATGGTGAAATAGGTTCCTTATCACCCATGGCTTCTCCCGAGTCCTCCTCTAAATTTAAATCCATAACTATTCTTTCAGAAACCTGCTTCTTTCTTTTGCTTTTGGTTCTCAGCCTGGTGGCATGAGGAGGTAGAATAGTTGTGAGGGCTCTTCTAGATTCTTTAATGGCAGGACTCCTTCCAGTTATTAACTTGGAAGTACCTGCACCACAGATAGCAATAGGCTGGTTAGAAGAGCTTATCGAGAATGGTGATTCAATCATTGACGTGCATTGTTGGGCATCTTTGTTCAAGAACCCTTTCTGTTTCTATTCCCTCAACCATTTTTCGGTCCTCCTTATCACCGGGAGAGTTTTCATTTCAATCCTATCTTCCTCTTCTTTACTCTAGTCAATTTCTGGAATATGTGATTGTTTTATTTGTTCAAATTGGGGATCAATCATCTGTTCTTCATTATCAATAACTCCAGAAATGTCCATTCTCAGATTAAGGGTGATTATCTGTCCCAAAGAAAACCTACACCACAATCTCCTCCTGACCTCAAATTCATCTGAACAGTTCTCCCAGTAATCTTCCAATTTAGGGATATGCAAATGCCATGTTCCAGAATCCAAGTTATCCCTGACAAAGCCCTTACTGTCAAATTGGGACCTAGCAGTGAAGAACTGAAAATTGAACCTTTTAAGGTTCACTTCTAAATTCAAAGCATCAGATTTTGACTAGCACGAGTAATGTCCAAGTTCAATGGGGAAAGAGATACCAGATCCCTTCTTTGTTGAGAACTTTTCATCCACATGTGCTAACTGTTTGCATACCTCTATCAATACAAAATGGTCAAACACATACCTGGGTAACTTAATAGGTTCACTGTCAAATCCTCCAACTCTGATGTAAGTGAACTTGGAAAATTGAATAAAGAAACTACCATAAATGCTAATTAGCTACATTGCCTCGTTGGACATTCTCTTATTCAAATTACCTGCTAGTTCATAAGTCATTCTCCCAGTGAAAACATCACTAACCCTCTTGTAATTCCCATAACAGTTATGCATCTGCAATTATGAATAATATTCATAAATTTTACTATCTTCAGCTAAAGGTGTATGAGGTAACCCCAACCACTGTCTTGTAGACGCCAGGCAATAAAACAGGTATGAAGACATATAAAAATCTCTATTTCCCAAACAATTACTCAGGCCCTGATGCAAACAATCAGCTACAATTTCTGTCCAATCCAAATATTGCTCTCCTTGGAGGATAACTTGTACAAAAAGTACATCCAATCTTCCCAATAAGATGCATGCTCGCTGCCCTTCAGCCTATGTAATAACACCACAATATCCCTCACTTCTTTAATCATGTGATCCCTAGTAAGTGGTCTAGGCAGCCTTGAACCACCTTTCTGAAACTTCAGCAGCCAGTTTCTTGCTATCACACTTTTGTAAGTCGATTTCTTATCCGAGAAAAACCCATAAGAAGAAGTAATATTAAGGCTAGAATATGCCTATCTAGGTGGTATTCTCATCACAGACATTAGGGTTTATCTGTTGACATGAAACAATACATCACCATCTGCACTTCTGATGCATCTGTTTTAGGGTTCATACCTATTCATACATTCTTAAACCAATTCTGGGCACTATACAACCATGGGAAAGGCCGTAGCTTCAACTAAGCCAATTTCTATTATCTTCTTCATCATAGGAGTCGGCACAAAATTTCTAGACCTTTCTCTAAATTCTTCTAAATCATATTGCACTAGTGAAGTATCCTCGAATTCAGGATGAGAATAGGTAAGACCAGGGCCATGTTCATTCCCCAGAAAAGCAGATTTCAAAGCCATACTTGGAGGATATAACAAAAAAAATGCTTTGAATCTTGAAAATAATGTCAGAAACTCAAAGGATTTTTCTTTCTAGCTTAAGAAATGGAAACAACAGGTAGGAAGAACAAAACTCACCTTCAAGAAAACTAAAATTACCGTGAAATTTGGGCAACCAGACTTTATACCTCCTATGCTGTCCTCCTCTATGTCGCACAGTATGTTTACTTGCCAAATTTGGGTTGTTCTCTCTTAATAAATGGCATTAACGGATTGAATAATTATTACCCAAAACAATACGTGCCAAAAATGTTTGAAAAGACATGAACTCTGACATCCTCATTAATGGCAAGCATTATTCACGCGTGACCATGATGTATAATAATTATCCATAACTTCCCCAAAATTAGAACTTCCTATTTCATATTGAGCTTCGGACATATTTTCCTCTAACTTTCCCACTAAATCTGACTTAGGATGCCTCAGGGAAAGGTAAGATCATAATCACCGAACTGGTGAACTTTGAAACATTGAACCTTGGGAATGTGGTTCAAAGTTCAAGTTCAAAGACATGAGAACTACATAAACCGACCAACATCACATGGCTTGTGAAGGAAATTTGACTACGAAACAGTCAACATTGAACTTCGAACCATTGAACCTTGGGAATGTGGTTCAAACGAATGGTTCAACGACACATTAAACTGGACAAAAGAACTGAGTAAGGTGACTCAATACAAGGCACCGAGTGTTGAACCTTGAACCATGGAACCTTTGAACCATTAACAAAAGGTTCATGTTCAACCTGAAAACTCAAAGGCGTTTTAAATTACATGGAACAAAACAACTTGCTTTTTGTAAGACTTTAAAAACATCGAACCATTGAACCTTGAACTTTGAGAATAGTTCAGGTTCAAAGGTTCAAGCCTTAAGTAATTTCATACACAAAGGGGGTATGCGGGCAACCTTTGAAGAATAAAGAGCCGATTTAAGAAATAAGGTATGACCAATAAGACAAAACAACAAATTGACTCTTGCTTAGGGAATTTACGAATAAAATAAATAAGGGTGACTCAAAAGGTAACATAATGATACAGACCTAGGATTTACAATGTTTTGATTCTTTCCTCTTTCAAAAAATGATGATTTTAATGATTTGATTTATGAAACTATGGTCCTAGGACACATCCTTGAATATGATAACTTAGATCCCAATTTAGAGAACTTGGCACATAAGTCGATGTGCAATGATTGTATTTTATAATTAGATTGACTTAAAATTGGTAGGAAATAAGATTAGTTTTATGGATGAATGGAGGCTAAAACGATCAAATAAATGAATAAGATTTGACTCTCGTTACCACTTTTACCAAAAGTAAATTTGTTTTACGTTCCCAATAGATTTCGTGGAAGGCTTTGAAGATGCCTTAATTATTAGCATTTTTTACTTTTAAATTAATATAAAAAATTTAAAGAGAACTGAATTGGGAAAAAGTTATGAAAGCAACATGCTCGCTCTGGAATCACTGTGTTCTCAGAGGTGGCAAATTCTTGGTAACATTATCTATGCAAAAATACAAACATTTTTCAGAAGGGAGTGAAATTTCCTTGAAAAGTATCTAGGAAAGGGGTGCAAAAAGAAAATGAGATGCAAGAAGACATGACATGTCTTACTACATCTAGAGTTCACTATTGGTCAAATAACACCTAATGCAATGACAAAGAAACCATAAATGTTAGGAAGGCATGATATGTCTTACTACCACCAGAGGTCCATGTTAATCAAGTAACACTTGATGCGATGGAAAAATATTCATGATGATCAAGTGACACTTGATTCATGCATGGAGTATATATTCCCAATTAAGTGACACTTGACACAATGTAAGATGTTGTTATTGGCCAAGTGACACTTGGCTATGCATTGTAGTGGGATAGTCAAGTAACAATTGAGAACTACATGAATTTTATTTAATCAAGTGTTACTTGATTGATGTGTAATTATTGATGTAATAAGTTATCAAAATAGACAAATGATTCAATGATATTTAATTTTAAAAATGTAAATTAAGTCGAACAAAAATTAAAGATAAATATAGTCTCACTTAATTTAACTAAATTTATTCATACCATATAATAAAAATTTTATATACTTATTGTGTAATGATACTATATATATATATATATATATATATATATATATATATATATATATATATATATATATATATATATATATATATATATATATATATATAAAAATATTATTTAAATATTAAGTATAAGCCTTAAAAATTTTCATTAAAAAAAAATATTTTATCTTAATAAAATCTTTTAAAAAGTTTGAATTTAAGGAAAGTTTCAAAAAATTATTAATTTATAGTATATAAGCTACTTATATAAATATATTATGGGGCAGATTCAAATCGTAGTATTCCTATTATCTAAAGGGGGGATCAATATAATAAACTTGCTAAAATATAATTATGCATGAACTAAAGCACTGCCATTAACACTAAAGAGACCTCATAAATGGAACCACCACAATACTAGGAATTAATTATACCAAGCTCCATTCAAATATAATTTCTGCCGGAAGCGGAAAGCTAAATATAAATCATCAAATCAAGCTACAGTTTATGAGGGTGGATGAATAAAGTGAGAGAGTCACAGAACTACAGAGTTAGAAAAGAGAAAAACAGAACACTGACGTGCTACGTAAATGAATGGAAAAAAGCAGTGGAAATAACGGTGACGAAAAATGGCGAAATAGACCCCGAGATAAAAAGTGGCGAGGGGAAATCGAATGGCCAAAACATTTGGAATTGTCTTGCACGTTTGTAAGTCATTGTAGACGGTCGATTCCCCAAGCTAGGGTTCTATTTGCCAAAGGGAACACCTTCGGCGTATTAATTAACAAATGGCACAATCTTATGCAAAGTTAGGCTCATTCTCCTAACTATCCCTATACACACATCTCCACATACTTTATGCCTACCTTATCCTTATATGTACACACTCTAATATATTCAATTAAACTATGTATTTTTACATTTATCAATACACCTACTCCAACATAGTTGTTATCCACACAAATTTGATCATTTACAAACCTAAAGTTATTTTTGTAGCTATGGGGTCAACCCCACAATCATGGACTCGAGCCCTACCTTTTTAAATTTTAAATTCAAATTCTAGCCAAATTCTACACTTTGTTTTCTTTCCCTAAATTGACTAAGTACATGTTCTAAATTTGATATTATTTGCTAGTATTTATGTATAGGTAAAAATCGAGCTTAAATTATACGATTAATTTCTAAACATCGATACTAAAATCTACAAGAGAAGGCTCAAAGATGTGTATCATGGCCCACAGGAATGACGTACAAGCTTATCACATCAATTTGAAGTTAACCACTTAAACAAAACCGAAGAGGACCAATTCACAACCCCTTTATAGCTGTAACGCACTGAAAAGCTGGCCGCAAAATGACACCGCCTCTATATATTCTTTAATTATTGTTGGCATGTTCTGAATTTCGAATCAAGTTAACCTGTACGAAAAACATAAAAAATGTATGTAACAAAACTTTAATTATTGTGACGGACGACTGGGATTATGTGACAAAATATCCGCGAGAATTTACGTGGCATCTTCACAGATTGTAGCTAAACATCCATGGACAGACGCTTTGTTTCTTTTCGTTGGGTCCCATATGTCTAATTCCTTCTCTTTAGAATAAAGGATGATTCTTATATCGTTCCTCACGTTTCACCTTGCTTTTTGAATTCTCTGCACTTGCACTGTCCAATTTTAGAAAAGCAAAAATTCCATTGATCAACATTTCAGTCATTGAAATTAAAGTGGGATTATTAGAACATTTCTATTAAAATCAAAATGTTATCTATAGAATATCATTGGAAATAGAATTAATATTTATTTAGTTTTTTCTTTATTGTAAATGAGGTGTAAAATTATCTGATATTTAAGTAGGGTGTTATATAGATGACTTACAAAGTGATACGTCTTCTAGTCGCAATTTTCTTCTTTGTTTTTGGGGAGTCGCAATTTTCTTCTGTCTGTGCGAGATGCAACCTAAATTACATTTCGTGAAGGTTCCATCCTCAGATTTACCGCTTCACATTCCGGTGGAGTGATTGATCAGAGCTTTAGCCCTGGGTAGCATGCTCATTCAGGTGTTTCTTGTTGTTGGTGGTCACTTTCGATATCGCAGCTCAAATCGTGTATTGAGTTTAACTGTGTGGTTGGCTTACATGTCTGCCGATGTGGTGGCAATCTCTGCTCTGGGCATCATGACTCATTCTCTTCAAACTCAAATATACGGCGTTTGGGCTCCTCTGTCGCTCCTACATCTCGGTGGTCCTGACACCATCACCGCATATTCAACTGCTGATAATGAACTCTGGATCAGACACGGTTTCATTATGATTTATCAAGTCTCAGTGGCAGGATATGTCGTGTATCTATCCTCATTGCCAGGATATATGTTAGCTTCTTCCATTCTTCTTTTTATTGCAGGCGCAACCAAATATGGAGAAAGAACTCTAGCCTTGAGATACGCCAGCTTTACCCAGATTGTAAACTCTACTTAACCGGTTTACAAATTTATGCAGCACGAGGACGAGATTGACATGGAAAGCAACAGGCTAGAGAACAATTATCTGGTGATGGGAGAGGAATGTTGGAGTACAATACCACTGAGAGGGGGGTTGAATCAAGTGGTATACAAATTTTAACAAGACTTAGTGACCTTAAAATCTGTATTTTAAAACTTTGATACAAAAACAATTCCCATTGATTGTAGATGACATTATGAAAGATTTGGACAACTAAAATAGATTGATCAAAGTCAAGAATGCATCAACTCAATGTAGGGACTGAAAATAATGACTCATTATCATAAATCTTAACACATAGAGACTAACTATGAAATATGATTGTTCATAAAGTGGACATGCGCAGTATCATTGTTTCAGACAGTGATATAAGACAAGTATGTGTTCATATAGACCAAAGTAAAATAAATGACTTTAAAACAAATGACACATGTAAAGCAAATAAACATGAGAATCAAACTCATCAATGGCAATCCATAACACAATATTGTCTTGAGTGGAAAACCCTGCGGGGCATAAAAACCACTCAAAAAAGTGCCTCACTGGCTTACAATGGCAGAGCCTCACTAGCTACACAAAATGCCTCATTGGCAAACTTCCAACAAAGACTATTATATGAAAAGTTTACATATAGAGGGATACTCTGTTTCACTTTGATCCTGACTAATATAACATCAATAATGCATGTACAATTTTTGCACACTCTACACCATTCACATTATACTAGTAACATATTTATATCATATTTTATACACAACATTTTACATTCTGTCCAAGACATTCTAATTTTTTGCAGACAGTTTCATAACTGAAAACTAAAACCGAATCACCATTCACAACTGAACCTTCTTTATTAGAAGTAATCAACATCTTTCCATGTTAAACAAAAACCACGGCAGGTAAGAAACCTTTGAAAATACTTCATAACTGATTTGTAACCCAAGTGCGTTACTCAAGTAAAACCCTAGGGCTCAAAACCCTAGTTAAATAACTTCCAAGAGCTTCTTAAAAAAAACACATTACTGATGAGAAACAAACTATCAAGCCCTACAAGAGTAAACAGAACTGTGGAGAACCATTACAGAAAAAACAAACCAAAAGGATATCATTTCTTTGAAACCCTCAATATTGCCAATAAAATAGTTTAAACACATAATAAGCAGAACCCACAGCAACAATAATCTCTGCAATGAAAATGAACCAAAATACAAACCAAACTTATTGAAACCGATGGCTGGCAAGTCAAACTAAGTGCTCACAGTCCAGCTTTGTCACCTCAGATAGTCAAACATCAAAGACTCAAGTCATTTCTTCCTTGTTTTCTCATGATTACGGCCAAGAAGAATGAAGTCCTTAGAAAGATTCCATAATTGAAGCTCATACTTTGCCATGATTGCAGTCAAAGAAACCCTCATGGCGGTGAAACAAAAAAGATGAAAATGAAATGCTTAACACAAATTTCTTGCTTTTTGAGTCCCTTAACCGGCTATTCTGGTCTGCCCTAAAATGGGCTATGAAGAGATAACTTTTGCACAACCTCTTTAGCAGGTAACTCAAAAAGATCCCAAAACCTTTTGAAGACTTTATACCTTTTACACAATAATCACTTCAACCAAGTGCTAGGAGATAGTCACGTTATTATTTGAAAAGGACATATGATATGCTAGACCTCAACCAAGTCAAAGTGCCAAGTTTCACCATTCTAGAGCCACATGTAACAAACACCGTAAACAAAGATCTCAAAACCCACATGACACTTATAATGTTATGCTAAGAAATGTATTGACCATTGACCAAGTTTGATCAACATCACTGTCAATAAACAATGCCAAATAGAAACTAAATCATGATTAAAAGCTATAAACTACATGGTCAATTGTCAACTGCTGAATATGTTTTACAAGCCACATGAAAGAACCACACTGAGCACATTGAGCACCATAGTATAATGATATCAACTGAGCAAAGCAAGTAAACCATTATAGACCACTAAGCACCATAAACCATCATAGTCATGAGTAAACACCAAGAGCATCATTATCACATCAGAAGCCAAGAGGTTCAACAACCATGAAAAGCCAAGTGTTTGAACATCAGGGACAACAACAGAGGAGGATAAAGCCAACAATAGTCCCCCTTTGTCCATGATGGGAAAACACCTCTCTTCTCCCCCCTTTTGACATCAAGGAAAAGGGAGAAAGAAAAAGTGTGTCAATGCCTCCAAAATATAAGCAATATAAGCCTGTATCATGTCAACTGTATCATACTGTGCCAACAAAGAATGCCAACTGTATCATGTCAGAGCCAATAGAGAATGCCAACTGAATCATAAGACCACATCATGATGCAACTATGTCAAGTGTATGTCAAAGGTACCAGTATATGCCAAAGGTACCATACTAAGACCATCCCATGAATGAGAAGCATCTAGAATAGAAACTAAAATGTTAGCACCATAATGAGCATAAAGAGCATGTAGCAAAGATAAACAACAACTGAGGATGCTGATAGAAATAACATTGTCACCAAAAGCCAAGCTCCCCCTGAAGATGATCTTAGAAATACTAAACATTGTGTGCAAGCATGTGTGGGGTCAACAAACACCATCAAATAACTTGATCTAGAGATTAAATAGCATCTGTATCATATACATAAAGTAAGAAACATCACTCTCATATCAAACCATGTCTTGTCTTGACATTAGCACTGTTACCACATATTATTGCAACATAAACACTTTGTTGACATAGGCCCATCACAATGCACCCACTAGACTTTGCATTTGATATCCTCAAGTATGTAGATGATAAACTTGTCATCTAAAGCTATCCACCATCTCATCATGAAATGAACCTGAACCTACTTTGTTCACTGCACTATCAGCAAAAATGTAACATCCTGATCTGATTTAAATCTAAAATCTAAGTTTTACCATAGGTATATTTTTTTTTGTGTTCAAACAGAAAAGATATCACTACTAACAAGTAAAAACATTCTTCGACTTAACAATAAACATAATTTCATTATTCGTAAAGCTAAAAGAAATGATAAACCATAACATTTAGTTATCTTAATAATTTAAAATACTTAAAGCAAATTCAATATTAGGAACATACCATTATCACCGCATCTCGATTGTCGACCATTCACATTCAAGTCTCGACATTCCTTAATAATTGGAAGAGAAAGTATTTTCAAGGAGCTTAACCTTCAACCACAGACCGTCGGTCTCCCGCACTCCTTCCTAACCGCAACTGGCCCTACCCTACTCAAGAGGATAGACTTAGGATAACCATTGGTGTTTGCCATCTGAGCTCTGGTGTTGTGACCTACGTGACTTGTTATCATGCAGATCCCTAGATACCCTCTAGTCATGCATGACCACTCCACAAGCAACGTCGTCCAGTCACAGTGAACATTCAATGCACTTGAGGAACATGCATTACCGTGGCCAAAGGATTTTATCTTAATTAGCGTTATTTCATGCCAGATTTAAGTTCACCCACCCTACTCAACTTGAACTAATCGAAATCCTATAGTTTTCCTAATTGTAAGGTCCATATATATTTACAATTGTCAACCTCGATGACCACAAAGTGTTTGAATTTCATCTTGTATTAACGCATGACATTGAAATTTATTCTTTCACTAATCTCTTGGAAACCACTTCATCTTCACGTCATAGGAATGGTTTCTTAGCTTATTAACTATTCGATTTCAGTCCTGTGTGCCTACAACATTCTCTAAAATTTAGGCCATTATTCAATAAAAAGTGGCCACAACATTTAACTATAATGTTACAAAAAGGGTCTTCGTAATAAACCAAAATATAGAATTTCAAAAACTCAAAAGCCCTGATTTAAATTTTAAGGAAACTTAAAGGTCTACTGCGACTATCAAAATCTTTGAATAAATTTGCTATTGATTGTTTGACCATTTTACATGGTTGATATTTAAAGAGACATATTATCTCTCTATTCTAGTAGAACCAAGAATGCCCTTGAAACTTGGACTTTGAAACTAGGGCTCTTTGGACATTGGAGAGTTTGCATCCGAGCTTGTGTCCATAATGGAAAACGTCTATCTTTTCTTTACAAACCAAAAGAGTTGACGGTGGATACTCTTTCTCTCCTAGAGGTTAGAACATCTCTTAGCCTTTCCCATGTTATTGATTGGATAAAAAATAAGGAGTAGTTTCATTATGAAGAGAAATTTGACTCAAGTTTATAATTTTAGTTTACCTTTCTCATTAACTTTTTACTTACTCAAAGGTCTCTAATAGTCGACTTGTACTTATATGTACTCTATTAGTAAAACCAAACACAATTAATTAATGGATTCATACATATGACGTTTCTTATTGAACATAAGAAATACTCAGGGTTTTAAATTCATATTCAATTTTCCCACATGTGATTCAAATCCCCTTTGGTATTGTTGACTCTCGGTTCAAAAATACAATACTTACTGCCAGCATATACAGAGATATGCAAAGAAAAGTATAATAATAGAAATCAAGTTATATATATCCTTACATCCTCTCGCCTACACAAATATTACATGCATGAAACCCCGACAGGTTATTAAACTCTTAAAATCACACTTTCCCAAAACTAGAACACAATGTCGACCTCATAGTCTTAAATAAGGGCAGGGAACTCCTCAGTTTTTCACTACTTTAACTAACAGTTAAGTTTTCATGTAAGTTTTATGTATGCTGCACCAATTCGTTGAACCACCTTGCTACGCCATGACAGTTTTCAGTGATAGTCTTCACACTTTTAACGTCTACACTATGTATACATGCAGTGAGTTTATGATACATTAAAAGCTTGATCTTGGCTTAACAAAAACAACACACTTACATTTTACTACAATGGTACAATGTAGCTAAATGTGGAAATTGTAAACTTTTCAATAGTAAACAATGATCATCCTCTAAAGACTAACAACAGTAAATATTTCCTTGTCCTTAACTGCTCGGGCTTCTCATACAATAAAAGAAAAATGTTGCATTAAAACCCAATGACAGAAATCTTTGCATTATAAAGAAATGAACATGTAATGGTCTCTAATAGTCGACTTGCGAACTGGCTCAGTCGATAGCTCTTTTTCAGCCGATCCACTTCCAGCTAATAGTTTAGTCTTCTCTACCTCTATACCTCCCAGCGAACTGTCTCCAAAAACACCCTCAATCCTTCCCACAGCAAAGCTATGTAACCCCCCAAAACTGACGACCATGCCTAATAAGATGGAAAATATTATGGCATGCAAGGTTGGCTCCTATTTCTCAGCGAACACTCCTCATAATGGAGTTTCCTACTTCGATGTGGCGGTTGGATAAGGTAACAACCCATCCACTATTCAAGAGTTAAAGCCACAAAACCTTATGATTCACCACTACACGTAAAAGTGGGCTCAAATTCTTATGAGGTGGCAAACTCAAATAATAAAAACATTCCATACTCTAAACCGATCACGAGTATAAATGATTGCCACCTTAACAACAACAGGTTGGTCGATAGCAATTGGTGGTCTATAACTCAAAAAACAAAAAGAGTTATTCGAAAGAAAAAGACATTTAAAAAAGAACTAAAATGTGTCCCCCTTCCAACTTCGAGTCAATTCCATCGACAAACTAGAATAAAGAAATACCTCACGATTACTAAAATATAACTTATCCAATTTTGGCATATTCCTCCATATTACGACCAAAACAAGTTATAACACGTCTTGGTTTCTAATTCGACATCCGTCGATCTCTGTAAAGGAAAGAGTTTACAACATACCCTCAAAGTATTTTTACGACAATCACGACAGATTGGGCTCAATGCAGATCAAGAATTGAGATCGGTTTACAAACGAAATCGACTCTTGCACCAATCGACAACAAGACGCGACTTACAACTTAGCCAAAAAAGTACATATATCTAGAATATCAGTCAATCCTATTAGATGACATGTTTAAGAATATTTGCGACAAGAATGTTGATTTCCCAAAACTCTAAATGACGTCTTATGAAAGGAGAAAAACCTTTACTTGAGACGTCAACATCTTGACTTTAATTAACTTAGCCGGAAACATGACTTAATTCAAGGCATCAAGGTTTATCTACCTAATTGTATTTTTAGTAACAAACACCCATGGTTAATTCCAGAGTCTATTCTCTTTCTCAAAGATAATTTCTCTTCCTATCGAACATAGTCCATCTACTCCTACAATGACAATCTCACATACAAATTTTGTGGTCAAAGCACCTATATTCAAATCAATGCACAATATATCCAATTATTACATTTTTATAACAAAATGACATTCCAGTTTATAATATCATATTGATCATAATCAAAGAGATTCCAAGATTTCATTAAATTAACTTTCTCTATCCACATCATCAGTTCCTATGATGTTAACAACATATTTACATAACTGTAACATTTAGGAAAAAGTAAATAGTAATATTGATTCCAAAAAGAGGGATGTAACATATCCTTCCCCTTAAGAATCATCATCTCCGATGATTAAGTTTACCAAGAAAAAATTAAACATAAAATAAACTTTTTATAGTTTAACATTAATGTTTTTGAAAAGATTAGGAAATCTTTGGTAAATGTCTTTGTAGTCTTCCCAAGTGGCACTATCTTTGCCATATTGGTCCCACTAAATTTTACATTGCAAAACTTCTTGATTACGTAAACGAAGTCTATGAATTTCAAGCACCTTGAGTGGCTTGATCACAACCACCCCTGGTTCTTGCATCTGTAAAGAATTCCATTTAAGGATGTGGTCATTACTTACAAAATATTTCTTTAGATATGAAACATGAAAAACATTATGCATTTTGGACAAGACTGGAGGTAGAGCAACTTTGTAGGCAACTGGATTGATAATCTCAAGAACTTCAAAAGGTACGACATATCGAGGAGCTAATTTTGATGATTTACCAAATTTAATTAAACTTTTATGGGGTTTCACTCGCAAAAGAACTTTCTCACCAACAGAGAAATGTCTAGGCACTCGTTTGCAATCTGCATAACTTTTTTGCCTATCATTGGCTTCTGCCAACCTCTTCCTAATCATTTTCACTTTTTCTTCCATATCTGCAAGCATTTCAGGTCCAATGCTTATCCTATCTTCTAGCTTATCCTATCTTCCAGCTTATCCCAGCTTATAGGAGTTCTGCATTTCCTTCCATATAATGCTTCAAATGGCACCATCTTAATGGTAGAATGATAGGAATTATTATAGGCAAATTTGACAAGAGGTAAGTATTCCTCCCATTTGTATTACTGATCTATGCAATACATTCTTAAAAGATCTTCTAAGACTTGATTTACTCTTTCTGTTTGTCCATCTGTTTTAGGATGATAAGCAGTGCTCACATTGAGTTTAGTCCCTAATGCAGAAAATAAGGTTTGCCAAAACCAAGAGGTTATCCAAGCATTTCTATCAGATATAATCTTTTTAGGTACACCATGCAATCTGAATATTTCTTACACAAATTTCTGAGCCAAAATATGTGCTTGTTCTGTCAAATTTCCCAGTATGAAATGTGCTACCTTGGTTAGTTTATCTACAACAACCAATATTGCATCATACCTATTCTTAGACATTGGTAACCCCTGAACAAAATCCATACTAATAACCTGCCATTTCCATTCAAGAATATCATGCAGGTATTACAATCCAGCAGGATGTTGGTGTTCTGCCTTCACTCTCTGACATTCCAAACAACTTGCTACAAACCTTGCAGTGTCGCTTTTCATTCCCTTCTAGAAATATAGCGGCTTCACATTAGCTAAAAGTTTTGTTACTCCTGGGTGTCTAGAGTATGGTGCACAATGAACTTCCTTCCAAACAAGGTTTCTAAGCTCTACTGAATCAAGAACATAGATTCTTCCCTTGAATCTCATCAATCCATCTGATTCAAAACTAAATCCGGCATTTCTTGGATCCTTAGGGTTTAAGTGCAGAGCCTGTTTCACCTGCTCATAATATTCATCTATAGACAAACTTTACAATACTAAATTTTTAAAATTAGCATGAATAGAGATTATAGAAGCTATGTGTCTTCTTTTGCTTAAAGCATCAACTACTCGGTTTTCTTTGCAGCCTTTGATATAAGAAATCTCAAAGTCATAATCTGATATTAATTCCAACCATCTCCTTTGTCTTGCATTGAGATGAGGTGGTGTAAATATGTAGTGAAGACTTTAATGATCTGATTTTAGTATAAAAGTCTTTTCCAACAAATAATGTCGCCACATCTGAAGGGCGTGAATCACTACTGCCAGTTCTAAGTCATGAGGAGCGTAATTCTGCTCATAATTTTTTAACTTTCTTGATTCATAGGCTGCTACCTGGCCATCTTGCATAAGCACACCTCCTAACCCTTCCCCCGAGGCATCAATAATATCCTCAAAATGTCCTTTAGGATCAAGAACTTTCAAGATTGGAGTGGTTGTTAACTTTTCCTTTAACAAGTCAAAAGCCTTTTGACATTCTTCAGTCCAAACAAACCTTTTTCCTTTTCTTTGGAAGGAAGTAATTGGGCTAGCAATGCTTGAGAAATTCAAAACAAATTTCCTCTAATATCCTGCCAACCCCATAAAACTTTGTACCTCTGAAACATTGGAAGGTATAGGCCATTCCATAATAGCCTTTATTTTGGCTGGGTCGACTGATATCCCTTCAGCTGATATTATATGCCCCAAATACTGCACTTCTTTCTAAAAGAAGGTGCACTTTGAGTGTTTCGCATATAATTTGTGTTCTCTTAATCATTGCAAAACTATTTGAAGATGTTGTGTATGCTCCTCTTCATTTTTGGAATAAATCAAAATATCATCTATGAAAACTAGGACAAATTTATCAAGACAATCTCTGAAAACACTATTCATGAGATTCATGAAAGCGGCAGGTGCATTGGTCAATCCAAATGGCAACACAGTAAACTCATAATGACCATATCTCGTTCTAAATGCCATCTTATGAATATATTCATCTTTCAACCTTAACTGATGGTATCCAGATCTCAAATCTATCTTAGAAAAGACTGATGCACCATGCATTTGGTCAAATAGATCATCAATACGTGGCAATGGATACTTATTCTTTATTGTCACCTTATTAAGCATCCTATAATCTATACACACTCTAAGAGTTCTGTCTTTCTTCTTGACAAAAATAACTGGGGCTCCCCATGGTGATACACTTGGCCTAATTAGATTCTTAGACAATAGCTCCTGTAATTGAGCCTTTAATTCCATAAGTTCAGTGGTGGTCATACGATATGGAGCTTTAGATACTGGCTCCGATCCTGGTTTAATATCTATGCCAAAATCAAATGTTCTTTTTGGAGGCAAGCCTGGTAGCTCCTCGGTCCAAATACATCACTGAAATTGTAAAGATATGGATATTTTTCCTCAAATGTTTGCTTCTCCAAGGTTTCCTCAACGAGTTCCATTTTGACTGCAAAAGTTGACATCCCTTTCGCCTAGCCCGTTTTAATTATTTTGAAGAAATGGGTCTAATCCTTATTTGCCTTTAAATTCCTTGAATATTTACTGAATTTCCCTTATCATCCAGACACTCAATTGTTTTAAGAAAACAATCAACCTTGGCCCTATGTTTCCACAACCAATTCATTCCTAAGATGACATCATAGGACCCTAAAGGTGCTACATATAAATTTACATCAGTAGTGAAGTTTGAAACATCAATCTTAGCTTCAAACAAACATTTCTCTACTTGAGCCTTTGAGTTATTTGCATACTCAACCGTCCACGGTTTTGACATAAAACCAGCTCTTCTAGAAAATTTACTTAAGAATCTAGAGGACACAAAATTTTATGTTGCACCAGTATCAAATAGAATAGAAACAGGAACTCCAAATAAGGTACCTGTCATCTCAATGTGGGTGATCTGATACTCTTCTTGTCGATTGTCAAGAGCGGCATGAATCCTTTGTTGAAATCCTTCCTGCTGTGAAGGAAGTACTGTATTCCTAGGCTGCCCATTCTGCTTCTTATTAGGACAACAGTTAGCATAATGATTTCCTCCACAAGAAAAACACCCTCCAATAGGTCCTCGCTTCTCGGATGGCCTATTCATATAATCATCATTCTTCTTAAAATTGTCATTCCTCTTATAATCTTCATTTCTTCGTTCATTACCAAATCCCCCTTTGTTGTTTCGATTTCATTTATCAAACCTCCTATTTCCAATCCCTTTTGATTCTTCCTTTTAAATGACTAAACATTGTAGTTCTTATCATACTTCTTACACTTCTTTTCATGGTAAGAAGAAATAGATTTGATCTTCTATTCCTGCTTAATTGCTTTCTCATACACTTGGTCCATTGTGGTTGGACCATGCACCTCCACCTCACCGCCAATCTGAGGATTGAATTCCATGATAAATTTTCTGATCCGAAATCTTTCATCCTTTTGGTATTAAGGAACATACTTCAACAATCTAGTAAATTTTTCTGCATACTCAACCACAGATAGATCACCTTGCCTAAGGTTTTGGAAATCCATTAACTTTTGATCAAAATATAACTGAGGTAACCACCTCTTTCGAAAAAGTTCCACAAACTCATTCCATGTCACCTTCAAGGGACTTAATCTGGCTCCATTTTCTTATTCATCCACCAAGTGGATGCTTCCCTAGATAATTGATACGCTCCCCACACTGCTTTTGTAACCTCAGAGTAATTTCTGATTTCAAAATATTTCTCCATTTCTGTGAACCATGCTTCTGCTGCATCTCCAATTTTCGTTCCATCAAATTTAGGAGGGATAATCTTTTTCATATCATTGGATAATTCTAGTGCAAGTTTATCTTTGGTCTCCCTTTGAACTTCACTATCATCTTGGTTTTCACATGACGTGCCATGATCCCATTGTTTACTTTTACTTGCATTATGAGAATTCTTGTTTTTACCCTCCGTGTTCCCAGTTTCATTCACTTTCCTTTCCAGTTTGCCCAGCCTTTCCTTAGTTTCAGTAAGTATATTAAGAATTCTATCCAACTTATTAGTGGAGTTTTCCTGAGAGTTATGACCTTCCCGATCTCCCCCTCATTAAACTCTGATTGATCCATGATTGTTTGTTTTCTCACCTGATTAAACATATACTAATCAGTTCTATGCTTTATCATTTTATATATCATCAAAACACAACAATTGATCATAATCATAATTGTTCTCAAACTGAAATTTGTCTTTATTCAACTTTGCAAAATTGTTTATACATTCTATAAAGAAATAAATATCTCATGTTTTCACTCAATATTAACAAGTGGGGTGTAACCTTTGGATTCATTGTCCGACACATAATCATGAGGTGTATAACCCTTAGACTCGCTATCAGATGGTAGTACAATGATTTCAGCTCTAGGTGCTATATGGGGATCCCTAGTGATCATTGGTACGCTAATAGGTACACTCGCAGGTGCACTAGTAGCTACAATCATAGGTACACTAATAGGTACAATCATAAGTACACTAATAGGTACAACCATAGGTACACTAATAGGGTAGCAATTGACCATGATTTGAACCGCAGTCCTAGCTGTCTCTAGGAGTTCACTTTTCACTCATTTAAGTCATGACAAAGCATTGGCAAAAGTTTCCACATCATCAAGCCATATGTCATTTTCATTGTTAGTTTTCTCAATGGTCTTGATCATCGCAAGTCATTTTTGCTTAGCTTGCATATAATGTTCCTTACCTGCGAAGGACTTTCTTCTAGTTTTTTTTATGCATACCATCCTGGCACAGTAAATCAAATCATTAGCTACCCGCTTAATGTTGATTTCCTAATCAGGTTAGTGGACTCATCA
The DNA here is from genome assembly GCA_027924645.1 of Cunninghamia lanceolata. Classification (NCBI taxonomy): domain Eukaryota; kingdom Viridiplantae; phylum Streptophyta; class Pinopsida; order Cupressales; family Cupressaceae; genus Cunninghamia; species Cunninghamia lanceolata. The sequence goes on along the minus strand of BSBN01000973.1, from coordinate 1,361,316 downwards.
GCCCTAGTGTTGAACCTAGTTAGCTCTGATACCATATGTAACATCCTGATCTGATTTAACTCTAAAATCTAAGTTTTACCATAGGTATATATTTTTTTTGTGTTCAAATAGAAAAGATATCACTACTAACAAGTAAAAACATTCTTCGATTTAACAATAAACATAATTTCATTATTCGTAAAGCTAAAAGAAATGATAAACCATAATATTTAGTTATCTTAATAATTTGAAAATACTTAAAGCAAATTCAATATTAGGAACATACCATTATCACCGCATCTCGATTGCCGACCATTCACATTCAAGTCTCAGCATTCCTCAATAATTGGAAGAGAAAGTATCTTCAAGGAGCTTAACCTCCAACCACAGACCGTCGGTCTCCCGCACTCCTTCTTAACCAGAAGTGGCCCTACCCTACTCAAGAGGATAGACTTAGGATAACCATTGGTGTTTGCCATCTGAGCTCTAGTGTTGTGACCTACGTGACTTGTTATCATGCAGATCCCTAGATACCCTCTAGTCATGCATGACCACTCCACAAGCAACACCATCCAGTCACAGTGAACATTCAATGCACTTGAGGAACATGCATTACCTTGGCCAAAGGATTTTATCTTAATTAGCATTATTTCACGCCAGATTTAAGTTCACCCACCCTACTTGACTTGAACTAATCACAATCCTACAGTTTTCTTAATTGTAAGGTCCATATATATATACAATTGTCAACCTCAATGACCTCAAGGTGTTTGAATTTCATCTTGTATTAATGCATGACATTAAAATTTATTCTTTCACTAATCTCTTGGAAACCACTTAGTCTTCACATCATAGGAATGGTTTCTTAGCTTATTAACTATTCAATTTCAGTCCCGCGTGGCTACAACGTTCTCTAAAATTTAGGCCATTATTCAATAAAAAGTGGTCACAACATTTAACTATAATGTTACAAAAAGGGTCTTCATAATAAACCAAAATATAGAATTTCAAAAACTCAAAAGCCCTGAGTTAAATTTTAAGGAAACTTAAAGGTCTACTATGACTATCAAAATCTTTGAATAAATTTGCTATTGATTGTTTGACCATTTTACATGGTTGATATTTAAAGAGACATATTATCTCTCTATTTTAGTAGAACCAAGAACATCCTTGAAACTTGGACTTTGAAACTAGGGCTCTTTGGACATTGGAGAGTTTGTATCCGAGCTTGTGTCCACAACAGAAAACGTCAATCTTTTCTTTACAAACCAAAAGAGTTGACGGTGGATACTCTTTCTCTCCTAGAGGTTAGAACATCTCTTAGCCTTTCCCACATTATTGATTGGATCAAAAATAAGGAGTAGTTTCATTATGAAGAGAAATTTGACTCAAGTTTATAATTTTAGTTTACCTTTCTCATTAACTTTTTACTTACTCAAAGGTCTCTAATAGTCAACTTGTACTTATATGTACTCTATTAGTAAAACCAAACACACTTAATTAATGGATTCATACATATGACGTTTCTTATTGAACATAAGAAATACTCAGGGTTTTAAACTCGTATTTAGTTTTCCCACATGTGATTCAATTCCCCTTTGGTATTGTTGACTCTCGGTTCAAAAATACAATAGTTACTGCCAGCATATACAGAGATATGCAAAGAAAAGTATAATAACATAAATCAAGTTATATATATCCTTACATCCTCTCGCCTACACAAATATTACATGCATGAAACCCCGAAAGGTTATTAAACTCTTAAAATCACACTTTCCCAAAACTAGAACACAATGTCGACCTCATAGTCTTAAATAGGGGGGAAACTCCTTAGTTTTTCACTACTTTATCTAACAGTTAAGTTTTCATGTAAGTTTTATGTATGCTGCAGCAATTCGTTGAACCACCTTGCTACGTCATGACAGTTTTTAGTGATAGTCTTATTCATCCACTATATTGCCCATCCACCCATACACTTATGCAGGATATGATCCAATGGCTATTAGCAAGGAATCAACCATCCCCATGTCATAAAACACTTATGAATGAGCCTATTAAAGAGACTTCAAACATCATGTCCATTCCTTCAACCCCATCATGTAATCCACAACCCATCAAGCCTATTGTAGAGTCTCCTACCATGAGTCCAAGTCAAGATTCATTCTATCCTCATGTTGTTGACCATCTAGAGCCTATCAAGCCTACCCAAGAGTCTCCCACTTCCACTTCCATTCAAGAAAATTAAGAGCTTTGTCAAGAGTATAATCTAGAGAATATGGAAACATCAACCCTTTACCCAAGTCAAGATCAAAGTACCTCTGTCCAACCCATCCATAACCTATATATTTTCTATGATCAAGATATTATATTTGATGAAGAACCTATGCATGAGCAAATTGATCCCATCCATATCACACTTAATCCTCTTTATGATCAAGATATTATCTATGATCAAGCTACTACCCATGAGAAAGTAATCCAAGTTCATCCTATCCAAGCTCACTATCACATTATCCATGTTAATCCTCTCTATGATCAAGAGCCTATCAATGAGAAAATTGAACCTATCAATATTCCCACACCTATCCATGAGCAAGATATCCAAACTACCCATATCCATCCTCCACCTAGTCCTATCCATGATCCAACAACCTCCACTTCCCTTGATGAGACACTTGCCTCCTAAGCACCCATAGATGATCAAACAAATAACATGGTTCTTAATGAGCATAATGATGATCATGATCTTATTAATACTTTGTCCTCCAAAATTGATCATATTGCAAGTCCACGAACATATACCCTTGTTCTTACCACCTTCATCCATGAATGTTCTTCCTTGGGAGAGAAACAACCATTATCTACCACCTCACCTTCCCCACCAAATAATGAGCATGCATCTAGTGTCCAAATCACCTATAATTCCATTGTCCACTACATACTCCAAAATAAGAACTATCAAGGTAAAGGCTTAGGCCTTCATGAACAAGGTATTTTGGAGCTCATCCATGTCCAAGTCCCTCCACAATCATATGGCCTTGGTTATATTCCCCAAGAAGAGCAGTCTCAAGATGTCGGTACTTCCTCCATACCTCTTAAATCCACTCATTTCCATCATAAACCACATCGTACCCCCAAAACATATGTTGTCATCCCCCTCCATTATCCTACAAAACCCAAAAGCATGTGACCATATACCTCCCACCATCCAATCTACCTCCATTACTTCCAACTCCTACTATACCTCTATCCACTTTACCTCCATTACTTCCAATGCCTAATATCCCTATCATCCAATCCCCTTATCCATTTAATCCATCCAACCATAAATCTCCTCGCATACCTAATCATGACCAACAAATGCACACATCGACCAAACATGAAGCTTCCACCAAGTCCATGGGATTCACAAATAAAGTTTTGGATGCCGCTACCCATAAATCAACAACTCCTAAAAATACTTATACCTTAGGGCATCAAGGCAAAGAGTCCAAACAAATCTATCCAAAAGGCTACCCAAACCCTTACTTTGACAAGAAAAGTCCAAATATAAAATGGTCTGGGACCCTAAGCAAAAAGAAATCAAGTCAAATGAAGTATCCACATCCCACATATCCCAAAAATCCCTTTTCCTCCAAAAATCTCAAGTTCCTTCATCCCAAAAAACCCAAAAATCTCACTTCATCCAAAAATCCCAAATTCCTTCATCCCATAAATCCTAATGCCAAAATCATAAAAATCCTAAGTCTATGTGGGTACCTAAATTCCTACATAGACTATCCCCTAAGCAAACACTTCCATTAATTCCTACACCTCCTTCTAATTAAAAGTTTCAATGTTTATCATGGTGTGTGCAACCATTGGTTTCGGTTCCTTTCCATTCCACAACATTTCCACAAACCTCCATCTCCCCACCTTTAATCCATTATCCTACATATCTCACCCATTATATCCCTATGACCCATGCTTTTCCATATCCACATCATAATCCACTATCCTTCCATCCATAATCCACATAATAAGCCATTATCCACCTACTCCCTCTCCCTCTCATGCAATCTCTTACCAGCATCTATGAGCAAAATAATGTTTAACATGGTCCATGTGTGTCATCCATCTATAATTGGAACCATCACATTTCATGAAACTAGATGCTTGAGTCCTTCATATCCATATCCACCTATTCCATCCAAGAATTCCAAAAAAACAAAAAAAATAAAAAAAAAATCAAAATAGTAAAGAGAAATCCCTTCGTCTTGTTGGATTTTTCCAATTGAATGTTTCCTAAGTCTCCCTACAAGGTAGCCATCACTCATCAATAGGATCCTTAGGTTAGGGACCAACAGTATAGGAGACAAACTCTAAATGTATCCTCTCCTTCTTTAGGCTCTGCAAAACCTAGGGGGTATTCCCTATTCAACATCCATGGGATAAATCTATGAACTTGCTGGGATATTGATACAAAGCAGGTAAATCCTCTTTAATGTAGACCAAAACTATGAGATAAGTGCAAAGGGGCTAGCTTTGGGCCTTATATTCAGTTGTGAACTAGAGGATTTGATACCTAAACTACTACTACTAAAATCCAAAGTGTTTAAAGATGTTGTTTAGTTTTTGTTTTATGTGTTTGGCTGCAAAACTTGGGCTTTGAATCATAAACTCAATACCAGGACTGATTGGTGCTTATCTCAGGGCATGGAGTCAAATAGGCATATATATACGAATGATTCTCATGAAATTTAGAATAACAATCTAGTTTCAAGGGGCTTTATTAGTATTTGCCTTACAAACACTACCTAGGAAAGAGAATTTAGTTTACTCTACTTGCAAACATCCCCATTGCAATAAATTCCTCCCCATACTTAACCTGTAACATTTAATCTATTCCTTGAACAAAAGTAGAAGATTAAGCATGCAATACAGTGAACCTATATCCCAGAATCTCAAATAACCCTTAGTTATTTTGATTCAGAAGAAGAACATACACAACATGGAGATAGTTAACAGAACACATGAATAGAGCATTTCACATTTAAATCTACATGAAACTGGAAAACATATATGCAAACATACATTCAACATATAACTCATAAAATTACAAGACAAGAGATGAAGTAGACTAGTAGAACTTGTATTTTATTTCTTCTTCAGAAGTTCCCCAAAATTTCAACAACGACAGAAAAGAGTAACACAATTCTTTTATAAATCAAGAACATGTACTCAGCATTCATTACATTGTCATTTCAAATGGTTCTTGATACAATGCACCACCAACATGGCGTTGAGAACATTTAATGCGTTGGAGAGAATAAGAGACAGAGAGAGTAGATGGACTTGGGAAATGTGTAGCCGCCTGAAGAAGATCTACCTCATTAATGCTGGGGAAATGGTGGTTGGCCTTTTCAATCATGCAACCCATACTTGTCCTTTCACTCGCTGTATGTCTTTTCAGATGGCTAGGGGAATTCGATAATCTTTGCAATTCTGCCATCTACACCTCTGGGCCTGTGCTTGGCTAGGTTGTAATCCCTATAAGCACACTCCATAGTTTGATATTTCCTCTTCAAAGTAGCAAGATCAATTGGCTTGCTAGCTGTAGGGTCTAAATTGAATATGGTTAACACTTGCAGGAATCTAAATTATGTTCTTCGCTTGTTTGAGAGCCCTTCATGCACTTGGAAATCATGTGTACTTGAAGAAATTACGCGCACAACCCTAACTTTCCTTCCTTTTAAGCTTTGCAGCCTAGCACTGATGCATTAATGGAGGTAGCCTTGACTTTACTCTTCATTCATGATACAATGCACCTCCAACGTTCATTGCAAAAGTTTGAACTTGCGCCATTGATTAGAATTCTTTCCTGCAAGTTCTATAGTCATCATTTACCTGCGAGATTTGAAAATCTTGATCATCATGTTTGAAAAGTCTTCGACCATTAAGAATAGGCAACATCACCTGTACTCTCTCTATAGATCACATCACTTTTTGTCCAGACTAGACACGTGGCACCATCTTGTGGCCTCATAGCTAGAGTTGGCCCACCATTTACCTATCGTGTGTGGGTGTGATTAAGCCTCTACGCACTCACCTTTCATTTTCTTTCCACTTCTTCAATAACAGAATGCCATGTGTCGCCATCTCATGACCGTGCAGTGAAGATTCCATCCTACGAGATACCCTTGCGATGGAGAGTAGCCATTGGATTAAAACCTTCCCTGCGGACCACCTTTACACTGACATTTGGAAAGATGTGGTTGGTTGGTGCAAGATTCTTAGTAGAATAGGATGTAAGCATAAATTCTTGAATAGGTGTCATCCTGTCGCAGCCGCGTAGCAGGGTGATGATGTCACTAATGATGCACTATGATGCTGCAATATCCACTTTATTAAGCCTAAAGACTTACGGGAAGACTTAGGATATCTGATTTAATTTTTATGAGCCATATAAGGTAATACCTAGAACACGGGGTTGGTCACCTAACAGGTGCAGAGACTTAAAATTGTAACTTAAGGGACCAGAAACTCACTGCAGATGGTCAACACAAATTTAGAAAATAAAGTGCATGACCTAGGGAGTTAGGGTGAAAAGGATTTTATAAAGGTAAACACTTGTAACATTATGAACCTAAAACCCTAAACCCTAAGGGGTACCACCATTGGCTCCAACTGGGGATGTGTAAATGTAAGGTTGTAGCGAGAACCACACAACTTCGGGGCAGACTAGATCAAAACACAAACAAGACCGACTGTACAAAAATATACAACATTTACAAATTATATACACCTATTTTACATTGTGCACAAGGATATATTTGTTTATGAGAAGTAGGGCTTAAGGAACTAACCGTGCACTGGTAATTCCTGTAATTCACCATTTAGGGCCTTGAGAAAATAAGAGTCCTCTCCATGAGTATTGCTTATCAAGTATGGGCCCATCCATAATGGCTCAAATTTGCTATGCTTGCCCTTATCTTGACTTCTTGCATTCCATACAAGGACTAAATCATTAACCTAAAATTTTCTTTCTGTTGCCCTTTTATCAAACAAATATTTCACCTTTTGTTGTTTCTTGAGATTTATCTTTTGTGCTTCTCTTCTAGTCTCATCCAGTGCAATCAACTAATTTATTCTTTCACTCATTGGGCTTTCTATTTCTTCATCACTCTCCTATATGAATTTATAGACCGGTAGGAGATTATTCACTGGTAATTTGGCCTCCGTACCATACACTAACTCAAAAGGTGACTTCCTGATTGCCTTTTTTATCGTCACCCTATCAACCCATAGTGCTAGTTTCAGCTTTGAATCCCATGCTCTTTTGTTCTTATCAATTATCCTTTTGATGATCTTCATAAGACTTTTATTACTAGATTTTTCTTGACTGTTCCCTTGTGGATGATATGGTGATGCATGGGATAAATTGATTCCATAATTATTGCAGAAGTCAATAAACTCACTAGACCTGAAGCACATAGCATTGTCTATAACTAATTTTGTTGGCACTCCAAATCTTATTATAATGTGCTCTATAATGAAATCAAGCACTACTTTACTTGTGGCCTTCTTAGTTGGGATGGCTTCAATCCATTTAGTGAAATAGTCAGTAGCAACTAAGATCCAACTATGTCCTCCACTTGATTTCTCTGAAATTTCCCCTCTAAAATCAATTCCCCATTGATAGAATGGAGCTTCCACTGTTACAGTTCTAAGGGGCAATGCACCTTCATATTTGAGTTTCCCAGAAAATCTCTGACAGGGATCACATTTTCTTACCATTTTCTATGTATCTGAAAAGAGAGTTGGCCACTAGTATCCTACCCTAAGGATTTTGTGAGTTGTTGTCTTAGCAGTATAGTGTCCACCACATACTCCCTTATGCATGTCACTTAAAATATTCTTAGCTTGATGTTCATCCACACATTTGAGTAGCACACCATCAAGATTCTTCCAATATAAATCTCCTTGAACAACAACATATTTGATAGCATGTAGCTTCAATGTTCTCTTTTGACTATCATTTAGATGAGAAGGACAATTTAAATTTTGCAAAAAATACACAATGTCCTTATACCATTTTGACTCTGACATGTTAACAATTCCATCCTGAACCATATTTACTTGACATGCCTCCAAATTTGATTATGCCATCAATTTAGCTAAACCTTGTCCCCTTACCAACTTGGTAATCTGTATTTCAATGTTGAACTCCTGTAATTTATTTATCCATCTTTATCTTCTTCATGTTACTTCCTTCTGATTGAAAATGTCTTTGACTACTATATGAGGTACATATGAAATAATCTGAGATCCTACCAAATAGGGTCTAAAACTTTTAACTACTTTGACTAAGGCATATACCTATTTTTCCATGATGTCATACTTCAACTCTGCTATCTGCAATGACTTGCTAAAGAAAGCAATAGGCTTCTCAAAACCATCTTCATTTTTCTGCAATAGACATGCAGCAATTGTGTGAAAAGAAGCAAATGAAAATAGTTGAAATGGCTTAGAAAAATTAAGGGATTTCAATACAAGAGCCATCTTAATAGCTTCTTTGATGTTCTTAAATGATTGAGTTGCTTCACTTCCCCACTTTATAGACTCACCCTTCTTTAACATTTTAGAAATGTCCTTTGTGATCTCTGTAAAGTTGGGAATGAACCTCCTAACAAAGTTAATTTGCCCAAAGAAAGATTGAATGCCTTTCACTGTTTTGGGAATCTAGATTTTGTCAATTGCTGCAAACCTCTCAGGATCAATCCTAACTCCATCCTTAGAAACAATGTGCCCCAATAATTTTCCTTCTACTACCCCAAAAGCACACTTCTTTGGATTGAGTGAAATGCCATATTCTAATGCTCTAATAAAGATCTGCTCTAGATGCAAATAATGTTTCTCTTCCTTCTTTGAATAAGCAGTTAAATCATCCTGATATACAACTAGAATTGAGTCAATAAATCCTACAAAAGTAACATCCATAGCTCTTTGGAATGTAGCACCTACATTTGTCAGCCCAAATGGCATTCTTACATAAACATAGGTTCCCCATGGAGTTGTGAAGGAAGTCTTGTATTGTTCTAATTCTTTCACCTTCACCTGATTATATCCTGAAAATCCATCCATCATGGACAAGAGCTCACACCCTATTACTTTTTGCAACATAGCTTCCATGTTAGGGAGTGGATAATTATCTTTCAAAGAAGACACATTCAAATTCTTGAAATCTACACAAAGTCTTATATCTCCATTCTTTTTTCTGACTGGGACAAGACTGGACACCCAAGTTGAGTGTCTGATAGGCATGATTATTCCATCCTCCCTAAGCGTTTTGATTTCTTCCTGCATCTTCAAAGCCAAAGTAGGGTTAATAGGTCTATGTTTCTATCTGAATGGCTTAGCTCCAGGCTTCAAAGGGATCTTGTGCTAAAATAAATCTTCTCTATAGGCCTTTAGATCCTCATATGACCATGCAAAGGCATGTTTGTATTTCCTTAACATTGCTATCAACTTAGTCCTGATGTGTGGCTTAAGTTGCTTACTAATGTATACCTTTTTAGAGGCACGATGTGTCCCCAAGTTCACCTCCTCTAAGTCATCCTTATTTATATGAGATGCCTTTGTAACAAGCTGATCCCTGCTGTCAAATTCTATTTCTAAGGCTACCAACCCTCTAGGGATTTTATTTGTTTTAAGTTGTATCACTTCCTTCCCCAAAAGAGTCTCTTTTGCATCTATAACTTCTACGAAGTTTTGAAAATCAATCTCTTGACTCTCATACTCATATATGCAATGCAGGAATCTCAATAAATCCTTATCATCATCAAATATTTGCCAACTAAATATGTTATCTGGCACTACAGGTCTAACTTTGACTTCAACATTTGTAATATCAGATAGAGTGATATCATCTGACCTAATAGCTACATTAGCTAAAAAATCTGCCATGACATTTTTTGATCTTTCTATCCAATTTAGTGAAAATGCATCAAATAATTCAATACTACCCCAGACAACATGCTTATATTGTTTCAACCTCTTATTCTTTGAAGCATACTTATCTCTTACCTAAGAAACTATTAATTTTGAATCTCCAAATACTTTCAACATTTTAATTCCATGCTTTAGGGCAACATTCAATCCTAATAATAGAGCTTCATATTCTGCAATATTGTTTGTGCAAGCAAACTTTAGTAGAAAAGAGAATTTGAGGATTCTACCTGTTGGAGACAGAAATACCACTCCAGCACCAGAACCTTCCTTTGAACAGGCACCATCAAAATACATAGTCCATAGACCATGCTGATCAGACTCCTTAATGCAAAGACCCTTTTCTTTATTCTCTTGATCATCTAAGACAATTCTAAAATTTTCACAGTCAGTATCCACAAAACAAACATGATCTTCTATTTCTTGATGCTCAACTGTTTCTGGTGATCTTTCCTCTCTAACCATCTTGACATCCTTACCATTCATAGGGATCATAGCATATGATAAATCCAATTGCATGCTTCCTCCAATCAATGCACCCCATCTTATTGATAGCAACATGCCATACTGTGGCTTTATATCAACTACTATTATGTTCATCTTGTAAGTCTTTTCTAGATAAGTTGCTAGCATAAAATCCACATCTTTCATAATTACTATGATTGGTACCTCCCTGGCATCCATTGCATAACATTTTCCAAAAGCCTTATCTATTTTCAACCCAACTTGTTGCATAATAGCCAAAGGCATAATATTTGTCGATGCACCTAAGTCAAGCATGCAGTTCTTGATTACCTTTCTATTGATGACAAGGGATACATAGAATGGTTCAACCTGTGAAGGACATTTTGTCATTGTCATGCCCAAATAGACCTCAGGAACCTCTTCCTCATTAGCACACAACTTTTTTTTTTGCTGTGATCCTCAACATTCTGTTCTGCCTTATGAGCTACCCCTAAGATTAGGGACAATGCTTTATTTCTGTATTCTTCAATTTTCATCATTTCCATTAATGGGACAGAGACTTTCATCTAAGATAACGCTTGAGTCATGTCAAATGGAACCTAATTTTGTATAATTGTCATAGCTTGAGTTTGATTCTTACTCTTATCTAAAGTATGTCCAATCTTGGATTTTGTGTTTTTTTGGTTATCATCTTCAACAAGTGGACCTTTATCCTTTTCTACATTTTGAGAAACCTTACTCTCTAGACTCTTAGGATTCTGACCCAACTTATCTTTTGAATCCTTTTTATTATTATGTCCTTGTTTCTTTTGTGGTTCATGGTCTCTTTGTTTATACTAAAGCTGTTTAACAAAGGTACCCCCTGGATGACCTAAATCTCATGCTTGAGGTTTACTTCTAAGGTTATAATTACTCTTAACTTGGGCTACCGCAGCAGTTGTAAGAGCTCTAATTTCTTCATCTGAAGAGCTCCTCAAATTAACTAAAGGGACATGTGAATCCTGAGCATAAACCTGATGATCCTCATTTTCATCAGCAGAGCAATCTTGCTAACAAATTTCATCTTCATTCTCATTTGTTTCTATGTAAACCTCATTAGAGGAGGAATAATCTCCACTTGCAGAGAGAATATTAACACTGTCATCTTCTACATAATGAGGCTCATTATGCTCATCACAGGCAACAACATCATTGTAAAAAGACTGGGCAATCGTACACTGTGACTGTGAGTGAGGCATCTGACAAATTATGCACCATGGAGTGTCATCCACAATATTGACAGTCTTCTTCAGGGGATCAGGAGTCTCCTTAATATTTTGAGTTCTTTGATCAGTCTTGTTATTTGGAAGAATAGGTTTACCATTGTGCTAGTTTGTGTTGTATGGCATGTCATGTAATTGTGGCCTCTTTTCTTGTCTCTGATAAACTTGCCTCTCTGGACCAAGCCCTTTCTCATTTTTAGCAAGCCTATAACTTAGGTCCTTAACAACTGATGTCAACTTATCCAATTTATCTTCAGAGGTGGAAGTATTTCCTTGGACATTCTGAGACCTATTATTTGGATTTTGTAAAATTATTACATCATCTCTTCTATTTGTCTTGCCAAATGCCTTCCTGTTGTTTTCAATATTTGTTGCAATTCTGAAAGCATCCCTTAGACTAGCTGGACTTTTATCCCTTAACTCATAAGTTGTTTTGGCATCAAAATCATTTATGTACAACACCATACACATTGACCTTCATTTGGCCTCATATGAGGTGGTAATGTGTTCAACACTCTGGTAAATCTAGCATTAAAATTAGTAACATGCTCATTTGACCCCTTGGCAATACCAGTGAAGTCATTAATAATAAAAATGGGGTCAATTTTATCACCATATTGCTCTCTAAAATTTTTTCTGAAATCATCCCAAGATGTAACACTTTGGTCAGGCAGATTTCTATACCATTCCCTAGCTTCATCAATCAAAGATTGCATAAACAATTTCATAAATACATCCTCATGCTCAACTTCAAAGTTATCCATGACATTTTGGAAATCTTTTAAGTGGTGTTCTCCTGATACAACATTGTTCCCTGAGAACTTTGGTATTTCAGCTCTTATGTGTTTGTCAATGGGGTTAGGGTAACTAGGAATACCATTGAAATCCAACTACCTGAACCTATCCAATTGCATAGGCCTTCTACCAAATTGATTGACATTTGCATTCCTATTAGCTTTGACATTTTAATTTCTTATGTTGTTCAATGGCATCCTATTATTATTCATGTTTTGTCTCTAATTATTTTGTGGATTTTGATTCATATGCTGATTAAGTCCCTGGTCATTTTCATGAACATCTTGATCATTTTGTTGGTTGTGAACTTTATTTGTCTGTTGGTTTCTCAATACATTTGCATTGTTGAGAGTAGGAACTGAATCTTCCTGAGCTATTTTCAAAGCTTGTACCTTTTGTTTCATATCATCTCTTAATCTTAGGGCTTGTAAATAATCAAGTTTTGTCCTAAGGTTCCTGATTTCTTCTGCCAACTCATTATCCCCTGGCATAGAAGAGGATGGTCCTTTTCCATTGGGATTATTAGAATCCCTTGGGGATTCTGTATCTTCAAATCTATTAGGGGGGTCTAAAAAAGGACACTCTTGGAATACTTCTAATCTCATTCTCAACCTGTCACCTTGTTGTCTTTCACACATCTCCTGAATCTCAGCTTCAGTATTTGAAAAATAGGGCGGTTGCTATCCAGAAGACCTAGGATTATCTTGGGAATCATCGTTGTTCCTAGGGCTAGGCGAGGATTCATGACTGGGTTGAGCAGTTCCCTTTTTTCTATACATCATTTTTGGCAATTCTTAGAATAAAGGATTGCACAGGGATCTTTTCCCCTACATACAATTTCTATTTTTATCGGCTGGGAGATTTGTTTGGAGTCACCACCCACTATTGGGATTTATCTTTCAGAACTAGGTTCATTCAAAGAACTCCCCAGTGGAGTCGCCAAATCTGTTGGGTTTTTCCAACTGAATGTTTCCTAAGTCTCCCTACAAGGTAGCCATCACTCATCAACAGGATCCTTAGGTTAGGGACCAACAGTATAGGAGACAGACTCTAAATGTCTCCTCTCCTTCTTTAGGCTCTACAAAACCTAGGGGGCATTCCCTATTCAACATCCATGGGATAAATCTATGAACTTGCTGGGATATTGATACAAAGCAGATAAATCCTCTTTAATGTAGACCAAAACTATGAGATAAGTGCAAAGGGACTAGCTTTGGGACTTATATTCAGTTGTGAACCAAAGGATTTGAAACCTAAACTACTACTACTAAAATCCTAAGTGTTTAAAGATGTTGTTCAGTTTTTGTTTTATGTGTTTGGTTGCAAAACTTGGGCTTTGAATCATAAACTCAATACCAGGACTGACCAGTGCTTATCTCAGGGCATGGAGTCAAATAGGCATATATATGTGAATGATTCTCATAAACTTTAGAATAACAATCTAGTTTCAAGGGGATTTATTAGTATTTGTCTTACAAACACTACCCAGGAAAGAGTATTCAGTTAACTCTACTTGTAAACATCCCTATTGCAATATATTCCTCCTCATACTTAACCTGTAACATTTAATCTATTCCTTGAACAGAAGTAGAAGATTAAGCATGCAATACAGTGAACCTATATCCCAGAATTTCGGATAACCCTTAGTTATTTTGATTCAGAAGAAGAACATACACAACATGGAGACAGTTAACAAAACACATGCATAGAGCATTTCTCATTTAAATCTACATGAAATTGGAAAACATATATGCAGACATACATTCAACATATAACTCATAAACTTACAAGATAAGAGATGAAACAGACCAGCAAAACTTGTATTTTATTTCTTCTTTAGAAGTTCCCCAAATTTTCAATGACATAAAAGAGTAACATAGTTCTTTTATAAACCAAGAACGTGTACTCAACATTGATTACATTTTCATTTCAAATGGTTCTTGATACAATGCATTGCCAACATGCCGTTGAGAACATTTAATGCGTTGGAGAGAAGAAGAGAGAGAGAGAGAGTAGATGTACTTGGGAAATGTGTAGCCTCCTAAAGAAGATTTACCTTGTTAATGTTGGGGAGATGGTGGTTGGCCTTTTCAATCATGCAACCCATACTTGTCCTTCCACTCGCTGTATGTCTTTTCAGATGGCCAGGGGAATGAGATAATCTCTAAAATTTTGCCATCTACACCTCTGGGCCTGTGCTTGGCTAGGTTGTAATCCCTATAAGTGCGCTCCACAGTCTGATATTTCCTCTTCAAACTAGCAGATCAATTGGCTTGCTAGCTATAGGGTCTAATATGAATATGGTTAACACTTGTAGGAATCTGAATTATGTTCTTCGCTTGTTTGAGAGCCCTTCGTGCACCTAGAAATTGTGTGTGCTTGAAGAAAGACATGCACAACCCTAACTTTCCTTTCTTTTAAGCTTCATAGCCTAGCCACTGATGCATTAATGGAGGTAGCCTCAGCTTTACTCTTCACTCGTGATACAGCACACCTCCAACATTCATTGCAAAAGTTTGAACCTGCGCCATTGATTAGAATTCTTTCTTGAAAGATCTACGGTCACCATTTACTCGCGAGATTTGAAAATCTCGGTCATAATGTTTGAAAAGTTTTCAAACATTCAGAATAGGCCACATTAGTTGTACTCTCTCTATAGATCACATCACTTTTTGTCTGGACTGGACAGGTGGCGCCATCTCACGACCTCGCAGCCAGAGATGGCCCACCATTTACCTACCGTGCGTGGGTATGATTAAGCCTCCATGCGCTCACCTTCCATTTTCTTTCCACTTCTTTAATAAGAGAACGCCATGTGTTGCCATCTCGCAACCGTGCAATGAAGATTCCATCCTATGAGATACCCTTGCGATGGAGTGTAGCCGTTGGATTAAAACCTTCCCTGCGAACCACCTTTACACTGACATTTGGAAACATACGGTTGGTTGGTGCAAGATTCTTAGTGGAATAGGATGCAAGCATAGATTCTTAGACAGGTGTCATCCTATCACAACCGCGTAGCGGGGTGATGACGCGTCACTGATGATGCACTACGATGCTGTGATATCCACTTTATTAAGCCTAAAGACTTATGGGAAGACTTAGGATATCTAATTTAATTTTTACGGGCCACAGAAGGTAATACCTAGAACACAGGGTCGGTCACCTAACGGGTGCAGAGACTTAAAGTTGTAACTTAAGGGACCAGAAACTCACTATAGACGGTCAACACAAATTTAGAAAATAAAGCATATGACCTAGGGAATTAGGGTGAAAAGAGTTTTATAAAGGTAAACACTTGTCACATTACAGACCTAAAACAGTAAACCCTAAGGGGTACCACCACGTCTAATGGTGAAAACATGGTAAACAGGTGCCTTGGATAAGTACCATGATGAAAACCTGGGAAACAACCGTCATGCGTAGTTTAACTATCTATGTGTCTTACACTTGGGGGCACATTGTCTCATCCAACCTATCATTTCCTCCTATCATATCCTATCTTACCATCCTTAACCATTTTATCCACATACCTATCCCATCTATCCATCCATCTTCCCTTCCTCCTTTTGATCTTGATAAAGACATAGGGGCATAATGTTGAACAATGATTTAGAAAAATCTCTTGATATACCTCATCCTTTTCAACCAATCCAATCATCCTTTTGTTCTATGTTTTGTCATGTAAAATCCTAAACATACTGCCTAGAATGGGGCAGGTTAGTCGTATAGTCTTTGGAGATCACATCCTCGCTCACCTATGAAACATACATCCATTCCATCCACTATTGTCTATCCTTTTATCCATTCTTCTATCATGAGATTTCCATTCCACACACTATCACCTACCCTTTTATCCATGCCATTATCGTATCTCCCATCCCATTTGTTTTCACCCATCCTTGTGTCCACTTATCTAATCCCATCTTTCTCCTTCTATCTAGACCCGGTTTTCCCTTATCATTGGTATCTAGCAACAAGGCTATCCAAACTACAATACAATGTCATCCCATAACAATCCCTCTATTTAAGAGCACTTGATTCATATTTTCTAGTTTATTTTGTAGGTCTTAGATGAGTAATAGCCAATAGGAGCTCATGACTAAGGTAGTATCTCTCAAACCTCATGTGAAGGCTAAGTAACCTTATCTATATTTTCATTGCATGTTGTATTTTCAAGATAATTTTATATTGTGCATGATATTTTCTCTTGATTTTATGGGTCTAGATGTGGGACATCAAGCAAGGTAAGCTTAAGTGTGTGTCAAGTTCCCACACCTATTTTAGGGAGTGACACTTGCTCAATTGTGTAGACTACCTTTCCTAAGGGGGAAAATATGTGAATGCCTATAATGGATAAGCATACATGACAAGTCTAACAATGATTTGATGGTCTAACACATGACCCATCTTACATGAATAAAACTCCCACTCAACCAATCCTAACTTGATGGAAGCATTAAGTTAACCCATATGACCTCTCTTTCCATTTATTTTATGTCTATCGGTCATTTTCTAAATATTTACACCTTTATTTGTTGAAAACTTATCTTTTAGCTATTAATTAACAAAATCACCCATTTTTAATAGATTCACCCCTTTGTAGAACATAAACCTACTTTGATGAATTCATTACTAGAAAAAAACTAGTGAACATGCTTGTTATTTTTTCCTACATTATTTTTTGCATGCATCTATTCTTGCACCAATTTTGGTCCTTGAACTCTTGTTCTAATCATGGACGAGTGCACCCAACATAGTAACACTCTAGTTATTCTCCCTAATTATGAATCTCTTAATATTAATAGAATGGAAAATTCTTTTGCAAGGGTCCTTTGATCATCTATTCTTGAAAATATCTTTCTTTTCTCCTCTTCACTGTTATGCATAGTAGCAAGTCTAGATTCTATTAAAAGATTGCACCAAAATTCTCACACTTTTACAATTACACAACTTCTAGGCTCTTCAAGGATACCACTTTTATTAGCTTCAAAGCTTCAATATCAATCACAAATAACAACATTCCTTTGCTTTACTTTTCTTTAGTCATTGTATTTGGTTTCCCACCTTCCTTCCACCAAAGGGAGAACTCAAACTTGGGAGGAGAAGGGATATTGAGTAGCTACGTCCCTAAGGACTAATTTTCCATTTACAATTTATAATACATCTTGGATTTCTCTTTGTTGCAAGTGTGGAATTTTAGTCATTTCATGATAGATTAGTTAATTTTCTTAGATTAGCTTAATTTTTATTAGTTAGTTTAGTTATTTTATTGCTTTGGTTTGGTTACACTCTACACCAACACTTAGATCTCTGATAGAGTAGTTTTAATTTATAAGATTAAATTAATTTAATACTTGCAAAATCTACTTTAGAACAACATTGCTATTCTTTCAAATCAACTCAAACAATCAAACAATATCAACAAAATAATTGATCTCTTTTCAATGAAGCAAGTATAATCAATATAACATTAAATTCATTGATTAATTCTAAGGGGCATGTGGTCCTCCTCTAATGCTTGGTAGTGTAGGATAAATTATGTCTTGCCCATGTTTAAGGATGATGGAAGGAAGGCCTTTAAGTGGTTCATTTGTGTGGTATGTGTGATGTTGGGTTGGCATTCTTGGAGACGTGTGTGAGCTTGCTTTTAACATGTTTCTTTAGTGGGATTTCACGAATGTGGCATTGGTTTTTCTACACTTGGGTGCATGGTGTAATTGGCTTGCAAGGTGTTTGTTTGTGGTGTGCCCCTTAGGTCTGTTGTATCTTATCATGACCTACAAAAGGAAGTTTTTGAAGCCAAGATACCCTTTCCTTCATGGTTATGTATAAGACATGCATTTGTGCTCTATTTTCAACTATCAAGAGTTGGCATCTCTAGGGTTTGTGAAACTAGTGCTCATCAATTCTACAAGGCCTCCCCACTCCAAGGTGATAATTAGGGATAATTTTATTTATAAATCAGTAAAGGTTGTGCCTAATGTTTCTCATAGGCTATGTTTTTTGCGTCTTTTTCTTCCCTTCCATTTTTAGGATTTTGAGGTGTTATGTGATGGTTGGAATGCATTTGTGAGAGCAATGCAATCAATGGATCTAAATAACACAATGGAGGATGCAAATAATCGCATGTTTAGGAGGATATAGAAAATTATTGCATGGACTTGAGGAAGGTCATTGTAAGTTTGATGGTTACTCACACAAAGGGGCATTTGGAGGTTTCTAGCACCTTCACTATTTCATCATTTAGTGTAGGGAAATTGGTTAAGGCACGTAAGTGCTAAGAATTTTTTCATAACATTAAATTTTCCTCCCTTTATGTCTTGGCACCGGGCTCTTCTTCCTCAGTGAGAAGGCTTGGTTTGGAATTTATTGTTATGTAGGTATGGGAGGGTTGGAGCATGGAAATCATCAATGGGATCAGAGGTTGGGGTGTCTCTTAACTTGTAGGTTGTGGGCTCTTTTATACTAGTCAATGTAGGTGGTTTTAGCTAATGGGTGCAAGTCAATGTTTCTTTTGAGTCCCTACATTTCTGTTGTTGAGTAGCATTTGGTCAATGGATGGTAGCTTACTGGTGTTTCTTTTGAGTCCCTCTTCCCCTCTCTCGCCCTCCCTCTCCCCCTCTCCGTGTCTCCCCATTCCTCCCTTCCACTCCCCTTATGTCTATTGGTGGTGGATGGAGATGAATCAAACACACAAATTGACCCAAATATGAATGCAACATTCAACAATCCATTGCCTGATGATCAAATAAATTACTATTGCTTGATGGAAAAACCATTACATGATGCCTCTATTTATAGAGGTCTTAATCATACAATACTAGTATATTGCATTTAATAATTTTGCTTTCTAGAACCTTCTTATCCTTATCTTGACACCTCCACAAACTTACTAAACCTTATCTTATCCTATCTAAAAACTCTAAGACTCCTTTCTAGAACCTTTCTACAATACTTATCATATAGAATCTACTAAGACTCACATTTTTGCCTTTCTCATTTAATTATGACAAATACAACAATTAATAATGTAATGGGAGAAATTAATCACCAACACCGTCCCCGTCTCCCTCTCCCACTCCCCCTCATTTATCGATGGCTAGTACTAATAATAAGATACACATTAATTTTTCTTGCTAATCTGACTAGTACTAATAATAATTTATCTTCGTGGCTAGTACTTTTCATAAGACACAAATTAATTCTAGTTAATAAATAGAGATTAGGGGATACTCAAACCTCCACAAAATCGTCTCTTTAAAATTAAACGAGGGTCTGTATGGTAACTTAGAGATGTTCTGTGATGATTGTTCATAAATTTCCTTACATTTTAGGGTTTCTTTGTTCAAGAGTATTGGCATCATTCTGGTGTGAAAATGTGCTGTTTGTCACTGAACCTTCAGCTTGGATTTCTTTGTGTGAATACATGCTAAAAAAAGCTTAGAAAGAAATCATATAAATAGATAATATCCTATTATTACATCGTTAAATAAATAAATAAGGAATCCTTAAATAGTAAGCTCAACATTAGATCTTTTTTCTCAACATAAATCACCTCTCTTATTTCTGTATTTGATATTGGCAAACAAATTAGATTTTTTTTCTCAAGATAAATCACCTCTCTTATTTCTGTATTTGATATTGACAAACAAATGTTTGATGGTATGAAAAATGATAAGTATTAGAATCCCATGTAGACAAAAATTGTTCTATTACTCAACCTAGAATTTCGAAGACAAAGTAGGACGGACTACATAAATCATTGAATGTTCCCGAATGGAAAGAATCTACTGAAAAGAACCAGCTGTTTAGATTTCTCTCCAGCACATGGTTCTCTCAAATGACCTGAAAAAATGAAATAATGCAATGGTCATCCCTATTTCATTCCTAAATGTATGGAAAACACTGATGGCTTTCTTAGCCTTTTATTTTATCATTCTCTGGTAGAAGGCGTGGGAAAGGAATATCACAATTCTTATGACTGACATTGCATATCAAACATTTTCATTGGCAATGCTTATTACCTGTCCTTATTTCTACTTTTGTTTTTCTCATGTAGATTGTGAAACAATTGAAAGTAATCATTCGTAGAGCTCCTGTCTTTAAAAAAAGTTGGTGGTGTCTCCTCAATCAAGTCATCTCTTAACAAAACGGCCCTACAAAAAGTAATATAGATCAACTTATCAAAAAAGCTATGTAAAATCTCCTCTCAAAAGAGCTCTATATTATTTAAATTATAACAAACTAAGTTATTTGAGACATGCCAGACTGAAAAAAGTTCTATTTTTATCTAATGATGTTAGAGGAGGAGCCATAGAATAAGGGTAATGACATGAGAGTAATGGTTGAGAAATAAACCTTCATTCTTGGTCGCTTCTCTGCGTTAAGCTTCCTGACCTCATACCGTATTTTCTTAGAAAAAAGCCTTGTTTGCCTCTTCTCCTTGTATCTCAGTACGCGAGCTTCTCTCACTCCTGGATTTTTCTCCACTGTTCTCAACCCATCTTCTATCATGCAACTGCTTTGCATAAAATTAATATTACAGTCCTCCACACCCCTCCAAAAACTCACATCTGGGACCAAACCCATGTCCACATTTTCCTGGATGAATAATCATATCCATTAGATCTATATAGTTTGTTCAGTCATGCATTGTTAGGGCAATATTTAAAAAGAAAAAGAGCCCAACAAAGACTCGATCAGACTGGACAAACTAAAAATTGTAAATCTCAACATATACGTCGAGCTTAGAACTCAACAGATGCTTAAGCGCTTCCTTAAAATAGTTAATAGCTCAATTCAGAAAAAAACAGCTCTGAGAGTGAAAATAACGTATTTCCTATGAGGGAAAGTCCTGCCAGCAAGAAAGCTTGTAATCCAGAAGGCTGGATGATATTCATTATCAAACTACTACTGTCACGACTCACAGAGGCAGATTGGAGCACGGAGTCAGAAAGGTCTGGATTTTTCGTTTAATGGAACCTAGGAAACATTGGACACATTAAATAAAGAGACGACAAGAAATCCATATTTGGGTAAGTTATATGAAAGATAATATTATGTGGAATTACAATGTAAATTATTTATTGGACGAGATTTCAAATATAAAAGAATTTTTTTATAATTTATTAGTTTTGACAGACAATCATTAACTTCAAAAAAATCTGCAATTTTGAATAGCTCTGGGCCCTGTCAGACCCCATCAACTGCCAGGTCCTCTCCAATCCCTATCACCCAAAATAATGGTGTGTATGGGTTCAATGATAACACTACACTTTTTCCTTTTTTAAACACAAAGGAATAGGTAGTCTTGCGCCCCTATAATCTCTGGGCTATACACACTGTGACGGCCAGGGCTTAAATTTGACAGTCACCCTTGCGTGTCAAGTAATTTTTTTTATGACAGTTATTTATTCAAAAGTGCCTTTAAAATATTATGAAATACATTAGTATAAGTAAATTATGTAAAAACCAAATACATATATCATCATAATCTTATATAAATTTTGACAGTTTGTTCAAAATCTCTCCTTTCATATGATATAGTCTTTTCAAAAAATTTGTATTTTACAGTCAAAATGACTAAATACAGCTATACAACTGTCAAATTTAACCCCGGTGACACTGTCCCTAACATGATAACACCATTCTTAATACAAATACAAATAAGATAAACCCAGCAGGTCAATAGTTCAATAGTTGCATTCTGAAAGGCTCTAAAACCAATAGGATTTTGGATTGAGCTAGCAATGAACAGGGAACGTTGATGTATTTCGTAGGTTTGGAAAAGGCAGGGATAATAGGATTTGTGGATTCTGCTCATTAGTATCAGTGGAGATAGAATGGCACAACATCATGGAGTGTAAGGCGTATGAGGACATCTAGTTCAATTACACAGATATGCTAAAAGTCAGATCTTTAATGGCCTTATTTGAAGAGCAGAAAATAGTAGAAACAGCAGGTTACCCAATCAAAATCCATAGCAGAAGAACCAAGACCAACAAAAGGTTAGAGGGCAGCCTGAAATAACTATTGTGGTTGTCCCTTAGTTTGTTTTGACAGTTCAGTTTTACTTCCTAGTCTCATACACTGTCTAGTCTCATAGACGTTATTAAAAACTTTCATTTCATTTCATAACTAAAACTCAAAAGTTTGAAAGAGGAAGCATGAAAAGAAGTGAGCTTACAATTTCGCAGTCGTCTTCATCGTCAGAGTGGGGGCACTGGCCATCGTCAATAAAAAGCGAACCTCGGCCAGACCAAGCACTGAGCACTTGCTGATAATCCAGCTTGAGAGAAAGGTTAAGTGAAGGCTCATCCCGCTTCAACCAATCCAAGGAAGAAAACTTATCCTTGTCCACCTTCAATTTATTCCTAAACCTCATTTGCCCATTCCGAAGACCATCAACATTGCGTCTGAGGCCTCGAATGGCAGAAACATAACTTCTGGTCTGCACCCCATCAGGATGGCATTGCTCGGGCAAATCAACAGAAACAGAATCCATCCCTCCCAAAATCGTATCCATCCCACCCTCAAAATCACTCACCTCAAGAAACGATTCTTCCGTGAGGGTCTCTTCCTCGGTCTCTTGATCAAATCCCGGGGAATCAGCCCTAACAATGGAAGGAGAAGGCAGGGGCGATTCGACATGGTTGAAATTGGAAAGAATGAGGGGCAATTCCTCTTCCACCTCTCTCAGCTTGCTCAAAAGCGCTGGCAACTCCTGCAGAAGCTCTGTTTTCTCAGCAGGGCTCCTGGGCTCAATTTTAACCAGCGGGCAAACATCGCCCTCATCTGGGAATAGCCGGGGATAAATCGTATAGAAAGCTGCAATAGCTTTGCTGTAAGAATTATGCGGTCTGCCCCTTCTCGTTCTGCGCTTCTTCACAGTAGAATTGGAATTGGAATTGGATTCTCCGCCTGGTTTTGCTAAGCATATGTTGGCGCTCTTCGATTCAGATATTGCAGATGAGGAGGAGGAAGATGATGTGAGGGAGTTTTTGGAATCATGGTGGGGGAATAATTTAGGTCTAATAGGTTGAAGAGTATAGGTTGTGCAAGACGTCATGGATTCCAGGCATTTAACAAAGCTGCCACTCGCACTGGCAACCACATTTGTATTTGTCTCTGCACAGCTCTCTGCCTGGCGTTGCTCCCACCAATCTCTTACTTATCAAGTGTTATCCGGCATTTAAGATAGATTTCTTATCTACAACGTGGCTGTCTGTGACTGGTTAAATTTTGAATCGTCCTATATTGCTATCCGGATTGTGTTGCTGTGGGATTCACGGGTGCTTGTGTCAGCATAAGTCACGAAAATATCTCATGTGACAGAGAATACCAACCTCGCTTTTTCATCACTGTGCTTGGACAGAAAATTTCATGGGTCATGTCGAGGTTGTAGAGCTGACGTGTAAGCTTTAAAATCACGGCTTACAATGAAAGGCCATTATCAGTGTCATACGATCCGAAGTGGCCAAATGCAAAGAAAGCTCGCATTAAATATCACAACGAATTTAATGTCCTCTCACCATCGATCACGAACTTTGTGAACATGTGATGTAGGGGAGAGGGCCCATAGTTGAGCGGGGTTGGTCCCGGGTAGAATAAGGACACTCCCAAGCTCGAGGGAGGTTCCTTGGGAGAGTGTTGCAATTCTCACATAGGTCCGCCTCCCTAAAGTGTACCTCCTTTAGGGACTGGGAGTCCAATGATCAAGGTGGGGTCGGTTTTTGCACTCTAAACTTTGTGACCATCCAGGGAAGAGGGCCCCATAGTGGAGCAAGGTCCTATATTCGATATAGAAGTTGATTAAGGTGGGGTCATGAATTGGGTTGTTTCTCCACTCTAAACTTTGTGACCATGTAAGGGAGAGGGCTCCATAGTGGAGCAGGGTCCTACACTGGGAATAGGAGTTGACCAAAGTGGGACCAACTATAGAGTGGTATTTACTCAAAAATTATTTTAAATATTCATAAAAACAACACTTTATTGCACCAAAAAGGCATAAGTTAGGGTCCAATCATTGTTCAAAGATTATTTGTTTATTAATTAATTTTTATTTAGTCAAAATAGGTGGGGGAGAGATAACTTACATAAATCTACCTACCAATGAAAGCAACTAACACACAATGGACACATTCCCTATTGAAAAGATCTAAAACCTAATATCTAATATTAACCCTATATATTAAAAAATACACTTTAATTGTCCCAACTACATATGAAGCAACCGCTCATAATAAAATATTATTTTTCAAATATAAACTCCTTTGTAAACAAAATGCATGGCCAAGTGTCCCATCAAACAAATGGATACATACCATAATAAAATACTATTTTTTAAATATAAACTCCTTTATAAACAAAATGCATGGCCAAGTGTTCCATCAAACAAACAGATACGTCCCATATCTTTTCACCCACTGAATTTACTCAAGTGATATTTGCCTAACTACTGGTCACTTCCTCTATGGATACCTGCAAGCAACACACTCAAAGGTGTAAGGCTCACCAATCAAGCCGTCAAAACAAGAGGACATAAATTTAAAATTTCAAATCAAACAAGCATTCGACCAAATCAATCAACTCTCAAACTTATTACCAAATTCAAAAAGTTTAACATCCATCAAATCCATCTGTTCATCTCAAATGAATCAATACATTTAAATCAATTTGAACCATTCAAATGAAAATGTACAAATCAACAACAATTCCTATCACATATTGTTGTAAATACCTCCATTTTTCTAGTTCAATTTTCTATAGCCCTTACAAAAAACTCCTACAAAGTTCAAATTGTGCGTTGATATCTATAATACTATAAGTTCACACTATACTGTAAATGCTTATCTATTGTAGCTTTTTCATTATCTTCAATTATATGTCGTTTTTGCTTATCTTCAATTAGCTTTCTCTTTATCATGTTTTCTATTTTTAGTAGATATCAGTTTTCCACAGTTCATGATAATGAGAGATAATGTTTTGGTTTATTTATTAGGTAAGTTTATAGTTATATAGTAATAAGGTAAAATAAACATGCTCGAAAACTAACTTCATATACTGGAAAACTCATGCATACTAGAAAACTATCTATTTTTCCATTTCTATTAAGTAAATAATCATCATTTCTTTTTATTATTAAATATATTGACATTTAGAATGAAATACTTTGAATGCAATGGAATAGGAGGTTTTTTAAGGTTCACAAGTCCAAAAATATATAAATACCACAATATAAACTACAAACTATAACTACTCTAAGTTCATATTACCTTACCATTTTTTTGTAAACATCAAACTATCAAACTAATATTGTCAACATCAATTCAAAAACTAATCTTTTGTTTAGCCTTCACTGTGAACTATCAAACTCAAATTACAAACTAGCACTGGTAATGAAAATAGTATAACAAAAGTTCTATTGTTTGTGAAAGATACTATAAATTTGTTTTCGTTGCTCATTATATTAAAACTATTTAAACTGAATACTACTATTCGTTATTCACTTGCAACAAAAATTTAAACTATTGACCTCACTGCATGCATGGCTAAGTAAAAAATTTTTGTCTCCCTATCACGTACAAGCCCACGTGGAACTTGAAAGTTAGGTTGCACCACTTTACAACTCTCTCTCTTAATCAACATAGTTGATTATCTTCAAAGCCACAATAATGGTTGGTAGAATGTTTAATTGAATGCAATGTTTAGTTGAATGCTTAAGGCTCTTTGTTTCATTAACTTTCTACTGAAAATATTCAAAAGATTTCAAAATTTAAAATTGATGTTCAAGGTTGTTTGTTTCAATGTGTGGTTTTTGTAATGGTGCTCCATTTTTTTAATAGTCAATGTGTGGCTTCTATATCTCTACAAATGAAGAATAGACTTCAAATGGAGACCCACTATGGCACAAAGACATTGAGGACAACATTGCCTCTGTGAGGACAACATTGCCTCTATGAGGCCAACACTTTTGCATTTCCGTACATGTGACTATTTAGCTTACTGTTGTTGGTATTTTTATATTTATGGGACTGTTGTTCCCAGATTTTCAAACTATTAAACCTTATTATGTTAAAGGAAAACGAATTGGGTGATGTTAGTTAGATGTTTGCTTTAAGAGAAAACAAATTGGGTGATGTTATATAGATGTTTATTCTAGTAGGAAAACTAATTGGGTGATGTCTGATTAATGTTTACAATACAGAAAAACTAATTGGGTGAGGTTAGATAGAAAATTGTCATGTGATTTTATTATGTTTATAAGAACTGTGGTATGCTTTAGAAATACATGTATTAAATTTGCTTCGGCTATGATATGTATATGTGGAATTAACTTTGAGATTGAGAGTGCAGGTATTTCTAACAAAACCACAGATACAGAAGATTATTCCACACCGTATGTCGTAACCCCTTGTGAAGCCGATCTAGTTCCATGAGGAACCAAGATCAACTCTGTGTTTGGTGCAATGTTGTAATGTTGTAATATTGTCTTGCATGAGGTTGAATGGGTTAGGTCTACCCTTTTGTAAAATTAAATTATGATTTGTGGTGTAAGAATTGTATTTGAATTTCATTTTTTTTAATTTAAATTTTTGGGACCCTTTTCTTGTGTCTTAACTTGACCCTGGGTGTCCTAACTAAATTTAAATTGACCCTGGGTTATACCCCATGGGTCTAGGGTCACTTTTGACTTGGGTAACCCTTAGTTAACCTCTGTATGGTCACTTTAACTTCACAGTGAAGTTAAGTGACGAATTTGGAGGCATGGGAAGGATAGGATGAGTGGGATCAACACTCAAGCCCATCTTTTCTCCATTTCCAAGGCATGAAATGACTTCATGGTCCACAAATAAAGGAGGGGCTTATCTTCTTGTTCCCTCACTTTTGGTGAGAGTTCCCATGAAGTGGTGTGGTCCTTCATGGGTGGGGATATTTTTTAATTCCACTTGGGATAGTGGGGATTTTTTTAACTCCACTTGGGATAGTGGAAAAAGGAGTGGGGATATTTAAATATTATAATCTTAAAAAAAAATCATAAATATTACAATCTTTAATTCATTTTTGTCCTCACATGTGAATTTAAAATTCACAAATAATGTGAGCCCTTGATGTCATAATCCACTCTTCCCAAAAAAATAAATTTTTAATTCATCCACTATGAATTTAAAATTTACAAATAATGTGAGCCCTTGATGTCATAATCCACTTTTCCCAAAAAAATAAATTTTTAATTCATCCACTATGAATTTAAAATTCACAAATAATGTGAGCCCTTGATGTCATAATCCACTCTTCCCCAAAAAAATAAATTTTTAATTCATCCACTATGAATTTAAAATTTATAAATAATGTGAGCCATTGATCTCAACTCTTGATCCTCACCTTCCATTCTCTTTTCAGAAAATCTATAAATAGGACCCTTCTCTAAGTAATTAGGGGGACTAGATTTTTGCAGGAGAACTTGATTCTTGTAGGGGAACTTCATTCTTGCAGGGGGCTTCATTCTTGCATTCTTATCATGCCTAATTTCTTCTTCTGGCATCCTCATAATGCCTAATTCCTTCTCTATTCTCCTCTTCGTAGCCTCATAATGCTGAAATCATTCTAGCCATCCTATATCCTCCATTCATTATCCCTTACTTGTGATCATAGAGAGATTGTGTTGTTTTTAAGGAGAGATTGGGAGAAGACACTAAGTGTGGAGCTCTTCATCAACTTCATCCATTAAAGGGCTTTTTAAGGTTGGTTTTCATGACTGTTTTTTGTATTTCTATTTGTTGCATGAAGGATGTGTGAAAATTATATATTTTGCTTGTGTTGTAAATTTTGTTATTGTGGAAAAATTTTATTGGGTTGTTGACAGAGCTTCTTCCACTTGGGAGAAATACTCATCAACTGTGGGGTGTTGACAGAGTGTCTTCCACTTGGGAGAAATGCTCATCAAGTGTGGGGTAAGGGAGGAGTGATCCTCCTCGAGTGCATGCCTTGTTTCTTTTGAGATGTTGAAAGCCTTGAGGGCATTTGTGTGAATTTGAGAAAATTGGTTATATGGCTTGAGAGCCAAATATGATATTCCTTGGAATCTGATGATCTTGTTTGGCTTGAGGCTATGAGAAAAATTGTGTTGAAATATTGTGAAGGGTGATACTCTAGAGTTGAGTGTGTCCACTCTCTTACCCCTCTGTAAACTTACTTTTGTTGAGTTTTTGTGTTGTGTAAATATCCATGGGTGTATGTGTGTTTCAGTGTGTTGTTTTATTTTTATTTTTTTACCTGTTGTGAAGTGGATTTGAAATTCTTTAGGTGTGTGGATAATCTCCCTAACTCGGGGGTGACCCCCTTGCGGGTCTACGGTAGGGAGGAGAGCAGCTTGTGTGGTGTTTCTTTCCTTGTGTGATATGCAGGTTTTCTAGGAACTTATTGTGAAGCTTGGAGAAGATTATTAGATCTTAAAAAATATTTTATTTTCCTTAAGTCTTATGGAGAACCTAATCTTTTAATAGCTCCTTCCTTGTCGCTTTCTCAAAAGGAGAAATTATCTTCCTATTGATGTATAAATTGTTATTTTTGGAGTTGTGAGGAAATCCTCTGTGATTGGATTGTTGATTGTATTCTACTCTTCATTAAGTTTTACCATTTTAAAATGAGGAAAGGAAGAGGAAATTTGTTTTTAAAAGGATATTAGAATTGTCTAGTTCCTTCTACTTCTACTTGCAAAGTTGTGAGTTAGTTGATGTTTTAAGTAAGTTTGTAAAAGTATTATTCCTGTGCAAGCTTAGTAGAAATATTAGTTTTAAATTTTGTTAAAAGTCAAGTTGTAATTTTGCTACCATGAAAGAAATGAAATTTGGGTTGCAGTATTGCTTTTGAAATTACCGCCACCTTGAAGGTCTCTTCCTAGGGTGGGGACCACTTTACTATTCAATTTTCACTATTTACTATTCACTTTCCACTAATCACTATTCATTTTTACTATTCACTATTTACTTTTACTATTCACTTTTCACTATTCATTGAAGGCAAACTTATGTAGTTTAAAACATTTGACTTGAAATAGAAATTTTAATCGAAGAAAGTGGGATTTATTTATGCATAATAATACGAATTGAACAGATGTTTAAACTCTAAGTTGCAATTTAGAAATACATTGTTTATACAATTACAATTTAAAAAGAGCATAGGTGAATATATTTTAATTTTAAGGAAGAGTTTCTCAGAAGTTTTAACAATTATCCCAAATTAAATGACAGGAAAATGAAGAGGAAAGTATGATCCCTTCATTTACAAAGGATACTGAAAATAAACGCAAACAAGCCATCAGAAGTATTCCATGAGTGGCCATTTTAAACTCAACTGTAGATTTAAAGAATAAACATCCAATTGAAAAAAAAAAGAGACAGAGAAAGAACAGCTAACCTTGGAAAATAAAGAGGAGAAAATGCGCGGCATTTCTGAACAGGGCTAAGAGAACTAAGTAAGTTTAACCTAACGTTAAACCTGTTTAGGAACAAGTTGATTAATAAAATTAATTCAAACGTTGAACTAAAACCTAGAACGGAACCCTAGGGGGACTGAGTCAAGTGAAGTTAACCAACCCTGTGTAAGTGATCTGGTTTACCAAGAAATTAGGACTAATGTAAAGGATGTAGTGTTATTGTTGTTCGATAAAGAACGTGAAGAAAAACAAAAATAGGATAACATAAGAAGATCTTGCACAACGGGAAGGGGAATGAGATAGAAATACAATCAAAATGAAATTTTAGAGAAACGGTAAAATGAACGTGATAGAAATACAATCAAAATTAAATTCCAAGAAAAGGAAGAGAGGGCAAATGAATAGGCTTGGATGAAAATACTAAGTCTGAAGGAGGAGAAATTAATATTAAATTCTAGAGAATGGAAGAAAGAAAATAGATGATCGTGCTTTGTTGAAAAATGATCTATCACCTAAAACAACTGATGTTCAAATATAATTCGTGAGATTAACCTAAGTCAAGAAACCACGTGCTTCCTTGCGTAGGGTGTGCGCATATGTATTTGGTACGCCGCCGACAACTGTATTGTATTCACCTTAAAACGTATGCCGCCAAGCACGCCTACGCGTGCGAGGGGATTTTTGAGGAAGAGAGGGAAATTTTTTGGTATTTCGTGTCATGACCACTTGGCGCATGTGGACATGACATGTGTGATGCGTGTTGTGACCGCATGGGAAATGTGGGCATGACAGCCTCCACATAAAAGAGGAGTACGATTACCACCAGAGGAAGAAATTCAAGTCATTAACAAGACCACTCTACAACTAGTTGAGGTAGTTGTTCAAGTGAATGCAGTTGTTAGAACCAAAAATATTTCAGTGCAGTGGGAGTGGATCAAAGAGGACATCGATTCAACTCTTAAAGATGTTGAGGATAATGAGATCTCAATAAGGAGTGTAGCAAAGATATAGAAAATCCCTACCACCACACTCAACAATGAGTTATGTGGTATAACTTCAACTTCAAAGAAAGGTCCTCCTATAGTCTTAAATGTAGAGGAAGAGACATTAATTGTAGAATGGCATAAAGAGATGATTGCAATGGGCCATGGACTTCAAATTATAAATCTTAAGGTAGAAGTTGCACAAATATGCCAAACACGACCCAACCCAACGATGAGATGCCCGGTAAGTCATGGTGGACTAGTTTTAAAAGGTATAATCCTAAACTCACATTGAGGACAGCGAAAGGCCTTAATAGAGACAAAGCACTAAACCTAATGCCTGTAGTTGTGTTCATATTCTATGTAACATTGTCCAAATCCTATTATGTCAATTCATATGGTCCTCAAAGAATATGGAATTACAATGAAACTGACATTCATGTAGGGAGAAATGGATCCATGCAGGTGTTGGTGAAAAGAGGTAGCTAAAATGTATTGTACATCATGTTAGTTTAAATAAGGTCTTTATGTATCTAGTTGAGATATCACCTTTACTAGGATTGACATATTCACACTTAGCTTAAGTTTACTTAGCTAAATTAAAATTTGCCTTGCCTCATGTGGTGGAGACATGTGTCATCACTCTTATGAGACACATATTGCATGTTTGATTGCCACTTGCATGAGCACTTGTCACTTAGATCACAAGTGTCACATCTTTGGAGGGGTAGTCAATTGTTGACTCCTACCTTCCTACCTCCTCTCTTATGCCTATTTATACAAGGCATATTGTACATTCTAATTATCTATTGGGAATACCAATTAGGCTTATTATTTGTGCACATAGCTTATGGAAGTATATTTAGGTTATTTCTTGTTGATCTTGGTTAATTCTAGCATGGTATCAGAGCCATGCTAGGAAAACCCTTCCCGTTTTGAGAAAATCCTGCATCTAGCCTAGTCAAGAGTTCATTGTAGAGCTAAACGAACCTCGTCATTGAGTCCGAAAGGCCCGAGATAGTTAAGATAGCCTCTTGTTTTGTCAATTTTTGACACTGTCAATTTTCAAAAAAAAAATTGCCCCTGCCCCTTGTACCATATGACGATACAGAATTGTACAAAATTTTTCTTGCCAAGGAAAGCAGATTTTTGTTAGCAAAATGAATATTTACAGGATTCTCCAGGATTTGGGTGATTTTTTCAGTTTTGGGTTGAGTTTTTTGGTCATTTGGCCTTTGCTCTCCTACCTAGTTGAGGGTTTCAACTCGTGCTATTTTTTGGATCCCCTGAGTTTGCAATCTCAACTACCTGATTTAGGGCTTCCAAAATTCTTTCGTTGTTGGTCTACATTCTCCTTTTTGTTTGTAGTTGAAGGTTTTGATTGAAGTGTTTTTGGATTAAAGGTTTTGTTTTTTGGGCTTTGTCCGACTCCTATTTCGTGACTCCCCGGATCGATCTCGGTGAGCTTTTGTTCCCTGTTTCTTGGCCATCTTCGACCCTTACATATCCTTTCCATTCATTGCATCGGCCAAGGTTTTGTTCCAGGTCACCGTTGATCTCTTCATGTTGCATGAGATTCTAAGCCTCAAGTGCTTCATCAAACAAAGATCGATGCCCTTCACACTTATGTAGCTAATGTCTTCTTAAATTCAAGGTCATGGGTTTCATTACTATTAGCAAGAAATGTAGAGGGGATACCGGTCTGAAGATCTGGTCCTCAGTCAAGTCTTTGTAGTCAGTTTATATCATGGTTAGGTAGTTAGAGATTAACAACAAAACATAAAGAATAACCAAACATAGTATCACATATATACCAAAATAAGATAACACACACAATTACTCGGTACCGGCAAATCTCCATATACATTAACAACAACCAAGTGTCCACATCATAGATCCATCCTCTGGCAGGTCTAAGTCTCTACCTCACCAATTACATACATGACTTCTAGGTCATTGTTACATTAGAATATATCGTATTCTCCTATCATGCTTAGTTGTGTTCTACTATCTCCTATCTCTCTATATATACTATATCTAATATATTTAGGGATGTGTCTTCTGTCAACTTCCGGCCTCCACCTAATGTGAAGTATCCTTCAGTCAGCTCTATTCTATGCCAAGTATCCTTCTAACAATTACCGTGAAGGTTGCAGTTTTAGTTGCCATTCAACAATGCCATATGTGAAAGTCATCAATTCATGAAGAGATCATTATTCAAGAAGAGATCACCATTTTGAAATCTTCAAGTTGTAGTTTGGCATTCTTTGTTTGCAGCTTTCAATACAATCAAGGTCACTTCCCCATTTGTATTTGGCCAACTTTATCCCTTTCTTGCCCTCGACTTCCACATTTGTGTGATCATGGTTAGAAAGCATCACTATTTTTTTAGTGTTTGAAGTTTGCAGGCTCAACGACCCACACCTCCATGCCCCCTCACATCCATGCCTACCCATCCTCTCTAATGGCTTCCAGGCCCTTGATTCAGCCTACATAAGGCCTATAATGCCTCGGGCATTTGTGCCTTTTTTATTATAGACTTATATTTGGTTTCCACTACTGTTATTAATGATGATGCTTTATTTCAACATTGAGGTGATCTCGATGAGATTTTGCTTGGCATCTAGACTTTAGTATGGGTGCATATGTTATGAATTTATTTGATGATCTTCTAGCATGTATTTCACTACTTATGCTCATGTCAAAGGTTTGTAGTTTCATGGGATTGGTGGGTTATTACTGTTGAACTGCACTGGACAATTGAGTGGGGGGGTGAATTAGTTGTCCTAAAACTTTTAACCAAATATGATCATCAACTTATCAATTACTTATATTCAGATATAACCATGAAAACATTAAATGAGAAGCTCAACACAAAAGCATAAACAACACAAGAGACACTAGATTTTTATGTGGAAAACCCTAAAAGGGAAAAACCACGGTGGGTGTTAGCCCACAGAAATATATATAAGTTATATCAATACCGAAAAATAGAGGCTCACTGTAAAGAAAAGGTTGACTGCCTATGGATGGCTCACTACCAAAGGGTGGCTCACTGGCAAAAGAAGGCTCACTGCCAAAGGGTTGAACTGAGATAACATCTACTCCTTGCCAAGGTTTAGCTCCATTAAAGCACAAACACCTCTGCTCTACTTTGCTACCTTACTTCACTTTATCTTCGCATCTTCGCACTTGGATATATTTGCATGACTCAATTACAAGTATTTATACACTATATCAACCTTGGAATGATCATCAAGGTTAGCATTACAATCATCAACCATTAGAACAATCTCTAAGGTCGGCACTACATACATTAAAATAGGTCTAGACCTAATATAAATTTAGCTAAGGAAAAGATGTAAGAATGTATGCGGATCATGCCATGCCTTAGTTGGGACTCAAACACAATCTTTTACGCTACAACACGCTATCACAATCTTTGATGCATCTCTGCAGGTGATGAATTCAACCAGGTCGGCCAAGATTGATGGTAACACAAGTATTCTCAAGAACACGCTTCATGCACAATCTGAATTACACCTTGCAGACCAATTTGAATGTAGGAGCATGATTAGGAGACATCCATAGGCACATTGTAATCACTAGGAACACCCGCACGATCTCTAACAACTCTATCAGTAAGATTCTTCAAATCGGAGCACAAGAACAACACTGCCAGCCACTACCATGAGTAAAAGATAGCTTGTAGACCACCAAATCATGAACCATTACACTTGAAGGCATTTAACATCATCACAGACTTACTTCCAAAACCACAAACCAAAATACTTCAATGCAGAGGAATGCGGAGCAAAACACTTTCTCCCTGTCACCACCAAACACACAGGAAAAGTTGTTTTCACTCTAGTGAACATAACTCACTCAATTCTTCATACTGGAGGCTCAAAATTGTAGTATAACATCTTCACACAGGATTCTAAATAACTTCCAATCCATAGGTAGATATATTTATTCTACAAGAAATGCAGAGCATTCTTCTAGACTATTCTTCTGCATGTAATGCATTGTTTCTATTGCAACACATTGTTATCACTGGAGGGGCTAATTTTCTCAATATCCTCAACAAAGTAAGAGTATAGTTGACATGAATGATAACACAGTTATGTTGACATCAATGAAAACACCGATTAGGCACATACTTGCAACAATTACTGTCGATTCATCATGGATTTATCTAGAGTGGCGCATCCGATTACTTCTCTTTAGAGGAAAGGGAAGAAGATTATTTGGTCAGATCAGTGTGAGAGAGAATTCTAGATGCTCAAGGAGCAATTGACTAGTGCACCAATCCTTGTAGTGCCTAACCCTGTAGTGGATTTTGTAGTTTGCACTGATGCTTCGTTGGATGGTTTGGGTGCAGTCTTTATGTAGAAGGGTCGATTGATTGCCTACATGAGTCACGGAAGCTCAAATCTCATGAGTTGAACTACCCTACCCATGATTTAGAGTTGGCATTGATTGTCCATGCACTAGTGTGATGGAGAGAATTTATTTTGGGTCATCTGTTTGAGATTCATACCGACCATCACAACTTGAAGAATATCTTTACGCAACCTAATTTGAATACTCGTCAACATTGCTAGATGGAATTCCTTTGTGAGTATGACTTTGGTGTTCAGTATATCAAAGGGAAAGAGAATGTGGTTGAAGATGCTTTAAGTAGAAGGTGCCATGAGGTCTCATTTTTGTCCCTGAGCACGGATTTGTGGAGTCATATTTTGGAGAAACTTCTAGAAGATTCTTAGTATTAGGAGGTTAGATCTGAGATAGAGTCTCAGAGGGCTCTGGAAAGTAGATTTTTTGGTTATTCTTTAGAGCCTGATGGGCTATTGCAACATCTTGGTGGCCTTCACATAGTTGTGTTGTTTGAGGCACATCATGCTTCTTATGTAGGGCATCTAGGTGTGAAGAAGATGCATGCTGATCTTCGACAATTATTTCATTAGGCAGGGATGAGGCGTGATATTGTTGATTTTGTGGCTAGGCACCTTGAGTGCTAGAGAGTGAAGGTAGAACATCAACACTTGACATGTCTTCTTCAACCGCATGCCATTCTTGAGTGGAAATGGGACATGATATCTATTGACTTTATTGTTGGTTTTTTTGTGTCTTCTCGCCATCATGATGTTATCATGGTGATAGTAGACAAGATAACCAAAGTTGCCCATTTTTTCACCCATGAGGATGTATTATAGTGCAACATATGTGGCACACACCTTTATAGAGGAAGTAGTATGGTTGCATGGAGTACCTTGTAGGATCATTTCTGATCATGATCCTATATTCACATCATTGTTATGGATATCCTTCCAACATGCTTTAGGGGCTTAGCTTAATTTTAGCTCAGGCTATCACCCCAAGATAAATGGATAGACAGAAAGGGTGAACCAGGTATTGGAGGATATGCTCCAAATGTATGTCATGGATCAACAATCCCGATGGGAGGACTATTTGTACCTTGTTGAGTTTGCCTATAATAATGGGTACCATAGTTCTCTTGGTATGGCACCTTTCCAGGCTTTGTATGGATGACCATGTCGGACTCTCTTGAGTTGGGACAAGCTTGAGGACTAGGTTCTACTTGGTCCTAAGATGCTTCAAGACATGGAACAGTATATGGTTAGGATCAAAGAGTAGTTGTTGACTACCGAAGATAGACAAAAGAAGTATGTTAATGCCAAGAGATTGGATCGACACTTCTCAGTTGGTGACCATGTTTTTCTAAGAGTGCAACCGCACAAGAGCACAATCAGTTATGGAAAAGCTTCTAATCTCGCACTAGGTTTTGTGGGACCTTTTGAGATCCTTGAGAGGATTGGTCTAGTTGCTTATCGGCTTGCCTTGCTGCCTAGTCTTTCATGCATCCATGATGTGTTCCATGTCTCCGTACTCAGGTAGTATATTTTAGATGTGACACATGTTCTTGATTGGGGTACTTTGCAGGTCAAGGAGGTTGAACAACTTTCTTTGGAGCCTGTCCACATTTTACAGGATCAGAGGTTCGCACTTCAGGGTCAAGACCTGGATCAGGTAAGGGTCCAACAAGATCTGCTAGATGACTCTTTAGGTACTTGGAAGGATGCTACACCATTGAAGGCTTTATATCCCCATCTTTTTGAAGGATTTTAGAAGTAAGCCTAGACCTAGGGGGGAGGATGTAATGCCTCAAACATTTGTGCCTTTTTTATTATAGACTTATATTTGGTTTCCACTATTGTTATTAGTGACGATGCTTTATTTTGACATCGAGGTGATCTCGATGATATTTTTCTTGGCATCTAGACTTTAGTATGGGTGCATATGTTATGACTTTATTCAATGATCTTCTAGCATGTCTTTAACTACTTATGCTCATGTCATATATGTATATGTGATTTTCATGTTATAGACTAATTATTGATATTTGTGGATGATTCTTGTTTATGAGATATTTATGGATTGCATATTTATCATGCCACTTTGGGTGTTATACTATGCTTCAACTATATTGTATGGAGCAGGTACGTCTAATGTTTTATCTAAGTGTGCAGGTACCATTGTTCCCCAATGATGGTTATATTGGAGATGTTGCATAGGGTTGTTTACTTGCTTAGCTTTATTATCTCACTCATGTCGAGAATGATATGTATCTTGCTTAACCCCATGTGTTTTTAGATCCTAATTGGTGGCGATTCAAGATTCCATGTATCTTTTGCAAACCCCTAACTTGGTGATTGTTTATGAGTGTTTGCATGATCTTGACATTTTTCATATAAAATATGTTTAATGTGCTTTATTTAAATTAGAAATATTTGATATCCCATAATGCTTGAATAAATTGATTATTGTAGGAAAAATATTCACTTTACTTAATTTCCACACAAAAGGATTTAGCATAGTGGGAATTGGAATATTGTTCAATCAATTTTTAATAAGCATAAGCATTTTATTAAACTATTTAAGTTAGTAGAAATGCAATGTATAAGATGTTTAAATTAGTATTTTACAAATAAAATATCTTTTGATTTTAATTTTTTTTTTAAAGAAATAAATTCAAATGAGTTTTATATTCAATATATGAATTAGGTTTTTTTGCATATAAAGGGGACAAATAGACTTATTTTTATGGATTCCTCTCTATTTTGGCTCCCAAAAAACCTCTCTTTGCTTGAGGAAGAAAGATTTTTCTATGAATTGAAAGGGAAGATTTTCTTTCTTGTTGGAAGAGGGATTGATTGGGAATTTCTTTGAGGATGCTTGGAGTGTGTGTGGCAAAATATTGATTGCAAAAACTCTTCATTTGTTCTTGGAATTCAAGCTTGTTGGAAAGGTATGATTCCTAAATCTCTCTTTGTTTTCAATTCTTATATTCTCTCCTTTGCCATGCCACCATGAGTGGATTGTTATGGCTCCATTTAATAGAAATGAGAGTTTAGAATGAATTTGTAGTTGAATTTATTTAATTGATTGAGTTCTTGGGTTGGGAAACTTGTAAAAACAAAAAAAAGCTATGACAAAATTTATGTAGAAATGCCCAATTCAATTTTATTGCATAAGTAGAGTGTTGTTCATATTTGAAACAATGGGTTGTTGTCCATTTTTTGATTGAGCTTGAAATAAGGAAGTTAGAAAAATATCCAAGGTAGAAAAGCAACCTTCAATGGTGGAATTGAGGGTTTATGGTTATTTTGCATATGGGGAAAAAATGAAATTTTACTTTTGAAACCCTTCCTTGATGAATTTAATTACAGATGAGTAGTCTCCCTTATGAAATTATTTTACATCTTTTAAATTTATGTTGTGATTTTCATTGCCTTGTTTTCTGTGCCATGCCCAATTTGTCAAATTGGTGAAATGGACATGTAGGAAGAGGTATAGGGTAAGAAATGAGTGACTCTTGCCATGTACCATGATACTAAGTGATCATTGGAATTAGCGAGCGGAGGGTTTAATCAAGATCAACACTAAACACATTTAGGTATTTAAATGTAATTGTAAGATTTCTATGCCAAATGTAGATGCTTTCCTAGATCTAGTTGAGGTGGTAAAGAGCATGTCACGACTTGTAGAGTTGGTGAATGCTAGAGTAGACCCCATGATAGGGAGGCCAACTACTCTTATGCTACGAGATTGTTAAGCCCTCTTAATGACACTCCTTGTCTTGACCACTATGTCTCTCTTCCTTTTCCTTACTGTCTGAGTTATTCTCGATGTGTGATGTGATCCTTGTGTTTACTTGTGAATTGAGATGTTTGATCCATGATTTCAAATGTGTTTTGTGGTATACACATTTTTTGGCATGTGTGAATCCTCTTATCCTTTGTTTGGCGTGAGTGTGTATTCTACCCATGCGACCATCTCCTAGGATAGTGGGGTGGGCCTAAGGGCACCACATAGTTGGGTGGCATTGAACCACTATTGGGGACTTGCAAGATCCTCAAGAGTGGATTAGAATCATGTTTAAGGCATGGATCCTTATATTGTTAGCCTTTCTCATTGTATTGGTTTGGAAGCAAATGTCTAATTTAAGGACGTTAGTGTCCTAACTTTGTATCATTTATTGTAATTGATCCTCCATGGTTGAGGATATTATAATCCATCCACATAAGTGGTGATGGTCTATTCATTGGTTTAGTGCTATCAACGTTGGTGTCGAAAGTGCATTATCTATTGTTATGCTTTCCTTTCATTATGATGCTTGTTATAAAATGAAGTAGAACATTTCTATCATATTTTGGTTAAAATGAAATTAGTTTTGGTGCCAAATCATGTTTAGAAGCATTAGAGAAACTTGTAAGAAAATCTAGGTTGAACTTGTTGATTTTGGGATAAATTATAGATGCTACCAAGACTAGCACCCATTGCACATGGACCACAACACTAGGCACTAGTGTCCTTGACTACACTGCCTAGACATGGACCACATCGCTATGTGCTAGTGTATAGGACTACAACACCTAGCACTAGTGTTTGAGATAGTGGGGCCCAACTCGGGTGTTTGGACTTGATTGTAGTGCCTCGTTCTAACAATTCTGCCCTCTAGTGTAACTTATTGATGGAAGATGTTCTTTTATCCCCCTGATTCTATCCATATATCCATTTTCATGATTGTGATTTGTATTCTGAACATCATTCCCTCTTTTGTGTGGGAAGCATGTCATAGAACTGAGAAACCTAGTTAGTCTTCTACTGACACCATCTTGTATAGTGTTAATGGTGTTGATGTCTTGTGAGTGTTGTACCACTCATGCATGATGCATGGTTGTGTGTGTAAGTGTGTTGACACATGCAACATCTTTAAACAAAAAAATTGACCTGTCTTTGGTTGTCTTGAGATGATGCCTTGGTCGAAAGATTGGGGCATTACAAGGCCTCATGACTTAGTCAAGGCCAACAATCAACCATTCGACCCAAAGTCAAGCTGCCACAATCTCCTCTACTAGCCTGCATACGGCCCACTATTTGCCTCAAGACTCGGCCTCCACAGTTCCTCCAACAACATTCACTTACATAAAGTTTATGTTATTGTTTTTGTTAGCATCTAATGCTAACCATAAGTAGTTTTTATATCATTACTACCTAATACTAACCTCTAGTTACTCGCATTAAATGTTAACAATTAGCCGTATATGTTAACCCTAGCCTTTTTGTTAACATTTATTGTAACCACCAACCTAGTTAATAATTGTAACATTTCTTGTAATTGTGGCATTTTCCATTGACCACTAGTAGTTTGTGATAATTGCCCAAGAGTTATCTTTTTTTCCAATTGGAGACCACCAAGGCTTCTTTCAAAGTGCCTAACATAGCCATTTTTTTCATTTTGCTATAATTTTCAAACTGTTTATCAATTTTTCACAAAATTGTAGTTGATGGAAAGATCTTTTCATCCACTTTGCTTTGGCAAAAGTCAAACTAGATCCTTTTTTTTTTATGGTTTTTTTAAACCCTAAACCCCATTGTACATGCAATTTTTGACATGGCATAACTTTTGCCCATGATATAAAAAATTAGCAATTTTTTTTTTAAAGTGCTTAGAATTTCACAAGGAATTAAAATGTGTAAACAAATTTAAGATTTTGATAGCCCATTTTGTAAAAATTGTCATAATTTATAAATGGTCAATTTGACATCCACTCTTCAAAAGAAGTTGTAACTTTTTGCATATCTTTCTAGGGGGCTTCTAAATTAGAATATAATATTAGGGGGGTTGTCTTATGTGAATTTTCCAAAATATCAATATCCTACTCACTCTATTTAACTTCCATTCATGGAAGTAGAAAATGGAAATCCAACTCAAGAAGCTTGGATTGTATTGTGTCACAATGGGTTTGGAACTTGAACCTACTTTAGCATCTGAAAAATGTAAGTGGTACAATCGTATGGATGGAGCCTATGGAACTCTGTGTGTTTCAATTTCACAAGATCTTCTCTTTCATCTTGACTCAGCTACAACATCTAATGATGTATGGACAAAGTTAGAAAGCTTGTTTAGCAAATAGGATGTCATGAGGGGGCATCATCTTGAAAATGAATTAATCAATCTTAATCCACAAGACTTCACAACAATCCAGGATTTCTTTATTAAGTTGAATCTACTAACCTTGGTTTCAACTCAAAGAATGTGGCATTGAAAAGAAAGATAAGAAGTTGATCTTCTAAGTATCTTATCCAAACTTGGTCCACAATATTCTGTATTTGTTTTTTCTTTTCATACTACCAGGAGTGCATTTGGTACAAACTATATTATTTCTACACTTGTAGATTTTGTTGTTCAATTAACACAAGAGCAAGATAAGTTAATTCAAATGGGTATATTGAGGTCTCCAACAACTCATGCACTTGTTGCAAATTTGTCTTCAAATCACAAGGCAAAGAACAAATCTAAGGGTCAAGATAAGGGTAATTCAGATAAATCTCCCTCAAAAGGGAAAAGTTATAAGGAAAGGCCTACTTTCTCGTATTTCAAGAAAATGGCCATGAAGAAAGCCAATGTTTTAAAAAGAAAGAAGATTATTTCAAGAGAATTATTCAACAAAAATAACTCAAAAATTTTGAACTAAGGGCTTGCATTTCTTCATCTTCTCAATCAACATCAAAAAAATCTAAGGGAAAATCACTCATGTCATCTGTAGTCTCCAAGTCTCAGCGATGGATTCTCGATTCAAGAGCATCACATCACATGACTTATGACCCTCTTTTGTTCTCAATATTAGGTCCTACATCCACATCAAAAATATTGATGGCAAACAACACATATGTGGTTGTTTGTGGTAAAGGCATAGTTGACATAGGCATAGGATAATTCAATATCACACAATCTTCTTTCTATCTATCGAATCACCAATAGTGGCACAGGAAAGACGGTTAAGTTCACTTCATAATAGGTCATCATACGAGATTTGCAGAGTAGAGAAGTCATTGCAGTTGGAAAGGTTTATAACTTTTCTCATGTTTACACATTTTCTCACTTTACACCTAATGATAATTCTACTCCAATTCACATCATGAATCTAGTATGGATAGTCCATCAGAGGTACAGTTTGGTTAGTTGAACCTTCATGTTCTTTAAACAGGCCAACCATCATCATCACCAGTTGCTTCACAAAGGGTTTCTTAAAATTCAATGCAACAGGATGTTGTCCATACATCTCTTGATCTTGTTTTGATTCCACCAATGGTTTCTATACAACTTCTAGAGATTTCATTGGAGTATCTGAATTATGTGAGCATTCAGAGACATACTTTTATCTTCAAACTTGGGAAGATCACATACACCTTTCTATAGTTCTCTTTCTTCCACAGGGAAGAAATGTTGTTCATCTTTCTAGGATCACTTTCAACATTTGAGGCAAAAAAACTACACACAGTTTTTTCTAGAAACACTACAATCTCATCATCATGGACTATGTAAATATCATGTCTACACTATAGGATCCATTATTCTATGGGGGGTCTCTCTATTCTCTCTATTCCTCTCCTTTGGGGGGAATATTTAATTTAATTATGTGATAGAAGTAGTCCTTGGGGCGTCATCATGAGTCCATCTATCTTCTTCTTCTTCACTTGTACATTCTATATGTATCATTTCTCTTTTGGAGAGGAGTTTTATTTCCCATTGGGTTTTCTCCTTTCCTCTAGTTTTGAGAAATTCATTTGCACATGGGTACCTAACATGGCCTAGTATCTAGGACCCGTCATCTTTGTTTCACTTCCCCCTAAGTTGCACTTAAGGTGGGTGTTAGTGTAAATAAGGTCTTTATGTATCTAGTTGACATATCACCTTTACTAGGAGTGACCTATTCACACTTCGCTTAAGTTTACTTAGCTATTTTAGACTTTGTCTCACCTCATGTGGTGAAGACGTGTGTCCTCATTCTTATGAGACACCTATTGCATGTTTGATTGCCACTTGCATGAGCCCTTGTCACTTAGCTCACAAGTGTCTCATCTTTGGAGGGGTAGTCAGTTGTCGACTCCTACCTTCCTACCTCCTCTCTCATGGCTATTTATACAAGAAAAATTGTACATTCTAATTATCTTATGGAAATACCAATTAGGCGTATTATTTATACATATAGCTTGTGGAAGTATCTTTATGTTATTACTTGTTGATCTTGGTTAATTCCAACACATCATACCAAAGAGTAGGGAATGGATTACCATTTGTGTTATGTGAATGCTACTAGACAAAGCATACCATGGTTTTATCTATTCAAGGGTGAAAAATAATTTAAAATTATATTGTTGGCTACGAACCAAGTGCTTGCATGCCTATCCAATCCCACACATGGATGACTAAAGAATTATTTTTGAATTGGTTGCATCACTTTGCAAGATCAATTCTAGGTGGTGTCTCACTAGCCAATAGACACTAATTTTTTATGGCCATGGAATCCATGTTGTTGTAATGACAATCCAAGAGGCAAGGCCATTAGGGATTGACTTGCTAATACTGCCAGCTCACACTTCGTACAAACTATAGCCACTCGATGTCAGTGTTTTTTCTACATTCAAATTATATTTTAAATATGAAATAGTAGTGTGGCTAGCCAAGTTTCCAAATATTAAAATTAAGAGGGAAGATTTTGTAGTATTTGATAATAAGTCATATAAAAAAGCATTGACTATTACAAACATCACAACAGGATTCCAGAGGAAAGGTATATGGCCACTTAATCTTGATGCACTTATGGAGGACATGCATCTTAGTGAGACATTTCAATTCAATGTACATGATGACACTTTTGCAGTGTAGAACATTTGAAGTCTTTCAGGAGTTGATGTTTCACAAGTAGAAGTAGAAAACAACTTGCTATTAGGCCTTGTAGTGGGGGAATTTCATCTTAAAACACCTAAACAAGTTGTAGAGGAATACAATGATTCACCTAAAAGTACTTTGGGGGGTGAAGTCTATGTTGAGATTGAAGAAGCTTAACATGAACAAAGGAAAGATGGACTTAATCTTCCATCTCAACTAGGCCAACCATCATGGCTATTGGAGAGAGCCATGAATTTGGAAATTAACTTACATTCCCAGGAAGAAGAAGACACATTTTCCTTCCCATCTCCACCACCCACATTGAATGTGTCTGAAATGGTACACTACTATGTTGATTGTAGAGGTTGAGATGGTGGAGATAATGCTATAGACTTGTGAGAAACTCGAGATAGTGAGCCAATTTCCAATGAAGGTCAACATAGCATTCATGCAAAATTGAATCATTCATTGGGTTCCCAAACCAACTCAAACATTAGAAAATTCTTTAAATTGCATGTTCACATTGTCATGGTAAGACCGAGGAATGTAGAGGATGAGGAAATTCGATTGAGCTGACAATCTCAAGTCTTAATAG
This sequence comes from Cunninghamia lanceolata, assembly GCA_027924645.1. Lineage (NCBI taxonomy): Eukaryota > Viridiplantae > Streptophyta > Pinopsida > Cupressales > Cupressaceae > Cunninghamia > Cunninghamia lanceolata. The sequence continues at coordinate 1,316,546 of BSBN01000973.1, read as the reverse complement.
AAGATGATTACATGAATCTTTTGATGCAACAAGAGCAAAGGATGAAATAAATTGAAGAACTAAAAGTTACAAAGAGACAACAAATAGAGGATAGAAAGGCAACATGTGTTGTTGTAAGAGAATTGAAGGAGCAAGCAAAGTTAGATAGAGACCTTTAATGACAAGCAAGAGAACAACAAAAAGTATTACAAAGACAAGAAAAGGAACAAAAAAGGAGAAAGAGAGGATTCAAAGGGAGAAAGAAAGAAGGGAAAAAGAGCTTGTGTTGGTAAGGAGGGCTTTAGAGAGACAAAGGTGTTTAAGAAATCCACAAACCCTCTACCTAAAAATCATGCAAATGTCACTTGAATAAATTAAGTTGATGAGAAGATATGGGACATATCTATTTGTTTTATGGTACACTTGGCAATACATTTTATTTATAAAGGAGTTTATATTTGAAAAATGGCACTTTATTGTGGGTGGTTTCTTCATATGTAGCTAAGACAACTAATATCCAATTGTTTTAAAATTTCATGTGTATTTGAAATAATTATAGTATATCTTTTGAATATATAGGATTAATATTATAAAATGGGTTTCAAATCTTTTCAACAAGGATTGTGTACACTTTATGTTAGTTTAATCTTGGAATTTGGTATTTATCATGGCCATAGAATTGTAAACCCTGAGAGTGGGTGATTACAACTACAATATGATTTATCCCACAAGTTTGACAATCCATTTTGAGTTTGAATTTTATATTTATTATAAAATTATATTTTTATTATGTTGATGTGCACAAGAGTAAGTGATTATAACTTAGGTAGAGGTTTTAGAGAGGAAACTTGAGTATGTCCATGTCTCCAAGAATCAAACCTAACAACTAGGTTAAATGTCTTAATTATTCTAGTGTGGGACAAACATGGTGTTTACATGAATGAAATCTCAGATGGAAACCCTGAATGTTAAAATTCCAAGCTTACACTAACATAAATTGTAAACCCCCAATGGTAAAATTGAAAACTTTGGGTCAAATCAATAGCAAATGGACATGAGAAATATGAATGACAAGGTTTACAATTGTATGGGTATGAGACATACCAAATTTTATATCAATCTCATATGTAAACCTTGAATGGTAAAATTATAAACCTTGGGTCAAATGAAGGGCAGTTTGAGTGGGCAAAAGATAAACTATGAAAACCAACACCAAACCCTAGTATATTGATGCATGAATGAATATGAAAAGTTAGAGGATACATCATATATGAAATCAATATAAAATCATGAATAAATGTAGATCTAAAAAAATCCAATTAGGGTTTAAGTAATAGATAAACATTATCAGGAACAAGATATCTAGAGTAGGTAATGAACAATGAACCCAAATATACATTTTTTGGCAACCAATAAAAATTTTGATTACCCATTTCCATAAATTGTGTTAGTCTAAATTTAGTGATTGAAAGAACTATAAATTAAAATTTATCTTAAGTTAGAGACGTCACAATGATGCTCAAATAGAATATTGTAATTTCTATAAATAATAAATGTGTTACAAAACAAAGAAGATGGCCATACAATTGTGTTCATAAACACTAATAAATTGAAGCACAAACTATTTGAACAAACACCCTTCAACAATAGTTTTAAAATTTAGAATCTTTAGAATCTTTTCAATAGAAAGTTTTAAAAGAAACAAAAAGCCTTAAGCATTCAATTGGACATTGTACCAACCAATATTGTGCCTTTCATGATTATCAGAATCACAAAAAAATAAAAAAAAATATTGTTGGGTCACTTCATTAGTGAGGTATAAGGACCTCACCTTCCATTTACAGTCACACAGAGGAGTGAAACGAAGAAATCCCATCTCAAATAGTAAAGATTAATAAAATAGATGTAAAAACATTGGTTCACATACTAGAAACAAGACAGTGGTTGGTAGAAAGGCATATGAAGCTTGAATGTTAGGGTACACCATTATTAGACCCCTTAAACCCCATAATGATGTAATAAACAACAAAATAAATAAAACACAATAGAGAAGAAATGAGTAAAAGCATATAGTTTTAGTGGGTGATTTCCTTAGTGAGGTATGGTGAACTCAACTTCCATATACAACTAGACAACAAAGTGTTCTAAAGAAAAGCCTCATGAAACAATAAACAAGGACCAAATTTTTTTAAAGAAATAACTAGGTATGACAGCCTCGACTTCCATTTACAACGAGATGTTGAAGTCAAATCAAGAATTTCATTCTCAAATGATAAACCACTAAACAATGATGACAACAACAAAAAATAAATAAAGTAGACAATTAAATAACATGTGTAAGGTATTAGGAACTTGCCCTCCATTTACAACCATACAGAGAAGTGAAGTGAAGAAATAACTTTTGAAAGAACAAAAAACAAAATAGAAAATCCCCAACAACACATGAAAGACATCAAACACCTCAAAAAACAAAGACTTTTTTGGTTCATTGCCTTAGTGAGATATGAAATCCTCACCTAGTCTTCATTGACATGTAGATAACAGCCTCTAGCACAACCAATGGGCAAATGTCTAGCAATTTCACCCATTCCCTTTTGTGGAATCCATTGCCAAAGTAGGGATAAAGTGAATAGCTTCTAGTGCAAAATGCAATAGACTTTTAGGAAGAAGAGGGTTAGTAGTAAGATGTTAGTGTGAGATAAATGCAAGGTACCAAAGCATTAAAGGTGCCATTGCTTTGAAATTTGGTGTCATTTGTGAAAGCAAATTGAGTTAATGGGGCAGATTGGGAAAGAAGTAGGAGGTGGCAAGTGATTAATGTTAGTATGTTTTAGTTGAACATGGTGTTGTGTCCACTCACCCCATGCCATGGTGAACACATACTTCAGTGATCTTTGACTTTCACAAAGGGTCATCATTCTCCACCATCAATCAACCTTCAAAATGAGTGGAAAAATATGAGCCTCCACCTCTCATCATCCTCCATGTGGAAGATGACTCGGACACCCTTGAAAATAATTTTTCTAACCCACCCACCTCACTGCATGCATGGATGGTTCATTTTTTGTCTTTGTCTCATGTGGTACTCCACATGGACCCTAAAAGTTAGGGTGACCCACTATGGGGTCCTCTCCCCTAGCAGTTCAAGCATAAATATGTTGCAAGACTAAATCCTATAACCACATGTACTATATCAACAATATGACCCCACTCAATTATTGGCCCCTCTCCCCTAGTTCATGAATACACTCTCCTATCCTACACTTAACTTTCATTGTAGTTTTATGTTTTGATTTTTTCAGGGTTTCTAGTGACTCAAATTTAATTTTCTACTTAGATATGTCAAAGTGCTCTATTAAAAATTTGCTTGACTCAATTTTCAATTGTTCATTCATCAAGATAATCATTGGTATGATCCTATTTCCTATTTTAAATTTAAAATTTTGCATTTTAAAGATAATATTTTAAGGATCTAACCATTATCTATTGACATGAGTATTAATATTTTAAATTCATCTTTTTAAGGTTGTGTATTTAAAAACATTATCCTAGGTAATTTACACATCACTAGATTATGAGATGATTGAGTAAGCATTCACAAGAGAATACATTTTTTCCTCTTTTGTAGGTACAATAGGCACACTAGTCATCCACTATCATACAAGTGAAAGCACAATAGTGTGTCCCACTATTAAACCTGATTGGGCCACCAAAACTAGCATTTTCAACATTTTGCATATTATGTCAATTACATTAAACAAATTGTCAATAATTTAAAGATGATGTAACCTAGTGTTTGTTTTATTTTTTCTATACTTTTAATTTGTAATTAAAAAATAAAGTAAAACATATTTTGTAAAGTCCCAACTTTTACATCAAGACATTAGCATACAAAACATGAATGAACAATTTTTTGCATTCCAACTACGACAAACACATGTCACAACCTCATGCTCACACACATGATGTTGTCAAAATTGAACAACATCATGACCAAAGCACATGACAACACCATAAAGTGCATGACAATAGAAGGTCAATATGCACCAACACATAATTCTAGCAATAAAAGACTTAAGTGAACTTCATGGAATGACATCAACATGATGATAAATGGAGGAGATGGAGGTGTAGTTCACACTCCAAAAAGTGGATAGAAAAAATTCTTTCAATTAAGAAATAATTACACATACCCCATGCTAAACATGCAAAATAATCATAAGAGTCAATAATGTGAATTACATAAAATTAGAATACCACAAGCATATAAATAATGCAACTTATTTATTAAAATATACTATGAGTCAAGTACTACAACCCTCATCAATAATTACACTATATAGGCCATGATCCAACTTGGCACATATGCAAAAGAGATCTTATACAATATAAAAATACCAAGTTTTTAAACCTAGATCTACAAGTCAATTTATCCACACTCCAGTTGTCATTGGGGGAGGTATTGAACTCACACATTAGAGGAAACATATTTCCTCCCCAACTAGTTATCTTAGTAATGAAGCATGCCATTGATAGCCCAAGGGTGTGAAATACATTTAGCATTAGTAATTATCAAATATCAATTTATTTCTCTTAACAAATACATAAACATTCATTCAAAACCATCTAGATCAAACAACTCAATCAAGTCCATCCAAATTCACAACATAAAATACATACCAAATGATCATAAAAAAACTTATCAAGACATTACAACATGTCATTTATAACACCCATATCATAAAGAATCATCAAACATGCAAAGCACAACATAATTACAACAAACTTAATAACATACACAAAAAATAAGATCACAATGCAACTCCATTATACAACACACTCCTAAATGTCCCATACAACACCAAGATGTCAAATCCTAACTATGTAATGTACCACTATACCAACTACCTCACATAAGAAAGAAAACTAACCATAAAAAGCACAAAACATGCCACCTCACCAGGTGGAATAGGTGTGCAGACAAATAAGTCAAATCATGTGGTTTCATATAGATCATTAATGTATAACATAGCTTATGGACCCTTTGCCAATGAGAGAACTAGAATGTATGTGACATGAGTCTATGCTGAGAAGAGAAAGCTTGAATTCTCATGCAATCCTAAAGGGGACAATAATCTTCAAATGTGCTAAACATAAAATAGAGAAAGTAATGTCAAGATGTATCCATCCTAAATGATGGAATTCAATTTCTCTCACTCCAATATAATCTTATTACTTTAATGGTAACCAAGATACTCAAGGTCATACCCTCCAGAAAGGAAACTACTCCTGGATGATATGCTAGATAATTTGCAGAGTCGTGGGACGAGGACACCAGACAAGTCCGCTTGGGGGTATTGGCTTCCAGGTGTCCGAGGAGGTGATTAACCAGGCCACGAGGCTCCCCACCAAAGAGAAGAAGCATGCCATATGTAATAAGATACTCGACCTCAAACATATGCGTCTCTTTTTCAGAGAGGGGGAGGCGGTTGTGAAGTTGCATGATGGATTTGATAAGGAGAAGTTGCCGGAGCCTTAGGGCTAAGTCTGTTTAATGCTCATGAAGTTCTTCACACTGGAAGGAAGGTTTAAGGTATTTTACCATTATCATTATGCCCTTCTCAATCACTTTAGGAACAAGATGGAAATTATCTTTCCTTTTTTTCTTCAGTCCTCCCTGGAAAATTCCATTAAGTTAGCTTGAGGGCTTAGGGATAAAAACCTTGGTCACCCTCTTGTTCCTATCCATCAGGGCCTCATTCTGAGACTTACCATTTCTATCTCACCCTATGTCCCTCGAAGCAGATTAAGGTCAAAATGATTGAGGACCCCCAGATGTTTGTCTCTCCTGGTCCTAAAGGTAAGGTGAAAATGTGTATCGGGGCCCCTAAGACCTCTAAAATGGCCAAGGGGGGCCCCTGTATTGTGGAATGTAAGCCCCTAGCTAGGACCCCCGCCCCTGAGTCTAAAATGAAATCCCTGAAAAAATCCCATCTGGAGCCTGGGAAAGAAAAAATTGGCTCAGACAAAAGGGAGAGGAAGGTGGCTAAGGAGGAAGGAACTATGCAGGCTAAGAAAGCCAAGACTGGTACTAAGGAAGAAGAGATGGCGACTGGTTCTATGAAAATTGTTGAATTGGACCCGAGGCCCATACAAAATGGTGGTGTTGGGGAGGATGTTGTTAAACAAACCAGCTCGAGGGTTCGTCGATCTAATCGCATTGTTGGGAAACCTTCCACTAACCCACAGGGTGTTGAGATATTTGATGACTCGAAATTTGTTGAGTAAACTATGGGGAAGGGGGAGAATGAAGCTCCTACTGAATCTGTGCATGAGGAAGAAGGGGCAAGCCATTTTGCTTCCATGAACAAGTCAGGTTCAGAGGACTTGGGTGTTGCTGCTGAGGAAGATGGTGGTTTGAATAACAAGGGTAGCTATTTGTTATGTGTCACAACTGTTGAGGACATGGGGAGACTCAAGTTGCAGATGGAGAAAATGTAGAAAAAATGGAAGACCATGGCTAAATTCGTTGCCAAGGCCTTACATTAGGCGACGTCAATTTTTGTTGTTGTGAAGGATCTGGATGACAAAGTCAAGCAAGTGGGGATTGATAGCCTTGATGACTACAAAGACATGCTCGAGTTCTTGGCCAAGTTCAAGACTACTGACAATCCTTAGTTCTTATTTTTATTTTCTAGTGTTTTTGGTTAGTAGTTTTTTGTCAGCTGTTAGTGTGCTGTCAATGTACTGTTACTGGCATGTTTAAGGCCCATTGCCCTAAGGGCTGTTTTGTATAGGGTTCTAGACCCTCTTCTCCAACTGAACTAATAAAAAACTAAGATACTCAAGGTCTCATGAATGATAAGACAAGAAAGCATTGAAAATCTTGAGATAGACAAGTCCCATCATATGCTTACTCACAAATTCATCTTATAACAAATTAAATTTTAGCTCTCTAAGGAGACATTACATTATGGGTAAGTGCACAAAGATGAGGGACCAAAAGGGGGTCTTAAGATGCCACTTTTTTTTTTCTAAAATCAGGAAAGACTGATGTTGGATGAGAAATTGAAGATAGTTACACTCAAAATTTGAAGATACAACAAAAACAAGAGTCGTAGTGCTTCGAATCTAGTTTCTAAACTACTAATTGTTTTTTAAAATGGTTGAGATTAAGGGGGAGCACAGAAATTGGTCCTGTTTTTCTTAAAAAAAATATAGCATAGTGTCTAGTGTGCTTCCCCTAAAATGTTAACTTTTTTTAGTATTTCAAAAATCACTTCGGTGAGAAATTAGCTAACACCATGTAGTTTATCCCTAATTTTTATGATAATTTTTTCATGATTAATTGATTTTTTACTAATTTTCAAAATGGACACATCCTAAAAAATAGAAAATTGAGCATGTTCTCCCCTAAATTTTTTGAAAACTAATTGAAAATCATTTTTTTTAATACGTGTAGAATGGAGTCTAGTTTCTAAAAATGTAACTTATTTGAAATTTTGATGAACAGTTTTAAAAAAAGTAAAAAATACCAAACACTGGTTTTTGACAAAAAATAGACACACTAACAAAAGAAATTAAAGATGAAACCCTTGACATACTCAAAACGTGAAAAATTATATGGATATATAGCTAACATAAGCTTAAGATTATGGTGGTATTTTTTTTGAGTTTTCATTGAAAAAGTACAATCTTGATGGAGAACATGCTCCAGATTATGTGAATTTTGTTAGAATCTAGAAAAACACGTCCTTGGACAACCTAAACACAGTCTGAGCCTTTGGGTTAAAATCCTAAGGCAAATCCAAGCTTAAGGCTTGGAAATTTCGAAGTCAAAGCATAACGCAAGCGCATTATAATGCACATGCATTAGGTGCATTCACATAACACGAGCATGTTATAACACGTTCGCATTATGTTGAACTGAAACACTTACTCCCTCCCCTCTTCTCTCCCTCCCCTCCTCTCTCTTTCTCACCTCTACTTTCCTCCTCTTTCTCTCACTCTCTACTTCCCTCCCCTCTCTACATCCTACCCTCTCTCTTCCTCTCTACTTCCCTCCCCTCTCTACCTCCTGCCCTCTCTCTCACTCTCTACTTCCCTCCCCTCTCTACCTCCTACCTTATCTCTCACTCTCTTCTTCCCTCCCCTCTCTACCCCCTACCCTCTTTCTCACTCTCTACTTCCCTCCCCTCTCTACCTCCTACTCTCTCTCACTCTCTACTTCCTTCGCCTCTCTACCTCCTACCCTCTCTCTCACTATCTTCTTCCCTCCCCTCTCTCGCACTCTCTACTTCCCTCCCCTCTATACCTCCTACCCTCTATCTCAATCTCTTCTTCCCTCCCCTCTCTACCTCCTACCCTCTCACTCTCTACTTCCCTCCTCTCTCTACCTCCTACCCTGTCTCTCACTCTGTTCTTCCTTCCCCTCTCCACCTCCTACCCTCTCTCTGAGTCTCTACTTCCCTCCCCTCTCTACCTCATACCTTCTCCCTCACTCTCTTCTTCCCTCCCCTCTTTACCTCATACCCTCTCTCCCACTCTCTACTTCTCTCCTCTCTCTACCTCCTACCCTCTCACTCTCTACTTCCCTCCCCTCTCTACCTCTTGCCCTCTCTCTCACTCTCTTCTTCCCTCCCCTCTCTACTTCCTACCCTAACTCTCACTCTCTACTTCCCTCCCCTCTCTACCTCCTACCCTATCTCTCACTCTCTTCTTCACTCACCTCTCTACCTCCTAACCTCTCTCTCACTCTCTACTTCTCTCCCCTCTCTACCTCCTACCCTCGCTCACTCTCTACTCCCCTCCCCTCTCTACCACCTACCCTCTCTCTCACTCTCTTCTTCCCTCTCCTCTCTACCTCCTACCCTCTCTCCCATTCTCTACTTCCCTCACCTCTCTACCTCCTACCCTCTCTCACACTCTCTTCTTCCCTCCCCTCTCTACCTCCTACCTTCGATCTCACTCTCTTCTTCCCTCCCCTATCTACCTCATACCCTCTCTCTCACTCTACTCTCCCCTCTCTACCTCCTACCCTCTCTCACTCTCTACTTCCCTCCCCTCTCTACATCCTACCCTCTCTCTCACTCAATTCTTTCCTCCCCTCTCTACGTCCTACCCTCTCTCTCACTCTCTACTTTCCTCCCCTCTCTACCTCCTACCCTCCAAATATCTACTTCCCTCCTATCTCTACTTCCTCCCCTCTCACTCTCTACTTCCTTCCCCTCTCTACCTCCTACCCTCTCGCTCACTCTCTTATTCCCTCCCCTCTCTACATCCTACCCTCTCTCACTCTCTACTTCCCTCCCCTCTCTACCTCCTACCCTCTCTCCTCTCTACTTCCCTCCCCTCTACCTCCTACTGGTGCAGGAGCACCTACCTGACAGCTGGCCTCCATGAGGTAGTTAGTTTGTTTTAGGTCTGGTTAATGTTTCCAAGAAGGTCTTATAAGACCAATGCATGTAATAAGGTCATGTTGACCATACTTTACTATTTTTAGCTAGGTTGTTAGGACAGCTGTTATGCTGTATGTTCGGTTGGATCTCCCAGCCGCCTGGAGAGATTTCCCAGCCGCTTGGAGTCAGGTCGGTAGTACTCGCAGGAGATCCTATTTATGCATGAGGATCGGTTGGTATTATATATCATCGATCATCGATCAGACTTTGCAGAGAGTGAGACAGAGGGAGAGACTGAATATTGTATTTGTATCTTTTGAAATCAATAAGGAGATCCTGTTGTGTCAATTCTCTGTTTGGATTCCATTGTGTGATCGATTTGCTGTTTTGGTGGTTTCATGGATTCACTGATCCATTCCACCGGTTGATTCGTCGAATCGGTGGAATGGCTATATACAGTAGTTTAGGATTTAGTTTGCATTTTCTGTTTGTTCATGCGCATGTTTGCAGGATCGCAGTCGAGAGGTGTTGAGAACCCTAGCATGGGTATGTGCTAGGTCGTGTTGGTTGTTAGAGTCTGGAAGATCACCCTGAAAGTAGATCGGGTCACCTCAGGAGGTTCGGCGGATTGGAAATTCGCTAAGGTTGGAAAATCCTTCGCAACGGCATCATCAGGATATTTCTGTGTATATCCTGCAGGTACTTCGGGTGTCATCCGAGTAGATGAAGATGAGCATGATGCAGTAGATTGCATAAAGTGAATGTGCATTGGGGTGATCATCATCAGGTGTTGCCGAGGAGGAGCGTATCGGCATAAGGTAGAAGATCGGGTTGACAATTCCTTCGCGGGCCGATAATGTTAAGTTTGGCCGACAGCAGGATATTGAAGGAACTGCATGTGACGTCATCGTCATCAGGATAATCGTCATCAAGATATCGGGGTGACGTAAGCATCGAAGGAAGGGTGCATGAGGTTGTCGTCATCAGGATATATGGGAGGAACCGGATGTTCTATATCCTGCTGATGAACATGATGTTGAACATCATGATGATGAAGATAGAGGTTGGCGGTAAGGTGAACAGTGAACGTCAGGAGGATGTTTGCGCTTGCCGAATGTGATGATGCTGCCGATAGCCAGATATGATGATGCTGCTGACAGGCGAAAGGTCAAAGGTTTATCTGCAGGAGGATATCGGTCGGCAGAGAAAATATGATGATGCTGACAGTGTTAAGGGAAATATGATGATGATGATGGGTTTTAGACATACATGCTGTATGTCAAGGTTTTAGTGTGGATGCCTCTGCATCATAGTGGTATCAGAGCTCATAAAAAGGTCTGGGCTGTTGTGTGTTGATTCTGTCACCGAAAGGGCAGAGGTAGAGTTGGTTCTGTCACTGAAAGGACAGAGGTAGAGAAGTGAGAGGTTGACAAAATGCCTCCGAAAGGTAATGGTACTGCAAGGGAATTGCAGGAGATGAAGGAAAAACATGCCAGAGAGATGAGGAAGATGAAGGAGCTTGCTGAAGCACTTCAAGCCAGGCTTGTAGCCCTAGAAAAGAACAAAAAGAGGGAAGTGGACGACAGTGAGTCCGAAGAAGATGAAGATACTGTTGAAGAGTATGAAGAGGTAGCTGAAGATCTGGATGCTGAAGACCAGAGATTTGCAAAACTGTTAAAGGCAGTGCAGAGTGATAAACCTAAGGTAAAGGTTGATGTTTCCAAGTATAATGGAAGTTTGAATGAAGATGAGTTACTGGATTGGATTGCTGCACTTGATAATCACTTTGAATGTGAAGATGTTGCTGAGGATCAGAAGGTAAAGATTGCAAAGACCAAGTTAGGAGGTCATGCTTTGGTATGGTGGGATTATGTACAATCTGAGAGAAGGAAACAAGGGAAGTCAAAGATCACTTCATGGGATAAAATGGTAGCAAGGATCAAAGGTAAATTCTTGCCTAAGGATTATGAAATTCAGATGTTTAAGAAGCTGCAATTTTTAAGGCAGAAGGAAATGGATGTCAAGGCATATACTGAGGAGTTTTATAAGTTGAGTATGAGATCTGGTCATCATGAGAATGAGGTAGAAAAGGTGGCTAGGTACTTGGCTGGTTTGAGATTGAACATACAGGATGAGTTAGTTTTAGCTAACCCTAAGAGTGTGGAGGATTGTTACCAAATGGCAATCAGGATTGAAGAAAAGATGAATAGGGGACAAGATAAGTCCATGAGAGGAAGAGGCAGCAATATGAGGGGAAGAGGATTAGCCCCTACAACAAGGCAAACCAATGAGGGTCAAGAAGACACTGGTAAAGGACAGGGACAGTCTGATTTCAGAGGTGGATGGAAAGGTAATAAAGGCAGATTTGGAGGTGGTAGAGGTTCTACTACATTTTCAGGAAAGTGTTATACCTGTGGTGAGTTTGGACATCCATTTTTCAAATGTCCAGAAAGCAAAGGTTCATCATCCAGAAATGATAGAACGAATGACAAGAAAGTACAACTTGTGCAAGAAGAGAAAGTAGAGCAAAGTGTACAAAGTTCAAACACTTATCAAGGAGATAGAGTTCCTGACAGTTATGGATATCCTGAGGAGGGAGAAGCATTGATGCTAAGGAGAATTAGTTTGCAGGCATCAAAGGATATGATGCAAAGAAGAGCTCTTTTCAAGACCACATGCAAGAGCAAAGGTAAGGTATGTAAGGTTGTCATTGATACTGGTTCAACAGACAACATGGTATCTTAGGAAATGGTGGATAAACTGAATTTGGAAAGGATTCCACATCAACACCCTTACAAGGCATCTTGGGTGAGTGATAGTCAATCACTTTTTGTCTATGAACAGGCATATGTGGATTTTTAGATTGGAGCATATCATGATAGGGTTTTGTGTGACATTTTTCCCATGGAATGTTGTCACCTACTGTTGGGTAGACCATGGCAATTTGATAGGAGGGTACTGTATGATGGGTATGCTAATACCTACACCATCAAGAAAGATGGGAAGACTATTATGTTGATGCCATTGCAGGAAAATGCTGTAACACAGGGGGCAGCCAAAATCATTTTAGTGGGAAAGAAGGAGTTTGTGCAGATGCCTATAGGAGCAAGCATAAAGGTAGTTGAGGACACTGCAGGGAAAGGAGTTGTTAAGGACAACATGTTGAAGAAAGTTTCAGTTTTGACTGACAGAGGTCAGCAGCAGGTTCAGAAACAGGTTTGCAAACAGCAACCAGTTGAGAGGAATGACAAGGATGTTGTCATAGTTGGGACTATTGTTTGTCCTATAAAGGTTGAAAGGAAGACAGTGTTGAACATTGCAGAAGTTCAAGGGGCAGTTCAGACAGAGGTTCTGGTCAGACAACCTGACAAACACAAGGTATGTGAGAGAAGGGCCTACATTGATAGGCATGGGGATTTACTTGCAAGAAGGTAAGTTACAGTTCAGAAGTCTTGGAGCAGCCAAGAGCCAGCAGAGGACAAAGCTAGAACAGGTCAGAACACTGACATGGCAAAGTGTACAGGTGGGATTCTTCCACAACCAAACTCATGGGACATGAGTTCTTTTCTGTTGGGGAGTATGGTGCAGGAGCACCTACCTGACAGCTGGCCTCCATGAGGCAGTTAGTTTGTTTTAGGTCTGGTTAATGTTTCCAAGAAGGTCTTATAAGACCAATGCATGTAATAAGGTCATGTTGACCATACTTTACTATTTTTAGCTAGGTTGTTAGGACAGCTGTTATGCTGTATGTTCGGTTGGATCTCCCAGCCGCCTGGAGAGATTTCCCAGCCGCTTGGAGTCAGGTCGGTAGTACTCGCAAGAGATCCTATTTATGCATGAGGATCGGTTGGTATTATATATCATCGATCATCGATCAGACTTTGCAGAGAGTGAGACAGAGGGAGAGACTGAATATTGTATTTGTATCTTTTGAAATCAATAAGGAGATCCTGTTGTGTCAATTCTCTGTTTGGATTCCATTGTGTGATCGATTTGCTGTTTTGGTGGTTTCATGGATTCGCTGATCCATTCCACCGGTTGATTCGTCGAATCGGTGGAATGGCTATGTACAGTAGTTTAGGATTTAGTTTGCATTTTCTGTTTGTTCATGCGCATGTTTGCAGGATCGCAGTCGAGAGGTGTTGAAAACCCTAGCATGGGTATGTGCTAGGTCGTGTTGGTTGTTAGAGTCTGGAAGATCACCCTGAAAGTAGATCGGGTCACCTCAGGAGGTTCGGCGGATTGGAAATTCGCTAAGGTTGGAAAATCCTTCGCAACGGCATCATCAGGATATTTCTGTGTATATCCTGCAGGTACTTCGGGCGTCATCCGAGTAGATGAAGATGAGCATGATGCAGTAGATTGCATAAAGTGAATGTGCATTGGGGTGATCATCATCAGGTGTTGCCAAGGAGGAGAGTATCGGCATAAGGTAGAAGATCAGGTTGACAATTCCTTCGCGGGCCGATAATGTTAAGTTTGGCCGACAGCAGGATATTGAAGGAACTGCATGTGATGTCATTGTCATCAGGATAATCGTCATCAGGATATCGGGGTGACGTAAGCATCAAAGGAAGGGTGCATGAGGTTGTCGTCATCAAGATATATGGGAGGAACCGGATGTTCTATATCCTGCTGATGAACATGATGTTGAACATCATGATGATGAAGATAGAGGTTGGCAGTAAGGTGAACAATGAACGTCAGGAGGATGTTTGCGCTTGCCGAATGTGATGATGCTGCCGATAGCTGGATATGATGATGCTGCTGATAGGTGAAAGGTTGAAGGTTTGTCTGCAGGAGGATATCGGTCGGCAGAGAAAATATGATGATGCTGACAGTGTTAAGGGAAATATGATGATGATGATGGGTTTTAGACATACATGTTGTATGTCAAGGTTTTAGTGTGGATGCCTCTGCATCACCTACCCTCTCTCTCACTCTCTTTTTCCCTCCCCTCTCTACCTCCTACCTTCACTCTCACTCTCTTCTTCCTTCCTCTCTCTACCTCCTATGCTCTCTCACTCTCTTCTTCCTTCATCTCTCTACCTCCTATGCTCTCTCACTCTCTACTTCCCTCCCCTCTCTACCTCCTACCCTCTCTCTCACTCTCTTCTTCACTCCCCTCTCTACCTCCTACCTTTGCTCTCACTCTCTTCTTCCCTCCCCTCTCTACCTCCTACGCTCTCTCTCACTCTCTACTTCTCTCCCCTCTCTACATCCTACCCTCTCTTACTCTCTACTTTCCTCCCATCTCTACCTCCTACCCTCTATCTCACTCTCTTCTTCCCTCCCTGGCTCTCTACCTCCTACCCTCTTTCTCACTCTCTACTTCCCTCCCCTCTCTACCTTCTACCCTCTCTCTCACTCTCTACTTCCCTCCCCTCTCTACCTCCTACCCTCTCTCTCACTCTTTACTCCCCTCCTCTCTCTACCTCCTACCCTCTCTCTCACTCTCTACTTCCATCCCCTCTATACCTCCTACCCTCTCTCTCACTCTCTACTTCCCTCCCCTCTCTACCTCTCCTCATCATTCTTCCTATCCAATGAACTTTCATAAATTATCTTGTTTCCATTTCATCCTCCTAATTTATATCCCTATCCCTCTTTGCATGTCCTAGTTTTCTTGCTTCCATGTTCTTGTCGATAAGGGAGAGGGAGAGGGAGGAAGAGGGCGAGAGGGTTGATATAGAGGGGAGAGAGAGAGGAGAGATAGGGTGATAGGGAGAGAGAGAGGGTTGGTTGGGTTTCTGAGTTTAGGGGAATTATTTAGGGTTTAGGGGTTTAGGGTTGCTTAGGTTTATGGTTTATGGTTTAGGGGTTAGGATTTAGGGGCATTATTTAAGGTTTAGGGGTTTTCAGAGAGAGAGAGGTGTTTAGGGTTGCTCAAGTTTAGGGTTTAGTGGTTAGGGTCAAAGGGGAATTATTTATGGTTTAGGGGTTTAGCCTGGTTGCTCGAGTTTAGGGTTTAGAGGTTAGGGGCATTATTTGAGGTTTATGAGTTTAGGGTTGCTCAAGTTTAGGGTTTAGGGTTTAGGGGTTAGGCTTTAGGGGAATTATTTAGGGTTTAGGGTTTCTCAGGTTTAGGGGTTAGGGGTTTAGAGTTGCTCAAGTTTAGGGTTTAGGGGTTAGATTTTAGGGTTTAGAGAGAGATAGAGAGAGGGGACCAATAGAGATCGGGAGAGATAGGGAGATAGAGGTTTAGGGTTGCTTCCAGGGTTTATGGTTAACGGGCTTAGGGTTTAAGGTTTTCAAATTTCTTAATTTTAGGGTTTAGGGGTTAGGGATTAGGGTTTAGGGGAATTATTTAGGGTTTAGGGTTTAGGAGTTAGTGGTTAAGGTTTAGAGGTTTAGGTTAGGGTTTAGAGAGAGAGGACTGATAGGGAGATATAGAGAAGACCGAGGGGAGAGATAGGGAGATAGAGGGTGAGGGACATAGCCAGAGACATAGGTAGAGAGATTGAGAGGTAGAGGGATGATAGAGATAAGGAGATAGGGGTTTAGGGTTGATCAGGTTTAGGGTTTAGGGGTTAGGAGTTTAGAGAGGGAAAGATAGGGAGATAAAGGTTCAAGGTTTAGGGGCATTATTTAGGGTTTAGGGGTTTAGAGAGAGAGGGAGATAAAGTGTTATATATATACTTATACATAAAGGTTTGCATAGATATATACTTATATATATATACTTATAAATATATACTTATACATAGAGAGAAAACACTAAAATACTTGTTTGTATGCCTGAAACCATACAGATTTCATGCTTCCCAAAACACGCTTGCGTAATAACGTGAGCACATTTTGGGAAGCAAACAAAATGGGAAAAAATATGTGGGATATGTGATTCAGACCTGACATGTCTATTATTCCCTGCTTTTCATGCGTGCTATCGAACAAGAAAACACTTTTTCATGGTGTTTGACATTTTAAGAATCATTGTTTGATCAATCCAACATCTTTTTTGTTTTTTCAACATAGAAGAATTGATTTTGCATGTTTTTGGACAAAATTTGATTATTTAAACTGAAATTTTCATGTTTCATATTGTTTCAAAGCTAATTACCATTGATATAGATTGAATTTGATGATATATGTTTGTTTTTCTCATAAATTTCACTAATCCTATTCTAGAGTTATATAGAATTCATAATCAAACTTGCCAAAAAGATCAATTTGAGGATTTTGAAGCCAAATTTTAGAGGATTGGTCAACTCGAATATCAAATTCTAAGGTATGTTCTTTATGTCCAATTTAATTCACTTTATGTTGTTTAGAACACTCACAATCACTAAAAGTGGAACTATCGAAGTTAAAAAGTCATCATTGTGTGTATTAATAGAATTAGAATCATTAAAATATGATATATACATGATTTTGTTGTATCTTGAATCATTAATAGAATTTGCTGTATCTTGAATTTGAACTATGTCATCGATACCTCCCTATAACAAAGTATTATCATCATTCTCTCTAATGTAACTAGTTGTATCATCATTTAAAATATAGTGCTATTGATGCTACAAATATGATATATATTTGGTTCTCATATAGTAATTAGTTGTCACCATCATCCTCTTGGCCATTCAACTCATGCTCATCATTGGGACTAGGTGTGCCATCATACACAATGTCTTCTTTACTGCCAATTGACTTATTTGTATTGATTAATTGTGATAATTCAACACTTTCAGTGCTTACAAGGGTACACCATACTTAGCTTGTTTGTCATACTTGTCTTCATACTTAGTCAAAAGCTGTTGACCAAAACACATGAACTGTGTACATGTCTTCCTACACTACAACCAAAATCAAACTATGGCTTGCGATAACAAAGAGAAACTCTCAATTGCTTCTTATCACTTGTGATACCTCAAAACATTCTCTAGAACATATACATGTTCTCAATTGTCACTACATGCACTCAAGCACTACCATACATGCTCTAGAAACTCACTTAGATCATGATGCAATAGAGAGTTCTTCACCAAGTATCTTGCAATTGCTACCATAGCAACACTTGGTTGTAATAAATCTCCATGCCATATAGCACAATGTCCAACTCTCAATGTATGGTTACCACATAGGCTTCTATCATTATCTTATCAATTTATGATCAAACTCTTCAACAAGATCTTGAACAATCCATAAATCTTAGTATGTAACAAGTTCAACTCCTTACAGGTCAACTAACCATACTGACCATGACATAAACAATTTGTATCCTCAATAGTTTCTTTTAGATTATCTATTTTTAATAAACACATTTGCAATAGAAACATTCTATTTATTGTTATGAGAACTTCTGCTACAACTTTTTCCACCATGATTTTTATCATCATTTACAAGTACCATCATGCAACAAAACTCTATAATTATTTTCAATAAGCTAACCTACACTCAATAAATTATGCTTAAGGCCATCAACTAATAAAGTATCGTTATTTTTTACCTCACCTTCGTTGGTGTGAACAACCAAGGTGTCTTTTCCAACAACTTACACTACTATATTGTCTCCAAATTTTAATCAACTCTTTACAATTTTATCAACTAGCACAAATAAGTCTTCATTGACTATGATATGATTCAAACAACCAAAATCAAGAAACCAAACATTATCTTAAGATTTCTCTTCTACATGACAAAAGAAAAAAAATTGGAATTGAGATGCTCTCCTTCATTTCAAGTGAAAATTGCTTTCTTATTTCACATGTGACTTTGTTTGAGCCTACACGCCTTTTCAAAATGCCCACTTTCTTTTTACAAAATCACTTTCTTATTTTACATGTGAATTGTTAAGAATTGTTGCTTCCTTCTCCAATTTTGGCTTTTGTTGCAAAAGCCCCCTCAAAGTTCTATGTAGTCCCATCTACTTACTTGAGATAACAATGATCGCATATAATCATATACATGACTTCATACATGTCTTCATGATCTACTCTAAATAATTCACCACCTACAATATAATAATTTGGGCTGTCCTTTAACATGCTGGTGGATCTAGTTTTACCTTGCGAGTCTCCATTTGGAATGGTTGGTCCATCACAATGTTCTTGTCATAACTCTCCTTAGTGCTAGTGACTTCTTCTATCTTGACTTAAGTAGCTATATCCATGGGAGATTAAGAAAGCATGTTTGAGAAGATATGTTAAGAAAATGTGAAACTAACCTAGAGATCGTGCCTACCACCATTTGTAAATTAACATCAACAATCAACATGTGCTCATCTATGTCATCAAGAACATCTAGGCCTAGATTATCATTACATATTTCACTTCTAGAATCTAATCATGTCAAAATCAACAAGTTTGGAGTCATCATATATGTTGATTATTCATTAGTCATCATATGCTAATTTGTATATGCTAATTATTCATTATGGTTCTAACATCATCTTTTTTTATTCATGATGCATATAGAAATCATCATCATGCCAAGGAAATGAGAAAAGACTCTAACACTAGAAGAGTGTGAAGTTGAGAATGAGAGGAAAAGAGAAAGAATGAGGCGAATTTGCAAAAGTAGGAAATTGTCAACCATACAAGAAGACATTCCACCATTGCCAATTGAAGAGGAACATGACACATCTAATGAAGCTAAGAGAGAGATGGAAGTGGCAGCACAAAGGGAATGAATGCAAAACCTCCATTCAACAAGGAAATTGAATCTCCAAGTTGGAGGCACTCCATCGTCCATAGGTCAAGTTGAAGTAACACCATCGTTATCTTCTCAAATTGGAGGAACTCCTTTCATAGGTGAAGTTGAAGGTACACCTTCACTCTCTTCTCAAGTTGGTGGTATGCCATCATTCACATGTCAAGTAGAAGGTAGACCATCTTCTCCATCTCAACTTCAAGTCTTTTCATCTTTTTCATCTCCAATCGAAGGTATGTCATCTATCCCATCTCAAGTAAATATAGAAGAAATTTCTAATGTTGAGTCAACTTTACCAATGAAAATGCCTCCTAGAATTTTGCATAGGAAGCCTAAGTTTGTAATTGATATCAATGAGAATGTTTTGAAGCCCATGCAGGATAAGATTCCCAAGCACACTTGCCAAAGATATGCAAATAAGATATGGAAATCATTCTTTGAGAACTTAAATAAAACCAAAAGAATAGATGTCAACTATTTTTTGAATTGATGAGAAATCTAAAATTTAGGCCCATTATGAAGATTCTTGTCCTAAGAAGATCAGATGCCTCAAGTAAAAAATTCAATTGTAAAGAATCTAATGAGTGCATATGAGAGTGTGGGTTCTACCTCACACACCAAGGATAGTAATATCATACGACGTATCATTACATCAATAATAGTAATCCAACAAACAAAGAAAGCTTGCCTCATTAGAAAGACAAGTCAAGCATTGAAAATAAGTAGAAAAACTCTAATGAGATCCATTGGAAGATGTGAAAGAGTTGAGGAGCCAACACCAATGAATTGTGGGCATTCTCTGGGAGACTCCCACGGAAAGACAAAGTTGTTGTTGAAGCCTTGAGATCCCTCATCAAAGAATTTTGGAAAAATAACACAAGGGTATCTCCTAATGTAAGAGATGTTGTGGGAAGGAGAATTGGTTGTCGAAACTGTGAGCCACATCCAAAGCATTTTTTGGATGTGACTCAAACATAATTTTTCAAGAAATTTCAAGAGATGTATCCTCAAGTAAAAATTAGTCAAAGGTATTTTGAAATGGTAAAGCCTATTTATGTCAAA
The DNA here is from genome assembly GCA_027924645.1 of Cunninghamia lanceolata. Taxonomy (NCBI): domain Eukaryota; kingdom Viridiplantae; phylum Streptophyta; class Pinopsida; order Cupressales; family Cupressaceae; genus Cunninghamia; species Cunninghamia lanceolata. The sequence continues at coordinate 1,296,459 of BSBN01000973.1, read as the reverse complement.
ATAAATCACACATGCACAACTTGTTGTTGTAGAGTACATATTGAGTTTTCTAATCATTATGATGTTTATAGATATATATATATATATGTAGATTTGCATACTAACAATGTTTTGCAGGAGTGTAATATAAAGTTTCCACCTATATCTTCAAGATATTTCATATCAAGCATCTTATGCTAGAGAGTGGATGGTCAATTATTCCATAATATCTTATGCTTGGATGACACGTGTGATCATTGTGGTGGGTTGCAACATCTGCAATTGGAAATGAGCTAGTATGTTTTGGTAAATACAAGACAACGGCATATAGTTTGAATGATGGCAAAGAAGCAAAAAGGTGGGAATTGATCCTTCAAAAGATTCTAGTGTATCAGTTTATCTCTATTTTATGAGATAATATAGTTTACGAGTATGCAAGGCATACCCATAGAGCTCAATAGTTGGACTTGCAATTCAAGTTATGAAAGGACACGTTTCCACTTGGTACCATCATTTCAATTGTTGACTTTACAGATAACTACACACTATAGCCACATAATGAGGTGCAATCATAGTATTACAACTCTATGTAGGTTGCTATATTTGTGCAAATAGCATTCATTCATGTAGAAGATAGTACAAAGGACAACAGAAAGATCTTGAGGGAATATCATTTTTTATATTAGTGATGATTGCACACATTCTACGGAGTTCATGCAAGGTTGCTTTCATATGTTCTACCATGATTTAGCTAGCATGAGCATAACATTTCATCAGCATATCATATGGTCAAATAATTGTGCATCATAATTCAAGAACTTGCAGATGTTCTATTGGTTGAGCAAGATGCATACGATGAATGGTGTTCAACATATGTGGAAGTTTTATGAGGCCGAGCATGGAAGGGGGGGCATGATGGTGTAGGAGCATGTATCAAAAGAGCATTGGCACGAGAAAATTTGAAGTACAAAGACAATGCAAAGTTGACAGATGCAAGATCTATTGTCGAATGGTGTAACACTATAATGGGTCTAGGTAATGAAGATAAGCCTACAGTTCGTAGATATTTCTAGCTAGTTGATGATACTAACATTTCCAAATATGAGGACTTTTGTACATTGATAGGATCGAGTGAGATACACTCTTTTAGAAGCTCTAATGTAGGTTCGTGGAGTATTCATACGTGGTGGATGGCATGATTTTGTTCTTCATGTACATATGAAGTTTGGTATGATTGTGAGTCAAAGGAGTGGGTTGATGATTGGTGTACAAGAGCCCTAAGCCTGATTGACATGTATGACCACTAACAACACTACAAATCATAGAGATTGAATCATTGGTTGATTTTGACCATGTTTCAAATTTAGTTCAACCAGGTATTATCAGCATTCAAATTTAATAAAATTCAATATACCATCTTATTTTGTAGTTTTTCTTGTATTGTTGACTATATTCATCGAACTGAATGCATGTATCAATGCAGGGCATGTTTATGCAGTTATTGCAACTGAAGATAATGAAGAAGGAATGTATTATTATTTGTGTCACTATGTTGAGGCAAAAAATAAATTATATTCCTCTGTTATAGATGGAGAAAACATCAAGTACCCTACAAGATCAGTGGTTGTTACTGGAACATGGTGTAGAAGGTACCCAATGAAGAAGTCCAGTGTGTGGTTATTTGAGGAATTTGACACACATAGGAAGATTCTTCATTATTCTAACCTTGTTGTCACATCAAATGTTCATTTGATCAAATATGGGGGTAGACCATTGAACAGGACTTTGTGGAAGGTTCACGAGTCTGATCATGAGCTAATACTTGACACAATAAAGAGTAGAGAAAACCCAGATCATTCACTGGATTGAATTAGTGGAATGATAGAAAGGTATGTTATTTTTCTTTGCTATCCTAATTTCACCTTGTATATTTTAGCTAAATAGTGCAATTACATTTGCATGTAGGATTTTAGTATGATGGAGGTAGGCATAATCCTTATGAAGTTGCCTTTGGAAGGAAAGTAAGGTAAGTTTTCATGATTATTTCATGATGATATGTCCTTTACTTTCTATTTCATAATGAGTTTTAATGAGTTTTAAAGATGTTACTATGAGTTTTAATTCATTTTAATGATGTTACTATTTCATAATGAGTCTTAATGAGTTTTAATGACAAACAATTGATAGCAGCGGTAAGGGAAGCCTCAATTGATGCCCTACAAGACATTGGATAGAGTGAGAGCACCTTTATAATACTAAATTTTCATCTACTAGAAAGGTATTATGACTAATTTTTTAAATTTGACATCTCCTAGGGCCAAACAGATGGCACCAATGCATCTGGGTGGGCAGGTAAACACTAGGGGAGATGTATTTTTGGTGGTCATGGTCATTCTTGGCTATATTGAACGCAGACAATCTCTCAAGAGCCCTAAGAAAATAAAAGGTGACAAACTTTGGACCGACTGTTCCATCAAACTGTGACACCTAGGAACATCTTCTTTGCATGTATAGGTAGATGTTAGGTCCACCTAGAAATATGTACCTTGATTTTTTTAAACCAATTTCATATGCCTATGGTGGCAAGGATCACATTGTTCCAAAATGCTTCAGTTTCATGTAGTGGAAAGGTGCTAGGAGTGACCTTTTGCATTCCATAGCTCGTGGGGCTGAATCAACTACGCCAACGCATTAGGGTGGGTGAGTAAATACTAGGGGAGGTCTCGTTTCATGTGCCAACCAATCATTCAAAGTATCAAGCTACTGGCAAAGTCCCTTAGGATCCCTGAAACCAAAAAATTGCCAAACTATGATGAAGTAGTTCTTAGAATTTGTGGCAGCTAGGAATGTTTTGTTTGGACCTACAGGTGCATGTGGGGTCCATCCACAATAACCTCTCTCAGTTTTGCTCAACTCCAATCCGTTTGCCATGCCGAAATCAAATGTATTCTTGCAAAATGCTTCAGTTTCTTATAGTGGAAAGGTTCTAGGAGTGACCTTTTGCATTCCATAGCTCGTGGGGCCAAACTGACTATGCCAACGTGTCAGGGTGGGCGGGTAAATTCCAGCAGAGGTATTGTTTCGTTAACCAAGAGTCCCAGTCGTTTGGGACAACATGCTATCGGCAAAGTCCCTTAAGATCCTAAGACCAAAAACTACAAAACTATGACAGAGTAGTTCTTAGAATTCGTGGTAGCTGGGTGTTACAAATAGGTGCCTAAGTGGTGTTGTCATTGATGTCAACATATCCTTGTTGCCATTGATGTCAACTATATCCCATTTTATTGCTTGGTTAGAAGACTGAAATGTTGAGGATATTGAGAAAATTAATGAAGATCTAAGTACGCAGACCATATGGCTATGTAGAGGATTGTCTGAAGTAGCTCCGCATAAAGATTTGAAGAAGTTATGGCCATTTGAGTAGAACTAGGTTTTGCAGTGTTCAGAAGAGACAGAGTGACAGGAAATTGGTCCAGATTGCTCCGTAAATGAAACACTATGATCTGCAGATCTAGAGACATGTTTAGGGAGTCAGTGTGTGTCATCAACTCAAGTGGTTCGTGGTTTGGAGGTCCGCAAGAAATCTTTCTAGTGTGACAATCATGGCATACAGTGTCCTTAAGATACCAGATGAAGATGCAAGTGATTCTGTTGATTTAGAGTAGTGTAGATGTTATTGCTAAATTCAATGTGCTTGTGGAGGTCTCTGGATCATGTGCCTATTGTGTTGGAGGTCTGCATTGAAGATTGAGCTTGTTGTTGAAGATTTCTTCCTTGGTGTTACTATTTTTCCCAGTCTTGGCCGACCGGATGATTCAAGTGTGTTGTGGATGATCTTAGAGAAATTCTCTGGAGCGTGACATATTGTTTGAGGAAAATTTAAGCCCCAGCCATGTTTGGCTGACAGTATAGTGATCCACATTAAGTCAAGCCAACCTTGATGTTCATTCCAAGGTTGATGAAGTGTATAAATACTTGTTGATGAGTTGTGAAAATGTGTCCTTGTGTTAAAATGATAAAATCATAAGAAAGGTATAGAGGTAGAGCAGAAGAGAGGAGAAGTAGAAGAACAAGAGCAGTAAAGGATGAAGAGATAGTGAAGAAGTGTATGGGGGGAGAGAAAAAGTTTTTGTGAGCTTTCAATGAGACTGAACCAGGCATAATGAAGATGCTATTTATCAATTAAATCTTTCTATATTAAACATAAATTCCTGTAGGCAGTGAGCCTCTTTGAGCAGTGTGCTCAAAGGCAAGTGCCTTCCCATTTATTTCAAGTACTTTTAACAGGGTACGAATCTTGTGGGTTAACCCCCACTGTGGTTTTCCCTTAATTGGGTTTCCACATTAAAAATCTTGATGTCAAGTGTGTTCATTTTGTTTTTGCTCATGCGTTGTTGATTCATGCTTTGATATTTACATCATTAATATGTTTGTAAGTTGTGAAAGAAGATTAAAGTAAAAAAAGGTTAAATTTGTGGGACAACTGATTCACCCCCCCTTCTCAATTGTCCGGTCTAATTCCAACAATTGGTATCAGAGCCAGTTCCTCTAAAAGAAGCTTGACCACTTGATGAGATCCAAGATGTCGACTTACAAGAAGGAAAGTCTGAGATTTGATGGAACAAATTACTCCCTTTGGAAGGTATGCATGCAATGTCATTTGCAATGTATGGGTGATGCATTTTGGTTGATAACTAAGGATGAGTATAAGATTCTGGAGAAAGGCGCTACAACTCTAGACAAACTTAAGGATGCCAAATACAATATTCAAGCTAAAGAAGCATTGTTGAGTGCCTTGACTGATACAGAGATGACAAATGTCCTGGAATTCAAAACTACTCATGAAATTTGGAAAAAATTGGAAATTCTGTATGAAGGTGATAAACATGTCAAATATGCCAAGCTATAGAGCCTGAAGGGTAAATATGAAAGGTTGATGATGAGTGAAGATGAAAACATTACTTCCTAGATGCATAAGGTAAATGAACTTGTGACTAGTATCAGGAGTGCTGGTGGAGTATTGGATGAATTAGAGATTGTTGCCAAAGTGCTCAGATCCTTACCTCCGGCATACAAGCATAAAGTTGTTGCCATTGAAGAGATTAGGACTGTGACAACTGTTACAAGGGATTAGTTGGTTGGTAAGCTTTCAACATTTGAAATGAGTGAGTTTGGTGATTCTCTTCCTAAGTCTAAATCTGCATTTAAATCCAGTATTCATGGAAAACAAAGATATGATCCAGTTGAAAGCTCTTCAAGAAGATCAAATAGATTCGACAAGGAAGGATCATGAAGATGATGAAACTAAGTTTGATGAACTTGAAGCCCTTTTTGCCAAAATATTACCACGAGGATCCAGTAAGTATGAAGGACAGTTGCCATTCAAATGTTTTGCTTGTAATAAGATTGGTCATTTTGCCTCAAGGTGTCCAGAGAGGGGTTCAAAGCCAAACCTTAACAGACCTAGAGTTCAAAAGAAATGCTACTATGTCCAAAAGGTTGGTGAAGAAGGAGTCACAGATGATGAATCTGATCATGGAGGTTCCACTGAAAGTGATTGGGTGTTCATTACTGTCAAAGAAGAAGATTCGGTGCCTACTGAATCTGCTAGCTATGCAAATGTGGAAAATGCCTTGGCTATTCAGGTTGTAGAAAAAGATGAATGGGTAATTGATAGTGGATGTTCTCATCATATGACTAGTGATAAAAGTCAATTTGTAAGCTTTGAAAAATATGAAGGTGGAATTTTGAAATTTGGAGACAACTTAGCTGGTAGAATTCATGGCAGAGGATCCATTTCTTTTGATGGTAAGAATAACACTAATGATGTTGTGTCTGTGGAAGGATTGAAGCATAATATTCTTAGTGTTGGACAGTTGGTTGACAAGGGTTATGATCTCTGATTAAGGATGGAAAATGCAGAATCTTGGAAAGCTCCAGAACTGAAATTGCATCTGGTACTTAGACTAGAGGTAACATCTTTCATTTAAGTAGTTCTAGCAAAAGTTGTTTGATTACTCAGATTGATCAGAGTTGGTTATGGCATAGGAGAATATGTCATGTGAATTTCGATAACATTGTCAAGATAAGTTCTACTCAGGCTGTGAGAGATCTTCCAAAACTTGTGAAACCTACTAATAGCATGTGTAGAGAATGTCAATTGGGTAAACAGAACAAAACTTCATTCAAGAGTAAAGAACAATTTTCAAGTAGACGGCTAGAACTTGTGCATATTGATCTATGTGGTCCTCCTAGAATTAGGAGTGTGCAAGGAGACATATATTTTATGTTACTGATTGATGATTACTCCTGGATGATGTGGGTAACCTTCTTGAAAGAAAAATCAGAAGCTCTTGACAAGTTCAAGGTGTTCAAGGTTATAGTGGAAAATGAGATTGGTGAGAAAATAAAGTGTCTGAGATCTGACAGAGGTGGAGAGTTTACCTCCGGTGAGTTTGATACATTCTGTGAAAAGCATGGAATAAAAAGACAGTTATCTACTCCTAGGACTCCTTAGTAGAATGGATTTGTGGAAAGCAAGAATCGGACCATTCAAGAAGCTGCTAGGACCATGATGATGGAAGCAAATGTTCCACAAGTCTATTGGAGAAAAGCTATGAGTACTACTGTCTATACTCTTAATCAGGTACAGATCAAAGGCAATTCTAGTAAGACACCTTATGAATTATGGTTTGGTCATCCTCCTACTATGAAATATTTCAGAGTTTTTGGTAGTAAATGCTATATCAAAAGAGATGAGGATCTAGGGAAGTTTGATGCAAGAAGTGATGAAGGAATATTTCTAGGTTACTCTACTCAAAGCAAGGCATACCGGTGCTTTAACAAGAGATTGAAAAAGATTGTTGATAGTGCTAATGTCAGATTTGATGAGAGCAAAGATAGATCTTTCAAGTCTTGTGGATATGATTCAGATGATCAAGATGAAAGTCAAAATCAAGGAAGGCAAGTTTAAACTCAGACTAAGATCCAGATTGATCTAGAATATCCAATAACTCAAGAAGTTAGTGCAGATGTTGAGGAACAAGCTCAAAGAATCATAAGTTCAAACAAATCCTAAAACTCCCAGGTATGTAAGGTTGAATCATTCTGAAGATCAAATCATAGGAGATAGAAACAAAGGTGTTCAAACTAGAAGAAGAATTGCTGAAGATCAAGAGGAGATTTGTCTGATTTCAAAGATTGAACCAAAATCAGTAAGTGAAGCTTGCAATGATGAATATTGCGTAAAAGCAATGGAAGAAGAATTAATGCAAATTAAAAAGAATCACACTTGGGATCTTGTTCCTAGACCTGAAGAAAAAAATGTGATTGGAACTAAATGGGTCTTCCAAAATAAACTAAATGAGGATGGTGAAGTTGTGAGAAACAAAGCAAGGTTGGTGTGTAAAGGATACTCTGAAGTGGAAGGAATTGATTTTGAAGAAACTTTTGCTCCGGTGGCAAGAATAGAAGTAGTCAGATTATTTCTTGCATTTGTTTCTTATAAAGATTTCAAGGTTTATCAGATGGATGTCAAGTCAACTTTCCTGAATGGAGAATTGGATGAAGAAGTCTACATTGAGAAACCAGAAGGATTTCAATTGTCTGATCAAGGAGATATGGTTTGCATATTGAGAAAAGCATTGTATGGACTCAAACAAGCCCCAAGAGTTTGGTATGTAGGACTAGATAAGTATCTACTAAAATTAGGTTTTAGCAAAGGTACAACAGACAGTAATCTTTATATCAAAATTGATCATGAACACATCTTTATTGTTGAAATATTTGTTGATGATATCATTTTTGGTGGAAATGAGAGTATGTGTGAAACATTTACTGATCAAATGCAAAGTGAATTTGAGATGTCAATATTTGGAGAAATGAATTTCTTCTTAGGTCTGCAAATCATTCAGTTAGATAAAGGTATCTTCATATCTCAGTCTAAGTATGTGAGAATTGTTGAAAAAGTTTGGAATGGAAGATTCAAAACCAGTGAGTACACCTATGGTAACTAGATGCAAGTTGAGTAAAGATAACTCCCCTAAGGTAAATCAAAAAAGGTATAGATCAATGATTGGAAGACTGCTCTATCTAACTCAAAGTAGACCTGATATCATGAATGTAGTCAGACTTGTTGCTAGATTTCAAGCTGATCCTAGAGAATCCCATGTTGTAGCAGTCAAAAGAATTTTTAGATATCTCAAAGGGACGCTTGATTATGGATTATGGTATCCAAATGATAATAACTTCACTCTTCATGCATACACAGATGATGATTGGGTAGGAGATGTGGATGACAGGAAAAGTACTAGTGGTGGTGCATTCTTCTTGGGAAGGAGATTGGTTTCTTGGATGAGCAAAAAGCAAGAGGCAATATCTCTGTGTATGCAGAGGCAGAGTATATAGCAACAACAAATAATTGTACTTAAGTTATGTGGATAAAGTAAATGTTGAAAGACATTAGAATTGTGTTTGAGGAGCCTGTTACAATCTTCTGTGATAATTCAAGTGCAATAAGCATCTCAAAGAATCTGGTATTGCATTCAAAAACAAAGCATCTATCAATCAAGTTTCATTTCTTGAGAGAGAAGGTTAATGAGAATGAAGTCAGATTGGAGTTTGTTTCTTCAAAGGATCAGATTGCAGATATTTTCACTAAGCCTCTACCCAAGGATACTTTTGAGTATCTTAAAGAGAAGTTAGGGGTTATTACCCCTCCTGATCAGAACTAAGATGCACTAGGATGCATCAGTCTGATGGAATTCATAGTCATATCTTGTGATCCGGGTTGATGTTAAGGAGATACTACTCAGGGGGAGTAGTCAGTATGCAAATTTTGGAGATCAGTCTGAAACAAAAAGGGGAAGAAAAGATTGCAAATATGTGCCCTTTGCCATTGATGTCAAAAGGGGAGAGAAGTCATGTGAAAAACTAGTTGCTGGTAAAAGGGGGAGTTGTAAAGAAAAATGGTTGTAGGTGTGATAAGAGAAAGGGGGAGAAGTTCTTGTCTTGATGGTTAAATCAATTTTTCACATCATATGTTGCCATCAATGACAAAGGGGCAAATTGTTGCAAATAGGTGCCTAAGTGGTGTTGTCATTGATGTCAACATATCCTTGTTGCCATTGATGTCAATTGTATCCTATTTTATTTCTTGGTTAGAAGACTGATATGTTGAGGATATTGAGAAAATTAATGAAGATCTAAGTATGTAGACTATATGGCTATGTGGAGGATTGTCTGAAGTAGCTCTAGCTAAGATTTGAGAGGTCCACATAAAAATTTGAAGAAGTTATGGCCATCTGAGTAGAACCAGGTTTTGCAGTGTTCAAAAGAGACAGAGTGACAGGAAATTGGTCTAGATTGCTCTGCAAATGAAACACTATGATCCGTGGATTTAGAGACATGTTTGGGAAGTCAATGTGTGTTATCAACTCAAGTGGTCCGTGGTTTGGAGGTTCACAAGCAATCTTTCTAGTGTGATAGTCATTGCAAACAGTGTTCTTAAGGTACCATATGAAGATGCAAGTGATTCTATTGATTTGGAGTAGTGCGGATGTTATTGTTGAATTCAATGTGCTTGTGGAGGTCTCTGGATCGTGTGCCTGCTGTGTTGGAGGTTTGCATTGAAGATTGAGCTTGTTGTTGAAGATTTCTTCTTTGGTGTTGTTTTTCCTAGTCTTGGCCGACCAGATGATTCAAGCATGTTGTAGATGATCTTAGAGCAATTCTCTGGAGCATGGCATCTTGTTGGAGGAAGATTTAAGCCCCAGCCATGTTTGGCTGATGGTATAGTGATCTGCATTAAGTCAAGTTGACCTTGATGTTCATTCCAAGGTTGATGAAGCGTATAAATACTTGTTGATGAGTTGTGGAAATATGTCCTTGTGCAAAAATGATAAAATCATAAGAAAGGTACAGAGGCGAAGAAGAAGAGAGGAGAAGCAAAAGAACAAGAGTAGTAAAGGATGAAGAGATAGTGAAGAAGTTTTTGGGGGCAGAGCAGAGGTTTTTGTGAGCTTTCAATGAGACTGAACCAGGCATGATGAAGATGCTATTTCTTTGTTAAATCTTTCTATATTAAACGTAAATTCCTATAGGCAGTGAGCTCTGGGTAGTGTGCCTGAAGGCAAGTACCTTTCCATTTATTTCAAGTACTTTTAACAGGGTACGAATCTTGTGGGTTAACCCCCACCATAGTTTTCCCTTTTCCCTTAACCAAGTTTCCACGTTAAAAATCTTGGTGTCAAGTGTGTTCATTTTGTTTTTGCTCATGTGTTGTTGATTCATGCTTTAATATTTACATCATTAATCTATTTGTAAGTTGTGAAAGAAGATTAAAGTCAGAAAAGGTTAAATTTGTGGGACAACTGATTCACCCCCACTCTCAGTTGTCTGGCCTAATTCCAACACTGGGAACATTTTGTTTGGACCTACAAGTGCAACTGGGGTCTGTCCACGATCACCTCTCTCAATTTTAGTCAACTCTAGTCCATTTGACCATGCTGAAATCAAATGCACTCTTGCAAAATGATTCAGTTTCATGTAGTGGAAAGGTGCTAGGAGTGACATTTTACATTCCATATCTCGTGGGGCCAAACCGATTGCCAATGCATTGGGGTGGGCAGGTAAATGATAAAGGAGGTCTCATTTCATGTGCCAAGTGTCTCAGTCATTTGTGGCAGTAGGCTACCAGCAAAGTCACTTAAGATCCTAAGAGCAAAAAATACCAAACTTTGACGGAGTAGTTCTCAGAATTTGTGGTAGCTAGGAACGTTCTGTTTGGACCTTCAGGTGCATGTGGGTCCATCCACAATAACCTCTCTTAGTTTTGGTCAACTCAAATCCATTTGACTGTGCTGAAATCAAATGCATTCTTTCAAAATCCTTCATTTTCATGTAGCACAACCTTGCTAGGTGCCATATTTTTTGTTCTGCTTGTCGTGGGGTCGAGTGTTATTTTGCATTCCATAGCTTGTGGGTCCAAACTGACTATGCCAACATGTCAGGGTGGGTAGTTAAATGCTAGGAGAGGTCTCATTTCATGTTCCAAGCATCTCAATTGTTCAGAGCATTAGGCTATTGGCAAAGTCCCTTAGGATCCTTGAGACCAAAAAATTGCCAAACTATGACGAAGCAGTTCTCAAAATTTGTGGAAGATGGAAACATTCTATTTAGACCTATAGGTGCACATGGGGTCCATCCACAATAACCTTTCTTGGTTTTGGTCAACTCCAATCTATTTGTCGTACCGAAATCAAATGTATTATTGCAAAATGCTTTAGGTTCTTATAGTGGAAAGGTGCTAGGAGTGACATTTTGCATTCCATAGCTCATGGGGCTGAACTGACTATGCAAATCCATTAGGCTGGGTGGAAAATTCTAAGGGAGGTCTCGTTTTGTGTGCCAAGCGTCCCAGTCATTATGGGTAGTAGGTTATCGGCAAAGTCCCTTAGGATCCCTAAGACCAAAAACTGCTAAACTATGATGGAGCAATTCTCAAAATTTGTGGCAGATAGGAACATTTTGTTTGGACCTATAGGTGCAAGTGGGGTCTGCCCACAATAACCTCGCTCAATTTTGGTCAACTCCAGTCCATTTGACTGTGCCGAAATCAAATGCATTCTTGCAAAATGCTTCAGTTTCATGTAGTGGAAAGGTGCTAGGAGTGACATTTTGCATTCCATAGCTCATGTGGCCAAACTGATTGTGCCAACGCATTGGGGTGGGTGGGTAAATGCTAAAGGAGGTCTTGTTTCATGCGCCAAGTGTCCCAGTCATTCACGGTAGCAGGCTACTGGCAAAGTCACTTAAGATCCTAAGAGTAAAAACTACCAAACTTTGACAGAGCAGTTCTCAGAATTCGTGGCAATTGTAAACATTTTGTTTGGACCTATAGGTGCAAGTAGGGTCCATCTACAATAACCTCTCTTGGTTTTGGTCAACTCAAATCCATTTGACCATGCCGAAATCAAATGCATTCTTTCAAAATCCTTCAGTTTCATGCAGCACAAACTTGCCAGGTGCCATATTTTTTGTTCTGCTTGTGAACCATCTATGCCAATGCATTGGGGTGGGTGGGTAAATGCTAGGAGAGGTCTCATTTCATGTGCCAAGTGTCCCAGTTGTTTGCGGTAACAGGCTACCAGGAAAGTCATTTAAGATCCTAAGAGCAAAATCTGCCAAACTTTGATGGAGCAATTCTCAGAATTCGTGGCAGCTAGCAACATTTCATTTGGACCTACAGGTGTATGTGGGGTCCATCCACAATAACCTCTCTCAATTTTCATCAACTCAAATTTGACCATACCGAAATCAAATGCATTCTTGTAAAATGTTTCAGTTTCATGCAGCACAACCTTGTCAGGTGCCATATTTTTTGTTCTGCTCGTCGTGGGGCTAAACTGTTTGTGCTAAGGCATCAGGTGGTTGGGTAAATGCTAGGCGAGGTCTTGTTTCATGCGCCAAGTTTCCCAGTCATTTGGGGCAGTAGGCTACTAGCAAAGTCCCTTAAGATCCCTAAGACCAAAAAAATGTCAAACTATGACATAGTAATTCTCAGAATTCATGGCAACTGATAACATTTTGTTTAGACCTACAGGTGCACATGGGTTCCATCCACAATAACCTCTCTTAGTCATGGTCAACTCCAATCTGTTTGACCGTGCCAAAATCAAATGCATTCTTCCAAAATGCTTCAGTTTCATTCAGTGGAAAGGTGCTAGGAGTGACATTTTACATTCCATAGCTCGTGGGGATGAACCAACTACGACAGTGTGTTGGGGTGGGTGGGTAAATGCTAGGGGAGGTCTCGTTTCATGTGCCAAGTGTCCCAGTCATTCAAGGCAGCAGGCTACTAGCAAAGTCACTTAAGTTCATAAGAGCAAAAACTACCAAACTTTGACGAAGCAGTTCTGAGAATTCATGGTAGCTAGGAATATTCCATCTAGACCTATAGGTGCATGTGGGGTCTGTCCACATAACCTCTCTTAGTTTTGGTCAACTCAAATATTTTGACTGTGCTGAAATCAAACGCTGGGATTAAACAACACACACTAAGCTTTGACTTTCTTAGGTTGCTAGTGGGCCCTTTCTCTTACTCTGTTTGTTAATGTAATGCATTCTTACAAAATGCTTTAGTTTCATGCAGCACAACCTTGCTAGGAGCCATATTCTTTGTTCTGCTCATCACGGGGTTGAACCAACTGTGCTAATGCATCGGGGTAGGCGGGTGAATGCTAGGGAAGGTCTCGTTTCATGTGCCAAGGGTCCCAGTTGTTCTGGGCTGTAAGCTACCAACAAAGTCACTTTTTCGATAGCTTGCAACCCAAAATCACTGAGATGCTTGGCACACAAAACAAGACCTCCCCTAACATTTAGCTTCCCACCCTGACGTGTTGGCGTAGTCGGTTTGGCCCCATGAGCCATGGAATGCAAAATTTCACTCCTAGCACCTTTCAACTTTTTTGGTAGCTTACAGCTCGGAACAATTGGGACAATTGGCACACAAAACAAAACCTCCCCTACCATTTACCCACCCACCCAGATGCATTGGCATAGTCAGCTCAGCTCCACGAGCTGTGGAATGCAAAATCTCACTCTGAGCACCTTTTGACTTTGCCAATAGCTTGCAACCCAGAACAACTGAGACACTTGGTGCATGAAATGAGACCCCCCTAGCATTTACCCACCCACTTTGACATGTTAGCATAGTCAATTTGACCATGATCTGTGGAATACAAAATTTTAGTCCTAGCACCTTTCGACTTTGTCGGTACCTTACAACCCAGAATGACTGGGATGCTTGGCACACAAAAAAAGACCTCTCCTATCATTTACCCACCCACCTCAATGCGTTGGTGCAGTCGGTTCAACCCCATAATGAGCAAAACAAAAATATGGCACCTGGCAAGGTTGTGCTGCATTAAACTAAAGGATTTTGAAAGAATGCATTTGATTTCGACACGGTCAAACATATGTGAGTTGACTAAAATTGAGAGAGGTTATTGCGGATGGACCCCACATGCACTTGTAGGTCTAAATGTAACATTCCTAGCTACCACAAATTCTGAGAACTATACCATCAAAGTTTGGCAGTTTTTGCTCTTAGGATCTTAAGTAATTTTTCTGGTAGCCTGCTACTGCAAATGACTGGGACACTTGGCACATGAAACAAGACCTCTAGCATTTACCCACCCACCCTGATGCATTGGTGTAGTCAGTTTAGCCCCACAAGCTATGGAAAGCAAAATGCCACTCCTAGCACCTTTCCACTGCATGAAGTTGAAGTAGTTTGCAAGAATGCATTTGATTTTGGCATGGTCAAATGGACTAGAGTTGACCAAAACTAAGAGAGGTTATTATGAACAAACCCCACATGCACCTATAGGTCTAAACGGAACGTTCCTAGCTGCCACGAATTTTGAGAACTACTCTGTCATAGTTTGGTAATTTTTTGGTCTTAAGGATCTTAAGGGACTTTGCCGGTAGCCTGCTACCCTAAATGATTGGGATGCTTGGTGCATGAAACGAGAACTCCCCTAACATTTAACCACCCACCCCAACACATTGGTATAGATGGTTCGGCCCCACAATGAGCAGAACAAAAATATGACCCCTGGCAAGGTTGTGCTGCATGAAACTAAAGTATTTTGCAAGAATGCATTTGATTTTAGCACGGTCAAACAGATTTGAGTTGACCAAAATTGAGAGAGCTTATTGTGGATAGACCCCACATGCACCTATAGGTCCAAATGAAACATTTGCAGCTACCACGAATTCTAAGAATTGCTCATCAAAGTTTGGTAGTTTTTGCTCTTAGGATCTTAAGTGACTTTGTTAGTAGCCTTCTGCCGTGAATGACTAGGACACTTGGTGCATGAAACAAGACCTCGCATAGCATTTACCCACCCACCCCGATGCGTTGGCATAGATGGTTCAGCCCCACAAGCTATGGAATGCAAAATGTCACTCCTAGCACCTTTCCACTACATGAAATTGAAGCATTTTACAAGAATTGATTTCAGCATGGTCAAATGGACTGGAGTTAACTAAAACTAAGAGAGGTTATTGTAGACAGACCCCACTTGCTCCTGTAGGTCCAAATGGAATATTCCCAATTGCCACAAATTCTGAGAACTGCTTCGTCATAGTTTGACAATTTTTTGGTCTTAGGGATCCTAAGGGACTTTGTCGGTAGCCTGCTGCCCTGAATGACGAGGACACTTGGCACATAAAACGAGACCTCCCCTGGCATTTACCTACCCACCCCAACGCATTAGCATAGTGAATTCATCCCCATGAGCTATGGGATGCAAAATGTCACTCCTAGCACCTTTCCACTACAATACACATGTAATGAAAGTTCAATACACATGTATGGACATGTAATGATCTTGTATGATTTAAATGAAGAATTTCAATTGGGAGTTAGATCTAATTGCATAAACTAATGGCTAGGGATTTGATTTGATTTGTTTTCATGAGTACAATCTAGTTTGATCATTGTACTTATGTAATAGGGCTAATATTTTGATCTTATTTGGGATGCAGGGATATAGAGATCAAGGTCTTATTGCATTCAAGGAATTGTCTATAGGGTTGTATACAAGATCATCACACATGATTCACATTTTACATCTAGGGTGATCATGGTTAAAATAGGGGTTGTAATTTTACATGAATAGTAGGTTAAGAAAACCCCATACATATTATATCAAAGGGAGAATGTTACAACAATATTGAATGCATAAATGTAGTTATCTTGAGGCAGCCATCTCCTAACACTGTTACATCATGTTACCAAAGGGTTTAATTCATTAATTGTGTCTATTCTTTAATTCATTAATTGTGTCTATTCTTTGTTGTGAAGCAAATGCAATTGACAAGTGTAAAGACAAATTTCACAACCTTTGCCAGCATCCTCCCTATCTCTACCAAAATAGGATCTTTGGAACAACGTATGGACAAGCATCAAAGCATAAAGGATATAGGAATTTTCTCACATGTTGTAATTGTATCTGCCCTTGTAGACATGTATGCATAGTGTGGAAGCATAGACAAGGCACATGGATTGTTTGATGGAACACATGATTTTTGGCTTTCATTATGGTTTATCTTACTACTCATTCTTGGTGTGTACTTCACTTGAAGTTATTATTAATACGTTTGAGGGCTTGTATTCTTCATGGTGAAGGCTTGGTTGTGGTGAATTTTCTGTAATATTGAGTCTTCTAGTTGTTTCTTCTCTTTGGGTACTATGGCCCTATTACATGGTTGGATTCAAGTGGGTTCTCAAGTGTCGCTTCTTAGGGTTGATTGTGTTTTACAATAGTGGTAAGGGTTTGTGAAGTTGATTGTGATGAATATTATGTAGGTTTTATTTTGAATTGTGGAAAGGGGTTTGGTTTCTCGAGAAGTATTATATATTTGGACTTTATCTTATGAGCATTAAATGGTGAAGGTCCAAGGCATTGTGTTAGTCATAGTAACAAACCCTAGAGGCTTTATTAATGTGCTCGGAATGAATTTGTAGATGATGGTAAAGAAAAAAGTAGAGTGCCTTCTAAAATGACTAATTTTCCCTTGAATATTGTTGTGGTTGTTAGTTCCATGTGTATAGTGTCATTGATAAGATGTATTGTTATTAGCCCTTAAGAACAAAGTGAAAATGCTTTACTTTGATTAAATATGTGGATACCAATTATGTATGTGCATATGAGAAAAATGTTACCTTAAAAGAATTTGAAATATTTGCAAGGGCTATAAGATAGACCTATGGCTTTATTGTAACTCTAAAATAATTTTTAAGGAAACCCTTATTTATGGAATTGTTATTGTGTATATTTTTGCAATAATTAAGCTCAAAATATATATGTTGCAATAATTGCAAGATATGCACAAAATGGATTTGTTGATAAGGATTTAGAAACTTTCAAGCAAATGCAATTGGTAGGTGTAAATCCAAATTCCACAACCTTAACCAACATCCTCCCTACCTATGCCAAAATGGGATCTTTGGAACACAGTATGGGCATCCATCAAAGCATAAATGATATGGGAATTTTGTCAAATCTATTGTAGTTGCAACTACCCTAGTAGACATGTATGCAAAGTGTGGAAGCATGGACAAGGCACACGAACTGTTTGATAGAACACCTCAAAGAGTGTCATATCATGGAATGCAATAATTGCAAGATATGCACAAAATGGATTTGTTAATAAGGCTTTAGAAACTTTCAAGAAAATACAATTGAGAGGTGTAAAGCCAAAATGTGATCTTTGGAACATGGTATGGACATCCATCAAAGCATAAATGATATGGGAATTTTGTCAGATCTTGTAGTTGCAACTGTCTTAGTAGACATGTATACAAAGTGTGGAAGCATAGACAAGATACGTGAACCATTTGACATGATGCCTCAATGAAATGCCATCTTATGGAATGCAATGATTGCAAGATATGCAAAAAACGGATTTTTTTTATAATACTTTATAAACTTTCAAGAAAATACAATTGGATGGTGTAAATCCAAATTCCACAACCTTAGCCAATATCCTCCTTGCCTATGCCAAAATGGACATCCATCAAAGTATAAAAGATATGCAAAATTTTGCTGGATGTTGTAGTTGCAACTGTCCTCATAGAAATGTATGCAAAGAGTGGAAGCATAGACAACGCACATGAACTTTTTGGCATGATGCCTCAAAGAAATGTCATCACATGGAATGTAATGATTGCAAGATATCAAAAAATGGATTTTTTGATAAGGCTTTAGAAACTTTCAAGAAAATGCAATTGGCGGGTGCAAAGACAAATTCCACAACCTTAGCCAACATCCCCCCTTCATATGGAAAAATAGGATCTTTAGAACATGGTATGGACATCCATCAAAGCATAAAGGATATGGGAATTTTGTCAGATCTTGTAGTTGCAACTACCCTAGTAGACATGTATGCAAAGTGTGGAAGCATAGACAAGGTACGTGAACTGTTTGACATGATGCCTCAATGAAATTCCATCTCATGGAATGCAATGATTGCAAGATATGCAAAAAATGAATTTTTTGATAAGGCTTTATAAATTTTCAAGAAAATACAATTGGCGGGTGTAAAGCCAAATTCCACAACCTTAGCCAGTGTCCTCCTTGCCTATGCCAAAATGGGCATCCATCAAAGCATAAAAGATATGGAAATTTTGTTAGATGTTGTAGTTGCAAAGGCCCTCAGAGACATGTATGCAAAGTGTGGAAGCATAGACAATGCACGTGAACTGTTTGGCATGATGCCTCAAAGAAATGTTGTCACATGGAATGCAATGATTTCAAGATATGAAAAAAATTGATTTTTTTATAAGGCTTTAGAAACTTTCAAGCAAATGCAATTGGTGGGTGCAAAGACAAATTCCAAAACCTTATCCAACATCCTTCCTTCATACGGCAAAATAGGATCTTTGGAACATGGTATAGACATCCATCAAAGCATAAAGTATATGGGAATTTTGTCAGATCTTGTAGTTTCAACTACCCAGTAGACATGTATGCAAAGTGTGGAAGCATAGACAAGGTACACGAACTATTTGAAATGATGCCTTGAAATGAAATGCCATTTCATGGAATGCAATGATTGCAAGATATGAAAAAAATGGATTTTTTTGATAAGGCTTTATTAACTTTCAAGAAAATACAATTGGCGGGTGTAAAGCCAAATTCCACAACCTTAGCCAGTATCCTCCTTGCCTATGCCAAAATGGACATCCATCAAAGGATAAAAGATATGGGAATTTTGTTAGATGTTGTAGTTGCAACTGTCCTCAAAGACATGTATGCAAAGTGTGGAAGCATAGATAAGGCACGTGAACTATTTGGCATGATGCCTCAAAGAAATGTCACCTCATGGAATACAATGATTGCAAGATACCAACAAAATGGATCTTTTGATAAGGCTTTAGAAACTTTCAAGCAAATACAATTGGCGGATGTAAAGCTAAATTCCAAAACCTTGGAAATGGTATCTTTGGAACATGGTATATACATCCATCAAACCATAAAGGATATGGGAATTTTGTCAAATGTTGTCATTGTAGCTACCCTGCGAGACATGTATGCAAAGTGTGGAAGCATATACAATGAACATGAACTGTTCGACACGATACCTCTGTTAGTAATCATTTATGTTTAGGGTTTCAAGCTTGAACATTTGCAGGTTTTCTCATTCAAACCCTAAATTTTCTGAGTCATGGGATCTTGCATTGTTTTGTCTATTCTAATGTTGGCTTTTTGTGGTGGGTTCCTGGTTATTAAGTCTCATCCTCATGCTTTAGTGTTTGAAGGTTGACCAACCCCCACGCAATGTTTGACTGCTTTTTCCTGTCGCCTTGAGAAAAATGCTAAGTTCTGTATATGAAAAGGTGAATTGTATGTTGGCAGGCTTGTGAAATCTCAGTCGGCCTCCAAAAAATGATAAGGAATTGAGTTATATGCATTTTTCGATGCATATCAGGTTGTGTATGCAAAGGGGGAATCCATCACAGACTCCCAGAATATTTGCTGCTTGTATATCGGGTCTGCATGTGTATTTGGTTTGTATGTTCAGACATACAATGGTTAGATACAATGACAACATGCAGGGAAATGATACATTGCGGGCATATTCTAGGAAAGTTTCCTTGTTTGTATGTGAAAGGGTGAATGTATGTTCGGACATACAAAGGTCACATGCAAGGAACAATATACAAGGTAGCAAGATATACAAATGATGGGGCCCATGGATATGCAAAGGATTTTGTATCTCCAACATACAAGTCGCAATGTATATGCGACATGCAAGTAGCAAGTGAAGGGGGAGATACATTTGGTGGGGCCCGCAGATATACAAGTGATATTGTATGTTCGACATACAAAGGAGATATGCATTCCAAATATGCAAGGGCCGGACCCGAAAGGCTTTGTAGTTCGGTAAATTCAAAGTTTGAAGTCCGCAACATGTATATTGGGCACTTGTATATGCCGATATACATTGCGATATGCAAGGAGGGCGATATACAACCCGAACATGATGGAGTTTTCAAGCTACTTCATAAATATTTGAGGTCCGTGGGTTGTATAAAGCACTTGTATACGGCGATATGCAAGTCGATGTGCAATGAAAGGATACAAGTTAGACTTCAAAAGGAGGTACATTCTGATGTATAATGATTTGAAGTCCGCGGCTTGTATGTATGTGTGTGTTGTATATCGTAGATATACAAAGGAATGAGGTGCAGGCTAGACCCGAGTAGTTTTTCAATTCATTCTAAACTGGCATGGGGTCCATCTTGTATGTTGGTTGTTGCATGTATATGCATTTTGCGTATACAGGGGATTTTGAAAGGCAAATAGTGGCAATTGTATATGCATCCGTTCTTGCATATACAAGGGCGAAATGGCAAAATGGAGAAGGCGAAAAGTCAGTGATAGGAACATGAAGTGCATACATGGCATGTAATCATTGGGTCTTGGCTTTTCTGCATGTTTTTGGAGTCGTGATCGAAAGCCGTGTTTTGAACCTTCAGTGTGAGTTTTTCCTGTGTGTTTGCAATCATTTTTGAGCAGGAAAATAGTAGATGCATCCACTGCTACATTTCAAAGGGGCCTGTGGGTAGGTGAGGCAATAATGGCAGACTTGTAGAGGATGATCGATGGAGTTGATAGGTCAACCACTCGATTGATGAAGAAAATCCCTAGGCGGCGATGCAAATCTTGAGTTCACCTGCTCATTCCTCTTTGTCTCTCTGCTACATTTACTATTTCTGAGTGCCATTTCTCATGCATTGTATCTGGAAATTTTTGATTTGACTGTTGTAATTTTGGCTGAGTACACAATTTTTCTATAAAAGGCATACTCTATTATTCATTTATGGTTGTTGAAAACTAGACGAATCTTGGTGTTGTGATAAAATATAACTTCATTGGTGGCCCTGTTCTGGTACTTTGTGAGTTTATGAATCTCATGTTGTATGTTTTATGCACAAATTCACTGGTTTCATGTTGATTTAAATGAGTAATGCTATATTGCATGTGTTTTGTTATCTGTCTCCAAATTGAGTATGTTCTTCTTCTGAATCTAAACAGCTAAGTGGTGTTTTGATTCTAGAATATAAATTTCATATATTGAATGCCTGACTCTCTTACTTCTACTCAAGGAGTAGATTAAATGTTTTAGGTCAAGTGTTGGGAAGGATATATCGCAATTAGGATGTCTGTGAGCCGAGATAACTAAATACTAAATTTTGGGAAGTGCCTGTAAGGCAGACACTACAAATCCCCTTGATACCCAGTCTTTGGTGTATATTTGTTTGTACATTCACATGTGTATGTCTACCGACTCCAACCCCTGGATAGGCACCAGTCTAGTCTTGTATTGAGGTCACAACCCAAGATCCTAGTTTTGCATCCAAATACCAAATCAAACTTAAACCTTCAAATACAAACCTTTAGGACATTTGGAAGTAGTTTTAGGACCAAAATCCTCTGTCTACTACTGAATATAGGCCCAAGGCTAGCCCCTTTACACTTATCTCATAGTTTTGGTCTGCATCATAGAGGATTTATCTGCTTTATGTCAACATCCCACCCGGTTCACAAACATATCTTTTGGATGTTGAATAGGGAATACCCCCCTTGGTTCTATAGAGCCTAAAGAAGAAGAGGAGATATTTATAGAGTCTATCTCCTGTACTATTGGCCCCTGGCCCGTGAATCCTGTTGATCAATGATGGCTACTTTGTAGGGATAACTAGGAGCAAGCATCTAGTCTTGGAAAATTACCAACAGATTTGGCGACTCCGCTGGGGACTGCTTTATGAAAGAACCCTGATTTTAAAAGAAAACAATTCCTAGTTGTAGGTGGTGACTCTGAATAAATCTCCCAACCGATAAAGTAAAAATTTATATGTGAGGGAGAAGATCCCTGCGTAATCCTCTGTTTGAAGAGTTATCCATAAAAATGATGTATAGAAGAAAAGGGACTATCCAAATAAGTCGAGAGGGTTCTCCCAGAAGTAATGATAATATGCAAGACAATCCAGGATCTTCAGAGCGGACAATACCTTATTTCTCAAACACAGAGGCTGAAATCTAGAACGTATATGAAAGACAAAAGGGTAGTGGATTGAGAATGAGGTCAGAAGTGTTTCAAAAATGCCATTTCCATGATTCCCTTGATAGATTTGAAGAAGCTAAATCCCTAAGAGATGATAATGATCAGAATGTAATGAAACCATCCTCTTCTATGCCTGGAGAGGAGGAATTAGCCAAAGAAATCAAAAGTCTGAGGGCAGAATTAGAATATCTGCAAGTAGTAAAAATTAGAGATGACATGAGACAAAAAGTGCAGGCTCTAAGAACTGCTCAGAATGATTCAATTCGTACCCTTGAAAATGCAAATATGTAGAGAAATCAAAAAAGAAATGAAGTCCATGATCAGCGTAATGATCAAAGATAGAATGCAAATAACGCTAGAATACCATTGAATAATGTAAGAAATCATAATGCAAATAGAGATGTAAATGCAAATCAGTTTGACAAGCAACCTATGCAGCTGGACAGATTCAGACAACTAGTTTTTGATGGCATTCCTGGTCACCCCAATCCTATTGACAAACATGTGAGGCCGCAAGTGCCAAAGTTTTTAGGAAACAATATTGTGTCAGGAGAAGACCACTTAAAAGCTTTTTAGAATATCATGGACAACTTTGAGGTTGAGCATGAGGATGTTTTTATGAAATTATTTATGCAATCCTTGGTTGATGAGGCAAGAGAATGGTACAAGGGTCTGCCTGACAGGAGTATTTCATCATGGGATGACTTCAGAAGAATTTTCAAGGAGCAATATGTTGACAAAACTAATCCTAGTTTTTTCATAAATGAGTTCACTGGCATTACCAAGGGATCAAATGAATAGGTTGTTGATTTCAATGCTAGATTCACTAAGGTTTTGAACAAATTGCCACATCACCTGAGGCCTAATGAACCTATGTGCATAGTGTTATACATAAATGCTTTTGATGCCAAGACAGCTTATGGGTTAAGGGATAAAGGTCCTACTAGCCTCAGAGATGCTTTCAAAATTGTAACAAATATTGAAAATAATAGAAAAGTGTCTAGTAAGACAAACAGAAGAGATGATGTAAAAATTTTGCAAAATCCAAATACACAAGGCAATGCATCTACTTTTGAGGATAAATTAGATAAATTGACAACTATTGTCAAGGACCTAAGCTATAGAATGGCTAAAAATGACAAAGGGGTAGGTTCTGACAGACAGGTTTACCAAAGGCAAGAAAGGAGACCATCATTACATGATATGCCATATAATACCAGTTGGCATAATGGTAAACCCATTCTTCCAAATAGCAACCCTAATCAAAGAGCTCAACATGTCAAGGAAACACTTGACCCTTTGAAGAAGGCGGTTAATAATGTTAATGACACCCCATGGTGCATAATATGTCAGATGCCTCACTCACAGTCACAATGTATGATTGGTCAGTCTCTATATAACAATGTCATGGCCTGTGATGAATGCAATGAACCACATTGCATGGAAGATGACAATGTCAATATGCTGTCTACAAACAGGGAGTATCCTTCTCATTATGTTGATGCAAGCACAAATAATGAGATTCAAGTCTACCAGTAGTTTCCCTATGATGAAGATGATGAAGGTAATTATGCTTATGCTTAGGACTCACACAATTTTTTGAATAATTTGAGGAGACCATCTGATGAAGAGATTAGAGCCTTCACAGCTGCAGTAGTTGCTCAAGTCAAAAGCAATTACAATCTCAAGGGTAAAGCTTAGGTAAGTAACTCACACCAACTAGAGAATACTTTTGTGAACCAACCTATGCATAGTCATAAAGGGACTGAAACACAAAAGAAGCAATGGAGCAATAATAAGCAAAATTTTAAGCAAAAAATAGGTAATGATTCCCAAGAACCAGAAAATAGAATTCCCCAGGTTGAGGATCAAAACAAGAATTTTCAAATCAAAGATGACAGTCAGGGAGCCACAAAAATTAAAGCTGGATCATACCAAAATAAAAGTAAGAGTGTAGACCAGGCTACAACTGTCATACAAAACTATGTTCCTTTTGACATAGCTCAAGTTTTATCCTAAGTAAAGGTCTCTGTTCCATTGATGGAGCTAATGAAAGTTGAGGAGTTCAGAAATAAGGCAATATCCTTGATTTTTGGAGTACCTTATCAAGCCAAGTTGACCGATGAAACTCAGGGTAAGAAATAAGCCCTATGCATTGATGAGGATGAGAATCCTGAAGTATATTTGGGGGTGACCATGACAAAATGCCCATCACATGTTGAACCATTTTATGTCTCCCTTGTTATCAATGGAAAAGTGATTAAGAATTGTATACTTGACTTAGGGGCATCAACAAATATCATGCTTCTGGCTATTATGCAGCAAGCAGGGTTAAAGATAGATAAGGCATGTGGGAAATGTTATGCCATGAATGCTAGGGAAGTACCTGTCATTGGAATCATGAAAGATATAGATTTTAGACTGGAAGCATATCCTGAAAAAACCTATAAAATCAACATAACAGTTGTTGATATCAAACCACAGTATGGCATGTTGCTGTCAAGAAGGTGGGCAACATTGATTGGTGGGAGTATGCAATTGGACTTGTCATATGCTATGATCCCAATGAATGGCAAGGATGTTAAGCTGATTAGGGAAGAAAGGTCATTAGACACAGTTGAGGATCAAGAGTTGGAGGAGCATATATGCTTTGTGGACACTGACTGTGATAATTTCAGAGTTGTCTCAGATGACCAAGAGGGTAAAGAGAGAGACATGTGCATTCAGGAGTCTGACCAACAGGGTATCTGGACCATGTATTTTGATGGAGCTTGTTTGAAGGAAGGCTCTGGTGCTGGAATTGTATTTCTGTCTCCAGCTGGTAAGCTTCTAAATTTCCCTTTCTTGTTGAAGTTTTCTTGTACAAATAATATTGCAGAGTATGAAGCTCTGTTATTAGGATTGAATGTTGCTTTGAAGCATAGGATCAAGATGCTCAAAGTATTTGGGGATTCAGAGTTAGTTGTTTCCCAAGTCAAAGATAAGTATGCATCAAAGAATAAGAGGTTAAAATAGTATAAGCATGCTATTTGGGATACAATTGAATTGTTTGATGCTTTTTCAACAAGCTGGATAAAGAGATCAAAAAATGTCAAGGCAAATTTTTTAGCTAATGTAGCCATAAGGCCAGATGATGTTACTCTGACAGATGTT
Organism: Cunninghamia lanceolata; assembly: GCA_027924645.1. NCBI lineage: Eukaryota > Viridiplantae > Streptophyta > Pinopsida > Cupressales > Cupressaceae > Cunninghamia > Cunninghamia lanceolata. The sequence continues at coordinate 1,271,187 of BSBN01000973.1, read as the reverse complement.
ACAAATGTTGAGGTTAAACTTAGACCTGTAGTACCAGATAATGTATATAGCTGAAAAGTATTTGATGATGATAGAGATTTACTGAGATTTCTACATTGTATTGATGAATATGAGAACCAGGAAGTGGATTTTTAAAACTTTGTAGAGGTTGTGGATGGAAAAGAAACTCTCTTAGGGAAGGAGGTAATTCAACTCAAGACAAATAAAATCCCTAGAAGGTTGGTTGCTTTAGAGAGAACATTTGACAATAGGGACCAATTTGTTACAAAGGTGTCTCCAACAAACAAGAATGATTTAGAAGAGATAAACTTGGGGATGTCTCATGTCCCCAAAAAGGTATATATTGGCAAACAACTTAAGCCACATATTAGAATTCTGCTGATTGCATTACTGAGAAAATATAAGCATGTTTTTGCCTGGTCATATGAGGACCTGAAAGCTTATAGAGAGGATTTATTTCAACATGAAATCCCTTTGAAGCTTGGAGCTAAATCATTTAGACAAAAATAAAGACCTATCAACCCAACTTTACCTCCAAAAATGCAAGAAGAGCTTATGAAGCTTAGGGAGGCTGGAATAATTATGTCTATTAGACAATCAACTTGGGTGTCCAACCTTATTCTAGTTAGAAAGAAGAACGGTGACATAAGGCTTTGTGTGGACTTTAGAAATCTCAATGTATCTTCCTTGAAGGACAATTATCCATTGCCAAACGTGGAAGTTATGTTGCAGAAGGTGACTGGCTATGAACTTTTATCCATGATGGATGGATTTTTAGGGTACAATCAAGTGAAAGTAAAAGAATCAGAATAGTTCAAGACTGCTTTCACCACTCCATGGGGAACCTATGTATATGCGAGAATGCCCTTTGGGCTGACAAATGCAGGTGCCACATTTCAGAGGGCTATGGATATTGCTTTTGCAGGATTAATTAATTCAATCCTAGTTGTGTATCAGGATGACTTGACAGCTTATTCAAAAAAAGGAAGAGCAACACTGTATGCACTTAGAACAAATCTTTATTAGGGCATTGGAATATGGCATCTCACTTAACCCAAAGAAATGTGCTTTTGGGGTAGTGGAAGGAAAATTGCTTGGACACATTGTTTCCAAGGGTGGAGTCAAGATTGACCCTCAAAGGGTGGCTGCAATTGACAAAATTCAAATCCCTAGAACAATGAAAGCTGTTCAGTCCTTCTTTGGGAAAATTAATTTTGTTAGAAGATTTGTCCCTAACTTTGCAGAGACCACAAAAGATATCTCTAAAATGTTGAAGAAGGGTGCAACTGTCAAATGGGAGGATGAAGCAACTAAATCATTCCAGAACATCAAAGAGGCCATAAAGATGGCTCTTGTGCTAAAGTCTCCTAATTTTTCAAAGCCATTTCAGTTGTTCTCATTTGCTTCTTTCCATACTATTGCTGCATGTTTATTGCAGAAAAATGTAGAAGGTTTTGAACAACCTATAGCTTTCTTTAGCAGGTCATTGCAGGCTACTGAATTGAAGTATGATATCATGGAGAAGCAGGCATATGCACTAGTTAGAGCAGTCAAGAGCTTTAGGTCATATTTGGTAGGCTCTCGGATAATTGCATATGTGCCTTATGCAACAGTTAAAGATATCTTTACTCAGCAGGAGGTAATTGGAAGGAGATGCAAATGGATAAATAAATTGCAAGAGTTCAACATGGAAATACAGATCACAAAATTGGTAAGAGGACAAGGTTTGGCAAAAATGATGACACAGTCAAACCTAGAGGCATGCCAGGTGAATGTAGTGCATAATGAAATTATAAATATGTCAGAATCTGAATGGTATAAGGACATAGTACATTATTTGCAGAATCTGAATTGTCCTTCTCATCTCAGTGATGATCAGAAGAGGACCTTGAAGCTACATGCTATTAAATACATCATTGTTCAAGGAAAGTTGTATTGGAAAAATTTTGATGGCATATTACTCAAGTGTGTAGATGAAAATCAGGCCAGAGATATTCTAAGTGAGATGCACAATGGAGTGTGTGGTGGACATTATGCTACCCATACAATGGCCCACAAAATTCTCAGATCTAGCTACTAGTGGCCAACTCTCTTCTCAGATGCACAAAGAATGGTAAGAAAATGTGATCCTTGCCAAAGGTTCTCAAGAAAGCTAAAATATGAAGGTGCATTGCCCCTTAGGACTACAACTGTAGAAGCTCCATTTCAGCAATGGGGAATTGATTTTATAGGGGAAATCTCAGAAAAATCAAGTGGAGGACATAGTTGGATTTTAGTGGCTACTGACTACTTCACTAAATGGATTGAAGCCATTCCAACTAAAAAGGCTACAAGCAAAGTGGTGATGGATTTTATTCTAGAAAATATTATTATCAGATTTGGAGTACCAGCCAAATTAGTCACAGACAATACTATGTGCTTTAGGTCTACGAATTTATTGATTTTTGCAACAACTATGGAATTGATTTGTCTCATACATCACCATACCATCCACAGGGAAATGGTCAAGCAGAGTCAAGCAACAAAAGTCTCATGAAAATCATCAAAAGGATGATAGATAAAAATAGGAGGACTTGGGATTCCAAGCTAAAGTTGGCGTTATGGGCTGACAGGGTGACAATGAAAAGAGCAATTGGAAGGTCACCTTTTGAATTAATATATGGTGCAGCAACAAAATTGCCTATGAACAACCTCCTACTAGTTTATAAGTTCATCCAAGGCAACGATGAGGAGATTGAGGACCCAATGACTGAAAGAATAAATCAGCTAGTTGCATTAGATGAAATTAGAAGAGATGCACACAAAACAAACATCAATAAACAACAAAAGGTGAAATATTTGTTTGATAGAAGGGCTACGGAGAGAAGGTTTCAGATAGGTGACTTGGTCCTTATGTGGAATGCAAGGAGCCAAGATAGGGGTAAGCCTAGTAAATTTGAGCCGCTATGGATTGGCCCATATCAAATTAGCAATATCCATGAAAATGATTCTTATTTTCTCCAGGCCCTCAATGGTGAACCACTAGAATTGCCAATGCACGGTAAATTCCTTAGAGCTTTTTTCTCATAAATGAATACCTTATGTGCACACTGTAAATTAGGTGTAAGTATTTTGTACATGCTTTGTATAATCGGTCGTGTTTTGGGTTTTGCGTTTTGTCTGGTCTATCCCAGAGTAGTCTGGTCCTCGCTACAGTCTTGCGCCTGCACGTCCCCAATCGGAGCCTGTGTTGGTAATCATTTATGTTTAGGGTTTCAATCTTGAACATTTGCAGGTTTTCTCATTCAAACCCTAAATTTTCTGAGTCATGGGATCTTGCATTATTTTGGCTATTCTGATGTTGGCTTTCTGTGGTGGGTTCCTGGTTATTAAGTCTCATCCTCATGCTTTAGAGTTCGAAGGTTGACCAGCCCCCACGCAATGTTTCACTAATTTTTCCTGTCGCCTTGAGAAAAATGCTAAGTTCTGTATATGCAAAGGTGAATTGTATGTTGGTGGGCTTGTGAAATCTCATTCGGCCTCCAAAAAATGATAAGGAATTGAGTTATATGCATTTTTAGATGCATATCGGGTTGCGTATGCAAAGGGGGAATCCATTACAGATTCTCAGAATATTCGCTGCTTGTATATCGGGTCTACATGTGTATTTGGTTTGTATGTTCAGACATACAATGGTTAGATACAATGGCAACATGTAGGGAAATGATACATTGCAGGCATATTCCATGAAAGTTTCCTTGTTTGTATGTGAAAGGGTGAATGTATGTTCAGACATACAAAGGTCACATGCAAGGAACAATATACAAGGTAGCAGGATATACAAATGATGGGGCCCACGGATATGCAAAGGATTTTGTATCTCCAACATACAAGTCACAATGTATATGCGACATGCAAGCAGCAAGTGAAGGGGGAGATACATTTGGTGGGGCCCGCGGATATACAAGTGATATTGTATGTTCGACATACAAAGGAGATATCCATTCCAAATATGCAAGGGCCGGACTCGAAAGGCTTTGTAGTTCGGTAAATTCAAAGTTTGAAGTCCGCAACATGTATATTGGGCACTTGTATATGCCGATATACATTGCGATATTCAAGGAGGGCGATATACAATCTGTACGCGATGGAGTTTTCAAGCTACTTCATAAATATTTGAGGTCCGTGGGTTGTATAAAGCGCTTGTATACACCGATATGCAAGCCAATGTGCAATGAAAGGATACAAGCCAGACTTCAAAAGGAGGTACATTCTGATGCATAATGATTTGAAGTCTGTAGCTTGTATGTATGTGTGTGTTGTATATCATGGATATACAAAGGAATGAGGTGCAGGTTGGACCCGAGTAGTTTTTCAATTCATTCTAAACTAGTGTGGGGTCCATCTTGTATGTTGGTTGTTGCATGTATATGCATTTTGTGTATACAGGGGATTTTGAAAGGCGAACAGTGGCGATTGTATATGCATCTATTCTTGCATATACAAGGGTGAAATGGCAAAATGGAGAAGGTGAAAAGTCAGCGATAGGAACATGAAGTGCATATGTGGTACGTAATCATTGGGTCTTGGCTTTTTTGCATGTTTTGGAGTCGTGATCGACGACCATGTTTTGAACCTTTGGTGTGAATTTTTCTTGTGCGTTTGCAATCATTTTTTAGTGGGAAAATAGCAGATGCATTTGTTGCTACATTTCAAAGGGGCCTGTGGGTAGGTGAGGCAATAATGGTAGACTTGCAGAGGATGATTGATGGAGTTGACAGGTCAACCACCTGATTGATGAAGAAAATCCCTAGGCGGCGGTGCAAATCCTGAGTTCACCTACTCATTCCTCTTTGTCTCTCTGTTGCATTTACTATTTTTGAGTGCCATTTCTCATGCATTGTATCTAGAAATTTTTTATTTGACTATTGTAATTTTGGCTGAGTACACAGTTTTGCTATAAAAGGCATACTGTATTATTCATTTATGGTTGTTGAAAACTAGACAAATCTTGGTGCTATGATAAAATATAACTTCATTGGTGGCCTTGTTCTAGTACTTTGTGAGTTTATGAATCTCATGTTGTATGTTTTATGCAAAAATTCACTGGTTTCATGTTGATTTAAATGAGTAGTGCTATATTGCATGTGTTTTGTTATCTGTCTCCAAATTGAGTATGTTCTTCTTTTGAATCTAAGCAGCTAAGGGGTGTTTTGATTCTAGAATATAAATTTCATGTATTGAATGCCTAACTCTCTTACTTCTACTCAAGGAGTAGATTAAATGTTTTAGGTCAAGTGTTGGGAAGGATATATCGCAATTAGGATGTCTGTGAGCAGAGATAACTGAATACTAAATTTTGGGAAGTGCCTGTACAAGGTAGACACTACAAATCCCCTTGATACCCAGTCTTTGGTGTATATTTGTGTGTACATTCACATGTGTTTGTCTACCAACTCCAACCCCTGGATAGGCACCAGTCCAGTCTTGTATTGAGGTCACAGCCCAAGATCCTAGTTTTGCATCCAAATACCAAATCAAACTTAAACCTTCAAATATAAACCTTTAGGACATTTAGAAGTAGTTTTAGGACCAAAATCCTGTCTACAACTGAATATAGGCCCAAGGCTAGCCCCTTTACACTTATCTCACAGTTTTGGTCTGCATCATAGAGGATTTATCTGCTTTATGCCAACATCCCACCCGGTTCACAAACATATCTTTTGGATGTTGAATAGGGAATACCCCCCTTGGTTCTATAGAGCCTAAAGAAGAAGAGGAGATATTTATAGAGTCTATCTCCTATACTGTTGGCCCCTGGCCTGGGAATCTTGTTGATCAATGATGGCTACTTTGTAGGGATAACTAGGAGCAAGCATCCAGTCTGGGAAAATTACCAACAACCTCAAAGAAATGTTGTCTCATGGAATGCAATGATTGCAAGATAGTCACAAAATGGATTTTCTATAAGGCTTTAGAAACTCTCAAACAAATGTACAAAGGAAACTTTCAACCAAATGCAATTGGCACATCTAAAACCAAATTGCACAACCTTATCCAACATCCTCCTTGCCTGTGCCAAAATGGGATCTGGAGCCATCAAAGCATAAAGGATATAAGAATTTTGTCACATATTGTATTTACAGCTACCCTTGTAGACATGTATGGAAAGTGTGGAAGCATAGACAAGGCGTGTGAACTATTTGACATTCAATGCCTCAAAGAAATGCATAGTCTTATGGAATGCAGTGATTGCAAGATATGCACAAATAGATTATTTGAAAATGATTTATAAACTTTCAAGCAAATGCAATTGGCATGTGTAAAACCAAATTCTTGTAACGATAATTGATCATCATATTAAATATTTAATATAAACTGTCATAATGTCATGAATATACCATCTAGTCTATATATAAAGCCATATAGGCATATCCAAACAAAGCCATACATGCATATACAAAAATATACATTGGTAACATACAAAAGTATGTATACAAAGCCATCTATGCATACAAAAATGTCCCAAAATCTAGTTACCTATGGATTTCTATCAAATAATCAGCAGCCCTTTCTTGGTCGTGAAGATGAAGAGCCAGCCAGTGACTCATCCTCTCTCTCCTGTCGAGTAGACCTCTTCAACAGAGATTTATGTAGCTCCACCTATTAATACAATCAAACAATATGCACATTAATATAGAAAACATGAAATATATAACATCACGTATGTAATCGATCACTTACCGCTATCTGATGATCACTCTCAATCATCTTTTCTCTCTTCATCTGTAGTTGGATGGGTTGGAGTTGTGACCTCTTGTGAGAAGCATCAAGAAGAAAAATTGACTAAACATAAATATCATTTATGTACATCAAATGACATGAGATAAAACAAGAAATACAAAATGACATTTTCATGTTATTGGCTCATACCTTGGTCGAAGGATTTGAAGACATCATGGCTGCAACAATGCCTATCTATGCTGACTCACAAAGATGAGGAGTCTCCATTTTCAGCATCTAAAAATAGAGTTCAAGGTTATTCAACCAAAATAGATACATAAAATTATTTAAATGCATAATGATTACAAATGGTTAAATTTACCTCCGCATAAGTGGTTTTGTGTCCAGGGGACCAAGGAAACCATGGAGGTGCTAGTGAAGCTCCCTGTTGAAATCATCAAATTGTCACTAAATAATATTACCATTGGTATATGTACACTAATTACGATCATGTGATAAATTACATACCTGTTGATTTGACCTCCTCTCATAACTCACCAATGGATGACTAATAGAGGCAGGATGAAGACTCTGACCCTAGAATTATTGAAAAGTGCAAGACAACTGAGAGGGGGGTGAATCAGTTGTAACTAAAACTTTAAACCATTAACACATCAACCACTTAATCATTGTTGTTATATTTTAACCATGAAAGCATGAAATCAGCAACTTAAACACATTCACACATGAGACACATGAGACACCATATTTTTACATGGAAAATCCAATAAGGGAAAAACCACAATGAGTGTTATCTCACAATATAATATGTAATAACAATACTAAAAATTAGAGGCTCACTACCTTAGGATTCATTGCCCAGAATGCTCACTGCAAGAAGAAAGGGCTCACTACTAATGGGGTGGCCCACTGTCGGTGGGTGGCTCACTGCCAGAGTTGATGAACTGAGATATTAGCATCTACTCCGTGCCAAGGTTCAGTTCCATTGAAGCACACTAATTCTTCTTCTTTTCTGCCTTTTTCACTTACACACAGTTATATTCACATTTTCACACATTGACACCTAATTCACAATTTCATTACATGTTTTTATATAATTCATCAACCTTGGAATTAACATCAAGGTCTGCATTACAATCATCAACCATTGGAACAATCTCCAAGGTTGGCAAACATACATACATTAAGATAGGTCTGGACCTAAACAAATTTGAGAGAGAAAAGAGTGAATGTGGATCACACCACACCTTAGCTGGGACTTAATTGCAATCTTCCACGCAACAACACGCTTCAACAATCTTCAAGGCATAACCACAAGTAGTGAGAACAACCAGGTCGGCCAAGACTGGAGTTAACACTAAGACTTTTAGGAACATGCTTCAGCCACGATCCAAATTACACTTTGCAGACCAATTAAAAGGTAGGAACACAATCTAGAGGCATCCACAAGAATGTTATGTAATCACCAAGAACATCCACACAACCCCCAAACATTATATCAATAAGAGTCTTCAAACTAGAGCACTTGAACATTACTGTCGGCCACTATCATAAAGGAAAGATCACTTGCGGAGCACCAAATCATGAACCATTTCAACTAAAGGCACATAACATCATTAAAAACTTAATTCCAGAACTGCAGACTATAAAACTTAAATGCAGAGGAACGTAGAGTAGAATACATTCTCCCTGTCACCTTTAAATACTCAAAAAAAATGTTTTTGCTCTGGTGAACAAAACTCGCTCAAATCTTCACACCGAAGGCTCAAACTTGAAACATAGCATCTACAGACATCCCTTAACATAACTTCCAATCTGCAGACAAAGATATTCAATATATAGAATATGCGGAGCAAAATACTACACTGTAATTCTACAAGCCAGGAAACTCTGCAACACACTATTTCCACTAAGAGAGCAAATTTTCTCAAAAGTACTTGGGAACTCAATATTAGGAACACTTTCTCATTATCTTCAACACTTATGTAATACAATACAAAGCAACTAACTCAACACAAGTAAGCATCAAAACAAGAGCACATTTGACATCAATGACAACACCAGTAAGCACATACTTGCAACAATCTCCCCCTTTGTCATTGATAGCAACATTGATGTGAAAAACTATAAGAACCATCAAGACAAGATTTTGCATTGATTACCTTCTCCCCCTTTCTCTTTACACATCTAAACTCTTTCTCCCCCTAAGTTTTTCATATGATTTCTCTCCCCCTTTGACATCAATGGCAAAGGGCATCACTTCTCATCCTCTGCACATACTTGCACACTACTGCTCTGATCAAGCTAGAATTACTCTTTCAATCCCCCTATCAACAATATTGCAACACTTACTGCTCTTTAACAGGAACTCATATCAACACCATCTACCTACTCCCCTGAGAGGTAGCCTTCGAAACATTAATCCAAATCAAAAGATGAAACTTTGGACACCATTGGACTGATGCGTTCCTTATGCATCTGAGTTTAGAGTAGGAGGAGTAATAACCCCTAACTTCTCCCTAAGATACTCAAAAGTATCCTTAGGTAGAGGCTTGGTGAAAATATCTGCAATTTGATCCTTGGTAGATACATATTCCATCTTTACTTCATTCTCTGTTACCTTTTCTCTCAGAAAGTGATACCTTATTGATATTTTCTTTGTTCTTGAGTGCATCACTGGATTCTTAGAAATGTTTATAGCACTTGTGTTGTCACAGAAGATTGAAATTGGTTCTTCATACACAACTCTTATGTCCTTCAATATTTGCTTCATCCAAAGCACCTGAGTGCAACAACATGCTGCAACAATATATTCTACTTCTGCAGTAGACAAAGAAACGGATTCTTGCTTCTTGCTCAACCATGACACCAATCTATTACCCAAGAGGAAAGCACCTCCACTTGTACTCTTTTTGTCATCAGCATCTCCAGCCCAATCTGCATCTATATAAGCACTAAGAGTAAAATCAATACCTTTGGGATACCACAATCCAACTTGGTAATAAGCGATAGCAACAACTTTAACCCAAAAATTTTGTTCAAGGCCAACTCCACTTAGCATACTCCTAGCCCTCTCCATCAATTTTCTATTCATTCTCTCTACAACTCCATTCTGCTGAGGGGTATACAGAGTTTTCTTGTGCCTCTCAATACCTTTTCTTTACAAAATTTGTTGAAATCTATTGAACAAAACCCACCACTATTGTCAGTCCTCAAACACTTAATCTTTCTATCTTTTTGATTCTCTACAAGAGTTTTGAACTCTTTGAATCTTGCAAAGACTTTAGATTTACTTCTAAGGAAATACACCCATATCCTTCTACTATAGTCATCAATGAATGAAACAAAGTACATAGATTTTGAAATATAAGGAACATTAATTAGACCAAATACATTAGAATGAATCAAGTCTAACACCTCAGAAGATTTGTGAGAACTGGAATAAAACTGAACATGTTTTTTCTTTCCATAAATGCAATGTTTAGAAAAATTGAACTCAAGTTTACAGTCATTCATACCCTCAACAAGGTTTTTATTTTTCAAGGTCCTCAAACCCTTTTCACCAATGTGAACAAGCCTTTGGTACCATAACATTGTCTTCTCAGCTAGAATTTTCATCTCCATAAAATGAGCACCCTTAGGTACCCAAAAGGCATGACCATCAAAAGTAGATGCAACAGACTTCTTCACTACTAGTTCCAATGGTGAGGATGACAAATCTGAAGTTCTCTTCTTTAAAACAGAGGCACTATTGTACTGAACCATGTATGCATCAAGATAAAACATAGTGCCAATCTGGACACCCTTAGCTAGCACCATAGCTCCTCTAGTCATTTTGCATCCTCCATTCAAGAAAATAACCTGTACACCCACATCATTCAACTTACTTACAGATAATAGGTTTCATGCCAAACTAAGGATATGTAGAACACCATTGATCCCCTTCACTCATCCATCAAGGAATTGAATCAAGACTCTAAAATGACCAACAATCTTCAGGTGAGAATCATCACCCAAGTACACCTTCCCAGCATCATATTCTTCATACTTTGAGAACCAACCTTGATGCAAGGTCATGTGAAAAGATGCACCAGAGTCGATAAGCCACACATTTTCTAATGCATGTGTTTTCAAGGCAGTGACAAGCACTTCTTCATCATCCTAAGAGGACTTGTCAGAATTTGAATCATAGTTCTTCTTTTTCTTCTTTTTCTCCTCCTTGCACTCCTTGCAAAAATCCCTAGGTTTGTCGCAGTTCCAACATAAGGTCTTGGACTTTCCAAGAGACTTAGATCTCCCATAGGATTTGGATCTTCCTTTTTCTTCTTTCTTCTTTTTTTCTTTCGTTTCTCTTTAGATCTACCATGAATTGCAAGAGCCTCCTTAGCCATTTTGGAAGATTTTCTCTGCATCTCTTTAGACAATAACAATGCAACCATTTCATCCAACTTGAAGGTGGTAGTGGTACTCCCAATGGCCATAACAAGGTAGTCACATGAATCTAGTAAGGAACATAGTACTGTCATACATCGATCCTCCTTCATCTTCACACCAATAGAGGTCAACTGGCCAAAAGCATATTAAATGTGTTCATATGATCTGTGACAGATCCATCTTCCATCCTCAGAGAATACAGTTTTGTTAGGAAAAGTGTCTCAACCTTGCAACCTCGAAAGGATACTATTCTTCCTAGTTTTGGTCTTTTTGAATACCCTTTATCTTGGAGAATGGTCTGGAACTTTCAAAATTTCCAAAAGAGCTAAAAATAGTGAGACTTACTAATTTTAATAAGTCCTTCAATTGAGCTTGGATTGACCTAAAATTTTTCCCAGAAGGTGTGGAACAGCTAAGTGAACATCTTGGTGAGTTTCGTCTCAAGATCATATCTGGATCACGAGATATTAAAGTTTCTATTTTTTGAAACTGTCAGAAAAAAGTTTTGAACTCAATTACCGGAATTGAAACTTCTCTAAACATCCCAAAAATTATCATAACCAGCATAGTGGGTTATAGGGTGATAGATCTCTTCACAATCTTTTCGACGCATCAAACGGTTCGTCAATCGGACACCCGCATCAAAAGTTATGGCCTCCGGAAGTTGGACCTTCTATTTTTGGGAAATGTAAAAACGTGTTCGACACATAAAAGAGTTGTAAAGGGGAGAGTTACATGTGTTGGTGTGTGGTTTGACACATCACAAGGCATCTTTTATTGGAGATAATTTGGGCACCACTTTATGGGTGGTTTTGGCTTATGGTTTTGTAATTACCGGTAATAATTTATTGTATTGCATCTCCTATATATCAGGAGCTGGAGATGGAGGTTGTATGTAAGAATCTTATAGATGTCGAATTACCTCCTAGATCTCTAGTTGGATATACTCTTGTAAAAGATTGCTCTGCAAGTATATAATAATCTTCTTGATTCCTAAATAATATATTGGGTGGCTTTAGAGTGTGGGGTTTTTTACGTGAAAGGGTTTTCGCCACGTATATCTTGTGTTATGAGTTTTGTGTTTGTGTTTGGAAGTTGTTATTGTCTTTCTGTTAATGTTCATCTTAATATGTAACTGTAAAAGTAAAAATTTACATAAATCTTTCCTTAGTAGATCAGTGTAGGAAGCATTTCCGCATACCTTGCTTCCTTTCAGTTGGTGTCATAGCCTGATCACCTTTGCTTCTATTTGTTGGGTAGAGGGTTTTTTGAGCTGATCTTCATTTGAGTGAGAGCTTGTGTAGAGGATTTTGAAATCTTTGTTGCAGGTAAGAGATGGCGAGCACATCTAGGAGGTTTGAGATAGAGAAGTTTAATGGCAGTAATTTCAAGTTGTGGAAACTCAAAATGGAGGACATGCTTGTAGATCAGGATTTATGGGAAGCCGTATCTAGTACAAAACCAATGACAATGTCTCAAGACGACTAGGATCTCAAAGATCGAAAAGCTAAGGGTTTGATAAGACTCTATTTGGCTGATTTAGTGCTCCTGAATACCATGAAGAGAAGACTACAAAGGAACTTTGGAAGAAGCTTGGAGATGTTTATCAGGCTAAATCCCTGGTGAACAAGTTATTCCTATGAAATAAATTGTATTCTCTGAGGATGGAAGATGGAGGATCTGTCACTGATCACATGAATACATTCAATATGCTTGTTGCCCAGTTGACTTCTGTTGGTGTAAAGATGGAGGAGGAGGATAGATGTATGACATTACTATGTTCCTTACCAGAATCATGGGACCACCTTGTTATGGCCATTGGGAGTACCACTACCACCTTCAAGATGGATGAAGTGGTTTCTTTGCTGTTGTCTGAAGAGATGCAGAGAAAGTCTTCTGAATCGGCTAAGGAGACTCTTGCGGTTCTTGGTAGATCTAAAGAGAAGGGAAAGAATAAGGATAAGAAGAAGGAAGATAAAGGAAGATCCAAATCTCGTGGGAGATCTAAGTCTCCCAGAAAGTCCAAGGCCCTGTGTTGGAACTGCGAAAAACCTAGTCACTTCCGCAAGGAGTGCAAGGAGGAGAAAAATAAAAAGAAGAATTATGATTCAGATTCTGACAAGTCCTTTCAGGATGAAGAAGAAGCATTTGTCACTACCTTGGCAATGCATGCATTTGAGGATGTGTGACTTATTGACTCTGGTGCATCTTTTCACATGACCTCACATCGGGGTTGGTTTTCGAAGTATGAAAAATACAATGGTGGAAAGGTGTACTTGGGTGATGATTCTCACTTGAAGATTGTTGGCCATGGAAGAGTCTTGATTATATTCCCTGATGGATGAGTGAAGGGGATCAATGGTGTTTTGCATATCCCTGGTTTGACACAGAACCTTCTTTCTGTAAGAAAATTAAATGATGTGAGTGTGCAGGTTGTTTTCTTGAATGGAGGATGCAAGATGACTAGAGGATCTATGGTGTTGGCTAAGGGTGTTTGGATTGGCACTTTGTTTTAGCTTGATGCATCTGTAGTTTGGTGCAATAGTGCCTCTATTTCAAAGAAGAGAGCTTCAAAGTCTTCATCCTCACCATTGAAACCAACAGCGAAGAAGGCTAGTGCATCTACTTCTGATGATCATGCTTTCTAGGTACCTAAGGGTGCTCATTCTATGGAGATGAAACTTCTAGCTAAGAAGACAATGTTATGGCACACCAAAGGCTTGGTCACATTGGTGAAAAGGGTTTGAGGACCCTAAAGAATAAAAATCTTGTTGAGGGTATGAATGATTGTAACCTTGAGTTTGATTTCTGTGAACATTGCATTTATGGAAAACAAAACCGTGTTCAATTTTATTCTAGTTCTCACAAATCTTTTGAGGTGTTGGACTTGATTCATTCTGATGTGTTTGGTCCTGTTAATGTTCCTTCAATTTTAAAATCTGATTACTTTGTTTCATTCATTGATGATTACAGTAGAAGGACATGGGTGTATTTCCATAGAAGTAAATATGAAGTCTTTAATAGATTCAAAGAGTTCAAGGCTCTTGTAGAGAATCAAAAGGATAGAAAGATCAAGTGCTTGAGGACTGACAAAGGTGGTGAGTTCTATTCAGCAGATTTCAACAAGTTCTATAAAGAATAGGGGATTGAGAGGCACAAGACAACTTCGTATACCACTTAGCAAAATGGAGTTGCAGAGAGGATGAATAGAACGTTGATGAAGAGGGCAAGGAGTATGCTAAGTGGAGCTAGTCTTGAACAAAAGTTCTAGGCTAAAGCTGTTGCTACCGCTTGTTACCTGGTTAATGGGTCTCCTACATTAGCGCTCATTGATAAGACACCTATGGAGGTATGGTCTTGTAAAAAGCCTTCATTAAGACACATTCAAGTATTTGGTTGTGAGACATATATGCACATGTGCCTAAAGAGAAGAGATCTAAGTTGGAGAACAAGGTTATAAAGTGTATCTTCAGCAGTTATGGCATTAGTGTGAAAGGGTACAATATTTGGGATCTAGTAGCTAAGAGAGTTCTATATAGAAGAAGCGTGATCTTCAAAGAGGTCAATCCTTCTTCTATTGTCTTGCAGCCAGAGAAAGAAGAGAAGAAAGATGATGTGGTTTAGCTTCCTTGGACACCTCTGAGAAAGTTGAACCAAAAACATCTATTGGACCTAATAATGAGGAGAGCTCTAGTAGCTCTAAAAGTTCAAAAGAAGATGAATAACCTCAACCTAAACCTTTGAAGAGGTCCATATGGATAAGGCAACACCCTGATAGGTTTGGTTATTCATTGCATGATTCTAGTTGTATTTTTTCTTTGATTTCTAACACTGATGAGCCTAGAACTGTGAAAGAGGCTATGGGTATGAAAGATGCAGGTTCCTAGAAGGAGGCCATGGAAGAAGAGATGGCTTCTTTGGAAAAGAATAATACTTGGGACTTGGTACCTTTGCCTGAAGGACAAAAACCTGTTGGATGCAAATGGGTTTTCAAAAAGAAATTTGGTGTAGATGGCAGTGTTGAGAAATATAAGGCTAGATTGGTTGCGAAGGGGTATTCTCAGGTGGATGGAATTGACTATGGTGAGATTTTCTCTCCTGTTGCAAAGATGACATCTATTCAATTCTTGTTATGTCTTGCATCAGCATATGATCTAGAAGTGGAACAGATGGATGTGAAGACAACATTCCTTCATGGTGACTTGGAGGAGGAAATCTATATGTCACAGCTAGAGCACTACGTGGTGAAAGGTAAAGAAAATCTAGGTTGTATGTTGAAAAAGTCTTTGTATGGTTTGAAACAGTCTCCTAAGATGTGCTACCATAAGTTTGATGCCTTTGTGTTGAGTAATGGATTTTAGAGATTGAAATCAAATCATTGTGTTTACTACAAGTTTGAAAATGATCACATTCTCATTATTACATTGTATGTTGATGTTATGTTACTCATTGGGAATGGTAAAAGTTTGATTTATGATTTGAAGTCTCATTGTCAGTATAGTTTGAGATGAAAAATATAGGGGCAGCTCGGTACATTCTGGGAATGGAAATTAGAAGAGACAGAGCAAACAAAAAACTTTGGTTAGGCCAGAGTAAGTATGTTAACACTGTGTTGGAGAGATTCAACATGATGGATTACAGACCTTTGACTGTTCCTGTTACAATGGGGACAAAGTTATCTGTTGAAGATTGTCCAAAGTCTCCTTCTAAGATAGAAGATATGAGTAGAGTTCCTTATGCTAGTGCGGTTGGCAGTTTGATGTATGCGATGATCTACAGAAGACCAGACATTGCCCAAGCAGTGGAAGTCCTTAGTCGATTTATGGCTAATCTTGGATGGGTACATTGGGATTCAATGAAGAGTGTTCAGATATTTGCGGGGTACTCCTGAGTATTCCTTATGTTATCATGGTTATCCTAGAGAACCTCAACATTCACTTTGTCTTCATGGATTTGTGGATTCAGATTGGGCAGGTGACATTGACAATAGGAGATCCACCAGTGTTTATGTGTTCACTATGTTTGGTGGTGCTATATTAGTTGGATGAGTAAGAGGCAACTTGTGGTCACTTTGTCCACTACTGAAGCTGAGTACATGGCAGCAACTCATGCTTGCAAAGAAGTTATTTGGATTAAGAGATTGTGTTCTGATGTTGGGTTTGATGTAGGGAAGATTACTATTTGTTGTGATAGTCAGAGTGCCATATGTTTGGCGAAGAATCTTACTTTCCACACAAGGACTAAGCATATTGATGTCCAGTACCATTTGGTTCATGACATGGTAGAGGATGGGAAGGTAAACTTGGAAAAAGTTGAAACTTTGATGAATGTTGCAAATTCCTTGACAAAACCTGTGAGCATAGAGAAGTTCAGATGGTGTTCAAAGTTAATGGGCCTCACGGCCCCTAACAATTAAATCATGGTGTTGATACTCCCTTTGCTCTTGCAAGGTTTTTGACAAGTGGGAGAATGTTAGGAAAAGTGTCTCAACCTTGCAACCTCAAAAAGTTACTATTCTTCGTAGTTTTGGTCTTTTTAAATACCCTTTATCTTGTAGAATGATCTAGAACTTTCAAAGTTTCCAAAAGTTTCCGAAAGAGCTAAAAATAGAAAGACTTACTATTTTTAGAAAGTCCTTTGATTAAGCTTAGATTGACCTAAAATTTTTCCCAGAAGGTGTGGAACAAATAAGTGAACATCTCGGGTGAGTTTCGTCCCAAGATCATATCTGAATCACGAGATATTAAAGTTTCTATTTTTTGAAACTACCAAAAAAAAGTTTTGAGCTCAATTACCAGAATTGAAACTTCTCTAAATGTCCCCAAAATTGTCATAACTAGCATAGTAGGTTATAGGGTGATAGATCTCTTCACGATCTTTCTGACACATCAAACGGTTCGTCAATCAGACACCCAAATCAAAAGTTACGGCCTCCAGAAGTTGGACCTATTTTTGGGAAATGTAAAAACGTGTTGGACACATAAAAGAGCTGTAAAGGGGAGAGTTACACATGTTGGTGTATGGTTTGGCACATCACAAAGCATCTTTGATTGGAGATAATTTGGGTGCCACTTTATGAGTTGTTTTGGCTCATGGTTTTGTAATTACTGGTAACGGTTTACTGTATTGCATCTCCTATATATCAAGAGTTGGAGATGGAGGTTGTATGTAAGAATCTTATAGATGTCGAATTACCTTCTGGATCTTTGGTTGGATATACTCCTGTAAAAGCTTGCTCTACAAGTATATTGTAATCTTCTTGATTCCTGAATAATATATTGGGTGGCTTTGGAGTGTGGGGTTTTTTACTTGAAAGGGTTTTCCCCACGTATATCTTGTGTTGTGAGTTTTGTGTTTGTGTTTGGAAGTTGTTATTATCTTTCTATTAATGTTCATCTTAATCTATAACTGTAAAAGTAAACATTTACATAAATCTTTCCTCAGTAGATCAGTGTAGGAATCTTTTCTGCATACCTTGTTTCCTTTTAAGTTTCTTTCACAGGAATAACTTTTTCACCAGGGATTTAGCTTGATAAACATCTCCAAATTTCTTCCAAAGATCTTTTGTAGTCTTCTCTTCATGGATATTCAAGGGCACTGAATCAACCAAACAGAGTCTTATCAGACCCTTATCCTTTCAATCCATCAAATCCCAATCTTCTTGTTTCATGCCTGATGGCATGGTTCTAGATACTGCGAGCCATAAATCTCTATCCACCAATAAGTCCTCCATCTTGAGTTTCCACAACTCAATGTTGCCTTCATTAAACTTCTCTATGTCAAACCTCCTAGATGTGCTCGCCATCTCTTTCCTACAACAAAGATTCCTCTGCACAAGCTCCCACTCAAACTAAGATCAGCTCAAAAAACCCTCTACCTCACAACTAGAACCAAAACTAGCCAGGCTCTGATACCAATTGAAACGAACCAAGGTATGTGAAAACAACTTCCTACACTGATCTAATGAGGAAAGATAGTACAAATTTATTTTAACCAGTTATAGATTAAGATACACATTAACATAAAGGTAACAATAACAACAAATGCTAAATACTAATGCACAAAACCCAAGATGTACGTGTGGAAAAACATTTCAAGTAAAAAACCTCACTCTAAAACCTGCACAATGTATTATCAAATCTGAATGAGATTACAACACACTTGCAATGCAAGTTCTTCCAAGAGTTCACCAATGTTGATTACTAGAGTAAATTCGACAGCATAACGATACCTGCACATTACCATAGCACTCCAACTCCAAGCACCTATATTTATAGTGAGATACAAGCATGGAGGAAGCCTCTAGAGAAAGCAACAAAAGATGGGCATCCAAATCCATGTGACACACTTTTTCAGCACATTTTTGAATCCTGTGACACTTTTACAATATTCCCTTACACGTCTTACAACACTCCATACTTGGGTACCCCAAATTTTCCCAAAATAGGTATGACAGATGCTCTTGTAGACACTCTAAAATGACCGTGTCATCGAATCACTTACTTTTCGTAATCTTCCTAATCACCTGCATTTCACACATTAATTAAATAATCTAATTATTTAATTAATTTCACCAAATTCTTCTAAATCACAAAATTTCTGCATTAATTAAATAAATCCTCGTTATTTAATTAATTAAATCAAATTCCTCTAATATTCTTCCACAATTAAATAATTTTAATTATTTAATCATTATCTTCTATCCAAAATTCACATCCACTTTAATTAAATAAACCCAATTATTTAATTAATTCAACAAATTCCCTCTTATCTAAAATTAAATAATTCTTAATTATTTAATTAAATCAAAATTATTCTTCCAAAATCATGCACAACAATTAAATAAATTTATTTATTTAATTTGCTTTCAAATCTTCTAAATTAAATAATTCCAATTATTTAATTATTTCTTCCAAAATATCTTCTCTAAATTTAAATAAATCAATTATTTATTTAAGTTGCTTTTTCTTCTAAATTTGAGTTATCTCTAATATAACTCAAGCTTTCTATATTTAATAAAGCAAAATATCTTCTTTTCTCATGCAAATCCCTTCGGTACTTAGCTGATGTTGGCAATCGGTATGCGGGACAGTAGAAGACTTTGGAAGGATGCTGCTTTGCTTGAGGTTTGTTAAGGACTTTTGCTTTGAAAGGATGCGCTAGCTTGCTGCTTGAGTTAGTCAAGTCGAGGCGAATGGATTTTGACAAACGGAAGACTAGAAGGATGACAGTGCTAATGGATTGGGGTGGGTGGAGAATGATGGATTGTGTGTGCCTGAGTACTGGATACATTGTTCGTATTCCAGACTGCCTACATACCTGTATCCACGGGATCAAGGCACATTATGAGGAAAGATGAAAAATGATAATATGTAGTTCTGGATAGAGTGATGAAATGGATCGAGGTGGAAAGGAGGGGATCTTATGTACCTGAGTACTGGATACTTCCTTCGTATTCCAGACTGCCTACATACCCATATCCATGGGATCAAGGTACCTTAAGATTGAGAAGATGATAATATGTAGTTCTGGTAAGTGTGATGATGTGGGAAAAGTGTTGAGAAGATAACATCCTTATCGTAGGAGCGATGTGTCCATTAAAGGGTGTTACCTGTGGAAATGAGAAAAGAGATTGAAGTGTGTGTTGTGAACCACGAACAAGGAACCAATCCTAGACCTAAGTTAAGGAAAGAGTTGCCCCCATTCTGGTAGAGGAAACTGTATGGGTGACTGCCAAAGAAGACACAGAAAAACTTGCCCTAGGACAAGACAATGGTAACTATAGACCTAGATCAAGACATGGGGAGACGACGATGGACATTGACAAATTTCCAAGCTATACTAGATAGGGAGATGGAAATGCAAACAAGGTCAATGGATTTATTATGGATGAATGGAAAGTGCACTGCGAACTAGACAAGGAGTGGACAGGACTCAATAGATGATGGATACTGACTCTACACATAGCGCCTGTTTGCTAGGTTTTCACTATGGTACTTATCCAAGGCACCTGTTTGCCAGCTTTTCACCAGAGGACGGATTTTTTTTGGACTTTTTTGTTTTTTTTATTTTTATTTATTTTTTTGTTGTTTTTTTTTGGAATACTCTGAGGATCAGGCATAGAACTTCTTGAGATGGACACTGTTAAGTGGCTCATCTAGAGGAATGTCGTCAGGTGTAGCTAAAGTATAAGCTCCTGATCCATATGTTGCTGTGACAATAAAGGGGCCTAACCAGTTAGGCTCAAACTTGCCCTTCTTTTCTCGATCTGCTTGATTTCTCTGATTCTCCTTAAGTACAAGATCACCAACTTGAAACTATCTTTCTTTGATCTTTTTGTTGTAATTACATCGGAGGCGGTTTTGATAGACATGGAGATGATTAAGTGTGGCAAGGTGCCTCTCATCTAGTAGTTCAAGCTCAGCTAATCTAGAAGTGCGATACTCGTCTCCGCCGATCAGGTCCTGCATGGATACTCTAAGGGATGGGATCTCGACCTCTATAGGTAGGATGGCTTCAGAGCCAAAGACCAAGGCATATGGTGTGGCACCAGTTGGTGTTCTGATACTAGTGCGGTAGGCCCATAGGGCGGGATTGAGTTGCAAGTGCCAATCACGACCGGCTTCATTGACTATTTTCTTGAGGATCTTGAGAATGGTTTTATTGGAAGCCTCAGCTTGGCCGTTACTCTGCGGATAGTAGGGAGTTGAAAAGTGATGTTGGATATTGTATTGTGTGCACAAGGCATGGACATCTTGGTTCTTGAATGGTCTCCCATTATCAGTGACAATGGCTCAGGGAATACCATACTGGCATATGAGGTAGTTTAGAATAAACTTGGCTATTTGCTTACCGGTGATATAGGTCATAGGAATGGCTTCCACCCACTTCGTGAAATACTCAGTGGCGGTAATGATAAACTTGTGGCCATTGGAAGAGGAAGGGTGGATTTGTCCTACGAGGTCGAGACCCCATTGAGAAAAGGCCATGGAGTTGTCACAGGTTGTAATTCATGAGCTGGGGCGTGAATCAGATCTCCATGCTACTGGCATTGTAGACACTTCTTAGCAAACTGTGCAGCATCTTGCTCTATTATAGGCCAGTAATAACCTATTCTGAGTATCTTCTTAGCAAGATTAGGACCGGTAGAATGCGCACCACAAACACCTTCGTGTATGTCTTGTAAGGTAGCTTCGGCTTCTTCTGTGTTAAGACATCGTAAGAGGATACCATCGAGACTCCAGCGATATAGTGTATCACCTAGAATGATGTAACGAGAGGATCGACGAATAAAGGTTTTGCGTTGGGTGGATGATAGGTCAGGGGAAAAGGTATTGTGTTTGAGGTATTCATAGATATTTTCGTACCATGAGGAATTGGGACCAACAAGTTCGCAGATGATTTCAGTAACAAGAACATCGACGGCGGGTATCAACAATTGCTCGATCAAGAATTCACACTTCTGTGTATTTGCTGGCATGTCAATCAGTGACCCTACAGAAGCCATAGAATCCGCAGCTTTGTTATGCTCTCTTGGAATTTGCTCAAATGTGATACTAGAAAAATGTGGTTTGTAGGCATCCACCAGTTGCTTGTAGGGGACCAACTTTTCATCCTTTGTTTGGTATTCATCCGTGACTTGGCGAATGACTAGCTGTGAGTCTCCATATACTTGTAATTCTATGATGTCCCATTGAACTACTGTAGTGAGACCTATAAGGAGTGCTTCATACTCAGCTATATTGTTGGTGCAAGGGAATGCAAGCCGATATGATTTTGGAATATAGTCATTTGAGGTGTGACAAACAAGATGCCGGCCCCTGATCCATGTTGTGTATAAGAACCATCAAAATACAACTTCCACATTATTGAGTTAGCAAGAGTGAAGAGATTTTCATCAGGAAAGTCTACTACCAGAGGATGTGTATCTTTCATAGGTGCTTTTGCTAGTTGATCCATGAGGGCTTGTCCTTTGATTGCTTTACGATCCGTGTACTCAATGTCGAACTCACTAAGGATCATGACCCACTTAGCTAGTCTACCTGTGAGAGCTGCTTTTGCTAGTAGATATTTCAAGGGATCAATCTTGGCTATCAGATTTGTATGTTGGTTCAGCATGTAATGCCGCAACTTTTGGGAGGCGAACACTACTACTAAACAAGCCCTTTCCATTGGTGAATAATTGAGCTCATATCCCACCAAGGTTCTACTGATATAATAAATTACATGCTCTTTTCCTGTTTCATCATTTTGTGCTAGAAGGGCCCCCAGGGCCGAATTTGTAGTGGAGATATATAATATCAAAGGTTTGTCTGCGACTAGTGGAACCAATACAAGAGGTGTAGCTAGATACTCTTTAAGTTGATCAAACGCTGCCTGACACTTGTTGACCCATTGAAATGAGACATCCTTTCGGAGCAAGTGTTGAAAGGGTTTACATTTATCTGATAGCTATGATATGAAACACTGAATGGACTGCAACCTTCCTTGAAGGCTCCTTAGTGCTTTAAGGTTCTTGGGTGGAGGCATCTCCACTATAGCCTTTACTTTCGTTGGATCGACCTCGATACATCTACGAGATACAATATATCCCAACAGCTTTCCTGATGTTACACCGAATAAACACTTCTTTAGATTGAGTCTTACTTGGTATTTTTCAAGCCTGTCGAAGATCTGTCCTAGAACCTGTATGTGATCCGCCCTAGAAGATTTAGCCACTATATCATCAACATAGTCTTCCATGATGTGATGAAACAGATCATGGAAGATCACTGTCATTACTCTCTGATAGGTTGCTCCTGCATTCTTCAGACCAAACGGCATGACACACCAACAATAATTGCCCCAAGGACAAGTAAAGGTTGTTTTATGTTGATCTTCTTCAGCTATCCTTATCTGATTGTAACCCGAGAATCCATCCATGAGAGAAAGCATCTCATGACCTGTTGTCAAGTCCACTATAATGTCAATGTTTGGTAGTGGAAAGTCATCTTTGGGGCATGCCTTGTTGAGATCTCTGAAATCATTACACATGCGGATGCGCCCATTGGGTTTAGACACAGGTACAATATTTGAGACCCAATCTAAATAGTCGATTGGTCGTATGAATTTTGCATCTAATAATTTTTGTATTTCCACTTTCACCAAGAGAGCTATTTGTGGGTGCATCTTTCTCAACTTTTGCTTGACTGGTTTCACCTTGGGGTCAACTGTGAGATAATAAACAACTAGCTTAGGGTCTAACCCTGGCATATCGGCATAGGTCCATGCAAAGTTGATGGTTCGTTGCAAGAAGAAGTTGTTAAGATTTATGTGCTCTGTTTCAGATAATGATGCTGCTAGGAATGTGGTCTTTGGATTTTGTTATGTGCCAAGATTTATTTCTGTAGAATCTTCCACTAGGAGAGCTGACTTCTCTTGATACTTAGATAGTAGGGGAAGGTCAAATCCTCCATCCTTAGGTGCCACAGTTGGATTTTCACCTTTGGATACGTCCTTTATTTTTACTATTTTGCGATTAGGAGGTGCCACAGTGTGGTTTTCACCTAGAGATCTTTCTTTATTTATACTTTTGCGACTAGAGGATTTGGCATTCTCACCAAAATAAGCCGTTGGCTCTAGTTCCATTACAAAACCTGCTTTATGATCGCCAAGAGGGATACCTTCCCGAAGTCCCATGAACTCAGCTAAAGCTTCGTATTCTGAAATACATCTATAACGGGGGCCCCTTGTTGGTCCCAATCGATAAGTTTAGGGTAGACCAGCGTGACATTCTGGGTGTTTGTGGTGGAGGTTAAGGATACGGAGGATAGTGTAAAAATGGAGGATTCTGTGAATAGGTTGGTCATATGGAGGGACGAGTCATCGATGATATCCTCTATAGACGTCGAATCGGTGGGAAAAGTGTCAGCTACCTCGTCGAGGATATACTTGATGTCCAAGGCGCGTGGTACCTTCTTACCAAATCCTAATCTCTTCTTGTCTAGCTTCTTTGTCACAACAATGGGTTCCATAGTTCCTTGATTCTATTTCCCAAGGCCACCTTTGCCTTTATAGCCCATGTTTTTCACTATCCTTAAGCCATTGCCATATTGCTCAACTAGTATTGTGACTGGTTCTTTCTCCTTATACAGCCAAGAAGAAATGTCCTCAATAGTTTCCTCTTCCAATAACCGTCCATGTTGGAATTGGGTTAGGAATGTTGGGGGAGGAATAGCTACTTTTTTGGTTACTTTGGCAATGGGTGGTTGGCCATAAGATTTTGGAGATAAAGGCATCCGCCCTACACAACAAGATTCTGAGATATCGTAAGTGCCAAAGCCTATATCTCGGATGCGAGCTGTGATTTTGGGGAGGGGTGTAGATTCACTTGTAGAGGCTTGCGTCAGAGTTGCAGGATCAACATATAGTGGGGATTCAAGGGCTTTGTCATTTTTAGGCACTTGGTTGCAATTTTTATAGCTTCCTTGCAAGACACGGCAAAATTTGAAAGGATTGGGGTCTCTGGGGATGGTGATCTCTGTACCATTGTATGGGAACTTTAGAGACTGATGGTACGTGGAGGGAACAGCCTTCATTGCATGGATCCATGGGTGGCCTAGGATAATGTTGTAAGGTAGCTCAATATCAAGGACTTGACACCTAGTTTCAAGCATGACAGGGCCCAGTTGTATAGGCAAGTGAATAAAACCTTCTGAACGGTGTTCTGCATCATCATACCCCTTGATTGTAATACTATGATCAGTGTTGACATGATCCTCAGAGTATCCCAATTGCTTTAGTAACTTTAAAGAACAGATGTTGAGACCAGCACCACCATCTATGAGTATACGTTTGATTTTGCGCTTATGGATGAGAACTTCAATTTGAAGGGCATCATTGTGACAAGGATCATGGGATGGGAGATCTTTCTCAGAGAAGACCACATTATAGGGCGAAGCGATGTTACCTACTATAGCTTGGAAATCCGCGACCGCTATGTTGTTAGGAACGGAAGACTCTTGGAGGGCTTTTTCTAGCACCACTCTATGTGCAGGTGATGACCGTAGAAGGTCCAAAATAGAGATCTGTGTTGTGTTCTCCCTAGATGTTCGAGAAGACTATAATCAGACTGAACCGGAGGCCTACGTATAGGACCACGAATGGTGACATGACCACGACGAGTAGTAATAGCACAATCTGTAGATTTGCCTTTGATCGTGAGGGTAGACACTCGACTCTCTTCAAAATGACCTACAATGGAATCGAAGGACGTTGAAGCATGATTGATACCCTTTACCTCTATCCTGAGGAGGAGGTGGACCATGATGAGGGAATGGTTCCTTGTACATGTCGAGATCCTTGTTCGTGTGTTGTGCTGGTGATTCATCCTCAAAAGTGATTTAATTACCGTCGATGAGGTTTTGGATTAGGTGCTTGAGCTTCATGCACGATGCAGTTCTATGACCTTTGCTCCTATGGAACTCACAATATTCATTGTCTCTGTAACATGCAGTTTTGAAAATAGGCTCGCCATATGGGGGCGCATTA
Organism: Cunninghamia lanceolata; assembly: GCA_027924645.1. NCBI lineage: Eukaryota > Viridiplantae > Streptophyta > Pinopsida > Cupressales > Cupressaceae > Cunninghamia > Cunninghamia lanceolata. The sequence continues at coordinate 1,245,501 of BSBN01000973.1, read as the reverse complement.
GGTAAAGTGATGAGCCCTTTCTACAAAGCTTGCTGTAAGACTGATTCGATGGGCACTCCCAAGGGAATGAATTGACGTCGTGGAGGGTAATCTTGTTGAGGCTGCTCTTGTTGTCATTGCTGTTGGTTTTGATAATGCTGCCTTTGTTGCTTCTATTGTTGAGGTGGAGCTTGACTTGGTTTGGAGAGCTGCAGCGGTGTTTGCAAAGTTTGGACATGTTTAGTATCGACCACCCCATCGTTGACCACGTTTTTGTTTTTGTTCCAATATTTGGGTTTATCATTTGATTGTTGATGAGGAGCGCTATCTTTCGTTTCTTTAAAGATTTTGACCACACCCTTAGCAATGAGGGCCTTCTCAATATTGATACCCTTGTATGTGATTTCATCGAAGGTTGTAGCACTAAGAATTTGCAAATGGAAACCTAACTCTTGGTTGAGGTTTTGCACAAATATGCTAACAAGCTGTTTCTCTGGAATCTTGAAAGGCAATTTGCTAGCCATTTGTCTCCATCTTTGAACGAAAGAAATGAAAGTTTCACCATTTTTCTGTTTATTGTTGCATAGATCAGTCATGGAAATCTCATGCTCTACATTATAAGAAAAGTGGGTGGCAAACTTCTCTGCCAACTCGTTGAAAGACTTGATACCCGTGGGTAAGTGTGAGAACCATTCTATTGCTTGACCTCCAAGACTACGAGGAAAGAGACGCATAAGATATGTGTCGTTATGTGAGACCTCGAGGCAAGCAAGATAGAATTCCCTAAGATGGTCTTTTGGGTCACCTTTTCCTTTGTATTTATCAAACTTGGGAATAGTGAAATTTTGAGGAAAAGGGATCATTGGTAATGACCGATCAAAAGGATAAGGACACACTTCTTCTAAAAAGAATGTTTTCTTGGTGTGGCCAAACGTAAGATCAGATAGCTGCTGTTGAACTTCTGCGATCTTTAGTTCCATAGTCGTGGGAGGGGTTGGTAACATCTCCTATTGTCCAAAAAGTGGTTGATGTTGCCCATACGGAAGATTATAATGTGAGCCATGCACACTAGTGTTATAAGGGTCGTAAGATTGATTGGGATCATACGGGTTGTACGTTTGGTTTAGATTGGGTTGGAATTGGAGGTTTTGATTTGGCAGAGGTGGAGGTGGCGCTAGGTAAGAATGTTGGCTTTGTGATGGTTGAAGAAAAGAGTTAGGTGGAGGAAAGCTAAAGTGCGTTTGATTAGGTTGTGAGGGCGGCACATAGCTTTGGGAAACTTGATGTTGGAAATGTTGAGAGTGGCTAGGTAATGTGTGAAAGAAGTTGAGCGAGGATGAACGTTGTGGAGGAGGGACATAGGTAGACGTGATTTGCGATGGTTGGGGTTGATTGAAGATGAGAGTAGAAGAATGTTGTGGTTGGGGTTGCTTAAGGACGAGAGTAGAAGAATGTTGTGGTTGGGGTTGCTTAAGGACGAGAGTAGAAGAATGTTGTGGTTGCGGTTGCATGACTCTAATTGGTTGAGAGACATGAAGGTGTGATGATATAGGAGGTGGCATTTGTTGAGACCCTTGTTGCATGGCTACATAATTGTTCCCCGGATTGTAATTTGGTGGGAAACCTTCACGTGATGGGGTAACCAAGATTCCACTTGCAAGCGGTGTGGACACTTTAGGAGGTGGTTGCATATTCGATCGAGCTAAGGTGGCTTGCTTCACTAACTTTGCTTGATGTTGGAGAGTTTCTTGTTGGTTTTTATAGATCTCCATAGGAGTCAAAAGCGGTGATATGGGTCTCTCCCCTGTTGGATTTTGAAAAAGGGGATTCCTATACTGCGAGCCTTGTGTCGGTAAGGGTGTAGTCACTGTTGACATGGTTTGCACCACTTGTGTGGTATCTTGGGTGTTGTTGTTCTCCTTGAGAGTGGACAAATCAAAATCTTGAGGTAACTTGGCGCCTTGCTCTGCAAGCAAGCGAAAGAAATGATCTTGGTTCTCACTAAGGATTTTGTCAAAGGCGGCCACGACTCTAGGCTCTTGTATGATTTCATCAAGATCTTGCCCATCTACTCGAGAGGATTGACCTATTTCAAAGTGTTGCTCTTCTTGAGATGGGACTAAATCTACAGTATAACCTTGAGGGACAAAATCCTGAGGCAAGCCAGTGGTGTATTGCGGTGCATTCATCAAAGGGATCCTATCCTCTTGAGGTGGGTTTTGCTCAATAGTATATCCTTGTGGCACAAAATCCGGAGGCAAGCCGGTGGTATATTGAGGTGTTCTTACCAAAGGGACCCTATCCTCTTGAGGATTGCTTGGTTGGTCAATGTGCGGCATGTTTGGAGAGCTGATTGGTTTTGCTGCAGGTGTACTAGGAGTAACCTTGGGAGTAATGTTGAGACGACCTGATTGTGGTGTGCGAGGAGGCGACTTGCGCTTCTTAGGGACAACTTGCTTGGACTTCATAGTTTGTTGGAGCCTAGTGGTTACCATGGAATACACTAGGACAAGAAAGGTAATGCTGGGTTTCTGTGAGATGCTTTGAGAAATGGACAAACTCTGATACACAAAGTACTGGACCAAAAGCGCTATACTATTTGACCAGAGGTGCAGGAATGTGCAACCAAAAGTGTGCTACTGTGATGCCAAAGGCGACAGACTGAGCTACCAGAAGCAAGTTACTGCTATGCCAAAGGTGAGCTACAGTGACCAAAAGCGAGCTACTGTTATACCAAGGGCGCTGAAGTAGAGCTTTACCAGAGGTGAATTACTGTTATGCCAAAGGTGATCTACTGTACTACCAAAGGTGAGCTGCTGTAATACCAGGGGTGCTGAAGTAGTGTCTGATGTTTCAAAAAGGCAAAAAGTTGATGGATTGTTTCTGTTTCTGATTGGATTTGTTGGCAAGAGAAAACACAGCAAACAATGTTGGCACACACAAGGGACTGATTCAATAGATAGTGTATGTTTGAGGCTCCAAACAAGCCCAATGTTTCCACAGGTATAAGACAATTGCAATCAATAACAAGCACTTTTTATCCCTAGAGACAAGGTTTCATTGCAGTAGATCAGCTCACAGCTTAATACTCTGTCGATAAAAATATCATTCCATAAAGGTGTCAGATATTTAGTATCTTTGCGAGAGACGATAGGTAGGGATATCTCACCCTCCCCTTGGAAAGCTCAAGTAGGTCACAAGAGCTTTATGTCCAAGGGAATACTATCTCTGCTCAAGGGAGCCAATGGTGAGTATCTTAAGGGCTTAAATCGATTCCCCTTGCACTGATGATTACCGCAATGTTCAGAGGTAGGTCGGGTAGTCTCTATCTAAAATGGTTCTTAGTGACTTTGAGGGACCAACGCCTTACGAGCAATGCGATAAGCTACTAAAAGATTTAACCAATCCTACTAAGAGTATCAAACACTTCGCTCAATGTGAAAATCATTTCCACAAAGAGCTAGTACACCTCTTTTTAGTTTGGCACCACAAGGTAAGGCTGACGTCGGTTAGGACTTGGCTTTCGCCTTATCCCTCTTATATAGCGGTTCAAAGGAAAACTCCGCTTAGGGTCGTCCCTTTTGGATGAAGCGCAATCCAAAAGCAGGCCCTTCTAAAGGAAGTATAAAAAAGTAAGAGCAAGCATGTCAAACAAAGGTTCAATTGTCTCGTTATAAGAAAAATAAGGTGCAACTAAACTAGGCACACACACGTTTGTAGTTGTAAATTGTCCCTTATGAAATTGAAGTGTTTGGCATTCATGTCCATTGTCCCTTAGAAAATCTAAGTGTTTTTACATACATGTCCATTGTCCCTTAAGAAAAGCAGTATGTTCCTAAGACTTAGATTTGCAAAAAAGATTTGTTCAATTATCCCTTTAAGAATGCAATTTGTTTCTAAGACTTAGTGAGATAAATCAAAAAGTTCTTCAACGCTCGTCCTGCATGAACATGTTAAAAACACCTATTTGCTCTGTGTGAGTAATAAGAAGCTGCAACAAGTGAGTTAGTTCCACCAAAAAATTCACAAGTTAGCAAAAATAAATCAATTTGACCAAAAGTGAGCTACTGTCTTACCGAAAGCGACTTACTGTGAACCAAAAGTGCTTCACTGTGCTACCAGAAGCGGCAAAACCAATCAGCTCTCCGAACATCCCGCACATTAACGAACCAAGCAATCCTCAAGAGGGTAGGGTCCCTTTGGTAAGAACACCTCAATATACCACCAGCTTGCCTTCAAATTTTGTGCCACAAAGATATACTATTGAGCAAAACCCACCTCAAGAAGGTAGGGTTCCTTTGGAAAGCATTTCCCAATACACCACCAGATTGCCTCCGGATTTTGTCCCTCAAGGTTATACTGTAGATTTGGTCCCATCTCAAGAAGAGCGACACTTTGAAATAGGTCAATCCTCTCAAGTAGATGGGTAAGATCTTGATGAAATCATACAAGAGCCTAGAGTCGTGGCCGCCTTTGACAAAATCCTTAGTGAGAACCAAGATCATTTCTTTCACTTGCTTGCAGAGCAAGGTGCCAAACTACCTCAAGATTTTAATTTATCCACTCTCAAGGAGGACAACAACACCCAAGATACCATACAAGCGGTGCAAACCATGTCCACGGTGACTACACCCTTACTTACACAAGGCTCGCAGTATAGGAATCCCCTTTTTCAAAACCCAACAGGGGAGAGACCCATATCACCGCTTCTGACTCCTATGGAGATCTATAAAAACCAACAAGAAACTCTGCAACGCCAAGCAGAGTTAGCTAAGCAAGCCACCTTAGCTCGATCGAATATGCAACCACCTCCTAAAGTGTCCACACCAACCGCAAGTGGAATCTTGGTTGCCCCATCACGCGAAGGTTTTCCACCAAATTACAATCCGGGGAACAATTATGTAGCCATGCAACAAGGGTCTCAACAAATGCCACCCCCTATATCATCACACCTTCATGTCTCTCAACCAATTAGAGTCATGCAACCGCAACCACAACATTCTTCTACTCTTGTCCTTAAGCAACCCCAACCACAGCATTCTTCTACTCGCATCCTCAATCAACCCCAACCATCGCAAATCACGTCTACCTTTGTCCCTCCTCCACAACGTTCATCCTCGCTCAACTTCTTTCACACATTGCCTAGCCACTCTCAACATTCCCAACATCACGTTTCCCAAAGCTATGTGCCGCCATCACAACCTAATCAAAAGCACTTTAGCTTTCCTCCACCCAATTCTTTTCTTCAACCATCACAAAGCCAACATTCTTACCTAGCGCCACCTCCACCTCTGCCAAATCAAAACCTCCAATTCCAACCCAATCTGAACCAAATGTACAACTCGTATGATCCCAATCAATCTTATGACCCTTATAACACTAGTGTGCATGGCTTACATTATAATCTTCCGTATGGGCATCAACAACCACTTTTTGGACAACAGGAGATGCTACCAAACCCTCCCATGACTATGGAGCTAAAGATCGCAAAAGTTCAACAGCAGCTATCTGATCTTACGTTTGGCCACACCAAAAAGACCTTCTCTTTAGAGGAAGTGTGTCCTTATCCTTTTGATCGGTCACTACCAATGATCCCTTTTCCTCAAAATTTCACTATTCCCAAGTTCGATAAATACAAAGGAAAAGGTGACCCAAAAGACCATCTTAGGGAATTCTATCTTGCTTGCTTCGAGGTCTCACATAACGACACATATCTTATGCGTCTCTTTCCTTGTAGTCTTGGAGGTCAAGCAATAGAATGGTTCTCACACTTACCCATGGGTATCAAGTCTTTCAATGAGCTAGCAGAGAAGTTTGCCACCCACTTTTCTTATAACGCAGAGCATGAGATTTCCATGACTGATCTATGCAACAATAAATAGAAAAATGGTGAAACTTTCATTTCTTTCCTCCAATGATGGAGACAAATGGCTAGCAAATTCCCTTTCAAGATTCCAGAGAAACAGCTTGTTAGCATATTTGTGCAGAACCTCAACCAAGAGTTAGGTTTCCATTTGCAAATTCTTAGTGCTACAACCTTCGATGAAATCACATACAAGGGTATCAATATTGAGAAGGCCCTCATTGCTAAGGGTGTGGTCAAAATCTTTAAAGAAACGAAAGATAGCGCTCCTCATCAACAATCGAACGATAAACCAAATATTGGAACAAAAACAAAAACGTGGTCAACGATGGGGTGGTCAATACTAAACATGTCCAAACGTTGCAAACACTGCTGTAGCTCTCCAAACCAAGTCAAGCTCCACCTCAACAATAGCAGCAACAAAGGCAGCCTTATCAAAACCAACAGCAACGAGAACAAGAGCGGCCTCAACAAGATTACCCTCCGCGACGTCAGTTCACTCCCTTGGAAGTGCCCATCGAATTAGTCTTAGCAAGCTTTACAGAAAAGGCTCATCACTTTACCTGATGCTCCCCCATATGGCGAGCTTGTTTTCAAAACGGCACGTTATAGAGACAATGAATATTGTGATTTCCATAGGAGCAAAGGGCATCGAACTGCATCTTGCATGAAACTCAAGCACCTTATCCAAAACCTCATCGATGGTAATCAAATCACTTTTGAGGATGAACAAGTGGCCCAACACACGAACAAGGATCTAGATATGTACAAGGAACCATTCCCTCATCATGGTCCACCTCCTCCTCAGGATAGAGGTAAAGGTATCAATCATGCTTCCACATCCTTTGATTCCATTGTAGGTCATTTTGAAGAGAGTCGAGTGTCTACCCTCACAATCAAAGGCAAATCTACGGATTGTGTTGTTACTACTCGTCGTGGTCATGTCACCATTCGTCCTTCTACGCCTAGACTTCTAGTTCATTCTGATTATAGTCTTGTCGAACATCTAGGGAGAACACCAGCACAGATCTCTATCTTGGACCTTCTACGGTCATCACCTGCACATAGAGTAGTGCTAGAAAAAGCCCTCCAAGAGTCTTCTGTTCCTAACAACATAGCGGTCGCGGATTTCCAAGCTATAGTAGATAACATTGCTTCACCCTACAATGTGGTCTTCTCTGAGAAAGATCTCCTATCCCATGATCCTTGTCACAATGATGCCCTTCATATTGAAGTTCTCATCCATAAGCGCAAAATCAAACGCATCCTCATAGATGGTGGTGCTGGTCTCAACATCTGTTCTTTAAAGTTACTTAAGCAATTGGGATACTCTAAGGATCACATCAACACTGATCATAGTATTACAATCAAGGGGTATGATGATGCAGAACGCCGTTCAAAAGGTGTTATTCACTTGCCTATACAACTGGGCCCTGTCATGCTTGAAACTAGGTGTCAAGTCCTTGATATTGAGCTACCTTACAACATTATCCTAGGCCGCCCATAGATCCATGCAATGAAAGTTGTTCCCTCCACGTACCATCAGTCTCTAAAGTTCCCATACAATGGTACGGAGATTACCATCCCAGGAGACCCTAATCCTTTTGAATTCTATCGTGTCTTACAAGGCAGCTACAAGAATTGCAACCAAGTGCCTAAAAATGACAAAGCCATTGAATCCCCACTATATGTTGATCCTGAAACTCTGACGCAAGCCTCTACAAGTGAATCTACACCCCTCCCCAAAATCACAGCTCGCATCTGAGATATAGGCTTTGGCACTTACGATATCTCAGAATCTTGTTGTATAGGACGGATGCCTTTATCTCCAAAATCTTACGGCCAACCACCCATTGCCAAAGTTACCAAAAAAGTAGCTATTCCTCCCCCAACATTCCTAACCCAATTCCAACATGGATGGTTATTGGAAGAGGAAATTATTGAGGACATCTCTTCTTGGCTCTATAAAGAGAAAGAACCAGTCACAATACCAGCCAAGCAATATGGCAATGGCTTAAGGATAGTGAAAAACATGGGCTATAAAGGCAAAGGTGGCCTTGGGAAATAGAATCAAGGAACTATGGAACCCATTGTTGTGACAAAGAAGCTAGACAAGAAAGGATTAGGATTTGGTAAGAAGGTACCACGCGCCTTGGACATCTAGTATATCCTCGACGAGGTAGCTGACACTTTTCCCGCCGATTCGACGTCTACAGAGGATATCATCGATTGCTCGTCCCTCCATATGACCAATCTATTCACAGAATCCTCCATTTTTACACTATCCTCCATATCCTTAAACTCCACCACCAGCACCCAGAATGTAACACTTGTCTACCCTGAACTTATCGATTGGAACCAACAAGGGTCCCCCGTTATAGATGTATTTCAGAATGACGAAGCTTTAGCTGAGTTAATGGGACTTCGGGAAGGTATCCCTCTTGGCGATCATAAAGCAAGTTTTGTAATGGAACTAGAACCAACGGCTTATTTTGGGGAGAATGCCAAATCCTCCAGTCACAAAAGTACAAATAAAGAAAGATCTCTAGGTGAAAACCACATTGTGGCACCTCCTGATCACAAAATAGTAAAAACAAAGGATGTATCTAAAGGTGAAAACCCAACTGTGGCACCTAAGGATGGAGGATTTGACCTTCCCCTACCATCTAAGTATCAAGAGAAATCAGCTCTCCTAGCAGAAGATTCTACAGAGATCAATCTTGGCACAGAACAAAATCCAAAGACCACATTCCTAGCGGCATCATTATCTGAAACAGAACATAGAAATCTTATCAACTTCTTCTTGCAACGAACCATCAACTTTGCATGGACCTTTGCAGATATGCCAGGGCTAGACCCTAAGCTAGTAGTTCATTATCTCACAGTTGATCCCAAAGTGAAACCAATCAAACAGAAGTTGAGAAAGATGCACCCACAGATAGCTCTCTTGGTGAAGGTGGATATACAAAAGTTGTTAGACACAAAGTTCATACGACCAATCGACTATTCAGATTGGGTCTCAAACATTGTACCTGTGTCTAAACCCAATGGGCGCATCCGCATGTGTAATGATTTCAGAGATCTCAACAAGGCATTCCCAAAGATGACTTTTCACTACCCAGCATTGACATTATAGTGGACTTGACAGCAGGTCACGAGATGCTTTCACTCATGGATGGATTCTCTGGCTATAATCAGATAAGGATAGCTGAGGAAGATCAACATAAAACAACCTTTACTTGTCCTTGGGGCAATTATTGTTGGTGTGTCATGTCGTTTGGTCTGAAGAATGCAGGAGAAACCTATCAGAGAGCAATGACAGTGATCTTCCATGATCTCTTTCATCACATCATGGAAGACTATGTTGATGATATACTGGCTAAATCTTCTAGGGCGTATCACATACAGGTTCTAGGCCAGATCTTTGATAGGCTCGAAAAATACCAAGTAAGACTCAATCCAAAGAAGTGTGTATTCGGTGTAACATCAGGGAAGCTGTTGGGATACATTGTATCTCGTAGAGGCATCGAAGTCGATCCAGTGAAAGTAAAGGCTATAGTGGAGATGCCTCCACCCAAGAACCTTAAAGCACTAAGGAGCCTTCAGGGAAGGTTGCAATCCATCAGGCGTTTCATCTCACAGCTAGCAGATAAATGTCAACCCTTTCAACACTTGCTCCGAAAGGATGTCTCATTTCGATGGGATAACAAGTGTCAGGGAGCGTTTGATCAGCTTAAAGAGTATTTGGCCACACCTCCTGTATTGGTTCCACCAGTCGCGGACAAACCTTTGATATTATATATCTCCACTACAAATTCGGCCTTGGGGGCCCTACTAGCACAAAATGATGACACATGAAAGGAGCATGCAATTTATTACATTAGTAGAACCTTGGTGGGATATGAGCTCAATTATTTGCCAATGGAAAGGGCTTGTTTAGTAGTAGTGTTCGCCTCCCAAAAGTTGCGGCATTACATGTTGAACCAACACACAAATCTGATAGCAAAGATCGATCCATTGAAATATCTACTAGCAAAAGCAGCTCTCACAGGCAGACTAGCTAAGTGGATCATGATCCTTAGTGAGTTTGATATTGAGTACACGGATCGTAAGGCAATCAAAGGACAAGCCCTCATGGATCAACTAGCAAAAGCACCTATGAAAGATACACATCCTATGGTAGCAGACTTTCCTAATGAAAATCTCTTCACTCTTGCTAACTCAATAATGTGGAAGTTGTATTTTGATTGTTCTTATACACAACATGGATCAGGTGCTGGCATCTTGTTTGTCACACCTCAAAATGACTATATTCCAAAGTCATATCGGCTTGCATTCCCTTGCACCAACAATATAGCCAAGTATGAAGCACTCCTCATAGGTCTCAATACAGTAGTTCAATGGGATATCACAGAACTACAAGTATATGGAGACTCACAGCTAGTCATTCGCCAAGTCACGGATGAATACCAAACAAAGGATGAAAAGTTGGTCCCCTACAAGCAACTAGTGGATGCCTACAAACCACATTTTTCTACCATCACATTTGAGCAAATTCCAAGAGAGCATAACAAAGATGCGGATTCTATGGCTTCTGTAGGGTCACTGATCGACATGCCTGCTAATACATAGAAGTGCGAATTCTTGATTGAGCAATTGTTGATACCAGCCGTCGATGTTCCTGTTACTGAAATCATCTGCGAACTTGTTGGTCCCAATTCCCCATGGTACGAAGATATCTATGAATACCTCAAGAACAAAACCTTTCCCCCTGACCTATCATCCACCCAACGCAAAACCTTCATCCGTCGATCCTCCCATTACATCATTCTAGGTGATACACTATATCACCGGAGTCTCGATGGTATCCTCTTACGATGTCTTAACGTGGAAGAAGCCAAAGCTACCTTACGAGACATACACGAAGGTGTCTGTGGCACACATTCTACCGGTCCTAATCTTGCTAAGAAGATACTCAGAACAGATTATTATTGGCCTACAATAGAGTAAGATGCTGCACAGTTTGCTAAGAAGTTTCTACAATGCCAGCAACATGGAGATCTAATTCACGCACTAGCTCATGAATTGCAACCTGTGACAACTCCATGGCCTTTTTCTCAATGGGGTCTCGACCTCATAAGACAAATCCACCCTTCCTCCTCCAATGGCCACAAGTTTATCATTACCGCCACTGAGTATTTCACGAAGTGGGTGGAAGCCATTCCTATGACCTATATCACTGGTAAGCAAATAGCCAAGTTTATTCTAAACTACCTCATATGCCAGTATGGTATTCCCCACCCCATTGTCACTGATAATGGGAGACCATTCAAGAACCAAGATGTCCATGCCTTGTGCACACAATACAATATCCAACATCGCTTTTCAACTCCCTACTATCCGCAGAGTAACGGCCAAGCTAAGGCTTCCAATAAAACCATTCTCAAGATCCTCAAGAAAATAGTCAATGAAGCTGGTCGTGATTGGCACTTGCAACTCAATCCCGCCCTATGGGCCTACCGCACTAGTATCAGAACACCAACTGGTGCCACACCATATGCCTTGGTCTTTGGCTCTGAAGCCATCCTACCTATAGAGGTCGAGATCCCATCCCTCAGAGTATCCATGTAGGACCTGATCAGCGGAGACGAGTATCGCACTTCTAGATTAGCTGAGCTTGAACTACTGGATGAGAGGCGCCGTGCCGCACTTAATCATCTCCATGTCTATCAAAACCGCCTCCAGCAAAATTACAACAAAAAGATCAAAGAAAGACGGTTTCAAGTTGGTGATCTTGTACTTAAGGAGAATCAGAGAATCAAGCAGATCGAGAAAAGAAGGGCAAGTTTGAGCCTAACTGGTTAGGCCCCTTTATTATGACAACAACATATGGATTAGGAGCTTATACTTTAGCTACACCTGACGGCATTCCTCTAGATGAGCCACTTAACAGTGTCCATCTCAAGAAGTTCTATGCCTGATCCTCAGAGTATTCCAAAAAAAAAAAAGAAACAAAAAGATAAAAAAATCCAAAAAAAATCCATCCTCTGGTGAAAACCTAGCAAACAGGCGCCTTGGATACGTACCATAGTGAAAACCTAGCAAACAGGTGCTATGTGTAGAGTCAGCATCCATCGTCTATCGAGTCCTGTCCACTCCTTGTCCAGTTCACAACGCCTTTCCATCCATCCATAATCAAACCATTGACTTTGATTGCATTTCCATCTCCCTATCTAGTATAGCTTGGAAATTTGTCAATGTCCATCGTCGTCTCCCCATGTCTTGATCTAGGTCTACAGTTACCACTGTCTTGTCCTAGGGCAAGTTTTTCTGTGTCTTCTTCGGCAGTCACCCATATAGTTTCCTCTACTATAATGGGGGCAACTCTTTCCTTAACTTAGGTCTAGGATTGGTTCCTTGTTCGTGGTTCGCAACACACACTTCAATCTCTTTTCTCGTTTCCACAGGTAACACCCTTTAACGGACACATCACTCCTACAATAAGGATGTTATCTTCTCAACACTTTTCCCACATCATCACACTTACCAGAACTACATATTATCATCTTCTCAATCTTAAGGTACCTTGATCCCATGGATATGGGTATGTAGGCAATCTGGAATACGAAGGAAGTATCCAGTACTCAGGTACATAAGATCCCCTCCTTTCCACCTCGATCCATTTCATCACTCTATCCAGAACTACATATTATCATTTTTCATCTTTCCTCGTAATGTGCCTTGATCCCGTGGATACAGGGTATGTAGGCAATCTGGAATACGAAGGATGTATCTAGTACTCAGGCACACACGATCCATCATTCTCCACCCACCCCAATCCATTAGCACTGTCATCCTTCTAGTCTTTCGTTTGTCAAAATCCATTCGCCTCGACTTGACTCACTCAAGAAGTAAGCTAGTGCATCCTTTCAAAGCAAAAAGTCCTTAACAAACCTGAAGCAAAGCAGCTTTCTTCTAGAGTCAACTACTGTCTTGCATACCGATTGCCAACATCAGCTAAGTCCCGCTTAACCAAAGCCCTAGATCAACAAGCTTGTCTTCTGCAAAGTGTTCCATGATCGAGACCAACACACACGTCTCCTGCGACATGTGGCATTTCCTGCAAGTAAGACATTGTCTTTTTAGGTAGATAGCACCCTTTAACAGACACAGAGTTCCTACGATAATGCTGTTATCTTTTCTATCCAATCTATCCTGAGCAACCTCTTTGGCAAGAGAATATGTTGGCTATATGTTTACTTTGTAAGTCAGTCAATTTGCTTTATGCTTTTATCTTTTGTTCCTTTTCCAATACCTACTCAAGACTACCTTGATTTATCTATAATCTTGGTATGTTGCGATGCAGTACGGATTGGGGGCATAGTCATTATTTTTTGTGTGCCGTGTTTGAGGAATGATCTTTAGCATCTTTCTTAGCATTCTATTTATCTTGTGTGTGTTATGACCTAGCATCTTACATATTTAATATTCTTCTTGCATTTACATGTATTGAAGTTTATTTTATGTTCAAGACTATGGCTCATTCACATATGCCAACAAGGTTATATTATGTCTAAGGGGTCTAAGTTCAAACTGCTTGCTTGCAGAGTCAACGTCCACGCACTCGGATATTACAACACCTTGGTCTTTTATACCTTGGTGGCGAACTATGCACGTGCTATATCAAAAATAAGGATTGCTCTTTATATACAACTGTGAAACCGTTGCAACAAGCTCATCCATTTACACCATCCATTCACCCATGGCCTTATATAGTTTTACAGCAAGGATCGATCAACCCTTTGTCTCTCATGTTCTCTTCTATCTCCACTTTCTTCTATCTATCATCTATCCAAACCTCATCTATCTCCAACAAAATCTTCTAATCGAGCATCAACACAGTTCTTCTGTCACTTCCCTGTCTTTCCTCTCGAGGGGGCACCCTACGCCAGCTACGCTAGGGCAACTACCTACACTAGGGCATCAAAATTGTATCATGTCTTCAACTATCGATTTCTTTGACGCAACGTTATAAACTGCATTGCATCAAAGAGGGGCAAAATGTAGACACTCTAAAATGACCGTGTCATCGAATCACTTGCTTTTCGTAATCTTCCTAATCACCTGCATTTCACACATTAATTAAATAATCTAATTATTTAATTAATTTCACCAAATTCTTCTAAATCACAAAATTTTGACATTAATTAAATAAATCCTCGTTATTTAATTAATTAAATCAAATTCCTCTAATATTCTTCCATAATTAAATAATTTTAATTATTTAATCATTATCTTCTGTCCAAAATTCACATCCACTTTAATTAAATAAACCCAATTATTTAATTAATTCAACAAATTACCTCTTATCTAAAATTAAATAATTCTTAATTATTTAATTAAATCAAAATTACTCTTCCAAAATCATGCACAACAATTAAATAAATTTATTTATTTAATTTGCTTTCAAATCTTCTAAATTAAATAATTCCAATTATTTAATTATTTCTTCCAAAATATCTTCTCTAAATTTAAATAAATCAATTATTTATTTAAGTTGCTTTTTCTTCTAAATTTGAGTTATCTCTAATATAACTCAAGCTTTCTATATTTAATAAAGCAAAATATCTTCTTTTCTCATGCAAATCTCTTCTTCTTGATTTAAATCACTTAACTGATTATTACATTCTATTAATTGCTTTAACTCATTCTTCTATTCTTGATAACTCCTCTCATGGAAAAGAAAGCTTGAGACACTTGTCTTCTTCTCATTCGTTGCACGTTCCTCAACTTATCTCCTCCGTTGATTCTTCTGAATTATCTGGACCGTTGATCGATCTCTGTCGAAATCTATATAAACCCCCCTCATCTCCTTCATTGAGCCTCTCTCTTCGATTATATTCTCAGGCATACTTAACAGAGCTTTAAGCATACAAAACGCGTCAATTGAGCAACCCTTACGATCTCTTAACATTGATCTTTGAGCACATTGAACACACTACTTGCTTGTTGCAACTATGGTTTCGCAACTTGATTGAGCAATCCACACTTCTCCAAAAGGGAACAATACAGGTTTTGGTAAGAGTTTTCATTTTGTCTTTGATTTTATGATAATGGCTTTTACTTAGATTGGTTCTCTTTATGTGATTGGTTTTTGGTTTTATTAGTTTAGATTAAATCAATTTTTCCTCATACACAGCTCTTACATCATCATAAATTTGTCATATATGACACCACTTATAGTTGTAAGAGAATCTATCATAACTGACTATTAATAAATGATTCTCTTACAACTTGTCATATCCCAAACTTGGATGCCCCAAAATGGGCTAAGTCAAAGATTCCTCTTACAATGTCTACAAGCAAATGGTACTTGTCTCATCCCTTCTATTTCTGACTCTTACAATGTCATAGAATCTTTCATAAATCCTTACACATGACCACAAGGTGCCAACACATGGAAAAAACATGTCAAGTCAGCATGGGATGCCTACATCCTCATATGAGGACAAAATTACATCTAGTGACCTTCCATGTAGGATGACACTTCACTGTGCCAACTCCCACAAAGTGACAAAATAAATTTTACATGTTTAATTACAATAGTAGGCTGAAAATAAATAAATAATTAAATACCAACATTAGGAATTTGTAAAGGTTGAGACACCTTAATTCCCAACAATAATGACACACAAATAACCAAGAAAAATAACCACAATAGCATCACAAAGACATCACATCAAGATGATATAGGATATACCCTAGGAAAACCCTTCATGAATAATGCTCACAAATAGCCAATGCAGGAATCACTCTCCACCTAACCATAGGGTTTGAATTCCACCATAATGGGATTCATCTCAAACACACCCTTGAGATATCCTCACATGCCACACTATCTGATCATGCTCCCTTTGGATGCTCATCATTACACTTGCAGCTTCTCCTCTTTCCTTGTTCTCAAACTTTGCTCCCCTTCAAAGAATCATTAGCAACATATATATAGAAATCCCAATCCTCAAATATGATTTGCGTCAGCTATGAAGTGGTGCAAAGCTCTAGACCACATGAAACATGTAGTCATCCAAGTGTAAACAATCTCCAAATTAGATGCAATGTTAACATAATAAAAGATCCTTGTGCAACACTCTTGACAAGCTTCCTAAACCCAATGAACCTCCATATGAGAGCTCCTTTGTTGGTGCAAGCTCCCAGCTAGATGGTGCAAGTGTAAACCATGTAAGCTTATCAACCAAATATTCTAAAATACGAACATGACATTACCCCATCATTGCACAACACATCCTCCAAATCACGAGACTTGGTAAGCAGTTGTAGCAAAATGCAACAGCTTCTTCTATAACTCTCTAGTGACGTACAAACAAAAAAACATTGAAAAACTAATAAATGTAAGACTTTCTCATACCTCTAGATGCTTTATGTGAGAGAACTTTAATATCAAGTTTTATGTCCTTGAAAATTTTGATTAATCAAAGTCCACCATGTTTGAAAAACCTCTTGTTGGCCAAGACTTGGATCTCCCTGATTCAAGTGCCTTGTCCAACCTACAAGAAATTCATGCCTCAAAAGGTATATAGGTGTTATCTAAATAAGGGGTTTCCACCTCTCCCAACTTTATGGAGGGATCTGTTAGGCCTCAAGATGATGTTTCTATTAATTCCAAGTTGATTTTAGCTCTTCCTATTTTTCTAGAGGCTTAGGATGAAGGTTGTGTAAATTATGTTATGCCATAAGATCCTTAAGAACTAGGTGTAAACGATGAACTTAAGAATAAATCTTCACCTTTTTTAGTTCTACAAAAAAATCTCAAAAAGGTTGGTTTAGATAAACTCTCCAAAGTGGGGAACAAAGAGATCAGAACAAGGTGAAGATGATAGAGAATCACTAGTGGAATCTAGTGTCATTAAGACATTAGACTCTCACTTCTTTGCTACCCAAAAATTATAGTACTTTCATGGAATTCTAGGGGTTTGGGCAGCACCCCTCAACAAAAGTTTGTTCAAGATCTTATCCAAAAACATAATCCTAATATCATCTTTCAAGAAACTAAGCTTTTAGTAGATGATATGGATGCTTTATATTCAAATCTTTGGAGGGGGATCCATTCTTAATGTATTGGTGTAAGGCCACATATAATTTTTCCTAGTAACTATAATGATAGATATATCGACATTGTTATGATAGGAGAAATTTAAGAATGTCTTGAAGTTGGATCGAACTTAATATATATTGTTGATTATATCTTGTTATTGAATCACTAATATGCTTATCATAATACATAACTTTTGGAATAGTTTATCTTGTGTCTTGAATAGGATTCAAGATCTTCTTCGTTATCTACCTACTCTTCTTGTGCAAATTTTTGAATGATAGACACAAGAACTATGTTGATATGAACAAACAAAAGTAATCCACATCATGGACATGTAAAACCTTTCACTTTGATGTTATGGTTTAGAGATATTCTTGGCTAAGGTAATGTTATCCTGATTTTCTATTTAATAATCATGTGATTAAATACATTTTGCCTTTCATAAATGTGTGTGGTGTCTATGAAAAATATTTGTAGTTATAAATAGAATATTTATTTATTTATAAGATAGACTAAATTAAATATTTAGCTAAATATATTAATTGATAATTAAATAATAAATGCAATATCTCTAATTAATTATTTAAGATATTTAAATATCTTTTGAAAAAAGATTATTTTAAATACTTTTCATTATTTGATTTATTTAATTGATTCTAATTTTGGCCACAAGGATGAAGTGGCAGTTACAAGAGGGAATCTTGGAGAAATATTTCTTTTTCAGTTTACTAAGTTTGGGGAGCTAATTTTAGAAAAGGATGAGAAACTAGGAAAGGTCTATTTTATTTTATTTTGATTGGAAATTCTCTGTAGAAACTAGAGTCTATAAAATTGAAGTCTATAAGAGATTTAGGACATTCTTCAGGAAGAAAATATATGGGTAGAGAAAAGAAATACAGATTTTGGGTTTTTTGTGCGTATTACTTCCTTGTGGAAGCTCACGGTAAATAAAAGGGAACAAGACAAAATTTATGACCTTGCAGATTTTGATGCTGGATTGTAGCAGGAAGCATTCTCAATGAGAGGAGATTTTGATGCTGGATTTCTTAATCAAAGCATTCAGTAGGTTTTTTTCTTAATCTGAATTATATGTATTTGTCAAATTTATTTCTTGGTCTCTTCCATTGGATACTCTAGACAATCAAAGAGATTTAATGCTGTGTTGATGCAATTTGCCTGAATATTTCCATTTTGTGCATTTCCTACGATCACTGCATCTCTGTGAGGCTTTCTAACAAATAGATTATTCATCTTCTTTGCTTCCACATTATGCTAGAAAGGTCATGGAATTTGGTTTTACTCGTGGCATTTATCTTTGATTAAATATTATTTATTCTTTAAAACAAATCCTTTTGTGCTAATCCTGCAATCCTTCACTTTTTCTTGAGACAACTTGTTTTTAGTCTTACTATCAATCAGTTCCCGCACCTTGGTAGTATTCTTCTTCACATTCCACAATCATTTCAATTTGTCGTGGCTTCACTTGAGGCCTTTCATCTTCAGTCCACGTGTCTTGCATATGCTATCAAAGATTGTGTTAATTGGCTTTATTCCTACGCTTCACAACAAACATTTTCTTGAACCTTTCAATCTTTCCTTAGATTTGCACAAATCCATTATGCATACCTATTATCCATTTCTTATTTGGATCTCTCTTATGTCATGTTAATGACGATACTTTTCCGTAGCCTAAAGAACCTACTGTCCTTGTGCCATTAATAGATAATACCTATGAATGTTTTGAAGGAATCTCTTAACATTTTATATTCCCGAGAACCTTATGCCATGCTTGAAAGTTTCTTGAACCTTTTCAACAAATCGATTTTGTGAGTATCCTACATTATGATTGAAAGTATATTCAACCAACCATTTTAAACCAACGATCATTTCTTAGAAAGGCTCTTTGTCAAACGGTTCTTGTGCATTGTCAATGCCTCCACATTTAGCATTATCATGGAAGTTTCAAAAGTTATTTCAGTAAATCTACTTGTACTTATCCTGTAGATTATTTCATTGATTGAGGTGGCCTCTGTTGAGGCATTTTGTTAAAACAGTCCTTATGTCTTGTATGTGCTTCCACATTTCGATGCACATGGAATTTGCTTGTATGTTCAAGCCTTTTTAATGATCCATTTTGTGCATATCCTGCAATCATTGCAGACCTTGAAACTACATTTCTAATGGGTTTTTGTCAAACAGTTTACATGTCTTGTCTATGATTCCTCTTTTGCATGCATGTCTACCACGTCTGACTAGAATTCCCTTTTCATTATGTTTTGTGCCTGTAGATCACATTTGAATATAGACTAAGGAGTTTTTTTCAGCATCACAACTTTTTGTTTTGGATCCTTAAAATCATGTGCAATTTATGTTCTTCTCTCAAACATCTATGCAAAAGTACTTAGGTGTGGTGAGGTTCAAATGGTTAAGATTGTGAATTATATGCATACCTCCATACAAATTGAATGTATTTCACCGTACGTGTCATTTATTAGTATATCTATATTTAAACAAATATATTTAAAGTATGTCGAGGGATATCTCTTTTTCATAATTTAGATATTTTTGGTGATTTACAAAGAAATTGATAAAAGAAATTGTAAAAAATAAAAAATAAAAACCAAAAAAGAAATTGAAAATAAGAAAATCACAAAAAAAACTATGTCGAGGGATATCTCTTGGAAAAAATAAAAAATAAGAACTAAAAAAGAAATTGGAAAAAAGTTACAAAAATAAAAAATAAAAAATTTTGAAAATAAGAAAAGTGGACAAAATAAAAAATAAAAATCAAATTTTAATAAAGATTCTAGGAATCTTATAAGTTTACATAGAAATTCCAGAATCTTTCAGCGCCCATTCGTGCTGTGAATGTAGAAAATCCAAAATCCTCTCGACGTAATGCATGGTGAAAAAAAAAAATAGCTTGTAGTTCAAATGATTGTCTTTGATAACTGTGGATAACAATATCTCTAGGTAGAGTATGTTATAGTCATTATACGAGTTACTTTTGCCTATGATTGGAAAGGTATACCACTTTACTTTTCAATTGAGTATCATTATTAGTTATGTTCAACGTTAGAAAGATTTATACTCAAGGTATGAGCTATTTGGATGGTGAATGGAAATAAATACTTTTGTTTAGATTATATAAACGCCATTGCTAGAAGAGTGTGGCATAACCCTTATGAGAAGCTATTTGTAGCGCTTTATGTAGCTTTGGACCATCATTAAAACTTTGGTATGGATAGTGTGTTTGTTTAATGGAAAGTATTTTTGGGTTTGTTAGATGATCAAGCTAATGTTGAATTTGTTAACCCAAGCTTCAATATGTAAGTTACCATCTTATACTACATTGTTATAAGAAGATAAATGCATATAATTGATTAAGGTAATAGTCAATTATATATATTATAAGTGCCCATGGAAATTTATGCATAGTATCAAGGAAAATGATTAGATTGTTTTTGTTATTATAATAACCTCCTTATTGTAGATCATTTACAAATCGAATTGTATGATTAATAAAAATTTTCTATAGGTTGAACTGCATAATTGCATAGAGTATTCAACCTTTAGAGCAAAGGTCTACATATGTTAGTTAGCTAGTTGTCTATAGAAAATTATTATGTGGTGACCTAGTTATAGATCTATAAACACATCATTTGCATCCAACATTAATTAAATAATTTAATTATTTAATTAAATTCATCAATTTCCCCTAAATCACCTCATTCAATATTAATTAAATAATCTAATTATTTAATTATTTAATTAAATTTATCAATTTCCTCTAAATCACCTGATTTCAACATCAATTGAATAAATCTTCTTTATTTAATTAATTTCAATATAATCCACTTTATTCTTCCAAATTAAATAATTTTAATTATTTAATTAAATCATTATCCCTTTCAAATTCCTCAGATCCACATTAAATAAATAAATAAATTATTTAATTAATTCATCTCTCAAATTCCTCTTATCCATAATTAAATAATTTTTAATTATTTAATTAATCAATTATTCTTCTAAATTTAAATAAATTATTCTAATTTATTTAAGTTGACTTTATCTTTTAAAAATAAATAAAATTATCTATTTTATTTATATCCCTCTATTAAGAAAAATAAATTAAATGAATTTATTTGTTTAATTTATTTAAAATCCTCAAATATTATCCGTTCTTCAATCATGCACAATTAATTAAATAAATATCATTTTTCTTCTATGGGCACAATTAGTCTTATTTTTAGAACTTCAAAATGCAAATTTAAAGTTGAGTTAATTGGCTTTAATTTTTATTATTTTTATCATCAACTCATAAATTAGAAAAAGTATTCTAAATTTATGAAATCAAATCCTATCTTTATCCTAGCAAGTAGCTAACTCAAATAAACAACTTTAAAATATGACACATGTCATGTGCACGTCCATCATATCGTCTCAATTTATCTCAACCATCCATTTCATTGATTTATCTCCACCATTGATCGATCCAACCCTAGAACCTATATATACCCCATTCACTCCTTCACAAATCCTCTTTAATCATTTAAGCTTTTGCATTCCTACAACGCATGAGCATTCATCGTATCGTTGAGCACATACCGTATCTTTGAGCACTTTGAGCACTTATCTACCTCTGCTTGTTGCAACCATGGTATGTGACGTATTGAGCAATCCACATAAATCCAAGAGATCAATACAGTGTAGGTGATAGCTTTTGATTGTTTAAATTGCATATTCGTTAATATTGTTATTGTTTAGATGGATCAAGTTTGATGTTATAAGATTGAGTTGTTATCATTGTTTTGATCTTATTCAATCTCAATTTTACCTATACACAATCTGGCACGCCCGGTGGGACCCACTAACCTTGCTTTGTTTAGAAAAAAGTTGATTTTTTGAAGCACAGGTATGGAAAAGTGCAAACAGAACACATAAAAGCACATCTAAGCAACAGTGAAGCACCTTTGGTCTATTTTGAAGCACCTATGGTCTTTTTGAGAAAAAAAGTACATCTGCACAATATTAAAGCACCTCTGGTAACAAAAATGTGCATCTACACTTATTTGAAGTGCCTTTGGTCTGTTTTGAAAAGAAAAGTGCATATGCACAATAGTTAAGCACATTTGGTCAGTATTGAAGTGCCTTTGGTCAGTATTGAAGTGCTTTTGGCTGTGATGATAGACCTGGTGTTGAAATTAAGGAACACTGAGAGGGGGTGAATCAGTGTTTTGCAAAACTTATTACTTTGTTCCTTTATTAATTTATCACATACATCCAAAAGAAAGAAGCATGAACACAAGAATAGAAACAACAAGATCGCAACACATGAACACCAGGATTTTTACATGGAAACCTAGCTAAGGGAAAAACCACAGTGGGGGTTAACCCACAAGAATTTATACTCTATTACAAGTATTACAAATAGGAAGGCACACTGCCCAGAGCTCACTGCTCAAGGAGGCTCACTACCTACAAATCAATTACAAAAGTTCACTAGAATGTTTGAACTAAGGAATAGCATCTAACAATGCAAGATTACAGTTTTGATTGAGCTCAATACACTGAATTTATACACTTCATCTCTCTCTGCCCTGCTTCACTATTCTCCCATGATTTGGAGCTTAGATCTCTTTACTTCGCACCTGATACTACTCTACTTCGCACATCAACATTCATATTCGCATCTTCTCCCCTCAAAATGTTGGAACTCATCAATTATATATATCCACTACATGAAATTGCATCAACTGCATTCGGCCTTAAGAAAAACTTAGAGACTTTTTAAGAACACTATTCTGTCAGTTGAATCCATGCACAAATACCTATGTAAACCAAAACCTCTATATCCAAGTCACCTTACATGTTGGCCAATACCATTGGATCTCACAAATTACTCAACTAACAACTTTTCCCAATCTGCATAATGATCAAACACCAAGTCGGCCTATTCTTCACTAGACTAAACTGTTTAATCAGAACCCGATACTCAGATGCATGTAACTTTCAATCCCTTCATCACTGGAGGCTAAAATCTTGGATTTAGGTAGCCCTAACATCCCTTATCATTCCCTCAGATCCGCAACACAACATGATTACTAGTGGAGAAATACAGACCAAAATGTTGAACCCTATCATATGCCCTGTTCCTATCTATTCGAACTTAGACAAATCTACAATCTAACTTCTGGTATGAACAGATGATACAATGCAGATGTGTAAGATGGATTTAGTTGCCATCAATGACAACACCAAACATGCCTAACAATGTCTCTTGCCAACAATCTCCCCCTTTGGCATTGATGGCAACACTTAGTGAAAAATGACTAAGTGTTAGAACAGCTCCCCCTTACTATGTACACTTTGTGATTTCCAATTTGCTCCCCCTTAGCTGAATTCCTCATTTTTCACTATTTTCCTCTCCCCCTTTGACATCAATGGCAAAGGCTGGGATACGCATAACAAAATTCATGCAAAATTTTTATGTACATACTTCCGCATATGAGCATACAGTCCTTAAGCCTTGTTCATCAGCTAAAGTATATCACCAAAAATATTTTTCAATCATGTCAATTCATTATCCCAGTTCTTCTTTATGCTGCCCAAAACGGATATATGCCATTGAACAAAAATGCCTATGATTCTACCTTTTGAAGATCAGTAGGATCACTAGTAGCAGCAGCAACTTGGGATTATGCCAATAGATCATACATAGTTTCTAACTTAGGGGAAATTAGTCCCCGGAGTTCATCCAATCTGCCCAACATTTTGACCTTTTCCTTCTCCAAATTACTCAATTCATTTTGCAAACTTACTACTTGACATTCTTTGGTTGCTACAGACTCAGTTAAAGGACTATAGGACTGAGAAATATTAGACAGTTTTAGCTCTAAGTCCTTAATATTCTTCTCAACATCTTCAACAACTTTAGACCAATTTAGACAAAACTTATAGATCTTTGCACCTTCAGAGAGAGCATTTTGAATACTCTTTACACTGGTATCAAGCACTGATCTATCATAGCTAATTACTTTCCTTATTTCAGCAAATCTCTTCTCATTATATTCATTTTTTACTTTAACCTCTGCTGACTTCTCAAAAGTTTCAAAATGATTACTTATAGAGTGTATCAAACTCTTCAGTTGACCGAAGGGAGAGTTGGATGAATCCTTTTGAAAGGTTGGCATAATCTTTTCTAGAATTCTGGAGGCAAGACAAAGCAACTCACTATCCTCAATGTGAGTTTTCAGAATCTCCTCTCTTACTTTTGCTTGTGCCACAGATGCTAACTTCATCTTTTGTAGAGGGGAAAGAGTGTCAAAATTGATAGGTCCTTGAATCAGCTCCAGTTCATCAAACTCAAGCTTGTCTTTCTCAAGTAATTTCTTCACTGCATCTGTAGTGTCTCTTGCCAAAAATGTAGCTCCATCATTTAGATCCTTGCTGGTACTGTCATCTTACTTTTTCTCTTTAATATTTTCTATTGTTTCTCCTTCTTGTTCATTCTTGTCCTTAACCTCTTTTACTTCTTGGTCTTTACTCTTCACAGAGTCATCTTCACCAAGAGCTTCTACTTCTGTATTCATCTATGTATATTCTCCAACAGATTGGTCTGGAGGAATTTGAGTGTCCTCTACACCATCAAAATTAACTTCCTCCACCATCTCTTCATCTCCTTTATCTAGCATTTCATCTTCCGGAGCAAAGATGTTAGCTTGTTGTTCACTTTCTTTCAACTCCTCAACATTTGGAATGGAGGAATCAATTTCATTATCAGTTTCTTCTTCAATAGTGGGAAGATTATGCCTTTTCAATGCATTCAGAAGAATCTCCTGAGTATCTTCAACTATCTTATCAATCTCTCCTAGCATGAGCATATTCACTCTGATCTTACTCCTGAAGTCCTCTTTCACTTCTTTGAATATCAGGTTCTTTTGATCCGGAGTAATTTGAAGACACAATTTTATTAGCACATGCTCCTGGAGCTCAAAGTCTTTAGCTTTTGCATTCTCTTTTCTTATTTCTAGAATTTTTGGAAGGCTTTCTAGAATTTCAAATGTTATTTCAAATAAAGTCTTACTATAGATATTCAAGTATTTGACTGTTGCTTCCTCCAAAACTCTCTTATCAGCATCACTGTAGTGATCATAGAATTTAGTCATTGGCTTCAGGTTTCCATCTACAGTAACTGACTTAATGATGTCATTCACAAAAAGAGTAGGCTTCTCAACATAGGCCTCTGTCTTATGCCTTAGATACTTTAGCAGCTTTAGTGCCTGAGGATTTCAACTCCTTAACCCCATCATCTGAGTCAGTTTCTTCTTCATCCACTTTCTCCATACTGACATATGTTCTTTTTCCCTTTACCTTTGTCCTTTTTCCTTCCTTATCGGTAGGTTTTTTTGTAGCAAGAGAAGGTGATACATCGGAGGTTGAACTAGAACTCCTGGTAGACCTTGCTTTAGAAGTGGATTCCACCGGAACACTTCTTTGTTCTTTGTCTTGTTTCTCCTTCTCAACTTTCTCTATCCTTTACCTGTTTTGTCTCACAGCTTCCTTAGTAAGGCCTAGACTCTTAGCCAACTGCTCAACTTCTTTCTTTACTTTCCTTTTGATTTCAGGATTCTTGAATTCAAGATGCAGTTTTAGTGAAATCTCTTTCTATGTTCCAAATCTCTCCTCAGTTGGATCCCTAGGCTAGCTCAACAGATGTTGTACATACATCTCCAGTACCTTTCCATCCACTTCATACCCCATGTGCATGATCCACACAATTCTTGGTTCAACGGCTTCCAGTAAACATTGATCTATATCTACCATAAAATAAATTGTATCCTTGTATTTTTCAACCACAAATGTAGGGATTCTTTCCCTTGATTGCATCATGTTCTGAAAATTCTTGAAATATCCCCAAAGAGCAGTCCTTTGGGCATTGGAGATACCAATCTTGTTCAAATGCTCTCTTATTTGTATGGCAACAATCTTATCACTGGTCCAACACATGCTTTTCTTGTTGGGTAACTCATTCATGAAATAGAAGAACAAACATAATACCAATGTACCATACTTGAATGTATTCTTCTTGTCCTTTTTGATCTTGTTCAGGTTTTCCATCAGCTGGTTCTATAGCAACTCACACAAGTCATAGTCAGCATATTCTCTCAACATCTGATAAGCTACATAGATAGTTGTACCAGATACAAAATTCTCCCTGTTGGAATGATATATCTTGTATCCAATCACCATTGATAAAAATTTGACATCTGGATTAGTGATGTCATTTATTGTCATTGCCCTTTTGTCAAACCTTGAACCGGTAGCATCAATTACAGTTTGATTCTTTACTAACTTCAACATTGGCAGTCCACCAGATGAGTTCAACCCTGTCATAGCCTTGATGGCATCCTTGGTGATCTTGAAGGGTTTCATTAACCACATAAACTCATCATGCATCTGACTCAACACATACCAGACCCACTCATCTTCATCGAAGGATGGAAACCCTATAATCTAAATTAAATGTTTATCTTGTAGTGCCTTATACTCAGGGTTAAGGCCGTGAATTTCATCCCTCAGATGATTCTTGAACAAATATACTAACTTCAAGTCCCCAAACTCATCCATATTAGCATGAATATAAGCCCTAATATCTTCAACGTGCAACACACCATATGGAACACTTGAAAAGGCACCTAACGGATCGACCTCTACTAATTTGTGTGGATGCTTCTTAAACTTTGGCCTAGCTCACTCAGTGATATTCACAACTAGAGGTATAGCCATTTCAAAAAGATCACAAGCTCAAAGCTTCGCATAAAAATACCTTTTTCTCCATGGGATTAGGGTTAGCTGATGAATTCGCTTGTTGCACTTCGAATCTTTGAAATCTCAGCTCAAGCGCTCTTCTTCTTGTTTTCTTCAAATGCAAAGTGATTCAAATGTTGAATGAATGACTTTTTATGCTCTACAAAACCTAATTCACCAATGTAATAGATGCTCTGCCCAAAACATTTGGTTACTCTGTTTCTGAATACTATCAATCTCCAATTGCTTCGTAATCAATCACTTTAGATTCTTTTCTTCCAGAAATTGCTTCAATAGATCTGCAATAGGACTCTTTATCTTCATTCATCATACCAGATTCAAGCACCCACTTACTCGTAAGGGGAATTAGATTTTTAATGCAGCTCCTCCTGAGCCAGAGCTCATGTTTCAATTCTCAGAGGAATTATCAACACTGGATTCTGGTGCAGACCCATTGTCAACATTCATTTCACCTTTCTTCACCCATGTTTTGTTCATTTCATTCTAGATCTCATTCACATCAACTTTTCCCTTGCCTTTGTCCAACTTCTGCTTTATTTTTCCTTTACTTGCTTGTGAGTTCTCCTTTTTGCTTCTACAAAATTTAGTAATGTGTCCAGATTTGTTGCAGTTGAAACACACAATCTTATTTTTCTAACAATTACATGTTGGAGCAGGTTTAGATCTGCATTGCATTGCAATATGCCCAAACTTATTGCAAGTAAAACATCTTCCATTGAACACTTGTTTTTTCTTAGGAGGATTCCTTGATCCACTTCTGCATTCCTCAACCTTATTACCTATCCTTTTGCAATTAAAGCATTGACCAAAGAAAGATGATGCATTTTGATTCACTTGACTTTTGCATTAATTAGCTCTATAACCATACTTATTGCATTTGAAACAATTGCCATTGAAAGATGGATACCTTTGAGCATTAGGTTGTCTTACCAGAGGTCTTCTAGGATTCCTTCTTTGATTTCTTGCTTCAGGATTTTTTTGACCGGATCCAGAGCTTTCACCTTTCTCAAATCCTAGACCATGTTTATCATCTACCTTCTTCTGACTATCAAGCAGCACCTGAAATTTAGCTGAGCTTATCTTGAATTTATCTTTATATTCATTTGCAACTTCTAGGTCATGTTTAAGAATGACAATTTGTATTTCAAGTTCTTCCTCATTGTCCCTAGTTTCTTGTAGATCAGATTCTAGATGACCAATTTTTCTGTCCAATTTGCAGCAGTCTTCTGTTCTTTCTTTCAGAGATTGATTCAGTTTTTCTTCAGTCTTCTTCCTTTCCTCAATTTTCTTGGTTAGTCTCATCACTCTAGATTCCATCTCATGTTTTAGGAAAACAACTTCTTTTGCTAGCTTCTCACATTCCTTTGTCTTCCCCTTCAGGGCCTCATTCATATCATTGTCTTCATTCTGATTTGCTAGCTGATGAAGTAGCTCCTTCCTTTTTCTATTAGATTTTCTCAATTGTCCTTTTAAGGTCTCAATGAAATCTTTAGCATCTTTGAGGTTATCTTGCAGTTCTTTGACTTCTGCTCTAGACTAATCAAGATCTTCTAAAGCAAGTTTAAGTTGCTCATTGATGTCATTAGAATACTTGAATGAACCCATTGAAAATACCTTCCAGATCTTCCTCAAACTGTTAAACTTCTTCTAAGGAACCTCACTCTGATACCAATTGTTGAAATTAAGGAACACTGGGGGGGGGTGAATCAGTGTTGTGTAAAACTTATTACTTTGTTCCTTTATTAATTTATCACATACATCCAGAAGAAAGAAGCATGAACACAAGAACAAAAACACCAAGATTTTTATGTGGAAACCCGGTTAAGGGAAAAACCTCGATAGGGTTTTAACCCAGGGCTTAAATTTGATAGTCAACCTTCACTGTCAAGCAATTTTTTTATGACAGTTATCTATTTAATAGTGCCTTTAAAATACTATGGCATACATTAGTATAATATAAATTATATAAAAACCAAATATATATCATCATAATGCTATATAAATTTTGACAGTTTGTCCAAAATCTTTCCTTTCATATGATACAGTATTTTCAAAATTTTAGTTGTATTTTACAGCTAAAATGTCTAAATACAGCTATACAACTGTCAAATTTAAGCCCTAGGTTAACCCACAAGAATTTATACTCTATTAAAAGTATTACAAATGGGAAGGCACATGCCTTCGGGCACACTGCCTAGAGCTCACTGCTCAAAGAGGCTCACTGCCTACAAATCAATTACAAAAGTTCACTGGAATGTTTAAACTGAGGAATAGCATCAAACAATGCAAGATTATAGTTCCGGTTGAGCTGAATACACTGAATTTACACACTTCATCTCTCTCTTCCCTGCTTCACTGTTCTCCCATGATTCAGAGCTTAGATCTCTTTACTTCACAACTAATACTACTCTACTTCACACATCAACATTCATATTCACATCTTCTCCCCTCAAACTATTCAAACTCATCGATTCTATATATCCTCTACATGAAATTGCATCAACTGCAGTCAGCCTTAAGAAAAACTTAGAGACTTTTTAAGAACACTGTTCTGTCAGCTGAATCCATGCACAAATACCAATGTGGACCAAAACCTCTATATCCAAGTCACCTTACATGTCAGCCAATACCACTGGATCTCACAAATTACTCAACCAACAACTTTTCCTAATCCGCACAATGATCAAACACCAAGTTGGCCTATTCTTCATTGGACTTAACTGTTTAATCAGAACCTGATACTCAGATGCATGTAACTTTCGATCCCTTCATCACTGGAGGCTAAAATCTTGGATTTAGGTAGCCCTGACATCCCTTATCATTCCCTCAGATCTGTAGCACAACATGATTATCAGTGGAGAAATGTGGACCAAAATTTTGAACCCTGTCATATGCCCTATTCTTGTCTATCCAGACTTAGACAAATCTGCAATCTAACTTCCAGTATGAAAAGATGATACAATGCGGATGTGTAAGATGGATTTAGTTGCCATCAATGACAACACTAGACATGCCTGCAGTGTCTCTTGCCAACACCTGGAAACTTCAAAACCTCATAACTTTCTCAAAACTTAACGAAATTTGATGTTTTTTTAAATTGCATAGAAAATACTAAGGAATCTATTGGTGATATTCAATCTTTTGTATCTCATCATAATTATCACAAATTTTCTAGATTTCACTTTATTTTTCTAGGGTTTCTGACTTATTGTTAGGGTTTTGACTTGATTTCTGACAACTTGTTGATTTCTTTGGAACTAATATTACTTGTTGCAGGATCTTATCATAGATCAAAGAAGGTTTCTAACATATTCTTACAGAATGATTATCGAAGATATCAAATCTCTTTCATACTATTTCTTAGAAACACTTCAATTTCTTAAAGGAATTAACAATCATCTTGTATTGCATCTTGTGTGATTAGCATAGTTGTACTTAGCTTAATCTAGAGGGTAAATGAACAAGTGTTTTCCATTCTTGTGAGGTGATAGGTGTATGCTCTCCCCTTGTGTAAAAACTTGGGTGATAAAAAACTAGACTCATCTCTTTTCACTTTTTGTTCATCCTTTAGAAGGGCCTACTTTTGGATTACGTTTCATCCAAAAGGGATGACCCTAAGCAGATTTTTCCTTTGGACTGCTATACAAATTGGTCAAGATGAAATCCAAGTCCTAACCAATGTTAGCCTTTGCCATACAGTGCCAATTTGAAAGAAGGCGTACCAACACTTTTGTGTTAGGTATATTACACTCCTAGTAGAGTTGGTTAAAGCTTTTAGTAGCTTGTCGAATGCTCACAAGGCATTGGACCCCCAAAGCAACTAAAAACCACATAGCTAGTGACTACCTGATCTACCTCTGAACATTGTGATAATTTTCAGAGCAAGGGTATGACTCCCCCAAGATTACTCACCATAAGGCTCCCTTGAGATGAGATAGAAATCCCTAGCTTAGCATAAGCTTCTAGTAGCTTTTTGAGGAAAGGGTGATTGGGTTATCCTTCCAATCCTAGAGGTCCCTATCTGTCCTCTCTCACAAAGACGAAACAATGTACATACCCACATTAGGTGTGATAACACTTGAGTCAATGCAGATTCCAAGTTGTGAGCTAATTTTATTGTAGTGAAGCTTTTGTCCGTAGGCATAAAAAGTGCTTGATTTTTCTTCAATTGTGTTATACATGTGGAAATTTGGGCTTTTATGAGCCTTGAACATACACTTATTGTTGTCTTTAGCCATATTGTTTATTGTATTTGTTCTCTTGCCAAGAAATCATCCAAAATATATTAAAATCTGACCTGAAACATCACTGTTATAGAAAAACACCTTTACATAGTCCCAAGGTGCCTTTGCACAGTTCTAAAGTGCCTTTGCACCACAGTAAGGCACCTTTGGTCCATATCTAAGTGCTTTTGGTCAGAACTATCATACTTTTGGTTTGTCATCTTCATCCCAATTCATCCAATTTGATCTCCCCATCCTCTTTCTATCGATATCATATCCATTTTCATCCCAATTTTGTCAAAAACAAACTCACACTTCATCCATAAAACCTCATCCAACCACATCCATTAAACTTCATCCTTAATCATTCTCCAATCACTTGTCACCATTCCTAAACTATCCTAAAACCATTCCAAATCATCCCTAAACTACCCTAAACCATTCCTAATCAATCCTAAACCATTTCAAATCATCCCTAAACTACCTTAAACCATTCCTAATAAATCCTAAACCATTCCAAATCATCCCTAAACTACCCTAAACCACTCCAAGCTATCCCTAATCAACCCTAAACCATTCCAAGTCGACCCTAAACCATTCCAAATCAACCCTAAACTATTCTAAATCATTCCTAAACTATCCTAAAACATTCCAATCCATTCCTAAAAACCACTTCATTCCATTCCAAATCCAATCCACTTTAACTTTCTCTCTCATCATCCAAAGAAATCTATCCAAATCCAAGACTAAAATTTGGCCTCCAAACTATCCAGAAACTCTGAAAACACCAAAAGTGCCTTGTTATTGACCAAAAGCACCTATTTTTCACCAAAAGTGCCTTGTTATTGCCCAAAGGCTTCTAGTTACACCAAAGGTGGTATATTGTTCTCCAAAGGCACCTAGTTACACCAAAGGTACCATATTGTGCTCCAAAAGTGCCTATTTAATCCAAAAGTGCCATTCTGTGCTCCAAAAGTGCCTAGACACTACTAGAAGTGAAATTTTGTGTTCCATAAGCATCATTATGTGCAGTTTGCCATCACTAGTTCTCTAATCAATCACAACTATCTTTGAGCATCAAAAGAGTCAAACTTCTATCACATCATCACAAATCCTCATCAAAATGGTCCTGATCATCAAAAAACCTAGGTCATATTCAAAACCCAAAGTCATACTTTGAGGAGGCTGTGCTTATAGCTCTGATGATCATGAGAACCTTGTAGATTATGAGACATTTCTTAAGGAACAAGCTGAAATACAAAGACTTCAACACCTATATGGATCTCATCCCCAAGCTATATCTTCAAATTAATACACATCACTAGCATACCAACCTCCATCATACACATCTCCTAGTCCACTTGAAGGACAAATACAACAAATTAAACATGACTATGAGAGATTGGATTCTATCACTAAGGAAAAATATAGAAATATCATTAGTGATAACCCTTATTCCCATCTCATCATTGGAGATCCTCCTAATCCTATCGCATCAACAACACCAACTTACATGTCCATGCCAACTGCAAATCATCAAATCATAAATCCATACTTGGACAGACAAACCTCTTATAATAAAACATTGGATAACACAAGTCACAATTCTACACCTCATTGTATATCTTATGACAAGGGACATCAAGGTAATCCATACCATCCTCTATCTATATATTCATCTCCATCCATTTCCCAAGAACAAATTTCCTATGCAATCCCTCCACCACCACAATATCAACACATACAACAACAAGAATTTCAACCACAACACCAACAATTCCAACCCCAAAAACCACAATTCCAACCCCAACAACAACAATTCCAACACCAACAACAACAATTCCAACCACAAAAACAACAATTTCAATCCAAATAACAACAATTCCAACCCCAACAACACTTCCAACCACAAGAACAACAATTCCAATCTCAACAAATTATACCTCAATACCATATGTCACCTCCATCACCACAATATCAACACATTCAACAATAACCATTCCAAACACAACAACAAGAATTCCAATCACAATACCAACAATTCCAACCTAACCCACCTACATATCAACACACTCTACAACAACAATATCGTGTTCCACAACAACAAGAATTCCAACCACAACCTCAAAAAATTACACTTCAATCCCATGATTCACCCCCATTATCATACCAACCTAACCCACCTACATATCATGTCAATTCCACATCAACCTATCCCATTGATACCCAATAGCCTCCACCCCACGATCATCCAAATCTCCATTCCAACATTTCAACTCATCACCAAACCCATTGACAAGACTATCAAGTTCCTTTACAACAAGAACAAGCAAGTCTAAGTTACACTTTGCAGAAAAATCAAGTGTCCTTAAGTCCTTATGATACCTTTGACCAAGGGAACACCACTCTAGCTTATGCATCCTATGAGTACCCTCCATCATCATCTACTCAAATGCCAATCCAAGAGCCTACTAGTCATATCCCAACCTCTCCATGTAGTCCGTATCATAGTCCATTGGTCCATCAACCTTCTAATCCATCAAGCCCTTCATTACCTTCATCCCCTTGTTCCTCCAATCTTCCACCAAAGGATCCTGGGGAGGTAACCCTACAACAATTGGTCCAAGCACAATACTTGAGCTACCCTTGATAAAACCATCAAATCCTAGTATGTCCAATACCATTATCCCTCCATCCAATCCAATCCTAAACATAAACCTACAACACCATCCACCATTATATTGTTCATCCACCCATACACTTATGCAGGATGTGATCCAATGGCTATTAGCAAAGAATCAACCATCTCCATGTCCTCAAACACCTATCCAAGAGCTTATCCAAGAACCTATAGTCCACAATCCATCAAGCCTATTGAAGAGTCTTCCACCATGAGTCCAAGTCTAGATCCATTGTACCTTCATGTTGTTGACCATCAAAAGCCTATCAAGCCTATCCAAGAGTCTCCCACTTCCACTTCCATTCAAGAAAATCAAGAGCTATGTCAAGAGTATAATCTAAAGCATGTGGAAACATCAACCCTTTATCTAAATCAAGATAAAAGAACCTCCACCCAACCCATCCATAATCTATATCTTTTCTATAATCAAGATCTTATCCATGATCATGAGCCTATCCATGAGCAAATTGATCCTATACATAGTCCCATACCTATCCATAAGCAAGATATCCAAACAGCCCCTATCCATTTGCCACCTATTCCTATCCATGATCCAATAACATCTAATTCCCTTGATGAGACACTTGGTCCCCAAGAAAACATAGATAATCAAACAAGTCACTTGGATCCTATCCCTTCATCTCCTACTGAGCATAATGTTAGTCAAGATCCAAGCATCCCATTTCATCCATTGCATGATCCCACATTGTCTCTTGTAGATCCTCCACCATCTTCCATCAATCCCATTCCAAATCCATTATCCTATCCCCTTGGTCTTACCACATTCATACATGATTGTTCTTCCTTAGGAGAACAACAACCACTATCCACCACTTCACTCTCTCCATCAAATAATGGACTCGCGTCTTGTTTCCAAAATAAACATCTCATTACATACTGTATGTTCCAAAACATGAACTATCAAGGAAAAGGTTTAGGCCTTCATGAACAAGGTATCTTCGAGCCCATCTATGTTGTAGTCCATCCTCGAGCACATGGCCTTAGTTTTTTATCTCAAGCAAAACAATCCAAAGATGTTGGTACCACCTCCATGCCTCTTCAAGCTAATTCTTCCACTCCATATCTCGATGTACCTTATCACACCTCTCACTCATATGTCGCCATCCCTCCTCCATCATCATACCATTCACAAAAGCATGTGACCATACACCTCCCTCCATCTACTCTGCCTCCATTCCTTCCAACTCCTAATATTCCCATCCTTCCATCCCCTAATCTCTTCACCCATCAGTATACTCATTCCTCCATCCATACATCTCATCCCCTTATATCCCCTATCATTCCTAATTATGGCCAACGAATGCACACATCGACCACATATGAAGCTATCCCAAACCCCATGAGATTCAAAAATAACAATTTGGATGCTTCCACATATATAGCAGAATATCCGCAAAAGCCTCATGAATATCATGCCATAGGGCATCAATACACAAATTCAAAGATAAATCCATCTTAAAAGTTGCATACACCCACACACCTCAAAGAAAAAATAAAAATGGTGTGGGTTCCTAAGAAACAAGGAATTACCCAAAAGGAAGCATCCATATCTCAATCTATCCCTAAATTCCAAAAATCTCGTTCCCCATTAACAAATCCTACGCTGCATACACCCACACACCTCAAACAAAAAATGAAAATGGTGTGGGTCCCCAAGAAACAAGCTATTAAGTCAAATAAAGCATCCACATCTCAATCCATCCCCCAATTCCAAAAATCTTGTTCCCCATTAAAAAATCCTGTAAATCCTAAGTCCATTTGGGTTCCTAAACTCCTAAATCGATAATTCCCAAATCCCCTATCCCGATTCCCATTACTACCCAATCCTGCTCAAAGGCTTCCAAATCTATCACGATGTGTGCAACCATTGGTCTCAGTTCCCCATAATTCCATGTCATTTCCACATACCTCCATCCCCCCATCTTACATCCCTTATCCAACATATTTCCCCTATCATACCTCTATAGTCCATGCTTTTTCTCCATCACCCATTTATCCTTCTATCTCCATCCATCATCCATATCATAATCCACCATCCATTCCATTTCCATATTCCCACATCTACCAATATCCATGCGCATAAAGATACCCGATATAGTCCATGTGTAAACATGCATTAAAGTGATAACATACTACCTTGCTATTTGAAATAGACGCTTGAGTCCTCATCCTACCATCCCATCCAACAAAAGTAAAAAAAAATCAAAATAGAAAAGAGAAATTTCCTTCATCCAATGGTGAAAACTTGGGAAACAGGCACCTTGGATAAGTACCATGATGAAGACATGGCAAACATGCGTCATGTGTAGATTGATTGTCTATGTACCTTACACTTGGGGACATGTTTTATCTACCCATCCTATCATTCATCTCATCCTATCCTTCCTAGCATATCTTCCTTATCCATTATATCCGCATAATTAGCCCCTTGATCCAATCCATCCTCCTTTCCTCCTTTTGATCTTAATATAGATAGGGGCAAAATGTTGAAACATGCTTTGAAAATCTCTTGATATTCATCATCATTTCCAACTGATCCAATCAATCGTATTGTCATAAGCTTTTTCATGTACAATCCTAAGAATTATACCTAGAATGGGGCATGTTGTTCCTATGCAACATAGTTTTTGGTGATCACATCCTAAGCACCTCATCCATTCCATCCACTATTGAATATTCTTTTTTTCCTCCTTCTATCATGAGTCTTCCATCCCATTTGCTATCACCCATCCTTTTATTCCCTTATCTAATCCCATATTTCTCCTTGCATCTAGAATTGATTTTCCCTTGTCATTGGTATCTAGTATTTGGGCTATCCAAATTGTTATCT
This sequence comes from Cunninghamia lanceolata, assembly GCA_027924645.1. Taxonomy (NCBI): domain Eukaryota; kingdom Viridiplantae; phylum Streptophyta; class Pinopsida; order Cupressales; family Cupressaceae; genus Cunninghamia; species Cunninghamia lanceolata. The sequence continues at coordinate 1,208,961 of BSBN01000973.1, read as the reverse complement.
AATGTCATCCCAAAAGCATTCAAAAATCCAAAAAATCCCAAAAACATTCAAAAAATATCCAGAAAATTCCCACAAACAATCATCATCTCCATCCCAATCCATCAAACACTTCCATTGTTCTTGTCTTCCATTTATCACAATCCATCCTATCACCCCAACTTGACTAACTCAAGCAGAAAATGAACTATGCATCCTTTGAAAGCTAAAGTACTTATCAAACCCAAAACAAAAAGACTACTCATAGAGCCATATGTTGTCCCACATACTGCTTGCCACATCTGCTACAACAATCCATCTATCCTAGATTAGATCAACAACCTTTAATGGATACATCTTCCCTACAATAAGTCTTTATCTACTAATCTACCCTAAGTAACCTCTTTGGCAAGAGAACATGTTGGCTATGTGTTTACTTTGTCAGTCAGCCTTTTTCTTTTTGGTTTATCTTTTGTTCCTTTTCATAGCTAGTCAAGACTGCCTTGATTTTCTATTTCTTGGTATGTTACGATGTAGTATAGATTGGGGCATAGTCATTTCTTTTGTATGTTGTGTTTGTGGGATGAGCTTATTATCCTACTATGGCTAATATTTATCTTGTGTGTGTGTTACAACCTAGCATCTTACATATTAATATTCTTTTGCATTTATGTATTAAGTTTATTATATCTTAAAGACTATGACTTATTCACATATCCAACAAGTTTCTATTATGTCTAGTAGATATAAGTTCAAACCATTTATTTGTAGAGTCAACGTCCTATGCATTGGATACATCGTCACCTTGGTCTTCTATAACCTGGTGCATAATATCCATATTCTATATCAAAATAAGGATTGCTCTTTATAAATATTCACGTAACCATTGCAACATCACCCCATCCATCCCACTCATCCTTCTCACCCATACACCCTAATAAAATTTATAGCTTTCATGAAGATCGATAAATCTGATATCAATTCTTCTATTATTTTTCCATTTATCTTCCATCTTTCATCTAACTTTTTTTTCATCTCTTCTTTCATTTTGAGAGCACACTTGTGTTCTTTGAATCCAACTGTCCTCTCAAGGGGGCATCATCATTTATCTTATCAATATTCATCTTATCCAATCTAGCTAATCTATCTATCCAATCACATCCTTGGTCTTAATCCTAATCTTGTTGTAAACCAAATTAATCAATCACACATCAATCATATCATCAGTCTTATACAGGTTGTCACACTCTTGAAACCACACCATGCATCTTATACGAGGTGTCTCATTCCTAAAACTAGATGCAATCCTATCAATTGTCTTATATAGGATGCTGCATTGTCAAAACCAGACCAAGCGTCTTATACAACATGTTTCATTTCTTGAAACCAGACATTATCATCAATCAATTGTCTTATACAGGATGTTGCATTATCGAAACTAGACTAGGCGTCTTATACGACATGTTTCATTTCCTAAAACCAGACATTATCATCAATCCATCATCAATGGGATATATCGTTCCCACATCCTTGTGTTGATCTAGGGATATATTGTTCCCCACAATGACAACATAGTCCGTATCAATCATCATCAATTAATCATTAGTTTACAACTTGATAGGGGCAATGCCTTGTTTGTCTTGGATTCATCATCATCATTCATCTTATCCATTAACTTCCATCACCATCTCCAATCCAATCATTTTCTTCCAACCAATTTCTTCTAAATCAATTTTTTTCTACCAATCAAACACTATGTTTTAAACTTCTTTGAGGGGCAAAATGTAGACACCTAAAAATGACCCTTCGTATCACTTGCATCCAACATTAATTAAATAATCTAATTATTTAATTAAATTCATCAATTTCCCCTAAATCACCTACATTCAACATTAATTAAATAATCTAATTATTTAATTATTTAATTAAATTCATCAGTTTCCTCTAAATCCCCTAATTTCAACATTAATTGAATGAATCCTCTTTATTTAATTAATTTCAATAAAATCCACTTTATTCTTCCAAATTAAATAATTTTAATTATTTAATTAAATCATTATCCCTTTCAAATTCCTCAAATCCACATTAAATAAATAAATAAATTATTTAATTAATTGATCACTCAAATTCCTCTTATCCATAATTAAATAATTTTTAATTATTTAATTAATCAATTATTCTTCTAAATTTAAATAAATTATTCTAATTTATTTAAGTTGACTTTATCTTCTAAAAATAAATAAAATTTTCTATTTTATTTATATTCCTCTATCATGCAAAATAAATTAAATGAATTTATTTGTTTAATTTATTTAAAATCCTCAAATATTATCCTTTCTTCAATCATGCATAATTAATTAAATAAATTTATTTATTTAATTTCAAATATCTTCAATTATCTTCCAAAAATAATCTTATTCTTCCATGCAAAATCAATTAAATAAATTTATTTATTTAATTCCCAATTATCTTCCAAATCTTCTAAAAATATCATTTTTCTTCTATGGGCACAATTAGTCTTATTTTTAGAACTTCAAAAAACAAATCTAAAGTTGAGTTAAATGGCTTTAATCTTTATTATTTTTATCATCAACTCATAAATTAGAAAAAGTATTCTAAATTTATGAAATCAAATCCTATCTTTATCCTAGCAAGCAATTAATTCAATAAAACATCTTTAAAATATGACACATGTCATGTGCACATTCATCATGTCTTCTCAATTTATCTCAACCATCCATTTCATTGATTTATCTCCACCGTTGATCGATCCAACCTTGGAACATATATATACCCTTTTCACTCCTTCACAAATCCTCTTCAATCATTTAAGCTTTTGCATTCCTACAACACTTGAGCATTCATCGTATCGTTGAGCACATACCACATCTTTGAGCACTTATCTACCTCCGCTTGTTGCAACCATGGTACGTGATGTATTAAGCAATCCACATAAATCCAAGAGATCAATACAGTCTAGGTGGTAGCTTTTGATTGTTTAAATTACATATTCATTGATATTGTTATTGTTTAGATGGATCTTTTGATGTTATAGGATTGAGTTGTTATCATTGTTTTGATCTTATTCAATCTAAATTTTACCTATATATAAGATCATCTTGGGTTAAGTATCTTTGTCCAACTGATGTTGTATCTTTCTTATGGCTTGGAAAAGAAAGCCTAGATTCTTGTTATGGATCTGATTTGGAACTAATTATTGTTCCAATATGAACACATTGTATTTAATTGAACCTAATCATATTGAAGGTCCAATAGGTGAACTATGGAGCCTTTGATTGTGTTACATAGGAAAGGCCATTTTATATGAGCCCCTGAGGCCTAGGTCTAGCCTTTAGATCCTATTTTTCTATATCATACTTTCGAGTATTTAATCATTATTATTTTATTTATCTAGAGAGACTAATTCATTCATCTAGTTTTGCATAAATCATAACTTTACAAGGGCACAGGTTACCAGAGCAAAGCGAGTAATTTTGGAATGGTGCAAGGTAAAACAAAAGGCCTAAGGTATTATTTAATAATTCTTTTCATATGGTTGAATTTTAAATTTTATACCTATGGATCTAATTTAGAAATACATTATGTTTTATTGAACCACATGTGTTGTAAGATAACTTTTGTGGGATAGTTTAATATTTATAGTCTTTTGTGGTTAATTTAAGTTAAGCTTATATGAGGTCAATGATAAGCATGACATTAGGAATCAGAACACTAGGTTTTCAACTCTAGAACCTTACAGGTCTTGCTTATCTTGTATGATGATTAATTTTCATTATGATTATTGTCTTAAATAAAAGAAAGAATATAGTAGATTACTTTAGTCATGCACTTGTTCTTTTGTGAATTACCTATAGACATCGTAAAATTGACCATGTCCTCATAACTCTTCGACATTAGCTAGACATTTATCTTGCAACACATTGTCACTTAATCCCTTTCCAAAATTAATTAAATAAATTATATTTATTTAATTAATCTATTTCCTCCATCACCTAAATTAATTAAATAAATAATATTTATTTAATTAATACATCTATCCCCTTTTAGCCAAAATTAATTGAATAAATATTATTTATTTAATTAATTTATCCTCCCATCATCCCCTCTCCAATAATTAATTAAATAATTTTATTATTTAATTTAATTATTGAGAGTCACATGACTAACTTGTCCTTATCCTCATCCACTTGCTACAATCAACAAATGAGATTTTCATCTCCACCACTCATCTCATACTACATCTCTCAATCCTAGCCATTCACATAAAGAATGCCCTAGAAGCCCTAATACTCCACCTCTTAATCTACACCCTCCATTTCATATTGCAGCTCTTAATCTTAGCCATGTATTTCCACCTCTTAATCTTAACCATCCATTGTAGGTCTCTTAATCCTAGCCCTTCATCCTATTAATCAAGCATTTATAAATCAAGCCTTGACCAAGCCATTCTCATCCGCAATCTTTATACAACATCATGCTATCAAAATAATCATAGATCTCTCATTATCATCATATATCCTTCATCTTTATCTAATGTTATGCTACTAGTTTGAGAAACCAAAATATTACAATCATTATCAAATATCAAGGGAAACTAATACTCATTTGATAATAGTGTTTCATTTCCATTTTATAGTTACTTGTTCTTGATGTGTCTTAAGTATGGAATAGGTATTTGCATGAATTTTTTATCTAACCCCTTTTTGGGAAGAATCTTCATCATTTTTGCTTGTAGGTTATAGGTCCACACCTACAACTTGTTGCATATGTTGTCATTAATGTCAACAGAGTTGTAATGTGGAAAGCATAGTGTTGAATATATGTTGTCAAAGGAGTGATGATGTGATGTCAAAGGAGTAGATTGATGATCAATATCATCTGTACACATTTGTACCAACATATCAAAGGAGAAGTGATGGTGGAAGATAAGAGATCAGTATCATCTGTACACAGTCATATCTTATCTTATGAAGTTCAACTTGTCAATATCTTTGATGTAGTGTGTTGATAATGAATGTCATGGAGGCAATGCCAGTCACACTTTGTTGTATTTTGATGACTTGGACTCATGGTGGTTGGTGCTTAATGAACAAAGTTGCTAAAGGTTGAAGACATTTGTCTAAGTTCTAGTCAGGAAAGGTGTCATAGGCTTAGAAAATTGCACCGCATATCTACAAATAAAGATATGAGCCTGCAGATTGAATAGATAGCTTGTAACTGCTCTCAGACATGTATGGTTCAAATTTAAGATCATGAAACCTACTACAAAGTGTTTTTAGAGTCAGCGAAGTGAAGGTAATAATGAAATAGGGTTGGTGTAGTCACAAAGGTTCAAAATATTGCTCTGCACTTCTCCGATATTGAAGATATGACATTGCAGTTTGGAGGATAGCTAGATACTAGTGATATGCATATATGATTCAAGTTTCAAGTGTTTTATGTTGGAAAATGTCCCCTTGGGGGCTTTTCCCTCTTAAGGTTTAGCTCCCGGGTCCTTAGAGTGCATTTAGAGCATCTTGCATGTTAATTGTGAATCCCGATGAGAAAACCCTGAAGTCTTATGGCAAATAGGACCTAGTCCCCTAAACAAAAATGGGAGGGTGGACTTGGGTACTAGCACCCTAGTCCTACCCTATTTTGGGTCAACCCTAAATTTAAATGTTGGTTTTATGACCGTTACTTAGGTCCTATGCCGACATCTCAAGTTTAAATTACAAAATTCTTAGCGAGAATGTTCGTAGTTCCATATATAAGCACGTTTAGTGTTTCATTTGCAAACTAGAAGATGATTGTGAACTTTAGTCATACTTATGATTTTAGAGCATCCATGATATTCATTGTTGCATGGCAGAGCATTGTTATTGTGTTTGTGATTGTATATTTGACTTTATCTTCTCGTGTGATTGAAGATCCTTGATTTATGTGAGATCTACACTTAAGGAGATATCTATTGTGTTTGAATCATTTATCATTTGGATTTTGCCTCTATCTCGTAGGGATACACACTCTCTTCTAACAACAGTGTTTGAAAGACTTGAATGTCTCTCTGGGGCTTGACCAACGTAAGCCTCTAAACACCACAACCCCCAACCACACTCCTTTGTGATTGTAGGCTATAGGTACCGAGTTTCACAGAGTGGAGTTGCAGAGGACAAGGATTCAGGATCTAAAAAAAGGAAGACAAAGTTGAACATTTTAGGACACGGGTGCTAGTGGCAGTGTCCTTCGAAGTTGCACATATAGAAATAAATTAGATAGTGATAATTAGCATCTGAAGAGCTTCCAATGCCCTAAAAAACATCTGGCACTAGACTAGGGCGCTAGTGGAGGTGTCCTCTACATCTTCCAGGGTAGAAATAGAAGATACAGTGAATATCAGTGTTAGGAGAAGATCCAAATTCTATGCAGAAAATAGTACCTTGGATAGGGGTGCTAGTGGAGGTGTACCTGATTATTCCGCATCCCAAACTTTGAAAAATGGTTAGTTATTAATCTTTGGCACCTACTATCTTGATCTGAAAGGATTTGTCATAATTCATCAATTTGCTTACTGTTTTGCATATTTAGGGTTTTAAGAGTACTTGAGCATTAAATTGAGATAATTGATTGATAACATCTGAGTTTCCACACAATCCCAAGTGACAGCCCAACCTGTTAGGTGAATGCTCATGCTTAGTAGAGATTCAACTCAGTTGATATGTCCTTGAATGTTTGTAGTGAAAGGAGGATTTACCCCTAAAACTAAAACTACCATCTTCACCCTTTTACCTATAAAAAAAAATTTTGAACCCATTTTTTTTTCACCTTGCTAAGTTTTATGTGATAGATTTGCATTCATTCATTTTATTGCATTCAAAAAATTACAAAAAAAATGAAAATTTTGAAAAAATTGGCATCTTAGGCTTGTATTTTAGCAGAGTTTGAATTAATTAGCATTTAATTTCATTTAATTTCTATAACTTTCATTAGATCTGATTTAAATTATAGAAATCCATCCTTTAGTATTCACTTGCATTGCATTTTCATGCTTAGTTTGTCAAAAATTGCTTGAAATTGTGCATTTTTCATAAAAACCTAGTTTTGCATTAGCTAGGGTTTGTAGTTAAAATCTTATGTCAGATTTTACTACCCTTTTAAAACACTCATTTAGGACTGATTTATAACTATAGTATTGCATCATAGTGTCATTTTTGCAAAATTTTATGTCTAGGGTTTGAAAACCTTGCATTTTCACTAGATTTTAGCCTTATCATCTCTCTAGAATTGCATTATATGTGTGTTGTGAGGGATTTTGCTGCCTTATTTGACTGATATGAAGGTTATTATCTATTTCCCCTTCTCAAATTCCTTAAAACACCCTTTCTATTAGGCTTCTACATTGAAAAGTGGTGAAAATTTACATATTTTAGGTGTATTTTCACTAGGTTTTGACTTGTCATCACTTTAGATCTACACTATAGGCATGTTGTGAAGGATATTATTGAATAATTGGACTATTATTAGGCATATTATTTGTTTCCCCTCTTTAAATTCTTCACAACACCTCTTCTTTCACTCATTTGCATTGAAAAAAGTTGAAAAATCAAGCATTTTAGGTCATATTCATACATAGTTTGGCATTCATTTTCTTACATATATCATGGATTTTCCTCATCATTCATCTTTGGAAGATTTATTTGAATACATTATGAATTTTGATAACTTTTTCAAATTCACTGATAAGCATCCTCAAGTCTTGCACCAAATAGCATACATCTATGGTATTAACATGTCCGTAAGTACTACATGTGACATCCTTCTAACAATAGCCTATTTTGAGATCTTTCTCAATATTGTGGGTTTTTTCCCTTAAATATTGGAAAATCTCACTAATTTCATTTCTGAAAATAACAATGGGGAAAGTAGTGGTGAAAACATCATTCCTTCTATCCCTTTATTTCATGATGACATAATAGACATTCTTTCTGAGACCTATGAGACCGATATAACCCTGAGTGATCCATCTAATAAAGAGACTTGTCCCAACATAACCCCACTTGGTGAGGATATTTTGGCACAAGAAGAAGACATCATTGACACATTCCTTAACACTACTCTATCATCCCTTCCTTCTCTCCCTGGCTAGGATGAAGCATTGGATGATGTAGATTACCTTTGTGAACATTTGCTTCAACCTGTTGAAACTAAAAATTTACCAGCTGATGTTCAAGCACTTCTCAACTACATCTTAAACAAAGAAATAGATCATGCACATTTACCTAAACCATCACATACCTTGGAAAACAACAAAAACTCACAAAATATTGAAGAGCAATCTATTCCTCACAACCAAGGTATTCCAACACCCTATATATGGACTGGAATGGGCACTTTTCGGGTTCCTTCACAACCTCACTCAATGGGAATGGGTATTATTAAAGATCCTACATCACCCCATTTACCCAACAAAGAAAACCATGATATTCCCTCTCTACCATCATTAATAAACACCTTTCCTACAAGGATAACCCCACAAGCTCATGAAAATGTGGAAGAGAGAAGAAGAGATAAAACTTTAACCATTAAAGTAAAGATCAAGATCCATGATGACCACTAGTCCGGTTGTCCCTGTAGGTAAGTATCTCTAACCCTTTACCTCCATGTTATGTTTCCCCCATGATGTGTGAGAGTATCCTCCTGCAACAATATAATGAAAAATGCATGAAATAACAGAAATAGCAGAAACACAGAAGGAATTTATTGATCGCAGGCCACTTCAAGGGGGCAACCTCCTTTGAGCAAGCTCAGTACAATAAATTCATGGATGCATTCATTGGCCTCAACACGTACTTATATACTAAGTCTAATATAAACAAATATTACTCCCCATGAATGTGGGATAATACAATATTCTCATGGGATGACTTACAAAGCATATGCGTCCAATAACAATATACTAACAAAGTAAAGAGAAGGGTTAAACACGGGTTCCTAACATCCCCTCCCTCTTAGAAAAGCTTTGTCCTCAAAGCTTAAGATGCAGAAATTGTTGTTGAATCTGAAGGAGTCTTTCCCATGTAGCATCCTCTGGTTGCATTCCGTGCCACTAAATTAATACCTCTGTTATGGATCGAGAGCGAAGCTGACGAGTGTGCCTATTGAGGATTGCCTCCAGCTCCAAAATGATGTATCCTTCATTATCTAGTTCTGGTAAAATATTTTGTGCTCTGATGTTGGTGCCAAGAACTTTCTTTAGACAAGAGACATGAAATACTGGATGAACGCGGGAAGGAGGAAGCTCCAATTTATAAGCAACTGACCCAATCTTCTGAAGAACCTTATATGGCCCATAGAACTTTGGAGCCATCTTATGACGCCCTTTGATTTTTAGGGATGATTGCTTGTATGGTTATAGATGAAGAAAAACCATATCACCTACTTGAAAAGTGTGCTCAGAATGGTGTTGATCGGCTTGTTGTTTCATTCGATTTCTTGCCATGTGTAGATTGTCCTGCAAAATGTGAACAATCTAATCTCAGGTTCAGATAATCGTGTCAACTTCCTGAACTAGTGAACTACTGGGAGTGTATAGAAGGAGCAATGGCGGTGCCTGACCATAGACTACTTCATATGGAGTCATTTTAGATGCAGTGTAGTAGGAGGTATTGTACCACCATTCAGCGAGAGGAAGCCACTTTACCCACTAATGCTATTGTTCTGATGTGAAGCAATGAAGATAAGTTTCCAAACATTTGTTGATAATTTCAGTCTGACCATCTGTTTCTGGGTGATACCCTGAACTCATCTTCAGTTTGGTGCCAGTGTGTCGAAATAGTTCTATCCAAAAATGACTGGTGAAAGTTGCATCATGATCTGAGACAATGGAAGAAGGGATGCCATGAAGATGGAAGATCTGGTCCATAAAAATTTGTGCGACTAAGGAGGCTGTATAAGGATGGCTGAGTGCACAAAAATGACTATATTTGGAGAGGTGGTCAATCACAACCAAGATCACTGTCTTCCCTCCAGATTTAGGGAGCCCCTCAATGAAATCCATAGAAATATTTGTCCAAATCCATGTAGGGATGGGCAAGGGTTCAAGCAATCTAGGAAGGAGTGTCATTTCACCCTTGTTCCATTGGTAGGTATCACATTCAGCCACCATATGTTGAATTGCTCTTTTCATTCCCTTCTAAAAGAAGTTACACCGTGCTCGCTCATAAGTTTTAAGGAACCCATAGTGCCCTACCGATGGAGAAGCATGGAGTTCATAGAAGACAACTTGTTGAAGATTTGTGCTCTTGGGAAGGACCAGATGACCCTTGTATCTCAGAGAAGCACCATCCCAATAGTAATGCAGTACAAAAGAAGGGTTATTGGCCAACTACTAGATGATTTGACATAGCCCTACTAGACAAATTCCAACCAATTTGGAATAGGCATAGAAATAGCTGAAAGAGAAACTTGGTCATCAAATGTGTGAGAAAGAGCATCTGCCACAATATTGTCCTTACCCTTCTTGTAAGTGATCTCATAGTCATAACCCACGAGTTTGCTAACCCATTTCTATTGTGTTGAGGAGGAGACATGTTGTTCCAAGAAATATTTCAGACTCTAGTGATCAGTCTTGATGCAGAAATGATTCCCTAGTAGGTATGGCCACCACTTCTATACTACATGCAAAATAGCGATCATTTCCTTCTCATATGTAGAGAGTACTAAATTCTTACCAGAAAGGGCTTTGTTGGTGAATGCAATGGGATGTTCATCTTGAAGGAGAATAGCACCAATTCCATTGCCACAAGCATCACTCTCGATAGTGAAGGTCTTGGAAAAATCTGACATAGCTAGAACAGGTGTAGTACACATAGCTTGTTTCAGTTTTTCAAATGCACACTCAGCAGCATGTGTCCATGTAACAGCATCCTTTTTCAACATAGATGTTAGTGGAGCTGCAATCTTCCCATAATCCTTGACAAAATTGCGATAGTAGCCAATCAGTCCCAAAAAACCACAGAGGCTCTTGAGTGTCTGAGGATGTGGGCAATTTTTCATGGCATCTATTTTGGCAGGATCCACCCGAATCCCTTGGGATGAAACAATATGCCCAAGATACTCCACTTCCTCCTAGCCAAAAACACATTTAGACTGTTTTGCATAGAGATGATGATTAGAGAGAAGTTGTAGTACAAGATCCAAATGTTGGAGATGCTTAGCCCATGTTTTACTATAGATGAGGATATCATCAAAGAAGATCAGAATGAATTTCCACAAGTAGGGTCGGAATATTTTATTCATCAATGCCTGGAATGTTGAAGGAGCATTAGTGAGGCCAAAGGGCATGACCAAAAACTCATAGTGGCCATCATGCATGCAAAAATCTATTTTAGGGATATCATCCTCATGAACCTAAATTTGGTGATACCCAAAACGAAGATCCAACTTGGAGAAAAAATGAGCGCCATGAAGCTCATCAACAACAGGAATCAGAAACTTATCCTTGATTGTGATGTGATTAAGTGCTCGAAAGTCAATCCAAAGGCACCATGACCCATCTTTTTTCTGGACAAGAAGAACTAGTGAAGAAAAGGAACTGGTACTAGGGTGAATAATACCCTGCTTCAGTAAGTCCCGAACAAGCATCTCAATCTCTATCTTTTGGTGAAATGGGTAGCGGTAGGGCCTAATGTTGGGAGGAACGCTTCTAGGAAGGAGATGAATACGGTGTTCCTCTGGTCGTGAAGGTGGCAATCCCACTGGTTCAACAAAGACACATGCATATCTATCCAAAATTCATTGTAGATCCGAAGGAGTAGTGGAGACCGCTGATGGTTGCATCTGAATGGAATGGAGCTGAGTGATGACACCATGTGAATTCTTCTTAAGGAGCTTTTCCATGCGATGTGAACTGATGATGCTGAGAGACCCTGGTTGTAAGCCCTTCAATGTGTGTTTTTGCCCATTGTCTGAAAACTGCATCCAAAGTTCAGCAAAATCCCATAAGATGGGTCCAAGTGTGTGTAACCATTACACGCCCAAAACCACATCACATTTACCTAAGGGCAAGGCAAACATGTTGGAGCACAAGTTATAATCTCCAATAGAGATATGCACATTGCGACACTTCCCTTTGCAAGGTAATGTGCCCCCATTGGCAATCATGACTTCAAAGCTGGAGCAAGGATGGACAAAACAATTAGCCTGTTTGGTGATCCAAGGGTCAATGAAGTTATGAGTGCTACCAGAATCAATGAGTATTGTAAGAGGGAGTTTCTTGAAGTAACCCTTGACTTGCATGGTTTGTGGGGTGGTGACTCCTGCTAAAGCATGGAGAGAGATCTCTGTGCGGTCTTCCTGAGAAGTAGGGTCAATAGGCGGCTACTGAGTTTCGACCTAATCATCTATTATATCCTAAGCATCTTCATAAACTTTAGTTGCAAGTGGAGAATCTACATCCAAGAGATAGAGCTTTTGCTCAACACATTTATGTCCTCAAGTGAATTTCTCATCACAATTATAACAAAACCCTTTTTCTCTACGTGCCCGCATCTCTGCTTCAGTTAAATGCTTGATAGGAGTTGTTCTAGGAGCTAGCATGATTGGAGGTCTTTGGGAAAGCATGTTTCTGAATGGAACAAAATTAGATTTGGAGCGCTATTGAATTGTGATCTTGTCCTCCGCTAAGTTAGCTAACCCTAGGGCTTCCATTATTGTGCTGGGATGGAATATTTTAACCTCAAATCAGATTGCATCCTTCAGACCACTGACAAAACAACTCCTGAAGAATTCATCAGACAATCCCTTTGTGTGATTGGCTAGTTTCTCAAATTCTATCTGATATTCTCTCACAGTGCTAGTTTGGTGAAGTTTTGTGAGTGCTCCTATGAAGTCATCAAAAGCACTAGGGCCAAATCATTGCAAAATGAGTTTGCAAAAATCTGTCCATTTTGGCTCTTCATGAACCTTGATGTACCAATGGAACCATGAAGGGCTTCATGTTCCAAATGAAAGGATGCAAGTGGGACTCTGTTAACATCAAAAGTATTATGCAGACTGACATATTGTTCTACCCAGTATATCCATCCAATCAGATCATCACCATTGAAGCGAGGAAAATCAAGCTTTGGCCCACAAAAATTGCTAGAAGAAGAGAACCTAGTGTCTGCAGAAGACTATGGCTGCCGTCTATTGTTCATTTCTAAATGCTAAAGATTGAGGCCGAGAATTTTTTTCCAGATTTTGGCGTTTGGTCTTGACGGCTGCAAGTTCATCCTCCATTTTTTTTCTCCTGCGCGGGTGACAACCATCACCAAGAGTTTTTTTTTTGGAATGGGTAGAAAAACAAAAACAAGAACTTTTTTAGTAAAGGAAAATTTGGATTTGGGAAAAACTCTGATGGGTAATTGGGGTTTGACTAGGTTTTGGACACTTTCTAAGGAACAGGGAAGCAGAAAATGGGGATTTAAGAAGCGGGGTGAAAGAATGGGAAAATTTGTCCAAGAGGGACAAAGGAGCAAAAATAGGAAATGAACACTGTGGAAAAAGTTGAAGGCTATTGGGTGAGAATCGAAGAAGTTATGGAAAACCCTAAAAATAGACAAATGTGGGATTTCTGGCTTCGATAAGCGGAATTTGGGATAGGGTCCTCAAGGAAGGAAATATGCAGAATGAAATTTCAGGGGTTCCAGTGAATTTTGAGAGGAAATGGAGCTAAAGCAAGGAAGATATGGCAAAAAATTTAAAAAAAAATTCTAGAAACTATCTGCCAACTGCTCTAGATGGATTCAATTTGTGATTTGTCGGCTGTCAATAGATATAGGCCCCAGGTATGTTCAGCTTCCTAAAGGTTTAGGGGACTCACTTGGCTACCAATGCTGTCTAATGACTTGCGTATTGGGGCAGTACTCCTCACTCCATAGCTCAGGTAAAACTGATAACTGTTTTGCCACAAATGATAGCTCTTGGTTTACCTTATGGATGGGAACTAGTCAATCAAGTAGGGTCCGTTTCCCTTTTCACTGGCAGGTCCTCTCAATGGGCTAGCTACTTCGGGGTTCTTATGGTACTCCTCACAATGAGTTTTAGGGCTATGCCTAGGCATTTCCCATAGTTAAGCGGATAGGGATTATTCCCTGATTCAAAATTGCAATTGAAATGAACAATACAAATGCAAAAAAAGAACTACTACAATAATCACAGCGCCTAGAGGCCACTGCGGAAAACAAATTTGTTAGAAATTCCACCCAACGAGCCCAAGAAAGTGCTTTGATACTAGATGAGAGGAACTTCTTGCAACAATATAATGAAAAATGCATGAAATAATAGAAATAGCAGAAACACAGAAGGAATTTATTGATCGCAGGCCACTTCGAGGGGGCAACCTCCTTTGAGCAAGCTCAATACAATAAATTTGTGGATGCCTTCATTGGCCTCAAAACATACTTATATACTAAGTCTAATATAAACAACTATTACTCCCCATGAATGTGGGATAATACAATATACTCATGGGATGACTTACAAAGCATATGCGTCCAACAACAATATACTAACAAAGTAAAGAGAAGGGTTAAACATGGGTTCCTAACAATGTGTTATGTGTTGTTTAGGCCTCCTAGGATGACCCTTGATTCTCTTGTAAGGTCAAGGATACTAGGAGACCACCTTTGTTGTGACCCTTCTTCTATTTGTATCATCATTCTTCTATATTGCATCTCCTCTATTTTCATTGTTGTGTGTTGTGTCCTTGGGGCATAGCATTGCAATTGGTGACCTAGGGGCACCTTCCTATGTGATGACCCTAGGACACTTGTTTCTTCTCTCTTGATTTATTGTTTACCTTCTTCTAGTGGTTCTATCTAGTTGGCGGATTACAAAAAACATATAATACTGATATGAACCTAGTGTCCCTTTAGCAAGAAATCAAAAAATGGACCTAGTCCATGCATGACGACAGGGTTGATACATATTATCTGACGCTTGGCTAGTAGAACCACTCTATGTGATACTTTGATGTTGTCTTATCACACTTAAAAAACATAACAATAATGTTGCTCCATGCACTTTGTTTATCTTGGATCTTTCCTTGCTCAGCTCTTTATGTGAACGATTACATACATTGTTGTTTATCATGATTATATGCTTGCTAACACCTTTTCTTGCATGAAATTGTGTGTTTGTGGGAACATTTGGCGATCGTAAATGTGCATGTCACCTTTGGGGGCATGGGCTTTGCAAGAGCTCGTGTTCCCTTGTGTGTTTTCTTCCTACCTTAACATGCTTGATATCAGTACACGATATCAACCACCTTAAGTTGGGGACATATATAAGGTAAATTGTATGATGATTTTGGTACTAACAAAGCATGCTTGTAAGCCCTCTGCGGAGGCAGGATGTATCTCCGAGCAAGTGCACATCTTTATTTTTATAGTGCAATCATTAAGCCCTAAGCAGAGGTGGGATATCATGCATATCCTTTTTATTTTAAGCCCTCTACAGAGGTGAGGATGGTGTATTTCTTGAGGAGATTGTACATCCTATCATTTTCTAAAAAGTCCTCCGAGTAAGTGGGTGGATTTTAAACTATCCTACCCTTAAGCGTGTCTTTGGAGATTGTTGTGGTGAATCCCAATCATCAATGTGTGCCTGTAATGTGCCTTAGAACCTAGCAATAGGTTTCTTCCATCGCTACAAGTTTGTCATGTTTTCTGTGTGTCTTCCTTGTGTGTGTGTATGGCGTGTTTGTTCTCAAGCATAGTTTCAAAACCGGTGGCAATGATCACCTCCTATGCTTTAGGATTTGTATGGTGTGTTTGTTCTCAAGTGTAGTTTCAACACTGGTGGCGATGAGCTCCTCCTACACTTTGAGATTTGTATTGTGTGTCGGTTGCCCCTTATACAGTTTCAAGATTGGTGGCGATGAGCTCCTCCTACATTAGGGTTGTGTGTTTACTTTCCTTGTAATTGCATTTGCATTCATATATATGAGAAAAATGAAAAAGAAATAATCACTACATTCACTGTATTCATTGTGTTTTGTGTGTCTTCAATGTTGTCTTCTCTGTGTTTTGGATACCTGTTACTGTCTTTATTGTGTTTGGCATGTCCTCACCGTGCTTGGCATGTTTGCAAATGTTTGTTGACTGTACTTTAATGCATGTATTGGCCTTGCATTTATATATACATTAAAGTGGGAGCTAAATGTTATGTCAAAAAATTTCCCCTTGGGGGCTTTTCCCTCTTAAGGTTTAGCTCTCGGGTCCTTAGAGTGCATTTAGAGCATCTTGCATGATAATTGTGAATTCTAATGAGAAAACCTTGAAGTCTTATGGCAAATAGGACCTAGGGGGTATTATTTTGATGTCCCCTAAACAAAAATGGGAGGGTGGAATTGGGTTCTAGTGCCCTAGTCCTATCCTATTTTGGGTTAGCTCTAAATTTAAATGTCAGTTTTATGACCGTTACTTAGGTCCTATGCTGACATCTCAAGTTTGAATTATGAAATTCTTAGCGGGAAAGTTTGTAGTTGCATATATAAGCATGTTTAGTGTTTCATTTACAAACTAGAAGATGATTGAAAAATTTAGACACACTTATGATTTTAGAGCATCCATAATATTCATTGTTGCAGGGTAGAGCATTGTTATTATGCTTGTTATTGTAGATTTGACTTCATCTTCTCATGTGATTGAAGAGCCTTCATTTATGTGAGATCTACACTTCAAGGTGACATCTATTATGTTTGAATCATTTATCATTTGGATTTTGCCTCTATCCCACTGGGATATGCACTCTTATCTAACAACGGTGTTCGGAAGACTTGAATGTCTCTCCGGGGCTTGACCGAGGCAAGCCTCTAAACACCACAACCCCCAACCAAGCCTCTAAACACCACAACCCCCAACCACACTCCTTTGTGATTGTAGGTTATAGGTACCAAGTTTCACAAAGTGGAGTTGTAGAAGGAGGTTGTAGAGGACAAGGATTCAGGATCTGAAAGAAGGAAGACAGAGTTGAACATTTTAGGACACGAGTGCTATTGGTAGTGTCCTCCAGAGTTGCACATACAGAAACAAATTAGACAATGATAATCAGCATCTGAAGAGCTTCTGACACCCTAAAAAACATCTAGCACTCCAGATTAGGGCACTAGTGGAGGTGTCATCCATGTCTTCTGGGGCAGAAATAGAAGATACAATGAATATTAGTGTCGGGAGAAGATCCAGATTCTATGCAAAAAATAATACCTTAGACAGGGGTGCTAGTGGAGGTGTCCCTGACTGTTTCGCATCTCAAACTTTAAAAAACGGTCAATTATTATTCTCTGCCTACTATCTTGATCGGAAAGGATTTGTCGTAATTCATCAATTTGCTTACTGTTTTGCATATTTAGGGTTTTAAGAGTACTTGAGCATTAAATTGAGATAATTGATTAATAACATCTAAGTTTCCACATCTTCCCAAGTCACAGCCCAACTTGTTAGTTGAATGCTCTCACTTAGTAGAGATTCAACTCGGTTGATATGTCCTTGAATGTTTGTAGTGAAAGGAGGATTTACCCTTGAAACTAAAACTACCATCTTCCCCCTTTTACCTAAAACAATGATAATATGTACCACAATAGTTTTTTCAGAGTCAGCTATGTGAAGACAAGTCTTGCTACTAGTTAAGGTAATAAGAGGGAGAAAGTAAAATCCACTGCATCTCATATTTATCTTTGTTGGTTGAAAGATAAGTTCATATGGTCAGTTGGTTTGCTTAGTTCAAATTTCAAGTGTCTTTGTTCACAACAAGTCTATTTTTCAATGTTCTATATCAAGAATGTGCAATCAAAGTGTGTTGGGGATACCGGCATGTCAGTGTTTGAGTGTTGTGTTAGCATGATGTAGCATGAAGTTATGAAAGGATTGTATGAGAATGTTTCTTCAAGTCATGTAATGTTTGTAAACTGATCCGCATGATGTTATTTGGTCTCTCTGGTACTGCTTTAGGTCTAGAGCTAAATGTAAGGAAGGATAAGTGTTTGGTGAAGCCGACTTGGTGTGTGTTGATGATTGTGCCATGTGTTTGGAAGTGTGCGCCAGCATGGATATGTGTGTTTAGGTAAATTTGGTCTTGGTTATCTCTTGGTTTGAACCAATGTTGATTTCTACCTCACCGCAGATAACTTGGGAGCCAACAAATAAGGCCATTGCACGTTTCATGTTACACATTTCATTTTGGATGACAAAGGAGAAAGTTTTTGATGACTTGCAAAGGATATAAATGTAAGATCAAGATTGTTGGAAGTGTGATGAGTAGATGTTATGTGTTTACAATGATAATGTGTGATTGAGATCATTTTTGATGCAGTATGATAATGAAGTGTGCAAAAGATCAATTCAGTCAAGATCAATACATAAGTGATGTTGTTGTGATAGAGCAGAGGTGTAGAAGCATCAGAATCAATCAAGTGTTTTGGTACAAAGGTTGGAGCCTCTTCTTGTAAGTGTTGTAGCACTTTATGGAGTTGTAGCTTCCTTTGGGTTGGAGCCCATAAAATTGTGCTTAGGGAGTTGTAGCTTCCTTTGGGTTAGAGCCCATAAAACTATGCATCAGGGAGTTGCAACTTCCTTTGGGTTATTGCCCATAAATGTTAATGTAAACCTATTTTATTTTGTGAGGCTAGACTTGGATAATAAATCCAAGTAGCTTGCTCACTATGGCTTTTCTCTTCTAGGGTTTTTCATGTAAATCTAGTGTTATGGTTGTGTGCTTGTGTGATCTTCTGTTTCTCATGGTTTAAATGCTTATATTTGATTGAATGTTATGGAAGGAAAGAATTTCATTAAGTACTGATTCACCCCCTCTCTCAGTACTTTTGTGTGTTCAACAATTAGTATCAGAGCTAGGTACCTTGATACAGTCTAACAACTGAGGTAGATCTTGGATTGGAACACATGGGAAATGAATTACTGGTTAATGATAAGAATCCTTTGAAATATGATAAAGACATGATAGTCTTTAATGAAGAAGAATGTGAAGTTGATTTTGAAGAACTCATTTCTTCTCTTGAAGATCTGGATGTAGCAAGAAGATAAAATGAAGTATGTGAGGTCAAGCTTAAAGAATCAAAAGAAGCAATTGTCAATATGAAAGTTCAAATTGAAGAAGCTAAAAAGATTGTGGATTGTCTAAATGCCAAGCTCAATACCAAATCAGTTGAATGCTCCAAACTTGAAGAAGAAATTGTCTTTCTGAGGAAAGAACTGGAGAAATCAAAGGATCAGATAGACAAGAGTCTAAAAGTTAAGAAAAACACTAACATCCTTGATGAGCTAATCAGTAGTCAAAGACCTATTAAGAATAAGGGTAGTCTTGGATTTGAGAAAAGTCAGAATTCAAAAATAGATATACCTGAAGGCATGTTTGCAATGAAAAATGAAGAGTCCTACACTGAAGACTCTAAGAAGACTAAAGATGAGGAGCAAGAGTTGGATAATGACTTCATAAAAGTTAGTGATCTGAAGAAGGGTTTCAAGAGATCTCCTAGACAAGCTGCTACTCCCAAGTTCTCTCAATCCTTTTATGGTTACTGTTACTCTTGCAATAAGTTTGGTCATAAGGCTATTAATTGTAGAACAAATGCAAGAAGAAATGATTACATGAGCAAGAATTCATTTTTGTCTCCAAAACATGATGCTATGATCTCTCATTCCTTTTATGGTTATTGATGTAGACACCTAAAAATGACCTTTTCATTATTCATCACCTTGCATACATCACATTCTCCTAAATCACTTGCATCTAACATTAATTAAATAATCTAATTATTTAATTAATTTCATCAATTTCCTCTAAATGACTTAATTCCAACATTAATTGAATAAATTCTATTTATTTAATTAATTTCATTTATTTCCTCTTTCAATCTTCAAATCCACATTAATTAAATTAATTAATTATTTAATTAATTCATCATTAATTTCCTCTTATCCACAATTAAATAATCTTTAATTATTTAATTAGCTAAATATTCCTCTAAATTTAAATAAATTATTCAAATTTATTTAAGTTGACTCAATCTTCTAAAAATAAATAAAAATCAATATCTTATCTATTCATCCATCATGCAAAATAAATTAAATGAATTTATTTGTTTAATTTATTCTCTATATTTAATCTTATCCTTTCTTCCATTATGCACAATTAATTAAATAAATTTATTTATTTAATTCTCAATTATCTTTCAATTCTTCTAAAAATATCATTTTCTTCTATGTGCACAATTAGTCTTATTTTTAGAACTTCAAAAAGCAAATCTAAAATTGAGTTAATTGGCTTTAATCATTATTGTTTTTTTCATCAACTCATAAATTGGAAAAAGCATTCTAAATTATGAAATCAAATCCTATCTTTATCAAAGCAAGCAGTTAACTCAATAAAATAGCTTTTTCTTCATCACACATGTCGTGTACACGTTCATCATGTCCTCTCAACTCATCTTGTCCATTTATTTCATTTATTTATTTCAACTATTGATCGATCTTTTTTGAAACCTATATATACCCCCTTCATTGCATCAAAAATCCTCTTCGATCATTTACGCTTTGGGCATTCTTAAGCGCTTCGAGTATTATACCGCATCATTGAGCACACATTGAATCTTTGAGCACGTTATCCAAGACTGCTTGTTGCAACCATGGTTTCGCAATGTATTGAGCAATCCACAAAGAACCAAGAGATCTATACAATCTAGGTGATAGCTTTCTATTGTTCTTAATTTGCATTGATTTTGGTTATCATTTAGATGGATCTTTTGAAGGTTATAGGATTGAGAGTGTTATTGTCATTGTTTTGATGTTTATTATCAATCTTGATTGTACCTACATACATAATTGCTATGCATGTAATAAGTTTGGTCATAGGGTTGTTGATTATAGAACTAAAGTAAGGAGAAATGGTTACTCATTTTTGCATCTGAAATACATGTCATTTGCTACAAGTGCAACAACTTTGGGCATAAAGAAAGATTCTACCAAAGTGGTTCAGTGGAACCACCTGTTCAGCATAGGAAGATAAAGGAAACCCTGATTTAGCAAAAGAAGGAAATGGAAAAGATATGAAGAAAGAAATCAGAACAAGATGATGAGAAGAAGAAAGAACTTGTGCTTCTGCCTCATGTAGAAGACTTCATAGTTGACTAAGGAAAGGCATAGTCAGTCGGAGATAACCATTGCATATCTATTTATTCCTCCTAAATGATTGTGGCTTCTACAAATGGAAGCTAGGCACATAGATGTTTTTGGCATGAAATTGACAGATGAGGATGTGAATATGGCAGGACAATTTTAATCCCCCAAATTTCTAGAATGATATCATAAGATGCGGAGGAATACTGAATGAATTTAAGTCTATGTGGATTTGCAGAGCACTCCGACAGCAAAAATAAGGTGCATTAAATGTGAAAATTTAGGGCAAATGTAATTTACTTATGCCTCATTTGCACAATCTAACCTCATTTGAAATCAAAGCATTTACAATCTAGAGATGAGAAGAGAAAGAGGCAAACCCCAACATTTAGAATATTTGGCAAATTTGAGAGGAAAGGAATTGAAGGTGAAACCCTGGCGATAGAGAAAAAAGGTACTTTTTAGAACTATTATTTTATAAAACCCTAGTTACAGAATTCAAAGAGGATAGAAATGGCGACTCCGTAATTGGTTGATGTCTCTGAGAAGCTAAGACCAAAATACAAGAGATATCCATACAAGGCCATGGAGGTGGACAAGGATAAGATGTTTTCAAACATTCTTGCAATGATGTATACATAGAGGATGTAAGGATATGCATCCACTCTCAGCTGAATGAAATTAATCATATGAAGTTTGAGGAGTTGAGAGACAAACTCTTGGATGATCATAATTATAAACCAGAGTATGCAAAAATTGTAGCCAAGCGACTAGATGTGTGGAAGGATTAACCTAATTTATGCGATGAATATGAATAGGTAAGGTACATTTTGAGAAGAATTCATGATGATTTTCTATATCTTGACAATCCCTATAGGATTACCAAGGATGCATTCAGGGTTGTTACTGGGTTGTGCTCAACTAGACTGGTACAGGTGATGAAATCTATCAAGAATGAGGTCACAAAGTTAACTAGTGCCAAACTTGAAAAGATAACTTTAAGTGTAAATAATATAACAAATCTAGGGGTCCAGTATGCTGCAATAGGCATTGCCTATAAGATTTATTATACAAATAAAGAAGGGTCTACTACTGGTATTGTAAATTACACTGCATATCAGATGGTGAAGGAAGCAAAAGAATTTGACGTATGTGAGTGTTGGAGTATGAGAAACACTAAGAGAGGGGGTGAATCAATGTTTCAATAATTTGAACAAGTTTTTAAACTTTTAATCCCTGGATAGAAGAAGAAAAAGATCTCAAAGATTCATCAAACACATATGCACAAGTATAATGACAAATGATATGATCAAGACCTTAAACAGAGACATTAGGGCACAAAACATGAAGACAATCAACATCAACCATAACACAAGATTTTCATGAGTAGAAAACCCTCATAGGGATAAAAAACCACTCAGAAAATGCCTCACTGGCTACACAAAATGCCTCACTAGCAAAGAAACCTCATTGGTTACAAGTATGCCTCACTAGAAAATACAAATGCCTCACTAACAAACTATGCCTCACTGCTTATCAGGTGCCTCACTGGCTAAATGTGAACAGAAGAAAGAAAACTTGATTCAGGGGATTACCCTGATTCACTACAATACCTTCTTTAATAAACACACAATATCACTTCTCAATGAATACATAATACAAAATGCTTTAATGCCCCCTGCAAAACATGTCAAGCTTCTCTACAAGTAACTTCATCATCTTATACCTCCTTTTGTCTCCAATCAACAAGACCTTCTCAAACATAACCCTCACACACAACATTGATTTTTCAATGTTTACATAAGACAAGATACAATTTTAATGATTCATAAGCATTGAACATGATATGCAAGTTTTGCTCCCCTTGGAAACTCTATTTTCCTTCATAAAACTTCATCAGGTTCATCTTGATAGACAAGTCTATTATCCCTTCAATTCCTCTGTTATTCTCTACTAAACTTCACAAAAGTATATACGAGCCTGTAGGATCGAACCTCCCAAATACCCCTGACTAGGTCTTATATCATTATCTATCACACAGACTGAAAAATCAATTTTGTTAGCCCTCTGAGTCATTAAGGAAGCTATAGAGATAGTTAGGGTTTTTAGACTTCCAACTCCCCATCAAATTCAATCACCAAAGATGGACCATTGTCTTTTGAATGTATTTTAAATTCTAACCTTTGATTCAAGTCTTGGCACTCAGGAAGGATTAAATCTTCACCTGTCGATTAGATTTTGGTGCCTGATGCCTTTTATGTCTCCGGGAATCACCGGCTCCCTAGGGTAGAGGGGCCGGTCACCCAATGTATTTGATGCTCTTAAGTGATCACTTAAGTGATCTTTAACTCGCAATTACAGTCACTTTCAAATTAAAACAAAAGAGCATACGGATAACTCCTAATTCTCACTTAAGGCATCCTTTAGGGTTTACTTCTTTTAAACCCTAACTCATAAACCTTAGATTTAATCACCTACCTCTAAAAAGGATTTTGACACAAAGGTTAATCTAGGATAAGAGTAATTCCTTTGAAATCATAAAGTCTTCAACATTTGAACATAACCATCAATGAGCCTTAATATCACTAATGTACGTCTTTGACCTATCTATTAGAGAAATCACCAATACTCTCACATAACCTTCAAATAATCTCAACTTGCCACCTATATAAAGTTGCCTTAACTTGCCATCAACTAAGCCACAAATAAAAGCATATGCTCAAATGAATCCAAGGCAACACCATGATGTGAAATAAGTTTACCAATCAAACACCATGCAAGACCCTATCATGTATAAATGAACATCATGAACTATTTTGTCTTCTTTGTTGACATCACTATCAAGTACACTGCTTATCATTGTCAAGTACACTGCTTATGATTGTCAAGTACATTCATTATCATTGTCAAGTACACTGATTTGTTTTAAGGTGTTTGTTCTGAGGCACTACCACCATCACCATGGAGACATCAAGAAGTTCATAACAATAATACTCTTTAACATCAACTTTGACATCAACAACAGCTAGAATGATATAACTAATCTCCATACATGCCAACATCTATCATCTTGTGTATGTGGACTATGGTCATCAATCTCCAGTGTCAATCTTCCAATGAACATCAATGAACATCAAACTATCAACACTTCAGCCAGTCATCTTCCAATGAACATAAACCAGTCAAACAAGTTCTATATCTGCATTCTTCAACAACTTGTTCCATAATGAGGTAACCTAATACTATCCTTTGACATCAGTGACAAACCTACTCATCAATCTCCCCCTTTGGCATTGATGTCAACCAATTCACACATCTGCATCTATTCTCTTCTCCCCCTTTGACATCCAATGACAAAGGATGAAAAACTCCCCCTAACTCCATCAACTCCCCCTTGTCATGCAGACTCACTCTTAGCTTTACCTGCAAAAGATCTTCACTTCATACAACTTCCTCTGTCAAAAGGAATTAACATCAAAAGAATGACTTCTCTCACTAAACAGTTAGGATTGTTACACAATCATACAAGACATGCTTATAAACTTTATGCTCTCAAACAAAACACATATGAGAGAGTATACACCATTATTGAGATGGTAGATCAATATTACTAACTATTCGACCAGTTATTGTCACCAAGATGTAGGACAATTACATCCAACCTACAAGAACCCATAGTCCAAACAGTTGCACTATCACCTACAAAGAGAGAAAGTCATAGTCTTTTGATAGACTTGTGACTTCATGAGTCTGAGTACATATCATCATTGTTATGAAGACCCTATCATGTGCCTCATCAATAGTTTTCTTACTATCTCCCCTTACTGCTCAAAATGTCTAATATGAACTTTCCTTGAATTATTTTGTCAAAAAGTGCATGTGCCTTGTCTTTATAAGTGAAGTTCCAAACAGAATAAACCAATCATGAAATTCTAATCATGACCTTGCATCCAATCATTATAGAAAGCAACACAGGAATTAGCAAGACTTTCATTACCAACTCAAATTACCATTTCCCTATCCTCAAGCTTGAGAAGCAAAAAAAGGATCACTTTCCTGATATTTCTTTGAATCAATCTATCTGCAATAGGTATGCTCTATTCTTGAGGTCACGCATATAGAAAAATATGAAAGATAGAAACATGAGAGGCACTGTTCAAGAAAACATGAATAATACTACTTGCATGGCACATATCTGTGTCTGCTACAAACATAGGTTGTCAGAGAATAAAATTACCAGAGATCCAACAAATTGAAGAACCCAATAGATCATAAGGATACCAAGATAAGATTACCATGAGATCTCTGTTGCAGATATATATCAAATGATATCATCACACTACCAAAGCTACAACTATGCATCAATCAAACATCACCATCAAAGCTACTATCCTTGTACTCCACCCTATTAGTAAAGACTATGTCCTTTTACAACAATGTTATGAGTGAACCAAAAAATCTTTACTGACAACTCGTTTACTTCTTTCATAATAGTTATCATGATTATCTCAAAACAATGAGAAGGCATAAAAGATGGACATGTAAAACACTATGTCTTGCAACAAGGCACTTGTGATTACTCCACATGACAAGATCTTGTAGACACCCTAAAATGACCAAGTCGTTGCACTACTGGCATTTCATCTAATTCTTCTAATCACTTGCATTTCAACGTTAATTAAATAATTGAATTATTTAATTAATTTCACCAAATTCTTCTAAATCACATACTTTCGACATTAATTAAATAAATCCTTGTTATTTAATTAATTAAATTAAATTCCTCTATTATTCTTCCTCAAGTCTCCGTTAATTAAATAAATCCCATTATTTAATTAATTCATCACAAATTCCCTCTTATCCAAACAATTAAATAATTCTTAATTATTTAATTAAATCATATTTATTCTTCCAAAATCATGCACAGACAATTAAATAAATTTATTTATTTAATTTTCTTTCTAATCTTCTAAATTAAATAATTCCAATTATTTAATTGTTTCTTCCAATAATATCTTCTCTAAATTTAAATAAATCAAATATTTATTTAAGTTGCTTTTTCTTCTAAATTGAGTTATCTCTAAATATAATTCAAGATTTCTTGCACATGCAATTAAATATTCCCAATATTTAATAAAGCAAAATATCTTCTTATTCTCATGCAAATCCCTTCTTCTTGTTTTAAATCACTTAACTGATTATTATATTCTTTTAATTGCTTTAACTCATTCTTCTATTCTTAGCAAATCTTCTCATGCAAAAGAAAGCAAGACACATGTCTTTTTCTTATTCGTTGCACATTCCTCAACTATTCCCCTCCGTTGATTCTCCTGAATTATCTGGACCATTGATCAATCTCTATTGAAACCTATATAAACCCCCCTCATCTCCTTCCCAAATCCTCTTCGATCACTTATTCTCAGGCATACTTAACAGCGCTTTGAGCATACATCGCATCGATTGAGCAACTTTACGATCTCTTGACATTGATCTTTTGAGCATGCTACTTGCTTGTTGCAACCATGGTTTTGCAATACTATTGAGCAATCCACATTCATCCAAAGGGAACAATACAAATCTTGGTAAAATCTTTTATATTTCATTGATTTATTAGTAACGGCTTTTATTTAGATTCGTTCTCTTTATGTTATTGGTTTTTGATTTTGTTAGTTTATCATAGTCAATTTTCCTCATACACAGATCATACCATCACTGTCATCAAATCACCATCAAGAGTTACCATTAAAGTCATTGTCATGCCAAAACTCAGTCACATGGTGTCAAAAGATACTGGTATATTGATTGTCAAGAGTCTCTACATCACAAACAAATCAAATAACAAATCAAATGTCACCCACACAAAGCTACTTCTTCTAAGTTCAAGTGCAATTGTCATGAAGTCAAGGTCATGCCACTGTTAAGAACATATATATATCACAAAGTGATAGAGGTTGCAGATCCTATGATGTCATCAACTCCATCGAAGTCACTATGAACTGATTCTTAGGCAAGAAATGTTACAACTATGTGCCTAATAGGTGTTGTCATTGATGTCAACATATCTTTGTTGTCATTGGTGTCAACTATGTCCTATTCTATTACTTGTTTAGAAGCTTTGTATGTTGAGGATATTGAGAAAATTGGCCCCTCCAGAAGAAACAAGTGAGTTACAATGAAGTGCAGTATAGACAGTGAGTTGTATGCTAAAGAACAGTCTGGTAGATTACTTTGCATTTCTTGTTGCTTGAAGATCTTGGTCTACGGATTGGAAGTTATTTAAAGGGATGTCTTAAGATGCCAAATCCTGAGTTTGCACCTTCAGTGTGAAGAATTGAGAGAGTTGCATTCACCAGAGTAAAACTTGCTCCTGATTATTCTCTGGTGACAGGGAGAAAGTATTTTGCTCCGCATTCCTCCGTAATAAAGTATTTTTCTCTATAGTTCTAAAGGGAAGTCTGGGATGATGATAAGTGCCTACAATTGTAGTGGTTCATGTTTTGGTGGTCTGCAAGCTATCTTTCTTTTATGTCAGTCGAAGACAGTGAAGTTCATGTGTTCTAGTGAGAAGATTCCTATGGCTAAAGTGGTTAAGGTTTGTACGGTTGCTCCTAATGATTATAATGTGCTTGTGGATGTCTCCTAATCATGTTGTTATCTTGACATTGGTCCGCGTTAAGGAATTGAGATCATGTTTGAAGATTGTTCCCAGATAATGTAGTGTGTAACCAGTCTTAGCCGACTTGGTTAATTCCAGTAATTGCGAAGTTCCCTTGAAGATCATGGAAGTATGTTGAAGTGTGGAAGATTGTGTTTGAGTCCCAACTAAGGCGTGGCATGATTTGCATACATCTTTACTTCATTTCCTTTGCATAATGTTGTAATAGGTCAGGACCTATTTTATAAATGTTTGTAATGCCGACCTTGGAGATTGTTCCAATGGTTGATGCTTGCAATGCCAACATTGATGATCATTCCAAGGTTGATGAAGTATATAAAATACTTGTAATTGAGTCATGGAAAGGTTGTCCTTGAGTGAAAATGGGAAGATAAGGAAAAGGGGTAAGGAGATAAGGTAGAGCAGAGTAGAGGACCGATTGTACTTCAATGTATTAATCTCAGACATGAAGAAGATGGTGATTGTGGCAGTGAGCCACCAGTAGGGTTTAACAACCCTTATTGTAATCTTTCTAGGTTTAGGCTTGAAGCAGTGATCCTGCTAGACCTAGCTATACTTCATGATAGTGAGTCAGTATGTTTTGGGCCTGTGGAGTGACCAAGCCTGAACATCATTTTTCAAAGATTGCAATATATTTTGAGAGCTAATCCTCTCCATGGTTTTTCCCGACCTTGGGGCTTTCCACGTAAAAATCTAGTGTCTCTTGTGTTTAATGTTGCATTTGTGTTTAAGTTTCTGATTTCATGCATTCATTGATAAATCATAATAATTGTGGCTAAGTGATTAATGTTTAAGTGCAAAAGTGTTTGAGTTTTTGGGACAACTGATTCACCCCCCCTTAGTTGTCTGGCACATTTCAATAATTGGTATCAGAGCCAGGTTACTTTGGAAAGAGTCTAACAAATCGAAGGAGATCCTAAATGGAGTCAAAAGGAAAATAGGTACTCATCATTGCACCTAAATGCTCATCAAAAATTATCAATGAAAGATTGTCCAAGGAAGTGATTCATGGAGAAAAGAATGTCAATCATCAAAGATGTTCTGAAGTATGCACTAGTGATGAAGTCATGTTTCAAAGTGAAAATTGTTGGGTTATTGATAGTAATTGTTCAAACCACATGACTGGTGACAGGAGTAAGTTTGTAATTCTAGACGGATGCGATGAATGGCTAGTTACGTTTGGAGATGACTGCACTACTAAAATTTGTGAAATAGGATCAATCAATTTTGGCAACAGATAAATTTCTGAAGATGTTCTTTATGTAAAAAATTTGAAACAAAACCTCTTAAGTGTTGGATAGTTATGCAAAAAGGGTTTTAAGTTTGTGTTTGAGAATGATTCTCTTGAAATCAAAGAAAAATCTGGAGCTACAATAGCAATTGGAAAAAGAACAGAAGAGAATCTTTATCATCTCAGAAAAAGTGACTTTCTTGGGTTCACATCTCAGACCAATGAAAGCTAGGTTTAGCATAGAAGACTCTGTCATACAAATCTTGATGATTTAATAAAAATAAGCTCAGTTCAAATTGTGAAGGACCTACCAGAAATTGATTACTCGAACAACATCATTTGTAGGAAATGTCAAAGACTGTCAAGACAAATATTGCAGGATAAAGAAAGATCTTCCACTGGATGATTGGAATTGATTCATATAAGCTTTTGCAGTCCTACAAGAATACCAAGCCTCCATGATGACAGGTACTTTACGTTTTTTATTGATGATTTTTCTACAATGACTTGGGTCAATTTTTTAAAGGATAAATCAGATATTCTAGATGCACTCAAAGTTTTTAAAGAAACGGATGAAAATGAGCTAAGCATGAAAATCAAAAGTCTGAGAATTGGCAAAGAAGAAGAGCTCACCTCCAATGATTTCAATATGTTTTGTGAAACCTTTGGGATAAAAAATAGCTCTCAGCAAAAAATAAGATAATGGAAGAAGCAAGTAGAACTATTCAGGAAACTACAAAATTAATGATGGAAGAAGCAAATCTGCCAGATACATTTGGAAGGAGGCAATTCAAACCACTGTCTATACATTAAATAGAGTTCAGGTAAAAACCAAAGAAGTAAAGACTCCCTTTGAGTTGTGGTATGGATCTATACCCACTGTGAAATATTTCAAAATCTTTGGAAGCAAATGCCTCATTAAAATGGAAAAGGACAATGCTAAGTATGAGGAAGGCATTTTTCTTGGCTATTCATCTTGGACCAAAGCTTACCTCTATTACAATAATAGATTGGGAAGGATTGTTGAAAGTACAAATGTCAAAGTTAATGAGAACATTCAAAAGTACTCTGACTCAATCAATGAGGATCTGCAAAATGAAGCACAAGAAGGTTCCCAGACCATCAGTGAAAAAACAAAGTGTGATGTGAAAGGACATAGAGTTGTTGTGAATCAAATGAATCTATGCTTGATTTCTAGTATTGACAGTAACAATTCCAAAACTGCACTTGAAAATCTTAAGAAATTAGAAAAAGAAAACATGGATTTAAAGGGAAATATAATAGAAGCAAATGATTACATCAAAGAGTTGAGTGAGCAAATTAGGCAACTTCAGCAAAAACTAAAAGAAGACAATGAAGAAAAAGCAAAAATTGAGGAATGTCTGAAAGACAAAACTAGAGACTGCATAAAGCTTGAAGAGGAAGTTGTGGATCTAAACGCTGATCTAAAACATGCATGGGCTCAATGAGACCAATTCAGTGTGAGTGCTTCCAGATATGATAGACTAATGGCAAGTCAAAAAAATTTTGATGACAAAGAAAGCATGAGACTTGAAAAAGATAAAGGTTCCAGAGTAGGTCAAGAAGAGAATGTTGAGGAAAAGGACAAAAGTAAACAGATTCAGGATCAAAGAAACAGAACTAGAAGACCATAAGTCAAGAAACCAAATGTTCAAAGGTACCCATCCTTCAATGGTTATTGTAATTCATGTGACAAGTTTAGTCACAAGGCTACTTGGTGTAGAAACAGGGTGAATCAAAATGTTCCATCATTCTCTAGTCAGTGTTTCACATGCAATAAAATTGGTCATAAAGTTGTTGAATGCATAAGTCAAGTAAGTCAGAATTCTATTAGGTGCTATGCATGCCATAAAATGGGACATAGGGCTAATCAGTGTAGAAGTCAAGTGAGAAAAGGGTATGGCACAAATAAGACAATTGATTCTTTCAGTGGCTACTATTATACGTGCAATGATTTTGGGCATATGGCTAACCTATGCAAGTCAAGGATTAATGGAAGAAATAATGGTTAGAAAAATACTATGTGCTTCAATTGCAACAAGACTGGACATTTTGCAAAATTCTGCAGAAGTAAGAACATGAAGAAGGATAATCAATTAGAATTGGGGAAACCAGTGGAAAAAGTCAATCCAACAGAAGAGATGAACAAGGTTTGGGTCAAGAAGTAAATGAAGCAAGAGATGAGTCTGCACCAGACTTTGGACTAGATACTTCTTTTGGGAAGTAAATTGTGGACTATGGCAAATCGCTTGAAAGGATTCTAGTTCGGAAGCCTAAAATGACTAAGTATGAGCAGTATGTAAAGTAAGTGACGGAGATTGGGTTAGTATGCCTCTGTAGTTGAAAATCACTATATGCAATTTAGGGAAGGTTGTAGGAGAAAAGCTACAAACAAGTGTTGATCTATGGAAATGCATTTCTCATAAGTTGTCATGAAAGTTGATAAAAGATGGAATATCATAGTTGGATGTCATCAAGTCTAAGGCTCTGAGAAGACAAGATATACACATGAAGGTCCTAATGTGAACTAAATACAGTCTGATGTGTACCACTAAGAGGGAGTATTTAGACCAGTAAAAAGAAAAAGGTGTAGCAGTACAAGAAGAAATCAAAGATGGTTGCTGAAGACAAGAGGATTATGAGGTTATCTCCTAGGGGAAGCAGATAGATAATGCCAATATGAGTTTCTAATAAAGAGCAGTAAGTGTTGCAGTGTTACTGACAGAGGAAACAGTGCAATAAGAGCAAGATCTAAAAAATTGAAGAAGGAAAGAAGTTCATGAGAAAGACCAAAGTTGCAATAAGAGAAAGCATTAAGTAAGGGGGAGTAGTCAGATGGAAAGAGTTTAGAAGAAAGTTTGGTTCAGAAGCAACAAATTACAAGTATGTGCCCTTTGCCATTGATGTTAAAGGGGAGAGAAGTCATGTGAAAAACTTAGAAAGAAAGAGTGCAGATGTGTAAAGAGATAGGGGTAGAATCTTGGTCAGAAAGAAAGAGTGTAGATGTGGAAAGAGCTAGGGGAGAATCTTGGTCAAAAAGAAAGAGTGTAGATGTGTAAAGAGATAGGGGAGAATCTTGTCTTGATGGCTATTGCAGTTTTTCACATCATATGTTGCCATCAATGACAAAGGGGGAGATTGTTGCAAGTATGTGCCTAATCGATGTTGTCATTGATGTCAACATATCTTTGTTGTCATTGGTGTCAACTATGTCCTATTATATTACTTGTTTAGAAGCTTTGTATGTTGAGGATATTGATAAAATTGGCTCCTCCGGAAGAAACAAGTGAGTTAAAGTAAAGTGGAGTATAGACAATGAGTTGTATGTTGAAGAATAGTCTAGTAGATTACTCTACATTTCTCACTGCTTGAAGATCTTGGTCTGCAGATTAGAAGTTATTTAAAGGGATGTCTAAAGATGTCAAATCCTAAGTTTGAGCCTTTGGTGTGAAGAATTGAGAGATTTGCATTCACCAGAGTAAAACCTGCTCCTTCTGATTATTCTCTGGTGACAAGGAGAAAGTGTTTTGCTCCGCATTCCTCCACAATAAAGTATTTTTCTCTATGGTTCTAGAGGGAAGTCTGGGATGATGATAAGTGCCTACAATTGTAGTGGTTCATGTTTTGGTGGTCAGCAAGCTATCTTTCTTTTATGTCAGTCGAAGACAGTGAAGTTCATGTGTTCCAACGAGAAGATTCCTATGGCTAAATTGGTTAAGGTCTATGCGGTTGTTCCTGATGATTATAATGTGCTTGTAGATGTCTCCTAATCATGTTCCTATCTTGACATTGGTCTGCATTAAGGAATTGAGATCGTGTTTAAATATTGTTCCCAAATAATGTAGCGTGTAACCAGTCTTAGCCGACTTGGTTAATTCCAGTAATTGTGGAAATCCCTTGAAGATCATGGAAGTGTGTTGAAGTGTGGAAGATCATGTTTGAGTCCTAGCTAAGGCGTGGTGTGATCCGCATACATCTTTATTTCATTTCCTTTGCATAATGTTGTAATAGGTCAAGACCTATTTTGTAAATGTTTGTAATGCTGACCTTGGAGATTGTTCTAATGGTTGATGATTATAATGCTGACCTTGATGATCATTCCAAGGTTGATGAAGTGTATAAATACTTGTAATTGAGTCATGGAAAGGTTGTCCTTGAGCGAAAATGGGAAGATAAGGAAAAGGGGCGAGGAGATAAGGAAGGCTAGGGCAGAGCATAGCAGAGGACCGATTGTACTTCAATGTATTAATCTCAAACATGAAGAAGATGGTGATTGTGGTAGTGAGCTGCCACTAGGGTTTAACAGCCCTCAGGGTTTAATAGCCCTTATTGTAATCTTTCTAGGTTTAGGGTTGAGGCAGTGAGCCTACTAGACCTAGTTATACTTCATGGTAGTGAGTCAGTTTGTTTTGGGCCCATGGAGTGACCAAGCCTGAACATCATATTTCAAAGATTGCAATATATTTTGAGAGCTAATCCTCTCCATGGTTTTACCACATATTGGGGTTTTCCACATAAACATCTAGTGTCTCTTGTGTTTAATGTTGCATCTGTGTTTAAGCTTTTGATTTCATGCATTCATTGATAAATCATAATAATTGTGGATAAGTGATTAATGTTTAAGTGCAAAAGTGTTTGAGTTTTTGGGACAATTGATTCACCCCCCCTCTCAGTTGACCAATGCATTTCAACAAGAATATCATACCACAACATAAAGCATCCATTAAATTATTTCATGAAACATTATCAAATTCTTTAACAACAAAAACATTATCAAGTGATATTGCCCATGTACTGTAAAGCTAATACATGTCCTACTCTATACCCAATGAACAATACATTGTATCACTTGTACTTATCCCATTTTAGACTCAAATGTCCTGATGAGCCCATGGAAACACACCAATGTGAGGCACAACACCAAATCATGTAAAAACTCCTGATCTTATGAAGGCTCTTGACATCTTATGCATGACATTCCTCATATCCAACATAACATCCTGATGCAGACATACTAACCCTTTTCTTCTTTGAAACATATCAATCAAAAGATTCTGACTGACATCAGATGATAAAGGCTAAAAATCTATTTGCTCCCCCTGACTGTTATGCAACTATTATAAGATCAGACAACATAGTAACCAAGTCCAGTGTCTACTTCAACTGTTGAAACAAGATTAACTTCACATAGTTGATTGAAAAGAATACAATTCTCTCATACTCTTTCTTTTAGACTCATCTTTTGTTGTCACACTTACACAAGTCAACTGTTGAGATCATGATATAATGCACTACCCTGTCAAGATCAGAGACACTGCCCTCTACTGTTTGAGATAAGCATGGGTTCAGTCCATAATAAAAGGAAACAAAGTTATATATTACTGTACTTCATAAGATAGATGATGAAAGACTAGTAAACTCCATAGATACTGCACATGATGAGCATTATAATAGATGAGGAACATAAATCAAAGATAACAAAGCAACCCTGCACCTTTACAAACTACACTGTCATCAAGAATTGATTTCACTATCAAGTTATAAATGTCTTGTTATCCTTATCTATCCTTCTATATCTTGCATCCATGTCAACTAGAGCACTTGTTATTATTCTAATCAAGATCACTATATCACTGTCCAACCAGGAGCATGAACAACTAGAAAATGTATGAACTCATGATAAATAACAAGGTAAACATAACAAGCATGAATTTAAAGACATGATCCCCATAAGAACCTTTTGAGCTCCTAACTTGTATGATGTCAACACCAAAGACAAGTACAATCAACAAACACCATGGTAGTAAGAGAACAAGTACTGGATATCCTTTGAAATCTCATGCACCAAACCTCCTGAAAGTCCTTGGGGGTAAGAAATAAAACATTTGATCACTCCCTGTAAATCCATGCTGCATCTTTTAAGCTGTTATAAATGTTTCTTGTGTAGCATGCACAAGATTATGTTCAACCTCCTCTTTCACTTGTTTCCTTCTCCAAACCTTCTTTACACCTATCTTCTTATGGTGATTAACTGATTTCATTAGATCACTCTTACAAAATTGAGTGATATGTCCAAACCTATGACATCTATAGCATATGATCTTATGACCAATACAAGGAATTGAATCATATTCTCTTAACAACCAAGAAAGACTTCTATGGTCATATCTTCTATGCATCCAACAATCTCTTGCTAGATGACCAACTTTATTGCACTTATAACAAACATTTTTATAGTCTTGATTTAACAAACTATAAGAACTCTTATCCTTATTCCATCCAAGACCATTTCCTGAGTGAGTTCTACAATCTTTAGCTCTATGACCATAAACATGACAAGAATACCAATAACCATGAAACTGAGAGTAGTTGTACCTTATTGAATGGTATTACCTGATAGGTGGAGGTCTTGAGGTTCTACTTGTCCTTCTACCTTCATTAAAACATTTATCTTCTACCTTATTTGCAGGAGTAGCAGTATGATGACCCAAATCTATCTTCTTCCTTGGTGTACTTCTTGCTTTAGAGCATTGTCCTTCATAACCTAGACCTGTAGTGTCTTTGTGTTGCTTTTGTTTTCTTAATATGTCATTCAAACAATTAGTACTCTTTTCAAATAGCAGATTCTTGTGCAACTTAGAAGATGCTTCTTCCAATTCCTTTCTCAAAGAAACTATGTCTAACTCTAATCTTAGGCATTCATTAGTTTTGACTTAAAGATCGGATTTTGTAAAATCATCTACTCTTTTTGCTTCTTCTATTTCTATCTTTAGGCTGATAATTAGCTTATTTGACTCTTCAAGTTCTAAAGAAACTTTTGCAAAATCTGAACATACCTTTTCCTTGAAATCTTTTTCTTGTTGAAGTTGATCTTTTAATTTGTAATTTTCTTTACTATGTTGCTTGATTGTATCCAGAGCACACAAGAGTTCACCTTCTAAATTAACTTCACACTCCTGTTCATCATCCTTACCCACAAAAGGTTATCCTTCGTCATCATCAATCTCAACAACAAAATCATCTTTTCTTTCATCAAGTTCTTGTTCATCTACACTTACAATGAAATCTTCCTTTTTATCATTTAACTCTCAACTGCAAGACCATTCTTTTTATCACACTTTATATCAACATTCAAAGGTGACTCATGCAACAACTTATTGCTTGACTTGACTGGGGCTTGTTTTACAACCTTTCTTTGTTTGGCATCTTTCTTTTCTCTATTTCTTTTACACTTTCCCATAGTACTCCACTATCAAGACCTACCCAAGCCTATTAGACTTCTATAGGGAACTTGGCTCTGATACCACTTGTTGGAGTATGGGAAACACTAAGAGGGAGGAGGGTGAATCAGTGTTTCAATAATTTTAACAAGTTTTTATTATTTTAATCCCTAGATAGAAGAAGAGAAAGATCTCAAAGATTCACCAAACACATATGCACAAGTATAATGACAAATGATATGATCAAGACCTTAAACATAGACATTAGGGCACAAAACATGACTACAATCAACATCAACTATAACACAATATTTTCATGAGTGGAAAACCCTCATAGGGATGAAAAACCACTCAAAAAATGCCTCACCGGCTTAACCAAAACCATGCCTCACTGGCTACACAAAAGACCTCACTGGTTACAAGTATGCCTCACTGGTAAATAAAAATGCCTCACTGGAAATATGTGCATCACTAGCTATCAGGTGCCTCACTGGCTAAATGTGAACATAAGAAAGAAAACTTGATTCAGGGGATTACCCTGATTCACTACAATACCTTCTTTAAAAAACACACAATATCACTTCTCAATGAATACATAACACAAAATGCTTCAATGTCCCCTACAAAATAAATCAAGCTTCTCTGCAAGTAACTTCATCATCTTATACCTCCTTTTGTCTCCAATCAACAAGACCTTCTCAAACATAACCCTCACACACAACTGAGAGGGGGGGTGAATCAGTTGTCCAAAACTTGCTTCTAATTCAAACACTTAAATCCTCTTTGTTATTTAATATCATATCAATTAATCATTCATGAAGGCATCAGCATAAACATCAGAGTAGATACATATCAACACATGAAACACCAAGATTTTGAAGTGGAAAACCCAGTCAAGGGAAAAACCACGGGGTGATTAACCCAAGGATTATTCTCTATTAGAAGAATAAGAAAAATAGATGGTACATGCCAATTAGGGCTCACTGCTCACAAGAGCACACTGCCTACAAGAGACACACTGTCTACAAAATAACAAGTATTACAAACTTGAACTAGAGATTGACATCTGTACCATGCCTGGATCAGTTCCATTTAAGCCCAAAAACTCATGCTCTACCTTTCGCACTTCTCTTCACTATACCACACTCATCCGCTCCAAGACACTCTACAAAATGAATTCACAATCCCTTATTTATACAAGGCACCGACTTAGGAACAATCATCTAAGTCAGCAAACACCTATAAGATCATTTGCAAGACGTGTAACACATCCAGTCAGCCAGTCTCAAGAAGATCACCAATACCCAGTGGTAATTCTTCAAAAGCAAACTCCAACTTCAATGAAGACCACCAATAAGAATTGTACACGATCCAAAGATCACCAAAACCTTTCTTGAGTCACCAAGAACATCTGCACTTTATCAACTTGCTGGAATTCTTCTCTTCTTCATCCAAAACTTCAAGAACACAGTCTATCGCCACTGTCACACTGAAAAAGGTGCTTCCGGACCTCCAAACCATGAACAAATCTAGTTGTCACTTCACACTTCTTTCTTCAACACTCCCTCCAATCCGTAGAATGAGAAAATGCAATTTCAGAGCTCACTGGACCAATCTGCGACACTCTGTCACCACTGAACATCTGTCAGAACTAGTTCTACTAGGGTGACCATAACTTCTACATATCTTCATGCAGACCTCTGAAATCTTGTCTGGATCATCTCAAGACTCATATCTAAAAACCCTTTAAACCGCATCCTCTGATATTCATCTTATCTTGGACTTTTACCTTAATGTCATCACTATTCTTCACTGTTCCTGATTGAGGCTAATTTTCTCAATATCCTCAGCACATAGCTCATCCAATCTTTCTCATTAATGCAATATGAGTATGTTGACATCAATGACAACACTAGTTATCCTCATACTTGCAACAACAACATCAATTTTTCAATGTTTACATAAGACAAGATACAATTTCAATGATCCATAAGCATTGAACATGATCTGCAAGTTTTGCTCCCCTCATAAATTCTATTTTCCTTCATAAAACTTTATCAGGTTCATATTCATAGACAAGTCTATTATCCCTTCAATTCCTCTATTATTCTCTACTAAACTTCACAAAAGTATATATGAGCCTGGAGGTTTGAACCTCTCAAATACCTCTAACTAGGTCTTATATCATTATCTATCACATAGACTAAAAAATCAATTTTGGTAGCCCTCTGATTTGTTAAGGAAGTTGTAAAGACAATT
Organism: Cunninghamia lanceolata; assembly: GCA_027924645.1. Lineage (NCBI taxonomy): Eukaryota > Viridiplantae > Streptophyta > Pinopsida > Cupressales > Cupressaceae > Cunninghamia > Cunninghamia lanceolata. The sequence goes on along the minus strand of BSBN01000973.1, from coordinate 1,170,408 downwards.
AGGGTTTTTAGACTTCCAACTCCTCATCCAATTCAATCACCGAAGATGGACCATTCTATTTTGAATGTCTTTTAAATTATGACCTTTATTTTGAGTCTTGGCGCTCACAAAAGATTAAATCTTCACCTTTCGATTAGCTTTTGGCACCTGATGCCTTTTATGTCTCGAGGAATCATTGATTCCCTAGGGTAGAGGGTCCGATTACCCAATGTATTTAATGCTCTTAAGTGATCACTTAAGTGATCTTTAACCCGCAATTACCAGTCACTTTCAAATTAAAACAAAAGAGCATATGGTTAACTCCTAATTGTCACTTAAGGCATCCGTTAGGGTTTACTTCTTTTAAAACCTAACTCATAAACCTTAGATTTAAGCACCTACCTCTAAAGAGGATTTTGATACAGCGGTTAATCTAGGATAAGAGTGATTCTTTTGAAATCATAAAGTCTTCAACATTTGAACATAACCATCAATGAGCCTTAATATCACTAATGTACCTCTTTGACCTGTCTATTAGAGAAATCACCAATACTCTCACATAACATTCAAATAATCTCAACTTGCCACCTATACAAAGTTGCCTTAACTTGCCATCAACTGAGCCACAAATAAAAGCATATTCTCAAACCAATCCAAGGCAACACCATGATGTGAAATAAGTTTACCAATCAAACACCATCCAAGACCCTATCGTGTATAAATGAACATCATGAACTATTTTTTCTTCTTTGTTGATATCACTATCAAGTACACTGCTTATCATTGTCAAATACACTACTTATCATTGTCAAGTGCACTACTTTGTTTTAAGGTGTTTGTCTTGAGGTACTACCACCATCACCATGGAGACATCAAGCAGTTCATAACAATAATACTCTTTAACATCAACAACAGTCAGAATGATATAACTAAACTCCATACATGCCAACATCTATCATCTTGTGTATGTGGACTATGGTCATCAATCTCCAGTGTCAATCTTCCAATGAACATCAAACTATCAACACTTCAGCCAGTCATCTTCCAATGAACATAAACCACTCCAACAAGTTCTATATCTACATTCTTCAACAACCTGTTCCACAATGAGGCAACCTAATACCATCCTTTGACATCAATGACAACCCTCTTCATCAGTGAGGTCATGAGAGAGTAGCTAATGGAAAATCTGAAGGGGACAAAAGATTCTGGGTACAATTTTAGGTATGGCACCCTTATTATTTGCCTAGTCTTTTACTTCTTGAATGAATCATCTAGGTTTGAGGGAAATGTTTGGCAACAACACATTCCCGTTGCTGCTCAAATCAAGAATCACGTGAGGGGTTTTGGTGATAATAAGAAATGTAGCACATTATACTGGGGGTTTTCAAAACCTTGCAGTCTGACATGCAATCCAGAGACAGAGTTCCATTCAGTATAGTACAACAATATAAGGATCAAATCACCTTCCTAGTTAACAAGGATTATACCTACATGGAAGCGGTAGAGCCAAGGACTACTTGGATAACTAGATTGTTGTATGAAGTCTCCGCAAAGGAGATAAAGACTTATGCTATTATTCTTCTCAGCAAACCTAAGGACACAACAATAGAAAGGTTTGGAACCTATGATGAAATAAAGGAGAGGATGAATAAGAAGAGTGCAGAAGAGCATTTTGAGAAACACAAAGAAGAATCACATAATAAATGGGGTATTCCACCTAAATCTTCATCAAAAACCCTTGTGATGGATCCTCAACCTGTTCCTGTTAATCCATCACCTAACCAAATGCACAAAAGGACAAGTAGGTCCACCTCTCCAACCATAAAGACTCTGCAACCCTCCAACTCAACAAAAATAGTTTCAATTGGAAGAAGGGTCGCATCTAAAACCTTAGCTCAAATGAAAACTACAGAAAAGAACCATGCAAGACCCAAACAACCTACCAAAGGAAGAAGGTTAAAATTGAGGATGTTAAAGAGGAAGAAGGAGAGGAAGAAACTTATAAGTTGAAAAGGAAAGAGAAGAAATCTAAGTAAACTCCTCCAATGGTCTCTCCACATGACCCTCTCTAGTTAGAGGTTGTTTTCAATGGGATTGTGCATCATGGACTTCTAAAGGAGACTGTAGAATTGCATCCAGATATGCCTCATGTAGATTAGAGTACCATAGAGAAGGTTGTGGTCATGTACATGATCAAATACAATGTGCCTTTGAGTGATATCGTTGAAAAGGTTCCAGAGAGTCTAGATCAGGCTCTGAGGTAGAGGAGAGAAAGAGATATAGAAATGGATGAAGAGCTGAGACAACAAGATCTTGATAAGGATGGAACTATCTTTCAAGAAGAGAAGGATAAAATGTCTCAAATGCAGGCTCAAGATCTAAGGACAAAGGATAGGGTAGATACCCTTATGAGCATGGAAAAGGATAATAGAGACAAAATTTAGGAGATTGAAGAGGTGACAAAGAAAATTCTTGAAGAAGTAAAAGAAGCTAAGAATGTGGAGCAACCACAAGTGTCTCCACCCCACAATACAATATCTCCTCCACATAATATAGACTAGAAAAATCAACAAGAGGAGCAAGAGGAGAAAGTTGTGCAAGATGAAGGAAATGCATCTCCTACTGATAATACTGAGCAAGGTAATACTCCTTTGGACAATGTAGAGTAGGAGGATAATCCTGATCAGCAAGAGGAGTAGGTAACTCTTGATATAGGGGAGAACTAAAAGAGGATAGGAAACATCTTCATCCTCTCTAGTAGATTCAATTAAGAATTTTTTGGTACAATAGATGCAAATTCAACCAGTGGTTACTCCTCAACTATTACAACTTCTTGTGCTTGATGGACAAGTTAACTTGGCCATCATATCTCCTCTCCACAAGCTACAACTTGGAGATATCCTTCAATCCACTACAAGGCAGGAGATTCTACAACAAGTTCAAGGAGTTGAATTGTTAGAAGAGGTAATAAAGGTAATTCAGGATGAATTGCCTGAGGCAAAAAGAGATCCATCTCTACCTCCCACACAACAAATGAAACTTTTGTTGGAGTCTTTCAAAGCACATTCATCTTATCTAGAGAAGTAAGCAGAGAAAAAAGTAACTGAGCAAGTGAATAACAAGAGGATGGCAGATGCATCCAGAAGATGTGCTAGAGCACCTGCTAAGATGAATGAGAATGTAAAAAGCATCCAGAAATGCTTAGAGGATAATAAAGTGTTATATAATTTTTTTTGAAATGGCCATCAACTATAAAGAACATAAAGGATCAAATTGACTCTATTGAGTCACAAATTACTCAAGTGGCCAATGTATATGATCCATTGAATGAAAAAGATGGAGCTACACATGCACAAATAGAAAATCTTCACTCCCAGCTAAAGCAACTTCTAGATCAAAGAGATAAAATCAAAAGAGAAATTGGTTAATTAAGGGAAGTTGTAAGTCTAAGATTAGCATCTTTGACTTGTATGTTATTAAAAGAAGAAAATGTTGCTCAAAAGGTAAGCTGCCACCTACTTTGGAAGAGGCTAAAGCCATGTATATTCAGCTTGAGAGCCAAATGTACATTATGTCTTCAGCAAAGAAGTACTTGGATACAACACTAGTGACAAGGGTTGCTGTACCTTGGCATTTAATCATGTTTCATGTGTCAAATCCAAGGTTGTGTCCTTGATTGTTTGCAATAAGAACCTAATAATCAACACTCCTTAGCTAAAATACTAAATTGAACTATCCTAATAATCAATCCTACTAATTATCTGCTTGAAAATAAAACTTGATCTAAAGACTAAAATAGTAAATTGCTAAAAGAATCTATCTAGTTCACACAAAAGCTAGAAACATGCATTAAATGGAAACAAAACTACTTTGACAATAATTGATCTATCCTATGAAAATAGGAAAATTATACTTCTAATGAAAAAAACTGAAGTAAGACAATAAAGCAAGATACTAGCCTCCTTATCTGTTGGTGGGAGTGGGTCCTTGCTCCACACCTTTAGAACTGAAGGCTACACAAGAAACTTAGAACAAAAGTATAACATCACAGCCCCCTTTAATCCAGTCTATCAAAGTATTTCAAATGTATATGTTTCTTCTTTGAAAATGAAATTACATAAACACTACTTTAAAATTTTGATTAATTATTCTATTGTTCCTATCCAAATATATATCAGTCTAAGAAACATAATATTATTGGAGTTAACGACTTTACCTAATCAGTTCATCTTGAGATATAAACAATCTCTTATTCTAAACTAAAACATGCAACTGCCCATCTAAAGTATAATCATGCAATGTCTAAAAAAGGACTTTAGTGATACTAAAGGTACCACTGAATCTGAAGTTTAACTTATAACAATAATAGGCAGCAAGGCCTTGAAAAAAAGGAACTTGATTTCCTAAAATAGCGGATTGAGAGAAATCTTCTAATCTCATGCAAAAACAAGTGAAAGTGTATCATGTCATCATGGACAACTAAAGTCATCTATTGGGACACTCAGGCTTGAATAAGTGGGCTCTATGGCACTTCAATCACCCTGGAGATCCTGGTAATCAATAGCATCAGAGACTCTATGTAGCTTTGGAGACTCCATGTTGTTGCCAACAACTCCAGAGATGCTTCAAGAATCTACTAAGGCACAACTCCAGATATCACAATCTTCTCTATTCTACTTCTCACCTAGAGATCCTCCAACAAGCTAGAAAATTTTGGAGTGCCCTGCAGTGTCCTTCATGCCTAGCTCCAAAGATAATTAGGATTACCTCTGGAGTTCTTAAAAACTACCTGCCACTTGTATAATAGACACTTGTGAAACCAAAAAGAGATAATTCTGCACAATTTCATCAGCTTCACTGCAACATAAGTCTTTTCATCATAAAAATAATCTTCAACACTTCATCTCATATTAGTATAATTAAAACAAAACTTTAAAGTTCCTATAGTACAAAATACTAGAATAGGCAGTATGAAAAGATGGAAAAAGGAAGTAAAAAGGCATGTTTAGATGAGTGCTACCTAGCACTCATCATTCCCCATGAGCTTAAGGTTTTGCAGGTCCTCCTGCACTTCATAACCTATATTTATTAAGGTTGTAGAATTTATTTGTGAGATTGTACTCTTTCAAAAAAGTTGACCAAGTTGTGAAGTTTGTGTTGCCATTCCCCCTAAACTATTTAACCTGTTTCACCCATTCCTAAAATCTAGCATCCTCCATCTGCTCAGCCCATATGGGCCATGTCTCAATGATGAGGGGTGGCCTAAAGTGTCCCCCTACCCAATCCTACTGATATTTATCCATTAACTTGGATATTGCCCTTGCCTTTCTCATAAACCACTTAAGGTAGGCTGGGGATACCACTTCTTTCATTTTCTGCTCTGGGGTGAGAGTATTCCATCTTTTCTTACAAATGGTCATCATATGATTAGATGAGTTATGAATGAATAAACTAAATTCAATGGAACACTCTTAAAAATGTTGTTGGTATAGGGGTATAATTTTTGTTTTACATGTTAGGGAATAAATTGCTACTCTAAAATGAATTTCAAAGTCCATGGGATTTGGATAGTCTCTCCTAAGGAATAGGCATGTACCTATGTTCTTCTTGTGTAAGCTTCCATCTATTCATTCCAGATCTGATGATTTCTCATCAATGACATAAATGCCCTGAGATGGCATTCACCTACAAAGAAGTTGATAAAGAAAGTGTAGTCCTTTATGAATAAATTATGTAAACATAGTTCACACTTTAAAAAATTATCTTCATCTCTACTCTTCATGTACACCTCGAGGAAGTCCTTCCCATCCTATATATTCTCAGTCAAATCAGAAAGAACTAATGATAACTTCCTCTGGAGGACTCTCTTCTGTAAAAACATAGAATAACTACCACTAGGGGGCTTGCAAGCTAAGATCTCTAATGAGAGGGTGGCCACATTGATGACTTTTCTTCTAGAGTTTTTACCTTTGCTATCAATGCCCTTTGCAATTGTAACATCATAGTTGTTCCCTCTAACTCCCTGCATCTTCTTCCCCAATGGAACAAGGCTCTAGGAATGTCTATTTGAAGTGTCCCCAAATAGTCATATGTCTGAGTACCTTGTTCAGCAGTAGCAAATGGAATAGCCAATTCTTGAAGTAGCTATGCTTGATCATCTATTTTATTATTGGCCCTTGTTAGTTCCCAAATCATTGTCAGTGCACAAGGGATCTTTAGTCTCCAACAATGGTTGAGAAGGTGGATACAAGGTCAATTGTTTCTTCTGTTCTCCATTAGAAATAACCATATTACCTAACCTGTAGTTGATATAAGCATCTGCAGTAGCTAACCATGGCCTTCCTAGGATTAGGGGATATCCTCCTAGCTTTATTTTGGGCTGCAAGACCATGAAGTCAGTAGGGTATTCCCAAGAGTCAACAAAAATAACAACATCCTCTATCATACCTTCAAGTTTGACTAAGGAATGATCTGCCATTTGCAAAACGTAGGTGTAGGCCTAAGTCCTTGGAGGCACAACTTTTCCTTAGTCTCATTGGTCGTAACATTAATGACAGCTCCTAAGTTGATTAAGGTGTTTGGAATAATAATAATGTGACCAATTCATACCTAAATTGTAGGACTCCCTGGGTTTGAATACTTGAGAATTAGAATATTTACCAACATAAGATCAACAAGTTTCTCGATAACTTGCACTATCTTTGGGTCATGTTTCTTTGTCTACTTTTAGCTACACAACTCCCGAACCATCTTTGTGTACATAGGGACATCCTTAATGGCCTGCAAAAGAGGAATCTTAATGTTAACATTTCTTAATTCATTTACAAAATAAAACTCTAGCTCAACCACTTCCTTCTATTTTGGTTGAGATTGGAACCTATCAAGGTATGGAGGCAACCTAGATGGTTCATCTGGTTTGTTTGGTTGTTCATGTTCATCATTTATTTCGGTAAGAGTTGGCCCCTGAAGGGCTTTACCTGATCGTAATTGAACTCCATTAATGTCCAGTGTCTTGATAGGATAGGTTGGGTAAACTACCACCTCATTATTATAAACTGATTGTGCCACCTTATTATTTGGGTTTGGAGCTGGTTGTGCAAGCATGGGTGTTGCCTTAATTAAGGTGGTTGTGATGGGTTGGAAAGTGGACTAGTAGATGAGGGTGGTATAGGTGGTAGAAGTTGCTATTGTGGTTGTTGATATGGAGCAATGGTAGGAGGTATGGGGTATGGTGGATATTGTGGATAGGGTGGTGGTGCTGCCCTCCATGGTTGTTGCCATGGTTGTGGAGAGGGTTGTTGCTGTGTGTATTGATTCAGCCACAGAGGATAGGATGGAGGTTGTTGCCAACCTCCATACCACCCAGGTGAAGTATGGTATTAAAAAGGAGCAGTTTGACCACTTGGTTGTCCCATAGAATTATAGGGTGTATTATAGTCATGAACCATATTTGGTCGCATAGCCCTTGGCTGCTAGGGTCTCCTCTAGGCCATGTAATAAAAAGGTTCTTCTGAATAATCTACTTCTACAATATCCACAGGGAATGTTCGCAAGGAAGTGTTTTTACTAACCTCCTCTAATGATGATATCTTTGTCCTATTGTAGGGGCATTCTTCACTAGTATGTTTCTTGCAACATGTGGCATGAAAGATGGCTAGGGCTTTTTAAGCTTCTTCTTGCTTTTTACGTGTATGCAAAGTGTCTATCTATTTACCCATATGATTTAAAAGCTTAGTTTTGAGGTCATCGAGTAATGTACCAAATTCTCGCTTGGTAATACTTGATGTACCACCTTGAGAAACTTGTCTTCTAGAGTATCGTCTTACTGACCAATGAGATCTCGAATAGTTACTGCAAATTTCACAAATCTCATCAAAAGACAATTTAGAAATATCTCCTACACCTATAAGATTCAAAGTATCCATGCAATCATTATGAATTCCTCTTAAGAAAATCATTTTAATAGTTTCAGGTAATAAGCCTATTTGTCATGATCTTTGAAGACTGAAAAAGAATCATTTAAGAAAATATTCGAGTGTTTCATCTTCTCATTGAGACATCCTGAACTTCTTGTCTTACAATAATCCTGATACTTTGTCAAAGATCATTCCTTCATGTTGTCCCACGTGCGAATTGTAGATATCATCTGAGTCCCATGAACCATTGTAACATGACATCTTTCAATGTAGATGGAAACAACTTGAGTTTTTACGCATCACTCTGATAATCATAACTATGGCACAACACATCAAATTCAAATAAGAACATGCCATGATCTTCAATAGAGAGACCTCTAAAAATTGGTAAGGCCAAGTGAGGCATATTTTTCATAAGTGCCTCTTCATGAGGATTCACAATGGGAAACTCAAAAGTTATTGGTTCATTATTGACTAAAGCTTAGTCATTGTTAATTTGATCACCCTCGTGATTGTCACCCATGTTGTCTAATGGCAAAGGTGCCCAATGAACAAGGAATGATGAAGAACGTGGTTGGTATTGCCTTGGTATTTCCTTTCTACCACTTCTTAATGCATAGGAAACTTTGAATTGTTTAAAAAAATTAGGAGGAACATGACTAAGAGGTCTTTGTAATGGTGCTACTGGGGACTCAGGCTTATCTAGATTTTTAGATGTAGGAGGGATGGTCAAGGATGAGCCAACATCTACTTTAGTTTGCTTACTCAAAGTTTCTAACAGTATAGTGGTGGACTCAATAACATACTTTTCTAAATCAGGCTCAGCTTGCTTCTTTTTCACTTGTTTCTTCACAAATTGTGGCTTGGTCACACTTGTAGGATTCTTCTATTTCAATAAACTACTCATAGCAGGTTGTTTGACAAATCTACCTTTATCATCTCTAGCTCGACTCATGCATCTATATGATCTACAACAAAGCAAACCAAGGTTAATCACCTAGGCAAGGTCGACACTTGCGCGGACTTTCACCTTGACACACTAGTCCTAACTCAACTCACTATGATTAATGTTGGGGATAAATTATCCTTGTAATTCTATCAAAGTGTCTTAATATAATTGAATAAATCCTCATTAATTTCCTCATTTTGTTCCTAAATGTCAATCCGAGAATTGTAAACTTTAGAAAGGTGTAGTGGCTATATGCCTAAGGGCTGAATATAATAAGCTAAGTGGAAATGATTGCAACTAGCACACCATATTTAGTTAATCAAAAATATGGTTTTTAGACTTCCTATCAATTTTATGACAGGAACCTGTGCCAGGGACAATTTGCAACAAGGACAAATTAACAACAAACAATAATATTAACATAGTAAAAGATTAAAATAGAATTAATACTTTGTACTAGAAGTGAATTAAAGGAATATAATCGAATGATGGAATTGAAGCCTAACACTTATAAAATATAACGTGCTAAACTAAACTCATGGGAATTTGCAATGATGACAAGCACAACAGTGATTAACAATTATTATAAGCAAACACAATGATTAACAGTAAACACAACAATTTTAAGCTAACACAATAAAAGATTAAAAACATATTTAAAGCTAAAATACTTATTACCACACAACATATTAATATTGTAATAAATCATCAAGTGACCAAGGAAGTGGGCCCTACCTTCTTTGATTATCAGGTGATGGAACTTGAACAAAAGTTTTACTCCACTCTAATCAATATTCATGCGAATGGCATTCAAAATCATAATTTTGAAATAGAACAGAAGTTTATAGATGTATATCTATTGGTATCCATCTGAGTCTTAACATACATATTTATAAGTATTGTGAGCAACTAAGTGTATAACTAATGCTGAACAAAAAGCATATAATTGTCTAGGTTGTTTTGGCCTACGACCAACAACCCCAAAAACTAGTTAAAAATAGATTACAAACTTTGCATATTGTTTCAAAATAGATTAACAACTCGGGACAGATTTAGCCAAAATGACACATGACTTAAAATGGCTTCATCTCCACTCCATCAATGCTCTTGCACCCACGTGCTATCCACCAAACTATCCCATGCTATCATAGCCATGAAAATAATCAATAAATGATTAAAGGTTTTGATAGATTTATGAGTTTTTATCTTTTCTTTGCATCTTATAAAATATCCTCATTTCATTAACAAATAGTGATAGGAACAACAAAGGATGCTATGGAAATGAAAAGGTAAAGGGTAAATAAAAGGTAAAAATGATGACACATTTCACCCCCATCAGGGCCAACAAAAAGAACTAGGGTGAGAACCTCTGCTCAGAATTTTGATGTTATTGGCCTTGAAATGGAAACTTTGGAGAACTCTTTTGAAGACCAAGTTAATTTCCTGTTAGATGAGTTACAAGTGGCTTCTAGTCTTGTAGACACCCAAAAAAGACCATGTCATTGCATCACTTGCATTTCATCAAATCACCTACATTTCAACGTTAATTAAATAATTGAATTATTTAATTAATTTCATCAAAATCATCAATTTCCTCTAAATCGCATATTTTCAACATTAATTAAATAAATCCTCTTTATTTAATTAATTTCATCAAAATCCTCTTTATTCTTCCAAATTAAATAATTTCAATTATTTAATTAAATCATTATCTTCTTCAAAATTCAAATCTACATCAATTGAATAAATTAATTAAATTATTTAGTTAATTTATCATTTAAATCCTCTTATCTATAATTAAATAATTTCTAAATTATTTAATTAATCAATTATTCTTCCAAATTTAAATAAATCATTCAAATTTATTTAAATTGAATATCTCTTCTAAAAATAAAATATAAATCAAATATTTTATTTATCCTTCATCATGCAAAATAAATTAAATCAATTTATTTGTTTAATTTATTTAAATCTTCAAATATATTCTATGTCCTTTATCATGCACAAACAATTAAATAAATTTATTTATTTAATTTGCTCTTTATCTTCCAAATATTCTAAAAATAAATCTTGTTCATCATGCACACAAAATTAAATAATTTATTATTTAATTTTACTCAAATCATGCAAAAAGAAAATCTAAAGTTGACTTAATTGACTTAATCAATATTGTTTTTATCACCAAACTCATAAATTAGAAAAAGCATTTCCATTTTTATGAAATCTATCTTTATCATGTTTATTCCATGTCTTTTAGCCAAATCAATCAGTTAACTCGAACAAAATTATCTTTTTGTGTGACATATGTCAAGTGCACATTCATCATGAATTCTTGATTTATCACATCCGTTTATTCTATTGAATTTTTTGGACCATTGATCGATCTTCATTGAAACCTATATAAACCCCCCTCATCTCCATAACAAATCCTCTTCGATCATTTATTCTCAGACATCCATACAATGCATTGAGCATATATTGCATCGTTGAGAACAACTGAGCACTGTGAGCACAAACACAATCTACATCCACTTGTTGCAAACATGGTTTCGCAATTTAAAGAGCAATCCACATTCGACCAAGATAACAATACAATCTAGGTGAAAGCTTTCATTGTTTTTGAGTTAATTCATTGATTATTTGGTTGTTTACTTAGATCGTTATCTTGATGTTATAGGATTGAGTTGTTGATTATTTCATTGTTTTGATTATCATTCGATCTCAATTTTTCCTATACACAAGTCTTAGAAAGCTTGTTGATCTTAGTTAGTGGTGGTTTATTTTTCTATTGTCTGGTTTCATATCTATCTCTATGTTGATCTTTTCTTGTCTTCTTGTTTATTGTCTATCTATTGTTGGTGATTTCATTTCTTTTTGGTGGTTCCACTCCTCATGGAACTAGTTCTTCTCACTACTTGGTTGATCTTCTATAAAAGCGTTTGGGTTGTTTCAAAAACCCACTTATAACTTTATCAAAAACATTAGTAGAGAAACCATAAAAACTAGGGGACCTTTCATCTTCAAGATAGTTAACTATATATTTGATTTTATCTAAGTTCATACTCCCTTCTAATGGTAAGGCATCCTAAGGGGGAGTTTTGCAAGGAACTAGCTATATATTTGATTTTATCTAAAGTTATACTCCCTTTCAATGGTAAGGCATCCTAAGGGGCAGTTTTGCAAGGAACCATTATAGAATACAAGTTTTTATTCTTATCAATCTCCTACGAAGAGCCATTAGAGGTAAATAGATCATTGTAAAAGGAGAAAAAATCCTAACCAATTCCTATGAGACTAGAAAAGATACATTCCCTAATATTAGTACTAATTATTTATATTTTCTCTAGAGTTCTTGTATATTAGCATAAATTTGATGAAATATTTGGTACCTTCAACAAATCTAGAATTTTGAGCTTGATAAGTCTAGATCTAATCCTAGCACCTTGGGTTAAATAATTCAAGTGAACTATAAAAGCAAATTTTTCCTTAATAAATTGTTCTTGAAGAAAAACATTATTAGTGTTATCCTACAACTTGGATCTTCCAGGCTAATTAGCTAGCTCTTCTTAAACCAACCTAACAAACTCTTATTTTTTCTATCCTTGCTGATACCATAAACCCTAATAAAATTTTAAACAAGACATTTAAGACAAAACATACTTAAAAAGAAAACAAATAATTTTAAGCCTCTCCAAAGTTTCAATGTCTTTAAAGTGGAAAATTTGTAACCTATATAAACCTTTATAAGAGTTAGTATGTTTGAGCATAATGGGGACAAGCTAAATATTCATCTCAATTCAACAACCTTGGTAATCAAAGGACAACTCAAGGTTAATAGTGAGCTTGCAAAGCAATTCAATGGTTTGCAATATCAGCTCCAAGATTTGGAAGCTAAGCATATTATTCATAGATCTCATATTACCCAACTATACAGGGCCTCCAAAAGCTAATAACACCCAAGGTGTTCCTCAATTACTGGGAATGTCAAATTTAGCAGAATGCTTTATTTTCATATTGGTAGCCCTGTCGATCACTTCAACTCTTTGTTATGTTTTGGTTTTCTTCCTTATATGATGAGGAATGGATGGGAGTTCTCTTTTAGAATGTTTTACTTTCAAGGCCTAAGGACTATCCCAACTTAGAGGATGTTCACTATAATTGTTTCAAAGTTCTTTGTTGAGGGTGAATTTTTATACTTGTTGACTCTGCGAGTTATCTTCTTGTTTTCTTCAACACTTCATTGTACCATACAACTATTTTATGTTCTTATTTAATTAATTTTTTTGGATGAATATTTTTGTCTAAGATATAGGTGGTTAACTTAAGATAAAACCTAGGCTTGATTCTATGTTAGATTTTTTTTTGTAGTTGTGTCTTTTACTAGCTACCATTTGTTTCTACTAATTTCTTTTCAATTTTATTTTTCAGTGTTGTTCAAGACAATAAAAAATCTCAATTAATTGATGAGCATAGAGTGTAAAGGGGAAGAGACATACTAAAAATGTATCTCAATTAGTTGATAAGCATATAGTGTAAAAGGGGGAATTTCATAACATTTCTCTCAATAGTAAGTGGTTTAATAAAAAAAGTGATCCCTATTAAAATAGAATTTGTCTAACCTAGAGAATAAATTATTTTATTATTATTTTAAATCTTTACAAAAGTGATCTACCATATACAACATTCTTTTTCATTTTAGATTATAAAAAAAAATCATTTCCTTTCTATTCAAATTTAAAACTACTATTTTATCATTTTTAAATTTTACCATATTAAATTATCCTAATAATAAAACATTTAAAAAAAAAAACAATCAAAATTTAAAGATAAAGACCACTTTTATAATCATTCAAAATATAAAATTGAACGAGTGCCTACCTTTATAGTATAGTAATAATTGAAGTTGTTTTGTAAGTAGAAAATAATGTAAGTTTTGAACCATTGTTTTTGATATAAATAAGCTACAAACATGGGTGTAGAACCCAATAACAAAAACCCAAAGGGTAGCGAACTAGGCCAAAGGCCATGAATAACACAAAAATAACTGATTAACAGCAAGAGTTCATAACAATATCAAAATAAAACAAGGACCAAAAAATAGAACAGTAGTAAGAACTAATTAAACAAATCTTTCCAATCATCATTCTGAAACTTCAGCAGCTTCTCATTTCTCTCAGTCTTCACATCCTTTTCAGCATGGTGTTCTTATTGCAAAGTGGGAAAAGTAGTGGCCACCCAATGGATGACTTGCAGATAAATAGTCACCAACACCTTGACCTTAGCTTCCATAGTCGAGAGCCGAGTCTTAACCTCCCCAAGCTCATGCATGAGCTGCTTGTTGGAGTCACCATCCTTGGCACTTTTCACCTCCTTCTCTAGGGTCTCCAGAATCTCAACATCATCTTGTTCAGTATCATAATATGAATTGTTCATTGAGTCAAAATGGCTAGCTCCCTCTTGATCCTACATAGGGGTTGTCTTCACTTCCTTAATCTTAATTTCATTCTTTGGGTCCTCAAGGTCAGACGTGGAGGAGTAATCAACAATTTTTAACACCGGGGGCTTCCCCCCAGCCAGCCTAGTCGACCTGTGAATGCTAGGTCTTCTCACAGTAGTCTCATTGCCCTCAGTCATCTCCTTGACTTCAGCTATGTCATCCTCTCTCTGCTCTTGGGGTTTGTCTTGGCCTTTCTCAACCTCCGGTTCCACATTCTTCATACCCTCATCACCTTTTTTGTTTTTCATTTTCCCCCTTACTAGAACTGGGGTGAACTTGCAGACCTTTGTGTTTCTTGCCTCCAAAAGGTGAAAGGCAATTCTTCAGCCCACAGAGACCTTTAGCAACATCTTTGCAAGCTTGGCCTTGGGACCCATCAACACCCCCCAAATCTGAAACGTCGCAGGGGCCTGACCAGTTTGATGGGCCCAAGGGGTAAGGGGTATCCTTCTTCTTTTGGGGTCAAGAATCATGGACAACAGGAGGGTTAGGGGGGGCAACAGGATTTTGAGGGTTGACATCAACATGATACAAGGCTTTACTTTTGTTAGGGCTGCCATAGTTAACACTTAGTGGGATATTGTCATCCAAATCATCATCCATGTTTTCTTCAATCAAGCTAGCTTTAAGAGGCTTTGCAGGGCAGAGGGCCAAATGAGAGTGATACAGGTGGAAAATCAAACCCTGGTGTAGGGGAATAGCCACCACCGCTGGGTTTCCCTCCCAAAATTTTCTAGTTAACTTGACAGAAGACTCAAAGGAAGAGAGTAGATAGAAGGGAAAGTTCACCAGGACTTTATGTCCAAAGTGGTTCAACAGGGCAAAATGGTAATGGTAGAAACATCTAT
Source organism: Cunninghamia lanceolata (assembly GCA_027924645.1). Taxonomy (NCBI): domain Eukaryota; kingdom Viridiplantae; phylum Streptophyta; class Pinopsida; order Cupressales; family Cupressaceae; genus Cunninghamia; species Cunninghamia lanceolata. The sequence continues at coordinate 1,155,216 of BSBN01000973.1, read as the reverse complement.
AGCAACCCTCAAGAGTAATAAATTTCATAATAAACATCACTGACACCATTTCAGCGCCTTTGAAACACAGTAGCTCGCCTTTGGTATAATAGTCCAGCGCTTCTAAAACATAGTAACTTGCCTTTGGTATAATAGTCTAGTGCTTCTGAAACACATTAACCCACCTTTAGTATAACAATTCGGCATCTTTGCAGCACAGTCCAGTGCCTTTTGTCCAATAAAGTGTTCATCAAACTATCTCAACAAAATATTAGTAAAAATCCCAAACATATTGTCCTTGTGCATCCCATGGTAACCACTAGATTCCAGCAATCTATGAAGGCTAATAAAATTGCCCCCAAGAAGTGCAAATCACCCCCGCATACACCTCAACCAAGTCAATCCAACATGTCTCAAAAGGGTACTCCTCAAACACCAACAGAAAGACCAACCAACTTTCAAAATAGGCTGCAACATGACCCACTAGCTAATCTGCAAGAGAGTAATATCCCTTTGGTAGATGTAACTCAATTTACTATCGACAAGCCTCATGATTTTGCTACACCACGGTTCAAGTCCCATCTCAAGAAGAGCAAAACTTTCAAGAAGGTCAATCCTCTCAAGAAGACAGACAAGACCTTCATGAAATCATGCAAGATCCTAGAGCCATAGCCGCATTTGACAAACTCCTTAGTGAAAATCCAGATCATTTCTTTCATTTGCTTGCAGAACAAGGAGCTAAACTACCCCAAGACTTTGATATATCTAAACTTAAAGAGCAAAACAAAACCCATGATACTATAATTATTGTCCAAACTATTTCAACTGTGACCACTCCCATACTCGAACAAAGCTCACAAGGGAGAATGACTAAACCTTTTGACGCACAATATGAGAATCCTCTTTATCAAAATCCAACAACAGAAAGACCCATATCACCTTTTATGACTCCTATGGAGATTTACTAACACCAACAAGAGACTCTACATCATCAAGCAAAACTAGCAAGACAAACTGCTCTAGCTAAATCAAACACACAACAACCTCCTACCATGTCATAAATGCCCACACCAATCACAATTGGAATATTAGCTACCCCATCATGAGACAATTTCCCACCAAATTACAGTTTGGGAAACACTTATGTAGCCATGCAACAAGGGTCTCAACCGACACCACCCCCAACATCATCAACCCTCCATATCACTAACCTCAACAGTGTCATGCAACCAAAACATTCACAAAACATCAACACAACCTATATCCCTCCACCATAACATTCTTCCACACTCAATCTTACCTATCCCCAACTCAATCAACCCCAACCATCACAAAACCCATCTACCTATGTCCCTCCACCACAAATATCTTTCCCTCTCAACCTAACCCACACCTATCTCAACCCTCCAAACTCTCAAAACCAAACTTCCTATGGTTATGTACCGCCATCGTAACCAAACCCAACAAACTTTAGCTTTCCTCCACAGAATCCTTTCTTCACACCTCCACAATACCAACAACAAAACTCTTTCATCATTCCTCCACAACAATCACAAAGCTACTATTCTTATCTAGCACCACCTCCGCATATTCAAAATCAAAACAACCAAACCCAACCTAATCCAAATCAATCATACAACACATATGACCCAAATCAATCATACAACCCATATAACATCAATTCCTTTGGCTTCAACTACAATCTTCCCTATGGGCAACAATAACCAATCCAAGTGCAACAAGAGACTCTTCCAACACCCCCAACAAGTATGGAGCTTAAACTTGCTGAGGTACAACAAGTAGTTGATTTAACATTTGGTCACACTAAGAAAACTTTCTCCTTGTAGGAGGTTTGTCCTTATCCATTTAATCGGTCATTGCAAATGATCCCTTTTCCTCCCAACTTCACTATACCCAAATTTGATAAATACAAGGGAAGAGGAGACCCAAAAGACCACCCTAGAGAATTCTATCTCACTTGTTTAGAGGTTGCACATAATGACACATATCTCATGCACCTCTTACCTCACAGTCTTGGAGGTCAAGCTATAGAATGGTTCTCGCATCTACCTAGGGGTATCAAATCTTTTAACGAGCTTGTAGAAAAATTTGCTGCCCATTTCTCATACAACACAGAACATGAGGTTTCTATGACCAACTTATGTAACAATAAATAGAAAAATGGGGAAACTCTTATCTCCTTCCTTCAAAGATGGAGACACATGGCTAGCAAATTCCCATTCAAAATACCTAAAAAGCAGCTTGTTAGCATATTTGTGTAGAACCTTAACCAAGAATTGGGTTTCCATTTGCAAATACTAAGTGCTACAACCTTTGACGAGATTACCTATAAAGGCATCAACATAGAAAAAGCCCTCATCGCTAAAGGCGTGGTCAAAATCTTCAAAGATAATAAAGACAATCCCCCCCAACAACAATCAAATGATAAACCCAAATACTGGAACAAAAACAAAAACATGGTCAATGATGGTGTGGTGGATTCCAAACATGTTCAAACACTAAAAACACCCCCTAATCTTTCATCCAAACAAAACCAAACTCTGCCTCAACAATGACGATGACGACGACAAAACCAAAATTAGCAGCATCAACAAGAGCAGCCTCCCCAAGATTACCCTCTGACGCGTAAATTCACTCCCTTGGGATAGCCTATAGAGTCGTTTCTAAAAAACCTTGTGCCAAATGGACTCGTCATGCTACCAAAAGCTCCCCTATATGGTGAACCTACTTACAAACCTACATGGTATAAAGACAACGAATATTGTGAATACAATAGGACCAAAGGACACAGAACCATATCATGCATGAAACTCAAGCACATGATCCAAAACCTTATTGATAGAGGCAATGTCACTTTTGATGCACCCCTACTCAAAACACCAACAAAGATCTCAACATGTACAAGGAGTCATTCCCTAACCATGGTCAAGGTTAAAATCCTGATAAAGGTAAAGGCATTAACAAAGCCTCAATTTTCTATGATTCTATTGTCGGTCGCTTTGAAGAAAGTTGAGTGTCTACCCTCACTATCAAAGGTAAATCTACAGATTGTATAGTCACAACTCATCATGGTTGTGTCACCCTTCATGGGCCTACACCAAGTCTCCCAACCCAATCTGATTACAATCTTGTAGAACATCTAGGGAAAAACCCTGTGCAGATCTCTATTTTGGACCTTCTACGATCATCACCCACACATAAAGCTATGCTAGAAAAAACCCTACAAGAGTCTTTTGTTCCTAATAACATAGCAGTAACAGATTTCCAAGATATAATAGGTAACAATGCCTCACCTTACAATGTGGTCTTTTCTAAAAAGTACCTCCCATCCCACAATCCATGTCATAATGATGCACTTCACATTGAAGTTTTCATCCATAAATGAAAGATCAAACACATACTTATAGATGGTGGTGCTGGTCTCAATATCTATTCGCTTAAGTTACTTAAACAATTGGGATACTCTGAGGATCAAGTCAACATTGATCAAAGGATTGCAATCAAGGGGTATGATGATGCTAAGTGTTGTTCAAAATGTGTTGTCCACTTGCCTATACAAGTAGGCCCCGTCATGCTAGAATCTAGGTGCCAAGTCCTCAACATTGAGCTACCTTATAACATTATCTTAGGATGCCCATGGATCCATGCCATTAAAGTTGTTCCCTCCATGTACCATCAGTCTCTCAAGTTTCCATTTAATGGTACGAAGATCACTATCCTAGGAGACACTAATCCCTTTGAATTCTATCGTACCTTGCAAGGTAGTTATAAGAATAACAACCAAGTGCCAAATAATGACAAATCTTATGAATCCCCATTGTATGTTGACCATGAGAATCTAAAAAAATCCTCTAAAGTTGAAACTAATCCTAATCCTATTCCTGAAATCACAACTCACATATGTGATATTGGCTTTGGTGAATATGATAGCTCTAAATCTTGTTGTGTAGGATGGATGCCCTTATCCCCTAAATCCTATGGCCAACCACCCATAGCCAAAGCAACTAAAAAAGTATCCATCCCTCCACCAGCATCTCTAACCCAATTCCAAGAGGGAAAATTATTGGCAAAGGAAACTATTGAAAACATCTCATCTTGGCTCTACAAAGAGAGAGAACCAGTCACCATACCCGTCAAACAATATGGAAATGACCTAAGAATTGTGAAGAACATGGGCTAAAAAGGCAAAGGTGTCCTTGGGAAGGATAACCAAGGTGACATGGAACACATTATTGTGAAGAAGAAGCTAGACAATAAGGGGTTAGGATATGGTAGGAAGGTACCATGTGCCTTGGACATCGAGGGTATTCTCGACAAGGTAGCACAAACTTCTCTCGTAGATTCGACGTCTAAAGAGGATATCATCGATGACTCTTATCTCCATATGACTAACCTATTCACTAAATCCTCCATATTTATGCTATCATCTATATCTGAAACATCCACCACCAGCACCCAGATTGTAACACTTGTCTACCATGAACTAATCGATTGGGACCAACAATGGTGCAGGAGCACCTACCTGACAGCTGGTCATGATAAGGCAGTTAGTAGTTTAGGTCTTGTTTGTGTTTCCAAGAAGGTCTGTTAGACCATTTGCATGTAATAAGGTCATGCTGATCAGGATAAGATCATGCTGACCAGGCTTTTGCTATTTTTAGCTAGTTAGTTGTAACAGCTGGCATGATGTATGTTCGGTGGGATCTCCCAGCCGCTTGGAGAGTTCCCAGCCGCTTGGAGTTGGGTCAGTAGTACTCATATTGAGATCTTTATAAGCATGGGATCGGTTGATTATAGAGGATGGATCGGCAGTCTAGTATTGTATTGTGCAGAGTAGGTTGAGTGTTCTGTGTGAGGAACATCATATTGTATTACATCTGTGAATCAATAAAGATCCTGTTTTGTTTTCTGTTTGATCTCCTTCCTGTAATCGATCGCGGGTTTGAGAGTTTTTCATGGATTTCCTGATCCATTCCACCGGTTGACTCACCTGATCGGTGGAATGGCAATGTACAGTAGGTTAGATGTTAGGTTGTTTTCTGTTTGCATGCAGGTGCACAGGATCGCGGTCGACAGATGCTGAGAAGCCTAGCATCCTCATGTGCTAGGTCGAGTTGATAAGCTGACTGAGTTGGAAGACCACCCTGAGGTTGGATCGGGTCATCCCTGGGGGATCGGCGAAGTGAGATTTCGCTAAGTGCCGAAGTTTGCCGAAACGGCATCATCAGGATATTTCTGCAAATATCCTGCAGACAGTTCGGACATCATCATCCGGATAAGTGGATGAGATCAGCATGATGATGTCGATTTCATGAAGAGTGGGTTCGTCGGGGTGATCATCAGCAGGAGGAGCCGAGGAGTGTATCGGCATCAGGATCATCATATAGGGAATGCCAAACATCCGCATATCGCGAGTAGATGCGGGAGTGGAAGTTGTGTTTTTTTTGACTAAGTATTGAGAAGGTCATCAGGATATGACGTCATCATCATCATGATATACGTCATCAGGACATTTCGGAGCAGCAGGATATTGTGAAACTGCGGGTGACGTCATCGTCATCAGGATCTACGTCATCAGGATATCGGGTGACGTCAGCATCGAGTGAACGGTGCGAGGAGTTAGGGTTTGTCATCATCAGGATAAATGGGAAGAACCGGATGTTCGTTATCCTGTTGAATATCATGATGCTGAAGCTTGTGTCGTCGGCTATCGGAGCATCGAAGGGAAGGTGTTGAAGGTCGTCATCAGGATATTTGGAGCAACCGGATGTTGAATATCCTGCTGACGAAGGTGATGTTAAATATCATGATGAGGCCGCTAGAGCTTGGCACCCGATGAACAGTGCAACCGGAGGATGTTTGCGCCTGTTGAACATCATGATGATGTTGAAGGTAGAGAAGACGGAAATTGTCGGTGAGGTGAACAGTGGACGTCAGGAGGATGTTCGCGCTGGTCGGACATGATGATGATGCTGTTGGTTTTCGGAAACATGATGCTGACAGAGTAAAGCCGAAATATGATGATGTTGGCGGCTTTAGGAAATATGATGATGATGAGGTTGGTCTGCAGACATTCATGCTATGTGCGAATGATATAGTGTGGATGCCTCTGCATCATAGTGGTATCAGAGCTCAGCAAAAGGTCTGGGCTGTTGTGTGTTGATTCTGTCACCGAAAGGGCAGAGGTAGAGATAGAGTTGATTGTGTTGTGTGTTGATTGAGAGGTTGACAAAATGCCTCCTAAAGGTAGTGGTACTGCAAGGGAATTGCAGGAAATGAAGGAGAAACATGCTAGAGAGATGAGGAAGATGAAGGAGCTTGCTGAAGCACTTCAAGCCAGGCTGACAGCCCTGGAAAAGAACAAAAAGAGGGAAGTGGAAGACAGTGAGTCTGAAGAAGAGGCAGATACTGTTGAAGAGTATGAAGAGGTAGCTGAAGATCTGGATGCTGAAGACCAGAGATTGGCAAAACTGTTAAAGGCAGTGCAGAGTGAAAAACCTAAGGTAAAGGTTGATGTTTCCAAATATACTGGAAGCTTGAATGAAGATGAGTTGTTGGATTGGATTGCTGCACTGGATAATCACTTTGAATGTGAAGATGTTGCTGAGGATCAGAAGGTAAAGATTGCAAAGACCAAGTTAGGAGGTCATGCTTTGGTTTGGTGGGATTATGTACAATCTGAGAGAAGGAAGCAAGGGAAGTCTAAGATCACTTCTTGGGATAAGATGGTAGCAAGGATAAAGGGTAAATTCTTGCCAAGGGATTATGAAATCCAGATGTTTAAGAAGCTGCAATTTTTAAAGCAGAAAGACAGGGATGTGAAATCATATACTGAGGAATTTTATCTGTTGAGTATGAGATCTGGTCATCATGAGAATGAGGTAGAAAAGGTGGCTAGGTACTTGGCAGGTTTGAGGTTTAACATACAGGATGAGTTAGTGTTAGCTAACCCTAAGAATGTGGAGGATTGTTATCAAATGGCAATCAGGATTGAAGAAAAGCTGAATAGAGGACATGATAAGTCCATGAGAGGAAGAGGACACAACAGGGGAAGAGGAGCAGCCCCTGCACAAAAGCAAACCAATGAGGTTCAAGAAGACACTGGTAAAGGACAAGGACAGTATGATTTCAGAGGTGGATGGAAAGGTAATAGAGGAAGGTTTGGAGGTGGTAGAGGTTCTACTACATTTTCAGGAAAGTGTTACACCTGTGGAGAGTTTGGTCATCCATCTTTCAAGTGTCCAGAAAACAAGGGTTCATCATCTAGAAATGATAGAACAAGTGAAAAGAGGGTACAACTGGTACAGGAAGAGAAAGAAGAAGAAAGTGCACAGAGTTCAAACAAGGGTCCTGAGAATTTTGGCTATCCAGAGAGTGGAGAATCATTGATGTTAAGGAAAACAAGTTTGCAGGCATCAAAGGATCTGGTGCAAAGAAGAGCTCTTTTCAAAACCACATGTAAGAGCAAAGGTAAGGTATGTAAAGTTGTCATTGATACTGGTTCAACAGACAACATGGTATCTCAGGAGATGGTTGATAAACTGAAGCTGGAAAGGATTCCACATCCACACCCTTACAAGGCATCTTGGGTGAGTGATAGGCAATCACTTTTTGTCTCTGAGCAGGCATATGTGGATTTCCAGATTGGACCATATCAGGATAGAATTTTGTGTGACATATTGCCTATGGAATGTTGTCACCTACTGTTGGGTAGACCATGGCAATTTGATAGAAGGGTACTGTATGATGGGTATGCTAATACCTACACCATCCAGAAGGATGGGAAGACTATTAAGTTGATGCCATTGCAGGCAAAAGCTGCAGCACATAAGGCAGCTCAAATCATTTTAATGGGACAGAAGGAGTATATGCAGATGCCTAGAGGAGCAGGCCTGAAGGCAGTTCAGGACACTGCAGGGAAAGGAGTTGTTACAGACAACAAGCTGAAGACAGTTTCAGTTGTGACTGACAGAGGTCAGCAGCAGGTTCAGCAACAGGGGTGCAAACAGCCACCAGTTCAGAGGAATGACAAGGATGTTGTCATAGTTGGGACTATTGTTTGTCCTATAAGAGTTGAAAGGAAGATAGACTTGAACACTTCAGAAGTTCAAGAGGTAGTTCAGCCAGAGGTTCTGGTTAGGCAACCTGACAAACACAGGGTATGTGAGAAGAAGGCCTACATCAACAGGCATGATGATTTACTTGCCAGAAAGCAAGTTACAGTTCAGAAGTCTTGGAGCAGCCAAGAGACAGCAGCAGATAAAGCTGGAGCAGGTCAACAGATTAACAAAGCAAGGTGTACAGGTGGAAGACTTCCACATGCTAAACTCATGGGACATGAGTTCTTTTCTGTTGGGGAGTATGGTGCAGGAGCACCTACCTGACAGCTGGTCATGATAAGGCAGTTAGTAGTTTAGGTCTTGTTTGTGTTTCCAAGAAGGTCTGTTAGACCATTTGCATGTAATAAGGTCATGCTGATCAGGATAAGATCATGCTGACCAGGCTTTTGCTATTTTTAGCTAGTTAGTTGTAACAGCTGGCATGATGTATGTTCGGTGGGATCTCCCAGCCGCTTGGAGAGTTCCCAGCCGCTTGGAGTTGGGTCAGTAGTACTCATATTGAGATCTTTATAAGCATGGGATCGGTTGATTATAGAGGATGGATCGGCAGTCTAGTATTGTATTGCGCAGAGTAGGTTGAGTGTTCTGTGTGAGGAACATCATATTGTATTACATCTGTGAATCAATAAAGATCCTGTTTTGTTTTCTGTTTGATCTCCTTCCTGTAATCGATCGCGGGTTTGAGAGTTTTTCATGGATTTCCTGATCCATTCCACCGGTTGACTCACCTGATCGGTGGAATGGCAATGTACAGTAGGTTAGATGTTAGGTTGTTTTCTGTTTGCATGCAGGTGCACAGGATCGCGGTCGACAGATGCTGAGAAGCCTAGCATCCTCATGTGCTAGGTCGAGTTGATAAGCTGACTGAGTTGGAAGACCACCCTGAGGTTGGATCGGGTCATCCCTGGGGGATCGGCGAAGTGAGATTTCGCTAAGTGCCGAAGTTTGCCGAAACGGCATCATCAGGATATTTCTGCAAATATCCTGCAGACAGTTTGGACATCATCATCCGGATAAGTGGATGAGATCAGCATGATGATGTCGATTTCATGAAGAGTGGGTTCGTCGGGGTGATCATCAGCAGGAGGAGCCGAGGAGTGTATCGGCATCAGGATCATCATATAGGGAATGCCAAACATCCGCATATCGCGAGTAGATGCGGGAGTGGAAGTTGTGTTTTTTTTGACTAAGTATTGAGAAGGTCATCAGGATATGACGTCATCATCATCATGATATACGTCATCAGGACATTTCAGAGCAGCAGGATATTGTGAAACTGCAGGTGACGTCATCGTCATCAGGATCTACGTCATCAGGATATCGGGTGACGTCAGCATCGAGTGAACGGTGCGAGGAGTTAGGGTTTGTCATCATCAGGATAAATGGGAAGAACCGGATGTTCGTTATCCTGTTGAATATCATGATGCTGAAGCTTGTGTCATCGGCTATCGGAGCATCGAAGGGAAGGTGTTGAAGGTCGTCATCAGGATATTTGGAGCAACCGGATGTTGAATATCCTGCTGACGAAGGTGATGTTAAATATCATGATGAGGCCGCTAGAGCTTGGCACCCGATGAACAGTGCAACCGGAGGATGTTTGCGCCTGTTGAACATCATGATGATGTTGAAGGTAGAGAAGACGGAAATTGTCGGTGAGGTGAACAGTGGACGTCAGGAGGATGTTCGCGCTGGTCGGACATGATGATGATGCTGTTGGTTTTCGGAAACATGATGCTGACAGAGTAAAGCCGAAATATGATGATGTTGGCGGCTTTAGGAAATATGATGATGATGGCGAAGATGATGATGATGAGGTTGGTCTGCAGACATTCATGCTATGTGCGAATGATATAGTGTGGATGCCTCTGCATCAAACAAGGGTCCCCCATTCTAGATGTTTTTCAAAATGATGAAGCTATTGCCTAAGTTCATGGGACTCCAAGATGGTATCCCTCTTGGTGATCACAAAGCTGGTTTTGTAATGGAACTAGATCAAACTACTTATTTTGGTGAGAAAGCCAAATCCTCCAGTCGCAAAAGTAAAAATAAAGAAAGATCTCTAGGTGAAAACCACACTGTGACACCTCCTGATCAGAAAATAGTAAAAATAAAGGATGTATCCAAAGGTGAAAATCCAATTGTGGTACCTGAGGAAGGAGGATTTCACTTTCCCCTACCATCTAAGTATAAAGAGAAATCAGCTCTCCTAGTGGAAGATTCTACATAGATAAATCTTGACATAGAGCAAAATACTAAGACCACACTCCTTGCAGCATCATTATAAAAACAAGAGCACAAGAATCTTACCAACTTCTTACAGTGAACCATCAACTTTGCATGGACCTATGCTGATATGCCAAGGTTGAACCCTTCACTAGTAGTTCACTATCTCACGGTTGATCCAAAAGCTAAACCAATCAAACAGAAGTTGAGGAAGATGCACCCACATATCACTCTCTTGGTGAAAGTAGAAATACAGAAGTTGCTAGATGCCAAATTTATCAAACCTATTGATTATCCAGAATGGGTCTCAAATATTGTACCTGTGGCTAAACCGAATGGGGGCATCTGCATGTGTTCCATTTTCAGAGCTCTCAACAAAGCATGTCCCAAAGATGACTTTCCATTGCCAAACATTGATCTTATAGTAGACTTGACTGTTGGTCATGAAATGTTTTCTCTAATGGATGGATTTCCTGGCTACAGTCAGATAATGATAGCAGAAGAAGATCAACATAAAACTACTTTCACTTGTCCTTGGGGTACCTATTATTGGTGCATCATACCATTTGGTCTTAAAAATGTGGGTGCAACCTATCAAAGAGCAATGACAGTGATATTCCATGATCTCTTTCATCACATCATGGAGGACTATGTTGATGATTTACTAGCAAAGTCATCTAGGGTAGATCACATACAGGTTCTAGGACAAATCTTTGAGACTTGAAAAATATCAAGTAGGACTCAATCCAAAGAAATGTGTCTTTGGGGTAACCTCAGGAAAACTGTTGGGATACATTGTATCTCACAGAGGCATTGAAGTAGATCCAACAAAAGTCAAGGCTATAGTGGAGATGCCTCTACCAAATAATCTGAAAGCATTAAGGAGCCTTCAAGGAAGGTTACAATCCATTAGGTGATTTATCTCACGGCTAGCAGATAAATGTCAACCATTTCAACACTTACTCTGAAAGGATGTCTCATTTTGATGGGATGATATGTGTCAAGTAGCATTTGATCAACTCAAAGAATATCTAGCTACACCTCCTGCCTTGGTACCACCAGTCGCTAATAGGCCTTTGATCTTGTACATCTCAACTACAACTACAGCCCTCAGGGCTCTTCTAGCACAGCATGATGAGTTAGGAAAAGAGAATGCAATCTATTATATCAGTCAAACCTTGGTGGGTTATGAACTCAATTATTCACCTATGGAAAGAGCTTGTTTAGCCTTAGTGTTCACTTCCCAAAAGTTGCGGCATTACATGCTAAACCAACACACAAATCTAATAGCCAAAATTGATCCATTAAAATATCTCCTAGCAAAAGTAGCCTTCATAGGCAGACTAGCTAAATGGGTCATGATCCTTAGTGAGTTTGACATTGAGTATGTGGATTGTAAAGCAATCAAGGGACAAGCCCTAGCAAATCAACTAGCAGAAGCACCCATGATAGATGTACATCCTATGGTATCTGACTTTTTGGATGAAAATCTCTTTAATCTCTCTACCTCAATAATGTGGAAGTTGTATTTTGATGTTTCCTACACACAACATGGATTAGGGGCTAGCATCCTATTTATCAAGCCTTAAAATGACTATATCCTAAAGTCATATCGGCTTGCATTTCCTTGCACCAACAACGGAGCTGAGTATGAAGCACTCCTCATAGGTCTCCATACAACAATCTAATTGGACATCAAAGAACTACATGTATATGGAGACTCACAACTAGTCATTTGACAAGTAACTGATGAGTACCAAACAAATAATAAAAAGCTGGTCCCTTACAAGCAAATAGTGGATGCTTACAAACCACACTTTTCTAGCATCACTTTTGAGCAAATTCCAAGAGAGCATAACAAAGCTGCAGATTCTATGGCTTTTGTGGGGTCACTTATAGACATGCCTGCAAACACACAGAAATGTGAATTCTTGATCAAGCAATTGTTGATACCAACCATCGATGTTCCAACTACTGAAATCATCTGTGAACTTGTTGGTCCCAATTCCCCATGGTACGAAGATATCTATGAATACCTTAAACATGGTACCTTTCCCTTTGAGCTATCTACAACCCAACACAAAACCTTTATCTATCGATCCTCCTGTTACACCATTTTGGGTGATACACTTTATTTCTGGAGTCTTGATGGTATCTTCTTAAGATGTCTTAATGCAGAAGAAGATGATGCTACCTTACAGGAAATACACGAAGGTGTATGTTGCACACATTCTACCAGTCCTAACCTCGCTAAGAAGATACTTCATACAGGGTATTACTGGCCTACCATAGAACAAGATGCTTTACAATTTGCTAAGAAGTGTCTACAATGCCAGCAGCATGGAGATTTGATTCATGCACCAGCTCATGAACTACAACCTGTGACAACTCCATGGCCTTTTTCATAATGGGATATTGACCTCATAGGACAAATCCACCCAACCTCATCCAATGGCCATAAATTTATCATTACCGCCACTGAGTACTTCACGAAGTGGGTAGAAGTCATTCCCATGACTTATATCACTGGCAAGCAAATAGCCATGTTTATCCTTAACTACCTTTTTTGCCGGTATGGTATCCCCCAAGCTATTGTCACTGATAATGGGAGACCATTCAAGAATCAAGATGTCCATGCCTCGTGCACCTAATACAATATCCAACATCGCTTTTCCACTCCCTACTATCCACAGAGTAATGGCCAAGTTGAGGCTTCCAACAAAACCATTCTCAAAATCCTCAAGAAAATAGTCAATGAAGCTGGTCATGATTGGCACCTGCAACTCAATCCTGCCCTATGGGCCTACTACACTAGTATCAGAACACCAACTGGTGCAACACCCTATGCCTTGGTCTATGGTTATGAAGCCATTCTACCTATAGAGATCGAGATCCCATCACTCAGAGTATCCATGCAGCACCTGATTAATGGAGAGGAGTATCACACTTCTAGATTAGCTGAGCTAGAACTACTAGATGAAAGGCACCTTGTTGCGCTTAATCATCGCCAAGTCTATCAAAACTGCCTACGATGCAACTATAACAAGAAGATCAAGGAAAATTAGTTTCAAGTTGGTGACCTTATCTTAAAGGAAAATCAGAGAAATCAAGTAAACCAAGAAATGAAGGGCAAGTTTGAGCCTAATTGGTTAGGACCCTTTATTATTACAGCTACATATGGATCATGAGCTTATACTTTAGCAACACCTGAAGGCATTCCTTTAGATGAGCCACTCAATAGTGTTCATCTCATGAAGTTCTTTGCCTGATCCTCAGAGTATCCATGTCAAAAAATCAAAAACGTAAAAAAAATAAAATAAAATAAATAAAAAATTTAAAAATTTAAAAAAATCCAAAAATCAAAACAAATCCATCCTCTAGTGCCTTGGATAAGTACCATAGTGAGAACCTGTCAAACAGGCATTATGTGTAGAGTCAGCATCCATCATCTATCGAGTCTTGTTCATTCCATGTCCATTTCATAATAAAATTCATCCATCCATCCATAATAAACCATTGACCTTTTTGCATTTCCATTTCCCTATCTAGATAGCTTGGAAATTTGTCAATGTCCATCATCATTATCCTATGTCAAGTTATCCATGTCATTGTTAGTTATCCTATGTCATCATCATTGTTATCCATGTCAATCATCATTTTTATCCATGTCATATTGCCATCGTTATCCTATGTCAAGTTATCCATGTCAATTATCATCGTTATCCTGTCAAGTTATCCATGTCAATCATTATCATTATCCTATGTCAAGTTATCCATATCAATCATCATCGTTATCCTATGTCAAGTTATCCATGTCAATCATCATCATTATCCTATGTCAAGCTATTCATGTCAATCATCAGCTTATCCTATGTCAAGTTATCCATGTCAATCATCATCATTATCCTATGTCAAGTTATCCTTGTCATCGTCTGCTTATCCTATGTCAGTTCTTCCATCATCATTATCCTATGTCAAGTTATCAATGTCATTATTAGTTATCCTATGTCCATCATCGTTATCCATGTCAATCGTTAGCTTATCCTATGTCAAGTTATCCATGTCATTGTTAGTTATCCTATGTCCATCATTGTTATCCATGTCATTGTTAGTTATCCTGTGTCCATTATCGTTATCCATGTTAATCATCAACTTAACCTATGTCAAGTTATCCATTTCAATCATCATTGTTATCCTATGTCAAGTTATCCATGTCAATCATCATCTTATCCTATGTCAAGTTATCCATGTCAATCCTCATCTTATCCTATGTCAAGTTATCCATGTCAATCATCATCGTTATCCTATGTCAAGTTATCCATGTCAATCGTCATCGTTATCCTATGTCAAGTTATCCATGTCAGTCATAATCGTTATCCTATGTCAAGTTATCCATGTCAATCATCATCCTTATCCTATGTCAAGTTATCCATGTCATTGTTAGTTATCCTATGTCATCATCATTGTTATCATGTCAATCGTCAGCTTATCCTATGTCAAGTTATCCATCTCAATCATCATTCTTATCCTATGTCAAGTTATCCATGTCATCGTCAGCTTATCCTATGTCAGTCATCTATAATAACACCTCTACTAGAATGAGAGAAACTCTTTCCTTAACCTAGGTCTAGGAATGGATCCTTGTTCGTGGTTCATCACCCATCAAAAACAAAAACAAAAATGCACATCAACCTTCAAACAAAAAGAAAAACACATCAACCAATCCATCATTCATATCAATTGTCTTATACGTACAAATGGTCACACTCTCGAAACTAGACTAGGCATCTTATACGAGGTGTTTCATTTCTAAAACCAGACACTATCATCCTTGTGTTGGTCTAGGGATATATTGTTCCCCACAATGACAGCACTATCTTTCTCCATCCCATCATCAAACACCAGAACTACATATCATCTCTTCTCAATCTTATGGTACCTTGATCCCATGGATATGGGTATGTAGGCAGTCTAGTATACAAAGGAAGTATCTAGTACTCAAGTACATAAGATATCACCATCTCCCCTCACATCATCTTATCCTACATCATCAAACACTCAGAACTACATATCATCTCATCTCAATCTTAAGGTACCTTGATCCCATGGATATGGGTATGTAGGCAGTTTGGAATACAAAGGAAGTTTCCAATACTCAAGTACATAAGATATCATCATTTCATCTACCCAAGCTCAAACACCTTGACCCACTCATCACTCTACTCAGAAATACATATTATCATATTCATCTTTCATCATAATGTACCTTGATCCCATAGATACATGGTATGTAGGCAGTTTGGAATACGAAGGACGTATCCAGTACTCAGTCACATATGATTCATCATTCTTCATCCATCTCAATCTATTGACATTCCATCTTTCTAGTCTTCCATTTATCACAATCACATCCATCCACCTCGACTTGACTAACTCAAGCAACAAAACAAACAAACAATGCATCCTTTCAAAGAAAAAGTCCTTAAACAAACCTAAAGCAAAAACACCTACTTGCAGAGCCATCTGTTGTCCTACATATTGATTGCCAACATCTGCTACATCAGTCAATTGTCTTATACATGATGTTCCATTGTCGAAACTAGACCAGGCATCTTATACGACATGTTTCATTTCCTGAAACTAGACATAATCCTATCAGCAGATCAACACCCTTTAACGGATATATTGTTCCTACAATAAGGCTGATATCTTTCCTATCTACCCATGTCAATCCAATCTATCCTGAGCAGCCTCTTTGGCAAGAGAATATGTTGACTGTATGTTTACTTTGTATGTCAGTCAATTTGCTTTTTGGTTTATGTTTTTGTCCCTTTCCCATTACCTATTCAAGACTACCTTGATTTATCTATATCTTGGTATGTTGCAATGCAGTACGGATTGGGGGCATAGTCATTGCTTTTGTGTGCCATGTTTGAGGAATGATCTTTTATCATCCTTAGCATCATATTTATCTTGTGCGTGTGTTACAACCTAGCATCTTACATATTAATATACTTTTTGCATTTATGTATTAAAGTTTATTATATGTTCAAGACTGTGGCTCATTCACATGTGTGTGTTACAACTTAGCATCTTACATATTAATATGCTTCTTGCATTCATGTATAGAAGTTTATTTTATGTTGAAGACTATGGCTCATTCACATATCCAACAAGGTTATATTATGTCTAAGGGATCTAAGTTCAAACCACTTGCTTGCAAAGTCAATGTCCTATGCATTGGATACATCTTCGCCTTGGTCTTCTATACCCTGGTGCATAACATCCACATGTTATATCAAAAATAAGGATTGCTCTTTATAAACATTTGTGTAACCATTGCAACAAGTTATCCATTTATCCAAATAGTCATATAGTCTTTCAAGAAAAGATCAATCAAATGTCTCTCTATCATGTTATATTATGTCTCCACTTTCTTCTATCTATCATCTATCCAGCCTCATATTTTTCAACACAATCTTCTAGTCGAGCATCAACCCACTTCTTCTGTCACTTCCCTGTCTTTCCTCTCGAGGGGGCATCAAAATTGTATCATGTCTTCAACAATCATTTTCTTTGAAGAAAAAGCTATAAACTGCATTGCATCAAAGAGGGGTAAAATGTAGACATCCAAAAATGACCATGTCATCGCATCTGATGCAGAGCACTCAACAAAGTGGTGAAAATAGATCAAAAATATGGAACTATTGTTGTGGTTGAACCTTTGAACCACTTGAACCAAATGAACTCGTTGAACCTACAGTTACTGAACCGTTGAACCACATGAACCATGGAACCTATTAAACCGGCATGACTTACAACTCTCATATAGTTGAATCCTTTGCACCTTTTTGAACTTTTGTATCTCATTGAACCCGTGAACCCGTTGAACCATTGAACCGGTTCAACCATCAATTCAACTATCGGTAATACTTACTACCATCGGCTAACCCAGAATTCCTTTGGCCGATGCACCACTTACTCCGATGAACCTTCGCACTATCTCTGTCAGCAAGACTTGGACTATCGGCATAATCCTCTCCTCGTCGCCTGATATCAAACCTCACACTAATATGCTAATCACTTCGCTTTGACTCCGTTGAACCAATTGTACTTGTTGAACCTTTGAATCGGTTCAACCACCGGCAAACAGAGATGATGCCTTTGTACTTGTCCAATAGTTCTTGGACAAGTGGATCTATGAGCCTTTGCCTCTTCTCTCCCTTGACTTCCTGTTGCTACTCCTTGTTCACCTTTAGGCATGGAATTAGAGCATATGCAATTGCACCTTCTTCTACTATCTCTTTCATGAATTGTTTGCCTTCTACCATCATCACCTTGACTTCTTTCCCCTTTGATTCCACTTCATTCTCCATCAATGGTAGCAACTCTATCACCTTACCATCCTTGGTGATTGAATATGTGTTTCTAACTCCATCATGGTGTGCTTTCAAGTCATATTGCCATGGTCTTCCAAATAGGAGATGACAAGCATCCATCTTGGCAATGTCAAACAATAATCTATCCTTGTATGGTCCAATTTGAAACTCCACCCAAGCCTGTTCTTCCACAACTATTTGCTGACCTTGGGTGAGCCATGAGACCTTGTATGGGCAAGGATGTGGAAATTTTCTAAGCTTAAGCTTTTCTACCATTTCAAATGACACAAAATTTTCAGTGGATCCGGAGTCAATCATAATTTTACATACCTTACCTCCTATCCTGCAAGTAGTTCTGAAGAGAGACTTCCTTTGTGGGGGTTCTTTGTCAGGCACCTTCATGGTGGTCATTTCTCTCCTAATCATCAAAGCTTCTCCACTCTCAGGATATCCATAACTGTCAGGAGCATTCACACTTTGATAAGTGCTTGAGCTTGTCACGCTTTGACAATCAGATTTATCCTCCTTTCTCCCATTGAACTTGTTGCCTTTTCTGGACATCTGCTGGCTATGTGGCCTTCTTGATTGCAATTGTAACATCTGAGAGGTCCTCTGCCCTGAGATCTCCCTCTAAATGGTGGTCTTCTGCCCCTAGAGTTTCCTCTTTGATTGTAACTTCCCCCTTGATTTTGACTGTTGTCTCCTTTGTTGTTCTCTTGATTTGATTCACCTTGGTGTCCAAATCCATTTCCTCTGCCTCTGAAAGGACTTCTTCCCCCTCTTTTCTATCTCCCTCTTCCTCTACTATTCTGCTCTTGTCTTCTCTTTAATTTCTCTTCCACTTTGAGTGACAATTGGTAGCACTTTTAGACTGTCTCTGGGGCATGCAGATTTATGTCTTCTTGGATGTTAAAACTCAATCCATTGAGGTACCTTGCCACCTTCTCGTCCTCACTCTCCTTTACCTTTGTCTTGACACGTAGTTTCATGAACTCTTCTGTGAATGAACTAACATCTAACTCCTTTTGCTTCAAGTTTTGTCCCCTCTTATGTAGTTGGATGTTGTAATCCAACAGAACATAGGCTTCCTTCACTAAAGCTTCCATCTTCTTCCAAGTAGCACTCTGTTCTTTCCTTCTTTCACCCTGTCATCTTGGATGAAAGTCCACCAAGTTAATACAGCCTCTTTCATTTTGGATTGGGCCATCTTCACCCTTTAGTGGTCTAGTATATCCTCGGTCTCAAAGAAATTATTCAAGGAGTCTATCCACTCCATCACTGAACCAGGATCCATTTTGCCTGCAAACACTGGCAGGTCTATTTTCATATCCATGGTCCTTCTCTCCATGGATTTGAGGACATTGAGTAAGGGTCTCCAGTCTATAGGAACCTCTATCTCTTCCTGCCTAGGGATCTCCTCTTCATCCCTGTCTTCTCACTCACCAGAATCTTCTTCTCCCTTCTCTACTATGTCCCTCAACTTATCTAACTCTTCTTTCAAGGCCCAATTCTGAGCCCGAGCTTCTCTACTCTCTGCCATTTGCTTCTTCACTAAGATAGCCAACTCAGCATTAGTCATCTTTGTTGGGTACTCTTGTGACCCCTCTTCATCTGATATCTTGTCTTCTTGTTCTACCCAAAGAACACTCCTTTAGCTCTGATACCACTTGATGTAGAGCACGCAACGAAGCAGTGAAAATAGATCAAAAATATGGAACTATTGATGTGGTTGAACCTTTGAACCACTTGAACCAAATGAACTCGTTGAACCTACGGTTACTGAACCGTTGAACCACATGAACCGTGGAACCTGTTGTACTGGCATGACTTACAACTCTCAAACAGTTGAATCCTTTGCACCTTTGGAATCGGGATGAACCTTTTTGAACTTTTGTATCTTCTTGAACCCATGAACCCATTGAACCATTGAACCGGTTCAACCATCGATTCAACTATCGGCAACACTTACTACTATCAGCCAACCCAGAATTCCTTTGGCCGATGCACCACTTACTCCGATGAACCTTCGCACTATCTCCGTCGGCAAGACTTGGACTTTGGCGTAATCCTCTCCTCGTCGCCTGATATCAAACCTCACACTGATATGCTGATCACTTTGCTTTGACTCTGTTGAACCAATTGAACCTATTGAACCTTTGAATCAGTTCAACCACCAGAAAACATATACTATCAGCAACACTTTACACTATTGGCTCCCCCAATATGCTTCACCCCGATGCTTAAAGTCACTCCGTAGATCAATGAGAGTCTTGTTCGACGAGACTCATTCAATGGTTACATCGATACCAAACATCCAAACTCCTTCTATCAGCCAAATGATGCTCGTCGGCCTGATTGTTCTCTACTTCTCTGCTAGTAGAAATCTCACCGATGGACTCCTCTATAACCAATCTCACAGTCTCTATTCTGTTGAACCCTAGCACATAGAGATGCTAGGCTCCCTACTGCAACAACTCTTCCACAGGTTAGATCCTCAATTCCATTCTGCCATGACCATGAACAAAAAGGAAACAAAACATAAAACTATGTACAAAGTCCATTCCACTGATTTCAAAGAAATCCACCAGTGGAATCGTTTCAATCTTGCATCTCGACAACAAAAAACTAGATTATGTACAGAACAATTTGATACAGAGAATATACACAAAACAATTCGATACATAGATAATTTACACAGAACCCAGAATTTGTAAACACAAACTAACAGAATTTCTATTTCTTCAATCAAACTTTGTCCCTGATCTCCTCTTCCAAAAATGTGTTTATAGTCTCTTCCCATCCAATTCCAACCAGAATACCAAAGGTTGGAGTCGTTACAACTTCCATCTTTTGTAATTTGTTTAACCAAGGTTATAAGCCAAAACACTAACTAATCACACGACACATGTTAGCACAAGACAACAAAACACCTAACAACACGACACACTTGATTTGATCATCCACATACCCCAATTGTCCAAGATGTCCAAATTGGCTTATCAGGATGCCAAATTTGTGACACTAGTTCACATGGTGGGGTCTTTATTACAAACATGAAATCACAACACAAGTACTACATGACAACATGAACAAATATAGAAGTGCATAAAACATAGCAACATATTAAAACCTTAGTCTTCTCCCTCAGATGTATATTTGGCTTGTTGAAGGGGTGCTCCTGCACTAGCATCACTTGCATTCCATCAAATCACCTACATTTCAATGTTAATTAAAATCAAATTATTTAATTAATTTCATCAAAATCATCAATTTCCTCTAAATCACATATTTTCAACATTAATTAAATAAATCCTCTTTATTTAATTAATTTCATCAAAATCCTCTTTATTCTTCCAACTTAAATAATTTCAATTATTTAATTAAATCATTATCTTCTTTCAAAATTCAAATCCACATCAATTGAATAAATTAATTATTTAATTAATTTGTCATTTAAATCCTCTTATCTATAATTAAATATTTTCTAAATTATTTAATTAATCAATTATTCTTCCAAATTTAAATAAATCATTCAAATTTATTTAAATTGAATAACTCTTCTAAAAATAGAATATACATCAATTATTTTATTTATCCTTCATCATGCAAAATAAATTAAATCAATTTATTTGTTTAATTTATTTAAATCTTCAAATATATTCTATGTCCTTTATCATGCACAAACAATTAAATAAATTTATCTATTTAATTTGCTTTTTTATCTTCTAAATCTTCTAAAATTAAATCGTGTTCATCATGCACACAAAATTAAATAATTTATTATTTATTTTTTCTCAAATCATGCAAAAAGAAAATATAAAGTTGAGTTAATTGACTTAATCAATATTCTTTTTATCACCAAACTCATAAATTAGAAAAAGCATTTCTATTTTTATGAAATCTATCTCTATCATGTTTGTTCCATGTCTTTTAGCCAAATCAATCAGTTAACTCAAACAAAAATATCTTTTTGTGTGACACATGTCAGGGGCACATTCATCATGAATTCTTGATTTATCTCATCCGTTAATTCTATTGAATTTTCTGGACCGTTGATCGATCTTCATTGAAACCTATATAAACCCCCCTCATCTCCATAACAAATCCTCTTTGATCATTTATTCTCAGGCATCCATACAGCGCATTGAGCATATATCGCATCGTTGAGCACAATTGAGCACTTTGAGCACAAACACAATCTACATCCGTTGTTGCAAACATGGTTTCGCAATTTAAAGAGCAATCTACATTTGACCAAGATAACAATACAATCTAGGTAAAATCTTTCGTTATTTTTGTGTTAATTCATTGATTATTTGGTTGTTTGCTTAGATCGTTATCTTGATGTTATAGGATTGAGTTGTTGATTATTTCATTGTTTTAATTATCATTTGATCTCGATTTTTCCTAAACACAAGTCTTAGAAAGCTTGTTGATCTTAGTTAGTGGTGGTTTATTTTTCCATTATCTAGTTTCATAATTATCTCTATGTTGATCTTTTGTTGTCTTCTTGTTTATTTTCTATCTTTTGCTGGTGACTTCCTTTCTTTTTGGTTGTTCCACTCCTCATGGAACTAGTTCTTCTCACTACTTGGTTGATCTTCTATAAAAGGGTTTGGGTTGTTTCAAAAACACACTTATAACTTTATCAAAAACATTAGTAGAGAAACCATAAAAACTAGGGGACCTTTCATCTTCAAGATAGTTAACTATATATTTGATTTTATCTAAGTTAATGCTCCCTTCTAATGGTAAGGCATTGTAAGGGGGAGTTTCGCAAGGAACTAGCATTATATTTTCCTTTATCTAAATTTATACTCCCTTTTAATGGTAAGGCATCCTAAGGGGCAGTTTTGCAAGGAACCATTATAGAATACAAGCTTTTATTCTTATCAATCTCCTATGAAGAGCCATTAGAGGTAAATAGATCATTGTAAAAGGAGAAAAAATCCTAAGAATTCCTATGAGACTAGAAAAGATGCATTCCCTAATATTAGTACGAATTATTTATATTTTCTCTAGAGTTCTTGGATATTAGCATTAATTCGATGAAATATTTGGTACCTTCAACAACTCTAGAATTTTGAACTTGATAAGTCTAGATCTAATCCTAGCACCTTGGGTTAAATAATTCAAGTGAACTATAAAGCCAAGTTTTTCCATAATAAATTGTTCTTAAAGAAAAACATTATTAGTGTTATCCTACAACTTGGATCTTCCAGGCTAATTAGCTAGCTCTTCTTAAACCAATCTAACAAACTCTTGTTTTTTCTATCCTTACTGATACCATAAACCCTAATAAAATTTTGAAAGGGACATTTAAGACAAAACATACTTAAAAAGAAAAAAAATAATTTTAAGCCTCTCCAAAGTTTCAATATCTTTAAAGTGGAAAATTTGTAACCTATATAAACCTTTATAAGAGTCAGTATGTTTGATCACAATGGAGACAAGCTAAATATTCATCTAGATTCAACAACCTTGGTAGTCAAAGGACAACTCAAGGTTAATAGTGAGCTTGCAAAGCAATTCAATGGTTTGCAATATCAGCTCCAAGATTTGGAAGCTAAGCATATTATTCATAGATCTCAGATTACCCAACTATACAGGGCCTCCAAAAGCTAATAACACCCAAGGTGTTTCTCAATTACTGGGAATGTCAAATTTAGCAGAATGCTTTATTTTCATATTGGCAGCCCTGTCGATCACTTCAACTCTTTGTTATGTTTTAGTTTTCTTCCTTAAATGATGAGGAATGGATGGGAGTTCTCGTTTAGAATGCTTTCCTTTCAAGGCCTAAGGACTATCCCAACTTAGAGGATGTTCATTATAATTGTTTCAAAGTTCTTTGTTGAGGGTGAATTTTTGTACTTGTTAACTCTGTGAGTTATCTTCTTGTTTTCATCAGCACTTCATTGTCCCATACAACTATTTTATGTTCTTATTTAATTAATTTTTTTGGATGAATATTTTTGTCTAAGATATAGGTGTTTAACTTAAGGTCAAACCTAGGCTTGCTTCTATGTTAGATTTTTTTTTGCAGTTGTGCCTTTTACTAGATACCATTTGTTTCTACTGATTTCTTTTCAATTTTATTTTTTAGTGTTGTTCAATACAATAAAAAATCTCAATTAATTGATGAGCATAGAGTGTAAAGGGGAAGAGACATACTAAAAATGTATCTCAATTAGTTGATAAGCATATAGTGTAAAAGGGGGAATTTCATAACATTTCTCTCAATAGTAAGTGGTTTACTAAAAAAAGTGATCCCTATTAAAATAGAATTTGTCTAACCTAGAAAATAAATTATTTTATTATTATTTTAAATCTTTACAAAAGTGATCTACCATATACAACATTCTTTTTCATTTTAGATTATAAAAAAACATCATTTCCTTTCTATTCAAATTTAAACCTATTATTTTATCATTTTTAAAGTTTACCATATTAAATTATCCTAATAATAAAACATCAAAAAAAGAAAACAATCAAATTCTAAAGATAAAGACCACTTTTATAATCATTCAAAATATAAAATTGAACGAGTGCCTGCCTTTATAGTATAGTAATAATTGAAGTTGTTTTGTAAGTAGAAAATATTGTAAGTTTTGAACCATTGTTTTTTATATAAATAAGTTGCAAACATGGGTGTAGAACCCGATAACAAAAACCCAAAGGGCAATGAACCAGGCCAAAGGCCACGAACAACACAAAAACAACTAATTAACAACAAGAGTTCATAATAGTATCAAAATAAAACAAGGACCAGAAAATAGAACAGTAGTAAGAACTAATTAAATAGATCTTTCCAATCATCATTCTAAAACTTCAGCAGCTCCTCCTGTCTCTTAGTCTTTGCATGCTTTTTAGCATGGTGTTCTTTTTGCAGAGTGGTAAAAGTAGTGGCCGCCCAATGGATGACTTTTAGACAAACAATCACCAACACCTTAACCTTAGCTTCCATAGCCGAGAGCCAAGTCTTAACCTTCCCAATCTCATGCATGAGCTACTTGTTGGAGTCACCATCCCTAGCACTTTCCACCTCCTTCTCTAGGGTCTCCAAAATCTCAACATCATCTTGTTCAGTATCATAATATGAATTGTTAATTGAGTCAAAATGGCTAGTTCCCTCTTGATCCTGTACAGGGGTTGTCTTCACTTCCTTAATCTCAATTTCATTCTCTGGGTCGTTAGGGTCAGACGTGGAGGAGTAATCAACAATTTTTAACACCAAGGGCTTCCCCTAGCCAGCCTAGTTGACCTGCGAATGCTAGGTCTTCTCACAGTAGTCTCGTTTCCCTCAGTTATCTCCTTGACTTCAGCTATGTCATCCTCTCTACTCCTGGAGTTTGTCTTCGCCTTTTTCAACCTCCGGTTCCACATTCTTCATGCCCTCATCACCTTTTTTGTTTTTCTTTTCCCTCCTTACCAAAACTCGGGTGAACTTGCAAAACTTTGTGTTTCTTACCTCCAAAAGGTGAAAGGCAATTCATCAGGCCATAGAGACCTTCAATAGCATCTTTGCAAGCTTGGCCTTGGGACCCATCAACACCCCCAAATCTGAAACTGTAGGGGCCCGACCAATTTGATGGGCCCAAGAAGTAGGGGTATCCTTCTTCTTGTGGGGTTAAGAATCAAGGACAACAAGAGGGTTAGGGAAGCAACAGGATTTTGAGGGTCGACATCAACATGATACGAGGCTTTACTTTTGTTAGGGCTGCCATATTTAACACTTAGCAGAATATTGTCATCCAAATCATCATCCATGTTTTCTTCAATCAAGCTAGCTTTAAGAGGCTTTGCAGGGCAGAGGACCAAATGAAAGTGATACAGGTGGAAAATCAAACCCTGGTGCAGGGGAATGGCCACCACCATTGGGTTTCCCTCCCAAAATGTTCTAGTTAACTTGACAGAAGACTCAAAGGAAGAGAGTAGATAGAAGGTGAAGTTCACCAGGACTTTATGTCCAAAGTGGTTCAACAGGGCAAAGTGGTAATGGTAGAAACATCTATAGAAACCCTCAAGAGTAATAAATTTCATAATAAGATAACAAACACGGTCCCAAGGATTTAACAGGCTCACACGTTCAAAGTGCCTTACATTCTAACTGGCTTCTCACCTTCGTGGAATAATTTTTTAGCCCCTTTGGATCCTGGACTGTCGTCTACATATTCAATCTTTTTCCTCATGATTTAGGCCAGTGGATTTAGCTATGGACTCTTCAGAGACCTCAAACTGCACTCCACCAACACACACCTTCTAGTCTTGATCCCATGACATAACAAATTGCACAGACAAACTCTCATCAAATCTGTTCAAGCACTCCAGGAAAGGAGTTATCCCCCCTTCATAATAGATGCTCCAAACTTGAGAGTCAGCTTTGAACGCCACACGATGTCGTCTTCATTCTAACTTTGTCACCTCCCCTAGTTTTGAACTTACCAAACCAGCAAGGAGAGATGCAATTACAAGACTTAGGGAATTGTAGAATGCCTTCAAACAATCTAGAATTGACTTGACACTCATAAAATGTTTTCCAAACAATGCTACCCAAACTCCTAAAAATGTCCTTCATATTCATAATCACGTCTGGGACATTATTTCCTTCATTATGCAGCTCGTGCTATCTCACAAAAGCTAGAGCAGCCAGCAGAGTATGAAAAGACTTGCAATGTCAGCTAGGTGGCAGCTCCAGGAATTCACTAAGTTGGTAATTGTCCACGTGGGACTCTTTGATCTAGCCTGATCGAGTATGATGTCTTGTCCTGAGGGTAACATCATCCTTCTCATGCCACCCTGTGTAATGAGGGTATGACATAAAGGCATGAACTAAAGTGATGAGTTGGGAGATATTGGCTATGGGGAATTAAAAAGAAGCTTCCTTCTAAATGTTATTTCTTATGTTCAGAAGAATATTAGAAATATTCCTCCAACATCTGATAGGGTAAAGATTGATCCCTAAGTTAGCCATGAGGTCCGCAATCTAATTACCTTCCCTATAAATATGGACAACTTCAACACCTTCAAAGCTTAAAAGCAAAGTTTTAATATCCTTAATAATATCCTCAACGTGCCAACCAACCCTAGCTTTATCTTTAATAGCATCAATGATTAACTTGGAATCACCTTTAACCACTAGGTATTTGATACTAATGGCAAGGGAAAATTTAAGGCCCCAGAGGAGGGCCATGGCTTCAGCAACGTTATTAGTGTTCTCAGCAAAGGCCACCATGAGGACACCCTTGTCCGATCTGAGAACTCCTCCCCACTGGCCACCCTAGGGTTACCTTTAGCTACCCCATCAAAGTTGAGCTTGGACCAACCAGTGGTGGGGGGACCACTTAGTGTTGGCTCTAGCTCTACGCTTGGTATCATCCACCTTACAGATACTGGCTGAAATACTCCACTAATTTATAATATTAGCTTCAAGGTTGGTGGGAGGGAGTTCAATAGATTTCAAAGTGTTGTTAGAGAGGTTTTCCTGCAGGAGCTTGGAAATCATACAAAAAGCCCCCTTGGGACCTTTGTATTTTTCCCTAAATAGCTTGTTATTCCTTTCTTTCCAAAGGCCCCACATCAGGATGGGAGGGACTTGGGCCTAGATTTCTTTTCTTATGGGGTGGATGAATGGGGAATTCTAGGACCTTAAGAAAGTAGGGAGGTCTCCATCCAAACACCATGAGGTTCCCAAATTTTGCATGGCTAGACTCCAGACTTCCCAAGAAAAATCACAGTGCAGAAGGAGATGAGAGACTACTTCTTCATCCTTTAAGCAGAGAGCACACCTATTGGGGATTTGGAATCCTCTTAACCGAAGGTTGTCCATAGTTAAAATTTTGTTTTGCATAGCCAACCACCAAAAATGGTTGATTTTGGGGATGAGATTGTGGTTCCAAACTTTCGTCCATAGGTTATCCCCATTTTGACACATAAAGAGGTTATAGAAAATTTAACTGTAAAAATCCCAGTCTTATCCCTGGCCCACAACATTTTGTCCTTCTGAGGGAAAATGGGTATTCTACAATCTCTAAGGGAAAGTTGAACCTCGTCTACCTTCTGTATTAGGTTAGCCTGGCCCTAACAACAGTTTGATAGTTGTTTCCACCCACTTCTACACTAGGAAGGAGGTAGTCACAAGCCAACCTACCGAAGAAAGAAATGGCCTTATTGACCAAACCTTGGGCATTTTGTAGCCTATTTAATGGTGCATCTTTAAGCCAACTATCTTCCTAGAATCTTATAGTTCTTCCATCTCCCAATCTCCACTTAATGCCCTGCAGTAGAATAGATTTGCTCTTTAGCACATTGTTCCAAACAACAGAACCTTTGGGTAGGCCAGAAGAATGTAGAAAATCCTCAGGAATCAAATTACCCAAGTACTTGGCTCTCATGATATTACCCCAATCCTTATTTTCACTTAGGAGATTCCATCCAAGCTTAGCAATAAGGGCCTTATTAATCAGGTTGATCTTCCTGATTCCTAGACCCCCTGGAGCTTTTGCCTACACACTTTACCCCAGCTGACCAAAGCCATCTATTTTTTATTTTCCAAACTTGTCCATAGGAAGTTCCTTTGGTTTCTTTCAAACTTCTCAGTAATGTATTTGGGAATTTTAAAAAGGGACAGAAAGTACACAGGAATACCTTGAAGAGAGGCCTTTAGGAGTTGATATTTGCTAGCTTGTCTTAATAGCTTGCCTTTCCACCCTACCAATTTCTTTTAAATCCTTTCCAAGATTGAGTTCCAATAATTAGGAGTAACATCCTTAATAGCTAAGGGGAGGCCCAAGTAAGTTCCGGGAATCACACCACTAGAGCAACCTAGGATCCTCATAATCTTTTGTTGAAGCTCCAAGGGTGTGTTGAAGAAATACACCTAGCTTTTGTCATAGTTGATACACTGACTAGATGAAACAGCATAATCTTGTAACACTTGTTTCCATTTCCTTGCCTCAACCACCGAGGCAGTCCCAAATAGGATGGTGTCATCCACAAATTGTTGAATAGCCGCTGAGTCAACTGTTGAAGCAGGTTTAATGTACTTTATCTCCCTAGAGTTTAGCAAGTTGAGGAAACTTCTGCTTATGACTTTGACCATAAGGATAAAAAGGTAAGGGGATAATGGGTCACCTTGCCTTAAGCCCCTACCCACATTAAAGAATCCCCTAGGGACCCCATTAACAATGACAAAATATCTAACAGAGGTGACACACATTTTTATAAGCTACAACATTTTTCCTTGGAAACCCATCTATTCTAGAATTCTGAATAGAAACTCCCAAGCCACTCTATCATAAGCTTTTGACATGTCAAGCTTGAAAACCATTCTAGGCAATTTGTTTCTTTCTACAGAATGTATAAATTCATGTGTAGAAATGGACGGATCAAGAATTTGTCTACCTGGCACAAACCCCTTTTGATTGTTTCCAATAAGTCTATCAAGGATAGGCTGAAGTCTGAAAACTAAGATCTTAGAAAATATCTTGTAGACAGTGTTACAAAGACTAATAGGCCTGAAGTCCCCCATGCACAAAGGGTTTGATTTTTTGGCACCAGAGCAGTAAAAGTATGATTGAGTCGCTTAAGTAGCTTACATGTCCAGAAGAAGTCCCTAGCCACCTCAGTGACATCTTTACCCACAATATCCTAGTACTCCTAAAAAAAGGCAGGAGGGAAGCCATCTAGCACTAGAGCCTTGAAAGAACCCATAGAGAAAAGACTAGAATGGATCTCCTCCTCAGAAACTGGTTTACCAAGTTGAGCATTGTCTTCATCATTGAGACAAGTAGGAATGATGTCAATAACCTCCTGTTTGATCTTATAGTCCTAGACAGCCAAGAAGTTCTAGAAATAGGAAGCAACCACTTACCCCACTTGAAAGTCTAACTCAACCATAGTACCATTATCATCCATAAGTTTAATAATGCTATTTCTTTTCCTGTGTCTCATGGTAGATTGGTGAAAGAAGGAAGTGTTTTTGTCCCCTTCTCTATGCCACTGCACCCTAGATTTCTACTTCTAGTAGATTTGCTCTTTCTTGAGAGTTTCCTTCCATTCCTTCCTTAAGATTTCTTCCTCCTTAGCAGTATCCTCCGAAGTGTCACCATCCTCTATCTATTTGAGCAGCTGCCAAATTAGCAGAGATCCTCTTTTTACTATCAAAAATATTACGAAAGGTGAACTTGTTCCACCCCTTAACCTTGTTCTTAACCATGAACAGCTTCTGGGCCAACCTGTACATGGGTACCCTGAACAACAACACTCCACCATCTGGCCAACTTATCCCTAAAATTAGGATGTTGAGTCCACATAATTTCAAACCTAAAGGGGTACGGTCCTTTAATATCCTTATATCTCCAAGAAAGTAGGAGAGGATTATGATCCAATGTAGTCCTTAGAAGGGCTTCCAAAGTGGAAGTGCTAATGAAATCCCAACGAGAGGAAGCCAGATGTCATGTCTTAGACTTTGATTCTTTCTGAACTTACTTTATGAGGAACTGAATTATGGATGATTATGTGTGGTTGAATAAATATTATGACTATTTTGAAAGATGAAATAAGTAAGTGAATAATATATTGTGGAAAAGATGAAATGAAAAGAATATCATTTTATTCAAGCTATTTTGAAATGATAAATTATGGTGCTTCGGCTATTTGGACACTAACCTATTAATGGGAAATCTGAGTTTTCATGAGTTGCAGGTTGTTGAAGACAAGGGTGTGGTTAAGGTAGAGGAGGTTAGCAACTTGGCAGGGTTAAGATGGAGGGAACTCTCTCACACACACTCACTTAGAAAATCATATAGTTGCATTTGCATAATTAATTATGATTGCTTCTTATTTTATTTGCAAGGAAAATAATTGATATGTTATAGTTGTTTGTTCAATTAATTGTTAGAATAATATTAATTTCTTTTGGGGGAAATAAAAATAGTTTTTAAATCATTTATTGATAAGTGTGATGCAAGATAATAAATCTTATTATCTATTTAATATTTCTTTATTTGTTAAATTAGAATAAACTTAGAAAGAAAGCAAGATTTTAGAAACAAAACAATGAGAAAGAAAACAATAAAACAATAAGAAAATAGAAAAAAAGGAGACTTGTATTTAGAAAACAAAGCAAAACAAAAAGGGAGAGAGAAAATAATAAAAAGAGGAGAATAACCCTCATTCTCTCATTCTCTCAACATTCATTCATTCATTCATTGTTTCATCCACAACTTCAATATCTGAGAAAATAAAAGAAAAATAGGAAAAATGAATAGAAGATTGGTGGTTTAGCAAGGAATCAAGAAAGGAAAAGAAGATCGAGGAAAGGATAAAGAGAAAAACCAGTTTCAAGTGTTGTGAAGGATAAATTTACTAGGTTCCATTTCTATTTAGTTAATTGTTGTAGTTGGAATAATTTATTATGAGTTTGTCTTGTAAAAACAACAGTGAAATTGAGAAAATTGTATATATAAATCGTATGTGTTAAAAGTATTTAATTTCAATGAAATTCACTGTCATTATTGATTTAAGAAGTTTTATTAAACAAAAAAAGGAAATGGCGCTGTGGCCATGAGTATGCTCCTTAAGAGGGGTGTGGGGAGGACATCAACCCTCCCCGCAGGCCTAAAAGCCTATGGGGATGGCCAACGTCATCCCCACTGAAACTGTTGTGTGCAATTTTTGTTTTGTAAACCTTATGCAATGTTCGTAGCAAAGGCATTTCCTTATCATTGAAGACACTTTTAAATCGCTTACTATCATTTACTAATCATTGTCTACAATTTTTATAATGTGACTTTCAATTGAATCCACATATGTGTGTGTGTGTGACTGTATATATTACGGTGAATAATTCCTTTGCAGTAGGTATTAACGAATTCTCTGCTTATCGATTTGTAATCTGATTTGATAATCTTTGTCTACATACAATTTTCGGTATAAATAACTCTCTCAGGTTGTGTGTGTGTGTAGTGAAATTGGAATAAAATACCAATGTAATTTTTAGATTATTTTGTATAACTAGTTGTTTTAAAAATTTTACAAAAACATAGTTATTATGATTTCACTTGGAAACAAAACATTTTCCTGTAATACATTGAAGTTGTTGGACCAAAATAGGAAGCTAGCAAGATTTGATTTCTTTTAAACAATTTGATTTTCATAATCTAGAAAATCTCTTTTCATGAAAGATCAATATAAACTACTAAAAATTTTAAACTTAGACAACATGCAAACCAGAGTAGAGTTTTGGTTGACGTAAATGATATTTGTTTTCTGAAATAGACATGTAATGATGAATATTTAATCTTAGAAAAACTATTCTTGTATTTATTTGGTAAAGTAAGGTACTTTCAAGATAGGATGTCGAATGTGGGCTCCGAGAGACGATAGTTTTACTTTTTCTAAAACTATCACTTTTTTTGTATTTTCTTGGCCAAGCTACTATACCATTGAAATAGATGGATTTTGAAAAAGCCTAGATTATGTTATTTATGTCTCTGCCACATCCTTCTTGCAAGAGTTATGTCATTCTAGGTTAGGAATGCATACAGGCAATAGGCACGCATCGAGAGATTCCCTCCTGCTTAAACCGTTCCAGGTTGCTAGGCTCCTTGTGCAGGGTCAGTGCTTTCTTCGAGTTAGGAAGAAACCCAAGGAAGTCAAGTACTTCATGGTTGGGTGGAAAAGGCACCTTAACTACACTCTAGGTCTTGGCTTGCGGAAGATCAGAGGATCATGGCAGTTGAGTTCAGAGATTCTTATGTATATGGATATTTATTTCATTGTATTACTCTTGTATGGCTAGCATAGCTAATTTGTAAAATGTAACTTTACTTTCATTGATATATTGATGCAATATCTTTACTTGTAACATTGAAATAGATGTTTTGTAACACCAAATTAGTGTATGTAAATGGAATTGTAACACTTTTAAGTGTATGGAAAATTTATACTTCATTAATGGAATCTCACTATTTTATAGAGTTATGGATAATTGAAAGTTATAAATGTTATACTTTCCATTTTTGGAATTGAGCATTGCTTTTGTAATACTATTTTTAGTATGTAAGTTTTCTGCACTTTACATTTAGTATCAAAGCGCTAGGTTCAACTCTAGGACCTACGCCTAATTACGCTTTAATGGAATGTTTCAGAGTAATCTAGATGGAAAATCAATTCACTTATTAATGTGGAGGAGGGTCCCGTGGTGATCCAAATGAAAGATTGGATCAGATCCTAGCCATGTTGAGTCGACAAGAGGCCAAGATAAATGGTATAGAATAGGAAATTTGAATAGGCCAACCAAGGCTGAATGCAGGAGGAAATGAGGGTAATAGCAGTGAAGCTCATGAAGAAATCCCTGAGACAGAGAGAAACCCTAGTAAGTAGGAGAAAGTGGTTGAAGAATTGGGTAAAGACCTCAAAAAGGTCACCCTGCCAAAATTTGATGGAAGGACAATTGGGGATGGGGTAGAAGCCTGGATAATTGAGATGGATAAATACTTTTCCCTATGAAATTTATCTAATGA
This sequence comes from Cunninghamia lanceolata, assembly GCA_027924645.1. Taxonomy (NCBI): domain Eukaryota; kingdom Viridiplantae; phylum Streptophyta; class Pinopsida; order Cupressales; family Cupressaceae; genus Cunninghamia; species Cunninghamia lanceolata. The sequence goes on along the minus strand of BSBN01000973.1, from coordinate 1,121,970 downwards.
GACTAAGGCTATATGGGGATTGTATCAACTCACCGATGAAGCTACCACTTGGAGGGATAACAAGAAGGTTGAGAAGCGGCTGTTGCTAGGTGAGGTAACATGGGAGCAGTTTTTGCAATTGTTTAGAAAGAGGTGGCTACCTCAGCTATATTTTGACAAGAAAATGACTGAATTCTAGAATCTCACCCAAGGTAGAATACAGTAACTCAATATTGGGAGAAATTTTCTCATTTGCTCAAGTACATGCCTCAGTATCAGTAGGATGAGAGGTTTTGGATTCACAAATTCATCATGGGGCTTAGGCCTCAAATTGGAGCTGATGTTGACATTCACAACCCTTCCACCATGGATGAGGTTTTTCAAAAAAGCAATCAAGCAAGAACAGAAATTACAACAGGTTGCAAATTACAGGAAAAGCATAGATGCCAAGTATGGTAATAAGAAATCTCAAGGAAACAACCAGAACAATCAGAATCAGAACCATCAAGGCAATAACAATAATAGGCAGATCGAAAATCTCAAGAGGGGAAACAATTCTCAAGACCGCAACGAAGGAAATCAGAATAGCAACAAGAGGACAAACTATAACAATAATAACAACAATAATAGGAGAGATGCTTCAGATAGACCTAGAGCACCCCGCGGTGGTTGCGACACATGTGGTGGTGAGCATTATGCTAGTGTGTGTCCTTAGAGGGGGAATAATCAGAGAAAACAAAAACCAGCATCACATCCATGTGGCAGTAGATAATCGCCAAGCTAATTTTTAGGCTATGCCAATCCAGTGTTTGGGTAAGCTTTTTCGATGCCCTATTTCAATTTTAATTGATACTAGAGCCACAGAGTATTTTGTAGATCCAAATGTTATTTCAAAGTTGTCAGTTAAATGGGGATATATGGAAAACTCATGAAAGGTCTAATATGGAAACCGAGTAGAGAAAATGGTAGAGCATTGTCTAGCCTACAGTGAACTTGAACTTCCTAGTTTTGAGACACAGGTCAACTTGTATGTGGCACCCCTAGGATCATATGATGTAATTCTAGGAATAAATTGTCTTACTGAGCATAAGTCCATTGTAGATTGTGAAGAAAAAATAGTGAAGTGCTTAGATGATCAGGGTAACCGAGTTGAGATTCTTTGTTTAAAAAGACTCTTAGAACTCAGGCAGATTTCTGCCATGCAGCTGAAAAAGGCTAACAGAAAAGGGTGCGCTATTTATGCAATAAAGGTGAGGGACCTTGATAAGTTCTCAGAGTCATCAGATAATGACCATCCCATTCTGAAGGAATTTCAAGATGTATTTCCTGATGAACTAATAGATTTGCCTCTGAAATGGGAATTTGATTTCTTGATTGAATTGTTACCTGGGACTGAGCCTCTGTCAAAGGCACCATACAAGATGAACACAACTGAATTGTATGAGTTGAAGGCACGGTTGCAAGAATTTCTTAACCAAGGATTTATAAGGCCAAGTGTGTCTCCATGGGGAGCACCTGTCATTTTTGTGAAGAAGAAGGATGGTACCTTGAGGTTTTGTATTGATTATAGAATGTTAAACAAGGCCATCATCAAAAATAAATATCTGCTTCCTAGAATTGATGAATTGTTTGACCAGATGAAAGGGGCTAAGGTATTCTTGAAGATTGACCTGAGATCAGGATACCACTAGCTTAGAATAAAAGATGAAGATATTTCCAAGACCACTTTCAGGACTAGATACAGGCATTATGAGTTTACGGTGTTACAATTTGGGCTAACCAATGCCCCAGCAGCTTTTATAAATTTGATGAACAGTATCTTTAGAGATTGCCTAGATGAATTTGTATTGGTTTTTCTGGTTGATATCTTGATATACTCCAAATCAGAAGAAGAGCATGACAGACACCTAAGGATAGTGTTGCAGTGTCTACGGGATCATAAGCTTTTTGAAAAGATGTCAAAATGCACTTTCTACCAAACTAAGGTACACTATTTGGGCCATGTTATTTTAGCTGCCCAAATAGTAGTGGACCCAGATAAGATCAAGGTGATCATGGAGTGGCTAGTGCCACAGAATGTGTCAGAAGTTCATAGCTTTATGGGGCTTGCCGATTACTATAGAAAATTTGTCAAGGGGTTCTCAACAATTGCAGCACCCATCACTACACTCCAAAGAAAGGGAAAGAAGTTTGAATGGAGTGATAAGTGTGAGCAGGCCTTTCAATTTTTAAAGAAGAAACTTACTTCTGCACCTATCCTGATTGTGCCGGACCAAAATGGGCACTTCACAGTGATTACAGATGCATCAGGAGAGGGTGTAGGAGCAGTTCTTATGCAGGACGAACAGGTGGTAGCATACAAATCTAGAAAATTGAATCAGCATGAACTAAACTATGCACCACACCATTTGGAGTTGGATGCCATAGTGCAACACTTCAAATGTGGAGGCACTATCTTTTGGGAAAGCCATTCAAACTGAAAACAAACCATTTGGGACTTTAGTATATATTTACTGAACCCAACCTGAATGCTTGACAGAGACAATGGTTGGAGTTCTTGAGTGAATATAATTTTGGCATTGAGTATATAAAAGGAAAAGAAAATAGAGTAGTAGATGCCCTAAGTCGGAGGAGACATCTTGTAGCCATTATCAGTGTGAAATCAAATTTTAAACAGTAGGTGATTTAGGCATTACTGGGAGATGAGCATTATGATAGGGTGAAACAAGCCCTAGAGAAGGATAATTCAAATCATAGATTTGATGGATACATATTTGAGTCTCGTGGACTCTTGAGATATTAGGGACAGATGTATGTTCCTAACTCAGCAAAGTTGAGAGGACTAGTACTAGAAGAATTTCACAATGCACCTTATTCAGGACACCCCGGTGTAACAAAAATGATAGAGGGATGCAGGCCATTATATTTCTAGCTAGGACTTAGGAGGGATGTTACTGCTTTTGTAGCCCAATGTTTAGAATGCCGGCGAGTTAAGGTTGAGCATGTACATCCGACAAGACTTCTTTACCCACAGGGGGTGCCAAAATATAAATGGCAGGTAAACACTATGGATTTCATTCAGGGGCTGCCTATGACCAAGACCAGACATGATGTCATCTTGGTTGTGGTTGATAAATTGATGAAGGTAGCTCACTTCATTCTTGGGAATCTTAAGGATGGATCAATGGTTTTAGCGAAGAAGTTTGTGCAGGAGATTTTTTGATTGCACAGAGTGCCAGAAATGACCATCTCTAATCGTGACACTCAGATGACCTCTAGATTTTGGACTAACTTGTACGCTTCTTTGGGGACAAAATTGAACTTTAGTTCAGTGTATCATCCTTCGACTGATGGATAGACGGAGAGGGTGAACCAGGTAGTAGAGGATCTCCTTAGAATGTACTACATGGATCAACAACATAAGTAGGAGGAGTATCTACCTTTAGTAGAATTTGCTTATAATAACTCATATTACACCTCTTTAGGAATGGCACCTTTTGAGGCTTTGTATGGCGTACACCTATCAGCTAGGATAAGGTGGAAGACATGATTGTCATTGGGCCAAAGATGTTGAGAGAGATGGAAGATCAGATGAAGCTAATCAAGGAAAAGTTGAAATAGGCTTCAGATCATTAGAAGAGCTTTGTAGATAGGAACAAAACCTTTAGACAATTCTCAGTTGGAGATAAGGTCTTTTTGAGGGTGTGACCACAGAAAAGTTCTATCTCTTTTGGAAAGGGGTCTAAACTTGCCCCTAGATATGTTGGGCCATTTGATGTCTTGGAGGTTATCAATCCAGTTGCTTATAGGCTTGCTCTACCACCGACTCTATCCTGGATATATAATATCTTCCATGTTTTTGTGCTTAAGCCGTATCATCCAACGGCTTCTCATATTCTTGACTGGTGTGCATTGCAGGTTCAGGATCCAGGGGTGGTGCTAGTGGAGCCCACCAAGATTTTGGAGAGGTGCAACATTAAGTTGTGGAACCACAATGTGGAGCAGTATGGGGTCCAGTGGGACCAGTATTCGGTAGACAATGCCACCTGGGAGAATGTGGAAGATATTGATAGATCATTCCCACATTTTAGATTTTAGCATATTTTCATTATTACATATGATGACTTTTTTTATGTTATTGATATTGGTTGTATGAGACCTTTTTATGTAGATGTCTTGTAATAAGACATCGAGATGATGTCTCTTCCAAGTGGGGAAGGATGTCACGTCTCAAAATTTGATGCTTTTTGAACTTACTTTATGAGGAATTGAATTATGGATGATTATGTGTGGTTGAATAAATATTATGACTATTTTGAAAGATGAAATAAGTAAGTGAATAATATATTGTGGAAAAGATGAATTGAAAAGAATATTATTTTATTCAAGTTATTTTAAAATGATAAATTATGGTGCTTCGGCTATTTGGACACTAACCTATTAATGGAAAATCTGAGTTTTCATGAGTTGCAGGTTGTCAAAGACAAGGGTGTGGTTAAGGTAGAGGAGGTTAGCAGCTTGGCAGGGTTAGGATGGAGGGAACTCTCTCACACACACTCAATTAATTAATTATGATTGCTTCTTATTTTATTTGCAAGGAAAATAATTGATATGCTATAGTTGTTTGTTTAATTAATTGTTAGATTAATATTAATTTCTTTTGGGGGAAAATAAAAATAGTTTTTAAATCATTTATTGATTATATTTGAAATTAGAGTTAGTATTTATTAATAAGTGTGATGCAAGATAATAAATCTTATTATCTATTTAATATTGCTATATTTGTTAAATTAGAATAAACTTAGAAAGAAAGCAAGATTTTAGAAACAAAAGAATGAGAAAGAAAACAATAAAACAATAGGAAAATAGAAAAAAAAAGACTTATATTTAGAAAATAAAGCACGAAACAAAGCAAAACAAAAAGGGAGAGAGAAAATAATAAAAAGAGGAGAATGACCCCCATTCTCTCATTCTCTCAACATTCATTCTTTCTTTCTTTCTTTCATCCACAACTTCAATATTTGAGAAAATAAAAGAAAAATAGGAACAGTGAATAGAAGATTGGTGGTTTAGCAAGGAATCAAGAAAGGAAAAGAAGATCGAGGAAAGGATAAATAGCAAAACTAGCTTCAAGTGTTGTGAAGGATAAATTTACTAGATTCCATTTCTATTTAGTTAATTGTTGTAGTTGGAATAATTTATTATGAGTTTGTCTTGTAAAAACTGTATACCTCTATGTGAATTTGATAGTATACTACTATTATTATATTAAATTGTGGCTATGGCTATTAACCTAATATTAAATGTATTCTATAGAAATTTATTACATATATATTCATATATTTACATATAAACATATATACAGAAAACTATATATATATATATATGAAGAATTAAAAAATATATATTAACTGACTATAATAAACAACAGTGAAATTAAGAAAATTATATATACAAATCGCATGTGTTAAAAGTATTTGATTTCAATGAAATTTATTGTCGTTATTGATTTAAGAAGTTTTATTAAAAAAGAAAAGGAAACGGCATTATGGCTGTGAGTATGCTCCTTAAGAGGGGTGTGGGGAGGACGTCGACCCTCCCCACAGGCATAAAGCCTATGGGGATGGCTGACGCCATCCCCACCAAAACCATTGTGTGTAATTTTTGTTTTGTAAACCTTATGCAATGTTCGCAGCAGATGCATTTCCTTATCGCTGAAGACACTTTTAAATCACTTATTGTCATTTAATAATCATTGTCTACAATGTTTATATTGTGACTTTTGATTGAATCCACATATGTGTGTGTGTGTGTGTGTGATTGTATATATTATGGTGAATAATTCCTTTGCAGTAGGTATTAAAGAATTCTCTTCTTATCAATTTGTGATCTGATTTGATAATCTCTGTCGGCATACAATTTTCGGTATAAATAACTCTCTCGGGTAGTGTGTGTATATATATATGCCAATAATAAATATTAATTGCAAATTGGTAAATTGGTATATATGTATATACATCAAAACTAAACATTTAGTTGTTGCAAGTTAATATTTTATATGAGTATATATATATATATATATATTGAAATTGCAATTAAATACCAATGTAATTTTTAGATTATTTTTGTATAACTAGTTGTTTTGAAAATTTTACAAAAACATAGTTATTATGATTTCACTTGGAAACAAAACATTTTCCTGTAATACATTGAAGTTGTTGGATTGAAATAGGAAGCTAGCAAGATTTGATTTCTTTTAAACAATTTGATTTTCATAATCTAGAAAATCTCTTTTCATGAAAGATCAATATAAACCACTGGAAATTTAAAACTTAGACAACATGCAAACCAAAGTAGAGTTTGGTTGACGTAAATGATATTTGTTTTCTGGAATAGACATGTAATGATGAATATTTAATATTAGAAAAACTATTCTTGTATTTATTTGGTAAAGTAAGGTGCTTTCGGGAGACGACGCTGAATGTGAGCTCCAAAAGATGATTGTTTTATTTTTTTCTAAAACTATCACTTTTTTTGTATTTGCTTGGCCAAGCTACTGTACCATTGAAATAGATGGATTTTGAAAATCCTAGATTATGTTATTTATGTCTCTGCCACATCCTGCTGACAAGAATTATGTCATTCTAGGTTAGGAATGCACACAGGCAACAGGCACGCATCAAGAGATTCCCTCCTGCTTACACCATTCCAAGTTGCTAGGCTCCTTGTGCAGGGTCGGTGCTTTCTTTGAGTTAGGAAGAAACCCGAGGAAGTCAAGTACTTCGTGGTTGGGTGGAAAAAGCACCTTAACTACACTCTTGGTCTCAACTTGCAGAAGATCAAAGGATCACGGCGATCGAGTTCAGAGATTCTTATGTATATGGATATTTATTTCATTGTATTACTCTTGTATGGCTAGCATAGCCAATTTGTAAAATGTAACTTTAGTTTCATTGATATATTGATGCAATATCTTTACTTGTAACATTGAAACAAATGTTTTGTAACACCAGATTGGTGTATGTAAATGGAATTGTAACACTTTTAACTGTATGGAAAATTTATACTTCATTAATGGAATCTCACTATTTTATATAGTTATGGATAATTGAAAGTTATAAATGTTATACTTTCTATTTTTGGAATTGAGCATTGCTTTTGTAATACTATTTTTAGTATGAAAGTTTTCCGCACTTTATACGAGAACCCTATCTAGTCTAACTTGTAGCAAATTACTTCCCTTTCTCTAATTGGACCATGTAAACCAGTGTCCTTAAACATCAAGATCAATGAGGCCTTCTTTGTTGGGGAAATCTGCCAGGTCCGCCATGCTGTCAATGTAATCAAGTATACCACCACTTTTTTCTAAGGGGTAGACGGGGGTGTTAAAGTCTCCAGCCAACATCCAACAACCCCTACAATCCTTTTCTATAAGGGATGAGAGATAATCCCATAGTTCCCTTCTGGAGTTCCTCTGATTAGGAGCATAGATGTTAGCAAGGTTCCAAGAATTGATGTTTGACTCTATTCTAATAGCAAGACAATTTTTACTTTTATCGATTAGACTTCCTTTGACATCATTATTGTTCCACATAGTGATGATACCCCCAGAAGCTCCTAAGGCATCACTAATATAGTAGTCAGCATTAGCCCAGATATTCATAGCAATGGATTGGAAAACTTCAATCTTCATTTTGACTTCCTGGAGCAACAGAATATCCACTTTATTGTCATAGATACAGCTCTTGACTAAGAATTGCTTGTGAGGGTTGTTAAGCCCCCTGATATTCCAAGAGAGGATTCTCATTTATCTGGGGCCTTCTTGGAGCCAAGCTCCAAGGTCCTCTGCCTTCCCATAGTGATATCCTTGTTGATCGCTTTCTGTCTAGTTACCCTCTGGGAAGGCCTACTAGCTTTGGTATCCACCCCAACATCTATATACTCTTCTTATTATGACCTTTACCTTTCTTCTTGGCAGTGGTCCAGCCTTCAGAATCAGTGATGCTAGAGCCTACCCCAAGGGTTAGGTTAAGGGTTTTACTGCTTGGGGAAGGAAACCCCTAAACCAAGATATTATTTCCTTCAATTCTAGTTGGACTTTCGATTCTTTTGAATATAGAATCACCATCTAAAACTTCATTAGATGTCGCCCCATTCACTCCTTGAACTTCTTTGTTGGGGATATCCCCTCAGTGAAACTCACCCTCCTCCAAACCACAATCCTGCAAGAGAGTCATATCCCCCAACTTAGGGAGACCTAAGATACTAGGGGAATGGCTAGTCACATGCTCCTCATGACTAGGGGTAGAATGACCCTGATCTTTCATCATCTCCTGAGAGAGGACACTCACATTTTTGTCATTCCTAGCCCCTCCTTTCCCTTTGTGAGGGGAGTTGATAATGTTCAAAAAATCTTCCTTAAAGGGGTACTCCTCCTTGACTCCAATGACTTGATTTTCTAAGTCTGTAGGGACTTTCTTAGCTTTGCACTGGGAAACCAGGTGTTCTTTTTTATTACAATTTTGACAGAAGCTGGTGGAGTTTTCATACATAATGGGTTGAACCCATTGACCAAACTTGGATTCTAATGTAATGTTGTTAGGAAGAACTTTGTTGATATCAACACTAACACGGAATCTAGCAAACACTAACTTGGATTTGTTTTTGGTAGTGTTGTCAAGCGCAATGAAGTGGCCAAAGGAGTTGGCTATCTAAATAAAAATCTCCTCATCCCAGTACTCCAAAGGGCAGCCCAGGAGTTTGACCCAGATAGGCATAGTTCTATTAAGATCAATAGTAGCATCAAAGCCTGGCTTCCATTTGCATAGTGAAAGGCTATGCTTTCCATACATCCAGGGATTCCCAGCTAAAATAGTTGTAAGGTCCACTCTGGTTGTGAACTTAAAGAGAAATGTCCCTCCATCCATAGCACTAATGGTCACACTGCCCTTCACCTTCCATTTGGCATCCACCCACTTCCTAACCAGATCAATGTTTGGTCTAAAGGAAAAGAAACTTTCCCACCAAAACATGCTCCATAGTAGAGACTATTATTTCCATGGTTATGTCTGGAAAGCTTAATCACCAAACCATCCACGGTTTCATGAAGATGGGGAAAAGCCTGTGGACAATCAAAATCCTCCCCCTAAAGGGCATTTTTCTAGGCCTTGGAACCCAATACCTTGTCCTACAGCACATGGTCAAAGGAGCCCAGCGCCTTATCTATAGTCATGTGGTCTGAGAGGTTTGGAATCCTGTCCTGATTCACGGGGTCAAAACCACCACCCAAAGGAAGCCCAGGGCTTACCAATACCAAAGGGGAGGGAATGAGAGGGGTAGGGGGTCCCCTCAAGTCCCCTACAACCATGAACAAATTCAAAAACAAAACGAGCAGGAAAGCAGTTGCAGAGCGGGAGCGAGAGCTATATTTTCTAGTTTTGAACCATTGTTATTTTTAGAGTTTTTTGAAGAAATAATAGGGAAGTAATTTAGGGTTAGTTGTGTTGGTTTTTTCCCAGACTGGATGCTTACTCCCAGATTTCCCTACAAGGTAGCCATCAATGATCAACAGGATCTCTGGGCCAGGGGCCAACAGTGTAGGAGATAGACTCTATATTTTATCTCCTCTTCTTCTTCAGGCTCTGCAAAACCTAGGGGGGTATTCCCTACTCAACATCCATGAGGATATACATACAAGGCTAGGATGCTGACAGAAAGCAGATAAGTCCTCCTGTAAGTAGACCAAAACTGAAAGATAAGAGCAAAGGGGCTAGCTTTGGGCCTATTTATAGTTGTAGACAGAGGACTGAGGATCCTAAAACTAATTCTAATGTCTTAATGGTTGTTCTAGATTTTGATTTTGATTTTGGATGCAAAGCTGGATATGGTTGTAACACAAACACAAAGCAAGATTGGTGCCTATCCAGGGCCTGGAGTCAGTAGACATACACCTGTGAATGATCAGCACGAATAGCTAAAACTAGATTTCAGGGGGATGCATATGATACCTGCCTTACAGATATCTCCCAATACAGAGTGTTAAGCTATCTATACTTATGGCATCCCTATTACAGTATACCCTTCCCAATATTCAATCTGAAAATAGTTTAATCTACCCCTTGAGCAGAAGTTAAAAGATCAGACATTCAACACAGGAATTCTATGTTCTAGAATCTTAGACATTCCTTGAATACCTAGACTCAGAAGAAAGATACATGCAATACTGGAGACAGAATTAACAAAACACATGCCTACATAGCATTTCTCATATAAAATTAACCATGAAATCAGTGGATTCATGCAAAAACATACAACAGGAGATACATAAACTCACAAGTTTTTATGGACAGAGCAGCCAAAACAAACTCTATTGTGTTACAGCGCCAAATATTCGACTTTCAACAACCAAAAAATGGTAACACAATCTGCTTATATCAGCCAGATAGTGTACCATAAGCAATTAATTACATGGCAAAAATATCAAGATTCGCCAGATACAAATCCCACCAAGGAATGGCGCTCAAAAATATTAATGCAGCAGACAAAGAGGGGCCTCGAGCCATGCGCCGCCATCTGAAAGTCTTCATCCTCGATCAGGCAACTTCACTGTTTGTACCGTCGCCCATACCCCTGCACTATCACCATTGATGGCTCAACTACCCGCAACCAACAGGAAAAACACCGCAGTGTTCAAAAAGAAATTCCCGCCAAAACATGCTTCGCTCAAAGTTTGAAAATACACAGGGGAATAATCCCACATGCATGGTGAGGAGATCACATCAGTAGTTCATAAACATGGTTCCACACATGATAGGTGTCGAGCGTTTTGCCACGCTCGACACACAACCCTTCGCCAAATACCCATCGCTGTGATACAAACCATCGGCCAACTCCATAATTCTCCTACCGACCACACTAGTCTCACTGATGCAAAACTATGTACTTCACCTCCCCAAGCCTCCGTCGGCCAGACCACTACCATCGAAGCATCCAGAAAACCTCTGGCCGACCCACCAAGTCTCACTGATGCCTACATTGCAACTCCATCATCAGCCAGACCAGAATTATCGGGCAAACATCTCAAACCTATGCCGACACCTGCCATCATGCCGATGAACCATGGCCTCATCCTTCCGTCGGCCAAACATATGTCGATGATACCATCGGCTAGACACCACTCCATCAGTGAACCCCTCGCCGTCATACCCGATAGCCTCCATCATGCCGATGGCAAATCTCCATCAGTGAGAACAACACAAAAGTCACCCCGACATGCCGAACATCAATTCCCCTATCGGCCAGACCTCCCTCTGTCAGTCTAGCATAAAATTACTTCGCCGATGAAGAGCATTACACCGATGAACACCTCCCTACCACCAACCTGATCGCCAAGAAGCCTGCGAAGTCATGCCGATGGGCAAGAAGATATAGGGTTCAAATGAAGAAACCCTCTAATCATGAAAAATCAACCTCCAGGTCAAAATGAGTACCAACACTGGCTCCGAATGGGGACGTGCAGGTGAAAACCTGCAGTGAGAACCAGATCTCCGGACAGACTAGGCAAAAAGCCAAAAAAGCATGAACTATATAGAATATTTACACTATATATATTTTTACAAATGTGCACAGGGACAGGCCATCTATGCAAAATAAAACTTAAGGAATTGGCCATGCACAGGCAATTCCAAAACTTCACCATCTAGGCCCTGGAGGAAATAAGAGTCCTCCCCATGAGTACTGCAAATTTGATATGGGCCCATCCATAAGGGTTCAAATTTACCATGTTTACCCTTGTCCTGATTTTTTACATTCCATACAAGCACCAGATCATTGACCTGAAACTTCCTTTTTGTAGCTCTCCTATCAAACAGATATTTCACATCTTGTTGTCTCTTGAGATTAATCCGGTGTGCTTTCCTTCTGTTCTCATCCAGTGCAACTAGCTGATTCACTCTTTCTATCATGGAGTCTTCAATCTCCTCATCATTTTCCTGGATGAATCTGTAAACTGGTAGGAGATTGTTTATGGGCAATCTGGCTGATGCACCATATACTAGCTCAAAGGGTGACATTCCAATAGCCTTTTTTACTGTCACTCTGTCAGCCCATATTGCTAACTTTAATTTTGAGTCCCAAGCTCTCTTGTTCTTGTCTAGTATCCTCTTGATAATTTTCATGATGCTTTTATTGCTTGATTCTGCTTGACCATTCCCTTGTGGGTGGTATGATGATGCATATGATAGATTGATCCCATACCTATTGCAAAAATCAACAATTTCACCTGATCTAAAGCACATAGCATTATCAGTGACTATCTTGAATGGTACTCCAAACCTAATGATAATATTTTCCAGTATGAAATCTGTCACCACCTTACTTGTAGCTCTCTTAGTTGGAATGGCCTCAATCCATTTGGTAAAGTAATCAGTTGCCACTAAAATCCAACTGTGTCCCCCACTTGACTTATCTGCAATTTCCCCTATGAAGTCAATTCCCCATTGCTGAAATGGAGCATCCACTATTACAGTTCTGAGGGGTAAAGCACCATCATATCTCAATTTTCCTAAGAATCTTTGGCAAGGGTCACACTTCCTCACTAACCTTTGTGCATTTGAAAAGAGAGTGGGCCACCAATATCCTACTCTGAGAGTCTTATGAGCTGTTGTTTGAGCAGTATAATGTCCACCACACAATCCTTTATGCATATCAATCAGAACATTGTTAGCGACATCCTCATCCACACATCTCAGCAGCACACCATCAGGGTTTTTCCAGTATAGCTCACCTTGAACAATAACATACCTAATTGCATGTAACTTTAAAGTCCTCTTTTGACTGTCACTGAAATGGGAAGGACAATTCAGATTTTGCAAGTAGTAGATAATATCCTTGTACCATTTAGATCTTGATACATTTACATTCTCATTTTGGACTGCATTAACTTGGCATGCTTCCAAGTTTGACTGTGCCATCATCTTGGCTAATCCTTGTCCTCTTACCAACCTGGTAATTTGTATGTCTATGTTGAACTCTTGCAGTTTGTTTATCCATCTGCACCTTCTTCCGGTCACCTCCTGTTGAGTAAATATGTCTTTGACTGCTGCATGAGGTACATATGCAATTACATGTGATCCTACGAGGTATGGTCTGAAACTTTTGATGGCTCTGACTAGTGCATATGCCTATTTTTCTATAATATCATACTTCAACTCAGAAGCCTGCAAGGACATACTGAAGAAAGCTATGGGCTGTTCAAAACCATCTTCATTTTTTTGTAGCAAACATGCAGCAACAGTGTGAAAGGAAGCAAATGAAAATACTTGGAATGGCCTAGAAAAATCAGGAGATTTAAGAACAGGGGCCATCTTGATTGCCTCTTTGATACTCTAAAATGATTCTATTGCTTCACTTTCCTAGTGGACAGTGGCATCCTTCTTCATCATTTTGGAAATGTTCCTTGTGGTTTCTGCAAAGTTGGGAACAAATCTCCTAACAAAATTTATCTGTCCAAAGAAGGACTGAACTCCTTTTACAGTTTTGGGCATTTGAATTCTGTCAATAGCAGCCACTCTTTCTGGATCTATCCTAACTCCATCCTTGGAAACAATGTGCCCTAGGAGTTTTCCTTCAACCACCCCAAAAGCACACTTCTTTGGATTTAAAGAAATGCCATACTCTAGTGCTCTTATGAAAATCTGCTCTAGATGCAAACAATGTTGCTCTTCCTTCTTTGAATATGCAGTCAGATCATCTTGATACACAGCTAGGATTGAATCAATCAACCCTACAAAAGCAACATCCATTGCTCTTTGAAATGTAGCACCTGCATTTGTTAGTCCGAAGGGCATTATAACATACACATAAGTTCCCCATGGAGTGGTGAAGGCAGTCTTATACTGTTCTGATTCCTTTACCTTCACATGATTATAACCTGAAAATCCATCCATCATGGATAAGAGTTCACAACCAGTCACTCTCTGCAACATAGCTTCCATATTAGGCAGTGGATAGTTATCCTTTAAAGAGGATACATTCAAGTTCCTGAAATCAACACAAAGCCTAATATCACCGTTCTTTTTTCTGACTGGGACAAGGTTAGACACCCAAGTTGAATGTCTGATTGGCACAATTATTCCAACTTCCCTAAGCTTTTTAAGTTCTTCTTGCATCTTAGGAGATAAGGTAGGATTAATAGGTCTTTGCCTCTGTCTGAATGGCTTAGCTCCAAGCTTCAATGCGATCTCATGCTGGAATAAATCTTCCCTATAGGCTTTTAGGTCCTCATATGACCAAGAAAAAACATGTTTATACCTTTTCAGTAATGCAATTAGCATACTCCTGATGTGTGGTTTGAGCTGTTTACCAATGTATACCTTCTTGGGGGCCTGAGATGTCCCCAAATTTATCTCTTCTAAATCTTCCTTATTTGTGGGAGATGTCCTTGTGACCAATTTGTCTCTACTGTCAAAAGCTCTTTTCAAAGCTACTAACCCTCTAGGGATTTTATTAGTCTTCAATTGAATTATCTCTTTCCCCACAAGAGTTTCTTTTCCATCTATGGTTTCTACAAAAGCTTGGAAATCAATTTCTTGATTCTCAAATTCATCTATGCAGTGCAAAAATTTTAACAAGTCCCTATCATCATCAAACACTTGCCAACTGCATATATTTTTTGGTACTGCAGGCCTGATTTTAACTTCTATATTTGTAACATCTAACAGAGTGATGTCATCTGGCCTTATTGCAACATTAGCTAAGAAATCAGCCATAACATTCTTTGATCTCTCTACCCAACCTATTGAAAATGCATCAAATAGTTCAATGGTATCCCAAACAGCATGCTTATACTGTTTCAATCTTTTGTTTTTTGAAGCATATCTATCTCTAATTTGGGATACAATTAGCTCAGAATCCCCAAATACTCTTAGCATTTTGATTCCATGTTTGAGAGCTATATTTAGGCCTAAGATTAAAGCCTCATATTCTGCAATGTTGTTTGTGCAAACAAATCTCAACAAGAAAGAGAATTTGAGGAGCTTACCATTTGGAGACAAGAAAACAACTCCAGCTCCAGAGCCTTCTTTGCACATGCTCCATCAAAATACATGGTCCATAAACCTTGCTGGTCCAGCTCTTTAATGCAAACATTTTTCTCTTTATCTTCTCTATCATCTGAGACAACCTTGAAGTTATCACAGTCAGTGTTTACAAAGCATATCTGTTCCTCTGCTTCTTGGTCTTCCACTGTCTCTGATGATCTTTGTTCTCTGATTAGCTTAACATCCCTGCCATTCATTGGAATCATGGCATATGACAGGTCCAGCTGCATACTTCCACCAATTAGTGCAGCCCATCTTCTTGACAGCAACATACCATACTGTGGCTTGATGTCAACCACCATTATATTCATTTTATATCTTTTTTCAGGAAATGCTGCTAGTTTGAAATCTACATCCTTCATGATTCCAATAACTGGTACCTCTCTGGCATCCATAGCATAACATTTTCCACATGCCTTGTTAATTTTCAATCCAGCTTGTTGCATGACGGCTAAAGGCATGACATTTGTAGATGCTCCAGAGTCAAGCATACAATTTCTGATTATTTTTCCATTTATAACCAGGGATACATAAAATGGTTCCACTTGTGAAGGACACTTTGTCATAGTCACTCCTACAGAAACCTCAGGAGCCTCATCTTCTTCATTACATATGACATGTTTGTCACCCTGGATCTGAACATTTTGTTTAGCTTGAAAAGGCACCCCTGAAATTAGGGATACTGTCCTATTCTTGATCTCTTCAACCTTCATCAGTTCCATAAGTGGAACAGAGACTTTTACCTGGGAGAGGACTTGAGCTATATCAAATGGAGCATAATTTTGTATAACAGTTGTAGCTTGCTCCACAATCTTGTTTTTATCCTGAGCTGATTTAGCTTTTACTTTCATAGTTCCCTGATCATCATTCTTGTCTGGGGAACCTTCACTTTGATCTTCAGCTTGGGGGATTCTATTTTCTGGTCCTTGAGATTCATGACCTATTCTTTGTCTAAAATTCTATTTATTATTAACCCACTGCCTCTTTTGTGATTCAATCCCCTTATGACCATGCAGTGGCTGACCTGCAGAAATACCTTCTGGCTGATGTGGACTGCTTACTTGACTTTTACCTCTGAGATTGTAGTTGCTTTTGACTTGGGCAACTGCTGCAGCTGTGAAGGCCCTAATTTCTTCATCA
Organism: Cunninghamia lanceolata; assembly: GCA_027924645.1. Classification (NCBI taxonomy): domain Eukaryota; kingdom Viridiplantae; phylum Streptophyta; class Pinopsida; order Cupressales; family Cupressaceae; genus Cunninghamia; species Cunninghamia lanceolata. The sequence goes on along the minus strand of BSBN01000973.1, from coordinate 1,105,753 downwards.
GAAGGTCGTTGTAAGTTACTCAAAAAATTGTGTGAGCTCTGAGCATACACATAGCTCTCTTCATTACCTTCATCATAAAATTCCTGTTGACAGGCCTGAATTCCATTATCTGTACTCTCATCAGCATCATAAACGGGGTATCCATTGTTTGTGGACATCATATTAACATCATCATCTTGCACATAATGTGGTTCATTGCATTCATTACAAGATGTAGCATTATCACACAAGGACTGAGCAATCATACACTGTAACTATGAATGTGGCATCTGACAAATTATACACCATGGAGTATCATCAACAATATTTATAGCTTTCTTTAGAGGATCAGGAGTTTCTTTGACATGTTGAGCTCTCTGATTTGTGTTGTTGTGTGGGAATATAGACTTACCATTATGCCAATTGGTATTATAAGGCATATCATGCAATGATGGTCTCCTTTCCTGCCTTTGGTAGACTTGCCTATCAGGACCTATCCCTTTTTCACTTCTAGCTAGTCTATAACTTAGGTCCTTAACAACATTTGCCAATTTGTCTATCTTATCTTCAGGGGCAGACGTATTACCTTGAGTGTTCTGAGGCTTGTTTGGATTCTGCAGAATTTTCACATCATCCCTTCTGTTTGTCTTGCCTGATGCTTTCCTGTTGTTCTTGATATTCACTGCAATTCTGAAAGCATCCCTGATAGTAGCAGGACTTTTATCTCTTAATCCATATGCAGTTTTTGCATCAAAGGCATTGATATACAATATTATGCACATAGGTTCATTAGGCCTCATGTGATGTGGCAATTTGTTCAACACTTTAGTAAGTCTTGCATTAAAATCTGCAACCTGCTCAGTTGACCCTTTAGTGATACTGGTAAACTCATTTACAAAAAAGCTAGGGTCAGTTTTGTCACCATATTGCGCCTTGAACATCCTTTTAAAATCATCCCATGATGAAATACTCCGGTCAGGCAGATTCTTATACCATTCCTTAGCCTCATCAACCAAAGATTGCATGAATGACTTCATGAAAACATCCTCATGTTCAACCTCAAAGTTATCCATGACATTTTGAAAATCTTTTAGATGATCTTCTCCTGACACTGTGTTGTTTCCTAAAAATTTAGGCACTTGCAGCCTTAGATGCTTGTCAATGGGATTAGGATACCCAGGAATACATCAAACACCAACTGTCTGAACCTATCTAGCTGCATGGGCTATCTATCAAACTGATTAACATTGATGTTTCTGTTTGCATTCTGGTTTCTTACATTGTTCAGTGGTATCCTAGCATCATTCACATTTTGTCTTTGATCATTATGTTGATATTGCACTTCATTTCTCTGTTGATGTCTCTGCACATTTGCATTCTGAAGGGTAGGGATTGAATTATTTTGGGCAGTCCTTAAAGCTTGCACTTTCTGCCTCATGTCATCTCTGATTTTCATGGCTTGCAGATATTCTAGTTCTACTCTCAGATTTCTGATTTCTTCAACTAACTGTTCTTCTTTAGGCATAGAGGTAGACGGTCTCATACCATTCTGGTCATCATCTTCATCATCCCTTAGAGACTCTGCCTCTTCAAATCTGTCACTAGGGTCTAGAAATGGGCGTTCTTGGAACACTTCTGACCTCATTCTCACACTACCACCCTATTGCCTCTCATATGCACCCTGAATATCAGCTTCTGCATTTGAAAAGTAAGGCACATGCTGTCCTGATGGCCTAGGGTTATCTTGAATATCATCATTTTTTCTGGGGGAACCCTCATGACTGACTGAGACAGCTCCCTTTCTTCTGTACATCATTCTTCTTGTTACTGGTAACTCTTCAAATAAAGGATTTTGTTGGGATCTTCTCCCCTGCATATAAATTTTACTTTGACCGGTTGGGAGATTACTTCGGAGTCGCCACCTATTACTAGGAACTAGGAACTATTTTCTTTTTGTAAACTAGGGTTCTTTCACAAATTCCCCAGCGGAGTCGCCAATTTCTATTGGTGACTCGGATGGGTCACAAGATATAACACTTTTTCATCAATTTTCTCCCCAGTAGAGTCACCAATTTCTGTTGGTGACTCGGATGGGCACACAGATATTTCACTAGGGAGGACAAAAATAAGAATTTTCAAATCACCGTCCCCAGCGGAGTCGCCAATTTCTGTTGGTTTTTTCCCAGACTGGATGCTTACTCCGAGATTTCCCTACAAGGTAGCCATCAATGATCAACATGATCTCTGGGCCAGGGGCCAATAGTGTAGGAGATAGACTCTATATTTTATCTCCTCTTCTTCTTCAGGCTCTGCAAAACCTAGGGGGGTATTCCCTACTCAACATCCATGAGGATATACATACAAGGCCGGGATGCTGACAGAAAGCAGATAAGTCCTCCTATAAGTAGACCAAAACTGAAAGATAAGAGCAAAGGGGCTAGCTTTGGGCCTATTTGCAGTTGTAGACAGAGGACTGAGGATCCTAAAACTAATTCTAATGTCCTAATGGTTGTTCTAGATTTTGATTTTGATTTTGGATGCAAAGCTGGATATGGTTGTAACACAAACACAAAGCAAGATTGGTGCCTATCCAGGGCCTGGAGTCAGTAGACATATACCTGTGAATGATCAGCATAAATAGCTAAAACTGGATTTCAAGGGGATACATATGATACCTGCCTTATAGATATCTCCCAATACAGTGTGTTAAGCTATCTATACTTATGGCATCCCTATTACAGTATACCCTTCCCAATATTCAATCTAAAAACAGTTTAATCTACCCCTTGAGCAGAAGTTAAAAGATCAGACATTCAACACAGGAATTCTATGTTCTAGAATCTTAGACATTCCTTGAATACCTAGACTCAGAAGAAAGATACATGCAATACTGGAGACAGAATTAACAAAACACATGCCTACATAGCATTTCTCATATAAAATTAACCATGAAATCAGTGGATTCATGCAAAAACATACAACAGGAGATACATAAACTCACAAGTTTTTATGGACAGAGCAGCCAAAATGAACTGTATTGTGTTACAGAGCCAAATATTCGACTTTCAACAACCAAAAAATGGTAACACAATCTGCTTATATCAGCCAGATAGTGTACCATAAGCAATTAATTACATGGCAAAAATATCAAGATTCGCCAGATATAGATCCCACCAAGGAATGGCGCTCAAAAATATTAATGCAGCAGACAAAGAGGGGCCTCGAGCCATGCACCGCCATCTGAAAGTCTTCATCCCTGATTAGGCAACTTCACTGTTTGTACCGTCGCCCATACCCCTGCACTGTCGCCATTGATGGCTCAACTACCCGCAACCACCAGGAAAAACACCGCAGCGTTCAAAAAGAAATTCCCGCCAAAACATGCTTCACTCAAAGTTTGAAAATACACAGGGGAATAATCCCACATGCATGGTGAGGAGATCACATCAGTAGTTCATAAACATGGTTGCACACATGATAGGTGTCGAGCATTTTGCCACGCTCAACACATAACCCTTCACCAAATACCCATCGCTGTGATACAAACCATCGGCCAACTCCATAATTCTCCTGCCGACCACACTAGTCTCACCGATGCAAAACTACGTACTCCACCTCCCCAAGCCTCCGTTGGCCAGACCACTACCATCGGAGCATCCAGAAAACCTCTAGCTGACCCACCAAGTCTCACCGATGCCTACATCGCAACTCCATCATCGGCCAGACCAGAATTATCGGGCAAACATCTCAAACCTACGTCGACACCTGCCATCATGCCGATGAACCATGGCCTCATCCTTCCGTCGGCCAAACATACGCCGATGATACCATCGGCTAGACACCACTCCATCGGTGAACCCCTCGCCGTCATACCCGATAGCCTCCATCATGCCAATGGCAAATCTCCATCGGTGAGAACAACACAAAAGTCACCCCGACATGCCGAACATCAATTCCCCTATCGGCCAGACCTCCCCCTGTCGGTCTAGCATAAAATTACTTCGCCGATGAAGAGCGTTACACCGATGAACACCTCCCTACCACCAACCTGATCGCCAAGAAGCCTGCGAAGTCATGCCGATGGGCAAGAAGATATAGGGTTCAAATGAAGAAACCCTCTAATCATGAAAAATTAACCTCCAAGTCAAAATGAGTACCAACAAGTTGTACAAAAAAATGAGAAGATTATACATTTCATCTATCTCACTTTCCAATGCAAATATTTGATTATCAATATTTAATTTTACTATAATATAATATAAATATAAAAACATTATAAATTTCTAAAATCAATATTTTAATATAAATTTTATTATTAATATATATAATGAATAAAAATTAAATAATCATATTAATATGAATATTATATTAATATGAATATAACATAATAAAGTAAATTAATATTTAGAATAGTATAATAAATTAATATTTAATATTTGTACACAAATATATATCAATATTTCATTTTAGTATGTTATACTAAATTTTATTATATAAATAGTGTTAATTAAATTATTTTATAGATATTTAAAATATCCATATTATAATTAATATATACAATGAAGAAAAATTAAATAATCATATTAAATGAATATTACACAATATAATATATTAATATTTAAATGACTAAAATATATTAATATTTAATATTTATACAAAACATATCAATATTCATTTTAGTATAATATAACATAAATATAAATAATTATAATGATAATTCTATTGATTTTTAAAATCAATAATATAATATAAATATTATTAATGATGTATTAGTAATTATATTTTTTATTGATATTTAAAAATTGTATATATTAATATGAATATTACACAATATAATGTAATATTCATATTAATATATATTTTTGGTTAATAAAACCCTGTTACAGATCAGGGACCAGAGAAAAAACTAGAGCCGAGCTCTGCATAACCAGTAGTTTGTATTCATAGCAAAAAAATTGTATATACTATGACCTTATCACCTTTCTTCAAAGTCTATTCATCTATGTTATAGCTATCTAAAGTCTTAACGGGACAGAGTCAATAAGAAAACTACAGGGGAAGGGGCAAATTACACAGGCCCCTTCCCCTCAACATTAATCTTATAATTTTTAAAATCCTCTTGACCTTCAAAGAACACCACCAATCAGGGTCCTCTCCACCAAAATCTACCTCCGCACCTGGAAAACATTCTGAATCCACATATAAGGAACCCACTGGAAGCGTCACCCATAATCCCTTCGCCAAAACCTCCACCACATTCTAAAGACTAGCCAATCTGTGCTTAATGCCATGCCAATGGTCCAAAAAATAGTCATGATACATATCCATGTGATTGTCGACCTTAAGCATATCGTCATGTAGAAGAAAGGAAGTAGTTGTTGTTGCCATGATAGTGGCATTGGCAAGTGACTGCACACCATCAAAGGCACTCCATCAACCCCTGGTATAACTAGGATCCATCAGAAAATCTACCATAGCCTCCCTCAGTCTTGTCTCAGGTAAACCATCAACATCTTTCACCACCCCCCACATTCACAACATCCACTGACGCAAACATGGATTCTCAATCTCCCCTTCAATAAATTGCATAAAGTCTTCCACTACCTCACCTCCAGTCACCTTGTGTTTTTGCTTCCGGATACGTTCCATACTCACCTATCTTTTATCCTCTTTAGACAAAAACATTCAGCCTCCTACATGTCACTTCCCCACTGCTCAAGCCATCACCACCTGCCACCTCAATGTTGGAATAAGGGAAAACAACTGAGAGGGGGGGTGAATCAATTGTCTCAAAACTTTATCACTTGCTACAATTAATTCTTTTCTATCACTTATTAACAGATCATTATTATAACCATGAAAGCATGAATCAATAACACATGAGCAGAATCACAAATATCACACTTGACACTAAGATTTTTAACGTGGAAACCTGGTTAAGGAAAAACCACGGTGGAGGTTAATCCATAAAGATTAATACCCTGTTAAAAGTATTACAAATGGGGAAGGCACATGCCTTCGGGCTCACTGCCCATAGCTCATTGCTCAAAGAGTCTCACTACCTACAGAAATGATTACAAGAAGAATATAGAGTGTTTGAACTGATGAATAGCATCTACCAATGCAAGAATTTAGTTCTGGTTAAGTACAGAATACTAATCTTACACACTTCATCCTTGCTCTACCCTGTTTACTACTCTTCCATGATCCGATCCTTAGATCTCTTCTTTTTCGTACTTCTTTCTGCCTTTTTTGCACTTACTCCATCATCACATTACAATCGCACACCAAAAGACTCGAATCCATTGACAATATATATCTGCATTAAGAAGTTCAATCAACTGCAATCGGCTTCAAGGAAACTTAGAACTTTTATTAAGAACTCTGCTCTATCCACTGAATCTATGTACAAATATCAATGTGGACCAAAAACTTGTGTTCCCAGATCATGAATCATGTCATCCAATGCCACTAATTATCACTAATTACTTATCCAACAACTTTTCTGCATCCAGACCAAGATCAAATACTAGGTCTCCCTGTTCTTCTTGTGGCTGTGCTGACTAAGTGGAACCCAATACTCAAATCCTTATGACTTTTGAATCCTTTATCATCAGAGGCTAAATCTCTGGATTTAGATAGTTCTGACAATCCTTATCACTCCTTTAGATCTGTAGCACACTGTGAATTACCACCTAAGAGATCAGGACTAAGATACCAGACCCTGTCACATGCTCTATTTATGACATCCGGACTTAGACAAATCCTCATTCTGACTTCCGCTATGAACAAATCATGTAATGTGGATGTGTAGGATAGATTTAGGTGCCATCAATGACAACACCTATCATGCATAGTAGTGTCTCTTGTCAACAATCTCCCCCTTTGGCATTGATGGCAACACTTAGTGAAAAATGACTAAGTGTCAGAATAACTCCCCCTTACTAAGTTCACTTATGCTTTTCACTATTCTCCAATACTCCCCCTTTGCTAGATTCCTTATTTTTTACTACTCTTCACTCCCCCTTTGACATCAATGGCAAAGGGTGGGATCCGTAAATCAAAATTTACACAAAAATTCTATATACTAGGCCGCATATGTACAAACAATCCTTAAGTCTTATTTGTTGATAACTGAGAGGGGGGGTGAATCAGTTATCCTAATTATTTCTTCTTTCTGAACTTTCTTATTAATCAATGCAACATTAATTCAAACAAGCAAACATAACCATGAAATGGAGATACACATGACACAATATTTTTGACGTGGAAACCCTGTTAAGGGAGAAAACCACGGGGTGATTAACCCAAAGATTATTCTTTGTTAGAAGAATAAGGAAATACAAAAATGGCACTTGCCAATTAGGGCTCACTGCCCGAGCACACTGCTCACAAGAGGCACACTGCCTATAAGAGACTCACTGTCTACAAAAAAGAGTGTTATACAATACTTGAATTGATTAGGAGCATCTACATATGCTGGAGTTCAGTTCCAGTTAGGCTCAGTACACTGATCTACTGCACTTCATCTTTCCTCTTTTCTTATGCTGCTTTCTTTCACATACCGGACCTTCTTTTCTGCTTCTGCTCTACTCTTCTACTTTTATTTGCACATCGCTAACGACAACGACAACCTTCACAACTAAATCCATCTTGTATATATATCCGCACAAGTGATTTCATCACCTTTCTAGTCGGCACTCAGAATAGTCAATCTTTTCACAAACTCTGTTCTGTCGGTTGAATCCTTGAACATCAAGTAATGCGGATCAAGCATATACTTGTAGAAATCATTAATCATGTCGGTCAAACATAATTCATGCCTTCATAACCTTTACCACCATCAGTAACACATCCAAAAAATAGTCTGATGTTCTGTCAGTCAGTTCTTCCTCTGTTCACACTGTCACTCAAGAACCCAGTACTCAAGTATTCATATCTTTTACCTCATCTATCACCGGAGGCTAAATTGTTGGAATCTATCACTCAAGGTAGTCCTCTTAACTTCCCCAAATCTGCACTTCACCAAGATACTTCCTCTGAGAGATCCGGACCTGTCTGTCAGACCTTGCCACATGCTCTGTTCTTGTTTACCGGACCACCACATTCTTCATTCTGACTTCCGGTAGAGACACACCATGTCCTGCGGATGTGTGGGATGAACTTTGTTGCCATCAATGACAACAATCATGAATCCATATAGTGTCTCTTGCCAACAATCTCCCCCTTTGGCATTAATGGCAACACTTAGTGAAAAATGACTAAGTGTTTACACTATGCTCCCCCTTGGCTAATGCTCTGTTTTTATATACATTTTCCGGAGCTCCCCCTTAGTTGGATTCCTCATTTTTCACTGCTCCTCAGTCCCCCTTTGACATCAATGGCAAAGGGTAGGGTCCGCACACCAAAATTTTCAAAAATTTTACTATACTTAGCCGCATAAGTATATACATATGGAATACTTACATATACTGCAGTATGTCTGCAAAAGTTGTTTTCAGTTGGATGAGTTCTGCAGCCCAACTTTGCTTCATTCTATCCAAAATTGAGATGTGACCACTCAACAAAAATGCAAAAGCTTCTGCCCTCTTAAGATCTGTCGGATCATTGGTTTGGGCAGTAGTCTGAGCATCACTTATGGCCTCATGCATGGCCTCTAACTTAGGGATAATGATTCTTTTGAGTTCACCCATCCGGCTAATTATGTTCTTCTTTTCCTTCTCAAAATTCTTTACTGCATTTGTGATTGCAATAGTCTGACATTCTTGATTTACTATGGATGAAGAGAGAGGATCAAAACTTTGAGACAATCTTAGTAGTTTATCCTCTTGCTCTTTTATTTTCTTCTCAATCTCCACTGTTGCTTTGGACCAGGAGATACAAAATTTGTATACTTCACCGCCATCTTTAAGAGCATTTTCTAAGCTCTTTATCCCAATATCCATGTTTCTCCTATCATTAATGATCAAACCCTGTACCTCGGAGAACCTTTTATCCAAAAACTCCTTCCAGACCTTTTCTTCAGCTAACTTTTCTAGAGAACCAAAATGTGTACTAACACTGCTGACTAGGGTTTTGAGATTACCGGAAGAGGATGCTGTGGGATCCTTCTAAAAAGTTGGCATGATCTTTTCCAAAACTCCGGATGCTACCTCTATAAGCTCACAGTCTTCCATGTGAGATTTTAGTAGCTTCTCTTTGGCCTTCGCATTGGCAAATGAAGCTATCTTCATTGTTTGCACCAGAGATAGAGAGTCAAAGTCCAGATGCCCTTTTAATAGGTCCGGTTCATCAATCTCCATAGCTGCTTTTGTCAAAAAGTCCTTGACTGATTCTGTAGTCTCTTGCCGGAGACAAATTTTTCTTTTCTTCTGTAGTCACTGAACTGCCTTTTGGGGCTTCCTCTCCTTGCACAACCTTTGCACTGATGTCTTCTTTTCCCTTCACCTCTGCTTCTTTCTCCTTTACTCTTTCTTCTCCTTTGGATCCGGAGTCAGCAGGGGAAACCGGAGGAGAGATGTTTGTTTGTTCATGTGCCACTTCTTCTGGAGTAGAGGACTCCAAAACCTTAGTTGTTTCTACACCGGTATCCATAGCTTCTTCTGTCATTTTCTCAGAAGGCTCTCCTGCAAAACTTGTGGTCGAGGCGTCAGTACCCAAGTCCTCTATAGTAGGAAGATTAAATCTTTTGAAAGCCTTCTGGAGGATCTCTTCTGTGTCCTTGGCTACCTTGTCAGTCTCACCAAGCATAAGTTGATTCATCCTTGCTTTGCTTCTGAACTCATCCTTACAATCTTTGAATACCATATTCATTGTCTTGGGGTCGATTGAAGGATATAGCTGAATTGCTATTTGTTCCCAGATTTCTAGGTCTTTAGCTTGGACAGTGCTCTTTCTTGTTTCTAGTTCCTTCTCCAAGCTTTTAGGGATCAGAGATATAATTTCAATAAATGCTTTGTTGTAGATATTTAGGTACCTGATTGTGGCCTCTTGCAATATCTTCTGATCTGTCTCACCATAATCATCATAGAACTCAACCATTGGCTGAAGATTTCCGTCCACTGTGACTGATTTGATTATGTCATCAATGTGAAGAGTGGGTTTTTCAACATATTCCTCTGCCATTTCTTCCTTGTCTTGACCTGTGGAAGGTTTACCAGATCCTTTCTTCTTCTACTTCTTTATTTCCTTTATCCCCTCATCTAATTCAGTTTCCTCTTCATCTCTTTGACTTGCATAAGCCCTTGTGGCTTTTGTCTTTGATCTTTTCTCTCCTTTTCCGAATGCTTGGACTTCTTGTTTTGAGCTTTTAGCAAGGACAGGTGCTGATCTCTGATGATCTAGTCCGGGTTGAGGTTTCTACCGGAGCACTTTCCTTGCTTCCCTTTTCTGCCTCTTTCTTCTCTTCCTCAGCCTTTTGTCTCCTTTCCCTGTTGGCATCAAGTGCCTCCTTTGAGATGCCAAAGCTTTTTGCAATATTTTCTACTTCTTTTCTCACCTTCCTCTTGATCTCTGGTTCTCTGAGTTCCACATGAATCTTTACACTCAGCTCCTCAAATGTTCCAAACCTTTCTACCTTTGGATCCTTTGGCTGACTTAGCATGTGTTGAACATGCAGCTCCACAATTTGTTCATCAACTTCATACCCCATGGGCATGATCCATATAGTTCTTGGTTCTACTGCCTCCATTAGGCACTGATCAGTCTCTACCATAAAACAAATTGTGTCTTTGTATTTCTCAACAAGAGACTAGGGAATCCTTTCTCTTGCTTGCATCATGTTCTGAAAGTTCTTGAAGTATCCCCACAGAGCTGTATTTTGTGCTTTGTTATCACCAAGTCCATGCAAATAATCTCTAATTTGGATGGCAACTAGTCTGTCATTCTGCCATACCCATCCATTGGATTCAGGAAGCTCATTCATGTAATAAAAGAATAGGCAGAGTATCAAGCCACCATACTTGAAGGAGTTCTTCTTATCCTTCTTAATCTTTTACAAATTTTCCAAAAGTTGGCTTAGAAGAAGCTCACACAAATCATAGTCAGCATTTTCTTTCAGCATTTGATAGGCTGTGTAAACTGCAGTTCCCGGTACTGAATTTTCCCTACTGGAGTGATAAATCTTGTAACCGATTATCATGGATGCAAATTTGACATCCGGTTCAGTGATGTCTTCAATTGTCATAGCTCTCTTGTCAAATTTTGATCCGGTTGCATCACTTACTATCTGATTCTTGACAGACTTGAGAACAGGTATTCCACTGGATGAGTGCAGACCGGTTACTGCCCTAATTGCATCTTTAGTGATCTTAAATGGCTTATTCAACCATAGGAAGTTGTCATGCACTATACTCAATACATACTGGACCCATTCATCTTCTTCAAAATAGGGGAAATGAATGCACTGTGCAAAATGCTTATCCCTAATGGCCTTAAACTAAGGTTTGATCTCAAAAGAATCATTTATCAACTGTTTGTGATAGATATCTACCAACTTGGATTCCCCAAATTCTTCAATGTTCGCGTGTATGTAAACCCTAATATCTTCGGTGTGCAAAACACCATATGGAACACTGGAAAATGCACCTAGGGGATCTACCTCCAAGGATTTGTATGGATGTTTCTTAAATGTGGGGCAAGGTCTATTAGAAATCTTTACTATATTTGGAGTAGCCATCATCAAACAATCTTACTGAAGAATATCAAGAACAAAGAATACCTTTTACGCAGTTTTAGGGCACACGATGAAATTTGGATTGAGCTGTATGAAGACTCGTCTTGATCTTTTGGGAGAGGTTGTTTACAGAGCTCCTTTTATTTTCTTCTTGAATGCAGAATGAACAAATGCTTAATGAGAAAACCCTTATATTGCTCTGCAAACCCTAGTGTCAGGTTGCAATAAATGCTCGACCTAAGTTATTCTGGTTTGCCTTATTCGGATGACTTGAAGAGCCGGATCAATCCTGATCTTTAAGCATCTTGCGGATCTTCCAAATCTTAACCATAGTTTGTTTGGATGCTTCCCTTATGAATCCTTCAATCCGCAGCTCTTCTTGTGCCAATTCCGGCACCAATTGACTGGCTGGGGGAACAAGGTTTTCTTTGTGTCTCCCCCTGAGCCAAAGCTCACCTTTTAATTTCTGGAAGGAATATCAACACCAGAGTCTGGTGCAGATCCAACCTCTACATTCTCTGTACTTTTCTTCACCCAAATCTTGTTCATCTCACTTTTAATTTCATCCGCATTCACCTTTTGTTTCCCCTTATCTTGATTCTAATTATGATATACCGAACCTCTTTTGTCCTGATTCTTGCTTCTACAGAATCTTGCAATATGACCGGATCTATTGCAAATTTGGCAAACAACATTTCTCTGCATATTTGATTGATATCCTCTTGATCTGCATTGATTAGCCATATGACCTATTCTATTGCATGCAAAGCATCTACCATTGAATGATTTGTTCATTTGCATATTTCTGCATTCATGAGATTTGTGACCATACCTTTTGCAGTTAAAACACTGTCTGGAGAAGGATGAATTAGTCTGATTCATTCTCTTTTTGCACTGATTAGCTTTGTGACCAAAGTGATTACAGCTGTGGCAGTATCCATTGAAGGATGGATATCTTTGAGCATTGGATTGTCTTACCGGAGGTCTTCTAGGCCTGTTCCTTGGATTTTTTGATCCAAAATTCTTCTGACTAGATCTGGAGCTTTCTCCTTTCTCATATCCTAGACCACACTTGTCATCTGCCCTCTTTTGACTTCCAAGAAGAACTTCAAGTTGAGCAGAACTTATCTTGAATTTCTCTTTATATTCATTTGCTGTTTGAAGATCCCTTTTGAGAGAGACAATTTGATCCTCAAGTTTTTCTTCATTTTCTTTAGCATCTTCAAGATCAGATTCAAGATGTCTGATAATTCTATCCATTTGATGGCAATCTTCTGATTTCTCCTTGAGAGATTGTCTTAGATTATCTTCAATTTTTCTTTTCTCTTTAATCTCTTGGGTAAACTTTATAACTCTTGATTCTATTTCATGTCTTACCATAATGACTTCTTTTGATAACTTTTCACATAACTTGGTTTTCTCAGTCAGCTCTTCATTTGCATCATTAGCTTCACCTTGTCTTGCCAATTGCTGAAGAAGCTCCTTTCTCTTTTTCATAGAGAGACTTAATTTTTTTTTTAGTTCTCTCATGAAATCATCAGCCTATTTGAGTCTTTCCTTTAATTCATTGACTTCAGAGTTTGACTGTTCAAGATCCTCAAGGGCAGTCTTGAGTTGCTCCTTTAAACCATATGCATCCATTTGGATTCCCAGATCTTCCTCGAGCTGTTAGACTTTGTTAGGAGGAACTTGGCTCTGATACCAATTGTTGATAACTGAGAGGGGGGTGGTGAATCAGTTATCCTAATTATTTCTTCTTTCTGAACTTTCTTATTAATCAATGCAGCATTAATTCAAACAAGCAAACATAACCATGAAATGGAGATACACATGACACAATATTTTTGACGTGGAAACCCTGTTAAGGGAGAAAACCACGGGGTGATTAACCCAAAGATTATTCTTTGTTAGAAGAATAAGGAAATACAAAAATGGCACTTGCCAATTAGGGCTCACTGCCCGAGCACACTGCCTACAAGAGACTCACTATCTACAAAAAAGAGTGTTATACAATACTTGAACTGATTAGGAGCATCTACATATGTTGGAGTTCAGTTTCGGTTAGGCTCAGTACACTGATCTGCTGCACTTCATCTTTCCTCTTTTCTTATGCTGCTTTCTTTCACATACCAGACCTTCTTTTCTACTTCTGCTCTGCTCTTCTACTTTTATTCACACATCACTAACGACAATGACAACCTTCACAACTAAATCCATCTTGTATATATATCCACACAAGTGATTTCATCACCTTTCTAGTCGGCACCTGGAATAGTCAATCTTTTCACAAACTCTGTTCTGTCAGCTGAATCCTTGCACATCAAGTAATGTGGATCAAGCATATACTTGTAGAAATCATTAATCATGTCAGTCAAACATAATTCATGCCTTATAACCTTTACCACCATCAGTAACACATCTGAAAAATAGTCTGATGTTCTGTCAGTCAGTTCTTCCTCTGTTCACACTGTCACTCAGGAACCCGGTACTCAAGTATTCATATCTTTTACTTCATCTATCACCAGAGGCTAAATCCTTGGAATCTATCACTCAAGGTAGTCCTCTTGACTTCCCCAAATCTGTACTTCACCAAGATACTTCCTCTGAGAGATTCGGACCTGTCTGTCGGACCTTGCCACATGCTCTGTTCTTGTTTATCAGACCACCACATTCTTCATTCTGACTTCCGGTAGAGACACACCATGTCTTGCGGATGTGTGGGATGAACTTTGTTGCCATCAATGACAACAATCATGAATCCATATAGTGTCTCTTGCCAACATTATTTACATATACTTGAGTACATCTCCAAAAATGTTGTTCAATTGTGCCAGCTTGCTATCCCAGCTCTTCTAAATATAGTATTCAAAATTGAGATGTGACCACTAAAGAGAAATGCTTGTGACTTTGTTGTCCGCAAATCAATGGGATCATTTGACTGAGCTGCAGCTTGGGCTTCAGTTAAGGCATTGAACATTGCTTCAATTTTGAGGGAAATTAGTCCTTGGAGCTCACTCATCCTTGTCTCTATGCTCTCCTTTTATTTTGTCAATTTATTTATATCTTCAATTAGGCTGATTGTTTGACACTCTTGTCTCATCACTTACACTGTCAGAGGATCAAAAGATTGGGATACATTTGACATTTTTTCCTTGGACTCCTTTATTTTTATTTCAATGTCCTCTATAGCTTTAGGACAAGACAAAAAAAATTTGTATACATTCCCTCCTTCTGTAAGAGCATTTTGAATACTCTTTACACTGGCATCCAGTACCATTCTATCAACTCCAATCAAACCTTTAAGAGCATCAAATGAATTCCTTTTGGACCTGGACCTCTACAGACTTCTCTAAAGATTCAAAATGAGAGTTTACCGAGTTTATCAAGTTCTTTAACTATCCAGAGGGGGGTGCAGAAGAATCCTTCTGGTATGATGGCATGATTTTCTCTAAAATCCCTGATGCCAAACCAAGTAGCTCACTATCTTCTATGTGAGACTTCAAAATGTCTTCCCCAGCTTTATCTTGAGCAATGGAAGCCAGCTTTATCTTTTGTACCAGAGATAATGTGTCAAAATTTATTGGACCTTGGATTATGTCTTGATCTTCTTCAATTTGTTTGTCCCTTTTCAAAATTTCCTTTACTACCTCCGCAGTGTCTCTTGCCCAAGATGATGATGTATCTATCTAATTCTTACCAGTACTGTCAACTGAATTATCTTGCTTGGGCTCTTCATCATCCTTTACAATCTCTCCTTCTTTATCATTTTTCTCCTTGACTTCTTCTGCTTCTTGGTCCTTAGCCTCTTCTATTTCATGCTCTTCAATCTTCAATGAATCATCTTCAATTTGATCATCTGTTTCTATATTCATCTCTGTATCCTTTTTGTCAGAATGATCCAGAGGAGTTAGAATACCTCCTCTATTAGCAGTTTCATCTGTCATCTTTTCATCTTTCTTGCTTATTATTTCTTCTTCCGGGACAAAGGAGTTATCTATTCCAAATTGTTCTCATCCTTTTGCTGCTCTTCTTCATCTGGAACTAATGTGTTATTAGCAGGTTCATCTAAAACCACAAAGGATTTGTTCTTATCCAATGGTTTCCTCAGAATTTATTCAGTTTCTTGGACATCTTCGTCTATCTCCAATCATCAATTTGTTCATCCTTGTCTTACTCCTGAATTCATTTTTGACCTCTTATCTTCTTCTCTGCTAGAGATCACCAGACATAGAGTGGTTAACACATGTTCCCTCAGCTCCATATCTTTTGTCTTAGCAGCTTCTTTCCTAATTTCTAGAATATCTCTCAAATCTTTTGGAACTTCTGACAGAATTTCTACCAGTGCTCGATTGAATACATTCAAGTACATGATAGTGGCTTCTTCCAAAAGTCTTTTGTCAATATTATTGTAAAGATCATAGAATTTAATCAATGGCTTTAAATTTCCATCAACAGTAATTGTCTTAACAATGGTTTTCACGGAGGAAATTGGCTTCTTAATATCAGCCCCTGACTTCTAGCTCTTGTTTGTCTTGTTGCTTTCGGAAGGCTTCTCTTTTGACACTTTAACAACTTTAGTGTCTATGGCCTTCAACTCTTTAAGCTCTTCATCAGAATCTATCTTTTCTTCATTCTCCTTTTCAAAGCTACCATTTGGCCTTTTTGCCATTACTTTTGTTCTTTTATTTTCCTTACCAAATGATTTGTCTTCCAGTTTCTCAGTCTTCACAGATTTGGGGG
Organism: Cunninghamia lanceolata; assembly: GCA_027924645.1. Taxonomy (NCBI): domain Eukaryota; kingdom Viridiplantae; phylum Streptophyta; class Pinopsida; order Cupressales; family Cupressaceae; genus Cunninghamia; species Cunninghamia lanceolata. The sequence goes on along the minus strand of BSBN01000973.1, from coordinate 1,089,360 downwards.
GAACAGGAGCAAGAGCAAAGCTCCTAGTTTTTCTAGGCTAGATGGAGGAGACTTTTAGAGCACTTGCTTGTTTTTATCCTGCTTTTCCCTCTCAGCCTTTTTAGTTCTTTCCCTAAATTGCCTCACAGTTTCCTTGGTGAGGCCTAGATTCTTGGCCAATTGTTCAACTTCTTTCCTTACTTTCCTATTGGTTTTAGATTTTCTGAGTTCAACATGCAGTTTCACACTTAGCTCCTCATATGTCCCAAATATTTCGACTGTTGTGTCATTTGTCTTGCTCAAAAGGTGTTGAGCATACATATTCAAAATTTTCCCATCTACTGCATACCCCATGGGCATGATCCTAATAGTTTTGGGCTCTATTGCTTCCATTAAGCACTAATTAGTGTCCACCATAAAACAAATTTCATCCTTGTATTTCTCAATATCTGATTTAGGGATTCTTTCCCTAGAATGCGTCATACTCTGAAAGTTCTTGAAGTATCCCCAAATTGTCTTTTTTTGTGTTTTAAAATCATCGATGCTGTGTAGATGATCTCTTATTTGCATTGCAACTAGTCTATCAGTCATCCAGTGCACTCCCTTTATTCCAGGTACTTCATTCATGAAGCAAAAAAAAAGCATATAACCAAAGAACCATATTTGAAGGTGTTTATCTTATCCTTCTTGATTTTGGTCAAGTTCTCAAAGTCAAGTCAAGTTCTCGAATGCAAAGTGATTCAAATGTTTGAATGAGTGAACTTTTATCTTCCGCAAAACCTAATTCTTCATTGTAATAAATGCTCTACCCTAACACATTCAGTTACACTATTTTTGTATACAGTCAATCTTCAAGTGCTCCATAATCAATCATATTATCTTCTTTTGTTCTGGAATTCACTTATATAGATCTGCAATAGGCATCACTAACTTCATTCATTGTGCTAGATTCAGGCACCCACTTACTAGCTGGGGGAAGTGGATTTTCAAGGCAGTTCACCCTGAGCTAGAGCTCCTAATTCAATTCCTGGAGTAATTATTAGCACTGGATTCCGGTGCAAACCCATCATCATTGTTTATTGCACCTTTCTTTACCCATGTCTTGTTTATTTCATTCTAGACCTTATTTACATCAACTTGGCTCTTGTCTTTGTCTTGTCTCTACTCATCCAATTTTCTATTTACCAGACCTCTCCTTTCATTGTTCCTACTTCTACAGACTCTTGCAATACGACCAAATTGGTTACAATTGAAGCATACAACATTTCTTTGCCCATTTGATTGATTTACTCTTGATCTACATTGATTATCCATATGTCCAAATCTATTGCATGCAAAGCATTTTCCATTAAAAGAATTGCCATTTCCTCTATTGTCAGAGTTATTCATTATCATATTTCTACATTCATTGGATCTATGACCATACCTCTTACACTTGAAACATTGACCGGAGAAGGATGGACCACTTTGATTTACTCTGCTTCTGCATTGAGTAGCTTTATGACCAAATTTATTGTAATTGAAATAATTTCCATTGAAAGATGGGTATCTTTGAGCATTAGGCTGTCTTACCGGAGGTCTTCTAGGTTTGTTTCTCCCATTCCTTGATTGAGAATTTCTTTGTCTGGATCCGAAGCTTTCACCTTTCTCATACCCAAGACCATGCTTATCATCAGCCTTCTTCTGACTCTCAAGCAGCACTTCAAGTTTAGTTGAGCTTATCTTGAACTTCTCCTTATATTCATTTGCAATTTCTAGGTCATGTCTGAGAGTGACAATTTGCCTTTCAAGTTCCTCCTCATTATATATGTATTCTTGTAGATCAAATTTTAGATGGCCAATTGTTCTGTCCATTCTACAACATTCTTTTGTTCTTTCCTTCAGACTTTGATTCAGGTCTTCTTCAGTCTTCTTCCTTTCCTCAATTTCTTTGGTTAGCCTCATCACCCTGGATTCCATCTCATGTTTTAGAACAAAAACTTCTTTTGTCAGCTTCTGACATTCCTTTGTCTTTTCTTCCAAAGCCTCATTCATGCCATTTTCTTCAATAAGATTAGCTAGCTGATGAAGTAGCTCCTTCATTTTCTCCATTGATTTCTTTAATTTTTCTTTTAGCAAGTCAATTCAATCATCAACATCCTTAAGGTTTGCTTTCAGGTCATCTATTTCTGCTTTGGACTGATCAAGATCTTCTAAAGCCAATTGAAGTTGTTCTCTGAGTGAACCCATTGAAACTCCTTCCTAGATCTTCCTCAAGCTGTTAAGCTTCTTCCAAGGAACCTTGCTCTGATACCAATTGTTGGAATAAGGGCAGACAACTGAGAGGGGGGGTGAACTAGTTGTCTCAAAACTTTACACTTGCTGTAATTAATTCTTTTCTATCACTTATTAATAGATCATTATTATAACCATGAAAGCATGAATCAATAACACATGAGCAGAATCACAAATATCACACTTGACACTAAGATTTTTAACGTGAAAACCCAGTTAAGGGAAAACCATGGTGGAGGTTAATCCACAAAGATTAATACCCTGTTAAAAGTATTACAAATGGGGAAGGCACATGCCTTCAGGCTCACTGCTCAAAGAGGCTCACTGCCTACAAAAATGATTACAAGAAGAATACAAAGTGTTTAAACTGATAAATAGCATCTACTAATGCAAGAATTCAGTTCTGGTTAAGTACAGAATACTAATCTTACACACTTCATCCTTGTTGTGCCCTATTTACTATTCTGCCATGATCCGGTCCTTAGATCTCTTCTATTTCACATTTCTTTCTTCCTTTTTCGCACTTACTCCATCATCACACTACAATCACACACCAAAAGACTCGAATCCATCGGCTATATATATCCACATCAAGAAGTTCAATCAACTGCAGTCGGCTTCAAGGAAACTTAGAACTTTTATTAAGAACTCTGCTATGTCAGCTGAATCTATGCACAAGTATCAACGGGGACCAAAAACTTGTGTTCCCAGATCATTAATCATGTCAGCCAATGCCACTAATTATCACTAATTGCTTATCCAACAAATTTTCTGCATCCAGACCAAGATCAAATACTAGGTCTCCTTCTTCTTCTTCTTACTGTGCTGACTAATTGGAACCCGATACTCAAATCCTTATAACTTTTGAATCCTTTATCACCAGAGGCTAAATCTCTAGATTTAGATAGTTTTGACAATCCTTATCACTCCTTCAAATATGCAGCACATTGTGAATTACCACCTGAGAGATCTGAACTAAGGTACCAGACCCTGTCACATGCTCTATTTCTGACATCCGGACTTAGACAGATCCTCATTCTGACTTCAGGTATGAATAGATCATGTAATGTAGATGTGTAGGATAGACTTAGTTACCATCAATGACAACACCTGTCATGTGTAGCAATGTCTCTTGCCAACACTCAACTCATAGAAACCAACTCATAGAAGATAGTTTTCAAGCTATCAACAAAACCCAAGGAGTAATGAACAGCTAATAAGTAGCCTCTAGAAGCCTCCATCATGTTGCTTAATGTGTCATCAATACTCCCATCCCATCTCTTTGATTGAAGCTAGCACCAGACACCGTCACCCAATGGCATTTCAAGAAATCATTACTCTATCCTACTCCTCGATCACCCTCCTTCACTTGTCTGATGTGGATCTTACTCCTTATCAGGTGGATGTTCCTTCAGATCATCCTACATCATTATTATAGTCTCATAAGTAAAATTCTCCCACCAACACTTACTGGTCATCCCCTTATCCCTCTTCAAATGAACGCCCTCATTGGCAACCTAGTTAGCAACCTTCTTGCCAGCTCTCTTAAAATGGGAAAATCTAACCCTTTTGAAATCCTTAGTCACACTCCTGGCTATCTCAATGATAGCCTAGACTCTCTAATTATTGATTTCACCTCCTTTCATAGCTCTAATTACCAAACTAGAGTCTCCTTCGATCCACGGCTTCTTCCATCCCTTCTCTCTAGCTATCATCAAACCCCAAAGCAACACTCTAGCTTCAACCAAATTATTGGATTCAAAACTAAAATCTAAAGCATATAGCCCCATGGGTTAGCCATTGGAATCTCTAAAAATTCTTCCACCCCCAACTTTGCCAGGATTGTCCTTGGTAGCACCATCGAAATTCAACTTTATCCAACCTTCTCTTGGCTTAGACCACTTAATTGTTATACTCTTATCAATTCCAGTGGTCAGGTGTTATTGTATCAATCTGAATCTAGCATAAGCCTCCCCCCAAACTTTTTCCTTCTCTAAAATAATCCAATTATTCTTTTTGTGAATCTCTCCCAATTCCCCTAAAGTACTCTCCATTAAATCCCATACTCTCTCCACTGATCTCTTTATTTCTTTGAATAATCTCTTGTTCATTTCAAGACAAATGTTCCACACTATCAAATTAGGAGCCAACTCCCAAATAATCTTCAGACTAGGGCTGCTAACTTTTACTACCCATCTCTTCAAAATACTAGGGATGTTCTCCGGAATAACCCAAAAGAGCCTCCATCTACTCAGGAAGTGATTCCAAATAGAAAGAGAAAACTCACACTGGACAAAAAGATGGTCATTATCTTCTTCCACTTCTTCGCACATCACACATATAGAGGGCCCTGACATGCTCATCATTCTCAGCCTATCCCATGTTAACACCCTCCACTTCCAAGATATCCAAAGGAAAGCATTAGCCTTGGAAAAGCCCTGCTTACACCACACTTTACCATCTACCTTCTCAAAAGTGTTCCCTTTGCATAAGTATCTAGAGTACGCTTCACTAACTATCACCTTACCATTTCCTTGTCTACCCCAAACCATTTTGTCCTCCCTTGCAGGACCAAAAAGCGGCCACTTCTCCAGCTTCTCTTTCACTTCAACACATTCACCACTTAGTTCAATCACCAGGGGAGTGAGCACCTTCCATTTTTTGTTTGGAGGGAGACCCTCCAAATAGTCCTTAACCTAATCTCCCATGACTTCCTCAAAATGAGTAGCAAGAGGAAGGAATATGTTTGTGTCCTTAAGGGTGTCCTCCTCCAGCCATCTATCCCTCCAAAATCTTATTTTTTGACCATCCCCCAGCTTCCAATATATCTTCGGGCCAAGAACCTTACCACATGCTCTAAGGAAATTCCAAATACTTGACCCCTTAGGTAGGATGTAGTCCTTGTCAAATATGTTGACTACATTGTTCTATAAATATTTGGCCTGGAGAATCCAGCTCCAAAGCGTATCCCTTTCTTCATAGATCCTCCATACTAACTTAACTCCAAGAGCCTTATTCATCTCTTTACAATTTCTGATGCCTAAGCCTCCCATCTTACTTGGTTTGCAGATGTCTTCTCGTTTCACTAAATTATATTTAAACTTCTTCTCACTCCCACTCCATAAGAATCCCCTTTTGAAATCTTCAACATTCTTAGCCACCTTGCTAGGAATTTGGAAAATAGACATAGTGTATACAGGTACAACCACCATCGAAGATTTTATGAGTGTGATTCTTCCTGCCATAGATAGCCACTTCCCTTTCGATGAAGTGAGCATCCCATGTATACAATTCAAGACATTACTCCATTCTAAGTCTGAGGGCCTCTTATTCATCAAAGGCATACTTAAATACTTGCTCGGTAGTTTGTCAATCTCAAAGCCAATGATTCTTTGAATCTCCAAACTTGCTAAATAAGGATCCTTCAGGAAGAAGATTCTTTATTTATTTTAATTCACCTTTTTTCATGTCACAACTTCATAACGCATCAATACCTTCTTGAAAGTCCGCACCTCCCTGATCGTCGCTTCCCCAAACAGCAATGTGTCATCAACAAATTGCAAATTGTGATATTACTGACACCCCCAAATATATGAAGTCCTCTAAGATGTCCTTCTCTAATCTCCTTCTTCAATTGTCTACTCAAAGATTCCACTAGGATGAGAAATAAGAACGAGGATAATGGGTCCCCCTGACACAACCCCCTTTAGCATTGAAAAAATCAATAGGAACATTGTTTATAAGGACAACATAGGAGGGAGATGAGATACATCTCAAAATCCATTTGTACCAAGACTCACAGGAGCCGAATTTCCTCATTACCTTGATAAAAAATTCCCATGAGACCCTATCGTATGCCTTGTTCATGTCTAATTTGATGATCATACCCTCCTATTTTGAATAGAATGAATGGCCTCATGAGCTACCACAATGCCATCCAAGATTCGTCTTTTTTCATAAAACACTCCGCTCCTCTGAAATTATGTTGTTCAAACACTCCAACCTGGAAGCCATGGCTTTCAAAACCACCTTATAATACACTATGTTACATAAAGCTATGGGGTGATATTGATAAAAATAATTAGGTTCCTTCACCTTAGAAATTAAAGCAATGAAAGTGGTGTTCCAAGGTTTTAAGATAGCTCTTCATTATCTACTCTCCTCCGCCGCTTTCCAGATGTCCTCCCCAACTATATCCAAATTTTTTGAAAAAATTCCACACGAAATCCATCCGACCCCGGTGCTTTCCCGGCTTCCATCGAGAAAACAACCTTCCTAATTTCTTCCTTAGTAAAGGGAGCTAGCAAAGCCTCATTATGTTCATCTCTAATTAAACTGAGGATATTATCTAGAATTTCTTCCTGTGCCTCCAAATCATTCTCAGGAGGAGTCACCAACAGATTTTGGAAGAAACTCTTCCCGTCATTCCTAATAGCTTCGATATCCTCCAACTCGACCCCAACTGGGGTATGAATCCTTAAGATCTTGTTACTCTGTCTTCTTATCTTGGTGGCAATGTGAAAGAAGTTCATATTTTTATCTCCTTCACAGAGCCACTTGACCCTAGATTTTTGCTACCAGAATATCTCTTCAATCCACATAATCATGTTTTGTCCTTCTATCAGTTCTTTCTCTTTGGTTCTTTTAACCATCATCAACCCATTAGAGGCTATGTCCTCCACAATTCTAATATATTCTTCAATCTTTTCTTTATTTTCAAAGAGATTCCTCATAACTTCCTTATTCCATAACTTTTCCTGCCTTTTGACCTCCTTAAGCTTGCTAGAAAGAATGAACCTCAAGATGTTCATACCAAAACATTTCCATCTTGAAGGGAATACCTCTCAATTTAAAGGGCATGTTAAGATGCACTAAAATAGGCTAGTGATCTGACCCCCCAAAATTTAGCACCTCTGAGAAAAAACTATCCAAATTTGAAAGATCCAATCTGAATTAACCAGGAACTTGTCAAGTCTGCATAAAATATTATCTTCACCTACCCTCTTGTTGCTCTAGGCGAACCATCCAATCTTAGGTTAAATGTCTATGAGAGCCAAATCTTCACAGAGCCTTCTAAAAGTTAAAGAACCCATAGTATTATGAATTTTCTCTCTTGTTTTCTCATCACAGGATAATATAACATTAAAATCACCCCCACCACCCAATTTTCCTTATCATTACTCTATCTGAATCTCCTAAGATAATCCCAACCCTCTAATCTCTCTTTCCAAGTTTGGCCCATCAATATTTGAGATGACAACTTTCTCATTACTCCTAGAATTCTTGCATCAAATAGAAAGACAAAAATGTTTAGCTTCAATAAGCATACCTAAGATGTAGCATCTATTCCAGACAATAGCTAAACCTCCCGCCGTTCCCACAACATCTTCTGCTACTCCTTCCCCATTTCTCTAAATTTTGGGAGTCAGCTCCTTAAAACTTTCTCCTTCCAACTTAGTTTCCTGAAGTAACAATACATCCAACACTTCAACTTCTTTCAACCATTTTAACAAACGGTACTTCTCTAGGCCATTGAGGCCACAGATATTCCAACTCAAGACCTTCATAACTTCTTGGGCTTAGGGAGGTGCTCGCCTCTAGAGATAAACTGTCTCAAAGAGGCTTGAGTTCCATTCCCGAATTCTTGCAAGGCCTTTGACTTAGTCTTTGAGACCTATGTTCTTCTTCCTCTATTATTAGTGCCCCCCACATCTAAAGGGATGTTATTTCTGCCATTGAATCTTTTTGTTCTCCTTGTAGCAATAGACCATTCATTTTCCTTATCATACTCCTCTCCTCTGGTCACTATCACTATCTCCCTCTTTGCCCCTCCAATTTTTTGTCGTTAGTTGCCTACCTCCCTTATCGACCCCTTCCTTCTACACCATCATCCCTTGGTTGCCTATTTCTTTCAAAACCCCTCCATTGACAATATTGTCCAATATGTATTTGTTTTACATCCTTCCTTGTTTCCTTCACTCTCTCCTTATTGATACTTTCTATTTTTACTCCTTCCTTTTTTGTATATCTATTTATCTGATTTACTTTGTCCTTGGTTTCTTTTCCCCATTCTTCATAGCATTACTACTTTTCTTTTTCTTTTTCTTTTTCTTTTTCTTTTTTCTACTTTTTTATCAATTTGTTCCCCCTCTTCGACTTTTGTGACGCTATTTCCACCGTCTTTTCTCTCTCTTACACTCCTCCTTTCTTTAATGTTTGCCCTTTTCTTTCCCTCTCTTCCCAGTTATTATTTTTGTTTTTTGTAAGTTTTGTTGTTTTTCCACTTGGTTGCATTCGTTTAATCTTTATTTCAATCCTCGTTCTTCTTTTGGTATACTTAGACCTCCCTTGGACCCATTCACTTTCTTTTTCTTTCTTGTCTTTGAATCTTCTTGCAATTCTTTGCCTCCCCCCTTTAGTGTTGCTCAATTTCGAGTTCACACACACATACATACCTTTATCATTTTTATTTTTATTTCCTTTAATGTTTCCTTATTTTTTGTCTTGCTCATAGACTCACTTGTGATTTGATGTATTTTTATTAGCAACTTTTTTGTCTTTTCACCTCTAGTTCTCTTAGTCAACTTAATTATTTATTAATTCATCTTTTGTTTTTCCTTTTTCCTTCTTTTTGCTCTTCCTTTTTCTTTTTCCTCTATTTTGTTTATGCATTTCTTGGTCTCCTCACCTTTGACTCCTCTTGTAATATGCACCCAACCCCTCCTTGTCTTTTTAAAGTCTTGATCTGCAATTGATTCATTCAAACTCTCTTCTTTTCTTCCTGATGATGGATCATGGAGTGTGATCCAAAACATTGAGGCAAAAAAGCAATACACAGTTTTATCCAGAAGCACCACGATTCAATATTGTCCACCCGAACCTCCTCCTGAGCGAGCCTCTTGTACTAATTGCCCTTCCTCCAACCTATCCTAGCCCATAGTTTGGAGAGACCCTTCCTCATTCCTTCCATCTTCGACTCTTCTTCTTGTTTCCGTATCCAGTGATCTATCCTCTGGGCTTTTTCCTCTCCCTTCCTTTGTGTTATTTAAGAAATCTGAACTCTTCTTTTCCATGCAGTCCTCCCCTTCCTCTGAAAGCTTCTTATTTTCCTTCGGAGCCTTCCTTCTCACACAGTCCCTTGCTAAATGCCCAACTTTCTAGCATTTGAAACATCTAATGGGTAGACATTCATAATCAATTTCCTGCAATCTATCCCCCAGTATAGATGACAACCTAATTGTATGTTTTAGGGGTTTGCTAAGATCCATCTTCATGTATATGACGACATAAGTGGCCAATTGTTTTCTACCTATAGACAATGGGCATTACACATATTCCCCCAGGGCAGTACTAATTAACTTGAAAACATCTTCCGTCCATAATTCCTGCGGCAGCTTGTACATCCTGACCGATAACGAGACATCTTTAATCAATTTCGAATGAGAATCGAAGTTGGGAGACCATGCCCTGGTGTATAATCCATCATTCTCCATGAATTAGGGCCCCTCCTGTAAGGACTTTATCCCTATCGAATTCCAATTGGAAGATGATTTGGATGAAACCTAAGGCCAAAAAATTGATTTATAGATTCATCCCCACCCATTTCTATGCCACCCAATGCTTGATTCTATCCATAGAAGGCCAAATTCCAATGAATTTTGCTATCATGGCATTCTTTTTTAACCTTGCTGCCTTGGAATGTAAGAACTGCTCTGAGATCTCAATTCTCTGAATCTCCTCCGAGATCGCAATGTTGACATTGCCCATCACAATCCAGGGGATCCTCTCCCCTCCTTTAGCTTTTTCATTGATCCCCAATTCGTGGAGAAGGCTTCCCAATGCTTGAGCCTCATCAAACCCCTCTTCGGCACCTCTATTGTCTTCTCCTTGGTTCACTATGCCCCTGAATTGTCTCTAATTTCTCCTTCCTCTTCTTGCTTCGACATTTCACATGTGATCTTTCTAGCTATTATTGTGTGTATACTATCATGTTCATATTAATATTTATATCACTATAATATTTTAATATTTAACATTTAAACACAAATATATATTAAATATTAATCAAATAATATAACATTCATATTAATAGTTAAGGGACAGGTGGAATCATTTTTTTGGCGGATTATTCTGCCTTTCAACAAATGGTTCAAAAAATCTGTCCATAAGATCCAAACTTTTTTGGTAAAAGGATGACCTCAAAGATTGGAACCAATTAAAAAATTTATCATTAATTTTTTAATAGTTTTTGTTAAAAAATTAGCATCTACATTTTTAAAAAAATTTAGCAATAAAAATACTTGCATATGATTTATTTACAGACTTTGTCAAATGTTTACTAACATAAAATAGTTATTTCTGATTTGTCAACTTGTAAAAAAATTAATCCCTAAATTACAATTTTTTTATTACAATAATATTGCACAAAGGCATGTACTAATAAAAGAGACCCCCTAAGCCACCCTATTCCAAAGGTAAGAACCATGCTCAACAATTCTCTTACGCCATTTTTTATTTAATAATACAACTAGCACCTGCACCCATAGGAGGTTCAAGGAAACGCCGATAAGAACAACCGACGAGTTTAGGAAATTTCCCGGCGTGAATTTTTTTCGCGAGACAATTTTCCGAGCACTATAATGCTCCCATATAAATTCCTATCGGCTAATTACTCCCCTTCTACCTTTAAAATGAGAAGTAAAAATTAAGTGGCACTATCACAAACAATGACGAGGGAACATTTCAAAATCAAACCCTATTGACTTAACTTGGAAAGGACACAACTTCAAGGCATGTTTTATTGAAATGAAGAAAAAACTAGGTAGCAAAGAAGTTATTATTAGTTTTGTAATAGTAGGTAATTATTAGGTAATTATTTAATAGTAGATAATTATTAGGTAATTATTGTGATGGATAAGTCATAATTAGTTATTATTTATTGTATTTTCCAGTCAATCAAAAATAATATATTTTTTTAACAATATTAATATTTATATTTTTGAATGTAAATTTGTATATTTGTTTATTATTATATTTTTAAAAATGAATTATTTGAATTATTATTGACTAAATCTTTTAAGTTCTTATTAGAACCTTCACATGAATCAAGATAGGTGAGATGACTACTTCACAATAGTATATTAATTTCTTTCTTTCATATACTTGCCAAAACAATCCTACATTTATATGTATTTTCCATACACTTAAAATCATTTCTTTCTTTTGCATTTTTTATGAGTGGAGCCTCCACTTTTAATCCAAGGATATGAATGTGCCCTTATCATAATATCCCATCATGATAAGGTTATTGTGCACACATTAAGGGAAATAAAACGATTGTAAACAAGTATAGGATCCATCTTTTTTTTTTCTAGAGGTTTTACTTCTATAAAGATTATTGATATAAAATGCTATATTTTCTAATGTCAAAAAAAAATAGCTATAAATTTTTTGTGCAGAGAGCGTTTGATATAAAATGATTTTTTAAAGATTTGTTAATTTTTTTATTTCTTAGAAGATGGACACAACTCATGACCAAAAGATAATAAAGCCAAACACAATGACTTAGAACTTTGACTATATTTTATATTATTGTAGAGTCACCAAAATTTTAATTGAAAATTATTTTTGCATTTATTAGTCCTTACTAATGAGTTTTAACTAATTATTAATAATGATACTTCAAAAAAATTATGTGAAATGTTATTGGTTTAAATATTTGAATTCTTATTAGAACCCATGCATGATGAAAATATTAATTTTTTTTAACTCAATATATAAATAACATGTGTCTAACATTAATTTTTAGCTCGTTTTTTACATATTTTTTTGTAAGTTTATACTTACAATTACATTTTTTCAATACAAAAAAAATTATACTTACAAGACATGAAACATTTATTAGTTATTAACTTTTTAAAACCATTATTTATATTTTTTTATGTACAAGGTATGAAACTGTCAATTTTTTTTTTTAATTTCTTAAAAATTAATATAAAATGTTATATCAAATTTTGTTAACATCCTTCATTAATTATAATATTATAAATATTGTATTAATAATATTATTTCTAATTTTATATTTACAAAACATGAAAATATTTAAAGCATTTATTACCAATAAGGAACATATTATATCAAATTTTGTTAACATCCTTCATTAATTATAATATTATAAAAAGTTGTATTAATAATATTATTTCTAATTTTATATTTACAAAACATGAAAATATTTAAAACATTTATTACCATTAAGTTCCTTATTTTTTAAAATTGACCGAACATTTTATATGAAATATTGTCAACATTCATGATTAATTATATTCTATAGCTATTATAATAACTAGTATAGATATTTTATTTACTTAATAGTTATTTTATTATTTGTTTTATTTACATTACTTTTTAAAAAAAAAATTGAATAGCTATTTTTATTTATATAAGAGTTATTTTATTTTATTCTTAAGATTTATTTTATTTTACTTTAGAACTATTTACGAATTATTTTATTTTATTTATATTATTATAGTTTTAATTTTTTGAAATATATGTCCTTGTATTTTAGTGTTTGTGTACATGTGGTATGAGACTCCTTGCTACCATTATAGAATGCTCACAGGTGTAATTAAATTATTCAATATTTCTATATTCTATAATATTATAATTAGCATTAAGGGGATGATTAAAAAGAGTTATTTGAAGGTAACTGCATTATATTTTATATATTTTCTTATAAAGATTTCAATTTAATTTTCTTTTCTTTTGTGCATAATGAAATCTAATTTGTAGATTTTTATTCAGAGTTGATTTATAAAAATTAACTATGGTTAAATAATATTTTATTCATACATTTTTTTTTTGATAGATAAGTACTACCATAGGGGGTAGCTCCCTTTCATTTATAAAACGGAGATACAAAAACCTGCTCTCGTGAGCTGCAAAAGGCTGCCAAAGTTGGCATGTACAATTTAGGAGTGCCATAGCACTCTTAGGCCATCAGCCACTTTGTCTACCCTTTCCACTTGCTGCAGGGACAAGAGGTCACCATATTGTCCTATGAAGTAGGCAAAGGTCTCCAGATTGTTCCTCATTATCCCTTCACGGAGGACGACCAGAGCTTGGGCTGAGACAGTCGGAGGCTCCTAGTCATTGTTAACTGCGGCCGCACTGAAAATCCCTCCTATTGAGCCCCTGGTAGGCCTCTTGTTAAAAGCAGTGATGGCTGAGTAGGCGGCCTCTCTCGCATTTTCTTTCACCAGTGAGTTGACCAGGATTCTGCCTCTTGTCTTCCTCCCAAGGATGAGCACACAGGTGGTTAAGAATTCCTCATAGATAGTTGCATCGTGCACATGACCTTCGGGGAGATTGGTTTTTCCTATTACCTTGAGGATCGCTCCTGCTGTGGCATCGTTAGCTATAAAGAGCCACTTGATTTGAGCAATTCTCGTTTCCTTGGCCAGTTCAGCATTGTCGTCCGCTCCTTCGTCCTCACCGTCCTCATTGTTCTCCGGGCTCTCCACTCTTTTTTGGCAGACACACTCGAAAGTGATCTCCATCGCTTTGGTGCGTGGAGCTTGCACCTTGGATGCCTTAAGTAAGGCTTTCTCCCAGCTTGCCTCTGGGAGAAAGCACCGCTAGTTGATGGCCAAGAACACCGCCACTAAGCAAAGGAGATTTCGCTATCTTATTCTGACGGAAGTGCTGCCAAGAACTGATTGTCAAGGGTCATTCGAGTGGCAGCCCTAGCCAGATTTCACATGAGTCTACCAGTAGCTCATTTTGTTCTTGTACACAGGCCCAATTTGCTAAAAAGTCTGCCACCTTATTCCCTTCTCAGTAGGTGTGGGTGAAGGACATATTTCCCATGGTTTCCAAGCAGTCCCAGATAGCATCCGCCAAGTACTTAATCCGCCAGCTAGATATATTCTAGGTTGTGATCGCCTTTATGCAGAGGAGGGAGTCTCCTTCAATATCTAAATCTGTTAAGTGGTGATCTTTGCAAAGGCGCAGGCCTGCTAGCAAGGCTACAAATTCAGCTTCGTTGTTCGTACCATCGGGCAACTTCTTTGAAAGGCCCCAAATCAGCTTTCCTTGATGATCTCGGATTATGACTCCAGCTCCAAAGGTGCCCGGATTACCCTTTGTGGCCCCATCGAAATTTAATTTCAATCTTCCCGGGGGCGGGGCAATCCATTTAGTGAGAGCTCGTTTTCTTGTCCTATCCTCAGCTTTACTTGTATCGTAACATTGGCTTGGGATTAGAAGGTCTGGCCACCTCTTCCTTGCTTCCCCGTCCCATGCAGCAAATGGTGTCGGGGATTTTATTCATACATTTTATTATACTTTAAATTTGTTTTTTTTTTATATTAGGGTACTATTAAAAATATAGAGCTGTAAAATATCAAAACCAATAAAAAGGAGCAAAAATATAGTGGACAAGTGCAGAAGTGAATGGTAAGTTATTTTATTTACTATAAATTAATTAGTACTTTTATTTATTGTTGAGTTATTTTAATGAAAATACTCCAAATTAATATGTTACCTTTTATTAGGGTTATCTATGTTAATAATTTATTTTATAACTATATTTTTTTAGGGTTTTATCATATGAAATATAAAAGGAGCAAAGTGTATTTGGCAACTATACAAGTTATTCCAACGGTAAGTGCATTATATTTTGTTAGGGTTACCTTTTACTTTCTATGTTATTTTTTTTTAGGCACCTCGATATCTCTCCACATATTTTAGATATATTTTTTAAAGATATGTATGCTAGTTTATATTAACAATATGAGACTTTACCAATGCTAACCCATGAGCTACAAGTGGCTCCCAATAGTAGCCTCCCCCTTCCCAATTAACTATCATATATATATTTCAAATAATTATATAATATTTTATTGTTATTGAAGATAATATAATATTTAATGAAAATTTAGACAATATAATTCTTATTATTATAGAAGATTTTGATTTTAAAATTTAATAACAGAATTTAATCATTAAAATCCAAAATATATATAATTTAATTAAACTATAAAAATATAACAACCAAAAACTCATTTCCAAAATATAATGATAAGAACTGGTTGTTAAGCGGCACTTATTTAAGTAACAAAAATCCCTTAAAATATTTTAAAACAAACACAAAGAGAAACAGGTACCTAGTCATTGTATGAAAACTATTGCCAGCTAATAAATAAATAAAACAAAAAACAAAATAATGCTCCACTAAAGATGCCTTGTCCATACCATTATTTATTTACGAATGAATTATTATATTAAATCCGCATGCCGTGTTCATGGCATTTATTCGTGAATGAATTGTCATAATAACCGAGTCAAATTGCGTGTCCGTTTGATGTCGTGAAATACTCACTTTCTTCCATGGCGTGACGACACCACATAAAATTAAAAAAGCCGACTAAAATTATTATTAATGTAAGAGTGAAAACGAAATCGGAATAATAAATGCGGCGTGGTAGGTTTGACGGCATCTCTTGTACCTTGTCCACACCAGACGGAGATGCCGACGCAAATACCACCAATACCCTGCATAAATAATTACACATAGTTAAGGCGATACAAGGGTGAGAGTATGGGAGGTCGGATATCTCACGAGAAGAAGGTGGCCAATGAAGAAAGACAACTGAAAGAGCTACAGCAGAAACAGGGCATTGATTTCCCCGGCTCAGATTTTCACGCCAGCGACCACAAACAATGGATGCTCAACTCAAATCTGAGCAAAACCCCGCTGAGACAAATAATGTGGCCGGGAACTCACGATTCCGCCACGGATAACATGGGATTTCCGGGATTAATTCGGCCATTGGTTCAGTGCCAGACATGTTCCGTGTATGAGCAGCTCGTGAAAGGCACGCGAGTGTTGGACATCAGGGTGGACCACACCAGCCACGTTTGTCATGGCATAATTCAAGGCTACAGAGTAGAAATCGTCATTCAACAAGTCTTGCGCTTTCTCTCCGAAACCCAAATGGAATTCATTATTCTGCAGATTCGAACCGAGTATGGCCACAGAGATCCGGCGGAGCTTCATAAATGGCTGGTGAAACAGCTTGCTGAGCATTTAATTCCCCCCGGCGTGACCGTTTTTGGGAAAACTCTCGGCGAATTGATGCCCAAAAGAGTTATCTGTGTTTGGAAGCCCTCGGCATTGGCTCCTCCTGCTGTTTCTCCTTTGTGGAGTTCCGGATTTCTGACGGATAATTGGATTGATACGGATCTTCCGGCGACCAAATTTGAGAGTAATATGGCGTATTTGGCGAATCAGGTGCCTGTGGATTCTCGGCTGTATTTTTACAGAGTTGAGAACACGGTTACTCCGCAGGCGGACAGTCTTATTTTCTGTGTGAAACCCGTGACGAATCGGATTAGAGGGTATGCCCGATTGTTTATCTCGCAGGCTTTTCGTAGAGGTTATGGCGATAGGTTGCAAGTTTTTTCCTGTGATTTCATTGATCGAGACTTTGTGGATGCCTGTATTGGAGTTACTCTTGCTAGAATGGAAGGAATGGACGAGGAAAGAGATTCAAAATAGTACTTGCTTGGGATCTTTTGCCCCCTCCTCTTACTGTTCATTGCTTTCCTTTCTGTACGATAAGTATATTCCTGGATTCCCAATTCGATTCATTGGTCTTGAATGTTAGATGAAATCTTCATTCACATGGTGCCCTTCTTTCTCTTCACCTAACACCTCGGTAATGTTATTGTGAAAATTCCTCTGCAGACTTTGCAATAAAAACAACACATCAGTAGGTATTAATGTAAATTTTTGTCTATAGATTTTTGACTCCTCGTAAAGATTGTGAATAGATAGACATATTAAAATATGTTGAGAACTCTAAGAAGAAAAGTCTTCTTTCTTATATATAGGTAGATGGCTACTTTAATATACAAACAACATTTACATTTTACATACTTTTTGGGAGATACTTTAATATACAAACAACATTTACATTTTACATACTTTTGGGAGATGTAAGCAGCGAGATGGTGAGAGTTAAAAGTAAGCAGTAGAGTAGTTGTAGAGTGAATACAAAGAATGTGTATGTAGGGGCAGAGTAGTATTGCGGCTGTTTTTAAATATCATCCACTTCAACAGTCGAAGTTTAATATTGGTCAATAAAAAGAGGACAAATATTTACCACTTTTTGTTGTGAATGAGGTGTAAAATTACTATTGACTGTTTGACCATTGAAGTGGATGATATTTAAGTAGATTGCAAATAAAATGTATCCAATAACAACAACAAAAAGAATAGAAAGAGGACTAATAAAGCAACAATTTTATATTCCTTTTGTGTATTTATGTAAGTGTTATTATTTAAAAGTTTTTGGTAATGCCTATTTCTGTTTAGAAATAGCATTTCTTTTTATGTGAACAATGACATTCTGTAAAAATAAAATATTTTAAATACAAAATATTCAAACAATATTTTGTCAAATTGGTAACAGAGGTAAGTTGTGAAGTTTTTAGCTCAGTGCAGTAATGGATAGTGTGGGTAGCAGTCTCAATCAATCTTAGATTTCTCTTTTCAATGGAAAGAACTATGACTTCTGGAGAATTAAGATAAAGACCTTTTTTTTGCTCTCAAGATGTGTGGGATTTGGTTGAAAATAGGTTCCTTGAACTAGGGGGCCAGACAACATACAATGCATTGACACAGGCAGAAAAAAGATTTGTTGAGAGAGAACAAAAAGAAAGACGTGAAAGCCATGTTATTCATTCAACAAGCCATAGACAAATCCATCTTCCTTAAAGTTGCAACAACAACTAGATCCAATGCAAACTGTTGCAAAGGAACACCTCACTAGTATCATATGCTTTATATGAAGGAAACCACAACTTGTAAGGATTCATGTCATATGAGGCACCTCAATCAACCAGCCATACATCATCACTAGTTAGTTGTAGAGCTTTGCTCTCTGTGCTCGATTTGGCCAAATGGCTTCTCTCCTTTGCATGCAATTTTGTGCACTCTATATATACGTGGCACCACTTCAAAGGAGTTTGTTTGTTTTGCTCCTCTTCAATGATTGCTTTTTAAATTTTATAAGTGGTGGGGTTAGTTGTTCTTGCACAATCTTATTGATAGTTGGCAGCTAGTGTTTTCTCCTTCGAGAATTTTGATTTTTGGTGCACAAATTTTGGGTTTCCAATTGTTTGTCATTCATAAATAAAAAGCATAAGAAGGATAACTTCAGAACTATTCGACCTTTTCCAAGATCAATTACCTACACATCATTTTGAAGTTGTTAGTCCGACAACTTAAAACTGGTGAAGCATCACCACATCAACAAGGCAGGCTCCTTAGCCCACACATATAAAAGCCAAAGAATAGTGATGTTGGCCTAGCCACGTGGTGATCCTTTGCTTGTCGAAGGAGTTGTTAGTCTGACAAAAGATTGGCATTGCACCATTGGCTAGCAATATTCTATCCAGCCCTCTGGATGCACATTTGACCGTGTTTATTAATTAATTGAAATTCAAATACAATTTGAATTTCAATTAATTAATAAACACGGTCAAATGTGCATCCAGAGGGCTGGATAGACAATTCCCAATGGGCATAGTGGCATTGGTGGGTCCCTTTACTCTGCAACTTCACAAATAAACGGTACAACATAGAACATGGTGGAGCCATTTAATCTTGTCCAAGATCAATGGTCTATGCACGATATGGAAGTTTTCAATCTAACAAATTTATATCATTGGGCTAGTGGCTCTTGGATCCACATAATTGCATTGGTGGCCCCCACCACTCGTCCAGTATACAAGTCAAGCCGGTACAGTAGCAGGACACATGGCAGCACACATTTTGAATAAGTTGTCAATCTGACAGCACTTTTCTATTATGCCATTGGTTGAGTCAATCCAACATGGTCTGTTTGTGGTCTCTTTTTGGTCACCCAAAGAAAGAATTTAGTGTACTTGGGAGACACGCGGTGAGATTTCACTCATTTTGAAAATAGCGGGACTGACAACATAAAAGTTTACATCATTGGTGGAGAAAATATAAAGAACGGTTTTTATTAGCAATCTCCCACATTGTCCAGTGGGATGTCATGCTAAATTTCTAGCATGGTGGTCATCAATTCTAATATGATCTTCATGAGGCCATCACTTAAAATTTGAATTTAGGTGCAATTATGTGGTAGTTATGCGTGCACAATAGTAAATGTTTCTTGTTTCCTAGTATGGTGATTCTATCTTTTTTGGGGGTCTATTTTTTATATAAATAAGATATACATGCTCATATATGGATAGAAGGTATTATGGATACTCATGCCATAAGGGTTCTTTGTACTTTTTATTTTCTCAATTATTGTTAATGGCAGTAGCCTCCATATGTTTGAACTTATTTCAAGTGATATATGAATTTGTACCTATGCATCATCAATAAATGAATATATGAACTCATGATCATTTTGTCTCTTTGTTTTGTTCATTCTATGTCATTTTATTCATTCCACAAAGACTTGAAGTATGATTTATTTGATTATGGTTGTGCAATATCTTTTGTTGATAAATGAAAAATTGATCCAATGAATAGCTTATACTATTCATTTAGATTAGTTTTAAGTTTCCAATAGTTTCTCTCATTTTTCTTTCATTTCGAGCAAATGGGGTAGCAAGTTAAGTGGGCTTAATCTCAAGGGAAAACTCCATGGTTAAGCGCGCTTGAGTCGGAGTAGTACTGGGATGGGTGACCTCCCGAGAAGTCTCGATGCTTCACCCCTGTGTGCATCACCTAGATGCAATGAGTGCTAAGTGGACCATTCATTAACATGAGAGATGGGTTCATGTGAACCACTACTCACGAAATATGGGTCATGTGTTTGACTCAAAAACTACGCAGTTAAACCCTGAAATATAATATCATCTTATGAAGAGCCAACTTATAAAATTTTGGATGTTGTTTTGTGAACCACATCTCACATTCACTAACTTCCTATGTTCTAGTGTAGGTTTGTATGAGAGTGCAAGTTTGAATATCAACAACTTTGGCATGCTCGGTGGGACCTAAACAACTATCATAGCTTGATTTTGATCTTTTTATATGAACAAAGGCCTATAATTAGATCTTTCAAAACCACCAACCCTGATATGTTAGTTCAACCTCTAGTTATCACTCCCAAAAGGAGAATTATGAAACTAACACCACCTTCCCTTCTAATTGTGACCCAACAACAAGCCCCATGAAATTTTGTAAATTGGTTATTCAATGGTAGTTTGTTAATACCTTTGTTTGCCCCTTAGACCTAGGATCCCACTCTCACTAATTCTGTCAAATCCCTTCCAAAGTTCACTAGGAAATATTTCAAAACACTCGTGAAGCATCTTCAAGATGTTGTGGATATATGCACAGTGCATTATGTTACAAAATACAATATTTCTCTAAGGTTACTATTTGCCTCATTCAAAGATAGGGCTCTAGATTGGTACCAATCACTTGCCCCTAACCCTATTGCATCATGGGACCATCTAGGAGATGCTTTCTTTGAAAGATTCAAAAAATGAGACAAGTCTTCATTATTGCAACAATTGATTACTATAAAGAGAGCACCACATGAAGCTATAACTCACTTTAGTACTAGGTTTAGTAAGACCTCTAGGAAAGGATACTTTCTTCTGCACGACCACCAACTAAGATGGTGTTTGTTTTCTATCACAAAGCCATCAATTGAGATATCTCAGTGATGATCCAATCACTAGGAGGGCAAACTCTTCTTGTAGCATATGAGTTGTTAGCTAGAGTAGAGGATAACTTAATAGATGTAGGAAGACTCCCTCCAAGACCACCCATGACTGTGTTTCCTAAAATTTCACTCCCAATTCAAACTGAGACTCCAAGCATGAGTGATTCTTTACCAAACACTCCACAAGCCCCCTTTCCTATAACATCCCATCTAGAATATTAAATAAACAAATACAAATATTGCACAAATAAATTCCATTTTTTTTATATAATGAACTTGATTCCATCATTAATAAACTTGCTAATCCAAAGTTCAATAAATAATTACAATATATGGTCGCTTCACATGCGACTTACAAATTTTACATATTTGTCAAGTATAAATACAAATGGTCACTTTCCTTACAACTACAACATGTTTCAATTTCCATTTACATAGTAAGTAATGTTTTTTGTTCACAAGTCTTTGGCAATCAACTGTGAGAGAGAGAGAGAGAGCATCGTGCCTTGGTGCTTTTCCTCCAACCACAGACCAGCGGTCCCTTACACACCTTCCATTTGGAAGTGGCCATTATTGAGTGCACAAGACAACTGAGAGGGGGGGTGAATCAGTTGTAACAAAAACTTCAAACCCTTACAAACATTCAGATCCACAATAACCTTTAAGTTTGTTATGATGATTAAGCATCAAAAGCAAATAACTGAAACTAAATCATAACAACACCACACACAAGAGAACACCAAATTTTTACGTGGAAAACCCTAAAAGGGAAAACCATAGTGAGGATTAGCTCACAATATAATGTAGTAGCAATATTGAATTACAAAGGCTCACTACCAAAGGGCTTACTGCCCAAAAGATAGAATGCTCACTGCAGGTGGACTCACTATCCAAGTGGACTCACTACCCATTAAGAAAGAAAGAAAGAAGAGAAGAATGGCTCACTGCCAGGCTTTGAACTGATGTAGTTGCATCTAACCTATACATGGAGTTCAATTCCAATGAAGCTCAATATCCATCACAACACAAACAACATCTTCGCAGCATCACTGAAAATAGTAGACACCTTCTGCTCACTACATGCTGCCACAATAATGGCTTACACTTTCTGGGACATCCTGATTTTTGCTGAAATCACATATTTTTAGAAAATATAATGATTTAAGCCTTGAAAGGTTCCATTTAAAGGATTTTCATTGAAGAGAGTTTGATCAAACCCCCTTGGATAGAACCCTGCTAGTTTAAACCATACCTATAATGGAGTCTCCTCTACACCTATCAAAATGCTGATAAAAAACTAATTTTGATTTATCTTTTGAGGGATCAAATGAATTCATTTAAAATTTATGCTTTGTAAGTATGTAGTCCTTATTATAAGCTTCCCAAAAAATATAATTTTAAATATATTTAATTTGATTATTATTTTTATTTTATTCCTTGTGAATGTATGTTTTTCACCAAACATCAAGTTCTCTATTCTACACACATGGAAAATTAGTAAATTAGTGAAATTTTTTTTTTTAAATATCTATGCACTAGGTATTGATGTCCTTGTTTCAACAAAATAAAAAAAATTGAATTTCGATACATACAGAAAAAGTTATGTTTTACGGAATACTTCTATGTCTAAATTATAATTGGTTTGACTTCAAAAACTAATTAAAAAAAATATATTCTACAAAACATTATGAAACCAAATGCATACACTATATATCGGTGTTACCAATCTAAATTAAAAAAAATCAGAATTTTATCCCTTGTAGAAAAAAAGTTATGTGCTATGGAATACACATCACTTTAAAAAAATGTTGTTTACTATTAAAAACCAATTATCAAAGGAGATGCAAAAAATTTACAATTTAACTCCAAATTTTTTTAAAAGATATATTTAGAATCTACAAACAAAATCTCACAAATCACTAGTTCGCATCATCTTCAAATTCCTAATGGTTTAGCTGCTATAGGTGTCAGAACGTGAAGATTTAGTTCAAAATATTGATTTCAATGTCAAGTTTGGCCAAAAAGTGTAACCCATTATTGTGGGATGACCCAGACTTTTACTTCTACTTAGCCTAACACATGAGAGCTCTCATTGTCCTAATCAAATTCGCATCACAAACATCATATCTCTCATGCACACCTACAATCATGACTCCTTGACACTTATTTGTACAATCACCAATCATGAAAACATTCTCCAAGTTCAGCAACACAACATAACCCACAAAATTCAAATTAGGTCTGGACCTAAATATTCCCATGGAGGAAGGGAACGAATGCAAACTGCATCACACTTTATCACAGACCTAAATCCACACTTACACGCTTCATCACGCTTTCACTTTCGCCAAAGCACAATCGCAAATAGTGTAAATAACCAAGTCAACCATCCTTGTGTTAACACCATGAGCTTTTAAATGCACGCAAGCTTCTTAAAATCACACGACGACATGCGGACCATGCAATCTTGAACATGATTTAGAAACATCCACAAGCACCTAAAAACCAACAAATTCTTTTACAACATCTTTCACCTGAAGAAACTTCACACCAGAGTACTTAACCAGCTATATCATACTCTAATATCATCTGCAACTTAAGAAATGTACTTGCGGAGCACTAGACCATGAACAACTTGAATTGAAGAAAGATATAGACCTTATAAGCATAAATCTAGAACCACAGCACCTGAAACAATCCTGCAGAGAAATGCGGAGTAAAATACTTTCTCCCAAACACACTGTAAACACTGTCAAACACTGTTCTCAAACTGTCGAACACAAATTTTTACTGCACAATGATCTGGAGCACTAAATTCTAGATTTAGCATCTTCAAACACTTCTAAACCACATATCCAAACCGCACACTCAGATATTCAATTAGGAAGAAATACAGAGAAAAACTCAATCATAACTCTATGAGGCCAGAACACATCTTCAACACATTGTTTCCTTTGTTAATCAAATTTTCTCAAAAGCACTTGGAAACCAAGCAATAGGAGCATATTCTCAACATCTTTAGCACCTCCTCAAATCAATCAAATCACTCTAACACAACTCAATCAAACAACAACAACCTCATCAGAAGACACAGTTGACACCAATGACAACACTGATTAGCACATACTTGCAACAACCCTTCCCTTCACGAGGGTATATATAATGTGAATCAACTGATTCCTTGTGCCATCTAAGAACTAGTGTAGTGTAGTAGCTATTAACAATCGGGTTTACAACTCTAGTCTAGCTCTAACTATGTATAACCATTCTAATTGTTCATCTATTTGGTACACATTGAATCGACAATGCAAGAAATGACTTTTGCATTACTTTGGCCAAAGTTTCATAGAATGAGTCGTCTGTTAACACACTCTTTTCTTGACTTGGAGACTACATTCTTATAATTTAGTAAATAATAATATATATCCACATATTGCGACTTGTTAACTCAATACTAGTCTATCTGACTTAGAATATTCCCTTATTCTAGTACAAGTATAAGATGAGAGCTTAGGTGACTTATAAACATACAATGAGCCCCTCTTTGCATCCTTGCAATCTCAGGTCTATGACAACCTGTCATCTACTCAAAGACTTGTCGACCCATTTCTATGCTCTTTAATATACATATTAAAATATTCTCAAGATTTTCTTGACTCCATCATCAAGACATTGCTCTTGACATCTATAGACTTCTAAGACTCTTTTCTGTAAGATATATATGCTTTAGTCTATGATTGCATTAGACTATTTCCTATCAATAATAACAGACATATGACTATTTATTGTCATTACGAAATAAAACAAATTATGAAACCTATTGACCCATCTTAGCCAAATCTAGTTATTAGACTCCTCTTTATCCACAATAAGAGTGGTATTTTAAAACTCTCGATTTCACAAAACAAACTTCTAATAATATTATAATAATAAGAGTTCATTTATACTCTAGTCTTTACTAGACTTAAAGCATTGAGTGCATACTCATTTCATTTGACAACTCAAGGTAGGTTTTTACCTTAGATAGCTTTATTAACACTATTATATTAAATCATTCATCGAACATTCTACCATTCTTGGCTTCTTAGTTCGAAATATATACTCTTTTAAAAATACTTGAGGTAAATCCTCATTCAAGATTTAACCTCAATGATTACCATCATTTCTCAGTTCTACTAATCGATCATGGTTTTATCTAAGCAACCTTTCGGTCTTACAACTCTCTTAATCAATAAAATATTTAAATTCTCAAGATATAAATACTATCTTTATCACTATTTTTTAAGTATTCGAGTGATTTTCTATCACTGTTTTCTATATATGTTTCTGTGATAGTCTATCACCATAATATATTTGATATATGTGATAAACTATCACTATAATCCATATGTTATGAGTGATATGTACTATCACTAAGAATAATATGTATTAAGTGCTTTACTATCACTATGTTATATGCACATGGATATCATAATTCACTACCTCTATGATACATTTGTCATCGTGTTTCACTATCTTTGTGATACATATATAGTATCATGGTTCACTGTGCTATGACAAATATGATAACATGTTTCACTATCTTTGTGGTTTATAAATGATACCGTGATTCTCTATACTGAGATAAATATATTAACATGTTTCATTATCTTTGTGGTATACATATGATACCATGTTTCTCTACTTTTGAGATTTATATATGTTATCATAATTCTATATCTTTGTAATCTACAAGTATTACATGAAATTCACTATTATGTGATGTAGATATACAAAGATTTTAGGTGATAAACATCACTGTATTGATCATAAAATGAATGATATACTGTTGTATCAACAACTAATGATAATAAGATTAATATCACCACTCACTCTGGTTAGCACGATAAAGAATGATGTAGTTGAGAGTGATGTGTAGAATGGAATGTGTAGTGTACAAAGCTCAGAATGGTATAAAGATATCATCCAATACTTGCAGGATATGACATGTCCAGCTCATTTGAATGATAATTAGAAGAGGACACTAAAACTACAAGCAATAAAATATGTCAAGTAAATGTAGTTGAGAATGATGTGCAGAATGGAATGTGTAGTGTACAAAGCTCAGAATGGTATAAAGATATCATCCAATACTTGCAAGATGTCTAGCTCATTTGAATGATAATTAGAAGAGGACACTAAAACTACAAGCAATAAAATATGTCATTCTAAAGGGAGATCTATACTGGAAGAATCTTGATAATTTTTTTCTTAAATGTGTAGATGAAGATCAAGCTACCAAAATTTTGGCCGAAATGCACAGTGGAATGTGTGGAGGACATTATATGGCAAAAACAACTACACATAAGATTTTGAGATCAGGTTATTGGTGGCCTACATTGTTTTCTGATGTACACAAGATGGTAAGGTAATGTGAAGCTTGCCAAAGATTCTCAGGTAAAATGAAATATGCAGGTACATTGTCACTTAGAACCATTGTAGTTGAAGCACCTTTCCAACAATGGGGGATTGACTTCAATGGGGAAATCTCAGAAAAGTCAAGTGGTGGACACAGTTGGATACTAGTCGCCGTTGATTATTTTACAAAGTGGATTGAAGAAATTCCAACCAAGAAAGCTACAAGGTAGTTGTAGATTTTGTTTTGAAACACATAATAATCAGATTTGGAGTTCCTACAAAACTAGTGACAGACAACGCAAATGTGTTTCAGATCTGGTGAGTTTGTGAATTTTTGCAATAATTATGGTAATACTATGTCATACTCATCACCATATCACCCACAAGGTAATGGTTAGGCTGAGTCCAGTAATAAGAGCTTGATGAACATAATCAAAAGGATAATTGGAAAAAAAGGCATGGGATTCCAAGCTGAAATTGGTAGCATGGGCTGACAAAGTTACTATTAAGAAGGCAATAGGCAAGTCTCCTTTTGAATTGGTGTACAAAGTAGAAGAAAGGATTTCTATAAATAATCCCTTACCAGTGTATCAATTCATACAAGAAAATGATGATGATATATAGGATGCCATGGTAGAAAGGGTCAATCAATTGATTGCATTGGATGAGACTAGAAGAGAAGCCCAAAATACCAATTTGAAGAAGCAACAAAAGGTGAAGTATTTGTTTGACAAGAAGGCTTCAGAAAGGAAGTTTCAAATTGATAATCTAGTTCTCATGTGGAATGCCAAATATCAAGATAAGGGAAAACACAGAAAGTTTGATCCCCTTTGGGCAGGTCAATATTTGATCAATAATACACATGGAGAGTATTCATACTTTCTGCAAAGTCTTGATGGTGAATTTCAGGAATTGCTAGTGCATGGATAATTTTTGAAACCCTTCTTTTCTTAAAAGAAGAATTTATTCCATGCACATTATACATAGTTTGTTCGGTTGTTTGCTTTTCCTACTTTTTGTCTTGCTTTTGTTTTAGTTTTAGGGTTTTGTGTTATGTCTAGTCTACACCCTAGAGTTCTGAGGTCCTTGTCATGCCTACAAGAGCCATGTGTCCCCAACCAGAGCCACTGGTGGAACCCCCTACACAATTTTCTTACTCCCTAGTCTTAAACCCTTGAAATTAGCTAAGTCTGAGTATAAAAATCTTAAATCCTAAACCCTTAGCCCTTTCCCTTAAGCCTACATTCTAATTTTGTATTGACTTCATATAGGTAGTCACCCCAAACTTAAGTTATGAATTAATGTCCTTAGCTTCATTCACAACTAGCCCCTTGAGCCTATTTACCAGTTAGCCCTGTATGCCCAAATATTTCCTAAGTTTGGGTCAAAATTTCCTAAAGATAAATCAACGGTTCTCACAACATCGCAGGCTCTAGATATGTCAGATCTATCAGAGCCATGTTGATGTGTTGGCCATAGATCTCCAAGCTGGTGGGCCCCAAGTCTCATCAATTGATTGCCTAAGTCATGCTCACTCCTCATTGGATCACATGAGTGCACAAAAAAAAGATGCCAAAGGATATACCTTGCAATACTGCGATGGGGTGATAGATGTTAGGTGGGTCTCATCTGGTCTAAACAAGATGAAGCAAGTGCCTAGCATTCTAGCACAAGGGCGGTGGTGTGGGTCCCTCCTAGGCCTATGCTATTGCGATGAACTGTCATATGGATCCCAAATGGAAAGTCTTTGTTCAGCTGGTTAATTTTGATTGGTCCACGCCATTTCAAGTGTGTAAATTGTCCTTCAGTGATGAAATTTTCAATCAGAGCTGTAGATTCTCTCGTGGGATGATTAGATCAATGGTGGATAGCCAATAGGCCAAGAGATAGAAGATCTCAGAGGACAAAATATCTCCTTAGGATAGAGGAAAATCCCCCATGGAGATTATAGATATTGAAGAAACTATAGAGGAGGTGGGAGCTTCTGAGACATTAGTAGGCATGATTGTTCATCTTGTGCCTTTTAACAGAAGCATTGATTATATTAAAATTGCTAATGATGAAACTGGAGATGTGAGGTGATGCAGAGTGCACAAAGAAAATGCTTCAAAATAGGGGTGAATATCCATCAAACCCACAATACAGAGAGATTAATGCTTAATCAGCTTTCAATACACTCCTCAAGGTCCAAACAATACCGAAACACACACACATTCTTCACATCGGCGAGACAACATACCATTGGCGAGCTTAAAATTTCGTCGGCCGATAGGCCGATGCCATCATGACTCTGAATTCTCGCTTCTGATAGACACCCCGTTGTTGACTCACTATCGGCAGGACTTAAAACCGTCAGCTAACACTTGTGAACATTAGCTGATGTGCCGATATATTTGACCTCGCTTGACTACTCCCGATATTTTGGTGTGACTACTCCCTGTCGGTGAACTCTGACCAAGGTCTATCGATACACCATTATAACCTGTCGTCGGTGAGACTCCAAACATCGGCGAACTCCAGTTTCGCTAGGCCGATACACCTATGGATTCTCCATTGGAGTCACTCACTCCTTGTCACCCCGATATAACTCAATCAGCAAGATGACCACTGTCGACTCAACATCACGTTATCTACCCGATGGTTTTGTCACTCTGATATAACTATGCAAACATTGAACAACTTATACAGAAACAAAACTCAACAAAACGAAAATGATCTACTCCTAAGGAAGTCATTCCACTGATTTCGAAGAAATCTCAACCAATGAAATGCTTCCAATTTATATCTCTACAATTAAACCAAAAAGAACTTTTTATTCCTTCTTCTCAAAAAATATACATACAACAATCTTCTCTACCTCTATGTCTCTCTCTTCTCTCCCTCTCTGTGTGTCTCTTAATGAATGTAACCCTACTATATAGACTCTCATATCGGCAGTTACATAAGGTGGAAGGCGAATCGCCCTACAACCACTTCTGCCATTCGATTACACCCATTCAGTTCGGTTACAATCTTTAATGACACGTATACAGACTCAACGTTATGCCATTACTCGGCCAAGTATGACTCAATATGGCGCTAAGGCCTTACAAACATGACACTTTGCACAGAACAAAATATGCATGGAATCCTCCTGATTCTTAGGTCTCGAGGTGCTCTTGCACCATGAGGGCATTGGCTTGCAAACAATTTTTTTTTCTGATGATCAATTCATCAAGACCCAAGAATTTAAGGACTTTGTTTTAAGAAAGAAATAATTCGCATACCAAAGTAGGCTTGAGGAAGAGAAAAGGAAAATGGATTCATTAGATGATAGGGATTTGGCTGCAAGGATTTTGTCTAAGTTTGATTTGAAGCTTGACAACATCACCCTTGAAGAAGGAAGACAAACAGTGATGGAGAGTGGTATGTTGTTATTGCCTATTGGAGTATGGAAGATGCCTTGGCATTTGAGACCATAAGGAGAAGAGATGAAGTTGTTTTCTCAACTGAGGAACAAGCAGAGAAAACTTTTGGTTATGGTTTCAATCCATTTTTGAAACATTGGCCACATGGACTTTGGCACCAAGGACAGATAAACTAGATGTGGTACAAAACATTGATTAGTTGAGAGGTAATTTGATTGTGAAAAGAGTGGATGATACCCCAACACTAGATGCAGCAGCCTTAGTAGTG
Organism: Cunninghamia lanceolata; assembly: GCA_027924645.1. Classification (NCBI taxonomy): domain Eukaryota; kingdom Viridiplantae; phylum Streptophyta; class Pinopsida; order Cupressales; family Cupressaceae; genus Cunninghamia; species Cunninghamia lanceolata. The sequence continues at coordinate 1,059,316 of BSBN01000973.1, read as the reverse complement.
GACACAGTTATGTTTAGTCAAGCTACGGTTTTGAAATTGCAAAAGGACTATAATGAAATTCAGAGGAAATATGCAGATGATTTGGTAAGACTGAGAGCCTTGGAGGAGAGCGAGTTAGCATCTTCCAGTGCCCTTGTGTCAATTATTTCAAGCCCATCAGGAGAGGCTTTCCCATCATATAGGGATGCTTTGCTTGTAGAAGTTGCAAAACTGAAAGGTACTGTTGATTCACTAAGAGGAGATAAGTTGCAAGCATATAGTAAGATTGTTTCTAAAGTAGTTAACTAAAATTAATGGGAAAGTAGATGATGCCTACAAAGGTGTAGACTTGAATAAGGAATTGGTTAGACATGAGAAAAATTCATCTAGTCTATAGAAAATCATGAATAAATGGATACCAAGGAACGTTACTATCAAACAAATGGTCAAAACAACTAGGTTTGACCCAGACAAACCTATTGGGCTACAAAGTGTATAAGAAGTAATGGCATTTCTACATGATGTGGCTTCCTATATGATAAAGTATGACAAGCAGTTAAAAGAAAAGGTGGCATCTATCGATCAGATGAAAATGAAGGTGTTGCCCCACTTCAAAGATCAACAGGGTCAACCCAAAGCATTATACCAATGGAAAGCAAAATTTGGTATTGTGGGGTCTAAGGTTGTTACTCTGGTGTGCGTCGGTGGTGAGTTGCAAACAAGAATTTTGAATTTAGTTTTAGATGAGATCATATCATTGGATAAGTTTTGTGATCATATTAGCAAGGAATCAAAGGCTATTTTTGATGCTTAATATGCAGCTCCTAGTGATAAGGTGGTCTAGGATTTAGCATTCCAATCACTAGAGGATGAGTATGGAGCTTGGGAGGAGAGATATGAAGTTGAATGATACTTGAATTAGCTTTCAATCGGTCATCAATTTTCAAGGATGACCTTGTTTCGGTAGTTTCTCAGCGGTGCTATTTATCCCAACCAATTCAAGTCAATCAAGCATCGACATTGGAGGATTGTGTCAGCACACATGTGACTATAGTTGAATTTTAATACCAAATATTGTAATGAGCACAAGCTCCAAAACTATTGTCAAACTTTTTCTAAAAATAGTTATTTCTAGGAGCTTAGCCTACATACTTTGTATCTCTCCAATATAAGGGGAAAATTTTTGTACTATGAAGCTCAAGTAGTGATTGTTGATAGTATCATCAAGGAGATTGGAATTCTCTAAATCATATTGTAAAAGCCTTGTGATTTTGATTGAATCCAATAAGAAAGGAGTACTACTTGGTTGATATTTTGTGTGTGAGATCATTTGTTTTTACATGGCAATCTTCTATTCAGATTGAATTATATGAGAAACACTATAAGTGTGTGTTGTTTGTGATTATCTCCTTGGGTGCAAATGCTTTTCTTTTGAATGAAGTTGCTAAGGGTTTCTAAATTCAACAGTATACATTTTCTATATTGTATGTCTAGTTTGTTGCATCTATTCAAGGAATAGATTAAACTTGTCTGGATCAAATATAGGGGAAAGTATATTATATTAAGGGATAAGTGAAGTAGAATCATAGATAATACTCTTTCTTGGGTTTATTATTGTAAGGCAATAGTGATTTGGTTTACCCTCTAAGTATGAACTTATGTTGTCATGAAGGAAACACTTGCATGTAGGGTTTTGAATCTGTTACTCTAAATAGGCAACAATTTGAGGATATCTCTCAAGTCCAAGCACATAAACCATAAAAATCAAGAAGATAAAACCTTTTTGTTTTGTTTTGAAGAATGTGTTCAAGTTGTTCCATGTTCTTAGAGTTCTGAAGTGGATACATGTTGAGGATATAGCTAATATGAAGTAGGATCATTGAGACCTCAATACATAAGTGAGAACAATATGCTCAAAAAATATCTCATTATATTTAGCATAAACTGTCAGGTATTGGCTTAAGGGAATACCCCCTAGATTCAGCAGAGCTTGAAGTGCAGAGGAGAACAAGCAATTTTCTCTTGTTCATTGGCCACTGATTTGAGAGTCCTTAGCATTAAGGATAGCTACCTTATAGGGATAATCAGATAATCAGTTGGGAACACCAACAAATAGGGTGAAATCCAAAGAAGTTGTCATGGTGATAGGGTTCATACATCAGGGTATGGCACCTCAATCCTTATCTCTTGGTTTGCAGCAAGCACACATATACCCATTTGCCTTATCTTACCAAACAATAGTCACTAGCCTATCAATTTCAAGCTGGGGCATGTCTCTTTATTATAAAGGTAATTTAATAATATTTTAACTCATTTTATGAGTTAAATGTTGTGTGCACAAGAAAGTGAAAGGTTTATTTATTAGTTGTAATTAATTTTCAAGAATCAATTATGATTTCAATAGGAGGGAAACTCTATAAATATGTGATCAGAATGTAAATTAAGGGATCTTTTTCCAACTTCTCTTTGGAGAGATTCGAGAAGAGAGATTTTGTTTTATATAAGTGATGCAGAGAACCTACTAAAAATACAACAAAGTGCAGATCTTAATGGTAGATCCAAAAGGGTTTCCAAAAGTTACAACAAAAAAATGTTGTCAAAATTGCTCTTCTAGGCCAACATCTTGTCACAGACCCTAATTGTTTCCAACTTTCACTCCCAATTCTTAAATCAGACCCTCTCTTATCTCTACAAGTTCTATAGGACCTATGTAACTTTTGGTTTTTTGAAGATGATGCAATTTTCCAAGGTTTTCATCAAACCCTTATTAGCACTAGGGTTTTTGACTTCTTTTTTTTCACAGAAATGACACATAGTCAGCTATTTCACCTCACAGCCCATCAAATCATGACCTAGGGCTTGGAAATATAAAAGAAGGCATGAAAATAGAAGTTTCTACAAGTTTTTAGAATTTTTCACTGTACGGGTCATGAGAAATGAATTTATTTGTTAAATAAGAAACCCTAAATTCTAAACATGATTGTCAAGAGCATTTTTGCCACAAATTGCTCAAATTAGCTCCAAATGAAACCAAAACAAGTGCATATGAACCATAAAATAGAGCCCTAACTCTTCCAATGTCTGCCCCAGCTGTACCAAGTCGTACAAGTCCATACAATTCATTGTTCTAGCTGAAAATGCAAAAAAAATGTCAAAAACATAGAGTATTCTTGAAATCCGTGCTCCTCTAGTTCTCGGAGCGTATCCTCTATTGATTTTTCATCCAAGAACTTAAAATAAAATAGTTACACATGAGTTTTTGCGTCCTTTTCCATACAAACCTAATTTTTTTGTCATGAAATTTGACAACTATACCACTTTAGTGCAACTTTTTAACCACAACATGTAAACAAAACAATAAAAGGACCCTTACTTGATTACAATGGTCCTCATAAGACCTTATTTGACTCAAGAAAACCAAAAATGAAGGTTGAGAACCATCCCAATCCTTATGGCAAGCCAAAATTCCCCTAGGAATTCAAATTATAGTTTTGGTGGGAAACCACATAATTTGAAATCTAGGCCTATTCAACCTAACCTAACCATTGGATTGTAATCCCATTGGAATCCACAAACCTAAATCAACTCAACTAGACTCCTATCACCCAAATAAAGCATTAAAAAACACCTTGAAATTGATGCTCCTACATCAATAAGCCTATAGCAGCAATTGGTTATCCTTTCAACACAACCATTGTATAGGTATTTCTAGGAAACTGTGTGTTCTTATTTGATTCAAGAATTGAAGGAGTGTTTAGAAATTTGTGTTAGATACTTCTTCATGGGTTGCATGTTTTTCCTATGTTAATTTGTAGTCATTCTTTGATGCTTCTCTATTATGTTGGTTGCACCTGAGTTTAATATAGAAATTTTATGTTTTGAGTTGGTTGTATATTCTTCATATGTTCAATGTGTGTCATGTTTATATGTTGGAAAGGAAAAATTGTTTATCTTATCAGTTGTTGTTTGTGGACATGAAACTATTGAACTTTATGTCATTATTTGTTTCTACTCATTTTTATTCTAAGTCTATTCCTAAGAAGTCTAGTTTATTTTCTTATGTTTCTCATCTACAGTTTCTTCCTTTTCCTTTTTCTATAGTTTCCTTTCCTTCTTTCTGGTCAAAAGATTACACAAAAAAATTTAAATTAAATCATACAAGGGAGATGCCCCTCTCAAAAGTAGAGGAAGATCATCATCCTATTGGTGATCTCTCCAAATTTTATAGATAGTTTTGTCACCACTCCTTGGGAAAGTCATCATTTTTCTCTTTTTCAAAGTGACAAATATTTTTACTAACATATTTTTGGTGACTCCACTAGGGAAAGAATCAAAGTGCAGGTGCATTTATTTCCTCATAAATCTGAAAGTACCTCCTTTGGAATGGAGGTTGGTGACTCTATCTGAAAGATGAACCCTGGATAATGGATTGGTATCAAGAAATTCAAAGGCGTAACTTGTAGTTACCATAATCAGTAACTGATAGTGATAGTGATGATGAATAAAATTATCCTTCTCTTGTACATGCTACTCAACAAAATTAGATTCTTGATGACCCTAAGCAAATTACCAATTTTTGAAAAGCTTCTATGGTGGCATGTAACTTGGTCCTGACAAGGTACATCCTTATTTGCTTCATACATTGCCAAAGATTGAGCAAAGATATGGGAAGGAGACTTGGTTTCTTGCATATGGACATTTGTTTGACGAAATACCTTACAATCAAAGTGTTGAAAAAGGTTCATCAGAACACATATATACCAAAGAAGATGAAGTTGTTAAATCTACCCATGAGAGTACATCTCAAAAGAAAAGTCAAGAAGAAGTGGTTAGAATAGAAAGAAAATATTATGATGGAACATATCATCATCATCATGAAGAAATTTTCTTAGATAGCACCATTCAAGTATATTTGGTCCATGATGAGGTTGTAGAAGAAGTTTTGGACCAAATTGAAAATAAAGAATACGAAGATGAACCACCAAATGCCCTTCTGACATGCATGCAGTCTGAGCAAGAGAGGGAATATAAACAAAGAATGTTGCAAGAACCTTCTCATGATGTTTTCATTCCAAATTGGTGTCTCAATGCTTTGGAAAATGATGATTTTCTTTGCAGAGAAGATGTTTTTATTCATTCATCACCAATCACTGAAGGGGAAAGCCATGTTGATGAGATTAGAGGCATGAATAAATCTTTTTCTTCTCCTTCACAGTCATTGAATAATGAATTTTCTGAGTATGTTGTTTCAAAGAAAGATGAAGACCTTTTGGTGGGAAATGATCATATAACTGTTAAAGAACTCAACTATGAAATAACTTTACAACATGAACCAGTAGAAATTTTGGATCATCATTTATCAATTAGGGAAGAGGCCTCTTTAGTTGAAGTCAAACCTACACAAGAAGGGGTTGAAAATGGTATCATGTTATCTCAATATTCTTTTTTCTGAATGTTGACTTATCAAATGGGATACAAAAGTTAAATAATGGTGTTGAAAAATGCAATCTAAATGATGCTTATGAAAATAATAGAGGAGATAAAAGTTCTGATTTCATAAAGGCTAGAGTTGGAGTTACAAACAATCGAGTGATTAATGAGAAACTATGTGTTTCACCTCTTTTTCATCATCATCTTCAAGGGTGATTAATGAGAAACTATGTGTTTCATCCTTTTTTTCATCATCATCTTCAAGGCATGTTGAACAGACGACTTTTAATTTTGATTGCTCTAACGAGATTATAAAGGATGGATTTGAAGAGTCTAGAATATTGACAGGAATAATAAATACAAAACACATATTTGGATAAAGTCCAATTAAGTTTGTAGTCTCAAGATGTTTTTACTCCAAGGAAGTACTTGGGAACTTCAAATAATGACTTTCTTTATAGTAGTGAAGTAATTTGTTCTTCTTCATCAACCATGGGAAAGGCAATTTTAATCAATGTAACTCATGAAGCCTATTTGTCACTTTTGTATTTTGCTATGTCATCATTGAATCGTGGAGTTTTTATATTAATTCAAACTAACAAGGAAGAAATTACTGTTACAAATGGTGATTATATGCTTTTGGGAATTGGTACTCATAAGGCAGAGTTACAACATATATCAAGTGGTGATTCTTTGTATGGTGAAATAATTTTCTCCACTCCTCTAATAGGTATAGATGAAAATAATCCTACAAGGGTTTCATTATGTCTTTGTTTACATGGAGGATGTTTAATTCAAGGTTTCATTTCCTTTGATCCAAATAATTCAAAGCATTTTCAAATAGAGAACATTAGCATGCTCAAGATGATAAAGGAAGACTTGACCAACGTTACACTAGGAAAAACCAATACGATCTAGAAGAACTCATAGATATATGACAAGAAATGGTTGTTTGGCCCATTATTCAGAGAATTCTCACATCTCATATATTTTAGTTTTGTCAGCCTATCGAGTTCGCAGTTGCTACATGGATGTACCTCTCTTTTCCGCACATTTTCATATTTTTCTCACCTGTCAATAGATTTGTGTGACCATCTTGAATTATTTTTGAGGTAGGAGACACCTACGATGTACATATTCTAGGTAGGAGTTTTGTTGTATCTATGTAGTTTCAATTTTTGGGTGCCTTTTTCTTTGTGTCCCATTTTTGTTTTGTGCCCTATGTGTTGTGCTAGTTTCCTTTGACTCTATAGCCCAATGGACAAGACATTGCTCCTTGCTAGAGATTCTAGGTCCCTACTACATCCTTTGCACTCCTTGTCCCCAACCAGAGCCAGTTGTTGGCCTCATTTTTGAACTTGACAATTTTTAAACTTTTCTTGATTGTCAAACCTGCAAGCATCATGACATATTAAGTTATTTGATCTCGATGACTATTTCAAGTCAATTATCCTTGTTTGCAAGTGTCTTAATCAACTCCAAATATCTATTTTCCTATCACACTCAAGTCATTGATTGTCATGTCAGTGTCGCAAGTTTCCTCACACCAGATTTTCGCAACTACTCATCTTGAAGATTGTTTTACCTAATCATGTTTCTGTGGAGTTATTTCATTATCCTCATATGAATTTGTGCATCAACTTTAAATGGTGGAAAGAAAATTTCTTCATCGTTTCATTCAGAAGCACTTGTGTAGTTTAAATAGTAGGCCATGAAAATAATTAAATATGGAGATCTGTTTAAACTGGGATAAAACCACTTTACGGGAAATTTTGTGACTTCATTTCACCCAATGTGACAAGATTTTAAAGCCAAAATTCTTCACCAGTTGGGAGATTTTAAAAGTTCATGTTTTTGACAGATAATTTACGAAAAATATTAAATTTGAAGTTTTATGAAAGAAGGAACAAAATGGGTTCATAGGGGACTTCATGGGGTTATTCCACACAATGCGGCTAGTTTTCCTAGAAAAATATGCCTCCAGACAAAAGTTGTTATTCCCTACCCTTGTTCAACATATTTGCATTAATGGTTTAAGGTCATCATTTTGACAGGTGCTATTGATACTTATAAAGTGTTTGATTATATGAATAATAAAGGTTGGAAAATATAGTTTATGAAATTTACTTTTGGAGTGAGAAGTTAAAAAGTCTCAAAGTTTGTCAAACAAGAGAATTGTTGAAATGTACTTTAAAGGAAAAGTTAAAAAGTTTTAAATATTGCTGATTTGCCAAAATATTTTATAAGTTAAGAGACTTTATAAAAGCCAAAATATTTCAATGAGGGGATTTCTAAATTAGTGAACTTCTTAAACTCCCGAAACTTCAAAAAATCATGTTTAAGGCATTATTAAAGGTTCGCGAACTAATAATATTACCAAAAATCTTCCTTTTGGCCCTATTTCAAGCCCTATTTCAAGTTCGTGAACTCTTTATGTTGCTGAAACATTATTCCTTTCCATGATTTTCATGGTTTTAAAAATTTCCCTTTCATCAAAATGAGTTTAGGGTTAAACTTCTCAGCTCCAATGCTTCTCTATGGTGCTTCCCACATCCTCTTGGCATGTGCTAAAATGGAGATTCCAAAACAAGGTATGAGCATCCATCAAAACATAATTGAAGGGGATTTTCATTAGATATTATGGTCGCCAATGCTCTGGTGGACATAAATACAAATGTGAAGGACCAGCACATTCACTAGGTGTACAAACTACTTGATAGAATCCTCAACAAAGCATGGTCTCATGGAATGTAATAAGCGTAAGATATATACAAAATGGATTTGTTGAAAAAGCTTTAGAAACTTTCAAGAAAATGCAGTCGACAGGTTTAAAGCCAGACTCCACAATCTGCTAGCATACACATGTCAAGGAGCAGCGTGCAAAAGTATATTAGAGCATGATTTTATTAGATGTTGTATTTGGAAACGCCCTAGTATAGATGCATGCAAAATATGGAGACATTATCGAGGGTCGTAAACCTGTAAATGCCCTAACATGAATACATGTGAAATGTTGAAGCATAAAATAATGCATTCGATTGTAGTAAAGCATGCCCTATAGCATCCACAGGAACTTCTAGATCAGAATCTCTACACAAATTGTGCATGTTTCCTCTCTACTTTCTGTATCATTATTAGTTTGTAAAGACACGGCAACCTTGTTCTTTACTCGGCCTTGGAATTTTAGTCTTTGTGAAAACTTTTGGAAAGGTGATAGAAGAATGGAAATTCTAGTAACATTTGCAATTGATATGAATCTATGCAACAGAGACAACAACATTGCCTCAGGACTTTGTGGATCCAATGATGGTTGCAATACAGAAGCTTATCAAGGAAAGGATTCCTCAACTCCAAAAGAAGAATGCTCTAGAAAGAAAATACAGCTGGAGAAATCAAGTAATGAATCTCCATGTGATAATGTTTCTTCAGCAGAAAATTCCATTTCTCTCGTAATTGCACACGTAGACCCTTTTGTTGAGTTAGCATACATCGAGGAACTAAAATGAGAGAATGGCTTAAAGCTTCCTAACAGAGAGGTAGTCATAACAGCAAGGTCTCAGCAACACATACCATCTTATCATGAGTTCTTTGACATAGACTTGTACATGAATAATCTCTCAACGAGCCAGCTTGGAAGGATTCTTATTTGGTCCCCAATTTTTTATGATGAAGTGAGGTTCGTATGGTAAAATGATTGATGAAAGGTAAAAGACTTTATCCATGGCATAGGGGAGAAGATTGAGCACATCATAGGACTTGGAAAGCCCATGACCGATGTCTCAGGAATTCACATTCTAGGCATTAATCTAAAGAAGGATGAAATTGTTGTTGATATGTTTATAACCAATCCTAATCCTATTGATTATCTGGTGGGGAGTGATGGCAGGAAACTTATATCTGGATTAATCCCAGATGCGGGCACAATCAGTATCCATTGGTTTGAAACAATAAAGATCCCCATAACATTGATTTATGATGACATCAAGGACATCTTTGATGATATTAAGCCTGGAAACATTATTCCTTACAAAATCAAAATTTGGCTTATTGTAGATGTGTTTGTCTTTGGGAAGACAACCATGCCTCTGGAAAAGGAGGGAGAGATTCATGTGCCTTACATTCTGAATCCACATATAAGGAACCCACTGGAAGCGTCACCCATAATCCCTTCACCAAAACCTCCACCACATTCTAAAGACTAGCTAGTTTGCGCTTAATGCCATGCCAATGGTCCAAAAAATAGTCATGATACATATCAATGTGATTGTCGACCTCAAGCATATCGTCATGTAGAAGAAAGGAAGTAGTTGTTGTTGCCATGATAGTGGCATTGGCAAGTGACTGCGCACCATCAAAGGCACTCCATCAACCCCTGGTATAACTAGGATCCATCCGAAAATCTGCCATAGCCTCCCTCAGTCTTGTCTCAGGTAAACCATCAACATCTTTCATCACCCCCCACATTCGCAACATCCACTGACGCAAACATAGATTCTCAATTTCCCCTTCAATAAATTGCATAAAGTCTTCCACTACCTCACCTCCAGTCACCCTGTGTTTTTGCTTCCGGATACGTTCCATACTCACCTATCTTTTATCCTCTTTAGACGAAAACATTCAGCCTCCTACATGTCACTTCCCCACTGCTCAAGCCATCACCACCTACCACCTCAATGTTGGAATAAGGGCAAACAACTGAGAGGGGGGGTGAATCAATTGTCTCAAAACTTTATCACTTACTGCAATTAATTCTTTTCTATCACTTATTAATAGATCATTATTATAACCATGAAAGCATGAATCAATAACACATGAGCAGAATCACACATATCACACTTGACACCAAGATTTTTAACGTGGAAACCTGGTTAAGGGAAAACCACGGTGGAGGGTAATCCACAAAGATTAATACCCTGTTAAAAGTATTACAAATGGGGAAGGCACATGCCTTCGGGCTCACTGCCCATAGCTCATTGCTCAAAGAGGCTCACTACCTACAGAAATGATTACAAGAAGAATACAGAGTGTTTGAACTGATGAATAGCATCTACCAATGCAAGAATTTAGTTCTGGTTAAGTACAGAATACTAATCTTACACACTTCATCCTTGCTCTACCTTGTTTACTACTCTTCCATGATTCGGTCCTTAGATCTCTTCTTTTTCATACTTCTTTCTGCCCTTTTTGTACTTACTCCATCATCACATTACAAATGCACATGAAAAGACTCGAATCCATTGGCAATATATATCTGCATCAAGAAGTTCAATCAACTACAATCGGCTTCAAGGAAACTTAGAACTTTTATTAAGAACTCTGCTCTATCCACTGAATCTATGTACAAATATCAATGCGGACCAAAAACTTGTGTTCCCAAATCATTAATCATGTCATCCAATGCCACTAATTATCACTAATTGCTTATCCAACAACTTTTTTGCATCCGGACCAAGATCAAATATTAGGTCTCCCTGTTCTTCTTCTGGCTGTGCTAACTAACTGGAACCCGATACTCAAATCCTTATGAATTTTGAATCCTTTATCATCGGAGGCTAAATCTCTGGTTTTAGATAGTTCTAACAATCCTTATCACTCCTTCAAATCCATAGCACACTGTGAATTACCACCTAAGAGATCAGGACTAAGATACCGAACCCTGTCACATGCTCTATTTCTGACATCCAGACTTAGACAAATCCTCATTCTGACTTCCACTATGAACAAATCATGTAATGTGGATGTGTAGGATAGATTTATATGCCATCAATGACAACATCTGTCATGCATAGTAGTGTCTCTTGCCAACAATCTCCCCCTTTGGCATTGATGGCAACACTTAGTGAAAAATGACTAAGTGTCGGAATAACTCCCCCTTACTAAGTTCACTTATTCTTTTCACTGTTCTCCAATACTCCCCCTTTGTTGGATTCCTATTTTTTACTGCTCTTCACTCCCCCTTTGACATCAATGGCAAAGGGTGGGATCCATAAATCAAAATTTACACAAAAATTCTATATACTAGGCCGCATATGTACAAACAATCCTTAAGTCTTATTTACATATACTTGAGTACATCTCCAAAAATGTTGTTCAATTGTGCCAACTCGCTATCCCAGCTCTTCTAAATATAGTATTCAAAATTGAGATGTGACCACTAAAGAGAAATGCTTGTGACTCTGTTGTCCGCAGATCAATGGGATCATTTGACTGAGCTGCAGCTTGGGCTTCAGTTAAGGAATTCAACATTGCTTCCATTTTGGGGGAAATTAGTCCTCGGAGCTCACTCATCCTTGTCTCTATGCTCTCCTTTTATTTTTTCAATTTATTTATATCTTCAATTAGGTTGATTGTTTGACACTCTTGTCTCATCACTTACACTGTCAGAGGATCAAAAGATTGGGATACATTTGACATTTTTTCCATGGACTCCTTTATTTTTATTTCAATGTCCTCTATAGCTTTAGGACAAGACAAAAAAAATTTGTATACATTCCCTCCTTCTGTAAGAGCATTTTGAATACTCTTTACATTGGCATCCAGCACCATTCTATCAACTCCAATCAAACCTTTAAGAGCATCAAATGAATTCCTTTTGGACCTGGACCTCTGCAGACTTCTCTAAAGATTCAAAATGAGAGTTTACCAAGTTTATCAAGTTCTTTAATTATCCAGAGGGGGGTGCAAAAGAATCCTTCTAGTATGATGGCATGATTTTCTCTAAAATCCCTGATGCCAAACCAAGTAGCTCACTATCTTCTATGTGAGACTTCAAAATGTCTTCTCTGGCTTTATCTTGAGCAATGGAAGCTAGCTTTATCTTTTGTACCAGAGATAATGTGTCAAAATTTATTGGACCTTGGATTATGTCTTGGTCTTCTTCAATTTGTTTGTCCCTTTTCAAAATTTCCTTTACTACCTCCACAGTGTCTCTTGCCCAAGATGATGTATCTATCTAATTATTACCAGTACTGTCAACCGGATTATCTTGCTTGGGCTCTTCATCATCCTTTACAATCTCTTCTTCTTTATCATTTTTCTCCTTGACTTCTTCTGCTTCTTGGTCCTTAGCCTTTTCTATTTCATGCTCTTCAACCTTCAATGAATCATCTTCAATTTGATCATCTGTTTCTATATTCATCTCTGTATCCTTTTTGTTAGAATGATCCGGAGGAGTTAGAATACCTCCTGTATCAGCAGTTTCATCTGTCATCTTTTCATCTTCCTTGCTTATTGTTTCTTCTTCTGGGACAAAGGAGTTATCTATTCCAATTGTTGTTCATCCTTTTGCTGCTCTTCTTCATCTGGAACTAATGTGTTATTAGCAGGTTCATCTGAAACCACAAAGGATTTGTTCTTATCCAATGGTTTCCTCAGAATTTATTCAGTTTCTTGGACAACTTCGTCTATCTCCAATCATCAATTTGTTCATCCTTGTCTTACTCCTGAATTCATTTTTGACCTCTTATCTTCTTCTCTTCTAGAGATCACCGGACATAGAGTGGTTAACACATGTTCCCTCAGCTCCATATCTTTTGTCTTAGCAGCTTCTTTCCTAATTTCCAGAATATCTCTCAAATCTTTTGGAACTTCTGACAAAATTTCTACCAGTGCTCAATTGAATACATTCAATTACTTGAGAGTGGCTTCTTCCAAAAGTCTTTTGTCAATATTATTGTAAAGATCATAGAATTTAATCAATGGCCTTAAATTCCCATCAACATTAATTGTCTTAACAATGGTTTTCACAGAGGGAATTGGCTTCTCAATATCAGCCTTTGACTTCTGCCTCTTGTTTGTCTTGTTGCTTTCGGAAGGCTTCTCTTTTGACACTTTAACAGCTTGAGTGTCTGTGGCCTTCAACTCTTTAAGCTCTTCATCAGAATCTATCTTTTCTTCATCCTCCTTTTCAAAGCTACCATTTGGCCTTTTTGCCATTACTTTTGTTCTTTTATTTTCCTTACCGAATGACTTGTCTTCCAGTTTCTCAGTCTTGGCAGATTTTGGGGGAACAGGGGCAGGAGCAAAGCTCCTAGTTTTTCTAGGCTGGCTAGAGGAGACTTTCAGAGCACTTGCTTGTTTTTTATCCTGCTTTTCCCTCTCAGCCTTTTTAGTTCTTTCCCTAAATTGCCTCACAGTTTCCTTGGTGAGGCCTAGATTCTTGGCCAATTGTTCAACTTCTTTCCTTACTTTCCTATTGGTTTCAGGTTTTTTGAGTTCAACATGCAGTTTCACACTTAGCTCCTCATATGTCCCAAATATTTTGACTGTTGTGTCCTTTGTCTTTCTCAAAAGGTGTTGAGCATACATATTCAAAATTTTCTCATCTACTTCATACCCCATGAGCATGATCCAAATAGTTCTGGGCTCTACTGCTTCCATTAAGCACTAATTAGTGTCCATCATAAAACAAATTTCATTCTTGTATTTCTCAATAACTGATTTAGGGATTCTTTCCCTAGAATGCGTCATACTCTGAAAGTTCTTGAAGGATCCCCAGATTGTCTTTTTTTGTGTTTTAAAATCACCGATGTTGTGTAGATGATCTCTTATTTCCATTGCACTAGTCTGTCATTCATCCAGTGCACTCCCTTTACTCCAGGCACTTCATTCATGAAGCAGAAAAATAAGCATATAACCAAAGAACCATATTTGAAGGTGTTTTTCTTATCCTTCTTGATTTTAGTCAAGTTCTCAAATAATTGGTTCTGTAACAACTCACACAAGTCATAATCTACATTTTCTTTCAACATTTGGTATACAACATATATGGTAGTTCCGAACACAGAGTTCTCCCTGCTAGACTGATAAATCTTGTATCCAATTACCATTGAGACAAACTTAATACCTGGATCAATAATATCATTGATAGTCTTTTCCCTTTTGTCAAACTTGACACCAGTTGCATTAGTAACGGTCTGGTTTTTCACTGATTTCAACATGGGTAAACCACTAGTTGAATTTAGTCCAGTTATAATCCTGATAACATCCTTTGTAATCTTCAATGGTTTCAACAACCATATAAACTCATCATGCATTTGGCTCAAGACATATTGAACCCACTCACTCTCATCAAATGTCAGAAATTCAATGACTTGTAGAAAATGTTTGCTTTCTAGGGCTTTGTATTCTGGTTTTAGATCAATTATCATCCTTAAGGTAGTTGTCAAACAAATCCAGCAATTTTAGGTTCCCAAATTCATCTAGGCTACAGTGAATGTATGCCCTAATATCCTCGACATGCAGTACTCTGTAAGGCACACCAGAAAATGCTCCTAATGGTTCGACTTCGATTGATTTGTGTGGATGCTTCTTAAATTTTTGTCAGGGCCTTTCAGTAATATCAACAACATGAGGAGTAGCCATCTCCAAAGATTACAGGTTCAAAGCTTCACAGAAAAATACCTTTTTCTTCCATGGAATTTAGGGTTAGCTGATGAATTCGTCGGTTGCACTTCAGATCCTTGAAATCTTAGCTCAGGAGCTCTTCTGCTTGCTCTCTTCAAATGCAAAGTGATTCAAATGTTTGAATGAGTGAACTTTTATCTTCCACAAAACCTAATTCTTCATTGTAATAAATGCTCTACCCTAACACATTCGGTTACACTATTTTTGTATATAGTCGATCTTCAATTGCTCCACAATCAATCATATTAGCTTCTTTTGTTCTGGAATTAGTTTCAATAGATCTACAATAGGCATCACTAACTTCATTCATTGTGCCAGATTCAGGCACCCACTTACTAGCTGGGGGAAGTGGATTTTCAAGGTAGTTCCCCCTGAGCCAGAGCTCCTAATTCAATTCCTGGAGTAATTATTAGCACCGGATTCCAGTGCAAACCCATCATCATTGTTTATTGCACCTTTCTTTACCCATGTCATGTTCATTTCATTCTAGACCTTATTTACATCAACTTGGCTCTTGCCTTTGTCTTGTCTCTACTCATCCAATTTTCTATTTATCGGACCTCTCCTTTCATTGTTCCTGCTTCTGCAGACTCTTGCAATATGACCAGATTGGTTACAATTGAATCATACAACATTTCTTTGCCCATTTGATTGATTTACTCTTGATCTACATTGATTATCCATATGTCCAAATCTATTGCATGCAAAGCATTTGCCATTGAAAGAATTGCCATTTCCTCTATTGTTAGAGTTATTCATTATCATTTTTCTACATTCATTGGATCTATGACCATACCTCTTACACTTGAAACATTGACCGGAGAAGGATGGACCACTTTGATTTACTCTGCTTCTGCACTGAGTAGCTTTATGACCAAATTTATTGCAATTGAAATAATTTCCATTCAAAGATGGGTATCTTTGAGCATTAGGCTGTCTTACCGGAGGTCTTCTAGGTTTGTTTCTCCCATTCCTTGATTGAGAATTTCTTTGTCTGGATCCGAAGCTTTCACCTTTCTCATACCTAAGACCATGCTTATCATCAGCGTTCTTCTGACTCTCAAGCAGCACTTCAAGTTTAGTTGAGCTTATCTTGAACTTCTCCTTGTATTCATTTGCAATTTCTAGGTCATGTCTGAGAGTGACAATTTGCCTTTCAAGTTCCTCCTCATTGTATATGTATTCTTGTAGATCAAATTTTAGATGGCCAATTGTTCTGTCCATTCTACAACATTCTTTTGTTCTTTCCTTCAGACTTTGATTCAGGTCTTCTTCAGTCTTCTTCCTTTCCTCAATTTCTTTGGTTAGCCTCATCACCCTGGATTCCATCTCATGTTTTAGAACAAAAACTTCTTTTGTCATCTTCTGACATTCCTTTGTCTTTTCTTCCAAAGCCTCATTCATGCCATTTTCTTTAGTAAGATTAGCTAGCTGATGAAGTAGCTCCTTCATTTTCTCCATTGATTTCTTTAATTTTTCTTTTAGCAAGTCAATGCAATCATCAGCATCCTTAAGGTTTGCTTTTAGGTCATCTATTTCTGCTTTGGACTGATCAAGATCTTCTAAAGCCAATTGAAGTTGTTCTCTGAGTGAACCCATTGAAACTCCTTCTTAGATCTTCCTCAAGCTGTTAAGCTTCTTCCAAGGAACCTTGCTCTGATACCAATTGTTGGAGAAGGGTAGACAACTAAGAGGGGGGGTGAATTAGTTGTCTCAAAACTTTATCACTTGCTGTAATTAATTCTTTTCTATCACTTATTAACAGATCATTATTATAACCATGAAAGCATGAATTAATAACACATGAGCAGAATCACAAATATCACACTTGACACCAAGATTTTTAATGTGAAAACCCAGTTAAGGGAAAACCATGGTGGAGGTTAATCCACAAAGATTAATACCCTGTTAAAAGTATTACAAATGGGGAAGGCACATGCCTTCGGGCTCACTACTCAAAGAGGCTCATTGCCTACAAAAATGATTACAAGAAGAATACAGAGTGTTTGAACTGATAAATAGCATCTAGCAATGCAAGAATTCAATTCTGGTTAAGTACAAAATACTGATCTTACACACTTCATCCTTGTTGTGCCCTATTTACTGTTCTGCCATGATCCGGTCCTTAGATCTCTTCTCTTTCGCATTTCTTTCTTCCTTTTTCGCACTTACTCCGTCATCACACTACAATTGCACACCAAAAGACTCGAATCCATCGGCTATATATATCCACATCAAGAAGTTCAATCAACTGCAGTCGGCTTCAAGGAAACTTAAAACTTTTATTAAGAACTCTGCTCTGTCGGCTGAATCTATGCACAAATATCAACGCGGACCAAAAACTTGTGTTCCCAGATCATTAATCATGTCAACCAATGCCACTGATTGTCACTAATTGCTTATCCAACAACTTTTCTGCATCCGGACCAAGATCAAATACTAGGTCTCCTTCTTCTTCTGACTGTGCTGACTAACTGGAACCCGATACTCAAATCCTTATAACTTTTGAATCCTTTATCACCAGAGGCTAAATCTCTGGATTTAGATAGTTCTGACAATCCTTATCACTCCTTCAAATATGCAGCACATTGTGAATTACAAATTGAGAGATTCGAACTAAGATACCAGACCCTGTCACATGCTCTATTTCTGACATCTGGACTTAGACAGATCCTCATTCTGACTTCCGGTATGAACAAATCATGTAATGCAGATGTGTAGGATAGACTTAGTTACCATCAATGACAACACCTGTCATGTGTAGCAATGTCTCTTGCCAACACTCAACTCATAGAAACCAACTCACAGAAGATAGTTTTCAAGCTATCAACAAAACCCAAGGAGTAATGAAAAGCTAATAAGTAGCCTCTAGAAGCCTCCATCATGTTGCTTAATGTGTCATCAATACTCCCATCCCATCTCTTTGATTGAACCTAGCACCAAACACCGTCACCCAATGGCATTTCAAGAAATCATTACTCTATCGTACTCCATCACCCTCCTTCACTTGTCTGATGTGGATCTTACTCCTTATCAGGTGGATGTTCCTTCAGATCATCCTACATTATTATTATAGCCTCATAAGTAAAATTCTCCCACCAACACTTACTGGTCATCCCCTTATCCCTCTTCAAATGAACGCCCTCATTGGCAACCTAGTTAGCAACCTTCTTGCCAGCTCTCTTAAAATGGGAAAATCTAACCCTTTTGAAATCCTTAGTCACACTCCTGGCTATCTCAATGATAGCCTGGACTCTCTAATTATTGATTTCACCTGCTTTCATAGCTCTAATTACCAAACTAGAGTCTCCTTCGATCCACAGCTTCTTCCATCCCTTCTCTCTAGCTATCATCAAACCCCAAAGCATCGCTCTAGCTTCAACCAAATTATTGGATGCAAAACTAAAATCTAAAGCATACAGCCCCATGGGTTGGCCATTGGAATCTCTAAAAATTCTTCCACCCCCAGCTTTGCCAGGATTGTCCTTGGTAGCACCATCAAAATTCAACTTTATCCAACCTTCTCTTGGCTTAGACCACTTAATTGTTATACTCTTATCAATTCCAGTGGTTGGGTGTTGTTGTATCCATCTGAATCTAGCATAAGCCTCCCCCCAAACTTTTTCCTTCTCTAAAATAATCCAATTATTCTTTTTGTGAATCTCTCCCAATTCCCCTAAAGTACTCTCCATTAAATCCCATACTCTCTCCACTGATCTCTTTGTTTCTCTGAATAATCTCTTGTTCATTTCAAGACAAATGTTCCACACTATCAAATCAGGAGCCAACTCCCAAATAATCTTCAGACTAGGGCTACTAACTTTTACTACCCATCTCTTCAAACTACTAGGGATGTTCTCTGGAATGACCCAAAAGAGCCCCCATCTACTCAGGAAGTGATTCCAAATAGAAAGAGAAAACTCACACTCGACAAAAAGATGGTCATTATCTTCTTCCACTTCTTCGCACATCACACATATAGAGGGCCCTGACATGCTCATCATTCTCAGCCTATCCCATGTTAACGCCCTCCGCTTCCAAGATATCCAAAGGAAAGCATTAGCCTTGGGAAAGCCCTACTTACACCACACTTTACCATCTACCTTCTCAAAAGTGTTCCCTTTGCATAAGTATCTAGAGTACGCTTCACTAACTATCACCTTACCATTTCCTTGTCCACCCAAAACCATTTTGTCCTTCCTCGCAGGACTGAAAAGCGGCCACTTCTCTAGCTTCTCTTTCACTTCAGCACATTCACCACTTAGTTCAATCACCAGGGGAGCGAGCACCTTCCATTTTTTGTTTCGAGGGAGACCCTCCAAATAGTCCTTAACCTAATCTCCCATGACTTCCTCAAAATGAGTAGCAAGAGGAAGGAATCTCTTTGTGTCCTTAAGGGTGTCCTCCTCTAGCCATCTATCCCTCCAAAACCTTATTTTTTGACCATCCCCCAGCTTCCAATATATCTTCGGGCCAAGAACCTTACCACATGCTCTGAGGAAATTCCAAATACTTGACCCCTTAGGTAGGATGTAGTCCTTGTCAAATATGTTGACTACATTGTTCTATAAATATTTGGCCTGGAGAATCCAGCTCTAAAGCGTATCCCTTTTTTCATAGATCCTCCATACTAACTTAACTCCAAGAGCCTTATTCATCTCTTTACAATTTCTGATGCCTAAGCCTCCCATCTTAATTGGTTTGCAGATGTCTTCTCATTTCACTAAATTATATTTAAACTTCTTCTCACTCCCCCTCCATAAGAATCCCCTTTTCAAATCTTCAACATTCTTAGCCACCTTGCTAGGAATTTGGAAAATAGACATAGTGTATATAGGTACAACCACCATCGAAGATTTTATGAGTGTGATTCTTCCTGCCATAGATAGCCACTTCCCTTTCGATGAAGCGAGCATCCCATGTATACGATTCAAGACATTACTCCATTCTAAGTCTGAGGGCCTCTTATTCATCAAAGGCATACTTAAATACTTGCTCGGTAGTTTGTCAATCTCAAAGCCAATGATTCTTTGAATCTCCAAACTTGCTAAATAAGGATCCTTCAGGAAGAAGATTCTTTATTTATTTTAATTCACCTTTTGTCATGTCACAACTTCATAATGCATCAATACCTTCTTGAAAGTCCGCACCTCCCTGACCGTCACTTCCCCAAATAGTAATGTGTCATCAACAAATTGCAAATTTGTGATATTACTGACACCCCCAAATATCTAAAGTCCTCTAAGATGTCCTTCTCTAATCTCCTTCTTCAATTGTCTACTCAAAGCTTCCACTAGGATGAGAAATAAGAACGGGGATAATGGGTCCCCCTGACACAACCCCCTTTAGCATTGAAAAAATTAGTAGGAACACTGTTTATAACGACAACATAGGAGGGAGACGAGATACATCTCAAAATCCATTTGCACCAAGACTCACAGAAGCCAAATTTCCTCATTACCTTGATAAAAAATTCCCATGAGACCCTATCGTATGCCTTGTTCATGTCTAATTTGATGATCATACCCTCCTATTTTGAATAGAATGAATGGCCTCATGAGCTACCACAATGCCATCCAAGATTTGTTTTTTTTCATAAAATACTCCACTCCTCTGAAATTATGTTGTTCAAACACTTCAACTTGGAAGCCATGGCTTTCAAAACCACCTTATACACTATGTTACATAAAGCTATGGGGTGATATTGATCAAAATAATTAGGTTCCTTCACCTTAGAAATTAAAGCAATGAAAGTGGTGTTCCAAGGTTTTAAGATAGCTCTTCATTATCTACTCTCCTCCGCCGCTTTCCAGATGTCCTCCCCAACTATATCCCAATATTTTTGAAAAACTTCCACATGAAATCCATCCGGCCCCAGTGCTTTCCCGGCTTCCATCGAGAAAACAACCTTCCTAATTTCTTCCTTAGTAAAGGGAGCTAGCAAAGCCTCATTATGTTCATCTCTAATTAAACTAAGGATATTATCTAGAATTTCTTCCTGTGCCTCCAACTCATTCTCAGGAGGAGTCACCAGTAGATTTTGGAAGAAACTCTTCCCCTCATTTCTAATAGCTTCGATATCCTCCAACTCGACCCCAACTGGGGTACGAATCCTTAAGATCTTGTTACTCTGTCTTCTTATCTTGGTGGCAATGTGAAAGAAGTTAATATTTTTATCTCCTTCACAGAGCCACTTGACCCTAGATTTTTGCTACCAGAATATCTCTTCAATCCGCATAATCATGTTTTGTCCTTCTATCAGTTCTTTCTCTTTGGTTCTTTTAACCATCATCAACCCATTAGAGGCTATGTCCTTCTCCACAATTCTAATATATTATTCAATCTTTTCTTTATTTTCAAAGAGATTCCTCATAACTTCCTTATTCCATAACTTTTCATGCCTTTTGACCTCCTTAAGCTTGCTAGAAAGAATGAACCTCAAGATGTTCATACCAAAACATTTCCATCTTGAAGGGAATACCTCTCAATTTAAAGGACATGTTAAGATGCACTGAAATAGGCTAGTGATCTGACCCCCCAAAATTTAGCACCTCTGAGAAAAAACTATCCAAATTTGAAAGATCCAATCTGAATTAACCAGGAACTTGTCAAGTCTACATAAAATATTATCTTCACCTACCCTCTTCTTGCTCTAGGTGAACCATCCAATCTTAGGTTAAATGTCTATGAAAGCCAAATCTTCACAGAGCCTTCTAAAAGTTAAAGAACCCATAGTATTATGAATTTTCTCTCTTGTTTTCTCATCACAAGATAATATAACATTAAAATCACCCCCACCACCCAATTTTCCTTATCATTACTCTATCTGAATCTCCTGAGATAATCCCAACCCTCTAATCTCTCTTTCCAAGTTTGGCCCATCAATATTTGAGATGACAACTTGCTCATTACTCCTAGAATTCTTGTATCAAATAGAAAGACAAAAATATTTAGCTTCAATAAGCATACCTAAGATGTAGCATCTATTCCAGACAATAGCTAAACCTCCCGCCATTCCCACAACATCTTCTGCTACTCCTTCCCCATTTCTCTAAATTTTGGGAATCAGCTCCTTAAAACTTTCTCCTTCCAACATTTTAACAAACGGTACTTCTCTAGGCCATTAAGGCCACAGATATTCCAACTCAAGACCTTCATAACTTATTGGGCTTAGGGAGGTGCTCGCCTCTAGAGATAAACTACCTCAAAGAGGCTTGAGTTCCATTCCCAAATTCTTGCAAGGCCTTTGACTTAGTCTTTGAGACCTATGTTCTTCTTCCTCTATTATTAGTTCCCCCCACATCTAAAGAGATGTTATTTCTGCCATTGAATCTTTTTGTTCTCCTTGTAGCAATAGACCATTCATTTTCCTTATCATACTTCTCTCCTCTGGTCACTATCACTATCTCCCTCTTTGCCCCTCCAATTTTTTGTCGTTAGCTGCCTACCTCCCTTATCGACCCCTTCCTTCTACACCATCATCCCTTGGTTGCCTATTTCTTTCAAAACCCCTCCATTGACAATATTGTCCAATATGTATTTGTTTTACATCCTTCCTTGTTTCCTTCACTCTCTCCTTATTGATACTTTCTATTTTTACTCCTTCCTTTTTTGTATATCTATTTATCTGATTTACTTTGTCCTTGGTTTCTTTTCTCCATTCTTCATAGCATTACTACTTTTCTTTTTCTTTTTCTTTTTTCTACTTTTTTATCAATTTGTTCCCCCTCTTCGACTTTTGTGATGCTATTTCCACCGTCTTTTCTCTCTCTTACACTCCTTTCTTTAATGTTTCCCCTTTTCTTTCCCTCTCTTCCTGGTTATTATTTTTATTTTTTGTAAGTTTTGTTGTTTTTCCACTTGGTTGCATTCATTTAATCTTTATTTCAATCCTCGTTCTTCTTTTGGTATACTTAGACCTCCCTTGGACCTATTCACTTTCTTTTTCTTTCTTGTCTTTGAATCTTCTTGCAATTCTTTGCCTCCCCCCTTTAGTGTTGCTCAATTTCAAGTTCACACACACATACATACCTTTATCAATTTTATTTATATTTCCTTTAATGTTTCCTTATTTTTTGTCTTGCTCATAGACTCACTTGTGATTTGATGTATTTTTATTAGCAACTTTTTTGTCTTTTCACCTCTAGTTCTCTTAGTCAACTTAATTATTTATTAATTCATCTTTTGTTTTTCCTTTTTCTTTCTTTCTGCTCTTCCTTTTTCTTTTTCCTCTATTTTGTTTATGCATTTCTTGGTCTCCTCACCTTTGACTCCTCTTGTAATCCGCACCCAACCCCTCCTTGTCTTTTTAAAGTCTTGATCTATAATTGATTCATTGAAATTCTCTTCTTTTCTTCCTGATGATGGATCATGGAGTGTGATATGAAATGTTGAGGCAAAAAAGCAATACACAGTTTTA
Organism: Cunninghamia lanceolata; assembly: GCA_027924645.1. Lineage (NCBI taxonomy): Eukaryota > Viridiplantae > Streptophyta > Pinopsida > Cupressales > Cupressaceae > Cunninghamia > Cunninghamia lanceolata. The sequence goes on along the minus strand of BSBN01000973.1, from coordinate 1,036,083 downwards.
TCCAGAAGCACTACGATTCAATATTGTCCACCCTAACCTCCTCCTGAGCCTCTTGTACTAATTGCCCTTCCTCCAACCTATCCTGGCCCATAGTTTGGAGAGACCCTTCCTCATTCCTTCCATCTTCAACTCTTCGTCTTGTTTCCGTATCAAGTGATCTATCCTCTGGGCTTTTTCCTCTCCCTTCCTTTGTGTTATTTAAGAAATCTAAACTCTTCTTTTGCATGCAGTCCTCCCCTTCCTCTGAAAGCTTCTTATTTTCCTCCGGAGCCTTCCTTCTCACACAATCCCTTGCTAAATGTCCAACTTTCTAGCATTTGAAACATCTGATGGGTAGACATTCATAATCAATTTCCTACAATCTATCCCCCAGTATAGATGACAACCTAATTGTATGTTTTAGGGGTTTGCTAAGATCCATCTTCATGCATATGAGGACATAAGTGGCCAATTGTTTTCTACCTATAGCCAGTGGGCATTACACATATTCCCCCAGGGCAGTACTAATTAATTTGAAAACATCTTCCGTCCATAATTCCTACGGCAGCTTGTACATCCTGACCCATAACGGGACATCTTTAATCAATTTCGAATGAGGATCGAAGTTGGGAGACCATGCCCTGGTGTATAATCCATCATTCTCCATGAATTAGGGCCCCTCCCGTAAGGACTTTATCCCTATCAAATTCCAATTGGAAGATGATTTGGATGAAACCTAAGGCCAAAAAATTGATTTATAGATTCATCCCCACCCATTTCTATGCCACCCAATGCTTGATTCTATCCATAGAAGGCCAAATTCCAATGAATTTCGCTATCATGGCATTCTTTTTTAGCCTTGCTACCTTGGAATGTAAGAACTGCTCTGAGATCTCAATTCTCTAAATCTCCTCCGAGATCGCAAAGTTGACATTGCCCATCGCAATCCAAGAGATCCTCTCCCCTCCTTTAGCTTTTTTATTAATCCCCAATTCATGGAGAAGGCTTCCCAATGCTTGAGCCTCATCAAACCCCTCTTCGGCACTTTTGTTGTCTTCTCCTTGGTTCACTATGCCCCTGAATTGTCTCTAATTTCTCCTTCCTCTTCTTGCTCTGACATTTCACGTGTGATCTTCCTAGCTATTATTGTGTGTATACTATCATATTCATATTAATATTTATATTACTATAATATTTTAATATTTAACATTTAAACACAAATATATATTAAATATTAATCAAATAATATAACATTCATATTAATAGTTAAGGGACAGGTGGAATCATTTTTTTGGCTGATTATTCTACCCTTCAACAAATGGTTCAAAAAATCTGTCCATAAGATCCAAACTTTTTTGGTAAATCAGAGGATGACCTCAAAGATTGGAACCAATTAAAAAATTTATCATTAATTTTTTTAATAGTTTTTGTTAAAAAATTAGAATCTACATTTTTAAAAAAAATTAGCAATAAAAATACTTGCATATGATTTGTTTATAGACTTTGTCAAATGTTTACTAACATAAAATAGTTATTTTTGATTTGTCAACTTGTAAAAAAATTAATCCGTAAATTACAATTTTTTTATTACAATAATATTGCACAAAGGCATGTACTAATAAGAGAGACCAGCTAAGCCACCCTATTCCAAAGGTAAGAACCATGCTCAACAATTCTCTTACGCCATTTTTTATTAGTACCTGCCTTTGGCTGGTACTATTGCAATGAGTTCACACTTATCTAGTTATTAATCTATTGATTGAAAACCAATCAAAAGATAGGATTATTTTTCTTGTCAGTCAAATTTGATTTAAATTTGTACTTTTCCTATGTCAACATGATAAATTTTTAACAAAAAATTATTGAAAAATGATTTATCTGTATTGTCATTGGTTGAAAAAAAATGACCTCTTCTAGAGAATTTTGGTTTGAGGGGAGGATGTGGCAAGTAAACAAATTATGAACACAAATTTGTCTCCCACTAGTTAAGTCATGCCTAAATGGATGGTGATAATAATGAGAGGGAAGAATCATCAGTTTTTATGAATTTAATTTTTTGATTCATTAGCTAAACGTAAAAATTACTTTTTGTCAAAGGACAAAGTTATAATATCAATAATAATATTAAAAATATAGGGTTCTACACATTTTATTTTATGAGATTAGATTATTTTTGGAATTTCAATTTTATTTACTCAATAGTTAAAAATCTAGTATTTCAATTTTATTTATTAAAAAGTTAAAAATCTACAGTATCATGAAAAATATTTATTACATTTTTTATTTTATTCTTCAAACACACAATATTTTAATGCATTTTAAATTGTCATAGTATTAATATTATTACATTATAATATCTTAAGTAGACATTTCAAATCTCAACATAAAACAAATATGCAGGCTTTGTAAAGTTTAGTTTTATAGTTAAGGAAATATTTGTGTTATTTAATAGGCTTTGTAAAGTTTAGTTTTATAGCTAGGTAAATATTTTAGTGTTATTTTATTTTTACCAAATTAAATTATTTATTATTTTTGAGATTTCAATTTTATTTACTCGACATTTCAAAACGAGTTCACATAAATTTTTCCTTATAAATTTAGTTCTGTCATAGTATTAATATTATTACATTATAATATCTTAAGTAGACATTTCAAATCTCCACATAATACAAATATGCAGGCTTTACAAAGTTTAGTTTTATAGTTAAGGAAATATTTGTGTTATTTAATAGGCTTTGTAAAGTTTAGTTTTATAGTTAAGTAAATATTTTAGTGTTATTTTATTTTACCAAATTAAATTATTTTTGAGATTTCAATTTTATTTACCCAAGACATTTCAAAACGAGTTCACATAAATTTTTCCTTATAAATTTAGTTCTAGAAATATAATAGTTACAAATTTGAAATGATAAACAATTTTTTATTTTAGAAAAAAAATTACTAAACCACAATATTAGATTAATTAAAATAATTAAAATCATGTTCTCTAAAAGTACTTACTATTATTACTTAAACAAAAAAACTAAGTGACTAACTATAGTGATCTAAATATGAATATATTATTGTTATTATATTGTGTAATTATTCTTCAAACTTACAATATTTTAATACATTTTAAATTGTAATAGTATTGAATATTATTACATTTTAAATATGTTCTCTAAAAGTACTCACTATTATTACTTAAACAAAAAACTAAGTGACTACTGTAGTGATCTAAATATAATATGTTATTCTAATTATATTGTGTAATTATTCTTCAAACTTACAATATTTTAATACATTTTAAATTGTAATGGTATTCAATATTATTACATTTTAATATGTTAGGTAGACATTTCAAATCTCTCCACACCCAACTAGGGTTAGGGTTCTACACATTTTATTTTATGAAATTAGTTTATTTTTGGGGATTTCAATTTTATTTACTCATGAGTTAAAAATTTACGATTTTAATTTTATTTAGTCAAAAGTTCTCTAAAAGTACTTACTATTATTATTTAAACAAAAAATTAAGTGACTAAGTGTAGTGATTTAAATATGAATATTTAGGATTTCAATTTTATTTAGTCAAAAGTTCTCTAAAATACTTACTATTATTACTTAAACAAAAAATTAAGTGACTAAGTGTAGTGATCTAAATATGAATATTGTTTTTTTATATAAAAGGGGTAAAAACTTTATTGAAATTCAGAAAAGAACATTACAAAGCATCAAAGGGCCAAGGCCCTAGTAATCCATAAGAAACAGCCATACAAAGCATGAAACAACATCATCCTTCACCAATACCATTCCCATCCTCAGCAAGAATCTTCTCCAAGTCATATCGGAGCTCATGAGGAACCTGCTCCCATTCATCAATCTTCCAACCATCTAAACGCTTAGAAGCCCACTTAGCCAAACAATCTGCTACCCTATTCCACTCCCTTGGAATATGGACAAAAGACACCATCTCCATCAAAGAACTTATCTGCAGAATTTGTTGCACCATCATAGCCAACTGCCAACTAACATCAGAAACCTTCTGTGTATTCAGCAAATTAATCAAAACCTATGAATCAGACTCACAGATAACCTTGCGCCACCCCAAAGCATAAGCCCTCTCCAAAGCATAGAGGATCGCCAAACCTTCCATAAGGTTGATAGTTTGCCATCCTTCATGAACAGAGTAGAAAAAAACCACCGATCTCGAAAAATCCCTGCCAGTCCCACCAATCCCAGCAGGCCCAGGATTGCCCCTTGAAGAACCATCAGTATTGAGCTTCAGAATGCCAGACGGAGGGGGAAGCCATCTTCCCACCCTTTGCACTTTCTTTTTCACTCGCCTTCCTTTCCTGACACAAGCAGAAGCTGGAGACAACCCCTGAATACCCAATCTATCCACCAACTCAGCATCTCCTTTCTCCAAAGGGAACACCACATCACACTTAGATTCCACCGTCTCCCGAATCATACTCATAATTTTGTGCCAAACTTGTTGAATCAACAACTTCTCACCTTGTAATATTCTGCGATTCCATTCCAACCAAATCTGCCATAGTATGAAGGAAGGCCCAGCATACCACACATCTTGCAAGAAAGAGGCCATAGAAGGAGGTCTACCCAGACTACTCCAAAAATCCACCAGGGATGAAGCATGAACACAGGGGCTTTTCCAAACTTCCCACCAAAAATGCCAAAGCTGCAAAGTCAAGGGACAACAGAAAAACAAGTGAGAGGAGTCCTCCTCTCCACATCCACACATAACACACATAGAAGGACCTTGAAAACCCTGCTTCTGAATATTATCCCAAGTCAAGCACCTATTCCAAGCCAAAGTCCAAATAAAGCAGTTACACTTCGGCCAAGAAAGCTTATTCCACACTTTCTTCCACCAGTGAACCTCCACCCCCTCCAGCTGGTTAGATAACAACACCTGATATCCAGAAGCAACAGTATAGACACCCTTAGGATTAGGAGACCAAGAAAGAACATCCCCTTCCTGGAGGGAGCTACAACGTCTACGAGAAAGGATACTATGAAGCTCAGCACACTCCTCCTCCATACCAACAACAGGCCACTCATCAGGATTCTTCCATCTTGCCACCACCAACTGCCCATGAGAAGAAAAGGACTTGAAGTCACTCACCCTTGACCAACCAAATTCACAGAACCTCTGGCACAGAGTCACCAAATTAGGAAACTGAGAAACAATGGGAGGAAAACCATCCCAAGAATCGAACCAAAAATGAGCTTTTGTCCCTCTTTTACAAATCCAAAATAAACCATCCTTGACCAGAGTAGCCCCTTTCTTGAGCGTACTCCAAATCACCGAGCCTTTCCCCACCAGTGGATACCGAGGAATATCAATTTGAGGGATCCCTGGGAAGTATTTCTGAGTTAATATCCTGGCCCAGATCCCATCCTACTCCACACACCACCGCCAATACAATTTAGCAGCCAACGCCATCCCTGACAACGATGACTGCCTTAACCCGAGGCCGCCAAACTGCTTCGGGCTACAAACAATGTCCCATCTAACAAGGCTCCATTTAGAGGACAATAAGCTACCAGCCCATAAAAATTGTCTTGCTAAGGAATCCAATTCCCTACCAAAACCCAAAGGGGCCACCTGAATCATACATCTATAAATGGGGAGGGCCTGCACCACAGACTTGAGCAACTGAACACGACGTGCAAAGGACAACCAGTGATGGGTCCAATGATTAACTTTCACATGAAATTTATCCAGAATATTCTGCCAAGACTCCTTGGGAAGTCTTCCAATAGAGATGGGAATACCAAGATAGGTCAAAGGGAGAACCCCAGTCTAAAATCTCAAGATATGAGCAATTCACCTCTGAATGGAACCTGGAGTATTGAAGAAAAAGATGGAAGACTTATCTTCATTGATCAATTGGCCCGAAGCTAGAAGATAAACATCCAACACCTTGCGCCAATTCAAAGCTTCCCTAATTGTAGCCATACCCATCAAAGCAGTGTCATCAACAAGCTGTAAGTGGGATTGTGGAGGTAAACCACCTCCCCACCCCCAGCCCTGAATGAAGCCTAACTCCACATTCCTTCTTATCAAGCGTCCCAGACCCTCAACAAGAAGAAGAAACAAGTAAGGAGAGAGGGGGTCACCCTGCCGCAAACCCCGAGAGGCGCCAAAAAGCTCAGAGTGCTCACCATTTATTAACATAGAGAAGGAGACTGAAGTAACACAACTCATAACCCAATAAATCCACGCATCCCCAAAACCAAAAGCACCAAGAACCTTCCGAAGGAAGGACCATCGAACACGGTCATAAGCCTTAGCCATATCAAGCTTGATGAACATTGCCTTATCTTTGGAATTAGCCATAGAGTGAATGGTTTCAGTTGCAATAACAACCCCATCCAGAATCTGATGTCCCGCCACAAAACCACTCTATTCCTCAGAAATCAGCACTTTAAGCCACTTTTTCAACCTATCAGCAATCAATTTAGAGATAATTTTATAAATCACATTGCAAAGAGAGATAGGACGAAATTGACTTAACCTATCCGCCCCATCACACTTTGGGATGAGAGCAAGGAAGGTAGAATTCAAAGCCTGTAACATCTGTTTATTCTTATGAGACTCCTGAACAACTGCCAATAAGTCCAACTTGATAATCTCCCAGAATTCTTGAAAGAACTCAATCGGGAAACCATCAGGGCCAGGAGCTTTCCCCCTCTTCATTTGAAACACGATCCCCTCTAGCTCCTCAATCGAAATATCACTCATAAGATGCTCATTCATCTCCCTAGAAACCAAAGAAGGGATACAAGAAAGGACCTGAGCTTCCTCATCAGAACCCCCCTGCGAGTCCTCCCTAAATAAAGAAGCAAAATATTGCATAGTTTCACATGTGATTTCCTGCAAAGAAGAAAGAGTTTCACCCCTATCATTCACCAGAGTAGAAATAGAATTGCCATGTCTCCTGGGTTTCACCGAGTTGAAGAAAAAAGCGGTATTTTTATCCCCTTCCTGAAGCCACTCAATCCGAGCCTTTTGTTTCCAAAAAACTTCCTCTCGTAGCTCACACTCTTCCAATGCTTTCAAAGCCCTAGTCTCTTCCCGAAGCAGGTCCTCAGTCACTCCATCCTCCCTGATCAACCTCGTAATACCATCCAACTCAGCCTAGGCAGTAGTCTTAGCATGGAAAATGTTTCCAAAGCACTGCCGATTCCAACGTTTAAGCTGATACTTGACAAATTGAAGTAACTTAGCAAAAGTATACATTGCTGTACCATAAGCAGGTCTACCATACCTCCACCACTCAACAATATAGTCATGGAGAGAGGAGTCACGCAACCACATAAGCTGGAACTTGAAAGAAGGAGACCGAGGCACACGAGCTGAAGAAATAGCCAGCTTGATAGGCCAGTGATCTGATCCCCTCCAATCCAAAATTTCAGAGCTAGAAGACCACAACCCACCAACCCAGTAGCAAGAAACCAGAAAGCGGTCAAGTCGTTCCGCAATGCAGTTATTCCCAATCCTCCGATTATTCCAAGTAAACTGGCCATTAATGGGCTTGATATCCACCAGATTTAAAGTTGAAATGTTATCCTGAAGTAGCAGTGCAGAAGGCTTAAGCCTTGCAATACCACCCCTCTTCTCAGCCAACTCAGAAATAGCATTGAAGTCTCCAGCCATAATCCACGGATGGAAAGGAACCATGCTTCGGACAAACCGGATATGGGACCACAACAGTTGTTTACCCTAAAATTCAGTAGGCGCATAGATATTGGAGAAGAGAACAGACTCCCCTGTCTCAAAACAAGAAGCAATCATAGAGATAGAAGACTGAAAGGACAACCACCAAAGAGGGCGGATCTTCCGAGGATTCCATAAACAAGCCACTCCTCCAGCAGACCCTTGAGCACCAATACACTGGCACTCTCCACTCCCCCACAACTTAGGCACTAAACCAAACATACACTCCACTGATAACTTAGTCTCCTGCAGGAAAAGAACATCAGGAGATTGACTTCTAACCAAATCACGAACAGCTTTTTGTCGAGGGCCACTGTTCAAGCCCCTTACATTCTAGGATAGAACAATCATTTCAAGGGGCTCGAAAAATGAGAATCCAGAGTCTTAACAGACCCTGACTCTACCAAAGTTTCCCCTGTTAATTTAATCGTATCCAAATCTTTTTTTCTACCAAGCTTGGAAGACTTCTCCCCAGCCCCTTTTTTTGGATCCTTTTGATGAAGACCCAAATGAGAAGAAGAAGACTTATTAATCTTCACCCCCTCAGTACCTACATTTGAAACAAGAGGAGATCCATCCTCACCACCCTTCTTCCCTACTATAATAGGAACCGATTCCACCTGGACTTCCATTTGAATGTTTGTGTCCATTTGCAAAGCCCTATTATCCTGCAAAACCTAAGTAGCTTCAGAAAGAAGGCCCTCCTGTCCTGTACCTGAAGCACCCTGATCCATATTCACCAAGCCTGGATTCACTTCCTGCTGGCTGAGATCATCTAAAACTTCAAATCTGTTGAAAGAATCTTCATCCTGCCTTTCCTTCAAAGTCCTTTTTTGACCTCGATTCCTATTTCGAGCCTTGACAGGAATGAAACCATCAGCCCCATCCACATCACCAGGAATGGGTTCCTTCCCCTTTTCAACTCTAGGGGGATTGCGGGGAGGCTGAGAAGGTTGGGGGTCCACAGGCCTAGCCTTAGGGCATCTCCTCTGTAAATGTCCATATTCATGACAGAGACAACACTGAAAAGGAAGAGTCTCATAGTCCAACTGCTGCACCCAAGAGTAAGGACCCGCACACATATCCACTGAATCTGGCAAGGGTTTACTTAAATCAATCTCAACACATATACGAGCAAAAGTCATCACCTTTTTAACTTGAGTCTACTGTGAAGCACCAACTGGTTTTCCTAGCATTGAAGCTAACAAGTGTAAAACATCATCCCGCCAACATTCCACAGGAAACCTTGGAAGTCGAACCCACACTGGAACCCAGTTCGGAAGCTCTTCAGCAGGATTGAATCCCGCATGCCAAGGTTTAATGAATAACCCAATCTGATTATGAAAATAGGGGCCTCCTTCAAAGGCCTTATTGCGATCTGCCAAGCAATTGAATGAAACCATGAAAAAGTTATTTGCTAAAAGCATAACCTCCATTTCTCCCTCTGGCATCCAAGTCCGTTGGGCCCATGATTCAAGAAATTGTAAAGAAACCCGCATCCCCATAAACTTGCACAGCAATGCATGCTTCGAATAATAATCAATATCTTCTGCAATCATCTCCAGCGGGATAACCAATTTTGGCCTCTCCTCACAACGTTCAAGACATCCATTGATCTTTGTAATCCGAGTACCACCAGACAAACCCGAACCAACCAACCCTGGATTTGGTGAGAACAAGTTATTATTAAAAACCTTCGAAGCGTGCGAAAGAGAATTTGCACCAACCGCTGCTGAGCGAAAATCCATCTTGGGACTAGCCCCTGAAGACTCCCCGATCGGCATTGAAACTAAACAAGATCCAAGGCGGGCAAGCAGGCCCCCAAGAAAAAAGAACCACCACTAGGGTTTAACCGATCCACCACCCAGCACTGCCTTCGAACTGCAGACCCAAACCAACCAGGCACAAAAACCCCACCCACGGCCTCCAACCAGGCACAAAACCCCCGCACACTCAGGGAGAAAGAGACACCGATGCCGCTGAAAAAACTTTGCACTGATAAAAAACACAACCCCAGACCTCCCCAAAACACATGCACTCCCCACACTTCGCACGAACAGGAAAAAACCAGAGGATCGGGCTAGGGCACGAAAGCCCTAGCTCGACATGTAGAGCAAAAAATCAACATCCTCATCTCCAATCAGCTTCATATGAATATTGTTATTGTTATTATATTGTGTAATTATTCTTCAAACTTACAATATTTTAATGAATTTTAAATTGTAATAGTATTCAATATTATTACATTTTAATGTGTTAGGTAGACATTTCAAATCTCTCCACACCCAACTAGGGTTAGGATTTTACATATTTTATTTTATGAAATTAGATTATTTTGGGGATTTCAATTTTATTTACTCAAGAGTTAAAAATCTTGGATTTCAATTTTATTTAGTCAAAAGTTAAAAATCTAGTATCACGAAAAATATGTATTATTACATTTTAAAGAAATATTTGTGTTATCTAATAGGCTTTGTAAAGTTTAGTTTTATAGTTAAGGAAATATTTTAGTCCTAGATTATTTTTGAGATTTCAATTTTATTTACCCAAGATATTTCAACACTCTTCAAAAATTAATTTTTTAATTATTGGAATTTAATTTGTCTATACAACCAATACCTAATCAACAAAAAAATTACAACTAAAAAATACTATATACAACCAATAGCTAATCAACAAAAAAAATTACAACTAAACAAATACTATAATAACAACACTACAAGGCAGGTACTGGCCACTACGTGGCACTTGTGAATTTTTTACAGCGTGAGACAATTTTCCGAGCATTATAATGCTCCAATATAAATTCCTATCGGCTAATTACTCCCCTTCCACCTTTAAAATGAGAAGTAAAAATTAAGTGGCACTAGCACAAACAATGGCGAGGGAACATTTCAAAATCAAACCCTATTGACTTAACTTGGAAAGGACAAAAATTCAAGGCATGTTTTATTGAAATGAAGAAAAAACTAGGTAGCAAAGAAGTTATTATTAGTTTTGTAATAGTAGGTAATTATTAGGTAATTATTTAATAGTAGATAATTATTAGGTAATTATTGTGATGGATAAGTCATAATTAGTTATTATTTATTTTATTTTCCAGTCCATCAAAAATAATATAATCTTTTAACAATATTAATATTTATATTTTTTTAATGTGAACTTGTATATTTGTTTATTATTATATTTTTAAAAATGAATTATTTGAATTATTATTGACTAAATCTTTTAAGTTCTTATTAGAACCTTCACATGAATCAAGATAGGTGAGATGACTACTTCACAATAGTATATTAATTTCTTTCTTTCATATACCTACCAAAACAATCCTACATTCTTAAAATCATTTTTTTCTTTTTCATTTTTATGAGTGGAGCCTCCACTTTTAATCCAAGGATATGAATGTGCCCTTATCATAATATCCCATCATGATAAGGTTATTGTGCACACATTAAGGGAAATAAAACAACAAGTAAAGGATACATCATTTTTTTTTCTAGATGTTTGACTTCTATAAAGATTATTGATATAAAATGCTAAGGTTATTGTGCACACATTAAGGGAAATAAAACAATTGTAAACAAGTAAAGGATACATCATTTTTTTTTCTAGATGTTTTACTTCTATAAAGATTATTGATATAAAATACTAAGGTTATTGTGCACACATTAAGGGAAATAAAACAATTGTAAACAAGTAAAGGATACATCATTTTTTTTTTCTAGATGTTTTACTTCTATAAAGATTATAAAATACTATATTTCCTAATGTCAAAAAAAATTAGCTATAATTTTTTTGTGTAGAGAGCATTTGATATAAAATGATTTCTTAAAGATTTGTTATTTTTTTATTTCTTAGAAGATGGACACAACGCATGACCAAAAGATAATAAAGCCAAACACATAATGACTTAGAACTTTGACTATATTTTATATTATTGTAGAGTCACCAAAATTTTAATTGAAAATTATTTTTGCATTTATTAGTCCTACTAATGAGTTTTAACTAATTATTAATAATGATACTTCAAAAAAGTTATGTGAAATGTTATTGGTTTAAATATTTGAATTCTTATTAGAACCCATGCATGATGAAAATATTAATTTTTTTTTAACTCAATATATAAGTAACATGTGTCTAACATTAATTTTTAGCTCATTTTTTACATATTTTTTTGTAAGTTTATACTTACAATTACATTTTTTCAATAAAAAAAATTATACTTACAAGACATGAAACATTTATTAGTTATTAACTTTTTAAAACCATTATTTATATTTTTTTATTTACAAGGTATGAAACTGTCAAATTATTTATTTTTTATTTCTTAAAAATTAATATAAAATGTTATATCAAATTTTGTTAACATCCTTCATTAATTATAATATTATAAATATTGTATTAATAATATTATTTCTAAATTTATATTTACAAAACATGAAAATATTTAAAGCATTTATTACCAATAAGGAACATATTATATCAAATTTTGTTAGCATCCTTCATTAATTATAATATTATAAAAAATTGTATTAATAATATTATTTCTAATTTTATATTTACAAAACATGAAACATGAAAATATTTAAAACATTTATTACCATTAAGTTCCTTATTTTTTAAAATTGACCGAACATTTTATGTGAAATATTGTCAACATTCATGATTAATTATATTCTATAGCTATTATAATAACTAGTATAGATATTTTATTTACTTAATAGTTATTTTATTATTTGTTTTATTTACATTACTTTTTTTAAAAAAATTGAACAGCTATTTTTATTTATATAAGAGTTATTTTATTTTATTCTTAAGATTTATTTTATTTTACTTTAGAACAATTTAAGAATTATTTTATTTTATTTATATTATTATAATTTTAATTTTTTGAAATATATGTCCTTGTATTTTAGTGTTTGTGTACATGTGGTATGAGACTCCTTGCTACTATTATAAAATGCTTATAGGTGTAATTAAATTATTCAATATTTCTATATTCTATAATATTATAATTAGCATTAAAGGGATGACTAAAAAGAGTTATTTGAAGGTAACTGCATTATAGTTTATATATTTTCTTATAAAGATTTCAATTTAATTTTCTTTTCTTTTGTGCATAATGAAATCTAATTTGTGGGTTTTTATTCAGAGTTTATTTATAAAAATTAACTGTGGTTAAATAATATTTTATTCATACGTTTTATTATACTTTAAATTTTTTTTTTTTTTTAATATTAGGGTACTATTAAAAATATAGAGCTGTAAAATATCAAAACCAATAAAAAGGAGCAAAAAATATAGTGGACAAGTGCAGAAGTGAATGGTAAGTTATTTTATTTAGTATAAATTAATTAGTACTTTTTATTTATTGTTGAGTTATTTTAATGAAAATACTCCAAATTGATATGTTACCTTTTATTAGGGTTATCTATGTTAATAATTTATTTTATAACTATATTTTATTAGGGTTTTATCATATGAAATATAAAAGGAGCAAAGTGTATTTGGCAACTGTACAAGTTATTCCAATGGTAAGTGCATTATATTTTGTTAGGGTTACCTTTTACTTTTATGTTATTTTATTTTTAGGCACCTCGATATCTCTCCACATATTTTAGATATATTTTTTAAAGATATGTATGCTAGTTTATATTAACAATATGAGACTTTACCAATGCTAACCCATGTTTGAACTACAAGTGGCTCCCAATAGTAGCCTCCCCCTTCCCAATTAACTATCATATATATATTTCAAATAATTATATAATATTTTATTGTTATTGAAGATAATATAATATTTAATAAAAATTTAGACAATATAATACTTATTATTATAGAAGATTTTGATTTTAAAATTTAATAACAGAATTTAATCATTAAAATCCAAAATATATATAATTTAATTAAACTATAAAAATATAACAACCAAAAAACTCATTTTCAAAATATAATGATAAGAACTGGTTGTTAAGCTGCACTTATTTAAGTAACGAAAATCCCTTTAAATATTTTCAAACAAACACAAAGAGAAACAGGTACCTAGTCATTGTATGAAAACTATTGCCAGCTAATAAATAAATAAATAAAAAACAAAATAAAGCTCCACTAAAGATGCCTTGTCCATACCATTGTTTATTTACGAATGAATTATCATATTAAATCCGCAGGCCGTGTTCATGGCATTTATTCGTGAATGAATTGTCATAATAACCGAGTCAAATTGCGTGTCCGTTTGATGTCGTGAAATACTCACTTTCTTCCATGGCGTGACGACACCACATAAAATTAAAAAAGCCGACTAAAATTATTATTAATGTAAGAGTGAAAACGAAATCGGAATAATAAATGACGCGTGGTAGGTTTGACGGCATCTCTTATACCTTGTCCACACCAGACGGAGATGCCGACGCAAATACCACCAATACCCTGCATAAATAATTACACATAGTTAAGGCGATACAAGGGTGAGAGTATGGGAGGTCGGATATCTCACGAGAAGAAGGTGGCCAATGAAGAAAGACAACTGAAAGAGCTACAGCAGAAACAGGGCATTGATTTCCCCGGCTCAGATTTTCACGCCAGCGACCACAAACAATGGATGCTCAACTCAAATCTGAGCAAAACCCCGCTGAGACAAATAATGTGGCCGGGAACTCACGATTCCGCCACGGATAACATGGGATTTCCGGGATTAATTCGGCCATTGGTTCAGTGCCAGACATGTTCCGTGTATGAGCAGCTCGTGAAAGGCACGCGAGTGTTGGACATCAGGGTGGACCACACCAGCCACGTTTGTCATGGCATAATTCAAGGCTACAGAATAGAAATCGTCATTCAACAAGTCTTGCGCTTTCTCTCCGAAACCCAAATGGAATTCATTATTCTGCAGATTCGAACCGAGTATGGCCACAGAGATCCGCCGGAGCTTCATAAATGGCTGGTGAAACAGCTTGCTGAGCATTTAATTCCCCCCGGCGTGACCGTTTTTGGGAAAACTCTCGGCGAATTGATGCCCAGAAGAGTTATCTGTGTTTGGAAGCCCTCGGCATTGGCTCCTCCTGCTGTTTCTCCTTTGTGGAGTTCCGGATTTCTGACGGATAATTGGATTGATACGGATCTTCCGGCGACCAAATTTGAGAGTAATATGGCGTATTTGGCGAATCAGGTGCCTGTGGATTCTCGGCTGTATTTTTACAGAGTTGAGAACACGGTTACTCCGCAGGCGGACAGTCTTATTTTCTGTGTGAAACCCGTGACGAATCGGATTAGAGGGTATGCCCGATTGTTTATCTCGCAGGCTTTTCGTAGAGGTTATGGCGATAGGTTGCAAGTTTTTTCCTGTGATTTCATTGATCGAGACTTTGTGGATGCCTGTATTGGAGTTACTCTTGCTAGAATGGAAGGAATGGACGAGGAAAGAGATTCAAAATAGTACTTGCTTGGGATCTTTTGCCCCCTCCTCTTACTGTTCATTGCTTTCCTTTCTGTACGATAAGTATATTCCTGGATTCCCAATTCGATTCATTGGTCTTGAATGTTAGATGAAATCTTCATTCACATGGTGCCCTTCTTTCTCTTCACCGAACACCTCGGTAATGTTATTGTGAAAATTCCTCTGCAGACTTTGCAATAAAAACAACACATCAGTAGGTATTAATGTAAATTTTTGTCTATAGATTTTTAACTCCTCGTAAAGATTGTGAATAGATAGAGATATTAAAATATGTTAGAACTCTAAGAAGAAAAGTCTTCTTTCTTATATATAGGTAGATGGCTACTTTAATATACAAACAACATTTACATTTTACATACTTTTGGGAGATGTAAGCAGCGAGATGGTGAGAGTTAAAAGTAAGCAGTAGAGTAGTTGTAGAGTGAATACAAAGAATGTGTATGTAGGGGCAGAGTAGTATTGCGGCTGTTTTTAAATATCATCCACTTCAACAGTCGAAGCTCAATATTGGTCAATAAAAAGAGGACAAATATTTACCACTTTTTGTTGTGAATGAGGTGTAAAATTACTATTGACTGTTTGACCATTGAAGTGGATGATATTTAAGTAGATTGCAAATAAAATGTATCCAATAACAACAACAAAAAGAATAGAAAGAGGACTAATAAAGCAACAATTTTATATTCCTTTTGTGTATCTATGTAAGTGTTATTATTTAAAAGTTTTTGGTAATGCCTATTTCTGTTTAGAAATAGCATTTCTTTTTATGTGAACAATGACATTCTGTAAAAAAAAAAAATATAGTTTAAATACAAAATATTTAAACAATATTTTGTCAAATTGGTAATAGAGGCAAGTTGTGAAGTTTTTGGCTCAGTGCAGTAATGGATAGTGTGGGTAGCAGTGTCAATCAATCTTAGATTCCTCTTTTCATTGGAAAGAACTATGACTTCTGGAGCATCAAGATAAAGACCTTTTTTTGCTCTCAAGATGTGTGGGATTTGGTTGAAAATGGGTTCCTTGAACTAGGGGGCTAGACAACATACAATGCATTGACACAGGCAGAAAAAAGATTTGTTGAGAGAGAACAAAAAGAAAGACGTGAAAGCCATGTTCTTCATTCAACAAGCCATAGACAAATCCATCTTCCTTAAAGTTGCAACAACAACTAGATCCAATGCAAACTGTTGCAAAGGAACACCTCACTAGTATCATATGCTTTATATGAAGGAAACCACAACTTGTAAGGATTCATGTGATAGGAGGCACCTCAATCAACAAGCCATACATCATCACTAGCAATGTCAGTTGTAGAGCTTTGCTCTTTGTGCTCGATTTGGCCAAATGGCTTCTCTCCTTTGCATGCAATTTTGTGCATATATATAGGTGGCACCACTTCAAAGGAGTTTGTTTGTTTTGCTCCTCTTCGACGATTGCTTTTTAAATTTTGTAAGTGGTGGGGTTAGTTGTTCTTGCACAATCTTATTCATAGTTGGCCGCTAGTATTTTCTCCTTCAAGAATTTTGATTCTTGGTTCACAAATTTTGGGTTTCCAATGGTTTGTCATTCATAAATAAAAAGCATAAGAAGGATAACTTGAACTATTCGACCTTTTCCAAGATCAATGACCTACACATCATTTTGAAGTTGTTAGTCCGACAACTTAAAACTGGTGAAGCATCACCACATCAACAAGGCAAGCCCCTTAGCCCACACATATAAAAGCCAAAGAATAGTGATGTTGGCCTAGCCACGTGGTGATCTTTTGCTTGTCGAAGGAGTTGTTAGTCTGACAAAAGATTGGCATTGCACAATTGGCTAGCAATGTTCGATCCAGCCCTCTGGATGCACATTTGACTGTGTTTATTAATTAATTGAAATTTACAATAATTAATAAACATGGTCAAATGTGCATCCAGAGGGTTGGATAGACAATTTGCAATGGGCATAGTGGCATTGGTGGGTCCCTTTACTCTGCAACTTCACAAATAAACAGTACAACATAGAAGCTTCTGATTGGGCATCGTACAAGGTCATTTAGTCATGGTGATTAAGAAAACAGGAAATAGCAGATTTGCTCTCCATTAAACAGCAAAACCCATCGAAAGGGACCCACAAAAAGAATGAAAATTTCAAATCTTTGTCTGCAGACTGCACACCTTTCTATTAAAACTTTCATTCTCACAGAGCTTCTGTAAACAGTGGGTCCAAAAAGTTGTTCTCTTTCGACGAGGAATCATACCTTCCTTTTAGGGTTCGGTTTAGCACAGGAACGCACAGGTCTTTCCTATAGGAACGGCGGGAACCAGCACAGGAATGAGCATAGGAACGCACAGGAATGACAGGTTTTAGGGTTCGGTTTAGCAAGCAGCTTACATAGGAACGGCTACCGGTAACGGAAAGGCAGAGAACAAGGCAGAAACGCACGAGTTTCAGTGAGCAAAAGGCTAGCATCGGCAACTTTGAACAGAAGCTTACAAGTGGGGGACCGACAAGCAACTGTGGACGGAAAACGACAACAGACAACAGGTGTGACCCCACTCCCGCTCATTTTTTTTTACCTTACTTTTCTGCAGCACTCTCTATCCTATTGCAAACTGAAACCTTTTATTTTGCAAAAATAAACAACAACACAAAACTGGGTCAAACCTTCCAAGAGCACGCATTTTCCAAGCAGAATCTCGCAGTTCTGCAACAGCGGGTATGGGTGTTGGGAAACATGGGAATCGACAAGGGCCCTGCAGACTCAGGGGGTCCAAACAGGGGTAGCGTCGAGGTCCAAACCGTTGTTCCTGGAAATCAGGCTGCTGAGAACAGCACACTAGGACTCATAGATGAGTCAAATGATGTGGTAGAGATTAAGAGGGGTATAGGAAACCAGAGGCCTATGCTTGAGGTTTTACCGCAGGGGGGATCATAATCCCATTTAACTTTTCTAACCACGTTGTGAGTGGCCCATCAAATACTCCTACATTCGACAGTGTCAACGCTCACGAAGGAGCAGCAAATGGAGTATGGAGGGCGTGTATGCTGGGGTTACCTCAGGGAAACCTCTCACAGGTGGTAGAAAGATGCATATATGTCAATGAAAAACAATACAGAAGAATCCTGAGACGGAGGCAAAATTAGAAACGGGTGCAAACCAGTAAAAGAAATTTTACTGTCATTCTACCAAAAATAGCACTTAAGACAGTGCTGGGCACTTCAGAAAAACAGCCAAAGCAGCTAGAACAAACTGGGTCGAAACAAGAGGGAGGAAAGGAAGATAGGAACACAAATGGTCACCTAATCTCAGATGCAAAGCAAAAGATGATTGAAACATATCCAGTAGATATCAAAGAAGGGAACGAAAACAACCATGAGCATATAGATCCCTATAGCCCTACTTCAACACCACTTCTATGGTCCTCAGACCTATACGTCAGCGAGTTAATGATCTTGAAAAAGAGGATTCAATCCCTGGAAGCAAGAGACTAACTGGAGAGCGACATAATGAAAGAGGTCATAGAATCCAATGGAAATATAGCAAGAGAGAACAAGTTACTTAGAGAGCAGGTAAACAAACTTTAAAACAGCATAACAAAAGGTGAACAAGAAGTGATTTCAATAAGGCAGGTTTTGGAATAAATGAAAACAACAAAAGGGAATAAGCCAAAAGATACAGTAGGCTGCAGTGATTCCCAACTAAAAGAGATTCAATCTGTAGTAGCAAACATGGAGTTAAGGGAAAATAAGCTAAAAGAGCAAATAGAGGAAGCCAAATCCTGGGCACAAGTAGTCAAGAGTCCACCAGAGGAGCAAAGAGAACTTATTGAAAAACAAGTAAGGAGGCAATTAAGAGAGGAAAAGGATAGAAATGATAGGGCTATGAACATCGTCATAAAGGGATTAAAAGATTATGGGGAGAAGGAAACCACAAGAGAGCTTACAAGGGACTTTCTCAAAGATCAACTGAAGTGGATGGGGTTCATCTCTCAAGCCAGTCGGATTGGAAGGTAGATAGGTGACAGCAAGAGTAGACATGTAAGAGTTACTCTTAGAACCATTGAAGACAAGAATATGATTCTAAAAAACAAAAGATTCCTTAGAGGAACTCAAATCTACCTAGACGAGGATCTAACCATAACACAGCAGGAAGAAAGGAGGAAAGAGTGGGAGAAAGTAAAGACAACAAGGGATGCTGGAAAATGAGCTTGGCTGCAAAATGGAAAGGCCCAAGTTTCTAACAGAAGGACACACATGAAATAGGAATTCGGGGCCCCCTAGGAGTGTTTAACAGTAGTAAGTTGGAACTGCAGAGGATTCCCATGGAGAAGAGGACCTGGGTTGGGGCCCATAGCAGATGGGAAAAATGTTATTATTCTTACGGAGACTCATGAACACGAAGGAAGTAAAGTCCCTAATTTTGAAGGGTATAAAAAAGCCTCAGTCTGGAATGAAAGGACGGATAGTGGCAAAGGTCATGGGGGGGTTGCGGTTCTTTTCAAAGAATCATGGAGCAAAGTTATAAAAGTAGAGAAAGAAGACCCAAACAAATAATATATTTGGCTGAAAATATCAGAAAATTGCGTAACAGTCTGGATGGCAGCATGTTACTTTGCTCCGAAAGGCTCAAAAACTTATAAGAAAAGGAACCTAGATCGGGAGGACCCATATGCATCACTAAAAAAAGATATTTATGTCTTTAACACAATGGGTGGCGTGCTAATTATAGGTGATTTTAACGCAAGGACAGCATGCAATCAAGCCCATAATCTAAAAAACAAAGGCACTGAGGAGAATAACCCTTTATGGCTGGAAGAAGAGTCAGATCAGCTCTGGGATAGGGCCTCGCAAGATAGTAAGGAGAGTGTCACACATTTTGGGGCAGAATTACAAGGTCTCTGTAGTCTGCACAACATGGTCAAATTTAGGCAACATAACCTGCAAAACGTATAATGGACAGAGTGTTATAGACTATGTTATTTGCTCGCGGGGCTACATCTCGAGGGTGAGAGAGTTAGTGGTAGGGGACTGCCCTGTGGAGATGAAATCAGATCATAACCCGATTTTCGTAAAGCTTGACCTCCACTTAAACAAACAGCAGGGGTAGCAGGCTCAATCTTACCTAAAGAAGACAACTTCACAAAGAAAAATCCTTATAACGATAGAAAACCAGGAAATTTTCAAGACTGCTCTTAGAAGAATCTTCAAAGAGTATGAGAGCAATTCAACAGGCAAAAATAATCACTATGTCAACAAAAGTATGTTGATCCCCCTTATTCACAAGGCTTTAAGTGAATGTAAAAGAGCTAGAACCAAGAAAGGACTAAAAAACACTTTCCTGGTAAATCCTTGGTATGATGACGAGTGCAAAATGGCAAAGAGGAATCTGCGGAAAGATAGGAAGGACAGGGTAAGGGAAAAAGAGTACAAAAACTTACTACAAGCAAAAAAAGAGAATTTCGTGAAAAGTAGAAGAACGAAGCTGATTGCTCTTGGAAAATACAGTCCCAAAAAATTTTGGAAGGAACTACAACAAAAGAAAATGCAAACAAAAAATGATATCAACGACTATCAGTGGCTGGAATATGCAAAGCTGCTATATGACTATATGAGAGGGATCAAGATAAGCATAACCCTCCAGTAATCAAGACAAAGGAGTAGCTTTTCAACATAGAAGATATAAAACAAGGCATCAAAAAGCTGGCAGGGGGGAAGGCCCAAGATATTGATGGGCTGCAAGCAGAACACTTAAAATGGGGCAACGAGGTCCTAGCACCTTATATCAAACACATCTTCAATAATGTCACGCAGGAGGGTTTCCCTGAGGAGTGGACAACCAGTGTGGTTATTCCCCTATTCAAAAGCGGGGACACCAATAATCCCTCAAATTACCGCATGATTATGGTTAACCCTCTCTTGGGTAAACTTTTTGGCAGCATGATTGAAAATAGAATCAGTAAATGGGCGGAAAAAGAGGGGAAAAGAGCTAAAGGGCAGGCTGGTTTTAGACCAAAATACTCCACTATTGATCATGGCATCACTCTCCGGTTCATGGTTGAAAATTTTTGGAACACTCAGGGCAACGAGGCCTTTTGTTCTTTGTTGACTTTAAAAAAGCCTTTGACACGGTCCCACGCAGCAAGCTTTGGAAAAGGATGGAGGAACTTGGGGTCCCTGTTACATATAGGGCGGCTGTCCACAGACTCTATGAATAGGTTAAAGCTAAAATCAGAACCAAAGAGGGGTTCTCTGAGTGCTTTGGCAGCGATATAGGCGTCAAACAGGGTTGCCCGCTCTCCCCAACCCTGTTCGGGCTATACATTGACAAATTAGAAGAATGGATAAACAAGACTAAGGGGGAGGGAGTTCAGCTAGCTAACTATGTGATAAAACTGCTCTTATATGCTGACGACCTCATTCTAATTGCTAAATCTGCTCAGGGTTTGAGAGAACAGTTGCAAACTTTAGAATCCTTCTGTCAGGAAGTCAGGATGCAAGTTAACACTAGCAAAACCAAAGTGATGATCTTCTCGCTAAGAAGAAAAAAGAACCAAGTTAGCTTTCTTTTCGAAGGCAACCAGCTGGAAGTGGTAGATGAGTACAAGTACCTAGGGATAGATTTCCACAACAAACTCAGCTGGGAAACGTGCAGAGCAAAAAGAATCTAGGGGGGTTGGAAGGCACTTTACTCTCTACATAACAGATGTAGAAATGCAGAATTATGGGACTGGAAAACCAAGAAAATGCTTTTTGGTTTGCTTGTGACCCCGGTGATCTTGTATGGTTGCGAAATTTGGGGCAGCAGTATGTTAGAGTAGAAATGGAGACAGGTTGAGAGAATCTAGAAGCACATCATCATTAGCAGTCTCAAAATCAAGACTGTTATTCCATATGAGATCCTACTGGCGGAATCTAGTATGTACCCTTTGGAGGCATCGGTGATGGTTCGACTATTAAGCTATATAAGAAAAACTCAAAATATGGAAAATCATCGGTGGCCTAGGTTAATTACGAAGGAAGAGTTAAATAGGAGAAAGAATATATGGATGAAACAAAATGACAAGTGGCTAAAGAAGTGGGATATTAATATGCAAGAATGCCCACATGCTAAAGAGGAAATCAAAAAGTATGTTAAAGTAAAATCCAGAAACATCATGTGGAATAATCAGTTGGGACGAAAAAAAGCTCATTATATTAAAGAGTTCAACCCTGAGGGGGACCACGAGGAAAAAGCTTACATAGGAGTAGACATTAAATGGAAAGCAAAAGCGTTGATTGCACAGCTAAGAACTAGCTCACACCATCTTAGATGCGAAACGGGCAGGTGGACGTTTCCCAAGGAGGAGTGGGAGAGGAGGATATGCCTTTTTTGCAATCAAGGTGTGGTCGAGACAGAACAACATTTCATCATGAAGTGCCTAGCCTACGAGGACATCCGTGACAGCTACAATGACACCTTGAGAAACAGCAACTTAAGCACCTTGTTTGAGGAGACTAGACTCGTTAAATCCGCAAACTTTTTGATCAAAATTCACAGTAGAAGATCTGAGCTAGAGAAAGGGTTGAAAAATGACTAACGACCTTGTTTCAAGGTGGGCCTTGTGCGTTTCTGGGTCCCATAGGTTGCTGTGGCCTCGTGGACGTCATTAAAAACTTTCAATTCAATTCAATTCAATGGTCTATGCACGATATGGAAGTTGTCAATCTAACAAATTTATATCATTGGGCTAGTGGCTCTTGGATCCACATAATTGCATTGGTGGCCCCTACCACTCATCCAGTATATAAGTCAAGCCGGTACAATAGCAGGACACATGGCAGCACACATTTTGAATAAGTTGTCAATCTGACAGCACTTTTCTATTATGCCATTGGTTGAGTCAATCCAACATGGTCTGTTTGTGGTCTCTTTTTGGTCACCCAAAGAAAGAATTTAGTGTACTTGGGAGACACGCGGTGAGATTTCACTCATTTGAAAATAATGGGACTGACAACATAAAAGTTTACATCATTGGTGGAGAAATATAAAGAACGGTTTTTATTAGCAATCTCCCACATTGTCCAGTGGGATGTCATGCTAAATTTATAGCATGGTGGTCATCAATTCTCATATAATCTTCATGAGGCCATCACTTAAATTTTGAATTTAGGTGCAATTATGTGGTAGTTATGCATGCACAATAGTGAATGTTTCTTGTTTCCTAGTATGGTTATTCTATCTTTTTTCGGGTCTATTTTTTAGAAGGTATTATGGATACTCATGCCATAAGGGTTTTTTGTACTTTTTATTTTCTCAATTATTGTTAATAGCAGTAGCCTCCATATGTTTGAACTTATTTCAAGTGATATATGAATTTTTAACTATGCATCATCAATAAATGAATATATGAGCTCATGATCATTTTGTCTCTTTGTTTTGTTTATTTTATGTCATTTTATTCATTCCACAAATACTTGAAGTATGATTTATTTGATTATGGTTGTGCAATATCTATTGTTGATAAATGAAAAATTGATCCAATGAATAGCTTATACTATTCATTTAGATTAGTTTTAAGTTTCCAATAGTTTCATTTTTCTTTCATTTCGATCAAAGAAGAGTTTATTAAAGATCTTATGAAGAGCCAACTTAGAAAATTTTGGATGTTGTTTTGTAAACCACATCTCACATTCACTAACTTCCTATGTTCTAGTGTAGGTTTGTATGAGAGTGAAAGTTTGAATATCAACAACTTTAGCATGCTCGGTGGGACCTAAACAACTATCATAGCTTGATTTTGATCTTACTATATGAACAAAGGCCCACAATTAGATCTTTCAAAACCACCAACCCTCATATGTTAGTTCAACCTCTAGTTATCACTCCCAAGAGGAGAATTATGAAACTAACACCACCTTCCCCTCTAATTGTGACCCAACAACAAGCCCCATGAAATTTTGTAAATTGGTTATTCAATGGTAGTTTGTTAATACCTTTGGTTTCCCCTTAGACCTAGGATCCCACTCTCACTAATTCTGTCAAATCCCTTCCAAAGTTCACTAGGAAAGATTTCAAAACACTCGTGAAGCATCTTCAAGATGTTGTGGATATATGCACAGTGTATTATGTTACAAAATACAATATTTCTCTAAGGTTACTATTTGCCTCATTCAAAGATAGGGCTCTAGATTGGTACCGATCACTTGCCCCTAACCCTATTGCATCATGGGACCAGCTAGGAGATGCTTTCTTTGAAGATTCAAAAAATGAGACAAGTCTTCATTATTGCAACAATTGATTACTATAAAGAGAGCATCACATGAAGCTATAACTAACTTCAGTACTAGGTTTAGTAAGACCTCTAGGAAAGGATACTTTCTTCTGCACGACCACCAACTAAGATGGTGTTTGTTTTCTATCACAAAGCCATCAATTGAGATATCTCAGTGATGATCCAATCACTATGAGGGCAAACTCTTCTTGTAGCATATGAGTTGTTAGCTAGAGTAGAGGATAACTTAATAGATGTAGGAAGACTCCCTCCAAGACCACCCATGACTGTGTTTCCTAAAATTTCACTCCTAATTCAAACTGAGACTCCAAGCATGAGCGATTCCTTACCAAACACTCCACAAGCCCCCCTTCCTATAACATCCCATTTGGAATATTAACTAAACAAATACAAATATTGCACAAATAAATTCCATTTTTTTTATATAATGAACTTGATTCCATCATTAATAAACTTGCTAATCCAAAGTTCAATAATATAATTACAATATATGGTCGCTTCACATGCGACTTACAAATTTTACATATTTGTCAAATATAAATACAAATGGTCACTTTCCTTACAACTACAACATGTTTCAATTTCCATTTACATAATAAGTAATGTTTTTTGTTCACAAGTCTTCGGCAATCAACTGTAGGAGAGAGAGAGAGAGAGAGAGAGAGAGAGAGAGAGAGAGAATCATGGCCTGCTGCTTTACCTCCAACCACAGACCAGCGGTCCCTCACACACCTTCCATTTGGAAGTGGCCCTTGTTAAATGCACAAGACAACTGAGAGGGGGGGTGAATCAGTTGTAACAAAAACTTCAAACCCTTACAAACATTCAGATCCATAATAACCTTTAAGTATGTTATGATGATTAAGCATGAAAGCAAATAACTGAAACTAAATCATAACAACACCACACAAGAGAACACTAGATTTTTACGTGGAAAACCCTAAAAGGGAAAACCACAATGAGGATTAGCTCACAATATAATGTAGTAGCAACACTGAATTACAAAGGCTCACTACCAGAGGGCTCACTGCCCAAAAGAGAGAATGCTCACTACAGGTGGACTCATTGTCCAAGTGGACTCACTACCCACTGAGAAAGAAAGAAAGAAGAGAAGAATGGCTCACTACCAGGCTTTGAACTAATGTAGTTGCATCTGACCTATGCATGGAGTTCAATTCTAATAAAGCTCAATATCCATTACAACACAAACATCTTCGCAACATCACTGAAAATAGTAGACACCTTCTGCTCACTACATGTTGCCACAATAATGTGTTACACTTTCTGGGACATCTTGATTTTTGTTAAAATTACATATTTTTAGAAAATATAATGATTTAAGCCTTGAAATGTTCCACTTAAAGGATTTTAATTGAAGAGAGTTTGATCAAACCCCCTTAGATTCAAACCCCCTTGGATAGAACCCCGCTAGTTTTAAACCATACCTATAATGGAGTCTCCTCTACACCTATCAAAATGCTGATAAAAAACCAATTTTGATTTATCTTTTGAGGGATCAAATGAATTCATTTAAAATTTATGTTTTGTACGTATGTAGTCCTTATTATAAGCTTCCCAAAAAATATAATTTTAAATATATTTAATTTGATTATTATTTTATTTTATTCCTTGTGAATGTATGTTTTTCACCGAACATCAAGTTCTCTATTCTACACACATGGAAGATAAGTAAATTACTGAAAAAAATTCTAAAAAATATCTATGCACTAGGTATTGATGTCCTTGTTTCAACAAAAGAAAAAAAATTGAATTTCGATACATACAGAAAAAGTTATGTTTTATGGAATACGCCTATGTCTAAATTATAATTGATTTGACTTCAAAAATTAATTAAAAATATATATATTCTACAAAACATTATGAAACTAAATGCATACACTATATATCGGTGTTACCAATCTAAATTAAAAAGAATCAAAATTTTATCGTTTGTAGAAAAAAAGTTATGTGCTACGGAATACACATCACTTTAAAAAAATGTTGTTTACTATTAAAAACCAATTATCAAAGGAGATGCAAAAAAAATTACAATTTAACTCTAAATTTTTTTAAAATATATATATATATATATATATATATATATATATATATATATATATATAGAATCTACAAACAAAATCTCACAAATCACTAGTTCGCATCATCTTCAAATTCCTAATGGTTTAGCGGCTATAGGTGTCAGAACGTGAAGATTTAGTTCAAAATATTGATTTCAATGTCAAGTTTGGCCAAAAAGTGTAACCCATTATTGTGGGATGACCCAAACTTTTACTTCTACTTAGCCTAACACATGAGAGCTCTCACTGCCCTAATCAAATTCGCATCACAAACATCATATCCCTCATGCACACCTACAATCACGACTCCTTGACACTTATTTGTACAATCACCAATCATGAAAACATTCTCCAAGTTTAGCAACACAACTTAACCAACAAAATTCAAATTAGGTCTGGACCTAAATATTCCCGCGAAGGAAGGGAACGAATGCAAACCACATCACACTTTATCACGGACCTAAATCCACTCTTACACACTTCATCACGCTTTCACTTTCACCAAAGCACAATCGCAAATAGTGTAAATAACCAAGTCGACCATCCTTGTGTTAACACCACGAGCTTTTAAATGCACACAAGCTTCTTAAAATCACACGATGACATGTGGACCACGCAAGCTTGAACATGATCTAGAAACATCCACAAGCACCTGAAAACCAGCAAATTCCTTTACAACATCTTTCACCTGAAGAAACTTCACACCAAAGTACTTAACCAGCTATATCATACTCTAATATCATCTGCAACTTAAGAAATGTACTTGCGGAGCACCAAACCATGAACAACTTGAACTGAAGAAAGATATAGACCTTACAAGCATAAATGCAGAACCACATCACCTGAAACAATTCTGCGGAGAAATGCGGAGTAAAATACTTTCTCCCAAACACACTATCAAACACTATTCTCAAATTGTTGAACACAAATTTTTACTGCACAATGATCCGGAGCACCAAATTCTAGATTTAGCATCTTCAAACATTCTAAACCACATCCAAACCACACACTCAAATATTCAATTAGGAAGAAATACAAAGAAAAAATCGATCATAACTCTATGAGGCCAGAGCACATCTTCAACACATTGTTTCCTTTGTTAATAAAATTTTCTCAAAAGCACTTGGAAACCAAGCATATTCTCAACATCTTTAGCACCTCCTCAAATCAATCAAATCACTCTAACACACCAACTCAATCAAACAACAACAACCTCATCGGAAGACACAGATGACACCAATGACAACACAAGCTTGTTGACATCAATGACAACACTGATTAGCACATACTTGCAACAACCCTTCCCTTCGCGAGGGTATAAATAATGTGAATCAACTGATTCCTTGTGCCATCTGAGAACTAGTGTAGTGTCCTAGCTATTAACAATCGGGTTTACAACTCTAGTCTAGCTCTAACTATGTATAACCATTCTAATTGTTCATCTATTTGGTACACATTGAACCGACAATGTAAGCAATGAATTTTGCATTACTTTGGCCAAAGTTTCATATAATGAGTCGTCTGTTAACACACTCTTTTCTCAACTTGGAGACTACATTCTTATAATTTAGTAAATAATAATATATATCCACATATTGCGACTTGTTAACTCAATACTAGTTTATCTGACTTAGAATATTCCTTTATTCTAGTACAAGTATAAGATGAGAGCTTAGGTGACTTATAAATGTATAATGAGCCCCTCTTTACATCCTTGCAATCTCAAGTCTATGACAACTTGTCATTCTACTCAAAGACTTGTCGACCCATTTCTATGCTCTTTAATATACATATTAAATATTCTCAAGATTTTCTTGACTCTGTCATCAAAACATTGCTCTTGACATCTATAGACTTCTAAGACTCTTTTCTCTAAGATATATATGCTTTAGTCTATGATTGCATTAGACTATTTCCTGTCAATAATAACAAACATATGACTATTTATTGTCATTGTGAAATAAAACAAATTATGAAACCTATTGACCCATCTTAGCCAAATCTAGTTATTAGACTCCTCTTTATCCACAATAAGAGTGGTATTTTAAAACTCTCGATTTCACAAAACAAACTTCTAATAATATTATAATAATAAGAGTTCATTTATACTCTAGTCTTTACTAGATTTAAAGCATTGAGTGCATACTCATTTTGTTTGACAAGTCAAGGTAGGTTTTTACCTTAGATAGCTTTATTAACACTATTATATTAAATCATTCATCGAACATTATGCCATTCTTGGCTTCTTAGTTCGAAATATATACTCTTTTAAAAATACTTGAGGTAAATCCTCATTCAAGATTTAATCTCAATGGTTACCATCATTTCTCAGTTCTACTAACCGGTCACGGTTTTCCATTCGACCTTTACATAGGTCCAAATATTAAAAGTTTATAAGAATATCTAAGCAACCTTTTGGTCTTACAACTCTCTTAATCAATAAAATATTTAAATTCTTGAGATATAAATACTATCTTTATCACTGTTTTCTAAGTGATTCGAGTGATTTTCTATCACTATTTTCTATATATGTTTCTGTGATAGTCTATCACCATAATATATTTGATATATGTGATAAACTATCACTATAATGCATATGTTATGAGTGATATATACTATCACTAAGAATAATATGCATTAAGTGCTTTACTATCACTATGTTATATGCACATGCATATCATAATTCACTACCTCTGTGATACATTTGTCATCATGTTTCACTATCTTTGTGATACATATATAGTATCATGGTTCACTGTGCTATGATAAATATGATAACATGTTTCACTATCTTTGTGGTTTATAAATGATACCGTGATTCTCTATACTAAGATAAATATATTAACATGTTTCATTATCTTTGTGCTATACATATGATACCATGTTTCTCTACTTTTGAGATTTATATATGTTATCATAATTCTATATCTCTGTAATCTACAAGTATTACACGGAATTCACTATTCTATGATGTAGAAATACAAAGATTTTAGGTGATATACATCACTATATTGATCATAAAATGAATGATATATCGTTGTATCAACAACTAATGATAATAAGATTAATATCACCACTCACTCTGGTTAGCACAATAAAGAATGATGTAGTTGAGAGTGATGTGTAGAATGGAATGTGTAGTGTACAAAGCTCAAAATAGTATAAAGATATCATCCAATACTTACAGGATATGACATGTCCAGCTCATTTGAATGATAATTAGAAGAGGACACTAAAACTACAAGCAATAAAATATGTCAAGTAAATGTAGTTGAGAGTGATGTGCAGAATGGAATGTGTAGTGTACAAAGCTCAGAATGGTATAAAGATATCATCCAATACTTGCAGGATATGACATGTCCAGCTCATTTGAATCATAATTAGAAGAGGACACTAAAACTACAAACAATAAAATATGTCATTCTGAAGGGAGATCTATACTGGAAGAATCTTGATAATGTTTTTCTTAAATGTGTAGATGAAGATCAAGCTACCAAAATTTTGGCTGAAATGCACAGTGGAATGTGTGGAGGACATTATATGGCAAAAACAACTACACATAAGATTTTGAGATCAGGTTATTGGTGGCCTACATTGTTTTCTGATGTACACAAGATGGTAAGGTAATGTGAAGCTTGCCAAAGATTCTCAGGTAAAATGAAATATGCAGGTGCATTATCACTTAGAACCATTGTAGTTGAAGCACCTTTCCAACAATGGGGGATTGACTTCATTGGGAAAATCTCAGAAAAGTCAAATGGTGGACACAGTTGGATACTGGTCGCCACTAATTATTCTACAAAGTGGATTGAAGAAATTCCAACCAAGAAAGCTACAAGGTAGTTGCAGATTTTGTTTTGAAACACATAATAATCAGATTTGGAGTTCCTACAAAACTAGTGACAGACAACGCAATGTGTTTCAGATCTGGTGAGTTTGTGGATTTTTGCAATAATTGTTAATACTATGTCATACTCATCACCATATCACCCACAAGGTAATGGTTAGGCTGAGCCCAATAATAAGAGCTTGGTGAAGATAATCAAAAGGATAATTGGAAAAAAAAGGCATGGGATTCCAAGCTCAAATTGGTAGTATGGGCTAACAGAATTACTATTAAGAAGGCAATAGGCAAGTCTCCTTTTGAATTGGTGTACGGAGTAGAAGAAAGGATTCCTATAAACAATCTCTTACCAGTGTATCAATTCATACAAGAAAATGATGATGATATACAGGATGCCATAGTAGAAAGGGTCAATCAATTGATTGCATTGGATGAGACTAGAAGAGAAGCCCAAAATACCAATTTGAAGAAGCAACAAAAGGTGAAGTATTTGTTTGACAAGAAGGCTTCAGAAAGGAAGTTTCAAATTGATGATCCAGTTCTCATGTGGAATGCCAAATATCAAGATAAGGGAAAACACAAAAAATTCAATCCCCTTTGGACAGGTCAATATTTGATCAGTAATACACATGGAGAGGATTCATACTTTCTGCAAAGTCTTGATGGTGAATTTCAAGAATTACCAGTGCATGGACAATTTATGAAACCCTTCTTTTCTTAAAAGAAGAATTTATTCCATGCAGATTGTACATAGTTTGTTAGGTTGGTTTCCTTTCCTACTTTTTGTCTTGCTTTTGTTTTAGTTTTAGGGTTTTGTGTTATGTCTGGTCTACAGCCTAGAGTTCTAAGGTCCTCGTCATGCCTGCAAGAGCCATGTGTCCCCAACCAGAGCCACTGGTGGAACCCCCTGCACAATTTTCTTACTCCCCAGTCTTAAACCCTTGAAATTGGCTAAGTCTAAGTATAAAAGTCTTAAATCCTAAACCCTTAGCCCTTTCCCTTAAGCCTACATTCTAATTTTGTATTGACTTGATATAGGCGGTCACCCCAATCTTAAGTTATGAATTAATGTCCTTAGCTTCATTCACAACCAACCCCTTGAGCCTATTTACCGGTTAGTCCTGTATGCCCAAATATTTCCTAAGTCTGAGTCAAAAGTTCCTAAAGATAAATCAACGGTTCTCACAACATCGCAGGCTCCAGATATGTCAGATCTATCAGAGCCATGTTGATGTGTTGGCCATAGATCTCCAAGCTGGTGGGCCCCAAGTCTCATCAGTCGATTGCCTAAGTCATGCTCGCTCCTCATTGGATCACATGAGTGCACAAAAAAAGATGCCAAAGGATATACCTTGCAATACTACGATGGGGTGATAGATGTTAGGCGGGTCTCGTCTGGTCTAAACAAGATGAACCAAGTGCCTAGCATTCTAGCATGAGGGCGGTGGTGTGGGTCCCTCCTAGGCCTATGCTGTTGCGATGAGCTGTCATATGGATCCCAAATGGAAAGTCTTTGTTGAGTTGGTTAATTTTGATTGGTCCACTCCATTTCAAATGTGTAAATTGTCCTTCAATGATGAAATTTTCAAATTAGAGCCGTAGATTCTCTCATGGGTTGATTAGATCAATGGTGGATAGCCAAAGGCCAAGAGATAGAAGACCTCAGAGGACAAAACATCTCCTCAAGATAGAGGAAAATCCCCCATGGAGATTATAGATATTGAAGAAACTATAGAGGAGGTGGGAGCTTCTGAGACATTAGTAGGTATGATTGTCCCTCCTGTGCCTTTTAACAGAAGCATTGATTATTTTAAAATTGCTAATGATGAAACTGGAGATGTGAGGGCATTAGCTCTCCAACAATTTTTTTCTGATGATCAATTCATCAAGACCCAAGAATTTAAGGACTCTGTTTTAAGAAAAACAATTTGCATACCAAAGTAGGCTTGAGGAAGAGAAAAGGAAAATGGATTCATTAGATGATAGGGATTTGGCTGCAAGGATTTTGTCTGAGTTTGATTTGAAGCTTGATAACATCACCCTTGAAGAAGGAAGACAAATAGTTATGGAGAGTGGTATGTTGTTATTACCTATTAGAGTATGGCAGATGCCTTGGCATTTGAGACCATAAGGAGACAAGATGAAGTTGTTTTCTCAACTAAGGAACAAGCAGAGAAAGCTTTTGGTTATGGTTTTAGTCCATTTTTGAAACATTGGCCATATGGACTTTGGCACCAAGGACAGATAAACCAGATGTGGTACAAATTTTGATTAGTTGAGAGGTAATTTGATTGTGAAAAGAGTGGATGATACCCCAACACTAGATGCAGCAGCCTTAGTAGTGGACACAGTTATGTTTAGTCAAGCTACGGTTTTGAAATTGCAAAAGGACTATAATGAACTTCAGAGGAGATATGCAGATGATTTGGTAAGATTGAGAGCCTTGGAGGAGAGGGAGTTAGCATCTTCCAGTGCCCCTGTGTCAATTATTTCAAGCCCATCAAGAGAGGCTTTCCCATCATATAGGGATGCTTTGCTTGTAGAAGTTGCAGAATTGAAAGGTATTGTCAATTCACTAAGAGGAGATAAGTTGCAAGCATATAGTAAGATTGTTTCTAAAGTAGTTAACCATCGATTAACTAAAATTAATGGGAAAGTGGATGATGCCTACAAAGGGATTGCAGACTTGAATCAGGAATTGGTTAGACATGAGAAAAATTCATCTAGTCTGTAGAAAATCATGAATAAATGGATACCAAGGAACGTTACTATCAAACAAATGGTCAAAACAACTAGGTTTGACCTAGACAAACCTATTGGGCTACAAAGTGTATCAAAAGTAATGGCATTTCTACATGATGTGGCTTCCTACATGATAAAATATGACAAGCAGTTAAAATAAAAGGTGGCATCTATCGATCAAATGAAAATGAAGGTGTTGCCCCACTTCAAAGATGAACAGGGTCAACCCAAAGCATTATACCAATGGAAAGCTAAATTTGGTATTATGGGGTCCAAGGTTGTTACTCTGGTGTGCGTCGATGGTGAGTTGCAAACAAGAATTTTGAATTTAGTTTTAGATGAGATCATATCATTGGATAAGTTGTGTGATCATATTAGCAAGGAATCAAAGGCTATTTTTGATGCTCAATATGCAGCTTCTAGTGATAAGGTGGTCAAGGATTTAGCATTCTAATGGCTAGAGGATAAGGAGTATGGAGCTTGGGAGGAGAGATATGAAGTTGAATGATACTTGAATTAGCTTTCAATTGGTCATCAGTTTTCAAGGATGACCTTGTTTCGGTAGTTTCTCAGCGGTGCTATTTCTCCCTGCCAATTCAAGTCGATCAAGCATCGACATTGGAGGATTGTGTCAGCACACATGTGACTATAGTTAAATTTTAATATCAAATATTGTAATGAGCACAAGCTCCAAAACTATTGTCAAACTTTTCTAAAAATAGTTATTTCTAGGAGCTTAGCCTACATACTTTGTATCTCTCCAATATAAGGGGAAAATTTTTGTACTATGAAGCTCGAGTAGTGGTTGTTGATAGTATCATCAAGGAGATTGGAATTCTCTAAATCATATTGTAAAAGCCTTGTGATTTTGATTGAATCCAATAAGAAAGGAGTACTACTTGGTTGCATGTCATATATTTTGTGTGTGAGATCATTTGTTTTTATATGGCAATCTTCTATTCAGATTGAATTATATGAGAAACAATGTAAGTGTGTGTTGTTTGTGATTATCTCCTTGGGTGCAAATGCTTTTCTTTTGAATGAAGTTGCTAAGGGTTTCTGAATTCAGCAGTATACATTTTCTATATTGTATGTCTGGTTTGATGCATCTATTCAAGGAATAGATTAAACTTGTCTGGATCAAATATAGGGGAAAGTATATTATATTAAGGGATCAGTGAAGTAGAATCATAGATAATACTCTTTCTTGGGTTTATTATTGTAAGGCAATAGTGATTTGGTTTACCCTCTGAGTATGAAATTATGTTGTCATGAAGGAAACACTTGCATGTAGGGTTTTGACTCTGTTACCCTAAATAGGCAACAATTTGAGGATATCTCTCAAGTCCAAGCACATAAACCATAAAAATCAAGAAGATAAAACCTTTTTGTTTTGTTTTGTAGAATGTGTTCAAGTTGTTCCATGTTCTCAGAGTTCTGAAGTGGATACATGTTAAGGATTTAGCTAATATGAAGTAGGATCATTTAGACTCAATACATAAGTGAGAACAATATGCTCAAAAAATATCTCATTTTATTTAACATAAACTGTCAGATATTGGCTTAAGGGAATACCCCCTAGGTCCAGTAGAGCTTGAAGTGCAGAGGAGAACGAGCAATTGTCTCTTGTTCATTGGCCACTGATTTGAGATTCCTTAGCATTAAGGATAGCTACCTTATAGGGATAATCAGATAATAAGTTGGGAACACCGACAAATAGGGTGAAATCCAAATAAGTTGTCATGGTTATAGGGTTCATACATTAGGGTATGGCACCTAAATCTTTAGAGTCTCCGTCCTTATCTCTTGGTCTGCAGCAAGCACACATATACCCATTTGCCTTATCTTACCAAACAATAGTCACTAGCCTATCAATTTCAAGATGAGGCATGTCTCTTTATTATAAAGTTAATTTAATAATAGTTTAACTCATTTTATGAGTTAAATGTTGTGTGCACAAGAAAGTGAAAGGTTTATTTATTAGTTGTAATTAATTTTCAAGAATCAATTATGATTTCAATCGGAGGGAAACTCTATAAATATGTGATCAGAATGTAAATTAAGGGATCTTTTCCTAACTTCTCTTTGGAGAGATTCGAGAAGAGAGATTTTCTTTTCTATAAGTGATGCAGAGAACCTACTAAAAATACAACAAAGTGCAGATCTTAATGGTAGATCCAAAAGGGTTTCCAAAAGTTACAACAAACAAATGTTGTCAAAATTGCTCTTCTAGGCCAACATCTTGTCACAGACCCTAATTGTTTCCAACTTTCACTCCCAATTCTTAAATCAGACCCTCTCCTATCTCTACAAGTTCTATAGGACCTATATAACTTTTGGTTTTCTCAAGATGAAGCAATTTTTCAATGTTTTCATCAAACCCTTATCAACACTAGGGTTTTTGACTTCTTTTTTTTCACAGAAACAACACATAGTCAGCTATTTCACCTCACAGCCCATCAAATCATGACCTAGAGCTTGGAAATATAAACGAAGGCATGAAAATAGAATTTTCTACAAGTTTTTAGAATTTTTCGCCGTACGGGTCATGAGAAATGAATTTCTTTGTTAAACAGGAAACCCTAATTTCTAAACATGACTGTCAAGAGCATTTTTGCCACAACTTGATCAAATTAGCTCCAAATGAAACCAAACCAAGTGCATATGAACCATAAAATAGAGACTTAACTCTTCCAATGTCTACCCCAGTTGTACCAGGTCGTACAAGTTCGTACAATTCACTGTTCTAGCTGAAAATGAAGAAAAAATGTCAAAAACAGAGTATTCTTGAAATCCATGCTCCTCTAGTTCTTGGAGCATATCCTCTATTGATTTTTCATCCAAGAACTTAAAATAAAATAGTTACACATGAGTTTTTGTGTCCTTTTCCATACAAACCTAATTTTTTTGTCGTGAAATTTGACAACTATACCACTTTAGTGCAACTTTTTAACCACAACATGTAAACAAAACAATAAAAGGACCCTTACCTGATTACCATGGTCCTCATAAGACCTTATTTGACTCAAGAAAACCAAAAACAAAGGTTGAGAACCATCCCAATCCTTGTAGCAAGCCAAAATTCCCCTAGGAATTCAAATTACAGTTTTGGCGGGAAACCACATAATTTGAAATCTAGGCCTATTCAACCTAACCTAACCATTGGATTGTGATCCCAATGGAGTCCACAAACCTAAATAAACTCAACTAGACTCTTATCACCCAAATAAAGCATAAAAAAACACCTTGAAATTGATGCTCCTACATCAATAAGACTATAGCAGCAATTGGTTATCCTTTCAACACAACCATTGTACAGGGATTTCTAGGAAACTATGTGTTCTTATTTGATTCAAGAATTGAAGGAGTGTTTAGAAATTTGTGTCAGATACTTCTTCATGGGTTGCATGTTGTTCCTATGTTAATTTGTAGTCATTCTTTGATGTTTCTCTATTATGTTGGTTGCACCTGAGTTTAATATAGAAACTTTATGTTCTGAGTTGGTTGCATATTCTTCATATGTTCAATGAGTGTCATGTTTATATGTTGGAAAGGGAAAATTGTTTATATTATCAGTTGTTGTTTGTGGACATGAAACTATTGAACTTTGTGTCATTATTTGTTTCTACTCATTTTTATTCTAAGTCTATTCCTAAGAAGTCTAGTTTATTTTCTTATGTTTCTCATCTACAGTTTCTCCCTTTTCCTTTTTCTATAGTTTCCTTTCCTTCTTTCTGGTCAAAAGATTACGCAAAAAACTTTAAATTAAATCATACAAGGGAGATGCCCCTCTCAAAAGTAGCAGAAGATCATCATCCCATTGGTGATCTCTCCAAATTTTATAGACAGTTTTGTCACCACTCCTTGGGAAAGTCATCATTTTTCTCTTTTTCAAAGTGACAAATATTTTTACTAACATATTTTTGGCGACTCCACTAGGGAAAGAATCAAAGTGCAGGTGCATTTATTTCCTCAGAAATCTGAAAGTACCTCCTTTGGAATGGAGGTTGGTGACTCTATCTGAAAGATGAACCCTGGATAATGGATTGGTATCAAGAAATTCAAAGGCGTAACTTGTAGTTACCATAATCAGTAACTGATAGTGATAGTGATGATGAAGAAAATTATCCTTCTCTTGTACCTGCTAGTCAACAAAATTAGATTTTTGATGACCCTAAGCAAATTACCAGTTTTTGAAAAGCTTCTACGGTGGCATGCAACTTGGTCCTGACAAGGTACATCCTTATTTGCTTCATACATTGCCAAAGATTGAGCAAAGATATGGGAAGGAGACTTGGTTTCTTACATATGGACATGTGTTTGACGAAATACCTTGCAATCAATACCAAAGAAGATGAAGTTGTTATATCTACCCATGAGAGTACATCTTAAAAGAAAAGTCAAGAAGAAGTGGTTAGAATAGAAAGAAAAGATTATGATAGAACATATCATCATCATCATGAAGAAAATTTCATAGATAGCACCATTCAAGTATATTTGGTCCATGATGAGGTTGTAGAAGAAGTTTTGGACCAAATTGAAAATAAAGAATACAAAGATGAACCACCAAATGCCCTTCTGACATGCATGTAGTCTAAGCAAGAGAGGAAATATGAAGAAAGAATGTTGCAAGAACCTTCCCATGATGTTTTCATTCCAAATTGGTGTCTCAATGCTTTGGAATATGATGATTTTCTTTGCAGAGAAGATGTTTTTATTCATTCATCACCAATCACCAAAGAGGAAAGCCATGTTGATGAGATTAGAGGCATCTTTTTCTTCTCCTTCACAGTCATTGAATAATGAATTTTCTGAGTATGTTGTTTCAAAGAAAGATGAAGACCTTTTGGTGGGAAATGACCATATAACTGTTAAAGAACTCAACTATGATATAACTTTACAACATGAACCAGTAGAAATTTTGGATCATCATTTATCAATTAGGGAAGAGGCCTCTTTAGTTGAAGTCAAACCTACACAAGAAGGGGTTGAAAATGGTATGATGTTATCTCAATATTCTTGTTTCTGAATGTTGACTTATCAAATGGGATACAAAAGTTAGATAATGGTGTTGAAAAATGCAATCTGAATGATGCTTATGAAAATAATAGAGGAGATAAAAGTTCTAATTTCATAAAGGCTATAGTTGGAGTTACAAACAATTGAGTGATTAATGAGATACTATGTGTTTCATCCTCTTTTTCAACATCATCTTCAAGGGTGATTAATGAGAAACTATGTGTTTCATCCTCTTTTTCATCATCATCTTCAAGGCATGTTGAACAGACGACTTTTAATTTTGATTGCTCTAACGAGATTACAAAGGATGGATTTGAAGAGTCTAAAATATTGACAGGAACAATAAATACAAAACACATATTTCGATAAAGTCCAATTAAGTTTGTTAGTCTCAGGATGTTTTTACTCCAAGGAAGTACTTGGGAACTTCAAATAATGACTTTCTTTATAGTAGTGAAGTAATTTGTTCTTCTTCATCAACCATGGGAAAGGCAATTTTAATCAATGTAACTCATGAAGCATATTTGTCACTTTTGTATTTTGCTATGTCATCGTTGAATCATGGAGTTTTTGTGTTAATTCAAGCTAACAAGGAAGAAATTACTGTTACAAATGGTGATTATATGCTTTTGGTAATTGGTACTCATAAGGCAGAGTTACAACATATATCAGGTGGTGATTCTTTGTATGGTGAAATAATTTTCTCCACTCCTCTAATAGGTATAGATGAAAACAATCCTACAAGGGTTTCATTATGTCTTCGTTTACATGGAGGATGTTTAATTCAAGGATTCATTTCCTTTGATCCAAATAATTCAAAGCATTTTTAGATAGAGAACATTGGCATGCTCAAGATGATAAAGGAAGACTTGACCAACGTTACACTAGGAAATACCAATATGATCTAGGAGAACTCATAGATATATGACAAGAAATGGTTGTTTGGCCCATTATTTAGAGAATTCTCGCATCTCATATATTTTAGTTTTGTCAGCCTATTGAGTTCACAATTGCTACATGGATGTGCCTCTCTTTTTCGCACATTTTCATATTTTTCTCAACCTGTCAACGGATTTGTGTGACCATCTTGAATTATTTTTGAGGTAGGAGACACCTACCATGTACATATTCTAGGTAGGAGTTTTGTTGTATCTGTGTAGTTTCAATTTTTGGGTGCCTTTTTCTTTGTGTCCCATTTTTGTTTTGTCCCAGTCCCCTGTGTGTTGTGCTAGTTTCCTTTGACTCTATAGCCCAATGGACAAAACATTGATCCTTGCTAGAGATTCTAGGTCCCTGCTACATCCTTTGCACTCCTTTGTAACATCCATATCTGAATTGACAAGAAAAACTAGGTTGTCACAAAGGTAATTTTTTTTTACTAGGTAATCAAATACAAAATAACTTATCTACTACCAAGTATAACATTATTCACTTTAACATAAACATAATTTCATTTTTCATAAAACTGAAAGAAATGATATACAATAAGCATTTTATTTTCTAACAATTTGCAATTTTCTTGAAACAAATAAAATATTGGAAACATACCATTAACATGCATCTCGATTATCGACCCATCACATTCAAGACTCGGCAATCCTCAGTATTTGGAAGAGAAAGTATCTTCAAGGAGCTTAACCTCCAACCACAGACTGTCGGTCTCCCGCACTCCTTCCTAACTGGAAGTGGCCCTACCCTACTCAAGAGGATAGACTTAGGATAACCACCGGTGTTTGCCATCTGAGCTCTGTTGTTGTAACTTACGTGTCTTGTTATCATGCAGATCCCTAGATACCCTCTAGTCATGCACGACTCTCCACAAGAAATGCCATCCAGTCACAGTGAACATTCGATGCACTTGAGGATCGTGCACCACCTTGGCCAAAGGATTTTTTTTTAAATAGAGTTCTAAGAATGCATGAACTTAGTTCACCCACCCTACTCGACTTGAACTGATCGAAATCCTATAGTTTCCTATTTGCAAGGTTTAAACAAATGTCGACCTCGATGACCTCAAGGTTTTAGGATTTTCTCCTGCAATAGCGCATGGCGCAACGTTTACTCTAATCCCGAGTTCATAGTTTCATCATCCCATATTCGTATAAAACATTGTTTAATAACACCCACTCCTAAGTGGTTTTCAAACTTGTTTACTCGGTTCCCATGTTTGTACAACATACTCAAGGATCTAAAACAATTTCCCCTTATCCCAGAATTTAAGGGTTTTAGACTCATAAGGTCTACAAAATAAAATGATACTAGAACCATCGCATGCAACGTAATCTAGACCCAAAATGCGGGCTTTTCCCACCCTATTTGTTTATTACAAATCCATGACGACTGTTAACCAAGAATAACTACTTAACCTATAACTTCACACCTCTTACCAAAATAAATAGTTTTACGAGGTTCAATGAGGTAAGAATTAAATGATAAGGTTAATAAAGGTCTTGGAATCTCTCTATGCCACTAGAGACGATCAAACTTATATGTTGACCTTTAATTGAAAATATAAACTGAATAAGAAATTAGATGACAGCATTTGTTGACATTAAATCTCTCGTCTTCGGGATTCCTATGTCATATAAGTCGTGGAATGTGGACATCCGAAGTCATCAAAGAGAGGAAAATTTCAAGTATTTAGAGATGCTTTGAAGCGAAAACACAGTCATGTGAAATGCTTACCAAAATAATTGAAAGCAATGTATTTCAATAACAAGTTGTGGTTTACTTTACGACCAAAACAATAATCATGCCTACGAGGATGTTCTCACCGCAGGTATATAGTTTAAGGTTTACACCAAAGGACAACAATGAAACTATTTCTGAGGTTTTTAAACACCAAAAGACTACAATGAAACAATTATGTTGATAGACCTCACACAGAAATTGCAGTAGGATTACGTTGTCATCATATTCTATTCATTGTAAACGTATTTATCCTTGCATAGATGAGACACACTTACTGGTCTAAACTGTGAAAAGGAAGAAAATGGGAAAACCTGTCGACAGAGTTGAAGACTGCTGTGGCAAGTTCCCGGCGATCGTTGCAAATTCTCAACTCTCTACACACCTATCCACGTCCCCTTCTAGCTAGTCGTGCCTCCTTAGGTTTTCAAAACTCTCTTATCTGCTAGTCGTGCACAATGAAGCCGAACTTTTCAATTGAAAGATCCTCCTCTCTGCCGTTTTTCTCCTTTCTAAAACAATGACAACCTACTCATTAACTATCCTCCCCCTCGATGATGGAATATCTCTCCCTTTAACTCTCGCTTCCCAACTTCTAAAACTGCCACCTCTTTCCACAATGAAGGAGTAAAACCACATTCACCTCCCATTCCACTCTCTTCTCCACACCGCATAACTCCTACCTAGCACAACGCAGCAAAAGGCTCTCCATAACTACGGTTTCCTTTCGTTTCTTCACAATAACGACCCGATGCCTTTGCACCCTTAATGATGATGGAGCATCTGCAATCAA
Source organism: Cunninghamia lanceolata (assembly GCA_027924645.1). Classification (NCBI taxonomy): domain Eukaryota; kingdom Viridiplantae; phylum Streptophyta; class Pinopsida; order Cupressales; family Cupressaceae; genus Cunninghamia; species Cunninghamia lanceolata. The sequence goes on along the minus strand of BSBN01000973.1, from coordinate 994,501 downwards.
TTTACAGTTACACCTTATCACAACCGCAGAACTTCCTTCCTCTCACACCACGGTGAAGTAGAATCTCTACATTGAATTCACGGCCGTCACAAGCCTAAACACAAGGGTTGACATAACTGTCTTCTTACCTAACTTCCCACTTATCACGACCACTAAAAAGATGGAGGCTCCTTTGGCAACGAGGCTTGTTAGTGGACATAACAACCCCGCCCACACTCAAACATTAAATCATCTAATCCTCCAAGAGCAACTAAAAGCTAAATTGTGGGGTTAAGCTTGACAAGGTGGCGGTTAAGAAATGTCTAAAGCATCTTTTTGGTCGATAAAGAAAAAGAGATAAAGACCAACTTAATAAGGAAACTCAAGGTTAGATCGATAATATCTCGCGGTCAAAGCTAGAAGAAAAAGACTCATTCCCAACAATGACCTAAATAAATTATTACACGCTATGGCTTCAAAATTGACATTCGTCGATTTCCATAAAGAATAAATTCACAACACAAGTTCAACGCATTTTTACGGCAATCACGATGGATTGAGCGTAATGCAAAACAAGTTTCCCACATCATTAGATGCACAAAGCCGACTTCTCGCATCTTTCGACTACAAGACGTGATTCACGAATCCACCACAAGTAGGTTCATTTAATTACCTATAAACGAAATAATAATCATCTATATAAGACGACTCGTTTTGGTGGACTTGCGACAACAACGTCGATTCCAAATTTCTATATGACGACTTACGAAAAGGATGTTACACCTTATCTTCAGACGTCAACATCTAGTCTTAAACTATCCCAGTTGAAAAACAAGACTAAATTGATGGTTCCAAGGTTTATCTACCTGTTTGGGGTTCTTAGTAACAAACACCCATGATTAATTTCCAGAGTCTATACTCTCTCTCAAAGATACTTTCTCTTCCTGTCGAACATGGTCCACCTGTTCCTGCAACGACAGTCTCACATACAATTTTGTGTTCAAAGCACTTATGTTCCAAATCAAAGCATAATATATCCAAAACATCATTTCACTTAACAAAAAGGACATTTAATATACAATATCACATTGATCATAATCAATAGATTCTAAAATTTCATAGAATTAACTTTGTATAATAAATCATCAGTTTCCATGTCGTCCACAACATATTATATTGCTGAAATTTGCAAGAAAGTAAATAGCATAATCGATTCCAAAAAGAGGGATGTAACATATCCTTCCCCTTTAAAAATCATCGTCCCCAATGATTAAGTTTATCAAGCAAAATTTAAACTTAAAACAAACTTTTTATAGTGCAACATTAATGTCTTTGAAAAGTTTAGGAAATCTTTGGTAAATGTCTTTATAGTCTTCCCAAGTGGTGCTATCCTCGCCATATTGGTCCCACTGAATTTTCCATTGCAAAACTTCTCGATTACGTAAACGAAGTTTACGCATTTCGAGCACCTTGAGTGGCTCGATCACAACCACCCTGGGTTCTTGCATCTGTAAGGAATTCCAGTTAATGATGTGGTTATTACCTACAAAATATTTCTTTAAATACGAAACATGAAAAACATTATGCATCTTAGACAAGGCTGGAGGTAGAGCAACTTTGTAGGCAACTGGATTGATAATCTCAAGAACTTCAAAAGGTCCGACATAACGAGGAGCCAATTTTGAAGATTTACCAAATTTTATAGAACTCTTTTGGGGTTTCACTCGCAAAAGCACTTTCTCACCAACAGAGAAGTGTCTAGGCACTCGTTTGCGATCTGCATAACTCTTTTGCCTGTCATTGGCTTCTGCCAACCTCTTCCTAATCATTTTTACTTTTTCCTCCATATCAGCAAGCATTTCAGGTCCAATGCTTATCCTATCTTCCAGCTTATCCCAACTTATAGGAGTTCTGCATTTCCGTCCATATAATGCTTCAAATGGCGCCATCTTAATGGTAGAATGATAGGAGTTGTTATAGGCAAATTTGACAAGAGGTAGATATTCCTCCCATCTGTATTGCTGATCCATGCAATACATTCTCAAAAGGTCTTCTAATACCTGATTCACTCTTTCTGTTTGTCCATCAGTTTCGGGGTGATAAGTAGTACTTACATTCAGTTTAGTCCCTAATGTAGAAAATAAGGTTTTCCAAAACTGTGAAGTTATCCGAGCATCTCTATCAGATATAATCTTTTTAGGTACCCCATGCAATCTAAAAATTTCTTGCACAAATTTCTGAGCCAAAAGATGTGCTCCATCCGTCAAATTTCCCGGTATGAAATGTGCGACCTTGGTTAGTTTATCCACAACAACCAATATTGCATCATGCCTATTCTTAGACATTGGTAACCCCTGGACAAAATCCATACTAACAACTTGCCATTCCCATTCTGGAATATCATTCGGGTATAACAATCCAGCAGGATGTTGGTGTTCCGCTTTAACTCTCTGACACTCCAAACAGCTAGCTACAAACTTTGCAGCATCGCTTTTCATTCCCTTCCAGAAATATAGCGGCTTGACATCCGCTAACAGTTTTGTTACACCAGGGTGTCCAGAGTAAGGAGCACAATGAACTTCCTTCCACACAAGGTTTCTAAGTTCTACTGAATTAGGAACATAGATTCTTCCCTTGAATCTCATCAATCCATTGGATTCAAAACTGAATCCATCATATCTTGGGTCCTTAGGGTTTAAGTGCAGAGCCTGTTTCACTTGTTCATAATACTCATCTCTAGATAAGTTTTGCATTACTAAGTCTTTAAAGTTAGCATGTATGGAGATTATAGAGGATATGTGTCTTCTTCTGCTTAAGGCATCAGCTACTCAGTTTTCCTTGCCTTTGATATAAGAAATTTCAAAGTCATAATCTGATATTAATTCCAACCATCTCCTTTGCCTTGCATTGAGATTAGGTTGTGTAAATATGTAGCGAAGGCTTTGATGATCAGATTTTAGAATAAAAGTCCTTCCCAACAAGTAATGTCGCCACATCTGAAGGGCGTGAACCACTGCTGCCATCTCTAGGTCATGAGGAGTGTAGTTCTGCTCATAGTTTTTTAGCTTCCTTGACTCATAGGCTACTACCCTGCCATCTTGCATAAGCACACCTCCCAATCCTTCCCTTAAGGCATCAGTGATAACCTCAAACTCTCCCTCAGGATCAGGAACTTTCAGAATTGGAGCGGTTGTTAATTTTTCTTTTAACAAGTCAAAAGCCTTTTGACATTCATCCGTCCAAACAGACCTTTTTCCTTTTCTCTGCAAGGAGGTAATTGGGCTAGCAATGCTTGAGAAATTCAATACAAATTTCCTGTAATACCCTGCCAATCCCATGAAACTTCGTACCTCTGACACATTGGTAGGTTCAGGCCATTCCATAATAGCTTTTATTTTGGCCGGATCAACTGATATCCCATCGGCTGATATTATGTGCCCCAAATACTATACTTCTTTCTGAAAGAAGGTGCACTTTGAGAGTTTCGCATACCATTTGTGTTCTCTTAATCATTGCAAGACTATTTGAAGATGTTGTGCATGCTCCTCTTCATTTTTGGAATAAATTAGAATATCATCAATGAAAACTAGCACAAACTTATCAAGACAAACTCTGAAAACACTATTCATGAGATTCATGAAAGCAGCAGGTGCATTGGTCAATGCAAACGGCAACACCGTGAACTCATAATGACCATACCTCATTCTAAATGCTGTCTTGGGAATATCTTCGTCTTTCAACCTTAACTGATGGTATCCAGATCTCAAATCTATCTTTGAAAAGACCGATGCACCTCACATTTGGTCAAATAGATCATCAATACGTGCCAAGGGATACTTGTTCTTTATTTTCGCCTTGTTAAGCATCCTATAATCTATACACAACCTTAGAGTTCCATCTTTCTTTTTGACAAATATAACTGGGGCTCCCCATGGTGATACACTTGGCCTAATTAAATTCTTAGACAATAGCTCCTGCAACTGAGCTTTTAATTCCATAAGTTCAGTGGTAGTCATACGATACGGAGCTTTAGAGATTGGCTCCGATCCTAGTTTAATATCTATGCCAAAGTCAAATGTTCTCTTCGGAGGCAAGCCTGGTAACTCCTCGGGAAATACATCCCTGAAGTTGCATAGATATGGATATCTTTCCTCAAATGTTTGTTTCTCCAAGGTTTCCTCTACTAGGTCCATTTTGACTGCAAAAAGTTGACATCCCTTTTGCCTAGCCCGTTTTAGTTGTTTTGATGAAATGGATCTAATCCTTATTTCCCTTTGAATTCCTTGGAGATTTACTATTTTGCCCATCTCATCCAGACATCAATGGTTTTATGAAAACAATCTACTTTGGCTCGATGTTTCCACAGCCAATTCATTCCTAAGATGACATCGTAGGACCCTAAAGGAGCTACGTATAAATTTGCCTCAGTGGTGAAGTTAGAAACATCAATCTTAGCTTCGAACAAACATTGCTCTACCTGAGCCTTTGAGTTATTTGCATACTCTATTGTCCATGGTTTTGACAGAAAACCAGCTTTTCTAGAAAATTTACTTAAGACTCTAGGTGACACAAAATTTTCTGTTGCACCAGTATCAAATAGAATAGAAATAGGAACTCCAAATAAGGTACCTGTCATCTCAATAGGGGTGATCTGATACTCCACTTGTCGATTGTCAAGAGCGACATGAATCCTTTGCTGAAATGCTTCCTGTTACGAAGGAAGTTCCGTGTTCCTAGGCTTCCCATTCTGCTTCTTGTTAGGGCAACGATTGGCATAATGATCTCCTCCACAAGAAAAGCATCCTCCTATAGGTCCTCGCTTCTCAGATGGCCTACTTGCAGAATCCTCATTCTTCTTAAAATTAACATTTCTCTTATAATCTTCACCTCTTCGCTCATTACCAAATCCCCCTTGATTCTTTCGATTTCCCTTATCAAACCTCCTATTTTCATATCCCTTCTCATTTTTCCTTTTATATGACTAATCGTTGTAGTTCTTATCAAACTTCTTGTGTTTCTTATCATGGTAAGCAGAGATAGATTTAATCTTCTGCTCCTGTTTAATTGCCTTTTCATAAACTTGATCCATTGTGCTTGGACCATGCACCTCCACCTCACTGCCGATCTAAGGATTGAGTCCCATGATGAATTTTCTGATTCGAAACCTTTCATCCTTTTGGTATTGAGGAACATACTTCAGTAGTCTAGTAAATTTTTCTGCATACTCGACCACGGATAGTTCAACTTGCCTGAGGTTTTGGAAATCTATTAACTTCTGATCAAAATATAACTGAGGTAACCACCGTTTTCAGAATAGTTCTACAAACTCATCCCATGTCACCTTCAAGGGACTTAATTCCAGCTCCATTTTCTTATTCATCCACCAAGTGGATGCTTCCCCAGATAGCTGATATGCTCCCCACACGGCTTTAGTAACCTCAGAGTAATTTCTGATCTCAAATAATTTCTCCATCTCCGTTAACCATGCTTCTACTGCATCTCCAGTTTTCGTTCCATCAAACTTTGGAGGGTTAACCTTCTTCATATCCTTAAATAACTCTAATGCAAGTTTATCCTTGGTTTTTTCTTTGGACTTCACTGTCATCAGGATTTTCACTTGACGTGCCATTTTCCCAATGTTTACTCTTGTTTGTATGATGTGAGTTCTCGTTTTTACCCTCTGTGTTGCCAGTTTCATCCATTTTCTTTTCCAGTTTGTTCAACCTTTCCTTGGTTTCAGTAAGCATGTTTAGAATCCTATCCAACTTGTCAGTGGAGTTTTCCCGATAGTTATGACCTTCCCGATCCTCCCCCTCATTAAACTCTGATTGGTCCATGATAGTTTAGTTTCTCACCTAATTAAACATATACTAATCAGTTTTATGCTTATCATATTATAAATCATCAAAAGAAAACAACAATTGATCATAATCATAATTGTTCTCAAACCAAAATTTTGTCTTTATTCATTTTGCAAAATTGTTTCAACATCATTAGAGATAGACATATCTCATGTTTTTACTCAGTATTATCTAGTGGAGTGTAACCTTCGGATTCATTGTCTGACACATAATCACGAGGTGTATACCCCTCAGACTCACTATCAGAAGATAGCTCAATGATCTCAGCTCTAGGTACTACACGAGGATCCCTGGTGATCATGGGTATACTAATAGGTACACTCTCAGGTACACTAACAGGTACACTATTAGGTACAAAACTGGGGCAGCAGTTGATCATGATTCGAGCTGCCATCGCTGCTCCCTCTAGGAGTTCTCTCCTCATTCGTTTAAGTCATGACATTGCATTGGCTAAGGTTTCCACATCATCAAGCCAAATGTCATTTTTGTCATTAGATTTCTCAATGGTCTTGATCATCGCAAGTCGTTTCTGCTTAGCTTGTAGATAACGCTTCTTACCTGTGAAGGATTTTCTTGCGGTTTTCTTGATGTATACCATCCTGGCACAATAAATCAACTCATTAGCTACCCGCATAATGTTGATTTCCTAATCAGGTTAGTGGACTCATCAGCCCTAGTGCTGAACCTGGTTAGCTCTGACACCATATGTAACATCCATATCTGAATTGATAAGAAAAACTAGGTTTTCACAAAGGTAATTTTTTTTTACTAGGTAATCAAATACAAAAGAACTTATCTACTACCAAGTATAACATTTTTCACTTTAACTTAAACATAATTTCATTTTTCATAAAACTGAAAGAAATGATATACAATAAGCATTTTGTTTTCTAACAATTTGCAATTTTCTTAAAACAAATAAAATATTGGAAACATACCATTAACACGCATCTTGATTGTTGACCCATCACATTCAAGACTCGGCAATCCTCAGTATTTGGAAGAGAAAGTATCTTCAAGGAGCTTAACCTCCAACCACAGACCGTCGGTCTCCCACACTCCTTCCTAACCGGAAGTGGCCCTACCCTACTCAAGAAGATAGACTTAGGATAACCATCGGTGTTTGCCATCTGAGCTCTGGTGTTGTAACTTACGTGTCTTGTTATCGTGCAGATCCCTAGATACCCTCTAGTCATGCACGACTCTCCACAAGAAACACCATCCAGTCATAGTGAACATTCGATGCACTTGAGGATCGTGCACCACCTTGGCCAAAGGATTTGTTTTTAAATAGCATTCTAAGAACGCATGAACTTAGTTCACCCACCCTACTCGACTTGAACTGATCGAAATCCTACAGTTTCCTATTTGCAAGGTTTAAACAAATGTCGACCTCGATGACCTCAAGGTTTTAGGATTTTCTCCTACAATAGCGCATGGCGCAACGTTTACTCTAATCCTGAGTTCATAGTTTCATCATCCCATATTCGTATAAAACATTGTTTAATAACACCCACTCCTAAGTGGTTGTCAAACTTGTTTACTCGGTTCCCATGTTTGTACAACATACTCAAGGATCTAAAACAATTTCCCGTTATCCCAGAATTTAAGGGTTTTAGACTCATAATGTCTACAAAATAAAATGATACTAGAACCATCGCATGCAACGTAATCTAGACCCAAAATGCGGGCTTTTCCCACCCTATTTGTTTATTACAAATCCATGACGGCTGTTAACCAAGAATAACTACTTAACCTATAACTTCACACCTCTTACCAAAATAAATAGTTTTACGAGGTTCAATGAGGTAAGAATTAAATGATAAGGTTAATAAAGGTCTTGGAATCTCTCTATGCCACTAGAGACGATCAAACTTATATGTCGACCTTTAATTAAAAATCTAAACCGAATAAGAAATTAGATGACAACATTTGTTGACATTAAATGTCTCGTCTTCGGGATTCCTATGTCATATAAGTCGTGGAACGTGGACATCCGAAGTCATCAAAGAGAGGAAATATTTCAAGTATTCAGAGACGTTTTGAGGCGAAAACACAGTCATGTGAAATGCTTATCAAAATAATTGAAAGCAATGTATTTCAATAACAAGTTGTGGTTTACTTTACGACCAAAACAATAATCATGCCTACGAGGATGTTCTCACCGCAGGTATATAGTTTAAGGTTTACACCAAAGGATAGCAATGAAACTATTTCTGAGGTTTTTAAACACCAAAAGATTGCAATGAAACAATTATGTTGATAAACCTCACACAGAAATCGTAGTAGGACTACGTTGTCATCATATTCTATTCATTGTAAATGTATTTATCCTTGCATAGATGAGACACACTTACTGGTCTAAACTGTGAAAAGGAAGAAAATGGGAAAACCTGTCGACAAAGTTAAAGACTGCTGTGGCAAGTTCCCAGTGATCGTTGCAGATTCTCAACTCTCTACACACCTATCCACGTCCCCCTCTGGCTAGTCGTGCCTCCTTAGGTTTTCAAAACTCTCTCTTATCTGCTAGTCATGCACAATGAAGCCAAACTTTTCAATTGAAAGATCCTCCTCTCTGTCGTTTTTCTCCTTTCTAAAACAACGACAGCCTACTCATTAACTATCCTCCCCCTCGATGATGGAATATCTCTCCCTTTAACTCTCGCTTCCCAACTTCTAAAACTGCCACCTCTTTCCACGATGAAGGAGTAAAACCACATTCACCTCCCATTCCACTCTCTTCTCCACACCGCATAACTCCTACCTAGCACAGCGCAGCAAAAGGCTCTCCATAACTATGGTTTCCTTTTGTTTCTTCACAACAGCGACCCGATGCCTTTGCACCCTTAATGATGATGGAGCATCTGCAATCAATTTACGGTTACACCTTATCACAACCGCAGAACTTCCTCCCTCTTGCACCACGGTGAAGTAGAATCTCTGCATTGAATTCACGGCCGTCACAAGCCTAAACACAAGGGTTGACATAACTGTCTTCTTACCCGACTTCCCACTTATCACAACCACTAAAAAGATGGAGGCTCCTTTGGCGACAAGGCTTGTTAGTGGACATAACAACCCCGCCCACACTCGAACATTAAATCATCTAATCCTCCAAGAGCAACTAAAAGCTGAATTGTGGGGTTAAGCTTGACAAGGCGGCGGTTAAGAAATGTCTAAAGCATCTTTTTGGTCAAAAAAGAAAAAGAGATAAAGACCAACTTAATAAGGAAACTCAAGGTTAGATCGATAATATCTCACGGTCAAAGCTAGAAGAAAAAGACTCATTCCCAACATGACCAAAACAAATTATTACACGCTATGGCTTCAAAATCGACATTCATCGATTTCCAGAAAGAATAAATTCACAACACAAGTTCAACGTGTTTTTACGACAATCACGACGGATTGAGCGTAACGCAAAACAAGTTTCCCACATCGTTAGATGCACAAAGCCGACTTCTCACATCTTTCGACTACGAGACGTGATTCACGAATCCGCCACAAGTAGGTTCATTTAATTACCTATAAATGAAATAATAATCATCTATATAAGACGACTCATTTTGGTGGACTTGCGAAAACAACGTCGATTCCAAGATTCTATATGACGACTTATGAAAAGGATGTTACACCTTATCTTCAGACGTCGACATCTAGTCTTAAACTATCCCAGTCGAAAAATAAGACTAAATTGATGGTTCCAAGGCTTATCTACCTGTTTGGGGTTCTCAGTAACAAACACCCATGGTTAATTTCCAGAGTCTATACTCTCTCTCAAAGATACTTTCTCTTCCTGTCGAACATGGTCCACCTGTTCCTGCAACGACAGTCTCACATACAATTTTGTGGTCAAAGCACCTATGTTCCAAAGCAAAGCATAATATATCCAAAACATCATTTCACTTAACAAAAAGGACATTTAATCTACAATATCACATTGATCATAATCAATAGTTTCTAAAATTTCATAGAATTAACTTTGTATAATAAATCATCAGTTTCCATGTCGTCCACAGCATATTATATTGCTGAAATTTGCAAGAAAGTAAATAGCATAATCGATTCCAAAAAGAGGGATGTAACATCCTTGTCCCCAACTAGAGCCAGTTGTTGGCCTCATTTTTGAACTTGGCAATTTTTAAACTTTTCTTGATTGTCGAACCTGCAAGCATCATGACATATTAAGTTATTTGATCTCGATGACTATTTCAAGTCAATTATCTTTGTTTGCAAGTGTCTTAATCAACTCCAAATATCAATTTTCCTATCACACTCAAGTCATTGATTGTCATGTCAATGTCGCAAGTTTCCTCACACCAGATTTTTGCAGCTACTCATCTTGAAGATTGTTTTACTTGATCATGTTTCTATGGAGTTATTGCATTATCCTCATATGAATTTGTGCATCAACTTTAAGTGTTGGAAAGAAAATTTCTTCATCGTTTCATTCAGAAGCAGTTGTGCAGTTTAAACAGCAGGCCATGAAAACAATTAAATATGGAGATCTATTTGAACTAGGATAAAACCACTTTACGAGAAATTTTGTGACTTCATTTCACCCAATGTGACAAGATTTTAAATCCAAAATTCTTCACTAGTTGGGAGATTTTAAAAGTTCATGTTTTTGACAGACAATTTACGAAAAATATTAAATTTGAAGTTTTATGAAAGATGGAACAGAATGGGTTCACAAGGGACTTCGTGGGGTTATTCCACACAATGCGGCTAGTTTTCCTAGAAAAATATGCCTTCGGACAAAAGTTGTTATTCCCTGCCCCTGTTCAACATATTTGCATTAATGGTTCAAGGTCATCATTTTGACAGGGGCTATTGATACTTATAAAGTGTTTGATTATATGAATAATAAAGGTTGGAAAATACAGTTTATGGTTAAGTTCAAAGAAAAAAATCCTGAAATTTACTTTTGGAGTGAGAAGTTAAAAAGTCTAAAAGTTTGTCAAACAAGAGAATTGTTGAAATGTACTTTAAAGGAAAAGTAAAAAAGATTTAAATATTGCTGATTTGCCAAAATATTTTAAAAGTTAAGAGACTTTATAAAAGCCAAAACATTTCAATCAAGGGATTTCTAAATTAGTGAACTTCTTAAACTCCCGAAACTTCAAAAAATCATGTTTATGGCATTATTAAAGGTTCGCGAACTAATAATATTACCAAAAAGATTCCTTTCGGCCCTATTTCAAGTTTGTGAACTCTTTATGTTGCTGAAACATTATTCCTTTCCATGATTTTCATGGTTTTAAAAATTTCCCTTTCATCGAAACGAGTTTAGGGTTAAACTTCTCAGCTCCAATGCTTCTCTACGGTGCTTCCCACATCCTCTTGGCTTGTGCTAAAATGGAGATTCCAAAACAGGGTATGAGCATCCATCAAAACATAATTGAAGGGGATTTTCATTAGATATTATGGTCGCCAATGCTTTGGTAGACATAAATGCAAATGTGAAGGACCAGTGCATTCACTAGGTGTACAAACTACTTAATGGAATCCTCAACAAAGCATGGTCTCATGGAATGTAATAAGCATAAGATATATACAAAATGGATTTGTTGAAAAAGCTTTAGAAACTTTCAAGAAAATGCAATTGACAGGTTTAAAGCCAGACTCCACAATCTGCTAGCATACACATGTCAAGGAGCAGTGTGCAAAAGTATATGGGAGCATGATTTTATTAGATGTTGTATTTGGAAACGCCCTAGTATAGACGTATGCAAAATATGGAGACATTATCAAGGGTCGTAAACCTGTAAATGCCCTAACATGAATACATGTGAAATGTTGAAGCATAAAATAATGCATTCGATTGTAGTAAAGCATGCCCTATAGCGTCCACAGGAACTTCTAGATCAGAATCTCTGCACAAATTGTGCATGTTTCCTCTCTACTTTCTGTATCATTATTAGTTTGTAAAGACACGGCAACCTTGTTCTTTACTCGGCCTTGGAATTTTAATCTTTGTGAAAACTTTTGGAAAGGTGATAGAAGAATGGAAATTCTAGTAACATCTGCAATTGATATGAATCTATGCAACAGAGACAACAACATTGCCTCAGGACTTTGTAGATCCAATGATGGTTGCAATACAGAAGCTTATCAAGGAAAGGATTCCTCACCTCCAAAAGAAGAATGCTCTAGAAGGAAAATATAGCTGGAGAAATCAAGTAATGAATCTCCATGTGATAATGTTTCTTTAGCAGAAAATTCCATTTCTCTCGTAATTGCACACGTAGACCCTTTTGTTGAGTTAGCATACATCAAGGAACTAAAATGAGAGAATGGCTTAAAGCTTCCTGACAGAGAGGTAGTCATAACAGCAAGGTCTCAGCAACACATACCATCTTATCATGAGTTCTTTGACATAGACCTGTACATGAATAATCTCTCAACGAGCCAGCTTGGAAGGATTCTTATTTGGTCCCCAATTTTTTATGATGAAGTGAGTTTCGTATGGTAAAATGATTGATGAAAGGTAAAAGACTTTATCCATGGCATAGGGGAGAAGATTGAGCACATCATAGGACTTGGAAAGCCCATGACCGATGTCTCAGGAATTCACATTCTAGGCATTAATCTAAAGAAGGATGAAATTGTTGTTGATATGTTTATAACCAATCTTAATCCTATTGATTATCTGGTGGGGAGTGATGGCAGGAAACTTGTATCTGGATTAATCCCAGATGTGGGCACAATCAGTATCCATTGGTTTGAAACAATAAAAATCCCCATAACATTGATTTATGATGACATCAAGGACATCTTTGATGATATTAAGCCTGGAAACATTATTCCTTACAAAATCAAAATTTGGCTTATTGCAAATGTGTTTGTCTTTGGGAAGACAACCATGCCTCTGGAAAAGGAGGGAGAGATTCATGTGCCTTACAAACCTGATGTTTATCCAGACAACATGGAGTTTAATAATTTTTCCTTCAAAGAAAACTTCTGCAACACTGCATTTGAAATTGGAGATTAAGAATGATTTTGATCTTGCAATGAATGCAGTGAATTATGATATTTGGCTTTCTGATGTGAGTATTGGATGTGCCACGATGACAAATTCTTCCAAACTTGAGAAGAATGGAATTAGTTACATTGAAGTTTCAATTTCTTTTAAGGTAAAGGATTTTGGACCTGCACATTGGGATATTGTAATGTTTCGTTTTTGGTGCATAGACCTTTTGTGTACATTATGTTTGTTCCTAGTCTTCTGGAGGCTTTCAGTCATGTTTGGAAGAACTCCAACATTCTTGGAATGGCCATGGTTCAGTCTTGTAGAGTCTTTGTTCATGGTTTTGGGCCCTGTGAGTCATTTGGAGTTCATAGATGCTTTCAGAATTCAATTCTGACTTCTCAGGTGCTCTCTAACCTTCTTGGAGAAACATGCTATTTTTAGACAATCACCTGATGGCCTCTAATTTTTGTCCCACGTCTTCTACTACACTTTGATATGGTCAGAGTTGTTCAATCAGTGCATTTCTATGCTTTCCATAGCTTGGGATTATTATCGAGTAATTTAATTAATATTTCACTAAGGTTGCCTAAGGTTTGGAACAAGTATTAGCAACTTGGTGTAATATTAATTATAAAGTGGCGTTCCCTTCTTGGAGTGGATTCTTTTCTATGGAATTGAGCTCAGTTGGTGTTTAGGATTTCAATGTGGCTTTCAAAAGTGTTTTCAACTTTTCTGGGTTGTTCTCCAAACTTCTTAAATAAGCCGTCTATTTTTAGAAAGTCACCCAGTTGGGGTCATTCTTTATCCCAAACCTCCTAGATGGTGTTGGTATGTTTATTTTGTATTTTTCCATAATTTGGGATTTTCTATAAGTTGGGTGATTAATTGAGCTATTTTATTATTATTTTCACTTAAGTCACCTAAGGTTGGAATTAAATTAAAGTGACTAAGTGTTATAGCTCATTGGAAAGGGAAAATATTTCATTACTTGATTGTGCACATCAAAGTGAGCACCTTTACATAGGAAAAAGGAAGTAATTAAGTTGAAGGTAAAAAAATAATTATTTCCAAGAAAAAATTATATTATTGTGTAACTTCCAAAGTGTCTATATAAGAGAAGTGAGGGCTCATTGTTTGGGGATGCTATTGATTTGATATTGTTATGTTGTCAGATTGAACTTGTGAGTTCTTCCATTCCTTCTTGAGGATGAAAACCCTCTTGGAGAATATCAGTTTTAGTGGTGAAAGATTCACCCTAGCTGTTAATGGTGATTTTACATGGAGATCACAATAGAGCTGAAAAGGAGTTTGATGTATTTTGAGTTATTGCTATTATTTGGATTGTTTTTATTTTGGAGTGAATAAAGATTGGAGTTAATGATCTTTTAGGGAAGATTGAAGTTTGTTCTATTGTTGGTCGTACATTTTCAGAAGGAATGCGAGGGTTTGAATAAAATATTGTTGTTTTCAATTATCAAGACACCTTCCATTTGTGACGCCTAGCCTTGGCATCTCTTGTCGCCCACATTTTGTATTTTTTTCTGAAGTTTGTTTGTAGATTTAGATCAAGTTGCAGGCCATACCATGCTTAGAGGGGTGCATGGAAGTTTGGGGCTAAATCACCTCACATTTGGAGGTTCTATCACCTTGTTTGTTGGCACTTATATTATCAATGGTGTTCAATGGAAGTTTTGGAGGGTGTAAAATAGATTTGAAGGGAGTCTTGCTTAATAGTTGTGATTTTCTCTGCATTTTCAGAATAGTACTCTATTGTTCCATGTTTTGGATCTGATTAGTATATGTTTTAGTGTGGTTTAGTTTGCTAATAGTAGTAATTGAGGTTTATCTTTCAGTTCATATCAAAAGTGCTTTAAATGTGCATGGTTCAATGTTGATTGAAGGTAATTTTAGTACTTCATTTTTACTGATATTGTTTGCAACAGTGATCTGATTAGAAAAATGAGAATTATTTGATGTTATTGCAGCTTGCTTACATTGTGATTATATTCAATATTGAAGCAATATCACTATTGTATACCCTAGATGGTAGTATTGTCAATGGGATTGTTATTTCTTATTCATTTCTTACCCCACTAAACAAGTGGTTCATTGTAAGGCTTCCCATTGAATAAGTGGAAGTGCCTATGTTCTTAATTTCAGTATTCCCACTGAATAAGTGGATGCCTACTGCATAAGTGGATTCCTGCTAAATAAGTGGAAGTTGTATCTTATTGCAATAGTGTTTAATTGTCAAATCCAAAGCACCATATGCTCTCACCTTGCCCACATCGGGAACTGGGTGATCAGAAAGTGTGGAGGAGTTGCATGGTTGCATTTCATTTGCTAACACTGTTTGTTAGTGTTGAAAATCTAGAAAATTTTTTGGGGTAGAACATTACAAATATGATTAGGAGAAAGGGATACTGGAAAGTTTACAATGGGTAGGAAGTTCTTAGAATATGGTTCAAAGTTCAATGTTGGTGATACTATTTTGTGTGAAGTGAACTTTGAAAGTTGTCCTCTAGCTAAACTTTCCTTTTCTAAGAATGGAACACAACTGGGTAAATGCACAAAGATGAGGGACCAAAAGGGGGTCTTAAGATGTCACTTTTTTCTGAAATTAGGAAAGACTGATGTTGGATGAGAAATTGAAGATAGTTACACTCAAATTTTGAAGATGCAACAAAAACAAGAGTCGTAGTGTTTCAAATCTAGTTTCTAAACTACTATTTTTTTTTTTCAAAAATGGTTGGGATTAAGGGGTTCAAAAATGGGGGCCCACACAAATTGGTCATTTTTTTTTCAAAAAAACAAAACATAGCATTTGGTGTGCCCCCCCTAAAATGTTAACATTTTTTTAGTATTTCAAAAATCACTTTGGTGAGAAATTAGCTAACACCATGTAGTTTGTCCCCGATTTTTCTGATAATTTTTCATGAATAATTGATTTTTTACTAATTTTCAAAGTGGACACATCCTGAAAAATAGAAAATTGACCGTGTTCCCCCTAAAATTTTTGAAAACTAATAAAAAATCTATTTTTTTTTAAATGTGTAGAATGGAGTCTAGTTTGTAAAAATGTAATTTATTTGAAATTTTGATGAACAGCTAAAAAAAGGTCAAAAATACCACACACTGGTTTTTGACAAAAAATGGATACACTAACAAAAGAAATTAAAGATGAAAATATTAACATACCCAAAACATGAAAAAAATTATATGGTTTGAAAGATAAGAGAGAGCTTAAGATTATCATGGCATTTTTTGACTTGTCATTGAAACAAGTACAAACCTAATGGCGAGCATGCTTCATATTATGTAATTTTTTTTCAATCTGTAAAAACATGTCTTTAGACATTCAAAACTCAATCCAAGACTTTGGGTTGGAATCCCAAGGTAAATCCAAGCCAAAGGCTTGGAAATTACCAAAGCAAACAATAATGCAAATGCGTTATAACATGCTCACGTTATTGTGAAATAATCTCTCTCTCTCTCTCTCATATTGTTGTCATTATTTCATTTGTAAAATAGTTGTATTATTGAGGCAATTGTTTGATAATTTTCATAATTACATAGCAGTTGTTAATAATGTTATACTAGTTGAGATAGTTGTCATCATCACTGTCTTTGTACATAACTATCCTTTTGTGATTAGTAATCTTCTTATGATCACTAATCGATAGCATTATGTCATTATTGTGGCCTATACATTCTTGATCAGTATGTTGTTTAGTAGCATCCTTATTAGTACTATGGTCAATTAATATGGGCATCAATACTGCAATCAACATTATAGGAAATATTAATGATAAAAATGATTAATATGAAACATTGTTGAGACAGCACATTGTTGTCCTAAAATGCTTGCCAATGCTATAAAATTAAGAGGTGTTTGAAGAGGTTAGGGAAACTATTGTTGTGAACTGTACTTACCATTTTGTGTATAGATTAGTCTCATTGACTTGATAGTTAAGGAGAACAGTAGGGTTAACAGGTTGTATTTACACTAGTTGTGATCTATTGTATTAAGGGTTCATTATCATTCTAGCAGTCATTTACAAACATTGTTAAAGAGATTTATATTACATTATCTCTAATCAATAATCTCAAAATTAATGAGAAAAATCCATATTTCAAAATTCATATTGTACACTCGTTTATTTTCATGCTCTCACTTTCTATGCAATTAGTATGGTTTTAAATGTAAAAAACATCGATTATTTCTCTTTTTTAAAATTTTATTGCATTTTTTGGGTTTCCTGATGTTTTTCCAATAATTTCTTGAGAAATTAAAAATATCTCTATCTTTTGGGATGCCAAGAAATTCCCAAGAATGATATTTTCTTCTATGGTATGGACAGCCATGAAAGAATAAAGGATAAAGGAATTTTGACAGATGTTGTAGTTGCAACTTCCCTAGGAAAAATGTATGGAAAGTGTGGAAGCATAGACAAGGCACATGAATTTTTTGACACATGCGATGCCTCAAAGAAATATTATCTCATGGAATGCAATGATTGCAAGATATGTACAAAATGAATTTTTTCAAAAAGGCTTTAGAAACTTTCAACCAAATGCAATTGGCAGGTGTAAAGCCAAATTCCATAACCTTAGCCAATATCCTCCTTGTCTATGCCCATATGGGATCTTCGAAACAGGGTGTGGACATCCATCAAAGCATAAAGGATATGGGAATTTCATCAGATGTTGTAGTTGCAACTGCCCTATGAGACATGTATGCAAAGTGATGAAGCATAGACAAGGCAGGTGAACTGTTTAACATGATGCATCAAAGAAATGTTGTCTCATGGAATGCAATGATTGCAAGATATGCACAAAATGGTTTTTTTGATAAGGCTTTAGAAACTTTCAAGAAAATGTAATTGGCAGGTATAAAGTCAAATTCCACAACCGTAGCCAGCATCCTCCTTGTCTATGCCCAAATGGGGTCTTCAGAACAAGGTATGAACATCCATCAAAGCATAAAGGATATGGGAATTTTGACATATGTTGTAGTTGTAACTACCCTAGGAGACTTGTATGCAAAGTGTGGAAGCATAGACAAGGCACATGAACTATCTGACATGATGCCTCAAAGAAATGTTGTCTCATGGAAAGTAATGATTACAAGATATGCACAAAATATATTTTTTCAAAAAGGCTTTAGAAACTTTCAACCAAATGCAATTGGCAGGTGTAAAGCCAAATTCCACAACCTTAGCCAGCATCCTCCTTGTCTATGCCCATATGGGATCTGTTATGGGATTTTTTCCCCAAAATGGAAAAGAAGGCTATTTTATGAATAAGACTTTGAAATTATAAGAGGATAAATTGTATTTACCCTTTATAATTAAAAGCGAGATGGAAAAATAAAGGATATTATGATAAAAAAATAGAGATAAATAAAGAGTAATTATGAAAACCCCTTTTAAAAGGGAGGATTTATTAAGTTTATTAACTAATTATTAATGACAACCTTTGTGAAAGGGTGTGATGGTTTAGAAACCACCCCTTAAAAGGTTATATAAGGCATTTGTGTGAGACTTGGAATAAGGGGAAAAAAACATCACTCAAAGAAAGAAGAAAATGGAGAACACTCAAGGAAGATAAGGAAAGAAAGGCAATAAATCATAAAGGAGAAGGATTATAGATTTGATGGAGGAAAGTATACAAGAAATTATATAGGAAAGTATACAGGAAAGTATATAGGAAATTATACAAGAAAAGTATACAGGAATCAGAGGGCACAAAGGAGGGAGGATTAGGGTCTTTGGTTGGGCACTGAGCATTTGGAGAAGGGGCACACAGAGTGTGTCCAACTTAGGGTACAACATACACTCAGGAGTGTCCTGGCCAGATTTGTGTTTGTTTGTGCCATGAGACACAATTGGTTCTATGTAAGAACTGGTTCCTCTAGGGGTGCTTCTTTGCCGAGAACAGTAGGACCTGTGATCATTCCTCCAAGTGTCGTATAACAGCATCTCAATGCTTCACAGATAAGTATTGAACTTATTGTTAATAAAGATATTGGGAATATATATATGTGATTATGTGATTATGTTATCCAATTTGTCTTGTTAATGATTTACATTAAATATCTCATTAAACTATCAATGTTGTAATTTACTTTTGTTGTTTACACATTATTTAATATTCTATATTATCGTAACTCTAAATATTAACCATAATAAATCCGCTGTAAATAATTAAATAACTCTAGGGAAAAGTAGAGTTATAGGATCTTTGGATCAAGGTACGGGCATCCATCAAAGCATAAAGGATATGGGAATTTTGTTAGATGTTGTAGTTACAACTGCCCTATGAGACATGCATTCAAAGTGATGAAGCATAGACAAGGTAGGTGAACTATTTGACATGATGCCTCTATTAGATCTAGGGCACACAACTGAGAGGGGGGGTGAATCAATTGTGCAAAAACCTTGCTTCTATTTCAAACACTTGATTCTTCTTGGTTAGTTAGTAGCATATCAATTAATCATTCATGAAAGCAGAAAGCATAAACACCAGAGCAGATAAACATCAACACATAAGACACCAAGATTTTTGACGTGGAAAACCTGGTTAAGGGAAAAACCATGGGGTGATCAACCCAAGGATTATTCTCTGTTAGAAGAATAAAGAAAAATGAATGGCACATGCCAATTAGGGCTCACTGCCCGAGCACACTGCTCACAAGGAGGCACACTGCCTACAAAGAGACACACTGTCTACAAGATCATAAGGATCACAACCTTGAACTGGAGAATGACATCTTCACCATGTCTGGATCAGTTCCATTTAAGCCCGAAACACTTCTGCTCTGCTTTTTGCTCTTTCGCTATACCACACTCATCCGCTCCATACCACACTTCGAAATGAACTCACAAACCTTTATTTATACAAGACATCGACTTAGGAACAATCATCTAAGTCGACAATCAACCATAAGAACATCCGCAAGATGAATAACACATCCGGTCGGCCACCACAAGAACATTCGCAGGATGAACAACTCATCCGGTCGGCTAGTCAGAACATGAACTTCATCCAGAAGAATATCTTCAATTCTGACCTCTACCATCAATGCGGACCAACAACACAACCTCAACATGATCCAAGAACCTTCACAAGCCTGCCAGAATGACCAAGTACATCTGCACTTCCTCTGCTCACTGAAATCTCTTCTCTTCCTCATCTGAAACTTCAAGAACACAGTCTATCGCCACTGTCATACTGCAAGAGGTGCTTCTGGACCTCCAAACCACATACCAATCGAGATGACACATCACAAGGACATCCCAAACACTCTTTCCAATCCGCAAAATAGGACGATGCACTTCCGGATCTCACCGGACCCTTTTGTAACAGTTTGTCACTCCGGAGCATCTCCCGGAACCGGTTCTACTTGATCAATCACAACTTCTTCAAATCTTCATGCGGACCTCTAAAATCTTAACTGGATCATCTTAAGACTCATATCTACAAACCCTTTAATCCCCATCCTCTGATTCTCAACCTATTGAGTACTTTTGCCTTCTTTTCATCACTATTCTTCATTGTACCTTATTGAGACTAATTTTCTCAATATCCTCAGCACACAGCTCATCCAATCCTTTTTGTCAATGCAATATAAGTATGTTGACATCAATGACAACACTGGCTAATCTCATACTTGTAACAACCTCAAAGAAATGTTGTCTCATGGAATGCAATGATTGCAAGATATGCACAAAATGGTTTTTTTGATAAGGCTTTAGAAGATTTCAAGCAAATGCAATTGGCGGGTGTAAATCCAAATTCTACAACCTTAGCTAGCATCTTCCTTGTCTATGCCCAAATGGGATCTTTGCAATAGGGTATGGACATCCATCAAAGCATAAAGGATATGGGAATTTTGACATATGTTGTAGTTGCAACTACCCTAGGAGACATGTATGCAAAGTGTGGAAGCATAGACAAGGCACATGAATTATTTGTCATGATGCCTCAAAGGAGTGTTGTCTCATGGAATGCAATGATTGCAAAATATGCACAAAATGGATTTTTTTAAAAAGGCTTTAGAAACTTTCAAGAAAATGCACAAATGAAACTTTCAAGAAAATGCAATTGGCACGTGTAAAACCAAATTCCACAACCTTATCCAACATCCTCCTTGCTTATGCCAAAATGAGATCTTTGGAACAGCGTGTGGATAGCCATCAAAGCATAAAGGATATAGGAATTTTGTCATATGTTGTATTTGTTGCAAGTAGTGTTGTCATTGATGTCAACATGTTAGTATGGTGTTGTCATTAATGTCAGCTGGTTGAGAAGAGATAAGGATAAATCTTGGCTTCAAAGAGTAAAGATACAATGGTCTGGAGAATAGCAAAGACAATAGCAAAAAAGGATAGGGTAAGTGATCTAAAAAGTGATAACCAGGCATAAGGATAAGGAGACAGGTGTACATATCAGTTTGATTAATAATTTTGCAAGAGGGTTTGATCCTATTCATCACAAGATGACTTTACTCTTCATAGAAGACTACTATGAAAGAAGATTTGATCTAGTAAGAAGATATGTTATGAAATTTGGCTAAGTGTCACTCTGGCAAAATTAAGCTACAAAGTTTCGATAATTTGGTCCGCATTGGTCCACTATTGAAGATCTTGCTCTGCTTTTCTAGCATATGGTTATTGATCATTGGATACATCTAAATCTAGATTTTTTCTTACTTACAATCTTTGGTATGAAAGATATTAACAGTAAAAGTCCAGACTAACAGAGTACAGTTGTTTCTAGAGCAGAGCATGTAAGTAAATGGATCCGCATTTCTCTAACATGAAATATATTTCTTTGTGGTTGTAAGGCATTGATAGTGAATATTCAGAGAATCCAAATCCAAAGTTTTAGGGTCTGAAGTCCTTCAGAATGAGAGTTAGTGTTGACAGAGTATCACACTCTGTATAGATAGTGCATTGATAGTACCAGTGACGATTTGAGATACTCCACATTTCACCGCAAGTGAATGGTTTGCTGTGCGGACTTGAGGTCAAGATTATGAATGTCTGTATCATGTATATCCCAAGTTTCAAGCAATTTGGAGGTCTGCATACCGATTTGTGAAATAACAGATAGTTCACATTATTTTTTTCTTACTAGTGAAGCTGACCTAGAGGTGTTGATGTTGTGTGGAGGGTAAATATGCTTGGCGGAGTTAAGTGGGAGCTATTTTAGGTCCATGCTGACTTATTTCAATTTCTTTCAAAATTTGAATCTTGGCGTGAAGCGTGTGAGTGAATTTTTGGGGCCGATAAGTGCTATATGTCATGTTCTACACATTACATCCAATTAGGTCGAGTTAATTGATGTTGTGAAAGAAGCAAATATATATGAAGGATTGTGTTTAGTGCTTTGATGTATGGATAAAAAGGTGTGATCGGTGTGATGTGAAAGGTGCTTATGGATGTGAATTGAGTGAATACATAGCAATGTGGTATTTCAAAATAGTGTGCTTAGTGTTGTTCTATAACTTGTGCTTCATTGGAACTGTACTCCATGCATATGTTAGATGCAATTATAATAGTTCAAATCTTGGTAGTGAGCCACTTCTATCTCTTTCTTTCAGGATAGTGAGTCCTTTGGTAGTGAGCCACATGTAGTGAGCATTCTTGGATAGTGAGTGCACCAATTGTATCAACCTTAACTGATTGCCTTATTAATATATATTGTTAGCTAATCTTCACCATGGTTTTTCCCTTTTTTGGTTTTCCATGTAAAAATCTTGGTTTTCGTGTGTTATGAGTTGTGGTTGCATGTTTTATGCTTAAATTCTTTTACTGCAATTGTATATGCTAAATGGACTGAATGTTTAAAGTGTAAATAGTTTAAGAGAATATTGATTCACCCCCCCTCTCAGTATTCTGGGTGTTCAACAATTTGTATCGGAGCCAAGTCCTTTGGAAGAAGCTTAACCGCTCAAGGAAGATCTTGGAGATTGAACACATGGCTGCTAGAAGATTACCTATTTCTCAGAAAGAGATTCCTACTATTAATCTCATTGAAGAAGACTGTATGCTTGACAAAATAGGAGAGCTCAATGCTGCTCTTGAAGATCTTTAAAGAACTGAAGGAGAAAATAGAGATCTAAAAGAAAGTGTCAAGGAAGCAAATGAATGCATCAGGAAATTGAAAGAGCAAATCAAGAAGCTAGAGACAAGCATAAGGAAGTCAGTGAACAATTAGAGCAAGCAAATGGAACCATCATTGGTCTGAAGGTGCAAGTTGAAGAAAAGAAATGAGTTGAGGAATGTCTTAATGTAGTTGTGAAAAGAAAATATGAAGAATGTACAAGGCTTGAAGAAGAGATTGTGAATCTAAAATCTAATATGGAGAAAGCAAGGAGTCATGAAGAAAAATTCAAAATGAGCACTGCAAAGCTTGATGAAATGATTGCAAATCAAAAAGGTCCAAATGATAAAGAGGGTTTAGGATTTGAAAAAGGTGAAAGCTCAAATTCAGGTCAGACATCAAATGTTGAAAATAAAAAGAACAATGGCAAGCAGTTCTAGAATCAAAGGAATAAAGTTAAAATACCCCCAGTCAGACAACCAAATGCTCAAAGGTACCCATCTTTCAATGGTTTCTATCATTCTTACAATAAGTATGGACACAAAGTAATAGAATGTACAAGTAGAAGGAATCAAAATGTTCCATATTTCTCTGGTCAATGCTTTAATTGCAAGAAAGTTGGCCATAGAGCTAGTGAGTGTAGAAGTCAAATGAGGAATGGCTATAACAATGGTAGAATGGTTCAATCTTTCAATGGCTACTGTTATACATGCAATAGATTTGGACATAAAGCTAATCAATGCAGATCTAGAATGAATGGAAGGAATACTGGTCAAATGAATGTTGTTTTCTACAACTACAATAGAACTGGACACATTTCTAAGTTTTACAGAAGAAAAAATATGAAGAAGGATAATTCGGTAGAGAAGAAAGGGTTGATCCAGCAGAGACAAAGAAGGAAATGAATAGGATTTGGATAAAGAAGGATGTAACAAAGGTTAAGGATATATATGAAGTTACATCCGGTGCAGATGTTGCATCTGGAAACTGAGATTAGAGCTTTGGCTCAGGGGGAACTTTAATGAAAATATTTCACCCACTGCCAAAGGAATGGTGTTGATGCCTCGGCATGAAGATATAAGATGAAGATTGACTTGCTTAAGTCTTTGGTGAAGACTGCGGTAGAAAATTTCTTAATGCAGAAGTTTGCGGAACATTTGAAGATGACTATGTATACAGAGAAAGGATTGACAACTTTATCAGACAAGGTATTTATGGCGAATTAGGTTAAGGAAAAAGGGGTTATAAGCAATTATACTTGATCAAAATTCATATTGCAATCAAAATTTTCAAGCGAGGAAGAGCAGAGCAGTGCAGTAGGAGATCAAAGCATCCCAAAGATTCAGTGCCTTCAAACTCTAGTGCGATAAGCGAAGAAAAGGCATTTTCCAATTTGACCTACTTCCCTGTGAACTTTGCATTGAAACCTTTGAATTCATTAGCAATGGCTACACCACAAGTAGTTGAGGTCTCTGAACATCCATGACCTAAATTCAATAGGCATCCTGATAAATCCATGAATGATGATCTAGAAGGTGCATTCTTGCATATCTCATATGGAGTATTGCATACTGAGGATGTTAGGGCATACATCCATGTCAAGATAGAAGAGTACAACCACACAAAGTTGAATGAGGTTTGGTTCAACGAATTTACTGGTGATGATTTTGGACTAAAACTAGAGTATGGAGCTTTGACAGAGAAGAGTCTTGATGTGTGGAATAAGTTTCTTGTTCTCTATTATGTGGATGAATGGTTGAGATACACTCTGAGTAGAATGCGTGATAAATTTTTCTGGTTGGACACTCCACATTTGATTAACAATGAAGCAATTAGGGTTGTAACTAGTCTGTGCTCAACTGGACCTATGCTAGTGCTTAAATCCATCAAGAATGAAGTTGTAATGGAGCAGACAGGAGCCAAGTATGATAAAAGAGCTTTGATTGTTAAGGATATAAAGAACCCTGCTATAAAATATGCATACATGATGATTGGTTACAAGCGCTACTTTTCCAACAGGGAAAATTTTGTGTCTGGAACCACCATTAATATAGCATATGAGATGGTGGTGAATGGAGAAAACTTTGACTTGTGTGAATTGTTGAGATTGCAACTAATGGAAAATTTGCAAAAGACAAAAGACTCTAAATATCCATTCAAGTTGGCACTCTAATCATATGTTTGATGTTCTACTTCTTGAATGAAGTCCCTGGAACCAAAATTGCAATATGGCTATCAGATAGACCTGTAGCCCATGAAATCAAAGACTACCTATTTGGCTTGGGTGGTACAGAAGTTCAAAAGAAAGCCCTTAGGATTTTCTTCAATTTTTTCAGGAGAAAATGCAGGCAAGAGAGAGAATACTAAGAAAACTGGTGAAGTATCAGAATGACATTACCTTCTTAGTAATAAAAGATGCATACATAATGGAGGCTATTGATCATAGGAATGTGTGGATACTAGAACTTGGTTATGAGGTGCCTTTGGACCAAACAATTGGTCTAGTAGATATACTACTGAAAAGTCCTAAGGATCCCAATGAAGAGAGATTTGGGATATACCAAGAAAAATCTTTGAAAATTCACATGGAACACACCATGACCCAAACCAAGAAGAAAATTCAAAAGATAGTTGAAGAGTATATTGAAATCATAGGCATATCTAAAGAAAAAGTACATCAAGAAAGGGCCAGAGCTAAGGAAGAATTTGGTGCTGTTGAGATTGTAGTTGGCACAAAAGGATCAAGAAGAACAGCGATCACCTCTCCAGCCACCAGTAAAGCGAAGAGAAAGGAGACTAGTACACCTATGGAGCATACTAGTGCTCTAGTAAAGGTGAAATCCTCTCCACTAAAGCCAAGAACAAGATTTTCTACCTCCTCTGATACAGCTACTAAAGCCTCTAGAGCCACACCAATAACCACCCCTAAGAAGAATGAAGCAATCAGTGCTTTTGTACAACAACGGCCTACAAGCAAGAGTAGGGCTAAGGGAAAATTAGTTAGAAAGGACTATGTGATTCATGATGATATTGAGGAAGAAGAAGAATTGGTAGAGCCTAAACTAATCTAGAAGAGGACAAAAGATGCTTCACAAAGTGAAGCAGGTTCCAAGAGAAGAAAGGCTCGTATTATAGAATTTGGAAGTGAAGAAGACATAGAGAAAGAAAAGGAAGTATTGGTCAAGCATATGAAGAAAAAGAAGAAAGGAGAGTCAAGCAAAGAACCTTTGGTTGAAAGTCAAATGGGGGAACCACTAAAACCGGTAAGTCCTCACTCTCCAATGAGACTAGATACTCTATTGGCAAATATTGCACAACATGATGCTTTAACAGGTACTGCAAATTTTTATAATGAAGCTAATGATGTAGACAAGGCCACTATAATTGAGGCAATTATTAAGTATATCATAATATATGAAGTTGATATGAAAGACATTGCTAGTCAAGTTCTTGCGGAAGTGTGGAAATTTTTTATGGATAGAAGAGAAGCAGTTGAGGAAGAAGGGAAAATAAAAGAATTCACTTTGAAAACCATTGATATTTGTTTGACAGAAGAGAATAAGCCCAAATTGGCCAAGTTATACTCAGAATAATTGAGAAGAAAGGAAAGAGTAGACACTCTCATGAGTAAAGACAACGATGACTTTGACAGACTACAAAAGGAAGTTGTAGAGAAGATTGTTGGCCTGGCACAAAGGCTGGGTATGACCCATGAAGGAATAGAAGAGGAAGAACTTGCCAAAGACAACACTTCTCAGGAAGCTGATGCTCAATTTAAGCATGCAGATGTCAACAAATCTTCAAAAGAAAAGAAGGAAACAAAGGGTGAAATAAATGTAGTAAATGTTGCTCCTACCTCTCCTACTCCTCTGGAAAACAAAGTAGATACTGAAGAGATGAGAGAGCCATCAGAAAACATGACAGTTGAATAAAAAGAACAAAATGAGGTTGTTGCAGATCAAGCTGGAAACACTATGGACAATGCCTTTGTTCTAGAAAATGAAGAAGGAGAAGAAGTACATGATGGGAACTACCCTCCAAAAACTCCTGATTCTCATATGATATCTGAAGAAGAGAAAAAGGATAAGGTGGGTGAATGTTCTAGAGTCTCTCCATTAGACTCCATCAGAGAATTTTAGCTAAGCAAAGGCAATCACAAATCATATCTTAGAACAAATGGAGCAGACAAGAGCCAAGTATGATAAAAGAGCTTTGATTGTTAAGGATATAAAGAACCTTGCTATAAAATATGCATACATGATGATTGGTTACAAGCTCTACTTTTCCAACAGAGAAAATTTTGTGTCTGGAACCACCACTAATATAGCATATGAGATGGTGGTGAATGGAGAAAACTTTGACTTGTGTGAATTGTTGAGATTGCAACTAATGGAAAATTTGCAAAAGACAAAAGACTCTAAATATCCATTCAAGTTTGGCACTCTAATCATATGTTTGATGTTCTACTTCTTGAATGAAGTCCCTGGAACCAAAATTGCAATATGGCTATCAGATAGACCTGTAGCCCATCAAATCAAAGACTACCTATTTGGCTTGGGTGATGCAGAAGTTCAAAAGAAAGCCCTTAGGATTTTTTTCAAATCTTTTTAGGAGAAAATGCAGGCAAGAGAGAGAATACCAAGAAAACTGGTGGAGAAGTATCAGAATGACATTACCTTCTTAGTAATAAAAGATGCATGCATAATGGAGGCTGTTGAGAATAGGAATGTGTGGATACTAGAACTTGGTTATGAGGTGCCTTTGGACCAAATAATTGGTCTAGCAGATATACTACTGAAAAGTCCTAAGGATCCCAATGAAGAGAGATTTGGGACATACCAAGAAAAATCTTTGAAAATTCACATGGAACACATGACCCAAACCAAGAAGAAAATTCAAAAGATAGTTGAAGAGTATATTGAAATCATAGGCATATCTAAAGAAAAAGTACATCAAGAAAGGGCCAGAGCTAAGGAAGAATTTGGTGCTGTTGAGATTGTAGTTGGCACAAAAGGATCAAGAAGAACAGCGATCACCTCTCCAGCCACCAGTAAAGCGAAGAGAAAGGAGACTAGTACACCTATGGAGCATACTAGTGCTCTAGTAAAGGTGAAATCCTCTCCACTAAAGCCAAGAACAAGATTTTCTACCTCCTCTGATATAGCTACTAAAGCCTACAGAGCCACACCAATAACCACCCCTAAGAAGAATGAAGCAACCAGTGCTTTTGTACAACAACCTACAAGCAAGAGTAGGGCTAAGGGAAAATTAGTTAGAAAGGACTATGTGATTCATGATGATATTGAGGAAGAAGAAGAATTGGTAGAGCCTAAACTAATCTAGAAGAGGACAAAAGATGCTTCACAAAGTGAAGCAGGTTCCAAGAGAAGAAAGGCTCATATTATAGAATTTGGAAGTGAAGAAGACATAGAGAAAGAAAAAGAAGAAAGGAGAGTCAAGCAAAGAACCTTTGGTTGAAAGTCAAATGGAGGAACCACTAAAACTGGTAAGTCCTCACTCTCCAATGAGACTAGATACTCTATTGGCAAATATTGTACAACATGATGCTTTAACAAGTACTGCAAATTTTTATAATGAAGCTAATGATGTAGACAAGGCCACTATAATTGAGGCAATTATTAAGTATATCATAATATATGAAGTTGATATGAAAGACATTGCTAGTCAAGTTCTTGCGGAAGTGTGGAAATTTTTTATCGATAGAAGAGGAGAAGCGGTTGAGGAAGAAGGGAAAATAAAAGAATTCACTTTGAAAACCATTGATATTTGTTTGACAAAAGAGAATAAGCCCAAATTGGCCAAGTTATACTCAAAATAATTGAGAAGAAAGGAAAGAGTAGACACTCATGAGTAAAGACAACGATGACTTTGACAGACTACAAAAGGAAGTTGTAGAGAAGATTGTTGGCTTGGCACAAAGGCTGGGTATGACCCATGAAGGAATAGAAGAGGAAGAACTTGCCAAAGACAACACTTCTCAGGAAGTTGATGCTCAATTTAAGCATGCAGATGTCAACAAATCTTCAAAAGAAAAGAAGGAAACAAAGGATGAAATAAATGTAGTAAATGTTGCTCCTACCTCTCCTACTCCTTTGGAAAACAAAGTAGATACTAAAGAGATGAGAGAGCCATCAGAAAACATGACAGTTGAATAAAAAGAACAAAATGAGGTTGTTGCAGATCAAGCTGGAAACACTATGGATAATGCCTTTGTTCTAGGATATGAAGAAGGAGAAGAAGTACATGATGGGAACTACCCTCCAAAAACTCCTGATTCTCATATGATATCTGAAGAAGAGAAAAAGGATAAGGTGGGTGAATGTTCTAGAGTCTCTCCATTAGACTCCATCAGAGAATTTTAGCTAAGCAAGGGCAATCACAAATCATATCTTCACCACAACTGCTGCAAGTGCCATCCATTTATGGACAAATTAATTTATCTAGCATTTCTCCTTTGTAAAAACTTCAACTTGGAACAATCTTTCAAGCAACTACTCAGGAAGAAATTTTGTAATCTCACATAGAAGGTAATGAGCTGATGGATGAATCCATGAAATTTTTTGCAAAGATAGTGCCTGATATTAAGAAAGATGTCTCACTGTCTCCTCCACTTCAAATGAGAAAGCTATTGGAGTCTGTAAATAGCCATTTTGAATCTTTTGAGAAAGTAGCAGAGAAGAAAGTCAAGGAAGAATATGATAATTAGAGGCTAATAGAATTGACAAATAAGTGCTCCAAGGCACACATTTTGTTAGATAACAATGTAAAGAATATTCAGAGTGCCATAAGTGATGCTAATGTAGTATATCGATTTGGTCTATCATGTCCTATAACTACTAAGGAAATAAAAGACAAAACTAAAGGCCTTGAGATGCAATTGGTAAAAATCTCTAGAACCTATGATCCCTTGGAAGACATAAATGGAGATTTAAGAGCAGAAGTGGAAAAGACTCACTCTCTAATAAATAAATTACAGAGTCAAAAGGAGTATAAAAGACCAAATGAGTCAGCTGAGAGAGATGGTCAGTTTTAAGATGGCTTCTCTGATTGGTTTGTTAAGAGAAGATGAAAAAGTTGGGAATATGACTGAGGCTCCTGCAACAGTGGATAAAGCAGAAGAATTACTCTTGCAGATAAATGGACAGATACAAATATTATACTATGCAAAGGGATAGAGGGATTCAGTAGTAATTCAATTGAAGAATATCTATGAAGACATCTTTCTCACAAATCAGTAAGTCTTTCATTTTTTGGTTTCCTGTATATATATGTGGAAGGCTATAGGAAAACAGATTTGATATCTTGGGGTATAGAAATAAGTTAGTAAGGGGGAGTGCCATGTGAAGAAAAGTTAAAGAAGTTTTTGATTTGGAAATAGACCCTTTGCCATTAATGTCAAAGGGGGAGAGAAAGCAATGTGAAAAAGATGATTTGGGAGAGAAAGTAAGATGTGTAAAAGAAAGGGGGAGAGCAAGGTTGTGGTAGAGTTCAGTCTTGATAGTTTTTCACATAATAAGTTGCCATCAATGACAAAGGGGGAGATTGTTGCAAGTTTGTGCAGTTGCTACAAGTAGTTTTGTCATTGATGTCAACATGTTAGTCTGGTGTTGTCATTAATGTCAACTGGTGGAGCAGACTTCAAAGAGTAAAGATACAGTGGTCCAGAGAATAGCAAAGATAGTAACAACAAAGGATAATGGTACAGTGATCTGAAAAGTGATAACCAGGCATAAGGATAAGGAGACAGGTGTGTAGATCAGTTTGATTGATAATTTTGCAAGAGGGTTTGACCCTCTTCCTCACAAGATGACTTTACTCTTCATACAACACTACTGTGTAAGAAGATTTGATCTAGTAAGAAGATATGAAATTTAGCTAGGTGTCAGTCTAGCAAAATTAAGCTACAGAGTTCTGGTAATTTGGTCCGCATTGGTCCACTATTGAAGAACTTGCTCTGTGGTTCTAGCATATGGTTATTGGTCATTGGATACATCTAAATCTAGAATTTTGCTTACTTACTATTATGTTGGAAAATGTCCCCTTGGAGGCTTTTCCCTCTTAAGGTTTATCTCACGAGTTCTTAGAATGCATTTACAACATCTTGTGTGTTAATTTTGACTCCCGATGAGAAAACCCTGAAGTCTTGTGGAAAATAGGACCTAGGGGGTGCTATTTTGATTACTCCTGCCTAAAATAGGGGGAGGACTTAGGCGCTCGTGCCCTAGTCCTACCCTATTTTAGGTCAGGCCCTAATTTGACGTGTTGATTATATGACCATTTTTAGGTCCTATGCCAACACCAAAAGTTTGAATTACAAAATTCTTAGTGGGAATGTTTGTAGTTGCATATATAAGCATGTTTAGGAATTCATTTGCAAAATAGATGGACATTGTGAACTTGTGACTTTATGCAAAAGTGATTCAAGGCATTCATTGTATTGCAGAGTAGTATTTTGTTGTTATTATGTTTGTGATTGTAGATTTGGATCCATAGCCTCATGGCATGAAAGAGCTTCTTCCTTCCATGAGAACTATATCATCAAGGTGACATTTATTATGTTTTCAATCATTCATCATTTGGATTTTGCCTCTATCTCGTAGGGATATGCACTCTTATCTGACAACGGTGTTCGAAAGACTTGAATGTCTCTCCGGGGCTTGACCAAGGTAAGCCTCTAAACACCACAACCCCCAACCACACTCCTTTGTGGAGTGGAGTTGTAGAGGAAGGTTGCAAATGACAAGGATTCAAGATCTGAAAGAAAGAAGCGAAACATGAAAGGAAGCTAGGTGTGCGGATAACGCTTCCTACACTAATCTAATGAGGAGAGGGCTATGCAAATTCAACTTTATCCTAACTATTACAACAATGTTAAACCATTAACATGAGATATTGCAACAAAACACAAGAACTAGAAAGAAGACAGAAGAAGAGAGACAAGATATACGCGGGGAAAACCCTTATGGGTGAAAAACCCCACACTCCAAAACATAGCTCAAATGTATTACAGTAAACAATAACATATTACAATACAGTTTCAGAGCCAATGCTCTTTTAGGAGTCTTTGAATGTCAAATCTAGAGATATTCCGGCAGCATAACAGTACTTGTTCCAAATTTATGTATCTCCCATCTAAGCACCTGTTTATATAGAGTTTACAAGGCAAATATGGAACCTTCTAGAGATGGGTGTCCATCTTGGACTCATGCCCCAAAACCCACGCCTAAAGACACTTGTCCAACATCCCATCCCGAAGTGGGCGCCTGGTCCCAAGATAGGTTACGACAAATGCTCTTATGCACCTTACAGCTGTCATAGAATCCGTCATACACTTGACTAAAAATATCATATTCCTCTTACATGTCATAACCTCCCTTGACCACCCAAAGAAGCCTTTCTCTCGTGTAGAGATACTCACCGACACTTGTAATTAATTAAAAATCGTGCTACCCCTGGACCCCGCAAGGGGCTACGCCCCTTGACCCTGTCTTGGGGGTGCTGCCCCCAAACCCCCATTAATTATTCAAGGGGGAAACCACGGCTGCTAAAGTCACCAAAATTTACCCTATTGCATATCACAAGGTGCTGACTTTGTTAACTCGACATGGGATAAATAAATACAACATTAGGAATTTGCAAAGGTTGAGACACCTTAATTCCCAACAAAATAGAGCATTTTTAGGACATGGGCGCTTAGGGCAATGTCCTCTGAAGTTACACAGATAGAAATCAGAGTTGCAAGGATATTCTACGTCTAAAGGAGCTTCTACATCCCGAGAATCAGCTTGTCTTGGACTTGGGCACTTGAGGTAGTGTCCTTTGCATTTCGGGTGACGAAAACAAATGAAACAGTGATTATCAGTGCCGGAAGGAGTTCTACATTCCGTGAAGAAAAAAGTGCCTTGGACTTGGGTGCTCGAGGCATTGTCCTTGAATATTCCAAATTCCAAACTTTAAAAAATGGTCAGTTATTAATCTCTGTCCTTTTCCTTAATTTGCAAGCATTTATCAGAATTTATCAGTTTATTCATTGTTTTGCATATTTAGGGTTTCTTACATATCTAAGGATTACATTAAGGTATCAATTAACAATTTATGAGTTTCTACATCGTTCCAAGTGACATCCCAACCTATTAGGTGAATGTTCTCACTTAGTAGAGATTCAACTCGGTTGATATGTCCTTGAATTTTTGTAGTGAAAGGAGGATCTAAACCCATCAAACCCTCAAACTAAACTAAAACAAAACCTCTCCTTTTTCATACAAAACACTTACAATCTTTGATATGAAATATGTGAATAGCAAAAGTCTAGACTAACAAAGTACAGTTGTTTCTGGAGCAGAGCATGTAAGTAAATGGATCCACATTTCTCTGACATGAAATATCTTTCTTTGCATTTGTAAGGTGTCGATAGTGAATATTCATAGAATCCAAATCCAAAGTTTTAGGTTTTGAAGTCCTTTGGAATGAGAGTTAGTGTTGACAGAGTATCGTACTCTATATAGATAGTGCATTGACAGTGCCAATGATGATTTGAGATACTCTGCATTTCACTGCAAGTGAATGGTTTGCTGTGTAGACTTGAAGTCAAGATTATGAATGTTTGTAGCATTTATATCCCAAGTTTTAATCAATCTGGAGGTCCGCATACCAATTTGTGAAATAACAGATAGTTCACATAGTTGTTGTCTTGCCAGTGAAGCTGACTTGAAGGTGTTGATGTTGTGTGGAGGTTAATATGCTTGGCGGAATTAAGTGGGAGCTATTTTAGGTCCATGACAACCTATTTCAATTTGTTTCAAAATTTGAATCTTGGCACAAAGCGTGTGAGTGAAGTTTTGGGGCTGATAAGTCCTATATGGCATGTTTTGCACATTACATCCAATTAGGCTGACTTAATTGATGTTCTGAAAGAAGTGGATATATATGAAGGATTGTGTTTGGTGTTTTGATGTATGGATATAGAGGTGTGATCGGTGTGATGCAAAAGGTGCTTATGGATGTGAATTGAGTGAATACAGAGTAGTGTGGTATTTTAGAACAGTGTGTTGAGTATTGTTTTGTAACTTGTGCTTCATTGGAACCATACTCCATGCATATGTTAAATGCAATTATAACAATTCAAATCTTGGTAGTGAGCCACATGTAGTGAGCATTCTTGGATAGTGAGTCCACCAATTGTATCAACCTTAACCAGTTGCCTTATTACTATATATTGTGAGCTAATCCTCACCGTGGTTTTTCCCTTTTTGGGTTTTTCACGTAAAAATCATGGTGTTCATGTGTTATGAGTTGTGGTTGTATGTTTTATGCTTAATTTCCTTTACTACAATTGTATATGCTAAATGGACTGAATGTTTAAAGTGTAAACTGTTTAAGAGAATATTGATTCACCCCCCTCTCATTATTATGGGTGTTCAACAGTATTTGCAGTTACCCTTGTAGACATGTATGCAAAGTGTGGAAGCATAGACAAGGCGCGTGAACTGTTTGACATGATGCCTCAAATAAATGCACAGTCTCATGGAATGCAATGATTGCAAGGTATGCACAAAATAGTTTTTTTGAAAAGGATTTATAAACTTTCAAGAAAAAGTAATTGGCACGTGTAAAACCAAATTCATGTAACCATAATTGATCATCATATTATATTTAATGTAAACTATCATATACATAATATTATGAACATAACATATTGTCTATATATAAAGCCATATAGGCATGTACAAACAAAGCCATACAAGCATATACAAAGATATACATCGGTAACATACAAAAGTATGTATACAAAGCCATCTAGGCATACAAAAAAATGTCCCAAAATCTAATTTCCTATGAATTGCTATCAAATAATTAGTGGCCCTTGTTTGGTCATGAATATGGAGAGTCAATCAATGACTCATCCTCTCTCTCCTATCGACTAGACCTCCTCGACCGACATTTTTAAAGCTCCACCTGTTAATACAATCAAACAATATCCACATTGATATAGAAAACATGAAATATATAACATGACATATTTAATCAATCACTTACCGCTAGCTAATGATCCCTCTCGATCATTTTTTGTCTCTCTTCATTTGTAGCTAGACAGGTTGGAGTTGTGACCTCCTGTGAGAAGCTTCAAGAAGCAAAATTGAGTAAACATGAATATCATTTATGTACATCAAATGGCATGAGATAAAACAAGAAATACAACATTACATTTAATGTTACTGGCTCATACCTCGGTCAAAGGATTTGCAGACAAAATAGCTGCAGCAATGCCCACCTTTGCTGACTAACGAAGATGAGGAGTCTCCATATTCAACATTTGAAAATAGAGTTCAAGGTTATTTCACCAAAATAGATACATAACATTATTTAAATGAATAATGATTACAAATGGTAAAATTTACCTCAGTGAAAGTGCTTCTGCATCCAAGCGACCAAGGAAATCATGGTGGTGGTAGTGAAGCTCCCTGTTCATTATCAAATTGTCACTAAATTTAAGATTACCATCGATATATGTACTATATTTATGATCATGTGATAAATTACATACCTATTGACTCGACCTCCTCTCATAACCCTGCACTGGATGACTAACAGATGTAGGATGAATAAATTGACCTTGGAATTTCATAGTGCAAACAATTACATACATTAATTTTGACTTATAATATAGATAGTCATATAATTAATTAGAAATTTGAAATACAAATACGAAATCAAGATGAACCTTGTAAAAAATTACCTGGGAGTCAATACCAAACATATGTTGTAAGAGGCCACATGTGAGAACAATATTATCCAATACAGATGTGTCCACCACTGGTTGCTGCCCTTGTGTCGCAGCGTCTTGGTAAGAGTCTTGGGTGCCATAATTGAACAAGTTCCCACATGAACTATAAAGATGTGGAGGCAAATGACACCTACTTCTCTCACCCTCATTGGCCTGGGTAAGATCATCGCCATGTTGTGATAGAGACTAGGTGAGAGAACTCAATAAATGCAATGTCTCCACCTCAACACTCTCCTGCAAAGCTGAAGGGAGTGAGATATGTGATGGCCTCATGAGGGGTCTAGGTACGCGGTTCTAGTCTTGATGTGCCCCCTGTCTATCTTGGGTAGAGCCACCACCCCTACCCTGGAACTCTCGAATGTCGAAGTAATTAGGAATCTCCTTGAGGACGAACTCACAATAGAGTTTCCTCAAGAAATATTGCGGCACCTCATTGTTATTACAAGGACGCTCATCAAAGACAATGTACCATCTATCCCAAGAGTTTTGGGATATATCTTCCTTCACACACCAATGAATTGGGAACCGTTTACAAGTCTCTTCTAGTGTTTGACCAATTTTAGGATTGATAAAATGTGAAAATAATTGAGATTTTATAATTTTTTTGTCCTTACTTGTTTGTAAGACAATTTGTCAACATAGTATTGCTAACTCCTCTACCTATAGTCATTCCATTTGGTGATTTGGTTTCTCACCAATTCAATATGAGAAACAATAACCTCTAATGACTTGGCAAGGGCTCTCCTACGATCGATGCTTACATTTGGACTATTTAATGTTTCAATTAGGGTTTCAAGATGTTTTTTGTTTTCTTCAATTTTCCCTAAATAGTTTTCTTGTGTGTCTCTTTCATGGTGAGGACATGAAGGTGGGTGGTTTTGAGGGTTTTAAGGGTTTTGGGGGTTGTTTTGAGCCTCCTCTGCTGGATTAGGGTTTTGTGGTGCCACATTGACTGAAAAGTCAACATAAAAATCCAATCAAAACATTGCAAAATTAAAATTTTCTTTTCAAATTCACAAAAAACAATCAAACCCTACCTTGTTCAGCTGCTACACCCTCTACACTTCATTCACGATGTCCTCGGGAGTGGGATTGGTGAGGTGGCATGGTGAAATTATTGATTGCACTTAGAAATTGTTGATTTCCTTCTTATAACACACTCATGCTGTTAGAGGTGAAACCTGCGACCAAATTTTCCAAATGAGTCATGGGTTTCACCTTTCCACCTTTTATTTTCATGTAAAACAAAGCTAAAACATGAGCATGTTATAACACACTCACGTTTTAGGCTCAGTAATATCGAGCTATAATGTGAGGGCGTTATGTTTCCTAGGGACCAAAAAGTGGTTGTGGCCACTTTTTGGTCCCTCAAATTTATACACTTACCCAACTAGGTGTAGCCAAACATTTTGTTCAAGTTCTTGAGGGACATGAAGATCCTAGTTATCAGAGGATTATTTTATTAATGTAGAAATATGGGCAGGAAGCATGATTAGATGTGAAGTCACAGATGAATGGTTGTTAACAGTCAAAGAAATATGGTAGCAATAAATGGCATAATCTCAGTGAAAGTGTTAATAGGGTGACATCTAGTGAAGTTGTTGTGGTGTCAGGGTTCATATATCAGGGTATGGCACCTCAATCTTTAGAGTCTCCATCCTTAGATCTTGGTCTACAGCAAGCACACATATACCCATTTACCTTATCTTACCAGATGACAGTCGTTAGCCTGTCAATTTCAAGCTGAGGCATATCTCTTTATTATAAAGTTTATTTAATACTATTTTAACTCATTTTATGAGTTAAATGTTGTGTGCATAGGAAAGTGAAAGGTTTATTTATTATTTGTAATTGATTTTCAAGAATCAGTTATGATTTCAATAGGGAAACTCTATAAATATGTGATTCGAATGTAAAGCAAGGGATCTTTTTCCAACTTCTCTTTGGAGAGCTTGGGAAGAGAGATTTTCTTTTCTATAGGCTTGTAGCAACAATTGGTTATCTTTCCAATACATCTATTAGAGTACAAGGATTTCTGGGAAACTGTTTGTTCTTATTTCATTGAAGAATTGAAGGAGCGTTTAGAAATTTGTGTCTGATACTTCTTCATGGGTTGCAAGTTTTTCTTATATTAATTTGTAATCATTCTTTGATGCTTCTCTGTTATGTTGGCTACACCTGAGTTTAATACAAAAACTTTGTGTTTTGAGTTGGTTACATATTCTTTGTATGTTCAATGTGTGACCTGTTTATATGTTGGAAAGGGAAAATTGTTTATCTTATCACTTATTGTTTGTGGGCATGAAACTATTGCACTTTGTGTCATTTTTTGTTTCTGCTCATTTTTATTTTAAGTCTATTCCTGAGAAGTCTAGGTGATTTTCTTATGTTTCTCATCTCGGGATTCTACCTTTTCCTTTTTCTATAGTTTCCTTTCATGCTTTCTAGTCAAAAGCATACTCAAAAAACTTCAAACTAAATCATATGAGGCAGTTGCCCCTCTCAAAAGTAGAGGAAGATTGTCATCCCATTGGTGATCTCTCCAACTATTATAGGTAGTTTTGTCACCATCCCTTGGGCAAGTCATCATTTTTCTAACTTTTTCAAAGTGACAAATCTATTTACTAACACTAGTGAAACACAAGAAAATTAGTGAAGAATGTCTAAGAGTTCTAGAAGAGAAAAGAGTTTCATATCACATAGCAAAGGTTTCTAAAAACTTTTAAGTCATTCTAACACTATGGACTAGGATGCCACCTTTGGACCAAGTCATCCACTAGGGCACTAGGAAAGGCTCGGGTTGTCACCTAGGGCATCGCTACTTCCAACAACCTTATCTTTACAAATTTTCACACTCAAATTCCTCTAACAAATGTTTACTAGTCTTCAATCCCCAAATCCACTGATATAGCATCAAAAAATCAAGTGAAACTTTTCCTTTTTCTTCACTTCTCATCACTTTGGTTAAGTACATCTATACATTATTTTATGTTTATTTCATATCCCTTGTTGTTTGTTGATAGGTTTCCACTTTTGACAACCCTCTACACATTTTTAGAAACCTATTTGTAAAATTTTAGACCTATACCAACTCTCAAGACCAGGTTGCCACCTATAGTCTAAATTGTTAGGTAGGGTGTACAAACTAGACCAAATTGTCACCTATAGAATCACTATACCTAGCAACAATGCCCTCTTGCTCAAAAACTTCCAGTAACTATCAAGAAACTTCCTCTCAACACTCTAAGACTTTTCTAGTATGGTCGCTTCCTTCTACAAGTGCATCTAGATCCACTTTCCATTATTTTCTCTCTTGGTTGCATGTTTGTAAGTTCCTATTATTGGATATGTGTTGTCATTGACGTCAACAGTGCTGAGGAAGGTTAGAAGTGATGATCATTGATGTTCAGAGATGCCAAAGGATATTAGTGTCTAAAGTGAGATTGTTGTAGATGGTTGTGAGATAGAAAAGCAAAGTAAAGAGTATATGTTGTGGTGATCAGTGAAGAAGACAAAGGAGAGATTGATCAAAGAAGTTGTGAAGTATAGGGTAAAGTTTTGGAAGTCTTGTGCTATGTATACTGGTTGGATCAGTATCATCTGTACACAGTTGCACCCTATCTTCTGAAGTTCATTGACAAAGGTTGTGCTAACATGAAGTTTCTTGTTTTTGATGAAAAGAGTTGTGATTGTTGTTGTATGATGTTGTGAATGAAGTCTCTAGAATGGTGGAGTTGTATTCATTGTTTCCTGATGAAAAACATTTCTTAAATCTTGAGAGACGAATTTAGGAAGTCTAATGCACTGGAAGTTGCATTGAAGAATCTTGGGAGAATGCTCTGAAATCCTCCACATTTGAAGGCATGGCCTTGTGCTTTGAAAGTTAGATAGTGACAAGTGTGAAGATTGTATGTTCCTAATTTTAGAGATTGAAAGTTACCGTAGAAGATTTTAGAGCTAGCAGAGTGAAGATAGAGGTTCAAGATGGTTGCAGTTAGGATATGTCTGAGAAATGCTCTATATTTCTCTAGTTTTGAAGATGAGGTCCTATGGCTTGAAGGATGGTAATATGTAATTGAGAATATTGTTATTTTATGTTAGAAAAGGTCTCCCTAGACTTTTTCCCTCCTAGGTTTAGCTCCTAGGTCCCTTGTTTTACATCTTACATGTTCATTTTGACTCCCGGAAGAAAATGGCTTGAAACCCATGTCACATGGGGCATGAGGGACATTGTTGTAATTATCCCTGCCTTGAAATAGGACCTATGGACATGGGCGCTCGCACCCTTGTCCTGCCCTATTTCAAGCAAGTCCCAAATTTGAATATTAGTTTTGTGACCGTTAATTAGGTCCCATGCCAACATCTTAACTTTGAATTATGAAATTCTTAGTGGGAATGAGTTTAGTTGCATATATAAGCATGTTTAGGGTTTCA
The DNA here is from genome assembly GCA_027924645.1 of Cunninghamia lanceolata. Classification (NCBI taxonomy): domain Eukaryota; kingdom Viridiplantae; phylum Streptophyta; class Pinopsida; order Cupressales; family Cupressaceae; genus Cunninghamia; species Cunninghamia lanceolata. The sequence goes on along the minus strand of BSBN01000973.1, from coordinate 954,339 downwards.
TTTAAAAACTAGAAGATGATTATGAACTTTTGGCGAACTTATGATTTTAAAGCATTCAAGATATTCATTGTTGCATAGAAGAGCATTGTTATTGTGTTTGTGATTACAGATTTAGCTTCATCTTCTCATGTGTTGAAGAGTCTTCATCTATGTGAGATCTACACCTCTAAGGTGATATCTATTTGTGTTTGAATCAATTATCAATTTGTTTTTGCCTCTATCCTGCAAGGATAGGCACTCTTTATCTAACAACGGTGTTTGAAAGACTTGAATGTCCTTCTGAGGCTTGACTGAGGCAAGTCTCTAAACACCACAACTCCCAACCACACTCCTTGTGATTGTAGGTTATAGGTATTAGATTTCACAGAGTGGAGTTGCAGAGGAAGGTTGCAAAAGATAAGGATTTTGGACCTGACGAAAAGAAGTAGTTCAGAGCACTTTTGGGACATTGGCACATAAGGCAATGTCCTCCAAGGTTACAGACATAGGAATCTCTGTGATAGTGACAATCTACATCTGAGGAAGATTTGACACCCTGAAATTCATCCTGCCTTGGACTAGGGCACCTAGGGCAGTGTCCTCTACATCTCCCGTGATAGAAATAGATAGAACAGTGATTACCAGTGTCGAAAGGAGCCCCGTATTCCCTTAAGAAAATTGTACCTTGGACTTGGGTGTCTAGGGAAATGTCCTTGACTATTTTGCATCATGAACTTTGAAAAATGCTCAGTAATTAATCTATGTCTACTATCTTAATTTGTGAGCATTTGTCATGATTTATCAGTTTGCTTCTGATTTTCCATAATTAGGGTTTTAAGGGTATTTGAGCATTAAATTTGTTGGCATTTCAATTCGTACCTCTGGAATGCGATTTGGAAATGGACAGCTATGCATAGACAAACTGCTCTCCTATTGGAAAGGGGAGTTCCCTTTCTTGCTGATGTTTGCTAAAAAGATAATTAAATGAAACTTCGCCTATCTTCTTTTTGATTCTCAGCTGTGAGCACAAGGTTATAAAACTCTAAACACTGCAGAAGAGGTTTTTTTCCTTTTTATAAAACTTCTACTACAACTAGCATAGACTAATGACGCTTTCAATCTCCTGAGTAAATTTAGATCAAAGGAAGTTGAAAGTGAACAAGGAATGATTGTTAACACAAAAAACTCAAGCAGTTTTCCTCCAGATTTACACCACAAGACCAAAAGTACTTTAATGATGAAAGCTGAAAATGAAAGCTACAAAAGCTACACATCTGACGACGAAAACTTGATGAATCGATATAGAATATCAGAGCAAAGTAGGCACGAGACTTCTATTCAATATCACAAAGTTTAATACAACTCCAGGACAGCAATACTGTAGCAAAAGGTAGGCATACAGTAAGCGATCAAACACTGGAGAATAATGAACACAAAGTGAACAGACACTTGGAATATCAAGATTTGCAGGCTAGAATAGGCACAACAAATTTGCTATCACAACTACCATTCCCTTACAATGAACACAGATTGAACAAACATTTGGAATAACAATGTTTGCAAGCTAGAATAGGCACAACAAAATATGTTATCACAAAAGTCCCTCCAAAACAATGGGCAAGGATGCCCTTATTTATACTAAAATCAAAGGAGTAGGGAACCCTAAAATCTCCTTGATTAACCCTAACTTGCCAACTCGCAAGCTTTATTACTATTCTAAGACAAAGATACAATAAACAAATGCGGAAGATTCCAACTATCACAAAGTGATTTCTTTCTAAATATAGAATGGATGAGCTTAAGATGAAAGCACATGCTTTAAAACAAAAAGCATATGTTTTAAAGCTGTTTTATTTTGAAATGCATCCTCATCAGCATTCTAGCTTTTTGGTGATGTCATCCGTTGATATTATGGGAAACAATATCTTCTAAAAAGTGAGTGACCGCATCTTTGCCAGGAACACTGATACTCTCTAGAATGATATTCTGATTCTCTAACATTTCTTCACCATTGGCAACCATCTGAAGAAATTCGTGAACTTCACCCGCAGCCTTGCCGAATTTCACTGACATTGCGGCAAGACGACTCATCTTTCTGGCATTGATATCATCATTAAAATTGCTACGGACAAGAGTCTGGAACTCTGCTTGCACTTCCCTGAGATCATACAGGGTACCATCTTCTTTTTCATATGAACACAGGATTTGAGAGACAAAATATCTGACGAACTTGAGGATGCTGACTACTTTTTCTTTCCATTTTGTCAATTACCGTGAAAAGATATTGCGCTTTCCAAGTAGAAACTATCTTCTTATCTTCAGCTGAATCAACAGTATCAAGTGCAATCTTCAAGTCAAAGATAATGATCTCAAATACTGGCCTATTTTCTGCCATGGTCTACTGCAATCCCTACATTCCTTGGCATAAATCATGAGCATTGTACTTCAACTAATAAAGCTCTGCAAGTACAACTCTTCCTTTGGTCACAAATTCTTCCACCTAACTGTTCATGTGCCTCCCATAGAGGACCAACTTACTGAAATGCCACTGATCAGATGGTGATCCAAGATTTGGTGGGAGAAGCAAATCAACCTGTGAAGTGCCATGGAAAAGGTTGGAAATGTATTTTCGCAGCTGTCAAACTTTAGCTTTGAGAGCTGCCTTGTCTTCTCGATCTTTCAACACCCTTTTCTTCAAGCTATCTGCTGCAACCTCGAAGAGATTAACATCTGTATGGCGAGTACTTCTGTCAAGGTTAACTTTGACAACTATGAAGTCATCAACCTCAACATCATTAGCACTTCTATTTTCTAGCGGTGTTGCAATCTCAAGAATTATTTCTCCATCCGCATTCTTCTCAATGCGAACCTGCTTCTTTAGCTACTTGTCTGGTGTGTCTTGATAGATGCTTTTCAGCTCTATTAAATCCATCTGATATGAGGGCTTTCTTCTCTTCCTTCCCAGAATATTTTCAAGCTAGGATGAACCATCCTCTCTTGGAAACTCGGTTCTCACCTCATCAGCTCCTGATGAATCAATGTGTGCATTAGAGTTGCAAACCGGTGAATCTGGCTCTGAATCTATGTGAATAGGAGAAGTGATCAGTGAAGGTAGAGATACATGATCTGAAGGTAACACTTCAACATGCGGCGTTGTTTCTATAGGAACTTCTAGTTTAACTGGTGGTTGTTCCTGCAGGACATGAGTTGGAGACTCATCCTTTTTCCTCTTTAACTTTGCCATTTTTGTTCCCTCTGGGGGAACACTCATAGCTTTTTCTCTTTGTTTTGGCTTGGAAGTGGAAGGCTCTGATGGTTGCACAACTGGCGGCTCTGCTAACGGAAATCATCCTTCCGCTTAGTCTTCAAGAATATCAAGCTATTTTTAACCACTTAGCTAGTTCTCTCCTCAATGGAAGTGCTCTCTTTTACTGTCCAATTAATTGGTGGCAACGATTGTTGCTCAATTTGGTCTCTGAAATACGTGGGAAGTAGAACTTCACCACTCTCTGTCAAACCCTCTATGTCTTCTGATAGGATATCAGACATCTACTGAAGAGTGAACCTACTGTAACTGCATCCTCGCATTTCATACTCATCAGCGCAATTAGCCCAGGAGTCTTCAACTACAAACTTGTGCGTACATTTCTGACCAAGATGTGATGCATAAACACCACGGGGATCATATGAAGATCTCCTATCGAAAAACTTAAGACCATATCTGGATGATTCATTACCGATTGCCTTGGCATCTGCTCCAGATCTACACCTGTAAATACTCATCCCAAGTGGAAAATTGAAGGTTGTCTTGCGTCTGCTACGTAAAAATGTATGCACTTCATAAGCTTGCCTCAAAAATTCCATAAATGCTATTTCATCTGTAGGATATCGCAGCAACATGGCTGGCTCTCCTGAGAAGCCATATATTCTGATGTAGGAAAAAGTAGGAAATTAGATAAACCAATCAGCCCATTCTACCATTGCTATTCTAGCCTCTATTGAAAACCGTATATGCAACTCATTGTTCACATCTTGCACTACATGCATCAAGAATGCATCATTCACCCGCCTGTAATGTCGTTCAGCTTGAGAGATCTCTAACTGTGGGAAATGATGATACACATGCTGAGTACCCAGAGTTCCAACAACATTCAAACCTCTGAATTGACCCTGAAAAGCCATCAAATACACAAGGTATGATATCATGTGGAATTCATGAGCCCTTTGAAAATCAATTATTTGTTGGTGGAGACTATCACTGATGAGTGTCGACCAATCATAGAATTCGGTTCCATCAACAATCTGGGACATGATGTAAAACATCCAAGGTTGAAATTTGTTTGCATCTGCTTGACCTGTGATCTGACTTAGCAGAGTAATCATTATTGCATGCTCCTCCTTGAATTCTCCACGTCCAACATTCTTTGGCATAATATTATGTTTCTCTTTCAACCACCTCTGACCAATCTTTTTTCTATATTTTTCTTTATCATTGTTCCAAACCCTCTTGCATTCTTCAAGTGAAACAGTTAAGTTTTCTCTCCAGATAGGTATTGTAAAACACTTTTCAATGTCGTTTGGCCTCAAGCTGCAGAGTACACGTCCATCTCTTGACTAAATTTCTCTTGTGACCGAGTTGTAATGCGTCATGCAAGCAATCACAAACTCGATACTTTGCACCATGATAGGAAAGGATGTTGCCGCAAGCAAACCGGAGTGTCCAAGATTCCTGATAACATTATTTTCTGCATCCTCCAAGGAGTGTAAATTGATTACTGGAAGTACTTTATGCAAGTCTGTTTCACAAGTTTTTAGGTAATCATGAACCAATGTCGTTTTGTGCCTGATTTGTGTTGGAGAGTACTGCATATTGGAAGATTTGAAAATCAACTATGAACACGCCTATGTTGGAAAAAATATTGGATAAATGGCTGAAAATTATTTGCTGATTTTTAGAAAAAGCAGAGTGTGAGCCAAAAAAGCTGGCACATGGGTTTTGTAGATAATTCTGTTTCTAAGCAACCCAGATTGTCAGATTTTGAAAAAGTGGAGATTTCCTCGAAAAAGCAGGAAAAAAGCAGTTTCTCGAAAAAAAGCACAACTCCCAATCTTCAAGAGGATAAAAATCTGGATGAACCCATCTCAACAAAAACTGAAAAAGCTTTGGTCAAATTTTTAAAAAATGATCCCTTTGAAACAAGGACCCTGAAAAAGCAAGCCTCTCTTCTTCCTCAACCTGAAACTATGCAGAACACTGAAAAAGCACCCAATTTGGATCTTCAAATCTTCGTTGGAAGAAAAATAAAATCTTTCCTCTGGATGCAACCTGCAAAAGATAATAAAATAAAGAAGCCAAAAGCTTGTCTTTATAAATCTTTCGGGCAAAAAAGCAACTTTATTTGTGTGAGAATAAAACTTCACCCTCATCCATGAAGAAAGCAACTTTTAAAGCATAAATCCAAGTGGATGTCTTCAAATGGGAAGCATCCATATTTTGTAGGAGCCTATGGCTTCATGTGCAAAATTACGAAAAATATCTTCTTTGATGATGTCATCGAACACGCAAGTTGAAAGAAGTGCTAACAAATTTTTTTCATTTTCGACACTTCAACACTCGTTTTGACTTAAATATGGCCTATCTCTGACTTCAACAAGGCAGAAAAATGTCATCATGAACTGAAAAAGTTGACTAATCCTGACATTTTGGAGATTGATCAACTGAGATTCCATCCCCTGCCTCCGTTCAACGATCTGACATCGTTTGACCAAGTTTGACCTCCCGGAAACTACCAATGGGTGAAGATTGGTAACAAAGCATGTCAGAAAACACTGTAAACATGAAAATATTCTAACACTGCTCAAGTTGGGTGCCCCAAGCCTCCTGGGGCGCCTGGTTTTCCAACACTCAACTATTTTTCCAATTTTTTCAACTTTTTCAATTTCTTGGTTTGCGTGCGCATTCTGGAGGCACAGGACCCCTATTTGGCTATCAATTTCTATCAACTAGGATGAAACTAAGTCTGATGACCTGGCAAATATGCAGGCCTGATGAAAACTAAGTTGATTGTACCTTCTGTTTGCCTCGAAAAATGTGCTAAAATGATCAACACCGAACCAGACCAGGCTGACGGAATGAGATTCATGTTTTGCGAGAAAAACTTCAAAAATAATCTAACTCTAGAGAGTTTGGGTGCCCCAAGCCTCCTGGGGCACCTGGTTTCACCAAACTTAGAAAATTTTCTAAAAATTTTCAATTTTGTACCTTTTCTCAATTTTGGTCATTCTGACGACTGTTGAGGCGGGACGGAGGGTGATCTAAGTAGTTTGAACATATTTGTGATGAAATCCTAGCTTTGACTGACTTTTGACCAAGTTTGACCAACCGAAAAAGAGCTGACGGAAGCATTTTTTACGTTTCTCGAAAAACGTGAAAAAAATAACACAGGAGAAGTTGGGCGCCCCAAGCCACATGGGGTGCCTAGTTTCACCAGACTTAGTCAAATTTATGATTTTCCAACTTTTCAATTCACCTTGGATCCATCTTGCATCATTTTGCGTGCATCGTCGAGTTGACGACTGTTTGTCAGTTTTGCGTCGTTGAAACAGTGTTGAAAACTTGTCGATAAGTTCTGACAGGTGAAATTTTCTCTATTGATGACTTTCAAGCTCATGCTTCGCCTTCTAAAAAAGTAGAAATGACCAAATAGAGAAAACTTGGTCATTTGAAGATTCCATCTGAATCGCGCCGATCGTGAAGCAAAATCGACCAATGAGAATTGAGCACGACCCCTGATTTGGAGATTCTATTTTTAGAAAGTTTTGCCAGCATCCATATCTCAAGAAACCTAGAAAACCTAACTCGACATCTATTTTTAGAAATTTCTATTTTTAGAAATTTTGCTTTTTTGACTTTTTGACGAAAAATTTTCTAGACTTGTTTCAAAATGCCTAAATGAAGCCAAAATTTTGGTTGGGTACAACAAAATTAACACATTAATTGACAATATCTAAATTTTCACATTGTTCCAAGTGACTACCAACATGTAGGTGAATCCTCTTACCAAAGGTGTGATTCAACTCGGTTGAAATGTCCTTGAATGTTTGTAGCAAAAAGAGGATTTAACCCTTGCATCACTTTCCCCTCTTTTCTTACAAAACATTTTGGTGAACCCGTGTTTTTTTGAATTTTGCACCTTGTTGAGTTTTGTACTTTATATTTACATTCATTTATCCTATTGCATTTGAAAATTTACAAAAAAAATTAAAAATTTTGAAAAAATTGGCATATTAGGCTTGCATTATGGCATAATTTGCATTAATTTAATTTAATTTCATTTCATTTAATTCCTGATATTTCCATTAGATCTAATTTAAATTATAGAAATTCATCATTCATTAATCATTGGCATTGCATTTGCATGCTTAAATTGTCAAAAATTGCTTGAAATTGTGCATTTTCATAAAAACCTAGTTTTGCATTAGCTAGGGTTTGTAGTTAAAATCTTGTTTCAAATTTTACTACTCTTTTAAACACTCATTTAGGACTTATTTCTAATTGTAGTGTTTCATCATAGTGTCCTTTTTGCAAAAATTCATGTCTAGGGTTTGAAAACCTTGCATTTTCACTAGATTCTACCTTGTCATCTCTCTAGATTTGCACTATAAGCATGTTATGAAGGATATTGTTACATTATTGGATTGATATTGAGCTTATTATTTTCTACCCCTCTTTAATTTCTTCACAACACCTCTTCTTCTAGTCATTTACATTGAAAATTGTGAAAAGAGTGTAAAATCAAGCATTTTAGATCATAAGCATACATAGTTTTGCACTTGTTCCTTGCATAAATATTGAAAATCTTTTAAATCTGATCTTGCATACATTTGAAGACATATACACATGGATTATAATCACAACAATAATGCTAGGCTTTCTCCTAGGCCTTATTTGAAAAGAAGGATCACTGAACCTGAAATTACATTTACACCTCATGAAAAAACATTTGTAGACAATGAAGGGCCTCTTTACATTATCGTGAAGATAATGGAAATCCTGGTGAATGGTACACTTATAGATCCTAATTGCATGACTAATGTGATAACGGAAGAGTTTCTTCTTGCACATAATTTGACACAAGATTCCTATGAACCTTCAGATATAAGGATTAAGATGTACATAATGGAGCTTTAATGCCTACCTTTGGGAAGATAACTTTATTGGTTATGGTTTTTGATAAAGTCGTGGATCAAGTATTTGAGGTTATCCCTTTATGTGACCTCTTCCGTGTAAAACTAGGACACCCATGGTTAAAAGCTATGAACATTGTCCCCTCAACTATTCACAATTTCATAAAATTCCCTTTACATGGACAAGTGCGTACTATTCAACATAATACATATCAACCTTTGACAATGGACAACAACTTTACCCTTGATTGCTTTTGGCCGCAACCTGATAGAGACCCTGAGCCACAAAGAAATCACTATTTCCTACAATATAGAAGATACAAAGCAAAATTTATATCTAGAGTGATCAGGCCTCCTATGCTGGCAAGAGACACTGCTAGGCATGATAAGTGTTTTCATTGATGGAAACTAAGATCATCCCAATCATCTGCATAACACAATTTGTTTACACTAGAAGTCAGAATCAGAATTTGTCGAAGTCTGGGCAGTCAAGAACAGAGCAGGTGACAGGGTCCGGTATCTTGGTCCGGATCTCTCCAGTGGAAAGACATGGTCTGCTACGGATCTGAGGTAGTTGTAAGCATTGTCAAAACACTCTAAATCCAGAGTTTCATCCTCCGATGTTGAAGTACTCAAAAGATATTAGCTTCTGAGTATCGGGTTTCAGTTTGACAAAACATATAGAAGAAGAACTAGCTGACCTTGTGAATGATCCTATTTCTGGATGTATAGAAGTTTTCTATTGGGCAATTAGTGATGATAAATATTGATAGCCAACATGATTGATGTTTCACAAGTGCAAGTTCTAATCTGCATCTCATATTATTTATGAATCTAGTCGACAGAGCAGAGTACTTTAAAAAGTTCTAAATGTTCTTGAATCCGACTGGTAAAATGATTGTAGATCATGTGGCAGATATATATATCTGATGGAATTGGATGATTTTGTGTGTGTGTGTTGCGACTATGGAGTAATTGTGAAAGGAAGCAGAGATCAAAGAGGAGGAGATTAAAGATGAAGTGTATCAAATCAGTTTTCTATGCTTAACTGGAACTGAACTCCAGCATTGATAGATGTCAAATATCAGTTCAAATTTATTGTAACTCTTCTTTCTTGTAGGCAGTGAGCCTTCTTTTGAGCAGTGAGCTCTAGGCAGTGAGCTTGAATGCATGTGCATTCCCCATTGTAATACTTTTAACAAAGTATAATCTTTGTGGGTTAACCCCCACCGTGGTTTTTCCCTTAACTAGGTTTCCATGTCAAAAATCTCGGTGTTAAGCGTACTATTTATGTTTCTGCTCATGTGTTATTGATTTATGCTGAAATGTTCACATCATTGATTTGATTATAAGTTGTAAAGGAAGATTAAGAAAAAGAAATTGTCAAATTGTGTGACAACTGATTCACCCCCCCCCTCTCAGTTGTCTAGACTTAATTCAACAATGGGTATCAAAGCGAGGTTCCTTAAAAGAAGCTTACAACTTGAGAAAAGATCTTGGAAGGAGTTTTCAATGGGTTCACTCAAAGATCAACTTCAGCTGGCTCTAAAAGATCTTGATCAATCCAAAGCAAAAATATCTAATCTGAAAGTTGAAATCAAGGATGTTGATGATACCATTGAAATGTTAAAAGATAAATTAAAGAAGTCTTTGGGAAGGAATAAGGAGCTACTTCTGCAATTATCTAGTTTAACTGAAGAAAATGGCATGAATGAAGCCTTGGAAGAAAAGTCAAAGGAGTGTGAGAAGCTATCAAAAGAAGTTGTTGTTCTAAAAGTTGAGATGGAATCTAGGGCAATGAGGTTTACAAAAGAAATTGAGCAAAGGAAGAAGACTGAAGAAGATTTGAATCAAACTCTAAGAGAAAGAACTGATGAATGCTATAGATTGGACAATATTGCTGGTCATCTAAAATCTGATCTACAAGAAAGCAAAGACAATGAAAGAGATCTTGAAAGACAAATTGTCATTCTTAGACATGATCTAGAAATTGCAAATGAATACAAGAAGTTTAAGATAAGTTTAGCTAAACTTGAAGCAATACTTGAGGGTCAGAAAAGGGTTGAAGACAAGCATGGTCTTGATATGAGAAAGGTGAAAGCTCCAGATCTGGACAAAGAAACTTTCAACCAAGGAATGGGACAAACGGACCTGGAAGACCTCCGATAAGACAACCTAATGCTCAAAGGTATCCATCTTTCAATGGAAATTGTTTCAAGTGCAATAAATTTGGTCATAAAGCCACTTAATACAGAAGTAGAGTAAATCAAAATAATCCATCCTTCTCCAGACAATGCTTCAATTGTAAGAGGTATGGTCATAAATCCAATGAATGTAGAAGTATGATAATGAATGACTCATCAAATAGAGGAAATAGGAATTCTTTCAATGGCGAATGCTTTGCATGCAATAGATTTGGACATATGGCCAATCATTGCAGATCAAGAGGAAATCAATCAAATGGGCAAAGAAATGTTGTGTGCTTCCATTGTAACCGATTTGGTCATTTTACAAGATTCTGCAGAAGTAGGACTAATGAAGGAAGAGGTCCGGTGAAGAGAAAACTGGATGAGCAGAGACAAGACAAAGGCAAAAGAAAAATTGAAGAGAATGAGATTCAAAATAAAACAAGTGAGACATGGGTCAAGAAAGTAATTGTGAACCATAGTGATGGGTCCGCACCGGAATCTGATGCAAATAATTCCTCAGGGAATTAAATTAGGAGCTCTGGCTCAGGGGGAACTGCAATAAAAATCAAAATCCCCCAGCCAGTAAGTAAGTGCCTGAATCTGGCATGGTGAGAAAAGAGATCTTGGATTGTTTCAGATCATTTGGAAGGATTTTTGAAAGAAAAAAGGTGGATATGACAAATTACAGAATAATTCATGAGAAATTGTTCAATGACAAAGTAACCGGATGTACTAGGGCAAAGCATTTATTACAAAGACAAATTAAGTGTTGCAGAGCATAAAAGGGTCATTCATTCCCCAGTTAGATCACTTTGCATCAAAAGAAAGAAATAAGTGAAGGAGTGAATGAGCTCTAAGCTGAGAATTCTCAAGAATTGAAGTGCGAAGAAGATCCTCAAGCAAAACCCTAACCTACGGAACAAGGTATTTATGTTTTCTACGAAATCTCTTGAATTCTCAATCTCTACAAATGGCTACACCTTTAGTTGTTGATGTCACTGAAAGGCCCCGTCCTAAATTTAAGAAGCATCCTTACAAATATGTTGAAGTTATTGCTAGGTGCCTTTTTAGGTGTTCCATATGGGGTTTTACATGTTGAAGACATTAGGGCATACATCCACTGTAACATGGACAAATTTGGAAACCTAAAACTCTTGGATTTGCTCAACAACTACTTAACTGATGATAGCCATAAATTGAAACCGGAATACAAAGCCCTAGAAAGCAAACACTTTATGCAAGTCATTAGGTTTCTGATATTTGATGAAAATGAATGGGTTCGGTATGTATTGAGCTAAATACACAATGAGTTCATGTGGCTATTGAAACCATTTAAGATTACAAAGGATATTATCAAGACTGTAACTAGGTTAAATTCCTCTGGCAGATTACCCATGTTGAAAGCCATGAAAAATCAGATAGTGACTCAAGCTACCGGTGCCAAGTTTGACAAAAGGGCAATGACCATCAATGATATCATAGAACCTAATGTCAAATTTGCCTCCATGGTGATTGGGTACAAGATTTACCATTCCAGCAGGGAAAATTGTCTCTGAAATTGCAATATATGCAGCCTATCAAATAGTAAAGGAGAATGTTGATTATGATCTTTGCAAACTACTACAGAATCAATTGATTGTGAATCTGAGAAAAATAAAGAAAGATAGGAAAAATACCTTCAAATATGGTTCCTTGATTATATGTTTGTTCTTCTATTTTATGAATGAAGTACCTGGAATTCAAGGTGTGTATTGGACAACTAACAGGCCTATAGCATGGAAAATAAGAGATCACCTTCTTAGTCTTGGTGACTCCCAAGCCAAAAAGACTGTCATTTGGGGCTACTTCAAAAAATTCCAAATTTTAATGCAAGCAAGGGAGAGAATCCCTAAAACAATTGTGGAGAAGTATGAAAATGATATATGTTTCATGGTTGACATAGATCAGTGTTTGATGGAAGCTGTAGAACCAAGGATAGTTTGGATAATGCCTATGGGTTATGAGGTGGATGAAAGGGTTTTGGATATGTATGCTCAGCATCTTCTGAGCACACCTAAAGATATCTCTATGGAAAGGTTTGGAACTTACAAGGAACTGAGTCTAAAATTGCATGTGGAACTTAGATAGCTGGAGACCAAGAGGAAAGTGTAGAGGCAAGTTGAAAAATATGCTAAGAGCATTGGCCTAACCAAGGAAGCAGTGAAATAGAACAGGGAAAGAATTAAGAAGGCTGAAAAAGAAAAGCAAGACAAGAAACAAGAAGATACTCCAAGGACTACTAGAAGCTCTACTGTTGCTTCTATTTCTTCTAAAACTGCAAAACCAGAAGTCGGACCATCCAATGAAGCAAGTAAGAGAAATAAAACAAAAGCCATAAGAACGAGTGTGGGCACAAAAGATAATGAGGAAATAGAGACAGATGAAGAAGTGAAAGAAATAAAATTCAAGAAAGCCAGAACTTCAAAGACTTCTAAAGACCAACCTTCTGGAAGCATTAAGACCAGTAAAAAGCAAGTACCTGGTAAGGTCGCTATGACTATTGATGAAATTGTAAAAATAATTACTATTCATGGAAACTTAAAGCCCATCAGAGTTTACTATGATAATTTTGATCAAGCAAATAAGAAAATTTTGGAAGATGCCATTATCATATATTTGAACAAATTTAATAGAACCCTATTGAAAATTTTACAAGAACTTCCTAAGGGTTCAAGGAAAGTACTAGAAATGAGGAAAGAAACAGCCAAGGCTAAGGATCTAGAACTCAGAGAGTATGTCCTTTCTACTTTGTGTCTTCTAATGACTAGAAAAGAAGTAGATAAAATCCTCAGAGAAGTTAAAGAAAAAATTAGAAGCAAGGTTCGGATGAACAAGCTGATGCTTGGTAAAACTGAGGAAATTGCAAAAGAAATAGAGGAAATTTTGAGAAAGGTCATAGACAAGGATAAATATTATATTATTTTAGAGAAACAAGTTGAAGAAGACAATTCTCTAGTCCCAGAACTGGAAGCTCCAGAAGAAGAGATTAACAAGAGAATTGATAACCAAGGTGTTAATTTAGATCCTCCAGAGTTAATCTATGAAGAGACTAATGTTGGATTTGATTCATCAAATCTGAATGTTGGAGAAGTTCAGGAAAAGAACATCTCTAAGCAGCAATCTAAGTTTGGTGAAGCCTCTGTTCTAGAAGAGGAACAAGCCAGTCAGGAGGACATAGAAATGACAGACAAAATAATTGATACAGAAGAAACTCTTCCACCTAATCTTTCCTAAAAAGAAGAGGATATTGCTGCTATACAGACCCCTCTGGATCAGGCAGGGAGTAGTGGAGATAGAGAAAAGATTTCACCTGCAAGTGATACAAGAAATGATAAAGCAAAGGAAGAGAAGGAAGAAAACCAAGGAGACAAAGCAAAAGAAGATGGTGCAAATGTTGAAGCACCTAAAATAGATGCTAAAAAATTTGATGAACAAATGAATGATTCAGCAAATGTTGCAAGAGACACTGCAAATGCAGTGAAAATTTTTCTTGAAAAGGAGATGATTGAGCTTGATGAGCCTGAACTACTCCAAAGTCTAGCCAATCCAGATGCTCTCTTTCCCATTCAATTGATAAAAATAGCATCTTTCACCCAAGTAAAGGCTAGAGAAAAATTGTTAAAGTAAATAGCATCTTGTAACTGGGATTTTGGAGAAGTTAATGCCTTCCTACCAGAAGAGTCCATATGTTTCCCCCTCCGGACATATGAAAGTTTGGTAAGTTCTATAAATACTCATTTTGAATCCTTCAAAAAATCTGCAGAGGCAAAGGTCCGGAAAGAATTTCTGGATAAGAAATTTAGAGAAGTACATAATCTAATAGGAAATGATAGGATGATACTTGGCATTAGCATAAGGAGTATTCAGAATGCTTTAATTTATGAAAGAGATATGTACAAATTTTGTCTATCATGGCCTAAAATTAGTGAGGATATTGAGAAGAAGATAAAGGAGCAAGAACAGAAATTGTCAAATCTTTCTCAAATTTTGGATCCTCTTAACAATTTCACCTATAAGTCAGGAATGTCAAGTAATTAGCTTGACAGATGAGATAAAGAGGTTCGGTAAATTAAAAAGTAACATTATGAAGAGAATGTGTGAGCTCTGGGAATTGATTGCCCCCAAGTTAGAAACCATGTTTAATGCCTTATCAGAAGCTCAAACTGCACTTCAGACAAGTAATCCTTCGAATCTAACAAGGGCAGAAGCATATACATTTTTGCTAAGTGGACACATCTCAATTTTGGATGGAATAAAGGGAACTTGGGCCTCTGAAGTTGTGCAATTGAAAAATAGTTTTGCAGATATTCTCAAGTTCATGTGAATAGAAATTAATGATTAGTTGTACATATGCAGTCCTATATACAATTTTTTGAAAATTTTGGCTTGCGGACCCCACCCTTTGCCATTGATGTCAAAGGGGGAGTGAAGATCAGTGAAAAATGAGGAATCTAGCTAAGGGGGAGTACCGGAAAGCAGTGTGAACAATAGTATGGAGCACAAGCTAAGGGGGAGCTATTCCAACACTTAGTCATTTTTCACTAAGTGTTGCCATCAATGCCAAAGGGGGAGATTGTTGGCAAGAGACACTACTAGGCATGATAAGTGTTGTCATTGATGGCAACTAAGATCATCCCAATCATCCGCATAACACAATTTGTTTACATTGGAAATCAAAATCAGAATTTGTTTAAGTCTGGGCAGTCAGGAATAGAGCAGGTGATAGGGTCCAGTATGTTGGTCTGGATCTCTCCGGTGGAAAGGCATGGTTTGTTGCAGATCTGAGGTAGTTGTAAGCATTGTCAAGACACTCTAAATCCAGAGTTTCTTCCTCCGGCATTGAAGGACTCAAAATATATTAGCTTCTGAGTATCAGGTTTCAGTTTGACAGAACAGACAGAAGAAGAATTAGCCAACCTTGTGAATGATCCTATTTCTAGATGTATAGAAGTTCTCTATTGGGCAATTAGTGATGATAAATAGTGATAGCCGACATGATTGATGTTTCACAAGTGCAAGTTTTAATTTGAATCTCATATTATATATGAATCTAGCTGACAAAGCAGAGTACTTTAAAAAGTTCTAAATGTTCTTGAAGCCGACTGGTAAAATGATTGTAGATCATGTGGCAAATGTATATATCCAATGGAATTGGATGATTTTGTGTGTGTGTGTGTTGCGACTATGGAGTAATTGTGAAAGGAAGCAGAGATCAAAGAGGAGGAGAGTAAAGATGAAGTGTATCAAGTCAATTTTCTATGCTTAACTGGAACTGAACTCCAACATTGATAGATGCCAAATATCAGTTCAAATTTATTGTAACTCTTCTTTCTTGTAGGTAATGAGCCTTCTTTTGAGTAGTGAGCTCTGGGTAGTGAGCTCGAATGCATGTGCATTCCCCATTGTAATACTTTTAATAGAGTATAATCTTTGTGGGTTAACCCCCACCATGCTTTTTCCCTTAACCGGGTTTCCAAGTCAAAAATCTTGGTGTTAAGCATACTATTTATGTTTCTGCTCATGTGTTATTGATTTATGCTAAAATGTTCACATCATTGATTTGATTATAAGTTGTAAATGAAATATTAGGAAAAATAAACTGTCAAATTGTGTGAAACTGATTCACCCCCCCTCTCAATTGTCTGGACCTAATTCAACATCCTATGCAAACAATAAGAGACAAACAACCCACATTAGAAGAAATTCCTAGAACAAAAGGAAAAGGATCCTATGCTGAGGTTCCTCCCCCGTCATCCTTACAAGGATTGGGAGGCATTCGTCGAGAACAAAACACTTCATCAAGACAAATGAGATTTGAACAAGGTGCTTCCTCCTCTAACATGCAAAAACCTATGGAAAGATGTGACGATACTTTTAAATATATAAGCAACAAGACAAAAAGAAATAGAAAAGCAAGAGAAAGAAGGAGAAAAAGACAAGCTTTTGCCCAACATGCATCTCAACAAGAAAACAATCCACTTAACATTGAATCAAACCAAGAAGAGCTTAACAATAAACAACTTGAAGACAAGAATAAAAGTTGGGCCATAGTACCTTATGTACCTCTTTCCTCTAACATTCGATATTGGGAAGATGATGACTTACTTGACGATGACCGCTAGCTCGGTTGTCTCTGTAGGTAAGTATTTCTAACCCTTTACCTCTGTGATGTGTTTCCCCCATGATGTGTTATGTGTTGTTTAGGTCTCCATGGATGACCCTTGATACTCTTGTAAGGTCAAGGATACCGAGAGACCGCCTCTATTGTGACCCTTCTTCTATTTGTATCATCATTCTTCTATCTTGCCTCTCCTCTATTTTCATTGTTGTGTGTTGTGTCCTAGGGGCATAGCATTGTGTCGGGTGACCTAGGGGCACCTTCCTATGTGACGACCCTAAGGCACTTGTTTCTCCTCTCTTGATTTTATTTTTTACCTTCCTTTAGTGGTTCTATCTAGCTAGCGGATGACGAAAAACAAATAAGACTAATATGGACCATGTGTCCCTTCAACGAGTAAGCAAAAATGGACCTAGTCCATACATGACAATGGGGTTGATATATATATTATCTAACGCTTCGCTAGTAGAATCACTCCATGTGATATTTTGATGATGTCTAATATTTGCTAACAAACCATAACAATACTATTGCTCCATACACTTTGTTTATCTTGGATCTCGCCTTGGTTACACTTGGTTCTGAGAGCTCTATAGTATAGCCCCATGGTTATACTTGGGTTCTAAATCCATAGTATAACCTTGGCTCTTGATGTGATTATGTTTATGGATTGCTTTGATCATGTGATGTGGTTATTATCTTATGGAAAGATTTCTAACCTCTCTTCTTGCAAGAAATTGTGTGTTTGTAGGAACATTCAGTGATCGTAAAGTACATGTCACCTTTGGGGGCATGGGATTTGTGAAAGCTCTTGTTCCCTTGTGTGTTTTATTCCTACTTTAATGTGCTTGATATCGGTACACGATATCAACCACCTTAAGGTGGGGGCATATATAAGGTAAGTTGTCTGATGATTTTGGTACTAACAAAGCGTGTTTGTAAGCCCTCTATGGAGGCAGTATATTGTATCTCCACGTGAGTACACATCTTTATTTTATATTGCAATGAGAAAGCCCTCTGTGGAGGTGGGATATCGTGCATAGCCTTTTATTTTAAGCCCTCTACGGAGGCAAAGATGGTGTATCTCTTGAGCTAGTGCACATCCTTTTTATTCTTAAAGTCCTCTGAGTAGGTGGGGTTGGTGTATCCTCCCTTAAGTGTGTCTTTGGTGGTTGTTGTGGCATAAGCCCAACCATCAAGTGTGCCTGTTAACCTAGCAATAGGCTCCTTCCATCATTTGTTTGTCGTGTTTTAGATGTATGATATGTCTTTGGCATACTATACGGCGCTCGTGTCTTCCATGTGTTTTCCCCCTTGTGTGGTTAACCCCCCCACTTGGGCTTTGTATGGCATGTTTGTTCCCAAGTATAGTCTAAAGACGTGTGGTGATGAGTCCCTCCTATGCTTTGGGATTTATATGGCATGTTTGTTCTCAAGTGTAGTCTAAAGATGTGGTGATGAGTCCCTCCTACACTCTGAGATTTGTATTGCATGTTTGTTGCCCCATATGTAGTCTAAAGACTTGTGGTGATGAGTCCCTCCTACATTTTGGGTTGTGTGTTTACTTTCCATGTACTTGCACCTGTATTTATATATATAAAAATGAAAAAGAAATAATCACTGCATTCACTGTATTCATTGTGTTTTGCGTGTCTTCAATGTTGTCTTCTCTATGTTTTGCATGACTGTAACTGTCTTCTCTATGTTTTGCATGCCTGTTATTGTCTTCACTATGATTGGTGTGTCTGTAATGTGTTTTATCTAATGTATACTTGAGAATGGGGGCTAGATATAGTTCCTCAATCTTTGTGTATGCATTAGCTCTAAGTGCCTGGCATGTTTGTTGTGTTTTGACCATACTTTAATGCATGTATGGGCCTTGCATTTATACATACATTAAAGTGGGGGCTAAATGTTATGTCAGGAAATGTCTCCCTAGACTTTTTTCCTCCTAGGTTTAGCTCCTGGGTCCCTTGTTTTGTATCTTCCATGTTCTTTTTGACTCCCGAAAGAAAATGGCCTAAAACCCATGTCACATGGGGCATGAGGGACATTGTTGTACTTAGCCCTACCTTGAAATAGGACTTGTGGACACAAGCACGCATGCCCTTATCCTGCCCTATTTCAGGCAGGTCCTAAATTTGAATGTCAGTTTTGTGACTGTTAATTAGGTCCCATGCCAACATCTTAAGTTTGAATTATGAAATTCTTAGCGAGAATGAGTTTAGTTGCATATATAAGCATGTTTAGGGTTTCATTTGAAAACTAGAAGATGATTATGAACTTTTGGTGAACCTATGCTTTTGGAGCATTCAAGATATTCATTGTTGCAGAGCAGAGCATTGTTATTGTGTTTGTGATTGCATATTTAGCTTCATCCTCTCATGTGTTGAAGAATCTTCATCTATGTGAGATCTACACCTCTGAGGTGATATCTATTTGTGTTTGAATCATTTATCAATTTATTTTTGCCTCTATCCCGCAGGGATACGTACTCTTTATCTAACAATGGTGTTCAGAAGACTTGAATGTCCTTCCAAGGCTTGACTGAGGCAAGCCTCTAAACACCACAACCCCCAACCACACTCCTTGTGATTACAGGTTATAGTTATCAGATTTTGCAGAGTGGAGTTGCAGAAGATAAGGATTTTGGACCCAGCAGAAAGAAGCAGTTCGGAGCACTTTTAGGACATGGGCGCATAGGGCAATGTCCTCTGAGGTTGTAGACATAGGAATCTCCATGACAGTGACAAGCTACATCTGAGGAAGCTCTGACACCCCTAAGATCAGCCTGCCTTGGACTAGGGCACCTACGACAGTGTCCTCTTCATCTCCCGTGACAGAAATAGATGGAACAGTGATTATTAGTGCTAGAAGGAGCCCTGTATTACCTGAAGAAAACTGTACCTTGGACTTGGGTACCTAGGGCAATGTCCCCAACTATTCCGCATCAAAAACTTCAAAAAATGGTCAGTAATTAATCTCTGTCTACTATCTTAGTCTTAAAGCATTTGTTGTGATTTATCAGTTTGCTTTCGATTTTGCATAATTAGGGTTTTAAGGTTATTTGAGCATAAAATGAACACATTAATTGACAATCTCTAAATTTCCACATTGTTCCAAATGACTACCAACCTATGGGTGAATCCTGTTACCAAAGGTGCGATTCAACTCGGTTGAAATGTCCTTGAATGTTTGTAGTGAAAGGAGGATTTAACCCTTGCATCACTTTCCCTTCTTTTCTTACAAAATAGTTATATTAAAGTTTGTTGATAATTTATACCATAGAGGTCCTCCGAAGTCAGCAGAACAAAGATATATCATGTTTTTTTTATTAGGGTTGTCTGGAGGAGAAAGAAAAAAGTCATCGCATTTCACCACATTTCATCTTTTGGCTTTGATGTTTGGAGGATGAGTTTAGATATTCTGTATCATTGTTCATTTCAGGTTTCAAGTGTTGAAGTGCACCGCAATTTGGTTTCTCAATGTTCTATCTCAAGACTGGGTGTTCAGTGGTTGTATGAGATGACGGGTTCAGTATTTGTTTGTTTGCGCTAGAAAGAATATGTACAATTTAGAAGAAGGAATGTTTGAGAAGGTTTGTGCAAGTCTTATGTCACTTGTGAAGTGATCCACATGATGCTAATTGGTCCCTTCAATACTGCTTTAGGTCTGGAGCTATTTTGTGGAAGGATAAGGGTTTGTTGGGCTGATTTGATGTGCTTCGATGATCCCACTGGATGCTTGGAAGTGTGCGCTAGCTTGGAAGAATGTGTTAATGAAGAATAGGTCCTAGTTTTCACTCTACTTGAACTGCATTGGATTTCTGCATTGTTTGGATGCCGACTTGGTGTGTCTGTTGCACGTTTCATTCTACGCATTTCATCTTGGCAAACAACAGAGAAAGATTTTGTTGTTTGCGAAAGGTATAAATAAAAGAACTTGTTTGTTGTGGATTGAGTGATTGAGAGAGAGCGTGCGAGGTTATGTGAGTGAGTGTGTATGTGAATATGTGTTGAAGACAACAGTGACTGTTGTGCAGAGGAAGTGAAGATTTGAGTTAGAGTTAAGTGTGTTGATGTTGCGGAGGATGTTGATCAGTGAGATCTATTGAATGATATGTTTAAAGGTTGTAGCCTCATTTTGTAAGTGTTTTTGCATTGTATTCCAGGGAGTGTGTCCTCCCTTGGCTTGTAGCCCCAAAACTTGTTGTAATCAGTTTTATCATTAGTTGTGAGGCTAGATTTAGATAGTAGATCCAAGAAGCTTGTTCACCATGGTTTTTTTCTTCTAGGGTTTTCCACGTAAATCTGGTGTTATGGTTGTGTGCTCATGTGTTGTGCTTTGATCTTCTTAATCTGCTTTATCTTTAGTTTAAGGCAGTAAAAGTTTTTGGTCAATAAAGTTAAATTGGATTAAGTTTGGTAAATACTAATTCACCTCCCCCCCTCAATATATCAGTGTGTTCTAACAATTGGTATCAAAGCTGAGTTCCTTGGTGTATCCTAACAGTTGAAGCTAGATCTTTGAATAGAACAGATGGCTCAGAAGGAGTCCTCATCTAAAGCTTTGATATTTGATGGAAGTAACATTGATTTTTGGAGTATGAGGATGGAAGCCTATCTGACCTCACTAGGGTATTATGTTTGGAGTGCTATCATGAGTGATTATGTTGAACCTAAACACCCTATTACAGATCTAGATGAAAAAAGGGCTCATGAAAGCAATGCTAAATCCAAGAATGTCATCTTAAGTGGTTTAAGCATATCAAAGTTAGTCAAAGTTGTGAGGTGCAAGACAGCAAAGGATATATGGAAGAAGCTCAAAGATCTTTATGAAGGAAATGACACCATAAAGGAATGAAAATTACAATCCTACAAAACAGTGTTTGCCACCAAAGAAGTTTTGAACAAGAGAAAGAAGATAGATGAAAAAAAACAAGTGGATGAACAAATGGAATATTAACTTGAAGTCATGCCTAAATAATAATAAAGACAAATACATTTGTTATGGAAAAATTCTGAGTAGCTATGTAGGAAAAGAAGTTGGGAAGAAAATGGAAATATTATCTTGTTGAATTTAACCCTACATATGATCATTATCAAAAGGCTTGTACAGGAGCAAACATCAATTGGAGAAAAGATGCCCATTGCCCAATTGAAGACTCACTCACATTACGTTGATGTGAAACAAGCATGCTCTCATTCTAATTTGTCATTCTTAGAACAACTCAAACTAGAACAATGTGTGAGGAAATTCTCTCTTCAAATTTGTAGGGGAAGCTCCCTAATCTAAACTACTCCTAAAATACTATACAATTATATCATTTGAGGTTTTGCATGAAAATGTGTTGTTGAAAAGCAAACTTGACCTATCTTTTTGGTCTCGGAGCTTAGAGCACAAGTCTTGAAAGTTCTTTAGCTCACCATGATGATTTTCTATTATGTAATTAAACAATAATACTATTTATTGATTACAATCAATAAATCCATATCAACAACAATATTAATTTAAATAAAAGGAACACTTAACTAATAGTAAGAAACATAGTGTGAGATTGAAAAGAAGTAATTTCTTAGAAGCATACAAAGATACTTCAAAGATTAAAAGACAACAGTGACCGTTGTGCAGAGGAAGTGAAGATTTGAGTCAGAGTTAAGTGTGTTGATGTTGCAGAGGATGTTAATCAGTGAGATCTATTGAATGATATGTTTAGAGGTTGTAGCCTCATTTTGTAAGTGTTGTTGCATTGTATTTCAGGGAGTGTGTCCTCCCTTGGGGTGTAGCCCTAAAACTTCTTGTAATCAGTTTTATCATTAGTTGTGAGGCTAGATTTGGAGAGTAGATCCAAGAAGCTTGTTCATCGTGGTTTTTCCCTTCTAGGGTTTTCCACATAAATCTGGTGTTATGGTTGTGTGCTCATGTGTTGTGCTTTGATCTACTTATCTTCTTTATCTTTAGTTTAAGGCAGTAAAAGGTTTTGGTTACTAAAGTTGAATTGGATTAAGTTTTGGCATATAGTGATACCTTCCCCACCTTAGTATATCAATGTGTTCTAACAATTGGTATCAAAGCTGAGTTCCCTGGTGTAGCGTAATAGTTGAAGCTAGATCTTGGAATAGAACACATGGCTCAAAAAGAGTCCTCATCTAAAGCTCTGATATTTGATGGAAGTAACATTGATTTCTAGAGTATGAGGATGGAAGCCTATCTAACCTCGCTAGGGTATTATGTTTGGAGTGCTATCATGAGTGATTATGTTGAACCTAAAAACCCTATTACAGATCCAGATGAAAAAAGGGCTCATGAAAACAATGCTAAATCCAAGAATGTCATCTTAAGTGGTTTGAGCATATCAGAGTTAGTCAAAGTTCTGAGGTACAAGATAGAAAAGATATATGGAAGAAGCTCAAAGATCTTTATGAAGGAAATGACACCATAAAGGAAGGAAAATTACAATCCTACAAAATAGTGTTCAAGAATCTAAGGATGAAGGAAGAGGAGAACATTGTCAGATATTTGCACCGAGTAGATGAAGTAGTCAATGGAATCAAGAGTATGGGTGAAGATATAGCTAACTCATTAGTTGTGAAGAAAGTGTTGAGAACTCTCCCTCATAGGTTTGATTCAAAAATTTCTGCAATTGAACAAGCCAAAGATCTTAAGACACTTATAATGGTAGAGTTGTTTGGGTCCCTCACTGCCTATGAGATGAGAAATGAACTCATAGGACCATGCCAAAGAGAAGCTACTTTCAATACTATGAAGAATGAAGAAACATCTGATGTATGCTATGAAGCTGAGGAAGACGAGGCAAACTTTGTAAGGAAACTAAACAGGGTATTAGGAAAGTATAAAGATAAGTTACCTTTCAAATGTTTTAATTGTGGTAGAATTGGTCATTATGCCTCTAAATGTCCTTTTGGAGAAAATGAAAATAGCAACAAGGGTTTCAAGAGAAACAATTTCAAGAGGAATCTTCTTTCAAAACAAGACTATAGTTCTAAAGAAGTAGATCACTATCTTTTAGATAAGGAAAAAGGAGAATCTCTATTCATGGCTAGGGTCATCTCAGATGGTTCAGACAAGACTATAGATGAAGAAGAATATGAAATTGATTTTGAGGGTGAACTTGTTTCTGCTCTTGAAGACTTGGATTTGTAAGGAAAAAGAATCAAGAACAAAGTGCTCTGATTGAAGCTAAGACAAAAGAATGTAGAAGACTTGAGAAAGAGATTTAGTCACTCAAAAGGGAATTAGAGAAGGTAACGCTTGGAAGACAGGATGATAGTAAATGTGCAGATCTCATCATGCCTCAAGGAAGATCTCTTCGTGCAGGGAAATTCTCCATGAACAGGTTCAATCATGTTTTCTTTGGTTATTGTTTTATCTACAAAAAATTTGGTCATAAGGCTATGGATTACAAGTCTAAAATGAATAGAAGAAATCTTGTAAGTAGAAATCCTCTCGCTGCACTAGTGGATGTCAATGTGGTATGTCAAATTTGCAACAAGTTTGGACATATAGAAAGATATTGTAGGAGTGATTTGGCAAAAATAAAATCTCAGTGGATAGATGTTACTAAGAAAGCAGAGGAAAGTGATTCTTCAAAAAGGCATGAGATAGATAATGGAGTTGAAGATTCAATGATTGTCCAAATAACATTTCATGCTCAAGGGCAAAAAAAACTCTAGGTGATAGACAGTAGATGCACAAATCATATGATAGGTGACAAGAGCAAATTCATCAATCTTGATAAGTGGAATGGTAGACTAGTCAAGTTTGAAGATAACTCTTCTACAAAAATCACCTGAAAAGATACCATAAGTGTTAATGGAAAGTCTCAGACACATGATGTCCTTTATGTAGAAGGTCTCAAGCATAATATTCTCAGTGTAAGTCAAATGTGTAGCAAAGGATACAGTCTCACATTTCATGTTCAAGGGTGTCAAATCAGAAGAGCAAAGTCTAGAAAATTGGTGGCAGAAGGATCTAAGACAGAAGGAAACTCATATAATCTAAAGTTAATTAATGAAAGGACTCGTCTTCTAGGACAAACAAATGAATGTTGGTTGTGGCACAAAAGGATGGGGACATCAACTTTGATAATCTTGTGAAAATCAGCTCCATGCAAGCAGTAAGAGACATGCCAAAGATCATCAAGCCTGCAAGCACCTTATGCAAGGAATGTCAGATGGGGAAGTAGACAATTATAAGATTCAAATCCAAGGAGTATTCATCTACAAGTACATTAGAATTGGTTCATACTAATTTGTGCGGACCTACTAGGACAAAGAGTCTAGAAGGTGAGAGATATTTCATGTTTCTTATTAATGATTTCTCTAGAATGACATTGGTTACCTTCTTGAAAGAAAAATAAAAAACTATTAGTTGGTTTAATATTTTCAAGTCCATGGTTGAAAATGAAATGAATACTAGAATCAAGTGTCTAAGGTCTGATAGAGGTGGTGAGTTCACCTCAAATGAGTTTGAGGAATTTTGTGAAGAACATGGAATAAAAAGGCATTATTTTGTTGCAAGAACTCCTCAGCAAAATGGACTAGTGGAAAGAAAGAATAGAACAGTTCAAGAGATGGCTAGAACAATGTTGAGTGAAGCCAAGCTGCCATATACATATTGGAAAGAGGTAGTCCATATTGTTGTTTACATTCTTAAGAGAGGACAACTAAGAGTGCACAGTACCAAGACACCATATGAGTTATGGTATGGAAGACTAGCATCAGTTAATTTTTTCTGAGTTTTTGGAAGTAAATGCTACATCAAAAGGAATGAAGAAGGTTTGAGAAAGTTTGACTCAAGAGTTGATGAGTGAATCTTCCTTGGATACTCAACTAGGATCAAAGCCTACAAATGCTATAAAAAAGGCTGATGAAGATAATTGAGAGTGCGAATGTTAAAGTGGATGAAGAGTCACACCAAATCACAGATGAGCAAGAAGATTGATGGCTAGATATACCTACCTATATAGAAGAAGAAGAAAAAGTTAAAGAATAGGAAGAAACTCAAGAGAAGACTACCAAGACTCTTGCCAAGTATGTTCAAAAGAATTATTATGAAGATCATATCATTGGAGACAAGAATGGAGTACAAACAAGAAGAAGATTTGCAAGAACAAATGAACAAGTAAGTTTTTCTTTATTATCAAGAGTGGAGCCTAAAAAAATTGATGAAGCTAGCAAGGAGGAAGGATGGATACATGTTATGGAAGAAGAACTAAACCAGATAGAGAAGAATCATACTTAGGAGTTGGTGCCAAGGCCTGTAGATAAGAATGTGATAGGTACAAAATGGGTATTCAAGAACAGACTGAATGAAGATGGAGAGGTGGTTAGGAACAAAGCAAGGTTGGTTTGCCAAGGCTATTCACAATTTGAAGGTGTTGACTATGAAGAGACATTTTCTCCAGTGGCAAGAATGGAAGCAATCAGAATGGTTCTTACATTTGCAGTTCATAAGGGATTCAAGGTATATCAGATGGATGTCAAATCTACCTTCCTAAATGGTGACTTAGAAGAAGAGGTCTACATAGAGCAGCCTGATAGGTTTCAGTTATCAGAAGACTCAAACATGGTATGCATATTTAAGAAGGCTTTGTATGGTCTCAAACAAGCTCCTAGGACTTGGTATGCAAGGTTGGATAAATACTTAATCTAGCAGGGTTTCAAGAAAGGTATCACAGATAATAATCTTTACATCAAAATTGAAGGTGAACAAATTCTAATTGTTTTTTTAGACTATAGGTATCAGGTAGCCCCCCTATAAACTATAGTGTGCCTGGTAAAAAAAATTCACGTGACCGATGCCGCTAACGCGACACACCCTTCAATACCATGGGGACGGGGGAGACTAGATCTCATGACCTTCTTGCCTACAACAGGGATTTTTAGCCAATCAAACCAAGGTCGTTGCCCCCAACAAACAAATTCTAATTGTTATTGTGTATGTTGATTATATAATCTTTTGTGGATATGATGAGATGTGTAAGAAGTTTGCAGGAAAGATGCAGAAAGAATTTGAAATGTCTATGATAGTTGAGCTATCATTCTTTCTTGGACTCCAAATTACTCTATCAAATGATGGCATCTTTGAAGTTTGGCATGGAAGACAACAAACCAGTAAGTACTCCTATGGTAACTGGTTGCCATTTGAGTAAAAATGATGAGTCGCCTGAAGCTGATCAGACTCTGTATAGGTCTATGATTGGGGGCCTACTTTACCTAACATCATCTAGGCCTAACATCATGCAAGCAGTGTGTTTGGTTGCAAGGTTTCAAGCATATCCTAAGGAAACACATGTGAAGGCAGTCAGAGAATATTCAAATATTTGAAGAGCACTTCAGAACATGGGTTGTGGTATCAAAAGGGTGATGATTTTTCCCTTAGTGCTTATACTGATGCAGATTGGGCTGGCAGTGTTGATGACAGAAGAAGTACCAGTGGAGGATCTTTCTTTTTCGGAGATAGGTTGGTCTCATGGATTAGTAAGAAGTAGGATTCAGTGTCCTTATCAATAGCAAAGCTGGAGTATATAGTTGGAGTAGCCTGCTACACTCAAGTATTGTGGATGAAGCAAACACTGAAGGATATCAAGGTAGATTATGATGAGCCCATTCCTATTCTTTGTGACAATACAAGTGTCATAAATATTTCAAGGAATCTAGTGATGCATTCTAGAACCAAGCACATATCTATCAGGTATCACTTTTTGAGAGAGAAGGTTGTAAATCAAGAAGTCATATTGGAGTATGTGCCTACAAAGGATCAAGTTGTAGACATCTTTACAAAGGCATTTTCTAAGGACACATTTGAATATCTCATATAGAAGTTAGGAGTGATTGCCCCTCCCTCTAACTAGATGCATAGATGGTGCATATGTCCAGTGGGAGCAATTCAAGACATATCTTTATCCTTGGATTGGTGGAGGCTACCTCTCAGGGGGAGTAGGTAGTTAAGAAGCTGAGAAGGATGACAAGGATTGATCAGTCAGGGGGAGATAAAGGAAGATTAGTTCAAAGGAAGACCACAGGCCCTTTGTCCTTGATGTCAAAGGGGGAGAAATTTGCATATCATGTTAAGTATTGCCATCAATGCCAAAAGGGGAGATTGTTGCATATGTATTGTCATTCATGTCAACAGTGTTGAGGAAGATTGGAAGTGATGATCAGTGATGTTTAGAGATGCTAAAGGATAGTAGTGTCTAAAGGGAGATTTTGCATATAGTTATGATATAGAAAAGCAAAGTGAAGAGTATATGTTGTGGTGATCAGTGAAGAAGACAAATGAGAGATTGATCAAAGAAGTTGTGAATTATAGGGTAAAGTGTTGGAAGTCTTGTGCTATGTATACTAGTTGGATCAGTATCATTTGTACACAGTTGTACCCTTTCTTCTGATCAATAAAATAACTTGTTTGTTGTGGATTGAGTGATTGAGTGAGAGTGTGTGAGGTTATGTGAGTGAGTGTGAAAGTGAGTGAGTGTGTATGTGAAGATGTGTTGAAGACAACAGTGACCGTTGTGCAGAGGAAGTGAAGATTTGAGTCAGAGTTAAGTGTGTTGATGTTGCACAGGAGGTTGATTAGTGAGATCTATTAAATGAGATGTTTATAGGTTGTAGCCTCATTCTATAAATGTTGTTGCATTGTATTTCAGGGAATGTGTCCTCCCTTGAGTTGTAGCCCTAAAACTTGTTGTAAGAAGTTTTATCGTTAGTTGTGAGGCTGGATTTGGACAGTAGATGGACAAGAAGCTTGTTCACCATGGTTTTTCCCTTCTAGGGTTTTCCACGTAAATATGGTGTTATGGTTGTGTGCTCATGTGTTGTGCTTTGATCTACTTAATCTGCTTTATCTTTAGTTTAAGGCAGTAAAAGGTTTTGGTTAATAAAGTTGAATTGGATTAAGTTTTGGTATATATTGATTCACCCCCCTCAGTACATCAGTGTGTTCTAACACCTATTTCAATTTTTTTCATCTTATATAGTCCCTTATCTATGGTTAGTCCCAACTCCTGTTAGGTAATTAGTGTTAAAAAGTTTAATTTACACTATTTTATTTACACATTCATTTATGTTATTTGCTTAACACAATTTAAATATAATATAATCATAATCTTCTTAGGTTCTTTCAGTAACCTTCTACCCTTTATATTTTCATCAAGAATAAGAGATCATGGTTGGAATCTAAATCTTTGTGATGTCTTTGAGAGAATAATTTAATGAATTTTACTTCTTCAATTAAGGTTGTGGGTGGTCTCATTACATTGTGGTATGAAAGAACTACATCCTGTAATCAAGCTTTGTGCAATGTGTGAATTTAAAGGTGATTAGTTAAATTATAAGTAACTAATCCTCTACTAATTCTTATTGCATTTATAAAACAAGAAGGTATGATTGGAGATAGAAGGACAAGGAGTAGTTACTCGAGTTTAATGGAAAATAGTAACCCATCCTCCACCCACCTATCTAAAGAAAATGCATTCATTGCTCTCTTAGGACCTAGTCAAAATCACTCAAGTTGAGCAACAACTAACATGGTTAATAGAATCAAACTAGGAATTACAAAAATGTGTAATCATCTATGCTCAAGAAAATAGAATACCTTCTATAAACTAGATTATTAATCTAAATATAGTAGTAGCCCAAATAAATCCTAATGAGTGCAAGAAATATAAACTTTGCAAATTAGTAAGGCCATAAGTTGTGAGGAATTTCCCATTAAGTTGTGGAAACAAGGAAGACCAAGGAGCTATCAATGATAGAAATAAGTGTTCTCAAAGTGGTGACACCCATGACAAGGTTAAGGAATAAATGATAAATTATTGTTTTATTGTGACAAGTAAAGCCATAGGAGAATCTCTACATGAAAAAGATTAATGAACTTATAGAGGAGAATGAAGAATTCAAGTCCCATCAAGGAAAGGGTAGTAGTTAAGATATTGCTCTTGGAACTCACACTTCTAAGGCATTGCATGATGATAACTCTATATCTAAGTGGATTGTGGTTTCAGGATGTGCTCATTGTAAGGCTATACTCCTTTGGACTATGGATTAAGTAAGAGGTAGTTATTGCATGAGATAATATATTTTGAGGCACAAAAGTGTCATTGATGTGCATACTCTCTAAGTATTATGCAGATATTTGATGTGTTTGATGATGAAAATCATATAAACATTAAGGCAATTTCTATAATGTGGTTGTGTTAGGTAAAGAGTTTGCTTCAAATGAGGTAGTTTTGCACAAGATACATAGGAGGGGGTAGTAGCTCTCAATTGTGAGGTAGGCGTGGCAAGGCTCCAATTGAAGGTGGTCTTGCACATGTGAATACTATGGGGACATTAGTCAACCCAAGGGGAGCACCAAAACCCTTGAGGTGGCTAAAGATTGTAAGAGAGATGACACGACAACTTGAAGAACTCACGATGAAAAGTGAGCCAATTTTGCACTCGTGAATAGGGTCATGGACATTTGTGACCACAATCCTATAAGAAGGCCAAGGGAAAAGATGGGTGAGAAAAGTAATGAAGAGTACAACTCATTAACAAAGAATAAAACTTGTGAGTTTGCATCCTATCATAAAGGGGAACCAAATAGCAAAATGCAAATAGATTTATGGGACTAAGTTCACATCAGATGGTTCGATGGAGAGCTATAGGGCAAGATAGGTAGATAACGAACACTCTCAAGAGGGAATTAATTATTGGGAAATGTATACCCCTTTTATTAAAATGAAATATGTTTATATTATTCTTTGCCTAACAACAAGATTTGGATGGAGGTGCACAAAATGGATGTGAAGTGTGCATTTTCTAATGGAGATCTTCATGAGGAGACTTACACGATGTGCCCACAAGTGTTGAGCAAAATGGTGATTCTTCACTTTTGTGCATGCTTAAGATATCACTTTGTAGGTTGAAGTGTAGGTATGGTATAAGAACATACACATGTTCTTTCTATATTATGGGTTCACTAAATGCAATTTTGAGCATTATGTACATGTGAAACATGTTAATGGTCACATGTTGATTGTGGAGCTTTATGTTGATGATTTGATTGTTGTTATACCTAGTACGTTCTTTACTACACAATCTTTAGCATGAGTCGAAGAAGACATTCAAGATGACAAACTTAGGCTTGTTGCATCTTGGCATATAAATATTGCATTCAAAGGGGATTTT
This sequence comes from Cunninghamia lanceolata, assembly GCA_027924645.1. Taxonomy (NCBI): domain Eukaryota; kingdom Viridiplantae; phylum Streptophyta; class Pinopsida; order Cupressales; family Cupressaceae; genus Cunninghamia; species Cunninghamia lanceolata. The sequence goes on along the minus strand of BSBN01000973.1, from coordinate 923,632 downwards.
CATAACTCAACCCAATCACTTAATTCATTCAAAACATTTAACATGGATAAGTGTGGACCATAACTACCTTGTATCAATTAGGAGTTAAGTTGACAACTAACTACACTACAACACAAGTTGATGTTTTTTTGTGCGTGTAGCTTGTTGGGAGCCTATTATAGTTGAATCGTACTAATATGTGTCTTTCCTATACCATTGGCATGGTTTGTAGGTATATATAGGGGCCAAAATAAGTGAAATTGGGAAGTGATTGAGAGGATGCTAAGATATTTTCAAGGTACCACTATTTTGAGCATCATGTACAATATAGGTGATGATGGGCACTTGGTGGTTTAAACATACTCATTGGGCAAGATATGTAGAAAACTTGACAATCAACAATTCACTTTGTTAATTTGGGTTTAGGTTCTTTTACTTGATCTTGAAAGAAGTCGAAGGAATAGATAGGTTGATATAGTACAAAGATGGCATGTATTTGGGAGTTAATGATGTGTCTTCCTCAATAGCTAGTAACCACACTCTGACAATAGTCAAGGTGTTATTTTAATTTTATCATAATCCATTGAGCGAGCTTAGACAAAACACATTGAGGTGCATCAACATTATATTTAACATTACATTTAGGTGGGGATGTTGGATATTAAATTAGTGATGATTGTTGATTAGATTATAGACATTATTAGAAAACCATTTGTTGAAGCTAAATTTTCTAGATTGAGAGACTTGCTTTAGTTATTAGGAGTTGTCATCAAGCGAGATGATGAGTTAATGTCTAGTTTGAGGGAAGTACTTACAAGTAAATGTCTCAGTGAAAGAAAGTATCAACAAATAAGTATCACCTTCCTCTAGATTTTATGAGGGATGTCAAAAATGCATAACTACCTTATTGAGCCTAAAGAGTTATCAATGACTGGTATCTTTTTTGTATGGATGCCAACACAATAGGCTCAAGTGTTACCTTATATGTTATTACGATTAGGTGCATAAATAAAATGCTTTGCCTAGCCTATATCCATATATATTATTGGCCCCTTAAGTCTATTCACTAGTATCCTTGGCATTTTTGTGCACAATCTAATAGATGTATGTGAAATTTGTTGTTCTATCGATCATGTGATCTTGCACTTTATTCACACATTATACATACAAAGGCAAATCCATGAATAACATTCCATGAAATATCTTATTGGCCTATGGTCTAGTGGTTGAGGCTAGGAGCCACCATGCAAATAACTTAGTACAAAAATTGGTGGGCATATTGTCATACATGATCACACTATGAAATAATAATATTGATTTAGTTAAATCCAAGTTTCTTTATAGAGTCCATGAGTAAAGCAAATGCATGGATAGAACATCAGTTGGCATGTTTGCAAACTCTCATTGGAATATGATATCAAACTAAAATTCAAAAACTACAAGTGTTTTGTCAAATTCCAGCTTGCTACAAGTGAAACTTCTTATTTGGTAAACATTCATAAACTAAACTTGGGGAAGACAACTAGGAAAATGAATAGAATATATATGGCTTTTAAATAATGATAGGTAGAAGTCCAAAGGGTTTTGAGGAAAAGAGATGAGAAATGAAGATTTGCAATGCATGCCCAAGTTCCATTCTCACATAATCTTGGGCACATGTTGTGTCATGTCCCCATATTTACTCGTGAATCGATTATGTATTCAAATTGAAAATATGAATATTGTAATCGATTAAGTAATATAGATTTAATATAGTAAATTAAATATTATTATATGAATATAAATAAATATAATGAATTAATATAAATATTAATAATTTAAATATTATTATAATATACATTTATATTATAAAAATATAAATAAATATTATAAGTTAAAGATTATAAATTAATTATTATAAATTAATAAATATAAATTAAACATTAAAATGTAGACATCAAATATTATATGGTCGTCATATTCCTTACTGGCCCTTGTAAGCAACGGCAAGTCACAAGTGATCGACCCCTAAACAAAGAAGGTATCAGGCCATTAAGGATTCACTACGGTTAAGCATAAGGAATGGTAGTGACTAAAGTCTTCATATGATTTGGACATGAAAAGCCACAACCAGCATGGGAAGGGGCAACGATCCCCACATAATCATGACCCTTCTAAAAAGGCAAGAGATATATTTAAGAACAGGTAGAAACGAAGGTAGGAGGAAAAGCATCGCAACATATAATCATATCTGCTCAATCTAATGTCATCAACCCATCATATCATCAGCGAACCATCAATGGAATAATCCCATGGAATATATTTCATCCTGAACATCATCTCATCTCATCAATCAAACAAATCATCTTATAACCAGCGATCTATTTTGGACTGCAACGCATAGCCGAAACCATCAATAAAGGTCGATCTATATTCCCTGGATGGTATAATGGCAGCGATCAACAATTGAAGGCAAGCACTTACATTTGTATAGGAGAAATCAGTAATAGAGGGTGCATAAGCAACATTGGAGGATTTTGTCATTTCATTGATCATCATAGGAGGTGATTCGATCAGCATGGAGGAAACCAGCCAACATTAAGGGATCTTGAAATTACTTTTTCTACACTCTGTGAGTGGCAAATCAACATAAGAGAGAGATAGCGTATATGGCATCCATTATTCAACATTAGAGAAGACGACCAGTAATCAACAATAGTGAACATTGTGGGAGGACAGTGATCTGCGTTATAAGCAGTCCATACTTGTGTTCTTTGGCTACCATATATCCATGAAGTTGATGTAAGAATCTAATAGACATGATTGGTTTCATAACAGTGAGTTTATGATTCATGAAGACAATTTGAAAGGTGCAGAAATATAATCAGAACTCAATTCTAGGGTTCATTGGAAGATTAGCAAGATCTGAATTTGATAATTAGAATAAGCATTTGGTCATACTAGCTTAATTGACAAATGAAATATGTTATATTAAATGTTTGGGAAATCAAAAAATATCATCTACCAGGTAGGGGACATTACAAGTTGTATCAGAGCTAACATCCTGCCATCCTGTGAAAAAATTTAATGCAAGCTTACTCAAGGAGGTATCCCTCACGAAACAACAGCAGCAATATGGAAATGAGCAATGAATTGAAGGCTTTTATGGAAATAACCACAAAGGCTATGATGGAACAAACCAAAGCTACCCAAGCACTTCAACAAACATTACGAAGCATGGATCAAGAGAAAAAGGGATCTGATTGGGACAACAATGAATGAATAATTCTGAGTTGGAATGAGTAACAACATATAGATATTCTTTCGAGTTTTAAATATACATTTTCTGAATATAAGAGAAATATATTTCTGATTACAGGCAGAAATAAGGAAGGACATCTGAATTTAAAGAGGAAGAGAATAAAAAATAAAAGAATATATATGTCTATAGATATATCCAAATCTGCATAAACAAGGGAAAGGTATAGACAAAAGTATAAATCAGTCATCCTCATACATAGCAGTAGATTGGAATCATCAATCAAGCAAGTCATATAAACAATTGTGCCACAGCAAGAGGATACATTGTCATCCCTAAGCTAAACTATATATATTGATAAAGAGATGATAGGTAGGAAGAATGCCCTCCATCATGCTCTCATCAAGTTATATTAAAGAGATGATAGGTAGGAAGAATGCCCTCCATCATGCTCTCATCAAGTCATGCTAAAGGGATGATAAGTAGGAAGAATGCCCTCCATCATGCTCTCATCAAGTCATGCTAAAGGGATGATAAGTAGGAAGAATGCCCTCCATCATGCTCTTATCTAATTATGTTAAAGGGATGATAGGTAGAAAGAATGTCCTCCATCATACCCTCATTAAGACATGATAGGTAAGAAGAATGCCCTCCATCATACCCTCATCAAGACATGATAGGTAGGAAGTGTCCCCTCCATCATGCTCTTGTCAAGATGTGATAGGTAAGAAGTGTGCCCTCCATCACACTCTTGAGCCTTAATGTTAAAGAGATGATAGGTAGGAAGAATGCCCTCCATCATGCTCTCATCAAGTTATATTAAAGGGATGATAGGTAGGAAGAATGTCCTCCATCATACCCTCATCAAGACATGATAGATAGGTAGAATGCCCTCCATCATGCTCTTGTCAAGGTGTAATAGGTAGGAAGTGTGCCCTCCATCACACTCTTGAACCTTGAAGGTGGACATAAGAGGTGATAGGTAGGAAGTGTTCCCTCCATCACGCTCTAACTTGCAAATATTTCTATGGATTCTATCAAAGGATCGACTTAAGGTATGGATAACTATATGTTGAAATTAAATGTTATTTATGTTATATCAATAATTATGCTATGATGTATTGATTTCATTGCTAATTTATTGATCTCTAATATTACTAATGTCCCTTTCAAGAGTTATTTCTTGTGTGCAAGTGAAGAAATCAGTATATCCTACAAGGGGACATTAGGGGAGTATAGAAAATAAAAAGTAATTTCACTAATCGCAAGACCCATGAACCAAATTCATTTCTTCCAAGAATCTCTTTTGAAATTCTTCTCTTGATTTAAGTACCATAAAACCGATACTAAGTTATATTATGGGCCCATAACCCACAAATTCCTAGGATCATTCTTCATAATCATCTATAACACTTATATTTCATCAATCACATCGCTATTCAAATAAAAGCTTACCAAATCTTTGATCATAAAATTTCTCTCCATGACATCATATAATCAATTACTCCTCAAAAATACGACTCTTCTCAATTTTGAGTACAAGATCAAATCTTGTAATTAAAGATCAAGATGTCTTCATCATTCAGTGGAATCTTGGAATCTCAATACTTTAGCATTGAAATATTTTCATTGTCTAAAACTACATCTTCATCTATGATACTTGCATCACATCGTTATTCAAACATCAAACAAATACTTACCTATACCTTTCAAGTACTCTCTTCTCTTTTCATTAAGTCACAATCACTTACTCCTCATTAAAGCATGTTCATAATAATACTCATTATGGATCAAAACACAACTCCGTCTTAACACATCGGAAGGGAGACATTAAAAGTGCAAGGTATTGAAAGAACTTGTTGTGATTGCTTGAAGACAAGCAATTTTGAGTGGTGAGGGCTGTCATGTCCCCATATTTACCCGTGAATCAATTATGTATTCAAATTGAAGATATGAATATTGTAATCGATTTAAGTAATATAGATTTAATATAGTACATTAAATATTATTATATGAATATAAAAAATATAATTAATTATCATAAATTAATAAATATAAATTAAACTTTAAAATGTAGACATCAAATATTATATGGCCGTCATATTCCTTACCGGCCCTTGTAAGCAACGGCAAGCCACAAGTGATCGACCCCTAAACAAAGAAGATATCGGGCCATTAAGGATTCACTAACGGTTAAGCATAAGGAATGGTAGTGACTAAAGTCTTCATACGATTTGGATATGAAAAGCCATGACCAGCATGGGAAGGGGCAACGATCCCCATAGAATCATGACCCTTCTAAAAAGGCAAGAGATACATTTAAGAACAGGCAGAAACGAAGGTAGGAGAAAAAGCATCGCAGCAAATAATCATATCTGCTCAATCTAATGTCATCAACCCATCATATCATCAATGAACCATCAATGGAATAATCCCATGGAATATATTTCATCCTGAACATCATCTCATCTCATCCATCAAACAAATCATCTTATAACCAGTGATCTATTTTGGACTGCAACGCATAGCCGGAACCATCAATAAAGGCCGATCTGTATTCCCTGGACGTTATAATGGCAGCGATCAACAATTGAAGGCAAGCGCTTACATTTGTATAGGAGCAATCAGTAATAGAGGGTGTATAAGCAGCATTGGAGGATTTTGTCATTTCATTGATCATCATAGGAGGTGATTCGATCAACTTGGAGGAAATCGGCCAGCATTAAAGGATCTTGAAATTACTTTTTCTACATTCTATGAGTGGCAAATCAGCATAAGAGAGAGAGAGAGAGAGAGAGTGTATATGGCATCCATTGTTCAACATTAGAGAAGGCGACCAGCAATCAACAACAGCGAACATTGTGGGAGGACAATGCTCTGTGTTATAAGCAGTCCATACTTGTGTTCTTTGGCTGCCATATATCCATGAAGTTGATGTAAGAATCTAATAGACAGGATTGGTTTCATAACAGTGAGTTTATGATTTATGAAGACAATTTGAAAGGTGCAGAAATATAATCATAACTCAGTTCTAGGGTTCATTGGAAGATTAGCAAAATCTGAATTTGATAATTAGAATAAGCATTTGGTCATACTAGCTTAATTGACAAATGAAATATGTCATATTAAGTGTTTGAGAAATCGAAAAATATCGTACACCTAGAAATAGGGGTCAAACTTATGGCAATGAATGGAGCTAAGCCCACATCTATGTGTTGTCGTAAGGGCACTTGGAAGTAGGGGACTAGTGCAGCTATATATTAAGGCCCCAAGCCTAACCTTGTGTTCTCTAAGAGCTTTCCTTGGTGTTAAACCTAGCATTCTTAGCCCGGTAGGTTTGAATGAGTGGTAAGGCAAAGCAATTACCACAATGAAGATCCTTTATTGTAAGGAAAACCAATTATGACAATAAAGACACAGGTCCAAATCCCACCTAGAAACCAATGTGCCAAGCTTTTGTGCTTGTGATAAAGCAAGCCAAATGAGTGCATGATACACACCTAGAAATGGGTTCCCTGTCTAAGTCCCCCAAAACAAAACTTGAGCCTGTTAGTCTCCAAGTACCATTGACAAACAAAAATAGAGGTAGAAAATAGAAATTCTTAAGTAAACAATACAACAAACAAGACATAGAACATTGCATATTTCTCCAAATAAGTGTTTCTCACAAGAAAGTAGCAAAATACATAATATTTACATGTTTGTCATCTGTCTCTTCGAGATAATTAACTTGAAGAATGGCATGAAACAGCCTCAAAAGATCAATGAAACTCCATCTATTATATCTCAATATCCCCAAAAACTATTAGTATGCAGTTACATATATAAACATTACAAAATTCACTTAACAATTGGCTTATTTAGAAGTCCAATCCTTATCCAACCATATAATGGAAGACTCAAAAACTAATGTTGAATTGAATGTCTATCATGACCAGCCAAATGCTAAGATTCCAGTTTCATTCTCTTTCCCAAATCCTCTGCCTCAACATCTATGGATTCGATGCCTCTCTTTTCTGTGGTTCCATTGCTTATCAGGGCCATTTGCTCCGAAGCCATACACTCATGTCTCACAAGACTTGTGACTATGGCATATTCAGTATATGTTCCTTTGGAATTTAATATTTGTTTCCTCTCTATAGGAGAAATGTGTCCACATGTTGCATCCTCTAGTGCTCTATTCCTTAGACTCTCAATTACATTGCCTCTTCCATGTTCAAAATATTCGATGGAATCCTGCAAAAAATAAAATTTGTTTGATTATGAGCAACCAGATTAACGAAACCAAAAGTTCTGTGAAATTATCCTGGTAAGATTTCACAACTTACTAACATGCTTTAGAGGCAAATTTTACATTATAAGTAGCAGTATCAAGTTCTCAGAAAACAATTAATCTAGAAAGAATTCAAGTCTATCCAGATTATCATGTTCAATCCCAAATAGGGCACTTCAGTTAGACATCTAAGAGTCTACATACAATCATGAATTATTTCAATCAACACGAAGATTTAAGGTTACATCTAATCTTCCTTTTGTTAATGAGCCTTTGACTATAATAAGAATATCTGAAATATGCTTAGAATAAACAGTAAGCGTTTCCCCAGAATATGTTGCATGTATATGCAAATTTAGTGCTAGACAATGAGAGCCCTTAGAAGGTAACATATTAGTAGTTGAGCACCTAAAAGGAGGAAACAATAATACAATCAGTTTCTAATCCAAAATAAAATATGATAGATGGGCAACCATAAACTTAGTTGTCAACTGCTTTTTGCCAAAGCTTTTGAAACCAAAAAAAGAATATGCTAAGTTATAATGCCACAATATAACAAGAATATCAATATGTATTTTGCACCTGAAAATCAATGGGGTAATCCAGTTGAACTGATGAACAGTCACACCCATTGCCAAAATTAAGCTTCAAGAAAATTCTGAATGGTTTTGATCTCAAAGTCTCCCTGTGAAAGCAAAGGTTAATTCCTAAAAAAGATTTTGAAGTTTACCACTTTTAAGAATTCAAAATATTTTTATCATTACCTCTGTAGTTTAAAGGGCTGATCTGTCAAGAAAGCAGTCTTTAGATGAGGCCTATCGGGAAAGCTTGCCTGCCACCATTATCATTCCAAACAACCAATATCTAATAGCAATTCACTCACAAGATTTGAAATTATAAAGATCGATTAAACAAATTGGGAGTACAACCAAGAAGTTGAAGTGTACAAGAAAATTAAATTTCATTTAACTCAACCAATGGTAAAAAAAATTAGACAAATAGACAAGAATAGCATGGGATCTATATCTTATAAAGGGGAATACTAATCTTCGTTTCTATTCAAGTAAATAAGTAATGTCACTTCCATTAGCAATTAAATAAGGAAACCACATTTTGTAGAGCCATGCCAAAGCAGATCCAAAGCATGTCTTACCTCCACAGATTCGATAAAAGGCAAGGCTGCATTATTTCCATGTACACTTGAGATCCTCAACTTCCACTTTGCATACCTTTTCTCTGCAAGAATACTACTCATTATTTAGTGCTGAAAGAATTTTATTCCTTAGGCAATGTCAGTTACTATTTGACTAAATTACTTTGTAAACCAAAAAGATACACTAGGCTGGAGAAATTTGAGGTCAATTGTAGCTTGACTACTTTATGAACAGAGACTAACTCTACCCCTAAACAGAATCCATATATGTTTAGTTCTGAAACTTTACAAGATACAGGAACTAATTCTACTTGTAAAAATAAAAGGTCATTCTTGCATGCCTTCACTGAGATGAAACTTGAAGAAATTTAGGTGTATCTACAAAGATTGTTACGGGAATCTTTGATGTGTCTGTGTACAAAAATCGTTGTTTACACTAATTTGGTATGTGACACATCCTATCTTCTCTGATCCTCTGGTCAAATATGTCTAATACCAAAGGAAATGCTCATATAAATTATGTTTAGCTGTGTTTGAATTGATACTTTGTAATTATTCAAAACCTTACAAATAGGATATATCAATGCCACCAAATATCTCAAGAAACTTATCCCAAAGGAATACTATATGTTAGGAATCCGATTGTACTGTCTCAATCATGCTCAAGATTGCACACAAGTTCAAATATATGGAAAACATGCCTCAAGAACACCTAATGGCAGCCAATAAGAGGGGAACAAGTCAAGACAAACTTGCCAAAAGAGAGCCAGTAGGCCCTCCCTTTGGCCATGGTCGTAATATATCTAGGAGGAAAATAGGTAAAATATTGCATATTCAAGGAGGAATAACTAATAAATTGATACATGAATAAGGTTATAAATAGGATACAAGAGAGATTTAGCTTAAGGATATGTTCCTAAAGTGTGACTATTGATAAGTAATAATACCAATTAGGTTTAAACATGTCCTCCCTTGTCAAAAATGTTGCAATATACCCATGAGGAAATTCAAGAAGGAAAAACAAATAATAAGTCAATAGGTGAATATATAGAAAAAAGTGAATAAAGTTATAAAAAAAATACAAGAGAGATGTAGCCTAAGGATGTGTTCTAAAGTGTGGCCATTGATAACTAACAATATCAATTAGGTTTATAGCATGCCCTCCCTTGTCAAAAAGGTTCCATACTGAAGCTCATGCAGAAAATAAGCTGTAAAGTTTCGTTAATCTTTTAGAATAACCACACATCAAATCAGGATTGATGAATCTTGATTGACGTTAAAATTTTAATAAATTGAAAATGAAATGTTGTTGCCATGAGCGTCCTTGACTTGAAACATGTATATTTCTTGTAATGTAGATAGAATTTGATTTTATGTTATTTAATTGGCATTGATTAGCATCCTTATTCTTTTATGTTTTTTGATAAGTGAGGGAATCTATTGGGTCCCTCACCCAGAAAAAAGAATCTGAATTACATCTAGCAATATTAAGGAGTTGCAACCTGAAAATTTAAAAACTCAACCTTCCATAGATGCCCAAAGAAGCCTACCAATCTAGTATCTAAGAAAACAACCAAAACAAAAGTCATGGAGACCTCAAATGTCATCCCTTAAAGAGACTCTACAAAACGTCATGAGAGTGGCTAAACAAATCTAGTACGCCTTGAAACCAACTTCCTCTCCTTAAGAGAAAGCCAAGCTCCATAGTCCACTAAGAGCCTTCACCAACTGAATTTGAGGCTTCTAATTGCAGTTTCTCTACTTCTGATTTCCTCCCTCTATGCTTTGTAGTAGACCTGCAATTAGCTTTTTTCTTCATACTTAATGTCCGAGAGATAGATAGAATATCAATAGAAGCTAACTAATCTTCGTCTTTTGGACTTCTTTCAAATCCAACATTTCCCTACAAGCCTGCACCTCCTCACCATCAACCTCCTCAAATAGCTCACCTTCTACATCCAAAGGAATCAATTCCTCAACCTGAGCCAAGCCCCCAATCTTAAATCAATTCCTATCAAACCGCCAAACCTCTTCCTCGCTATAGACTGGAGAAGAGATAAGATGCTTAGCAAAAAAAAATGCCTATGGTTTCTCCAAACAAAATCTGCATCCCAACTACTAGATGTTTGAATCCATTTCTACAAATGGACACAACAACCCAAAGGATTCTTAGAGACATTCCGCTAATTTGTGCTCTGATTGGTTGTTACGAAAGCAGCCCCTTGAAATTGACAAATTAAGTCTAGGATCCCTAAGAGGACATGATCTTAATGGAGTGAAAGATAGGCTTAGAGATATCCATCATGACACAAACCCTCACAAATCAATTATGGAAATCATCCCACTCCTTATCAATTCTGAAAAAATTGCCCACCTTTTCTACCAATTGCTAAATCAAAACAGGAGCTCTCATCACCAACGAGAGTTTACACGAGCAAACCCACATTGGAACCTTTGTAATAGGAGCCACTGCTGGATCTAAAAAAGACATCCAAGGGCACAAAAAAACACCAATCCTTTCGAAGAACTAAGGGCCATTGTTCCACACAAAATCACGGTCCTCAACAATCTGAAATTGATGAGGTAACCCTTCTCCAACAAAGAAAGAGAGGGGTCCATGATATTGCTCCAAACAAATCACATCCTCTAAGTTAACTCCTCAAAAGTCGGTCTCTTCCCCAAACATCTACATGTCAAGGATCTGCTGCTAATATCCCCTTTGATTGATTTTAAACAATCATCTGCAAAGAATAGCTTCTACAATTTATCAGCCAAACTCGGCCGAACATCCCCCAAAGATAAAGCAGTTGAACCAAGTCTCCCTAAACCTTCACTACCATAGCAAACAGGCTCCTTGGTCGCAAGTTTGAAGAACGTTGTTTTGTTGAACTCCCCTCCATTCACTTTCCCCAATTTAACCCCATCAAGGTCAAAAGTTGAATGGAATTGCTAAATAATCAGCACTCTCATAACCAAAAGGGGAGAAAGAAGGATGTTGTTCTAAATGATCTATTGCTTATAAAACTCCCCATATCTATGGAAAGGATTTAGGGCATTTTTGCAATGCTAATAAACTTTTTAACCTGCCAGACCCTCATTTAATTGTGTTTGCTCCATGACAACAAAGGCAAGGGGTTTGGAAGAATTCCAAAAGCCCCACTCAAAGGGAGGTTTAGCTTCTTGCAAACAGCTGAAACTATCAACCCTACCTCTCGAAAGCTTCCACTTTTTTCCTAATGCTAGTGTGTAATGTGCCGCTCCTGTTGGTTCTTTTTATGATCTTTTTTGTGTTATTTTAATTTTATTTTGTGTTCCTTCAGACTAGAGAGAAGATGCAGATGGGGTTTCAGTTTTCTCGAGATGTGTGTTGCTGGAAGTGGAACAATACAATAGATAGCATATATTGAAAACCTAGAAAAAGTACAATGAATATGAACAAACTAACAACAACCCAGATCATCAAATCATCAAATATTAATTATCATTACATACCCATGTCAAGATTTGCACTTTGATATTTATGTTGTAGCTGGACCAGCAACTGGGTAGCATAGAACTCACTCCAATCTCCAATTTATTGAAAGTATTTGGCATACAAAGGAATACAATGCCCCAAGAAACCCTAGATGCCACCCAAAGAAGATTACAATAGTTGTTCACAATAGATATTGAGTTCCTATGACCCCATGAACTCCCAGGCAAGATGTACAGCCTGGCTATAGCTAAAATTAGTCACCAAGCAGCAGCTCACTCTCCACAAAGACCTCCGATATCACTGATTTTTATTGCAGAACCAAGGTGACCATGTTGGAGGAATATTCAGGCAAAGAACCCACACCAAACTGCTCCAAAAGAAGGTATGGCTGGTTCATGGTAGTACGGCCTGCAAGGAATAAGGTACGACTGCCATAGACTCTTCTCAGCTGCTAGCAACTATTCCAACCCCTTTGATACCTATTGGTCACTCTAAATCTGCTGATGATATATCAATGAACTCTCAATCCCTCGACATTTCGAACTCCATTGAAAGCCCATATGCAAACAGTGTATTTGCCATTCAAGCACCTTTGGACGATCTTTCACACCTGTAGAATGTTGTTACTAGAGGGAGTTTTCGTTCCCAATAGCCTCTGGTTCGAATTCTTCAAACCTTCACACCAAAAGCCTAATAGAGCCAAAATAACAAGCAATATCCAAATCTCATGCATATCAAATGACTTTGTTTTTTCCTCTTTTATTCCCTTCCCATGAGGGCGTTGGCTTTTTGGGGGGAACTTCATGTTTTTAAATTACTTTTTATCCCCCTAGGGATGGGCGTCCATGTCCTCCTAGTGACTTTTTTTAATATTTCTTTTCATAAAGCCACTTTACCATTAATCTTTATAAAGTCCTAGTTAAATAAACATAATTAGACTTCGGACTTCAAAATAACCATCAAGATGATATCGGAATTCAATGATCTTTAGCTCTCCGAAAAGGTCTCGACGAGACAAATATAATCCCCCTTTGAAAATTCCGAAATGACGCCAACCCCGAAATTACTATAAATAGCAAGTATGGCCACATACGAGCCAAGTCACCACAAGACACTGCCAACCGGATCCAAACCAAATCTACACCTCTGAATTACACATCCAAGGCCAAATCACCATGGTTCCCTAACCAAATTGTCAATCTATGGGAACCCAATGATAGACTAACACTGTAGCTAGAAAGGGGACATTACATAGTGCTCCCTTGTTTAATGAGCATCCTTCGAATAGTCCATTGTATCAACCCGCCTCTACTTCATCTATATCCACTACAGCCTCACTTGCCTTGTCACCACATGCAATCACCATCCAAGGGAAACCCTAATTTTTATTAGCATCCTTATTCTTAACATAATCAATATTTGTTGCAATTTGGTAGCATGGACATTTTCTATTTCTTCAACATAAGTTGAATTTTTACATTTGATAAAAGTTATTCTATTGAATTTATTCATTCATATTGAAACTTTTTCTGCTAATAACATCTTATCATCTTGTTCTTTCAAGTTGTGCTTTAACAACATAATTTCACATTTTAACCTCCTTTCTTTGAACCATCTATCTAAGAATATTTTTTCAAGTCTATATGAAGTTATATTGTTTCTAATTTTCTTGTCACCTAGAGCTACAGGGTTAAATAACTAGTAAAGATCATCAATTTATCTCCATTAGATGTTGTCCACATGATCTCAATGGTGTGAGACAATCTAGAAAGATTGGAAGCGGTCCCATCCAAGCACACACCAAATCTCACATGGACTTCATCATCAACATTGTTAAGGTGTTCCTATAGACCAAACCTCTAAGGTCTATTTGTAACATGCAATACCATTGAGTGTTGAAAGCTCTGTGGCCTTTGTCCTAGAAATGGTTAAGGCCAAATTCAATTATTATATCTGACATCATTCAACTCAGTCACCAAAAGGTGAAGAGTCAAAAGGAGAATCCCAAACATTTCAACTTCCATAATAATTCTTTAGCTATCACAGCTTTGTAACACTATTTACATATTTGTATCATCAAATTTCATAACCATAATCATAGCATAGACAGCCCATAGAGACATCTCTCAAGAGTATGCCATGTACATAATGCACAGATTAATATAGAGTTTTGTTCCAGTTCTATCATCTTCTTGCAAGTCATTCTCTAATTGATATCCAACTTCTCTGATTTATTGTCAGCATTGCTTCCACATTTCTAACACATCTAAATCCATATAGTTTCGGATGTTGTAGCCCAAATACTCCTTAGGATCTAGACCAAAGGGGTTTGAAAAATCAGTAAATCAGCAAGGTGCACATCCAAAGCAAAGGGAAAAGCAATGGTAACGGTAAGAAGACTGTCACTTCTATTTGCAAATATGCTAAGAAACATTGTAGCCATTGTGACAGAGACACAAATTTCAATTCAAATTGCTAGAAATTGCATCTCAACAATTATGAGAAAGGTTACTCCGAGAAAGCTATGACATTCATGTTAGAGGGCAGAGAAATTGGAAGTGGTTTTTGATGTAGATGAGAAATTTTCTTGCACTTCATTGAAGGAGGTTTGTTTGTGTACCATATGTCGAGGAAAGAATGAATTGACCAAGGTCTTTCACATCAAAATTCAAATTAAAAGGATAAAGGTAGATGCACCTTTTTATTCTTGCTCTAGAGCGAGTCCTCACTTCCCAAGAGTTGGTGAAGCTTGGATTTGAGGCATGTGCTCATCTCCATCCATATTCGTTGGTGTAGGTGAAACAAGGAGTAAGGATATGTGTCATCAAATTGCTGGTATAAAAAATTGGCACTTCGTCAATTTGCAACAGTTTTGGGAAATTGGGGCAATGTTCCTCCTTTTTTCGAAGGGGAGGCTCCCTTTATTGAAAACTAAAACCCTACAATAGATATTTACAATATTTACAAAGAGTTTACGAGTTGTTTGCATTCAAAGGATTGGGGTCTTTAACTTGGAAAGGATAATGAAAAAAGTTTAAAAAGAAAACAATGTGCATCAAGTTGAATAAATGTAGAGTTCAACCTAATTACACATCATTAAATAAATGTTCTTTACAACAGTTAAACACTTCCACAAATTTTATAAGAAAAAATAGGAAGAATAGGATTCACACCAAACTTAAGAATGATATAAACTCCAAGAACAAACCAAAGACACAAAGTTTAGCCACTTGATTCTTATTTTTTCTTCCATAACTTAAAGCACAGTCTCTATTGTCTCTTCTCTGTACAATGCTTGTGAAAAATGCCAAACAGTCCCTAACAATGCTCAAATTGCCCAAAATATAAACAAAATAACTAACTTAAATTTAGTTAGGGTTGAGATTACATATATTAAATTAAAAGGCACTTTTAATTTTAAAATGACTTAAAATGTTTTATTTAATAAACAAACTTTTTCAAAAAGTGACTTAAGAATTTTAACATTAAAGTGCATCTTAAATTTGACTTGCTATACTTGAGCTTTTCCCATGTCTTTTGAAATGGATGTCCTATTAGATTCATTATCAATGATCTCAATTGCCTCCTCTAAACCTCTTGACCCTTTGGTGGTATCTCTTCAATTTTGAGACTAGTTTTATGGCTTCTTGATCAAGCCCGTCTGACTATTTCCAGCATGTCGTGCAGGCTATATGTGTGTCAGTATCTTTTGAAGGCACTTTGTGATACTTGACAAGCTTTTTTTCAAAATCACTAAACAAATTCTATACCTTGATGAATTTGGTGATTGAAGATACATCAAAACCCAATGTCTTGGATGACTCCTTTATGAGTTTTGCCAATTCCTCCTTTACGTTATCAGTGAAGTTAATGGTGCTTTGATCACTACAATAATCACAGGGAATTTTCTCAATAAACTCCTAAATGTTTGTCATCATATCAATACTAAATTCCGTAGCCACCTTGAATTTTTCTTTGTCATAATTGAGTATCTGCATACTCCATTTGGCAGTTTCTTGCCATTCAACTTGAATACCTGACTCCCCTTTGCCGAAAATACCTTCTAAAACCGGTATTGAGAAATCTATTTTTACCATGAACTCAAAGTGAGGCAAGTTCTACTCCAACAAGATAATCTCTTCGTCAAATTTGGCCTTTAATTGATTTAAAGATTCAAGTTCTGCCTGAAATCTATTGTGAACCTGAATTGCTTCATCAATCAACTAAGATCCATGTATCAACAAATTTTCAGTCTATGCCTTGGTTGTCTTTCCCATGCAACCAGTCTATCCAGCAATGCATGAAGAGTCTTTATCTATAACAGTGAGCACGGAAGGAACTGGAATGGAGGATGACTCAACTAGCCCAATCAGATATTCAACATACATCATGAATCGGTCAACTCTCTTCTTTAGTTGTGCTTTAGTCTCCCGACCTTTGTCCATCCTATTCTCATCCTTTCTTTATCTTCCCCATTCGTGGGTTTTCCCAATTCTACTCAAGACATTTGGTAATTTGCAACACCCATATCCTCTTTATCATTAGCTCCTATTGGAGTAGCCACTCCAGCAAATCTGACCCCTTGTGAATCTGTGGAGATGGAAGAGACTACCTTTGCTTTCTTGGGTTGCGATGGAGCAAGGAGGGATACCATGGCTTGAACCTCAGCCACTACTAGCTTGGTTACTCGTTTCCTCTTTTCAACAATTTTATTTAACCATGAAGGCACTTCAGACAAGGATGAACCATCCTAGGAAACTGTTTCAGCTTGAACCTAAACTGGTGGAGTGGAGGCTGACTAAGAAATCTAATGATGAGGAGGATCTGAAAGGTAACAGAAGATGAAAGCAGTGGGGAAGGATCCAAAATTGGTGGAATGGATCTTGAAGGAGATAGAGGATTGACAACAGGTGCTGATGGAGGGGGAAGGGGAGAGGAAGGACTCTAAATCGCATGGACAAGAACTAAAACATCTTCAGCTTCTTTAGATTTTCCCCTCACTTTGAAAGTAAACCTAATTGACTTCCTTGAAGTGAGCTTATCTTTACTCTCAGAAGGTTTAGAGAGCTAAATACTATCATCAATTTTAGAAACATCATGGGTCTAAGGAGATTTTCCTGGTGAGGACCCGAGAATGAATGGCACTTGTGTTCTTACCTTTGGTTCCCTATATGACATTTCCTTCTTGGAAGGTTGTCCTTTGGCAGAGGTGCATTTTTTGATTCTTATGTCTGTCCATAACAAACTTTGAACTACAACCTCCTTAGTCCTCTCTTCCAAGGAAGTAACCTCTAGTGATGACCAATTCATCTTAGGAATAGACTTCAAGAAGATTTGCTCCTCATTGCAGATTGGATAAATTAGGTCTTCACAATTATTGGTTACTTCTTTAGGTACCTTTTTCAAACCAAATGTTTGTATCTAAGCAGATGACATCCCCAAGTAGTCTCTGCAATGCACAACATGCTCATTGTTGCAATCAGCCCAATAGTCTTCGAGAGTTGGAGTGTGTTTGTTTGGAGCAATGTCGTGGACCCCTCTCTTTCTTTGTTGAAAAAACAAGCCTCCTCTCAAAAGAATGAATAATCATTCTTGTCATCTCAATATCTACATGTTTTGCATTGGCCATAGTTGAATAGGTGTATTCACCAATTGAAATACGGAAATGTATTCCCATCTTGTGTTTGCTTAACAAAATCTTCTTAACTTTAGACCATTGCTTACAAAGCTCCATCCCAACCCATTTGTCACTTACATATTTAGGGAGCTTGCATGGGGCTCCACTAAATCCACATACCCAAATGTAAGTGAAGGTCGACAATTGTGCAATCATTGTCGTGGCTTCAACCAAGAGGTGCTTGTTGAGATCATTTTCCAACATTTTAACTTTATCGAAGAGAAAGGCATCATTGACACAATTGAAGTGCTTCATGATTGGCAGGCACCCGTGACCAACTCTTTCCAACCCAAGGAATATTCTCATCTTGGCAAGGGCATAAACTCGATAAGAATTCATGTAGAAATGTTTCGATTGCCTTACCTCACAGCTGATTGTTGATGTGGCTGCTAATCAAAGTTCCTCAATCAATATGTTGCTCATTTATAATGATGATGAGGATGAACTAATACATCCATGTTTGGAATTCCCAAGCTGTTGGGTTGCCCAATACTCTATTCAATAAAATGGCCATGTCACTGACCTCTTCCACAAACTCACTTCTTATAAGGATCTTTAGCAATCTTTTTGCACTAGCCCTCTTTGCTTTCAGCCAATGTTTGTTGACAACCCTTGAACATTTATCTACAGAATCCTCCCAATGTTGTCTTGCATTCTCCACAATTATTTCTACATATTCTTCATAGTCCAGGATCTCCAGCATGTCATCAAATATACTCTAGCATCAATTGAAGCATTGTCTCACTTGTGGAGTTTAATATTTGCCTCTTTTCTAAGTGATAGTGTTGTGCACATGCCATAACCAACTTTGGACATTTTGTCATGTCCCCATTTCCGAATTAAGTTAATGGGATGAAACCTTAGCCTATTAATTATTTCTCGTAGGCTAAAGGTGTTGAGTGGGAAATAATTTTAATATTAATATTTTAAGTTTATCCTTAAATTATACTTGAAGTATTAAAAAGGATAAATTGAGTATTATTATTGTTTTTATTTAAAGGTCATATTAAAGAGATATTAAAAGATCTTTGATAAGATATTAAAGTTGATGAAAGTGGAAACTATGGAGAGAAAAGGAAAAGCAAGAAAAAGATCTATAAAGGAAGGAAATTTCTCAAACTTATCTATGTTATTTTACAATTAAAAAAAAAACTTCGCAGAAAGGACGAAAACCCTCATGGTTTTCAGAGAATTGGAGGATGAAATCCCTTTGATTCGATTTCGATGATTTCATCCAGAAATCATATTGTGCTGAGATTGAAGAATTTTCCAGATTCAGTTTGCTAGTGTGCTTATAGGTTATTTCAGTTTGTGTGATTTATATATTTAAAAAAAAAAGAATACAAAAATATCAGCGTGAATTATCAGATTTAATTCAATGATTATTTGTGAGGCCATTGAGCTGTCCGTACCAATTTTATGTAGCCATACATTAAGGGTGATTGATTTTTAATTAAGTTGAAGCTAGCCGCCCCATATTTAGCTGCCCTATCAAGTGTTTACGGAGGTGCCTACATTCTTAAAGTTATTCACTACCTTGTGTAGAAATAAAAGGGGCCATACAGATTTCTATATGCTGGCCATACATGTATGGAATGTGTCATACCATTTCAAAGGCTAATTTGGTGATTCAGCAATAAAAATCAGATTCAGGTTCTTTAATCTTTGTTCTGAATTTTATAATACTATATTCAGCTGTACTTCTTATGTATGATTTATTGAATATCAGAGTTGCAGGATACGCCAACACCCCCTCCACAGGCACGCGTACTCGAGTACCTGGTAGTGGTAAAGGTTCGGGTATGGCGCTGTGCGGATATGGCTCATCTACTATACCCGCCTATGCCCTAAAAGTTCTTGTTTTTTAAGCCGCGCCAAAAACATATGCAGTCGGCTTGGGTTAAAAAACGAGTAAATCAAACATGGATTACCTAGAAACAAGCAAAAATCGTTTTGCTTTTGTATAAATGATCCAAGCTTCGAGTTAAATATAGCAAGCTACCGACACAATAATCTCCAAGGGTTTTTTTTAGGACTGTTCTTTTAGACTGCTCGCGAGTCACGAATCAGCACCATTTTCAAGTATCAACAGAAGTGAGAACGGGTATAGGTATGTATTTTAGTTTAAAAACCCTAGATTTAAAATAAAGTTTTAACTTTATAGTTAAAACTTATATTTATTAAATTTAAAATGTTTAATTTTATATTTATATTTATATTTAATTTTATATTTATATTTAATTTTATAAATATAAAACTTATCTATTAATTTATTTCAATTAAAAAAATATATAAATTTTATAAATATAAATATAAAACTTATCTATTAATTTATTTCAATTAAAAAAATATGTAAAAATATTTTTAAAATATATAAAATGTTTAACTTCATATTTATAATTTTATATTAAAAAATTTATATTTATATTTATAATTTTATATCAAAAAAATAATATTTATATTTGTATTTTAATTATATAAATTTAGATTAAAAATATTTTTAAAATATACATAAATATTTTAAAAATATATATAAATACTTAATTATTTAATTATTTAAATATAAAACTTTTTTATTAATTTATTTCAATTAAAAATATATGTATGTGTTTTTTTATGAATGTCGTATCGAGCCGTATCCATATTACGGGCCATATCGGTGTCCATGCAACTTTGTTGAATATTAAATTAAAGGATTTCAATTATACCCTTCAATCACAATTTCCAAAAATTTCAATAGTTGCTATTTCAATTTGACATCTGAATTTATTTACTTAAATATTGCAAAAGAATAATTTTTTTAAAAGAATTGCATATTTTATTGAAAAATCAAAATATCAGAAAAATTAGTAAAAGGGATATTATAGTGGTATCAAAGCTATCATCTTGCCATCCTAAGGGTTTGAAAACTCAGATTAATGCAGCTAGGTGATGAAATTACATAGCTCATCGGAGAAATTTACAAGATCAAGACACAAGAGTAGATATCAAAGAATTAGAAATGAGTGACAGAAGAGAAAGAGCTGAAAGGAACTCAACAAATGAGGAAAAAGCAGAGATTCAATATAATGCAATTATTAACACGAGCCAAGGACAGCAATAGATGACCAATCTTATGGCACAAATGTTACAAACAATGTGAAATTTAACTATTCTTCGGCAAGAAGCGAACATTCGTCGGCAAGAAGCAAATATTCCTCGGCAAGAAACAAATTTGGCAAGTGAAGGAAGTGCAACGGTAAATAATAGAACCATCAGAATCGCAATTGGTTCTACTCCTAGGCCTACTCAGCCTACATTCCTAATGAGGGAAGAACAACCAAAGAAAGAAGAACCAGTACAAGGAGGAAACAATTTTGCAGCATACTTTCAAGAGTACAAGGCTCTTGGTTCAAATTTTCATGCAGAGATGTCACTCACTAATTTTTGTAATTTGAAGATCAAAGGTGAATCAAAAATTGATAGAAGACAAAATACAAATCAGCCACACGAATTGTAGAATAGGTTGAATAAGTCAACCGTTCTGTCATTTGATGGCTCACACAAATGCACAACACGTACTTGAATCCAAAAATCGGATACTCATTTGTCACTGAATCCAATATATGAGGAAGATGTCATAAATTCACTACTCTTCATCTAGAAGTTACATCACATGAATGGTGGTACCATGAGTTGATTACCCAGAGTCACAATCTTATTGGGACATATGAAGATTTCAGCCAAAGACTCATTGACAGATTTGACAGACAAGATCTAGAAATACATTTCAGGGAACTAGCTCAGCTAAAGCAATCTAATATTGTTGACAGTTATGTGACTAAGTTCCAAAGACTATCTGTGATGGTCCCAGATATATCAGAAAGGAGACTCACCTTCCTGTTTATGGAAGGTTTATCTAAACCTCTTAGAGGTTGGGTAAAGGCTTTCGATCCACCTTCTTTATAGGAAACTATAAAAAGATCATTCACATTGGAAGCTTGAGTACCAAAAAACAAATTTATTCCAAAAGCATCACCAATAGCTCAACAAAAGAAACCATTTCAGAAAGGTATAGCTTCTCCACATAATACACCACCCAGAGGAAGGCAAGATGATGAAACAAGAAATGAACTTTGAAGAAAGAAATTATGTTTTTCTTGCAAAGAGCCTTGGGAACCTAGACACTAATGTTTAGGACAGGGACAAGTACACTACATAGAGATAATCTCTGATGATGAGATTGATGCAAAGGAGCAAGAGGTGGAAGATGAAGAAGAGGAAGCAGTGACTAAGAAGAAAGAGAAAGATGAAACTACAAGAGGCACCCTTGCCACACTTGTAGGTGTTCCCAAATACCATCCTTTCAAAATTCATTGAGTTCTGCATGGGCAAAAAATTACTATGTTAGTGGATAGTGGGGCAACCCACAATTTTATTGATGAAGGATTGGTTACCAGGAGAGGTTTGAAAACAAAAACTTTTGAGAGATTTAATGTTGTGGTAGCAGATGGTTTCACAATTCCTTGTACTTAGAAAATCCGACAAATGGATATTACAATGGGAAGTCACAAGATATGTGAGGATTTTTATGTAGTGGGTTTGGGTGAGACCGACATGGTTTTAGGAGTGCAATAGCTACACTCCTTTGGGGAATTTTCACAAAATTACCAAACCATGGAATAAAAATTTAAATCAGCTGGTAAGGATAGTACTTCATGGCATTTCTGATGGGGCTCCCAGAGTAGTTTCAGCTAAGAAGATGGAAAGGTCATTTCGAAGAAATCAAGTGGCTTGGGCAGCACATTGTTTGATAACAACTTCAGCTTTATCTACCACACAGAAGTCCTATCATGTAGATATATAGTCCATTTTGGATAAACACAACAAGGTGTTTAATGATATACCTCCAGGACTACCACCAGATAGAGGGTTTCAGCATATAGTGGAGCTGGAAACAAGTTCCAAACCTGTTATTACCACAACTTATCGTCATCCCTAGATGTATAAGAAAGAGATAGAAAAGGCAATCAAAGAGCTCTTGAATATGGGTCATATTAGACCAAGCTCTAGTGCTTTTGCGTCTTTTGTAGTCTTAGTAAAAAAAGAAAGATGGCACAATGAGGATGTGCATTGACTACAGAGCCCTCAATCAAAAGACTGTCAAAAATCACTATTCAATTCTCAGGATCGATGAATTGATAGATGAACTACATGGAGTAGTGTATTTTTCTAAGATTGATCTTAGATCGGGATACCATCAGATTAAGATGAGAGATGAGGATGTGCATAAGACATCTTTCAAATGTCATTATGGGCATTATGAATATTTAGTCATGCCCTTTGGTTTAACAAATGCCCTAGCGACATTCCAATCTTGCATGATTAAGGTATTCCTTACACAATTGAGAAAATGCATCTTGGTCTTCTTTCATGATATTTTGGTGTACAGTAAAACATGGGAGGACCATTTGAAGCATCTAGATATGGTTCTTAGCATTTTAGAATAGCAGTCATTTTATGCCAAAGAATCCAAATGTGAATTTGGAACGACTGAAATGTGAATGTGAATTGGGACATATTATTAGTGACAAAGATGTCCAAGTAAACCAACAAAAAATAAAGCAATCATACATTGGCCACCCCCTAAAACTTTGACTCGGTTAAGAGGATTCTTCAGACTCTGCAATTATTACAAGAGATTTGTCAAAGGTTTCTCACAGCTTTCTCTTGGTCAAAATCAGCACAAAGAGCTTTTTATAAGTTCAAGGCGGTCATGAGTTCATGTCCAGTGTTAGCTATTCCAGACTTTTCAATTCCCTTTGTTCTTGAATGTGATGCTTCAAGTGAGGGAATTGGGGTAGTGTTAATGCAAAAGGGACATCACATTGCTTATGAGAGTTGAAAACTCAATAAAATGGAAAGAGGCTTTTCCATTTAAGATAAAGAAATGATGGCCATTATGCATGCCTTGGCCAAATTCCGACAATATTTAGTATGTGGTAAGTTTGTGATTAAATATGATCACAATAGCTTGAAATTCTTTCTCAGCCAAAAAGATCTAAATGATAGACAGCAAAAATGGGTGAGTACAATTCAAGCATAAGACTTTGATATAGAGTATGTGAACGGCGAGAATAATATTGTGGCTAATGCTTTGTCTAGAATGCCAAATTTAAACTCTGTCTGAAATCTCTATTGATTGGAAAGTTATCATAATGGCAAAATATGCAAAAAACACGTTTCCTACTGAAATTTTGGAAGGGAAAGTATATGATGGCAGGTACAAAGTAGCAAATGATCTTATCCTTTATACGAATAGAGTGTTTCTAATCCCAAAGTCTAAGTTAAAGAACAAAATTCTAAGAGCAGTGCATGACACACCCTTGCCTAGTCACCCAGGATACTTCAAAACCTACAAACAACTCAGGGAAAGATTTTCTTGGAAAGGACTCAAGAGAGATGTCCTTAAGCATGTCAAAGAGTGTGCTACTTGTCAACAAAATAAAACATAACAGGTACCTCTAGCTAGACTACTACAGCCCCTTCCAATTCTTAATCAAAAATGGGAGAGCATTTCTATGGACTTTATCATAGGTCTTCCAAAGACTCATGGTAAGGATTGCATATTCATAGTGGTAGATAGACTCACTAAATTTGCACATTTCTTTGCAATTTCTACATAATATAAGGCACCACAAATAGCTGATTTGTTTTTCAGAGAAATTTTCAGACTTCATGGGTTGCCCAGAAATATAGTGAGTGATAGGGACAATCAGTTCCTCAGTGTCTTTTGACAAGAGCTTTTTCGCTTGGTAGGAACAAAGTTAACTCCCAGTACTAGTTACCACCCACAAACAGATGGCCAAACTGAAATTGTAAACAAGTGGGTAGAGGGTTATTTGAGGAATTATGTAGCAGGACAGTAGTATGCTTGGATCAAATGGCTCCATCTAGGGGAGTATTGCTACAATACCTCATATCATATGTCTATTGGAATGACTCCGTTCATGGATTTATATGGTTACAGCCCTTTATCTTTTGTTGATTTAGTCCTAGCTGATAGTAGAGTACCAGGGGCTAAAGATATGGTCAAACAAAGCAAAGAAATCTTGGAGTCACTCAAAGAGAATCTCCAAAGAGCTCAAAATCAGCAGAAGATATATGTTGATCGACACTACATTGATAGATCTTTTGAGGTTGCAGACTTAGTTTTATTGAGGTTACAGCATTACAGGCAATCTTCTCTTAAGAAGAGTGGAGCAAAGAAGCTAAAACCTCACTTCTATGGACCTTACAAGATCTCATGAAAGAAGTGGCTTATGAATTATAGCTGCCAGAACAAAGCAAGATACACAATGTTTTTCATGTTTCGTGCCTCAAGAGAACATTTGGACAGCAAATTATTCCTTCAGCAGAATTGCCTCCTCTAGATGAAGGAGGCAAATTGATCTTGCTTCCAAAAGCTATTATTGATACCAGAGAAAATAAGTTGAGAAATAGAACTATTACAAAATATCTAGTACGTTGGAAGAATCTTCCCCATGAACATGCTACATGGGAGAATGCAAAGATACTTGAGCATCCCAATCTGAAATTGTTTGAGGACAAGCAATTCTAGAAAGAGTGGACTCTCGTGTCCCCATTTCTGAACTAAGTTAATGGGATGAAACCTTATCCTATTAATTATTTCCCATAGGCTAAAGATGTTGAGTGGGAAATAATTTTAATAATAATATTTTAAGTTTATTCTTATATTATTTTCTAAAGTACTATAAAAGATAACTTAAGTATTATTATTATTTTTATTTAAAGATCATATTAATGAGATATTAAAAGATCTTTGATAAGCTATTAAGGTTGATGAAAGTGGAAACTTTGGAGGGAAAAGGAAAAGCAAGAAAAAGAAGACCTATAAAGGAAGGAAATTCCTCATAGTTATCTATGTTATTTTACAATTAAAAAAAACACCCTTCTCAAAGCTTGGATAATTTTTGTTCATCTTTGTAATATCCCTGATGGATATTGGCTAAACTCTGATATGAACTCTTGAATTCAATTTGTTTCTTGTATTTAATTCAATGAACAACATATGCATTCAATAACCAGACAACAACACAACTGATATAGATTATAGAATAATCATTCAAATTAAAGATTTGAATGAAGTTTGTTATTGATCTCATCAATCTCTGAAACTATTCAAATCTGTTTGTGCAAATTAAAACTTACTATATCAAATTCAGCTATTATTGGAATCAGATTTACACATCAACTCTCTTACATCAATTACAGACTTATGACACTGCACGTTACAGAACATACCAATTATGAAGTCTAAACACTTATTGATTGCCAAGGTGACTGCGAATGATACTGTACTGGATCAGATGATTAAACAAACTTCAAATTATGTAGAGTGTTGTCAAAGTCGATTCTTCAGGGGCTCTAGAATGCAATCTTCAAGGTGTCGCTATTGCAGTAGCCAATGGTCTTTTGTAGAAAAGAGTACTCAGACTTAATGATCGATGCTTAGTCTAGCTCCTTAAATATGTGCTACGTACCTTCTTTTAATTGCTACTGTGTCAATGACTATCATGAAATCGGCCTTTGTCATTCCTGAATTCCTTTCATCATATATATCACCTTCACAAACTAGAATGGCGATCAATTCTGGTGCACTCCTCCGTATACCTCATAATATTTGTGTGACCCTTCTCATGTGTTTCTATGAGGCCCACAAACTTCCTTCACTGGCTGCGACTTGCTTTTAAAAGGGACGGCGCTTGCAGTAATCCCATGATTCTCATTGTACTAGATAACTAGCGATTGATATCTAAATTGAACATATGAAATCCTTCATCAATCGATCTTTGCTGGTGTTGGCTCCCTGAGCGAAAAAATTCACATATGCCACGCGTACTTTCAAAGACCTAAGATTGTTATTTAAGATTCGACCTTTTCATATGTTGGCGGACATCTCCATACACCATCGATCCTCAATGGGTAGCATCTACAATCCTTTATGCAAGCGAAGATTATGTTGGACTCTTAAAGTTCCTCCTGGGGCCCGCGATTTAGAATACCTTCATACCATCTGATTTAATATTGATAAGCGCTTCACACAATTCTTTATTGAAATCGACAACCCTCAATATACTTGTGCGCTGCTCTTTGGACTGAGGAAGTCTTCAAACACTAATCTTTTTAATCCATATTATAATCTCCAGTTGAGTCTTACTCCATACATTTAACGGGACCCACAGAGCACTATTGAAGTCTGCAAGAGACTGTCAGAATTTGTCTCCCTCTTGGATGGCTGTGAACTTAAATAATGAATATTTGATAAAACAAACTGCAATCACTTGCATATAGAATACTCAGGCATATCCATATTATAATCAATATCAAATATAAATCAGAAATACATCAATACACATCATACAAATTTATATTGGTTTACCAATCAATAAATTTGTAAAAAACCTTCTGCATGAACTTTATTCTCAAATCTTCAAACATAGGTTCGGTCTCTGACCAAATGGCGAAACCCAACAATTGAACCAAATACACTTTGACGCTCAGTTGTGAAATTTGAGATGATTTCACCTCAACAATTCACCAAGGGGTCATCTCCTCGGTTCAGTGAATGCAAGGGGACATCACCTTGTCAATTCCGCTGATTGCAAAAAACTTGACAAAAGACATAAACATCAACACAAACATACAAAACATACTCAACAATGACTCTCAACAGTGCTTTTAAACTTTCATCAACATCAATTAGGACAGGCCCTAATTTTATTAAATGAAAGTTTTTATGTACACAATCACACCTTACAATTTTAAATGCTTTTACATGACCCTTTTTAAATGTGTGTACAATAATACTTTATTTAATAAAGTATTTTTCAAGTAACTTAATAAAATATTAATTTTATAAAGTAATTAAAATACTTTATAAAATTAATTTACAATTAGACACATTTAAGTTACTTGCAAAAATTGGGAACATTACAATCTTTTACTAGAGGACGAAAACTCTCGTGCTTTCCAGAGAATTGGAGGATGAAATCTCTTCGATTCGATTTTGATGATTTCATCCAGAAATCATATTGTGCTAAGATTGAAGGATTTTTCAAATTCAGTTTGCTAGTGTGGTTACAAGTTATTTCAGTTTGTGTGAAGAATTTATATATTTAAAATTTTCAAAAAAAGAATACAAAAGTCAGTGATTATTTGTGAGGCCATTGAGCTGGTTGTACTAATTTTATGCAGTCATACATTAAGGGTGATTGATTTTTAATTAAGTTGAACCTAGCTGCCCCATATTTAGTTGTTGTATCAAGTGTTTAAGGAGGCACCTATAGTTTTAAAGTTATTTACAGCCTTGTGGAGAAGTAAAAGGGTCCGTACAGATTTCCATATGCTATCTGTTGTTACATTTCAGAATATATGCACAATATATTATTGAATAATGAGATAATTACAATGTAGAGGAACGCTCTATTTAAAGGAAATGCAAGAATGTTTCTAAACAGAGAAGCAGGAGTTTCACAAGGAAACTACAGCTGGATAAAGCAGAGAAGATAAACTAACAACAGAAATAGAAACTATACCTAATTGACCATTATAGAAACTATTTAATTTATTTCAATACCCCCCCTTAATGGTCAATTTACTAACTACACCAAGTTGCCCCCTAAATCTAATAACTGGTCCACGAGCATCTGAAAATATCAAGCAGAAGAGATGGCCTAAAAGGAGTAGAAAGCAGACTCCTCCTGCTCAAAGTGCTCTGCGACATGGGTTGAAGGTGTTGATTCTTCAGACTTGGACTGTGCAGCAGCCAAGCGTTTCCGGCAATCCTTTTTCATATGGCCAAACTTATGGCAGTAATTGCACTAGATGTTTTTCTTCTTCGAAGGGCCCTGTGGTTGACCCTCACTGGATGGCTGGGAGGGCTGACTGGTGCCCTTATTCTGCTGAAAGGACTTGGCAGTAAATGCCTGCTCTGAGGAGGAACTAGCACTGCTACCGAACTATTGTCTCCATCGATCTTGTTGCAAGAGTTTGTTGCACAAATCTGAAAACTTCAGGGTAGCATTAGTCGAAGTAATGTTAAGTGTTTCGATAAAGTGCTCATAGGATTGCGGTAGACTTTTCAGAGTGATGACTACCATATCTTCCTCGTCCATGTCCCAACTAATCGCCTCCAACTGATCACAGATGTCCTTGATTTTGGTGAGATGCTCCTGCAGAGACTTCTGTCCATCCATCATGATCGAGAAAAGCATGTTCTTCAAAAAGAATGCACGGCTCTTGTCGGACGTTTCATGAAGATCCTTCAACGAATCCCAGATTTCTTTTGCTGATTTCCAAGACGGAACCTAAGGCAACTGATCATCGGTGAATGATAACTTGATAAGCATAACCGCTTCCCGATTTTGCTCATCAAATCTATCCTGATCTTTACCTGCCACTTGAGAGCGTGTAGATTTGCCCAAAACTAACTGGCCAAGGCACCAATACTCAAAGATTGTCATCATTCGCTGCCTTCTGATTGCCTTCCAACATGATGTTGGACCAGGATGCCATCTTTCACGTTTTTTGAGGCACGAAAAAACAGATTATAAAGTGTGGCACAGAAACAAGGCATATAGATAGCACAAATTCTGAGATAACGGAACTCGAGCACGGGTTACGAGGCACAGATCTCAAGACAAATCCAAACACGCATTTCAAAACACGGATCTCGAGATTACAGAAAGCATGAGCTTAGAACATCCAAACACGGATTTCAAGACAGAAAGGAAAAATAAGTCTACATGTTTGTTGGGCGCTTGCAATGGACCATGGACTGCTTGATACTAAGCACTCAACATAACACAAAACCTCTGACAAAATTTCCAGCGAACCAACAAATTGAAGCCATAAATTACTTAAAACGGTGATCAAAAATGCTAAAAAATGTTTTTGCCAACCACTAAAGGAAGAATGGCGACTAAAGGATTAAAGAGCCACCTTTTTGAAAGTCTTCCTAAACAAAATACAGATATAGACATTGACCGCCAAGAATCTCGTTTTTGGGTGCTAAAAACCACGACCAACCAGAGAAAGGAAAAAATGCAGCTATAGGAACAGATTCACGACTTCATATTCGACCTCCAAGAATGAGGAAATCGTGACAAGAATGCCAAGGAGGGATGCGCAGCCAGAAGAAACCCTCCGCCAAAACAAAATTGTCTCATAAAAGGATGCCGACATTTCAGAGTTTGAGCTCTTGAGCAAACAATGCGTCTCCAAAGAGCAACGCAACTGGGATGGAATCGACCAAGGCACACACAAAAACACCACGAAAAACACGAAAACCGCCACTCAAACTGCAAATCGTGACCAGAAAAGAAGAGAACACCGCCCAAAAACACTAACGCCACAGATCTCCGAAAAACGCGACCCCTTAAAAAAATCACGACTTCCAGGTCGTCCCTTCAAAAAATCACGATCAAACACTGAAAAACGGCGCCAGAAAAAAGAATCCCGATCCTTTAAAACATGATTTCAAATCCGTCAAAAAAGCTTCAAGGGCACAAAACACAGAATTCGCCCAAAAAACGACATCTGTACGACATACAGAAGAGCTCGAACCCGAAGCTCTAATACCATGTTGTTACATTTCAGAATATATGCACAATATATTATTGAATAATGAGATAATTACAATGTACAGGAACGCTCTATTTAAAAGAAATGCAAGAATGTTTCTAAACAGAGAAGCGGGAGTTTCACAAGGAAACTACAGATGGATAAAGCAAAGAAGATAAACTAACAACAGAAATAGAAACTATACCTAATTGACCATTACAGAAACTATTTAATTTATTTTAATACTGTTCGTACATGTATGGAATATGTGTCGTACCATTTCAAAGGTTAATTTGGTGATTCAGCAATAAAGATCAGATTCAGGTTCATTAATCTTTGTTCTAAATTGTATAATACCATGTTCAGTTGTACTTCTTATGTATGATTTATTGAATATTAAATTGAAGGGTTTCAATTATACCCTTCAATCACAATTTCTAGTAATTTCAGTGGTTTCTATTTCAATTTGACATCTGAATTTATTTACTTAAATATTGCAAAAAAACTTTTTTAAAAAAGAAAAAAAAATTGCATATTTTATTGAAAAATCAGAGTATCAGAAAAATTATTAAAAGGGATATTACACATTTCACAAAGATTGGAAATGCAATAGCTTGAACTAGAGCTCTTGCCTGAATGCATCTAGCGAATGCAATATTATCTTCACTATTCATCCTTTCATGAAAATCCATATCTACATGACCTAGGTTAGCATCTACAATCTGAGAGAGATTGGAATCCATTTTGGAAGGGAGAGGGACCTCTTGGAAATCATACTTCACATATGTTTCTAAGTGAGAAGTAGACATCAAGTGCAATGAAAGAGTCACAAGTGTTCCAACTACCTTGCTTATACAATGAAATAGATCAATTATAGGTGGTGGCAAATTTTTGACGTACTTATGCAGTGTTTTTCCCCGTTGGCCAAACTTGGAGATGCATAAGCAGTGTTTTTCTCTGCTGCTATGTAATCAAACTTTGGAGGTGTAGGAGCAAATCAAAAACTTGTCGAGCTTCAATACGTGCAAAAGTAGAAGAAATCGTCACCACTAATGTCTTGTCAAATTTTCAAAGTGCATGCGCAAGAGAAAACTCTGCCTAGTCAAAAGTATTAAGTGAAAATGTGGAGTTCAGACGCGCTTTGCAAAAACTACATAAGTGCATGCAAGTTCTAACTCCCAACTCCAACAATGTTATCAGGTTTTCCAAGATTGCTTGCAATTTTATAAAAAGGAGCCAAGCTACCAAGAATCTTCACTTCTCCACTTTGACCTCCTTTAGAATTTTGGATTGAAAGAGCAACCCAAAATCCCACTTTACAATCCAACTGGTCTTTTGGGGTTGTGAAGGTCGCTTGATTCCCAAGGGTGCAATAACAAGTTAAAATTTCACCTTAGAAACCCTAAAGTCCTCCAATGTGAACACAAACAAATACTTAATTGAGTGCAAGCCCAAATCAACTTCTTTTTTGCCCTTCGAACAAGGGACCCTTCAAAGAAGAAAGATGATCATGCAAGGATAGCACAACAAAGAAGGAAGGCAGGCTTGAAAAGGAAATCAAATGGCTAGACATACAAATAAGTCCAAGAGGATTGATTTATAAGTGCAAAATAGGCATGGGGAAGAAATTAGGGTTTTGAATTATTTGCAATGAAAACTCTTTGTCGAGGATTTGGGGAGTCATTGTACTTTTGCAAAAACTACAAATGTGCATGTAGGATCTCAATTCCTACCAACTTAGTGCCTATTGACATTTCAAGGTTTTGGTCTGGTCTTGAAAAAATGCAAAACTACTCTCGGGTTTTGATTCCCACTTTTACAAACCTATCGAACTTTTAGAGTTCACTTACAATTTTGCAAAAACTGTTGCAAAACTATCAAACTAATCAAGAACTCTGACTCTTCGCCTCCCCTTGTAATCGAACTTTTTAGCCTCTTGTGCAGTCTTACAAATACTACAAAACTGCCTTGAAGTTCTACTTTTCCGCCTCTGGAACCTTTTACATAGGGAATTTTTTGAATGTTTTGGACTGTACTAAAAACACCTAAATGACTTTTGATCAAGACCAATTTGACAAACAAAAACCCACTTAGAGGGCTCAAAAATGTAATTGGGTAAGATCAAATTTTAACAACACAAACATAGCAAAGTTAGGAATAAATGTCATCGATGAAGATGTAGATATTGTTCCTATATTTGTCTTCTATTGATTGGCAGCCATTACTTGTATGAGAGGGATGCAATGTTCATGACAAGGGCCAACAAATAAAGGTTGATAAAAGGGGGAGAAACTTATGTCATCAGCACTTACCAAGTTAAGGCCAATGTAATGTTCCATTTTTGGCGCATTGATTATTGTGTGCATTATGCTTGTTCCCAATCTCCTAGAGGCTATCCGACATGTTGGAAGAACTCCAAAGTTCTTGGAGTGGCTGTGGTTCTATCTGCAGAGCAATTGGGTGTGTCTCAAGTCTTCAATTCATCAAGAATGGGTTGAAGTTATTTTTCAATGCATTTCTAGTGCTTATTTTGGCTTGGGACTATTATTCTGATAATTAATTAATATTTCACTAAGGTTGCCTAAAGTTATATTTAATTATTGCAACTTAGCGTAATATTAATTATAAAAAGTGGGTTTCCTTCTAGAAAATGGATTAATTCTCTTTGGCATTGCACTCGGTGGATGTCCAAGGTGACAGTGATGCTTTCAGATTTTGGATCGAGCTTCCGGTTTGCTCTCCAAGATTCTTGGAAGAGTCGTCTACTTTTAAAAAGTCACCCGAAAGGCATCATTCATCTTCCCAAACATCATGGAGTTTGTTGGTATGCTTAATTTTGCAGTTTGGTGATATTTGGAATTTTCCGTAAAATCAGTTGATTTAATGAGCTAAACAATTAATTATTGCACTTAAGTTAAAAAAGTTGGGAAATGTGCATTTAACACTTAAGTGTTATAGCTCGTTGGAAAGGGGATGGAAAGCTTTAAATTATGGATGCTTCATTTTGGAACCTTGCGAATCAAATATTTCATTTATTTTGATAAAAGGGGTCCTTGGAGCTAAAAGGAGCTTTTAATTAAAAAGGTGACTTTAAGTTGTGCACACATAATGAGTTACTTTTTATATTTTGAGGAGAAATATGAAGGGATAAAAGAAATAATATTTTATTTCCCTCAAAAAAGTTATAAAAGGAGGAGATGGGCTCATTGTTTGGACATGCTTGGATTTGTATTGTTACTCTGCTGGATTGAACCTGCGTGTTCTTCCATATTCTCTTGAGGACGAAAACCCTCTTGTGGAATGCTCTTGAGGACGAAAACCCCCTTGAGGTTGGGTGTGGTTTCATTACAGGAATCACCATTGTGCTGGAGATAGCTATTGGTGCAAGTTCATACAGAGTTTGCCCTGAAGCTTTCATGGATTTGATAGATTTTGTGAAGTTTGTTTATGTAAATCAGTTTTTGTAGTGATGCCTAGTGATTTCTATGAATTATGGTGTGACTTTTGGAATGTTTTGTGGAGTTTGGTAATTTTCTACCTTTGCCATATCTGCTCTGGCCGTACCTGCTCTGGCCGTACATTGCTGAAAACATTGATGTTCATCAGAACTTTCAAGGGGATGTTTTGAAGACTTTGTTGATTGCATATTATTTATCTATTGTAGGCGATCTCACTGCAAGTTATTTGGTGGATTTTGATGATGTTTTGTGATTTCTGGAAATGTTGTACATTTTCTTGTCCGTACACTGCTGAAAGTAATTGATGATCATGATTTATTATTGCTGATGTTATTGGAAACCTTGTCATTGGCTATGTATTTGATTTCCCTAGACGAGTCTTTTAAGAGAGATTTCATGGATTTTCATGTTGTATTGAGTTTTATATGAGTGTCGTACTACTCCCAAGCTGTACGGCCCTATCAGAGGTTTATTGTTGGCTGTAAGTTAGGATGTTATTGTTATCAGTTTGGGACTGCTCAGAAAAGTGTAAGGTGATCAGAAATATCAGTTAGTATCAAAGGATTGAACCATTGTTGTGTTGCATCAATCTTCTATATTTTCCATTCTTTATGCCTGCCGTACATGTGCATCTCAGCCTGCAGAGTGGTAATTCAGTGATCAGCCAGTTGGATCAGAATTTGCATCTATTTTCAGTTGTTGATGTTCTATAGATTCTTCAAACTGCAGGGCAATTCTCCATCAATGAAGCATCAAGGGTAATTTCAATCAAGCTAATCATTGTTAAATGAAGTTGAATGATTTCCTTGTAAATTTTATATTCATGCAAAAATACACATAAGGACCCCTAGATGGTTTACCACCAGTGTGGAGAACGAACCTTTGTTTATTTTTTCTACCCACTGGAAAAGTGGAGTATTCCCACTGAATAAGTGGATGGCATTGTAATTTTCTATTTTGCTCTCTACCCACAGGAAATGGTGAGTTCCCACATTATGTGGATGCCCGCCGCAGCGGATGAATCTTAGTTCATAGTTGCATAGTTGATTTTGTTTGGCAAGCATTGTATGCTCTCACCTCCATCCTAGGAACTTGGTGATCAGAAAGTGTGGAGGCATTTAGTTGATTATGCATTTGAGCTAACATTGTCATATCCTTGTAAGTCATTTTGAAAAAAATTGGGGTAGCATCTTACAGCCAAACACTCACATTTCGGCCAACAAAGCAAAAAGACTCATCAATGCTAGTAGCAGATTTGCATTGTTAATGTTGAGGAGCAAAGAAGATAGGATGCAAAATTAGTCTCCTAACGATGTATTGTGCACTAACCAAGACCAACATATACATGAATTGTTGTAGTCATTTAAGGAGGTATTTGACGATCCGAAGATCCTAGAGGCATGCTACCCAAGAGAGAGGTTGAGTATAAGATTCATTTAAAACTGGATGCCCTCTTTCAAATATTGGGCTGTATAGGCAGTCCTTGTTGCAATCAAGCGAAGTCAAGAAGCAAATCCAAAGCTCATTGGAGTAAGGAATAATCAGGTCTTGTTCATCTCCATGTGGGTCACCATTGACATTGTGCCCAAGAAACATGGAAGAGATAGCATGTTTATGATTATAGGGCCATAAATCAAATCACTTTCAAGAATAATTACCCACTTCGACGCACAAATGACTTGCTGGATAAGCTACAACAAAGAAGGCACTTCACCAAGTTGGATCTATTTATCAAGTTACCATTACATTCATGTGAGGGCAGACAATGTTTCGAAAATAGCATTGAAGACAAAACAAGGTCTATATGAATGGTTAATATTGTCTTGTGATTTGTATAATGCACCTAGTACATTCATAAAGTTGATGAATGATGTGCTTAAAAATTGTTCATAGATTCTTGTGTGATAGTGTACTTGGATGATATTCTAGTTTTTAACAAACTTATGAAGAATGCCAACCATTTGACATAATTGTTGCAAGTGTTAGAAGGACAACAAGCATCTATTAAATCAGAAGAACTATGATTTTGCATTAGTCCTTGGTGTATCTAGTACATGTGGTTCAAGAAGAGTTGAGGATTGATCCAGTAACGATTGAAGCAATTTTCAATTGAACCTTCCGGCGTAACCAAAAGGAGGAGTTTTATAGGTATTGTCCAATGCCTGATAAGGTTCATAATCATTCACATCCATTGCAGCTCCTTATTATGCCACTGTAGGAAGCAAGTCATTTTTGTGGGTAAAAATTAACAAGTTAAATTTGATCGAGGCATTTAAGATCATAATTGTGTTTGTGTTGGCATTACCTAACTTGTAGCAACCCTTTGAGGCGGGGCCAAATACAAGCAACTATGTAATGTCCCGTTGTTGGCGCATAGATCTTTTGTGCGCATTTCGCTCCTTCCTTGTCTTCAAGAGGCTATTAGCTTTGTTTGAGAGGACTCCAACGTTCTTGGAGTGGTCGTGGCTCAGTCTTGCAGAGCAGTTGTTCATAGTTTTGAGTTCAACTACTCATTTGGAGTTCTTAGATGCTTTCGAAATTCAGTTCCGACTTCTCAGGTGCTCTCCAACCTTCTTGGAGAAACATGCTATTTTTAGATAGTCACCTAACGGCCTTCGATTTTCGTCCCAAGTCTTCTACTACACTTTGCTATGGTCAGAGTTGTTCGATCAATGCATCTCTATGCATTCCGTAGCTTGGGACTATTATCTGGCAGTTTAATTAATATTTCACTAAGGTTGCCTAAGGTTTGGAATAAGGATTAGCAACTTAGGGTAATATTAATTATAAATTGGCGTTCCCTTCTTGGAGTGGATTCTTTTATATGACATTGATCTCAGTTGGTGTTCAGGAGTACAGTGATGCTTTCAGAAGCACTTTTGGCTTTCCGGTTTGCTCTCCAAACTTCTTGGAGAAGTCGTCTATTTACAGTAAGTCACCCAATTGGCATCATTCTTCGTCCCAAACCTTCAAGATAGTATGGTTTAATTTGCAATTCGCTTCATTATGGGATTTTCCGTAAGTTGGGTGAGTTATTAAGCCATTTAATTAATATATTTGCTTAAGTTATCTAAAGTTGGGATTATTAAAAGATAACTTAAGTGTAATAGCTCTCTGGAAAGGTAATTAAGTGTTTTTAAAAATAAATACTTAAAAAAGGGGACTTGCACATGAAATGTTAATATTATTTCAAAAAGGGTCTTTTGGAGAGGAAAAATATTAATATTTTGAGGAGAAATATGAAGAGGTAAAAAGAAGATAATATTCTATTTCCCTCAAAAAGTTATAAAAAGAGGGCAGAAGCTCATTGTTGGGGTTATGCTATTGATATGTGTCATGTTCCCCATAAAATAGAATTTTCTCATCCAAATTAAAGATTTGTAAGAGAAGTCTTTTGTATCAAGATATTACATAGAGCTCAGATCTTATATCAATGGACTGCAACCTTAGCCGCTGCCATTTCATGTTCATAGCCTGCGTTGCAAGTAACTGGACGCAGCGAACCATTGGAGGATCGGCGACCAGCATTTGTGGTATTCAATGGACAGCGAATAGTAGTTAGAGTTGAATGTTGCTTCAGATCTGTATCGAAAACATCTTGGAGGTAGTGATTGGCATTCATAGTGATCAGTCTTGGAGTTAGTGGTATCACCGGAGGTTACATTGTGAAGTTTGTCATCATGTAGAGGAGTAATGCATGCAATGATCGGATGCAATTAACACAGTGTGGTCAAAGGAGGTATCAACTATAAATGGCATTAGTTATAAAGGAACAAAGACAAATTAAAGTTAATGAAAGGTCAACTAAGAGTTAACAATGTAATTAATAGTCAATGGAGGGACACGCCCGATCAACATGGCAACCATTTGTAAATTATTTAAGGAATCGTGAGAAGTTGGGAAGGCATCGAACAATCATCACATCAATTCCTGCGATAAAAACAAACTGACCTCATCGAATCACACACAGCAAGAAGATTACATACAGATCCATTGATCAGCAATTAAAGGAATTCATATATAAATTATCGAATCAATCACCACAACAGGCAGATTTACATCGCTATCTAGAAGATCAGCGAATATATATACATTAAACAATCCAACTGGGATGTTTGCAGCATTGTGAAGACAGTAAATAAGAGGATCGATCCATAAGGTATGTTTTCTGTCATAAAGTTAGTATGTCATAGTCATAACAAAAAAATAAATAAGTCTGTGTGATGATAGAATCTCTAAACACAAAGATATGACAAGAATAAATATATTCCATGCCAAAGAATGGCAATCAATGAGATAATCTCTTGTAAGATATGATATATGACTATAAATCTAAATACCGGAATGAGAAGTAGGCCTCATAGTTAATCCACCAACACACCATATAAGTGAGACTAAGAGTTAGGGTAGGCAATTGGCTTAATGATGGATAACGCTCGAGCTGGTGAGAATATCACCCCTCCGAGTTAAGTAAATAGGCCCTTATCTCAAGCTGGTGAACTATCACTCCTCTGATATAAGTGGAAAGGCCCTTGTAAGCTGGTGAACTATCACCCCTCAGAGACAAGTGGAGAGGCCCTTGTCTCCATCTGGTGGGAATATCACCCCTCCGAGACAAGTGGAGAGGCCCTTGTCTCAAGCTGGTGAGAACATCACCCCTCCGAGACAAGTGGATAGGCCTTTGACTCAAGCTGGTGAAGTCCTTCACCCCTCCGAGTCAAAGGAAAGGAACATTGGACCCATGGCAATATTGCGCCCTAATAAACCCTCTCTTGTTGGGTGAGTGGTTTGATTAACGTGTAGGCCCAAGTATGTCTCTCCCGGGATAAATCATGAACATGTAAAGTAGATATAGAAAAAGGTATAATGCATATAGAATTATGATTATAAGGTTTGATTTAAAATATATTTGTGGTTAATGTAATTGGATAAGAAGGATTGAACTCTAATGTACTCTTTTACAAGTTGAAATTGTTTGCAAGGTTGCGAAAATTTGGCTTGCTAGAAGGGGACATTACAATATCATATTGTTATTTTGCTGGATTGAACATGTGTGTTCTTCCATTATCTCTTGAAGACGAAAACCCTCTTGTAGATTCTCTTGAGGACGAAAAACCCTCTTGTAGATTGGGTGTGGTTTCATTCAAAAACTACCATTGTGCTGAAGGTCGTACAGTTGCAGCCATGGCGTGGGATACATTTGGTGATTTGTTTGATGTTTATCAAGTGCTAATGCTATGGTAATTTCCTATTCACCTAGACGCCTAGGTTTTTGAGATTAACATGAGTTTTTGCTGCTGTATGGAGTCCCTTTCATGGCAGGCCGTACTATCCATGTTGGTCGTATAGGCATGAATTTGGCGTGGTGGATTAGGGAGGAGAATCACCTAAGTTTGGGTGCTTATTTCCTTTGGTTTTGAGGCGCCAATGATAGTTGATGACATTGCCATGAGATTGGAAGTGGGAAATCTATGTTGTGGGATTGATGTTAGGGTTTATGCATTGTTGTCATAAGGATTTCAGACCTACAACAGAGTTACAACAGTGACAAAAAAGACTTCAATCAGAACTTTTTCATAGTTTCTTGTATGGTATATTTTGATGTTCATATTGATCAGTTAGCATGTTTCCCTTCATCATTCATATGATTTCCATGAGCTAACTTGTTTCAGCAGTTCAAAGAAGTTGGAAATCAGGGTCACTGAATATTATTGCAGCCTATACCTACATTGTGAATATTTAATTTAGTTGCAATATTTCATTGTAACCCTTGGAAGGTAGTACCGCCAGTGGGATTGATAGTTTAATGCTTTGGTTTTCTTACCCCATTGAATAAGTGGTTTAATTGTAATGGCTTCCCGCTGAATAAGTGGATGTGCCTAGGTTTCCTTCCCATTTCTCCCATTGAACAAGTGGTTGCCCATTGCATAAGTGGATACCTGTTGCATAAGCAGATGCCCACTGAATAAGTGGAAGTCGTTTTTATTGCTGGTTTGGATTTGAATGCTAACTCGGAAGCACTTGTATGCTCTCACCTTGCCCACATCGGGGTCTGGGTGATCAGAAGAGTGTGGAAGAATCACTGCTGCACTTACCTTCAATGTTGCTGTCTGGTTTCAAAAGAAAAAATAGGGCTACATATTACAAACTATGCCATTGACTAAGCTTTGATGCAAGCAGCTAAGCTGGTATGTTACCTCTCTAAACGTTTTCATTATGCATTCCTAAATAATCCTACATATGACATACTCATATGCTCCTGTCCAAGCAATGAAAAAGAGGAAGCACTAATTGCTAGAAAACGAAGTGACCATCCATATAGACATTCAAGTTCTCCAATACTCACAAGCACAAACAAAATTACAGCAAGCACACCATTATAAATGGATAGATTTCCTTTAAAAATTCCATTTGGTCATTAAATACAAGAAAGGTGCTACTAACAAGTTGCACACAGTGTCAAGATCATCTCTAATTACAGCTTTACACCCGAGTGTCAGCTAGAGCTATTCACACGAGACTACAAGGAGCAGTACACATAAGATGCAGATTTTAAGGAGGCATATCAGCAGTTGCAAGGCACAAACATGACTGATTTTCATCTCAACAACTACTACCTGGTAAAGCAAGGGCTTCTCTACAAGGTCGATCACTTATGTATGCCTAAAGATGAAACAGATAAACTTAAGAAAGAAGCTGACACCAATAAATTTGTTGATCACTTTGGAGTGGGTGACCAAGACATTGTCAAATATGCAAAAGTATATCTATTGGCCTAAAATGCAAGATAAA
Source organism: Cunninghamia lanceolata (assembly GCA_027924645.1). Classification (NCBI taxonomy): domain Eukaryota; kingdom Viridiplantae; phylum Streptophyta; class Pinopsida; order Cupressales; family Cupressaceae; genus Cunninghamia; species Cunninghamia lanceolata. The sequence goes on along the minus strand of BSBN01000973.1, from coordinate 882,963 downwards.
TTTCAAAGTTCATAAGGGGTTTCATCTTGGATAGCACTAGTATGCCAAACAGTAGAATGGTGGGGTTGTATATGTCACTATCAGTTCTGTCTAGGCCATTGCAGGGTGTCCATGGGTTTGCAGGGGGATTTTCAAAGGAAGTGCATGAGTACTTGTCTGTTGTCATAGATTGGTACAACAGGATTTACATGCTAATTCCATGCCAAAAACGATCAAGGAGCATGAAGTAGCTAACTTATTTTTCACCAACATTTGGGTGCATTTCAATTTTCCCAACCCCATTGTTTCTGACTCAAAAGCTTTTGGGAATCGTGTGAGGGAGAAGATCAACACAAAGTTTAAGAGGTCTATGACATTTCATTCACAAACCGATGGTCACATTAGTTCAGCTCTTGAGAGGTTACAATAGGAAGCATCCAAAGACATGGGATGAAAATCTGGCATATATTCAGTGTTCCACAAAACAGATTTTGTGTATACTGTATATCAACCAATAAGTCTCCTTTTGAAACATGTTCTGGGCATCTTTCACCTAATACTTTTGATATTGAAACAGGGCGGTCAAGGGGACATGACGAATGGGCAGATTCAAAAGTTCTAAGAGCATCAAGGTTGATAGATAAAGTGAGGGGAACTCACTTACAAAAGCAATATAAGATCAAGGAGTCACAAGCAAGTTACAAAGCTAGGCATGTTCAACACAGGACTAAGCATAAGTTTTAGGTTGAAGACAACGTATGGCTGTACTTAACCCAAAATAAGCTCCAAGGGCAAGCCAGAAACGTTAAGCCCTTAATGTATGGTCCTTTTGAGATGCTTGAAAAAGTGAGTTAACACTTTCAGATTTAATCTCCCTTCATTCACGAGAATGTACACAGCAGTTAATCTTCAGATTTTATCCCCCTTTATTCATGAAGATCTACACAGTAGCTGATGTGGAGAACCTATCTTTGTTTAAGCCTTGCATGTTGGATGACGAAAAATAAGATCTCATACTTCCTACACTAGAACACTTTGCGCCTTGTCCTCAAAAAGAGTGGCAAGAAGACATGGTGCTAAAGCAGAAGGTTAGGAAGACAAGGAAAGGAGAGTAGGGATATTGGCAGGTAGGAAAAGGAGGTAGCTGCCAGGCAAAGCCAAGCAGCACTCAAAGGAGAAAATAAGGCATTTTTTCCATTGTCCTGTCAAAATGTAAACTTCTGATGTCCAAAAGCCTCCTAGTTGTGGAAGTTTGATCAAAAGTAGATCAAATGTAATATAAATTCACTATCATGTATCTTTTATCTCTAATGTAAGGACTCTAAGAAGTTTGTAAAACCCTTAAAGCATTCAAACTCATTTAATGTAATTCACTTAAAGCTTGTGATTACCTAAAGCAGCCATACAAGTACATAGGACATGGCACAGAGATCTAGAAACTATTTGAGAATGAGCACTAATCTGAAAATCCAATGAAATTGACTAGCTCTCAATTGCTGCACAGAGTATCCCAGTTGCTGTGTAAGGAGAAGTCTCAGTTGCTGCACAAAGTATCGTAGTTGATGTGCAACCTCTTAGTTGTTGTGCAAGAGGACTTAGTTGCTACACAAGTAAATGCTATAGGTGTACGAAAGGCAATTTTGTCTTTTCTAAGGCAGTTGTTTGACTTCATAGAGGCTCATGTCTGTTCCTTTCCATTTTGGGCAGCACTAGGGCAACAAAAGGTCAATATTGATAGGCCAGTCATTCCTCTAAGCCGTTACTGTTTTCATGACTATTTGGTGGTCATCATTATCATTACTTGCTTTGCTAGCGGCTGTGGGAGCTGTGTTTAAGGCGTTTGGAGTTTCTAAGTTGATGTTTTAAGGGTGGGCAATTAAACAAGACTAGTTGTTGTCATTCCAAATGGTTGAGCTTCCATTGCCCACGTCCATCAGTGGATTTAGGAGGGAAGTGGCAGAGAGTTTCCATCGCTAATGACCAAAGAAAGGAGTTGGCTAGTGAGTTGGCAGGTTGGCTCAAGAGAAGGCTCTCGTCTTATGGATGGCTTGAGTCCATTTTAGAATTGTTGTGAGGATGTAATAGTTTTCCTTCATGTTGAAGGATGTAAGAGTTATTTACTAGGAGTTGGGGGTTGTAGACCTTCTCTCTGTTTTATGGATAGCATGGGTTATATTGGGCAATCATCTTGTTGATGGCTAGAATAGTGGTTGTAGTCCATTTCCCCATGTGTTTGGGTGATTATTGTCCATTCTATTACTGTAGCACAAGTTGTTGCAAGTTTTTATTATGTCAAGATAGTTTTCAAGTGTAAGGAGTTGGTAGTTGCCATGAAGATGCTCTTGTATTAGCCCATGAGGTATGTAATCACTTGTAATGGCCGTCATATAGTAGCATGAGGAATTTTTTATTCACTCTTCCTTGAGTTTTTTCCATCAAGGGTTTTCTCCAGCAGTAATTTGTGTATGAGTTGCAATATGTTTATTCTACATTTGGATGCTTAGTTCTCTAGTTTGCTATGTTGCATTTGCCCTTTGCATGTTAAAAATCCATTGTACATGAAAGAAGTGGGTGTAAAGGTATATAGAGAGATTGTAATGTCCCCATTTTGAGTTAAGATACATTTTCTAATTTGAGCTTGCTTCTATACATGGAGAACCGGAAAGTTGGTATATGTCTATACATGGAGAACCGGAAAGTTGGCTCAACTAGTATATTATTTGGAAAATGCAATATTGAAATTCTATTTTCAATTATTTGGTTTGATTTGTTAGATGGAATAAACGGGAAAATGAAATCTTTAATTACATTTTCTCTAATCTATTTTTATGGAGTTTTTTTATAGAATAAAGAGTTGCTCCAGGTGGGATCTATTTTAAAAGTTGCAATGATGTTATCAAATAAAGCCAATGGTGAAGGAGTTGCATTCGCCTATGAGAAAGGTTAGGTCCAAGCTAAAGAAAAGGTATTCAAAATGCTCCAATGGCAACCCTTGACGATCGACGCCCATATGCATTGCTCCAAGTGCCAACGGTCATAAGGAAGTATTCGCCCAAGACAAAATCCTTTAAAATCATGTGTAGAATTCCAATGCTAGCCCCTAAGCAAGAGGTATTTGATATTATTTGAAGGTTTTAAATGATATATGGTTAGCCGCCGATCATGAAGAGGAGAATTTAAATGTTTGATAAGCAATTGCCTATGGATCGAATATGCTCTTTGAAAGGTTTTAAATGCTAACGCCACTATTGTTGAGGATCGCCCAAGCCTATGAAGGATATTCAATGCAAAATGAAGATATTAAATGAATGTATGCAAGCAGCCGCCACCTATGCAAGAAGGATCGATTCATATGGGAGATGTTTTTAAATGATAAAGCAAGGATTTAAAATGATATAGATTATTTTTAAATGCTTGTTTTAACATAGTCATGCATTTAAAATAGTTCGTTTGAAAGCAATTCTATTGGTGGACTTCAAAATATGATCAAATTGCTCAATGAATGGGGCGTCCAGCCAAGGAGAAGATAAATAGAAGCTTTCAACTTCAATTCACAATTATTGATGTTTGGGTATGTTTTCTTATTCTATTGTTTTTGGCTGAAGATTCCGATTTTCATGTCAATTTGCAAGGTGATGACCCCTTGTGTTCGTATGGTGATGACCCCATACTCTATGTGAGGTGATATTATGTAGATATTCACCATTGAGCTTGATATTGCAGGTTACTAAGGAGTATTTGAAGTGAATTTCATATCAATCTAACCCTTGGTTATCGTAGAAGCTAAGCCAAGGTAGTCGATTTGGAGAAATCATCATTTTATGAAGATTTGCTATGCATTTTTAGTTCTGATTTTTCATGACAGTCAGCTAGTAATGACATTTCAAGATTCATATGCATGTTGGGAGTGAAGAACTTGATGCATGAAGATTATTGGAGTATCATAGAGATAAAATATTGCATCTAAGAGTCCATCGCTTGGCTACAAGAAGAGATTTTGTCAAAGATTTGGTCTCTAATACATTTCTGGGCATTTGCAATCAGCATATCAGTTATAACAGCAGTCAACTATTTGTAATCAGTTTATTGTTTGAGTTCATATGAGGCTGCAACTGTGATCCATGATGTCTTTGGACATTAGTTATTGATTGTACTTTGATATTCAAGAGTTTGAAAGGCATTGGAGTGCAATTTCCATGATCAATTTAATTCTGATTTGACTGATACAGTGACTGTAATTTTGTAACAGCGGTGCATTTTTGTGATGCAATTCCATTTTTAATTGATAAGAATACAAGGAGTTGATGGTTATCATATGTTGTGATGTGTATTGTTGATTTGAATTGATTGGTGCAAGAAATCTTATCTAAAATTGTTAGAAAAGTTTCAGTCATATATAATAAGATCTCTTACAGAGATTTGGGCATTATTAATATGTATGTTGATGACTGCACATGCAGAATATCCACATGAATTTACAAATTAGTTGGTATCAAAGCTGGTTCAGTTGAACCAATCTTCCTATTGGAGAATAGGTTTTAGAGCTGGTCCTTCCTTGTGACTGAAGGGAGGAGATATAAGCAGGCTTTTTGCTTGGATTATGTTGACATCTCTATGCGTAGGGTTTTCTGATTTTGTTGCTAAAAGGCAGGATTTTTAGAGATCGAATGCACTCATTGAGTTGCACAGTTGTTTCCAGAATCTGTTCTTAACTTCTTTGTGGGCAGCAATGTTTGAGATCAGAATGGGGCATACTTGTGGTTCAAGAGTCTTCCGAGAAAACGGACAGTGTGAAAGCCATTTAAGGAGATGTGTCAATCATTCTTGGTGAGTGCAACTTCAAGTTTTATTGGGCCATACCATTTGGAGCTGCCTATGTGAGAGGCACTAAAGTTTAGATTTTGCACTCTCTTTCAATTATTGATGGTAGCATGTTGGTGCTTGTTGAGGGTGTCTTTTCTGTAACTGTTTTGCAAGATTGTTAAGTCCCAAGTTCGGCAATGTTTGTGCTTGATGATGCTGAATGCATTAGTACAATTTGTTTCCTCTTTGTGAAGGGCATAGTTGTTGCAATATTTGTGGAGAACAGGTTGGAATGTGAAATGTGCAAGGTTGCATACTCAAAGAGGTTGGCAAAGACAAGGGGAAAAAATTGTTCCCAGGTTGTTCTTGAGGCCAATAAGTTGGACTTGCTTAGAGGTAAGAGCCATCATGTCCAAAGAATGCTTCCAAGGGTCAGTATCACGGCTTTCCTTTTCAATTTTGCTCATGTGATGCCTAGTTCAGTTAAAGGCGCAGGTCAGTATCTTTTGGTTAATCATTGTTTGGAGGACGAGTGGTTTGAGTGTTGCCAAGCATTATTGATGAGGAATCTTGTGTTCGGAGTTCTTCAACTTGTTCTCAATGTCCGTGACCTTTTGGAGACCAAAAGCCTCCTAAAAGAGGAGGTGTGACATGCAATTTTGGATGAAACTGACTAGCTCTTAGTTGTTACGCAAAGTATCCCAGCAGCTATGTAAGAAGAAGTCTCAGTTGTTGCACAAAGTATCTTAGTTGTTGCTAAAGAGGACTTAGTTGTTGTGCAACCTCTTAAAACAAAACATAGAATCAATCAAATCAAATTCTAGATTAGCTGTCCCACCAACATTGCAAGAGCACCACACCCCACAAAAGCATATCACAAGAAAACTTGAAGTAGAATAATCTTTACATGGCTTTGCAATGTTGTTTGTCTTGCAAGTGTGCATGACATAAATCGTTATTTGCAAACATCACAAGGTGAACATAGCCTGCATAACATAAGTTGCATGCCCACCTTGCATTTCTACTCAAAAGAGGTTGTAATGCATGCAAACTAGCATTGAGGCTTAGTGGCAAGTATAGGAGTCTCATAATGCAGTAGGGCATGGTTCATTTTTTTAAGTGATTGCATATTGCTATTTCTCTTTGCCCATTTCGCATTCAACCTTAGGGAACACCCCCCTTGGCCTAGCAGAACCTAAAGAAGAAGAAGAGGATTGCCCCCTCTTATGTTTTGGTCCATTGTTGCCACTATTTGATCATAAGTCCAACTCATCATCCTATGCCAACTCTCCCCAACCTTGGCTTTTGGTGTTGCCTTTAGGATTTGTGGAATTACAATCCTAGGAACCAACACATGGTAGGACTCAATATTGGGTCTCTCGATTCCTCTATGCACCTTGGGTATGATTGCCCTTTGAAGTTGTTGCCTAACTTCACAAATTGGCAAACCAATGTACAAGTTTCATATTGTTGGATAGTATGGTCATAGTACATAAAGGTTGGAAAATCTAGTCAATAGACAAAAAGCAAGAATGAGACATTGATAAACTTTCTCATGGCTTTAGGTGGTGTAGATGCTACCCCTAGATTTTTTTTCAAAATTCATACAATGATATGGCAAAGTTAGCATCAAAGCATAAACCATCTAAAGGCCTCACACTTTCTGATCACCAAGATCCCAGGATGGGCAAGGTGAGAGCATACAGTGATTTTGGCTTACAGTAACAAGTATGCAAGAAAGAAATACACTTCTTCCGCTGTGACGAGCATCCACATATCGTGGGGATTCACCACTTTATCAGTGGGTATGAAATAAGCATGAAAGATTACAAAGCCATCCACTTATTAAGTGGGAATTCGCCACTTGTCCAGTGGGTAGAAATGAAAAGAAAAGAGAGTTCTTTATCCACACTGGCGGCATCACCATCCAGGGGTTACAATGTGTTTAATGGTTCTTTCCTCCCACACTGGCGGTAAACCATCCAGGGGTCTTAGTGTGATTGCAATGATGAAGAAATTACAACTGAAAGCAATTACAATGTTGCTCAATATGCATGATAAAAACTTGATAAGTACCACTCGGAGTAAAGAGGATAATACTCTGCATGAACAAGTCAAGAAGAACTTAATTTGCTGATGAAGAAATTGCATGGACTAACAGTTAGCTGAATTTCCGATTTGATACTTATTTGCTGATTGTCTCTGCTGATAAGGCAGCCATGAATGCAGCCTTGAATACTCATAAACTGATCCATACAATAGACTAACCCAACAATGATGCAAATCTGATACGCTGACCTTACAAAACAATTCTGAGCAGTCAAGCTAAGCCAATATCAAGTATTTCAGATCTGCATACAAAAACTACCTTTGCCTGGACATAGTACGGCAGCCATAAAGGAGCATCAAAACTCAAAACCAACAAACAACCACGCCAATCACTCTAATGACTGAACCAAAATGATTCAACAAGCTTCCCAAACAATTCTGATGTATTCATAGCATGAAAGGAATCAAAAGATTGGATTTCACACATAATTGTCCCTGCCTGAGCCGTACGGCTATGTAATGGTACGGCAAATCACCATAAATCCATTTCTTCATCAAATGACTTCTAATAACTTGCAAAATGGTTGTTCAAGGCAGGCAATAAATATGCAATCAATAAAGATTTCAGTCACCTTAGCAATCTTTTATTATTTGCAATGATACCATTTAGCAGGTACGAACAAGGTACATATACGGACATTCCTAAAAATCATAAATCAGCACCAAATCTCCTCAAATCAATTGAAAAGGGGCTGTTTATGACTGATTAGAACTTTGCATTTATCATAGGATTCAAAAACATCAACATTAATTTCTGATGAACAACAATGATTTTCAGCAGGTGTACGACAGCTTGGGATGTACGGCCAAGACAGGAAAAATACAAAACTCCACAAACACTCCAATATCTTATCAAAATTTCATTTAAATCACTATGCAAAACCTCAAAACTGATTACATAAACAAACTTCACAAAATCTCCCAAATCCATTAAGCTCCATGGTCAAACTCTGTTTGAGCTTGCTCCCAATCCACCTTCAGCACACTGGTGATTCCTGTATGAAATCACACCAAATCTCAAGAGGGGTTTCGTCCTCAAGAGCATTCTACGAGAGGGTTTTCGTCCTCAAGAGAATATGGAAGAACACGCAGGTTCAATCCAGCAGAGTAACAATACAAATCCAAGCATGTCTAAACAATGAGCCCAACTCCTCTTTTTATAACTTTTTGAGGGAAATAAAATATTATTTCCTTTATCCCCTCATATTTCTCCTCAAACAATATAAAATAATTCATTATGTGTGCACAACTTAAAGTCGCCATTTTTAATTAAAAGCTCTTTTTAGCTTTAAAGACCCTTTTATCAAAATAAAGGAAATATTTGCTTCGCAAGGCCCCAAAATGATGCATCCATGATTTAAAACTTTTCTTCCTCTTTCCAACGAGCTATAACACTTAGATTTTTATTAATTATTTTCACCCCTAGGAGCTTAAGTGAAAATAATAATTAAAATAGCTCATTAAATAACACCATTTTGCGGAAAATCTCAAACACCCCCAAACTGCAAAATTAAGCATACCAACATACTCCATGATGTTTGGGAAGATGAATGATGCCTTCCGGGCGACTTTCCAAAAATAGACGGCTTCTCCAAGAATCTTGGAGAGCAAACCGGGAACCCGATCAAACATCAGAAAGCATCACAATGATCATAAGCACCATCTGAGCTCAAAGCCATAACCAAATGCTCTGTAAAATTGATTTGTGGCCACTCCAAGAACATTGGAGTTCTCCCAAACATGTCGTATAGCCACTAAGGGACTAGGAACAAGCCAAAAATGCCCATAATAATCAATGTGCCAAAAATAGAACATTACAGTCCTCCCTGCTCAATAGTGCTTGTCCTCAAGCAATTCATGCTATCCAACCAAGATACCTGCCTAATTATGGATAATATCCCTGGATCCCAAATCAATCTGAAGAATGCCCCACACCACTTCTGCTACTCTATTCTGATATATCTGTGAACTGCACAGCTGGTATTCTGATTACACTTCTGAAACATTTTTCCAATCACATAACTATTTGGATCCCAAACGTCATTAACTCCAAAAATGAAAGAGTTAGCAATCATCAATACAATTGTCCAACATGAAACTACTATTGGGAACCAAAATCTGTGATGCTCCTCCAAGGAAGAACATAATTCAGTTTGATCACAAGCTGGAAACAACTCTGAACAATCATGAATCCATTGATTTTCACTCTCCAAAAGAGCATTAGTAACTGTAACACTTGTTACTTTCAGCTGAAAACTTTTGTCATCTTTCCATAAAAAGCTAAAAGCAACAAAAAGATCAATCCCATGGCTGCAAAAGTAAAAAATGATCCCCTGAAAATCTGATTTCAGTAATTTCATAATAGAACAGCCACAATAAAACTGAGATCTTATGAAAATAACAAGAGATTTAGGCCATCTATAACCAAAATATACTATAGTTATGACCAAAATTTCTCTCCAATCAATCATTACGTATGCAAATGAACATTTATGATGGCTGATTGGATGAAGGACAGCAGCTTCATGACATAAATTTGACTCAAAATTCATCCATAAAACAATCTTACCAACTCCACTATCTTGCAAATAAACTCCATTATGAAAGTGAGCCATCATAGAACCTAATCCATTGCATACTTGAAACTTATGTCCATCTTCAACAACTGATAAAAACTTCCAGTTGAAAAAGTTTCTGTGCATAGTGAATGCTTTGCACCGGGATCCCATATCCTGTTACTATTCTCCTCCATGTTATTTACATCCAATTGTTCTTCATCATTCAACATGAGGAGTGAATTTTCATGCATTAACTCAACTTCCGTTATAGAAACAAAATCATCAAATGATTGGAAGTTGTTTTCACCTTCATATTCAAACAATTCATCAATTGACTCCCACTCTGTATTTGCATACTTAGGAGACTGTCCTAAGTCAAAATTTCCTTGGAGCAAATCAAGCTCTTCAATTATCAGCTTGCCTTTATTTGCTCTAGCAGCTCCAACTTTTTCCTTGAATTGGTGTACATCTACAAACTGACTTTCAACTTCTAAGAGAGCCATTTGGGTACTCTCTAAAGAATCCATAGTTGTTTTAAGTTTAAATATAAGCTTATCAATTTCAGCATCTCTTTCCTTCAATGCATCAAAAATTCGGCCAGCAATCTCAAGGACATGATCCCTATCAATAAGCAAGTTCAAATAATCTGATTTCAAAGTTTCCAATGCCTTCCTGACTACACACCAATCTTCAAGTGAGGATCTTTTTTCTATGCTCGTTTGTCTCCTCTCAACTTCAGCTCTCCAAATGTGATATTCAACAAACTTATGTGAGCTATCCAAATGTGTTAGAACTTGCACAACCTTATCTTCGGTGACTAACAATTGATTCTTAAAATCCAAATCAGTTGCACACAATAAATTTTCTGTCATAACATTAGAAGCATGATCCTTGAAATCAGCTGCTTTTAAGTTATCCTCTTCATAGCTACTTTGACTACAAGAAGTAGCATCACATAAATTCAATGTTGAGCCAACCTTTGAGGCTGATCCAAATCTTCCAACAAACTCTTCATCAACATGCTCATCAACTAACTCTTCTACAAGGATACTAAGTTCTTCAAATTGCATAGGAGTTGAATCTTCTTCTTCATCACTTAGATCAAATGAAATGGCAGTCTCATAATCAAACATTGAATCATCACCAATGGCTGATTTAAAGTCTTCATCAACACATTCTTCGTCAAGGATCTTTGAAGAATCTAACTGCTCTTCTCTTTGCATGGAACAATCCCACTCATAATCAAGACTTCCATCACTAGAATGGTGGAAATGCTCTTCATTAGGTGCTGTTCTGAAAGTTGCAGCAGCATCAAACTTTTTATCTTTTGTGATTTCATTGTCTCCCATGTCCTCAACAAGACACATTGCTTCAATCCTCTCAGGCTCACTTGCATAGTCACCTTCTAGCAGTCTATTGATCCTCTTCATCTCCTCACTTGTACTGGCATCTTCAGGATCTTCATCAAATGAAGGACTTGCAAAGTCTAACACCTCTGGCTCTTTGTCAAAGCAAAGCTCAACTTCACTAATTTCTGCTGTAGACTTCTCCAAATCAGCAAACTCCTCTATGCATGTCTCATGATTTGTGACTTTGTCTTCATCATACAGAGGCTTAGACTCATTTATTTCAACTAACAAATCTTCATCTTTACCATTTTCAGATTTTACATCATTCAGCAAGAAAGAACATGTGGTGAAGGTTGCTGATTCATCTTTCTTTTTCTTGCATTGGTGGTTAGGCTCCCAAGCATCTTTGCATAGGAAACAAAGATTTCTTCTTCTAAGTTCATTTTTGCTGAACTCTTTCTTCCCCGAAATAGGAGGCTTCTTGTTTGGTGGGCTGGAAAGTGAATACTTAGAAAAGTTCTTGGTCCTTGCCTTTGAAGTAGTTAACTCAGGCTTGCACAAGGACATTTTCTTCATCTCCTCTTCATTCATTATCTTCTGAATGTATTCTATAAATCCCTTTTTATCCGGATTACCCTCCTTGATGATTTCCAAGAAAACATTCCAAGGGAGCTGCTGCTTATAGTCATCTAGTAGTTCTTCATACTCATCAATAATCTTAGTGGCCTCATGATGATACTTCCTTCGATCCAATTTCTCTTGAACAACTTTTTCTAATTCATCCAGAACCTTTGTCTCACTTCTTTCCTGCATAAGAGATGCCATGATCTCTCAACACTGCTCAAAATCTTTCAACTACCCAACTCTGAACACACATGCAAGTGCTGATCACTCACAAGCAACGCTGAAAACTAACTTGCTCAACTGAAAGATCTGCAACAAATTAGCTTCCCAACAGGCTAGCAAGAACATATCAGCTCTGATACCACTGTAAGATGCTACCCCTAGATTTTTTTTCAAAATTCATACAATGATATGGCAAGGTTAGCATCAAAGCATAAACCATCTAAAGGCCTCACACTTTCTGATCACCAAGATCCCAGGATGGGCAAGGTGAGAGCATACAGTGATTTTGGCTTACAGTAACAAGTATGCAAGAAAGAAATACACTTCTTCCGCTGTGACAGGCATCCACATATCGTGGGGATTCACCACTTTATCAGTGGGTATGAAATAAGCATGAAAGATTACAAAGCCATCCACTTATTAAGTGGGAATTCGCCACTTGTCCAGTGGGTAGAAATGAAAAGAAAAGAGAGTTCTTTATCCACACTGGCGGCATCACCATCCAGGGGTTACAATGTGTTTAATGGTTCTTTCCTCCCACACTGGCGGTAAACCATCCAGGGGTCTTAGTGTGATTGCAATGATGAAGAAATTACAACTGAAAGCAATTACAATGTTGCTCAATATGCATGATAAAAACTTGATAAGTACCACTCGGAGTAAAGAGGATAATACTCTGCATGAACAAGTCAAGAAGAACTTAATTTGCTGATGAAGAAATTGCATGGACTAACAGTTAGCTGAATTTCCGATTTGATACTTATTTGCTGATTGTCTCTGCTGATAAGGCAGCCATGAATGCAGCCTTGAATACTCATAAACTGATCCATACAATAGACTAACCCAACAATGATGCAAATCTGATACGCTGACCTTACAAAACAATTCTGAGCAGTCAAGCTAAGCCAATATCAAGTATTTCAGATCTGCATACAAAAACTACCTTTGCCTGGACATAGTACGGCAGCCATAAAGGAGCATCAAAACTCAAAACCAACAAACAACCACGCCAATCACTCTAATGACTGAACCAAAATGATTCAACAAGCTTCCCAAACAATTCTGATGTATTCATAGCATGAAAGGAATCAAAAGATTGGATTTCACACATAATTGTCCCTGCCTGAGCCGTACGGCTATGTAATGGTACGGCAAATCACCATAAATCCATTTCTTCATCAAATGACTTCTAATAACTTGCAAAATGGTTGTTCAAGGCAGGCAATAAATATGCAATCAATAAAGATTTCAGTCACCTTAGCAATCTTTTATTATTTGCAATGATACCATTTAGCAGGTACGAACAAGGTACATGTACGGACATTCCTAAAAATCATAAATCAGCACCAAATCTCCTCAAATCAATTGAAAAGGGGCTGTTTATGACTGATTAAAACTTTGCATTTATCATAGGATTCAAAAACATCAACATTAATTTCTGCTGAACAACAATGATTTTCAGCAGGTGTACGGCAGCTTGGGATGTACGGCCAAGACAGGAAAAATACAAAACTCCACAAACACTCCAATATCTTATCAAAATTTCATTTAAATCACTATGCAAAACCTCAAAACTGATTACATAAACAAACTTCACAAAATCTCCCAAATCCATTAAGCTCCATGGTCAAACTCTGTTTGAGCTTGCTCCCAATCCACCTTCAGCACACTGGTGATTCCTGTATGAAATCACACCAAATCTCAAGAGGGGTTTCGTCCTCAAGAGCATTCTACGAGAGGGTTTTCGTCCTCAAGAGAATATGGAAGAACACGCAGGTTCAATCCAGCAGAGTAACAATACAAATCCAAGCATGTCTAAACAATGAGCCCAACTCCTCTTTTTATAACTTTTTGAGGGAAATAAAATATTATTTCCTTTATCCCCTCATATTTCTCCTCAAACAATATAAAATAATTCATTATGTGTGCACAACTTAAAGTCGCCATTTTTAATTAAAAGCTCTTTTTAGCTTTAAAGACCCTTTTATCAAAATAAAGGAAATATTTGCTTCGCAAGGCCCCAAAATGATGCATCCATAATTTAAAACTTTTCTTCCTCTTTCCAACGAGCTATAACACTTAGATTTTTATTAATTATTTTCACCCCTAGGAGCTTAAGTGAAAATAATAATTAAAATAGCTCATTAAATAACACCATTTTGTGAAAAATCTCAAACACCCCCAAACTGCAAAATTAAGCATACCAACATACTCCATGATGTTTGGGAAGATGAATGATGCCTTCCGGGCGACTTTCCAAAAATAGACGGCTTCTCCAAGAATCTTGGAGAGCAAACCGGGAACCCGATCAAACATCAGAAAGCATCACAATGATCATAAGCACCATCTGAGCTCAAAGCCATAACCAAATGCTCTGTAAAATTGATTTGTGGCCACTCCAAGAACATTGGAGTTCTCCCAAACATGTCGTATAGCCACTAAGGGACTAGGAACAAGCCAAAAATGCCCATAATAATCAATGTGCCAAAAATAGAACATTACAGGTGGCCAATTGGTCTCCTTGAAGTCCATTGACATCTCCCATGTACTGACGAGTGCAAAATTTGTGCGATACATTGGAGGAAGTAATCAGTGTTGAGAATTTTGTCCAAGTTGTGACTAACAATACAACAAAATACATAGCATCAAGAAGACTTCTTGAGGAGAGACAACCTACCATTTTTTGGTGCCCTTGCACTACCCATTGCATTGATCTCCTCCTTTGGGGCATAGGGAAAATTGAATGCATGCAAATTGTGGTTGAAGAAGCAAGAAATATAACCAAAATACAACTACAATCACTCATGTGTGCTTAATGAGATGAGAGAGCACACCAAATTAAAGGTGCATGTGTGATCCAAAGTCCAACAATTCATCACAAACTTCATTACATTGTAGAGCACTGTAGACTCACCAGAGTCTCTCTTAAGCAGATATTGTGAGCACACAATGATTGCAATCTCCATATTTCAAGAAGGCCAAAGGGGTAAGGGTTGTGAAAACAACTTTACGATGATACGTTGTAATGCCCCCATTTTCGGGTTCTCTTGCATTGTAGTTGGCACCAACCTTCTAGGTGTGTGTCATCGTTATCAGAGCGTTATTTCATGTTTCCAGTGAGCTCAGGTGGTATGGAGGACTCATATGCCACTTTTAGATATGATTTCCGACTTCGGGTGTGCTCTCCAAGAATCTTGGAGGTGTCGCTGTCTATTTATAGTAAGTCGCCCGGTTGGCTCCGTTTATCATTATTCTTCATTGGGAACACTTCAGTGCAGTCAGTTTTCAATTCAAATGTTTCCAACTGTCTCCGCAAAATGGGTGTATTAATGGCTTTATTTTAATTATTTTACTAAGGTCGCTAAATATTATTTAAAATATTTTAAGCACCTTAGTGTTATAGCTCGTCGGAACCGGAATGAAAAGTTTTAAATCATGAACACATAATATTGGGACCTTGCAAATCAAATATTATCATTATTTTGATAAAAAGGTCTTTTGGAGCCAAAAAGGAGCTTTTAATTAAAAAGTGAATTAAAAAATAAAAGCTTTTGCGAAGGTTGGTGGGAAAAAAGTATAAAAGGAGGTTGTGAGAGCTCATTTGGAATATTCAGTTTTGTTTATTTCTCTTTGGAGATTTGGAGATTTATGCCTGTGGCCAAAACTCTTACCAGCGGGACGAAAACCCCAGTGGTTTTTTGAAGTTGAGGATGAAAACCCTTTGTCTTCCATTGAGCGGTTCCTTCCAAGGATCAACACGGTGCTGCAAAGATTTTGAAATGAGGACGAAAACCCTCATTTCTGATTTAGAGATGGATTAGGGCAAGGTTCGTATTTGTGCTTAAGAGATTTGCAGGTGTGAAAGTTTATATCATGGACGGAAGGATATATCATTTTTGCAGGTTTGGTGCATTTGCTTCAAGAAGGATTATTTGACAAATTTATTGAGATTGCAAGCAATAATAAATTTGTGTGTTGAGGATTGAAGGTTTAACGGATCAAATATTCTAGTATATGTTGGATGGACAAATCAAAACGCTGTTGACACCATTGCTAGAGATCACAAAAGAGTTAGACGATGAAATAATGCAATATGAAGAAGGGAGCATGCTCATCAACCATCAATGGCAACCTCCGAACGGATGTATAGAATATGATTGAATGCTTGGTAGGCCATGTCTCATTGAAAATAGTGAGCATCAGGTTGTATCTTTCCCTTCTATTGATTGGAAGAATTTTGAATTTGAACATCATGAACTTCTAATTGATAGCATTGGTAGCATTAATAGTAATGATATTGATAATAATCTTGAACATGTTGAGTATGAATTTGATTATGGCGAATTGGGTAGAACAACCTGCATTTGGATAAATCATGGTTCTAACGAGAATCCTCAATTGATCATAATACTGCAAAAAACGTTTCCTATGTTTGAGGGCTGTCGCCTGAAGGATCAATGGTCTGAGTTCAAGGATGAATTTGCTCGGTTGAGGACTGTCACTATTGCATTATTGTTGTTATTCATACTGAAAAACCATGCCAAGGCATGTATATACTCAGTGTCTTGGGTTGCATCCCTTTGTTGCTTGTACATAGCTAGGTTAGAGTAAGGATTTCATTTCATATTGCGTCTTAGAGTAGATTTGCTCCCTTGATGTCATTTGACTCAGGTGTTGGTTTCTCCTTAGCTTAGTTTTGCTTTCGTGTTGTTTGCTTGTTGTTGGTTTTTCCCTTAGCTTAGTGGTTTGTTTTGCTTTCGTAGATTAGTTGTTTGTTGCTTAGTTTAGTTGATTTGTTGTGTCAGGTTTCCTATTTGTAAGAAGGTGATGTTATCTTACACTCAAGTTTCAATTCGTGATAACATGTTAGTTCATTTCTTAGACATTCATTCATAAAAGTCTTAGAGTCCGAAGACATTTTTCTTTCAATTTATCATCTTGTTAGACTTTGGACTTGACTCAGAAACTAATCATCTATTGTGTCCTAACACTGTTATCTTCTGATCATAATGTTTTAAAATGCTAAATCTAAATTTTATGAATTTTTATGTTTTTCTTTGACAAACTTTGGTCATG
The DNA here is from genome assembly GCA_027924645.1 of Cunninghamia lanceolata. NCBI lineage: Eukaryota > Viridiplantae > Streptophyta > Pinopsida > Cupressales > Cupressaceae > Cunninghamia > Cunninghamia lanceolata. The sequence goes on along the minus strand of BSBN01000973.1, from coordinate 866,243 downwards.
ACTGATGGATTTCCCGTGGATCCCATCGCTAGTGTCAGATAGCATGACTGCTTGCTCTTGGGAGATAAATCAGTTGTTCAGTATTGCTTGAAGTATTTCGAGGTTTTATATCTTACATATTTTAATGATTCCGAAGTTACTAGGAAAGTCTTTGTGAGCCTGGATTAAGTGAAAATCTCAAGGTAGTTCATGTTTCCGCTCCGCTCCATAATAAGCATTTTGCATACTTCCATCCATTTCATTTCACTTATCCCCCCCACATGAAAGGCATAAAGCCTTCATCCACTTCGTCTTTTCGTCCAATAATGAATTCCAGTCTGAAGTCCAAATCTTATGCACAATCCACTTGTCCATTATCAATATACATATGTGAGTTTTGTAAAGACAGAGTCATTTGGAGTTCATCCATGTCAATATCCATTCCAATGACCTTAGCTACTACATGGAAAGTAAGGTCAAGATGTTGGTGTTTCCATTTGTTCAGCATAAATCCATTATCTACCCATTTCATATATATCCACTTTACCTGCGTTGGTATGTAGATCCCAAAAGCATATGTCTGCATATAATATCTATCGTCCATCTTACTTCCGCCCTTCTTAAATCACATTGCCATATTTCCTTCATTCATTTACCCGTTTCCTAATCATGATCAATGAATGTAAGTGTCGTCTAATTGAGAAGCTTGCAATCCATCCGCCTATCCCATAGTTCCACAAAATAAATATTCGGATGCTTTTACCCACCAAGCAAATAAATTCCTGAAAATCCAAAGATCTTTATGCCTAAAAGCACAAATGCCAGAGATCTAAGCAAAGTATACTTAAAGCTATTTCATTCCATATTTTCAAGTAAAAGGACAAGAGTTCTAGATACCTAAGTTCAAGAAGCCAAATCCAAAACGGCTTCCGCATCCGAAGAATCCATTTCATTCATCTCATCCCATTCCATTTCCATTCCATTCCATCTATCACTTCATCCCACGAAATAAAATCAAAATAAGAACATTATAAGTTCGTGTGGGTTATGAAGTTACCACTTCACCCGTTCACTAATCACCGTTCCCGTCCCTTTATTCATTTCCCCTCCACTTGCAAGCTTCGAAGTTAGGTCGATATCAACAAACATTGATTATGGTTTCATTCCATCATATACCCTTCGTTTTTCGCCGTCTTCCAGCACTCACCTGGCCTATGTTTAGATGTGCCCATCTATTTGTTTTTATATAATCCACATCATAATCCACTCTTTCCGTATCATTGTCATTTCCTGCCAACACTAGGAAGTACAATAACTTGACATGGTTTTATATGGACCATTGTGTTGTCTGCAGAATCAGACTCTGGAGTTCTTTACATTCATTACCATGGTGAAAACCTGGCAAACAAGCGTCATGTGTAATGGCCATCCTTTTTTTTTTTCTTAAAAGAGAGAGAAGAAAATAGTAAAGAGAAATTTTCGTCCACAGGTGAAAACCACCTTTGGTGGCACCTTGGATAAGTACCGTGATGAAAACCTGGCAAACAGGTGTCATGCGTAGAGACACTGTCTCGTTTCACTCTTCTCCTTTTCATGTCATTTTATTTCACACCCATTTCCAATATCATCCTCATTCCATCATGTTGTGTATATGTCGTTGCATACCATCATTGCCCATTTCATCCGTATATATGTGTCCATCATTCACTCACTTTCCATGAATTTACCTAGCTTGAGACAGGTGAGCTTAGATGATCCTAGTTTCTAAGGGATGGAAATGAACGCAAGTGTACGCACTTGGATCCTCGAAATGTGGATAGTCGCTCTAGCAATTGGCTTTGATTCTTTGATCGTGTAGTTATGTTTATGTGATCTGGTGTGTGGGTGTACATGGAAATGTTGAAACTTGACTTCTGTTTATCTTTGGAACACTTAAGAAACTGTTTTAACTGAAACCTATCTTTAATCACACATCAAGAGATGTAGTGTCTTGATTCAATCTATGATTCTTTTCCTTTTTGAGTTCGTCGTCTAGCTGGCTGATAGGTTGGCGAAGAGTGTTTGAAGGTTCTGAGTCTGGCTTGAGTCTTTGTCTCTGAAATGTTCAGGAACATTTATTCGAGTTGACGCTAGATGTTGTGACCTAATCACACATCACCCTATTGCAAATGGGGACCCCCCTTTTTTGAGCTCCAATGCTTTCCTTAAGTCTTGGATGGTGTTTTTAAGATAGTTTCATGATGAAGTCAGTGGTAATGACAAAGTAAGTTGCACTTCAAACTACTGAATGACTCTTAGTGAGAAGGGAATCTTGGACAAAATCTCGACAAAATGCATTTCCAAACTTAGGCGCACTTTTGCTTTTCTTCAACCCTATTTTTGCACCTAGGTAAAAATGTGATTGATTCCATTAATTTTGAGGAGCTTTCAATATTATGACCTCTCTTGAAGCTTATGAAGTGATTTGGATTGTTAAAGGTTGAAGTGAACACTTGTTTTAGCTAGGGCACATTTTCACACCTGAGCAATCACAAATATGCGCCTTGCTATGAAGGAAGCTTGGAACCCAAATTTGATCACCTCAAGACAAAAACTTCCTTAGGCTCTTAGCATTTGATTGGAATCCTTGAAGATCTTTAAGTAAACACCTATTTGCACTAGGGTGCATTTTTGCATGTGTAGAGTCCACTTTTGGCACCTTGATGTAAAATGAAGTCTTAACTAATGATAAATTGCGCCTTGACCTTCCTTGGAGTTCCTAAGATTGATCCTGAGTTAGGCCCATTTTTCCATCTCCAGAGCCTCCTCTGAGCGCCTTAACATAGAATGGATGTTTTAAACTATAAAATATAGCGCCTTAAGAGAAGCAATTCACCTTGAGTTCCAAGATTGATCAAACATATGAAACACTCATCACAAATCAAGGTGCCAATTTCCCCTTGTGTAACCTCACATTTGCGCCTAAGAAGAAAATGCTTGAGTTCATAAGTTTTAAGAGTATTTTAGTATTGAGGCTCCTCCTTGAGCCTTCACAATGGTTTGAACTCCTTTAAGTTGAAGTAGGTACTTATCCATGCCAAGACGCGTTTTTCATCTCCTACCACCTTGGATTTGCGCCTCAAATGAAGTCACATTAACTCAAATTCACTAAGTAAATCTAGGCGCAAGATCTCTCTTGAACAACCACAAAGTGCACCTAGCAATGAAGGAAGTTTGGAACCACTAAATGTCAAAGAACTAGCCAAAGGTAGTCTAGGCGCATATCTTCATCTCTACAAACCAATTTTAGCACCTAGAGAGTATCAAGTTTGCAACCATGAATCCTAGCGCCTAGTGACAAGGAGGTCTCATAAGAGTTTGAACATGAGAGTAGGCGCACCTTACCACTAGTAGCAACCAAAAATTGCGCCTAGAGTTGAGTATGATTATCTCAAGGAATCAAGGCGCATTTTCCTACCTCCACAGACCATTTTTGGCTCCTTGGCAATAAAGTGAATGTAAGCATGGGAATGGGCGCCTAAAGATGAAATAATCTCCTGAGGATGTAAGCAAGTGTTGGAGGCCTCAAAGTGCCAAAAAATAAGCTAAGTGAATCTAGGCGCACTTTTCCTCATTTGCACAACTAAATCTGCGCCTCAATGAGAACATGTGAATTGACACCAATGCGTGAACACCTTGAAGAAAAGAAGCATTATCCCATTGCTTGAAATCATAAAAATAGCAAATAAAGCCCAATTTGATCTAGGCGCACTTTCACCTCCGTACAAACCTAGATTTGCGCCCTGGGAAAAATCACATCAATCCACACTTTGGAATGGGCGCCTAGAGAAAGAGTCATTCTAAGACATTCACAATCGTTTGAATCATCAAAATGACAAGTATGAAGCCATTAGATCCTAGGCGCACTTTTGCCTCTCTTCACACCTAGATGGGCACCTAGACTTGAGACAGGTTATTTAGATGTTTAAGATGATTCCTTCGTGTTATAAAGTGTTTATCAAGTGATTGATATTGTTTCTTTCTTTATGTTGCCGGAGCTAAGAAGTTATCTGAGGAGCTAAGCACCTAGATTCACCTTCATCCAAGGAGTGAAGTCAAGAAGTTGCCACTGTAGAAAAGATCATCATGTCAGAATACTTCATCGCTTGTAGAAGACATTCATCCATTAAGCTTCAAGATCTTCAATCTTCAAGTCTCCGAGAAGTCTCCTACTTCATGAAGCATCATCATCTACACTACTCCCTATGAAGATGCATTCACAAAGAAGATCTATATCCTGTCAAGAGAAGGTATCACAAAGTTAGACAAATGAGCAACATGTATCATACATATCCTACTTACAAAAGAACAAGGCAAGACCAACAGAGATACCATTCCCAAACATTCAAGTTCAAAGCAATCATATTCAAAGACATCACATAGAGAATGCAATTTGGGAATATGCTGAGGTGGCACCTACGTGGCATATACATATTATTCACCAATCACAGTTCGCCACATCATTCAACAAGCAAGAAGCCAAAGAGGACGCCCATGTGGAAGATGCTATAAAGATTCCACTGCAAGCTTATCATCTTGGAAAACGTGCCTTCATTGCCTCTCTTATGTACTAAAAATAGCAAGTTGTTGTAACTAATTGCTGAGATGGCATGATCTAGGCCCTTGGCTACTTGAACTGATCCAGGCCATTCATTGTAATTCTGGAACTCTATATAAAGGCCTTGTTGCCTCATTTGTAAATATATAGTTAGTTTTTGATAGAGAAGTGTAGAGTAGAAAGAGACTCTCGAAATTATCTAAGAGTATTGGAAGTTGTTGTAAATCTTTCTCAAGATTAATGCAAAGACATTGGAGTTTGCTTGGTGTTAAGTGTTGTCTTGTGAAATGACATGGTTTCTTGTATCTTGATGAAATGAAAAGATATTTCTAAGTAGATTAGAAGTAGAGTAGTAGCTCATTGATGTAATGTATGTACGTATTGAAAATTTGATCAACTCCTAGCTCATGCTTTTAACATTCATTGTTGGTGAAGTGTTGTGTAAAGCTAGTCTGAGCTTCATTACAATTTGCTTAAGTTTGATTGTGGATGCTTGTTTGAGCTGCGCCGTTCAATGGGTGCTTATATGAGCCTTCATGATTTCAAAACCATTCGCTGTCCTTAGGAGATTGCCCCTACTCCGTGTAGTTGTAGGCATTCTTGGCGAAGTGGAGTCAGGTTGATTAAGGAGTTTGTCTATTCATTTATCATCATTGCCTCATTGACCTTTAGATTAGCTTCTCTAAACCCTCATCTTTTTCCTTTTCTTTATTATTGAGATATAGCACATGCATCATCCACAATTAAAGGAGAAATAAGCTAAATGAAGTAAGAAGTCTGTATAAGTCCATTTGTGATTATCAGCAAGATCACATGTATTCACTGAGTTTATCCACTACAAATCACTAATAAGGAACCTTGAAGTTGTCTCACTGGATCACGTAGCTTAGCCTTTGAGAGACTTTATTCAAGAGAGGATAGAATACTCAGTATTTTATTCTATTGTTCTTGTAGGCACAAAAACATCATCAACAGGTCCCTTCATGTAATGTCCACATTCTTAGACTGTTCGCCATTAGAGAGGACTTGGGCTTATCACGAGCTATTTGGGAGAATTGTTATCTTGCCGAGAGATCATATTGTGTTGATTGGATGTCAATTCGACATGAGAGGATGTTTACTTATGAGTGCCTTGCTACGGTCACCTTGTACACATCATGGAGGTCATTATCTTGGGTGACTTGTGATGGAAGACCAATTATTCAATAACACCCCACCTTGGCACCTAATGGATGGAATAAAATATATTCTTTGTATTTATCTTAGCACTAGAAGAAGAAATAAAATAATAACAAATTATATCTTTAATTTAATTTGTTATTTGGGCGCCCATGCGGAAAGAAGGTCGTCGGCCCTCTTGGAGGGAAATTTATATTCAAAAATATATTATTCCTTGCCTAGGTCGGCCCTATGGGAGATGAGACAAGTTGCATATATATACAAGGTCATTTGGCATTGGAGAAGCATCATTCATTCATTATTCATTCAAGTTATCTTTTGGAGAAGGATTGGAGACAAAAACCTCTAGTTCATGGAAGGAGTTGGACGAAACCCTAGCTTCTTCTTGTGAGGATTTCATGATGGGGATCCAATTGCACATCATCTTCATTTGGGAAGATTCACATCAACTTTGAGAGCATATTTTGGTGGCATCTTGCCTCTAGGGCTGGAGCGTGCCTCCTAGTGGAAGGGCGACTTGCATCAAGGGCAGAATTGTGGCATATTGATGATGATCATGGGCTGCTCGGTTTAGGGTTACAGCAGAAAATTGTAGCAGCAGACCTCCACCTTGTGCACCCTCCTATGGAGATTAGATTCATGAATATTTTGGCATATATTTGATATGTGATTATTGCTATTAGTACTTGACATGTTGTAAGGCCTGTGGCTGTTAGCCCTAGCCATATATTTGCATTTGAGGACTGCATATATTCAGATTTATAGCAGCAGACCTGTTTATTATGTTGGAGGTGTTTATGTTGGTGATCTATGTGTATTTCATGGTGTAATTCATTCCTATTGCTTGGGCGAATCATATGTCGTGTTCTTTTAATGTTTTGATGCTATGTTTATGATATTTTATTAAGTATGGGTATGCTGAAAATATAAAAATCAGAAATCAGAATTAGGGTTTGAGCAGGAAAATCAATTTGTTCCATAATATCCCATTTGAGATATTAGAGTGGTATCAGAGCCTTGATCTTGCTAGCCTGCGGATCTAGGTGATATCATGGATGAGGCATTTAGGCTTCTCAAAGAGATGGAATCTACGGCTGGATGAGTGCTACTATGACTACAGGGAGAATGATGACTTTCACTTTTTTGGCCAGCCTATAATTAGAAAAGATAAACCTCATAAAGCAACTCCAAAGTTCAAAGAACCCAAGAAAATAATGAAGGCAAAGGATGACTATGACCTACAAAAGAAGATAAGAGAACCTACATGTGATTATCAAGAAAACATCAATCAATCTATGCATGTTGAAGATTGGGTTCCAAGCCCTAAAGAAGACAAGAGTTCACTTCAGCCCTATTAGGATAAATACAAAGAGTCACCTTTTGAGGTTACAAGTGATGAGTACAAGGGACTTCATGATAGCTACATGGGTGAAGAAAATGCCGCCATGGAAGAAGAATTACTTGTTGATGATTTGCATCATAAAGATATGAGCAAAGAAGCATCACATGTTGCAAGTAGCGAACACGTAAGACTTCATGATGACCATACGATTGGAAGGTACACTATCACGGAGGTTGCAAAACCTACAAGGTTGGATCAGCCACAAGAAGGTATGAGTTCATTTGATAGTCCTTTGGTTGAGTCTAGCATGGTTTCATCACCTGTGCATCACATTGGCTTGGAATCAAATGGTGGTATGGGTATCTTTGAGACGAATGTTGTTCATAAGAACAATTCAGAAATTTCAGCAAGAAGTGATCAAAGTGGGTTGGATAAGATTGATTTGACATTGCAAGATAAAGAGGTCATAGCAGTGCACACATCTCCTAGATCAGCCATTGAGGAAGATCATCAGGTAGAAGATTCTACCTACTACTTTGACGAAGATCCTTTGATAAAGCATAATGAAGACTTAGCTTTCACACATGGGTGTAATGAAGAAGTTGATTTGCAGAGGCATGATCGGGATATTGGGTCCCATAAGTCTCATCACTTGGAGAGACAATTGAAGACAAATGGAGGTAAGCTTGTTGTTGCCCTAGATCATTTTGATCATGTTCATGAAGTAATGGCAGGTTTGTGTTGGAAAGCCCTAGAAAGGCACAAGCACTTTGAACAAGATCTTTTCCTTGTCGGGTTTCGAGAACTCCAAGAGGTCGTGGCTATGGTGAAGTCAAACTACTTACATCTACTTTTGGATAGAGATCATCTATTCAAGATGGGCGAGATATATGCTGGCGCTTTGAGAAGGGAGGAAGATGAAGTGGATAAGCTCACCTTGGAGCTTGAGGACACTATGGATTCTTTGAAGAGCATGTAAGATGCTACCCTTACATTTTTTTTTTTCGAAAACACAAGAGGGAGACATTGAATGTTAGGAGCAATGTTCGTCCACACCTTTCTAATCACCCAAATCCTGATGTGCGCAAGGTGAGAGCATACTAGTGCTTCAGAGTTAGCATTCAAATCCCAAATCAACTGAAGAAACAATCTTCCACTTATTCAGTGGGCATCCACTTATCCAGTGGGAAAATACAAGGAAATAAAACCAGGTGCATCCACTCATCCAATGGGAACCTGAGCCATGCATGAAAGTAAATCAAGGTGCGTCCACTTATTCAGTGGGAACCTGAGCTCTAAAGTACTAGAAAGAAAGGCACATCCACTTATTCAGTGGGAAGCCATTACAAAGCATGAAAGAACTAATCTAAATAGCACATTCACTTATCTAGTGGGAAGCCATTACAATGCTATAATAGATTATTCAATGAGAGTACACAAGCTGTGTTACAGATGATTAGCTCATAAAATCCAATCTCCTAAATGATTTGACATATCAATATTGCTCTTGTGCTTTCAAAACAAACAAGGACGAAGGGAAATATATGAAAACTGATTTATACCATGATATCCCTGCTGTCATACTTCAGTGCTACAGAAAATCTCTCATTGCTGCTGTATGGCAGCTCCATGAATGCAAGGTAAATCAGAAATTCCTACTTGAACATGCTTCACACCCCTTTCAATGCTATCTTCACTGTACTGTACCAATTTGGGACTGCAAATCAAACAACCTTAAAACACCAACGATCTGTCCCAAGAGTCTCACGCCCAACAGCATGCTTGTATGGCCCTGTCAATGGTACGGCAGGCTTCAGAAAATAATTCACAGCTGATAAACCAATGGAACATGCTCAGAAAGGGTCGCCTCTAGGTAGATTATAATGGGTGATCTTCATTTTTATGCAAACTCAAATATCCCCTGTTATACGGCACTGAAATTGTACGGCCTGCAGTAAAAAGTGCAAGGGAAACTCCAAGATAATCACTCACAATCAACACTAAAAACTTATCATGTAAACTCACACAACAAACCAAAAACTTGCAAGCCAAAAACATTAGAATACATCATACTCCAATTTTGCTCTTTGCAACTTCTGACAATGAAGCTACGCTTTCCAGCTAGGGTGGATATTTCACCACTGAAACTAGACTTCTTCGAGAGAGTTTTCGTTCTCAAGAAGGAAGAAGGTCTCACAGGTTCATTCCTGCAACATAACAATATCTCATCAAGAAAACCTTCTTTTATAGGCACCTTTTAGGGATTTAAAACCTAAAATGAATAATAAAATAGAGAAAATACACTTTTTTCCTTGACTCCAATATTTCTCCACTTTTGTACCAACTTTTGTGCCTAAATAAAAGATTATATTTTTCCCTTTCCAAAGAGCTATTATACCATTGCACTTTATTAATATTTTTCAACTTAGAAGACCAAGTGCATAATATTAACCGATAGCTCATTAAAAATATAACTTTTTATAGAAAATCCCTAATAAACTGCACAAAAAGACTCCACGAGGTCTGGGATGAATATCAATGCCTTCCGGATGACTTTTTAAAAATAAACGGCTCCTCCAAGAATCTTGGAGAGCAATCCGAGAAGCCAAATCAACTTTTGAAAGCTGCGTTGCCATCCTGAAACATTGCTGAGCTCAAAACCAACATCAGAAAACAACAAGAATCACTAAGCCACGAGATATTCATAAAGGGGAACCCTTTACCATACCTCATAGCCTATCGGGATCCCGGAAATAGGCTATAGGACTTGTTGTGATGTAATCACACATTGCCCCATTGCAAATGGGGACCCCCTCTTTTATTTTGCTTTCTCGCTTCGTTTTGCTTTAAAGTTTAGTTTTGCTCTGAGCTTGTAGGGTTTTGGTAGTGTTGTTTTGCCCATGTGTCGACAGTTTCTTGCCAAGAGGTCTATATGCCTTCATCCTGATGCATGTCACTGAGACCCTGAAAATGACTAAGTCTGATATCCTGAAAATCCTAAAAAATTGGCTAAGTCTGAAATCTGGTGGATCCTCCAAAATCTAGAATGTGCATGTTAAATCCTATGGATCCGAGACCCATCTCAAACATCCTGGAAGTATATTGATAAATATTTAAAGTATAAGAAACTCAAATACTTAAACATATTTTCAATATACTTCCATTCAGGAAATCCAAAATTTGACTAAGGCAAGAAATTCCTCACTCCATGTCCAAACCCACCCAGACTGGGCGGCCTCACAAGGTCCTCTTGGACAGTGTCTTCAACATTAGGAGAGCTTGTCCAGACAACACCCTCAAACCCGCCCAGGGAAAGTTAGGATATTTTCACGAGCTTTTGCCAATTGAAGGGAGTTAGGGAGTGATGATGGAGTCTAAAACTAAGATTTTGATGAAACTTCCATGCCTCGCCTCCAAACCTGCCCAGACTGGGAGGCCTTGGCATGAGGTCGTGGACTCAACCTCCTGCACATGCATTTGTCCAAGACAGAACCCTCAAACTGCCCTAGGAGAAAATGGTTAAGTTTAGAAGGTTTTCAAGCACAAGGCACTGAGAAATGATGAATTTCAAGCAAGCTTTGCAAGGTGGAGGGAAGTTAAGTAGATTACAAGCAACAGTCCATGCATCATCTCCAAACCAAGCATTACTTAAACTCCTCCCAACAAGGATGAATTAATTGGAAAGAATGATGAAAGATCACTAAGCCTGATGTCCTGAAATCTTGAAAATTGGCTAAGTCTAAAATCTGGTGGATCCTCCAAAATCTAGAATTTGCATGTTAAATCCAATGGATCCAATACCCATCTCAAACATCCTGGAAGTATATTGATAAATATCTGACTTACAATTAAACATATTTTCAATATACTTCCATTCAGGACATTTCCGATATGGCGACAAGACTTGCATTCCAAGCACACCTTCTAAACCCGCCCTACCTAGGCGGCCTTGGCATGGGGTCTTGGATTCAAGGTTGTGATCACGCACTTTCTCCATACACTGCCTCCAAATCTGCCTTAGGGAGAGAATTTTCAAAGTTTAGAAGAGATTTTGAGTGAGTTCAAGACAAAATCCAAGGGTGGTATCCCAACCCGCCCAGCTTGGGCAGCTTCAGAGGATGTTTATGGATGATATCTCCACCAGATGACACTCTCCAGACATCACTCTCAAACCCGCCTAAGGAAAGTAACCAAGTTTATAAAGTGTTTCAAGTGCAAAGCTTTAGGATGTGAGGTAAAAGTTTACAAGTATGAAGAGGTTAAACGAGTTTCAAGTTAAATTCCATGGGTCACCTCCAAACCCGCCCTACTTGGGCGGCCTCAAGAGGTCCTCATGGATTGTATCTCTTGCTACATGAAACACTCCAGACACTGTCCTCAAAACCGCCCTAGGAGAAAAGTGGTTAAGTATTGAGTTTTTTCATGCACAAAACACTGAGATATGATGACTTGTAAGGTTTGAGTTTGAGTGAAGTCAAAGCTACATTCCAAGAACAAAGAACAAAGCATTAGAAGGTGAAGAAATTTTAATGGAAACTTGAAGGTTTTGAAAGCATCAAGTGAGTTTTAAGTTGAAGTCCAAGACCTACTCTCAAACCCGCCCTACCTGGGCGGCCTCAAGAGGTCCTTGTGGATTGTATCACCTGACACATGAAGCACTCCAAACACTTACTCCAAAGCCGCCCAAGGTGAAGAACAACATAAGTTTGTTTGATAAGTATGATCAAAATGACACAAGGATGAGATAGTCAAGTTGAAGGAGTAAGAGGATTCTAAGTGTTGAAAATCCAAGACCTACTCTCAAACCCGCCCTACCTAGGCAGCCTAGAGAGGTGAGCTTGGAGTTTTGGTGTCAAAGCATTGCAACTACTCTATCTTGACTCTCTAACTCATCATGATGCTTCACATCCTTGAGAGGATCATTCAAAGAGAGGGAAGTTTGAAAAATTGACTAAGTCTTAAGGAAGTTGGAGAGAGAGATCTTCATGAGGAAAGGAATGAACCTTAAGTGAAAGAATCCACACCCTACCTTCCAAGCCGACCATGCTAGGCGGCCTTGAGCTCTACACTTGGACAACTCCACCTCCTCCACATCACACTCTCCAGACACCACCCTCAAACCCGCTTAGGGAGAAGACCTATCAAGTTTGCAATATTTTGAGTTAAAGTGCAAGGAGATCATGAAGATTTGATAGGTTTGAATGTATTTTAAGGCATTTTGATGAGCAGTTCAAGGGTTGCCTCTAAGCCCGCCCTACTTGGGCAGCCTCAAGAGGTGCCAATGGACTATGTCTTGTCCCACATGAAACATTCCATACACTGCCTCCAAAGCCGCTCAGAGTGAAGACAATGCAATTTGCAAGAAGAGATCAATGAATTGATGAAAATGAAGTACTTCATAGGTGTGGCAATCAAGCCTAGAAGGGTGAAAAATGTTCTAAGTTGCAAAATCCAAGTAACACCTCCAATCCCGCCCTTCTTAGGCGGATTTCACCAATGCAGATGGACAAGGTCACCTAACATCTCAACGTTTGCCTTCTCACTTCACAAACACCTCAAAATGGCTAAGTCTTAGGCAAGTTCAAGAAAAAGAGTCATCATAAAGAAGAAACAAGCATCAAATGAAGCTTAGAGTTGAAAAATCCAAGCTTACCATTCAACCCCGCCCTTGCTAGGCGGCCTTCAACTCCCTGCTTTGACTACATGTCCACCACAACACATCATCTGCCTATCACCTCTAGATCCGCTCAAGAAGAATGTTATGAGAGTTTGTGTAGGGTGAGCTTGGAATTGGATGTTGATCACTCCGCACAAGCCTCCTCAATTCACCCATCCACTAGAGGTAAGTTGCAAGGTCAATCAATGAAAAGTGGAAGTTGTTAAGGGAAAATAAGGCAAGTTTGAAGGGGTTATATTGGCCACTCCACACAACATCTTCAAGGCCACCTAGCCTAGGCGGATTTCACTATGACATAAGGATAAGTCTATCAAACATTTCAAATTTGCCTTCTAACCTCGCCTATGTATAGAAGTTAAACCTTGCAAGGTGATAAGGACAAGGAGGAATCATGAAGTAAAATTTGTCTAAGGATGAAATTCCTTAACTCACCTTCAAGCCCGCCCATGCTGGGCGGTCTTGGACCATTCACCCGGATAACATCATGTCATTCACATGACATCCTCCACCTATCACCTCCAAACCCGCCTTGTCAAGTGACTTCCACCATCGTGCATGTTCTCCACATCATTCACTCCATGCACTCTATTCAAGTCCACCCTTCTTCCCAAGGTTGTCTATCTCATGCAAGGAGGTTAAATTATCAAGGAAGCAAGCGAAGGAGCTCTTAAATTATCAAAACCAAGCCAAAATTGTCTAAGTCGTGAAAAATCCTCACACCTCCCTCAAACCCGCCCATGCTAGGCAGCCTTGAGCCCTTCATCCGGACAAGGTCTTGTCCACAACACACACTCCGTACACACCCTCCAAATCCGCCCAACATAGGCACTCTAGAGACTTAGGCATGGATTTCACGCGAAAGGGTATGTTTTGAAATGTCATGTTTTAATCCCACATGCATAAGGTGAATGTAATTTGTTGTTGAAAATCCTTTATATCGAGTCTTAATTTGATGTGTTTCTTCTTGTAGGTGATGGAGGATCTAAGGAGGTGAATGGCGAAAGCTCATACATGAGAAGTTTGGAAGGCGGAAGAAAGTTGCTCAAGTTTGTCATCATCACCACATGGGGGAGAGCTCCTGCATCAAGTTCATCTTACTTTGAAGACTTCGTAGACATCAACGCCACGCATGAGGAGTCATCATCCAGAGTTGTCTACTTCATGTACATCCATCATATGCCAGTCTACTACAAGAAGTCACGCACAAGACATCTTCCACCTCAACACTCCAAGAGTCAAGAGTCCTGCAAGAGTACATCACAAGATGAGAGATGAGCATGATCATCAAAGCAACTCATGAGTTACATCTAGACAACAAGACGACAATATTCTAAGTGAACATGAGGTGAACCAGACTAGTTCGTTTGAAGATGCTGAGGTGGCTCGTACATATCATCAGGCCAATCGCATTCCGCCATGTCATTCATTCAAGAGGGCCCACCATAAAGATGCTTATCACATTGGGAAACGTGCCTTCATTGCCTCTTTCATGTTCTAAAAATAGCAAATTTTGTAACAAACTGCCTTGTTGTCTCAATCTCGGCCGTTAATTGCTAAATCAATCTGGGCCATTCATTGTAATTCTTGAGCTCTATATAAAGCTCACTTCTCTCATTTGTAAAGGATCATTAGAGGAGAATCATTAAAAGAAGATAGAATAGGAGTAGATACTATGGCAATAGGAGTAGAGTAGAAAGAGCTCTTCGAAGTCATTGAAGAGATATATGAGATTGTTGTAAACAAAACACTTCCTAAATCAATACAAGCTCATTGTTGTTGTTCGCATGGTGATCTTGTACGATCAAGGAATGTTCGCATGGTTTCTTATTCTCCAAGATGGTTGAGACGTGGTTCCAAGTAGCTTAGATGATAAAGTAGATAGAGATCATTGATGTAATGAATATATGCAATGATATTTGATAAATTCCCGTTGGTTCATACTTTTGATGGCTTGTCGATGGTAAGTCATCATGTAAAGTTAGCCTGAACCACATCTTGCAAATAGTTCGATTGTTGATGCTCCTTCGAGTTGCGCCAGCTGTGGGTACTTTGGAGTGTGTCAACAATATGAAAATCATTGGTTTATCCTTTGGAGATTGCACCTGTTTCATGTAGTTGTTGCTTGTCATTGTGAAGTGAAATTTGGTTTTTAAGGGAATTTGTCTACCATGGCATCGTTCATCATGTTATTGTCCTTAGAATAGCTTTCTTAACCCCTTCCCCTTTTTCATTTTCTTTTCATAGCTGATTAGAAAAGTTCCATTTCATAATAAGGAGGAATACATATTTGAATGGAGTGATGAATAAATTCTGTGTAAGTCCCTTTGTGTAAATAGCGTTATCACATCATACCACCGAGGCTATCCGTTGCAAATCACGTACAAGGAACCTTGGAGCGTTCTTGTTTGATCACTTAGTTTAGCATTCAAGACGCTTTGTTCAAGAGAGGATAGAGCACTTAGTGTTTTATTCTAATGTTGTTGTCAAGAAAACATCATCAACAGGACCCACAAGTGACTAGGTTTGAGAGGGGGACATTACAGTCCTCCCTCCCCAGAATTGCTTGTCCCCAAGCAATTGCAGAACTGCATGTTGTAGAATGTGCTCACTTTCCCATGTTGCATCCTCCACTAGTAGGTTCTTCCACTTGACCAGAAACTCCTTAATGGTCCTTTTTCTCAAAGAGCGCTCCCTCTAATCAATGATAGCTTCAGGAATCAGCTCAAGTCTTCCCTCATCATCTATAGGTGGAAACACTGAAGATGGAACAATATTCTGACCAAGTGCCTTTTTTCAGGCGAGAGACATGGAAGACATTATGTATTTTGCTATCTTCTGGTAACTCCAACTCATATGCCACATCACCAATCCTCTTGGTTATCTTAAATGGACAAAAAAACCGAGGCTTCAACTTCTCAACTCCATTTTTCTTGATTGAGGACTACTTGTAAGGCTGCAATCTAACATAAACCATGTCCCCAACTTCAAAAACTCGCTTTATACGTTGCTGATCAGCATATAACTTCTGCTAGTTTTGAGCACTTTTGAGATTATCCTTCAAAGATTTCATCAAATCTTGGCTGTCCTGCAAAAAATCTTTAACTCTTGGCACTCTACTGTCACAAAATAACAAATCAACAAACCTACAAGCTTCATAACCATACAATGCCATAAATGGAGACATTTTTATAGACATATGATCAAATGAATTATAACAATATTCACCTATATGCAACCATCTTACCCAAGCTTTCTGCTGTCCAGAAACATAGTTTCTAAGATACCCTTCCAACCACTTGTTGACTATTTCAGACTGTCCATCAGTCGGAGGATGGTAGCTAGTACTGGGAGTGAGTTCTGTACCACATAATCTAAATAGTTCCTTTCAAAACAGACTTAGGAACTTGTCATCCCTATCACTCACAATGCTCTTGGGCAGCCCATGGAGTTTGAACACTTCTCTAAAAAACAGTTCAGCCACTTGAACTTTTGTAAACCCGATAGAAACAGTAAAAAAGTGAGCAAACTTGGTCAATCTATCTACCACTACGAAGATACTATCCTTCCCTTGCACCTTGGGAAGTTCTGTGAAGAATTCCATGGCTATACTTTCCCATTTTTTATTGGGAATTGGAAGAGGTTGGAGCAAACCAGCAGGGTAGGTATTCTCATGTTTGTTTTGTTGACAAACAAAACATTCTCTAACATGGTTACAAATGTCATCTTTGAGCCCTTTCCTAGTAAATCTCTCTCCAATTTGTTTGTAGGACTTGAATATACCTTGGTGACCAGCCAAGGGAGAATCATGAAAAGCCCTTATAATGAGAGGTTTTACCTTGGAATTTGAAACAAGAAAAATTCTTTTCTTGTTCAAAATCAGACCATCATTTACCTCACATCTTTCATCCTTTGTAGTGCCATCAATGATACTTGTTGCAAATGGATCATTTGCATATTCTATGATGATTTGCTCTTTCCAATCAGCAGTCAACTCAACCACAGAGTGCAAATATGGCCTTCTTGACAACGCATCAACCACCACATTCTTTTTGTCTTTGACATAGACAATGTCAAAATCATATGCTTGGAGCTTACTAACCCACTTTTGTTGCCTTTCATTCAAGTCCTTCTAATTAAGGAAGTATCTCAAACTGTTGTGATCTGTCTTCACAATAAATCTTCCCCCTACCAAATATTGACGGAATTTGGCCTAGGCATATGCATAATCGCGAGCATCTCTTTGTCATAAATGGAGTAACTTGTCTCAACTCTTAATTTTCTACTCTCAAAACAGATTGGATGTTTGTCCTGCATAAGGAGAGCCCCAATACCTTCACCGGATGCATCGCATTCCAACTCAAAAGGCTTTGAAAAATCAGGTAATGCAAGGACAAGACAGCTGCTCATGAGTTTTTAAATTGATCAAATGAATCTTGGGCTGCCTTAGACCATTTGAAAGCTCCCTTTTCAGTGAGATGAGCTGCTATTTGTGAAAAACCTTTCACAAATCTCCTATAAATCCACATAAACCAAAAAAACCTTTCATCTGAGTAAGGTTTGTAGGTGGACGCCAATCTAAGATTGCCTTAATCTTCTCTTTGTCCACACTCACTCATTTGGCACTGATTACATGGCCCAAATAAACAATCTTTGTTAGGAAAAATTCACACTTGGCTTCTTTAGCAAAAAGGGAGTTAGCTTCAAGAATCCCAAGCACCTCATCTATGTGTTGCAAGTGTTTCTTCCAAGACTTGCTATATATGAGTATATCATCGAAAAAAACTAGCAAGAACCTACGGAGCTGCTCACTGAAAAGTTGGTTCATGCAGGACTTAAAGGTGGCAGGGGCATTCGTCAAACCAAAAGGCATGACAAGAAACTCGAAATGCCCATAGTGGCACCTGAAAGCAGTTTTCTCAATATCCTTCTCCCTCATTCTAATCTGGTGATAACCAGATCTAAAGTCTATTTTTGAAAAATAGACAGCTCCATGAAGTTCATCCAACAACTCATCAATGCTCGGTGTGGGATACCGATTCTTTATGGTCCTCATGTTAAGCTCTCCATAGTCAATACACAAACGAAGAGTCCCATCTTTCTTTTTGACCAACACCACTGAGGAAGCAAACGGACTCTTACTTGGACGGATGAAGCCCATGTCCAAAAGTTCTTTAAGTGTTCTCTCAATTTCATCCTTCAATCTCTTGGGCTGCCGATATGGAATTGTAATTACAGGCTTGGTTCCATCTTCCAACTCTATTATGTGCTCAATGCCTCCATATCAGGATGCCTCCCAAGTGGCAACCCACTAAAAACCTTGTTGTGCTTGGTCAACAAGTCTTGAACATCAGGATGATAAGATCTTCTTTCTTCCTTTTGAGGTGTAGGCATGATAACACATTGAGCAGCCCACTCAACTTCGTCATGACGGAACAGCCTTTCCATTGTTTTTGCAGTGACTACTCTTGGTCCTCCAGTAGAGATGCCTCTTAAAACAACTTTCTTACCATGATCATCAAATTTCAACTCCATGGTTTGAAAGTTCAAACTCATTTCTCCCAATGATTTCAACCATTGGATACCTAAGACAGCATTAGTATCACTTATACTTATCACATAGAAGTCATCCTTGACTTCATAGTTGCCAAATTGCATGGTATCACTAATACCCCAACTCACCATGCAATTTGGCAACTATGAAGTCAAGGATGACTTCTATGTGATAGTATAACTAATATGGATGCTGTCCTAGGTATCCAATGGTTGAAATCATTGGAAGAAATCAGTTTGAACTTGCCAACCATGGAGCTGAAATTTGATGATCATGGTAAGAAAATTGTTTTAAGAGGCATCTCTATTGGAGACCCAAGAGTAGTCACTGCAAAGAAAATGGAAAGGTTGTTTAGTTATGGCCAAGTTGAGAGGACTACTCAAGGTGTTTATCATGCCTACACCTCAAAAAGAAGAAAGAAGATCCTATCTTCCTGATGTTCAAGACTTGTTGACCAAGCACAACAAGGTTTTCAGTGGGTTGCCACCTGGGAGGCCTTCTGATAGAGGCATTGAGCACATAATAGAGTTGATACCATGCAATTTGGCAACTATGAAGTTAAGGGTGACTTCTATGTGATAAGTATAACTGATACCAATGCTGACCTAGGTATCCAATGGTTAAAATCATTGGGAGAAATCAGTTTGAACTTGCAAACCATGGAGCTGAAATTTGATGATCACGGTAAGAAAGTTGTTTTAAAAGGCATCTCCACTGGAGGACCAAGAGTAGTCACTGCAAAGAGAATGGAAAGGTTGTTCCGTCATGACAAAGTTGAGTGGGCTGCTCTATGTTATCATGCCTACACCTCAAAAGGAAGAAAGAAGATCCTATCGTCCTGATGTTCAAGACTTGTTGACCAAGCACAACAAGGTTTTTAGTGGATTGCCACCTGGGAGGCCTCCTGATAGAGGAATTGAGCACATAATAGAGTTGGAAGATGGAGCCAAGCCTGTTATTACCACTCCATACCGGCAGCACAAAAGATTCAAGGATTGCCACCTGGGAGGCCTCCTGATAGAGGCATTGAGCACATAATAGAGTTGGAAGATGGAGCCAAGCCTGTTATTACTACTCCATACCGGCAGCACAAAAGATTCAAAGATGAAATTGAGAGAACACTCAAAGAACTTTTGGACATGGGCTTCATCCGTCTAAGTAAGAGTATGTTTGCTTCATCAGTGGTGTTGGTCAAAAAGAAAGATGGGACTCTCCCTTTGTGTATTGACTACAGAGAGCTTAACAAGAGGACCATAAAGAATTGGTATCCCATACCGAACATTGATGAGTTGTTGGATGAACTTCATGGAGCTATCTATTTTTCAAAAATAGACTTGAGATATGGTTATCACCAGATTAGAATGACAGAGAAAGATATTGAGAAAATTGCTTCAGGTGCCATTATGGGCATTTCAAGTTCCTTGTCATGCCTTTTGGTTTGACAAATTCACCCTGCCACCTTTCAGTCCTGCATGAACCAAATTTTCAGCGAGCAGCTCTGTAGGTTCTTGCTGGTTTTTTTCGATGATATACTCATATATAGCAAGTCTTGGAAGGAGCACTTACAACACATAGATGAGGTGCTTGGGATTCTTGAAGCTAACTCCCTTTTTGCTAAAGAAGCCAAGTGTGAATTTGGCCTAACAGAGATTGTTTATTTGGGCCATGTAATTAGTGCCAACGGAGTGAGTGTGGACAAAGAGAAGATCAAGGCAATCTTAGAATGGCCTCCACCTACAAACCTTACTCAGTTGAAAGGTTTTTTTGGTTTATGTGGATTTTATAGGAGATTTGTGAAAGACTTCTCACAAATAGTAGCTCCTCTCACTGACCTTACAAAAAAGGGAGCTTTCAAGTGGTCTAAGGCAGCCCAAGATTCATTTGATCAATTCAAAAAACTCATGAGCAGCTGTCATGTTCTTGCATTACCTGATTTTTCAAAGCCTTTTGAGTTGGAATGCGATGCATCCGGTGAAGGTATTGGGGTTGTCCTTATGCAGGACAAACATCCAATCTGTTTTCAGAGCAGAAAATTAAGAGGAGCTGAAACAAGTTACTCCATTTATGACAGAGATGCTTGCAATTATGCATGCCTTAGTCAAGTTCCACCAATAGTTGGAAAGGGGAGGATTTATTGTGAAGACAGATCACAATAGTTTGAGATACTTCTGAAATCAGAAGGACTTGAAAGAAAGGCAACAAAAGTGGGTTAGTAAGCTCCAAGCATATGATTTTGACATTATTTATATCAAAGGCAAAAATAATGTGGTGGCTGATGCGTTGTCAAAAAGGCCATATTTGTACTCTATGGTTGAGTTGGCTGCTGATTGGAAAGAGCAAACCATCATAGAATATGCAGAAGATCCATTTGCAACAAGTATCATTGATGGCACTACAAAGGATGAAAGATGAGGTAAATGATGCTCTGATTTTTTACAAGAAAAGAATCTTTCTTGTTTCGAATTCCAAGGTAAAACCTCTCATTATAAGGGTTTTTCATGACTCTCCCTTGGCTGGTCACCAAGGTATATTTAAGTCCAAACAAATCAAAGAGAGATTTACTTGGAAGGGGCTCAAAGATGACATTTGTAACCATGTTAGAGAATATTTTATTTGTCAACAGAACAAACATGAGAATACCTACCCTGTTGGTTTGCTCCAACCTCTTCCTATTCCCAATCAAAAATGGGAGAGTATTGCCATGGACTTCATCACAGGACTTCCCAAGGTGCAAGGGAAGGATAGTATCTTCGTGGTGGTAGATAGATTGACCAAGTTTGCTCACTTTTTTGTTGTTTCTACAGAGTTCACAGCAGTTCAAGTGGTTGAACTGTTTTTAAGAGAAGTGTTCAAACTCCATGGGCTGCCCAAGAGCATTGTGATAGGGACGGCAAGTTCCTAAGTCTGTTTTGGAAGGAACTATTTAGATTATGTGGTACAGAACTCACTCCTAGTACTAGCTACCATCCTCCGACTGATGGACAGTCTGAAATAGTCAACAAGTGGTTGGAAGGCTATGTCAAAAACTATGTTTCTGGATAGCAGAAAGCTTGGGCAAGATGGTTGCATGTAGGTGAATAGTGTTATAATTCATCTTATTGTATGTCTATAAAAATGTCTCCATTTATGGCATTGTATGGTTATGAAGCATGTAGGTTTGCTGATTTGTTATTTGGGGACAGTAGAGTGCCAAGAGTCAAAGATTTTCTACAAGACAGCCAAGATTTGATGAAATGTTTGAAGGATAATTTCAAAAATGCTCAAAACCAGTAGAAGTTATATGCTGATCAGCAGCGTATAGAGCGAGGTTTTGAGGTTGGGCACATGGTTTATGTTAGGTTGCAGCCTTACAAACAATCCTCAATCAAGAAAATGGAGATGAGAAGTTGAAGACTCAGTTTTTTGGTCCATTTAAGATAACTAAGAGGATTGGTGAAGTGGCATACGAGTTGGAGTTGCCAAAAGATGGCAAAATACATAATGTCTTCCATGTCTCTCGCCTTAAAAAGGCACTTGGTCAGAATATTGTTCCATCTTCAGTGTTGCCACCTATAGATGATGAGGGAAGACTTGAGTTGATTCCTGAAGCTATCATTGATCAGAGGGATCGCTCTTTGAGAAAGAGAACCATTAAGGAGTTTCTGGTCAAGTGGAAGAACCTACTAGTGGAGGATGCAACGTGGGAAAGTGAGCATATTCTACAGCATCTAACTCTGCAATTGCTTGGGGACAAGCAATTCTGGGGAGGGAGGACTGTAATGTCCCCTTCTCTAGCCTAGTCACTTGTTGGTCCTATAGCCTATTTCTAGAATCTCGATAGGCCATGAGGTAAGGTAAGGGGTTCCCCTTTATGAAGATCTCATGGTTCAGTGATTCTTGTTATCTTCTGATGTTGGATTTGGGCTCAGTATTGTTTCAGGATGGCAATGCAACTTTCAGAAGTTGATTTGGCTTCTTGGAATGCTCTCGAAGATTCTCGGAAGAGTCGTCTATTTTTAGAAAGTCGTCTGAAAGGCATCAATATTCATCCCAGACCTCGTGGAGTCTTGTGGTGCAGTTTATTTGGCATTTTGGTGAAGTTTGGGATTTTCCGTAAAAAGTTATATTTTTAATGAGCTATCAGTTAATATTATGCACTTGGTCTTCTAAGTTGAAAAATAATAATAAAGTGCAATGGTATAATAGCTCTTTGGAAAGGGAAAAATATAATCTTTTATTTAGGCACATAAAAGTTGGTGGAAAAGTGAAGAAATTTTGGAGTTTGAGGAATAAAGTGTATTTTTTTCTCTATTTTATATTTCATTTTAGGGTGCAAATCCCTAAAAAGTGCCTATAAAAGGAGGTTGAGAATTCTATTTGTTCTTTATGCTTGATGAGATATTGTTATGTTGCAGGAATAGACCTGTGAGATCTTCTTCCTTCTTGAGAACGCAAACTCTCTCGAAGAAGTCTAGTTTCGGTGGTGAGATATCCGCCCTAGTTGGAGATGCAACTTCACTGGCAGCAGTTGCACTAGGCAATCATTGATTTTGATGTGTTTTGAGTGTTGGTTTGGTGTGAAGTTTTGGGGATTGGTTGTGAGAGTTTTATAGTGATATTTTGGAGTGTTTTGTTGATGTCTTTTTGCCGTCCATGGAGTAACCTGCTGGGCCGTACTGTCAGGCCGTACATATGCATGGAATATGGTTTTGGAAATAATGGAAACCTTGCATTCTGATTTGATATGAAGTCTGTACCCTTGTAGTAGTTGCTGAGGATTATTCTTGAGCAGATTTAAGAGTTTAAAGAGCTGATATCTATTTTGCTAGACCTGCCGTATTGTACCTGGGTGCCGTACCACCTACAGCAGACTCTAGTTTTCTGCCTGGTTCATTTGCATATGTTTGCTGACTGCAAAACTTGATAGGCGTGGTGTTTGAAGAGGCATAATGAGTGGGATTTGATGGATCATTTCCTTGGTTTTTGTATGGCAACTTCCTACTCCTCTCAGCATCCCTTCTGCTGTACTGTAGCAGTGCATTTCTGATTTTCTGATGTCTTAGCAGCAGCCTCATCATCTGGTATAATTCATTTAGCATTGTTTTTCATTACTGAAGTTATGATTATGACTGCAAGCACATTAAGGTTATTATCAAACAAGCTTATGAATGGGGAAATATGAAGCTAATCCTGTGCATGTCAGTTTGAATCATATTTTGTACTTAATCTGATGCAATATTGTTCTGGCTTTCCACTGCATAAGTGGATGTGCCAGTTAGGTTAGCTTTCCTTTGCATTGTAATGGCTTCCCACTGAACAAGTGGATGTGCCTTTCTTTTCAGTACTTCAGAGCTCAGGTTCCCACTGAATAAGTGGATGCACCTGGATTTACTTTCATGCATAGCTCAGGTTCCCGCTGAACAAGTGGATGCACCCAATTTACATTTCCTTGTACTTCCCAATGAATAAGTGGATGCCCACTGAATAAATGGAAGATTGTCTCTAAAGTTGATTTGGGATTTGAATGCTAACTCTGAAGCACTAGTATGCTCTCACCTTGCCCATATCAGGATCTGGGTGATCAGAAAGGTCTGGAAGAACATTGCTCTTAAAATTCAGTGTTATCTCTTTGTGGTTTTGAAAAAAAAATCAGGGGTAGTATTTTACATAAGGTAACTTTAAACTTAATAATTAGGAACTTATAAAGTAATAAACTCCAATAATTTATAAGTTTGTAAATTTTTAATTCTAGAATTATCATTTACTTTTTATTTGTTTATATCATTCAAATTTCTATTTAATTTAAATTTAAAAATTCATATTTTGTTGTTTTAGCCTTTTAGGTGATAGGAAAACTTTGGTTAAGATTCTAGAATTGGTGGATGGCCAAAAAACAACCCAACAAGTTATCTATATTAGGCCATGGACAAGGTTGAGGAGGCCATCCAACATTATTATGGGAAAAATAAAGGAAAATATGAGCCCATTTGGCACATAATAATCGAAGGTGGAACAAGTTGGTCCACCAAACATATTCATGCAATGGCCTACTACTTAAATCCCAAATTTTTCATCTCTGATTCCTTTAAGGTTTATGAGGAAGTTATGTTAGGCCTCAACATATGTACTGATAGGATGACACTTGATGGAACCCTTAGAGACACAATTCTTGATGACTTGCAAATTGACAAGGGTGCAAAGGGGAGGCACTTTTCTTTAGGTCTATGAATTCAATGGACAATGGCCCAACAAATAGGTCAAAGAAATAGATTCCTTTAATCATTGTCTTGTAGATACTAGACTTCTTTAATAAATGCAATTCTAGTTTATTACAAACTCAAAAGTATCCTCTTTGCAGATTTGTGGTCGTAAGATTGTGGTGTAAAGACACCAAATCTTCAAAGCCTAGTCATTCCTATTTTGTGCCAGCCCTGTAACACTTTTGGGTGTGAGCATAATAGGAGCGTTTTTAAGGCTATTCATGCAAAGAAGTGCAACAAGTTGACCCACAAGTTCCTCAATGACCTCTTTATTGTGCAATAAAATTTTCTTATTTGCATAAAAAGGGAGAGGGGAAGGAGATTCATGCTGCCACTAACTTGAATGACATTGATCCATATTCTAACAAGATTGCCAAGGATGTGGAACCCATGTTTACTGCAGAGAAGATCGTAGATTTAGAAGACGGAAACAATAGAAGGGGCAGCAGCAGCAGAAGCAGAAGCATCAGGAGGGGTACGACAAGATAATGACAGCTTGAGGATGAATTTGATCCTAGGAGGAATATTACATTCCAATTCAAGGACACAGCAGATGACTATGAGGAGCATTAGAGCTAAGCGAAATTTGTAAACTATTTTGGGGATTTATAGTTTCATATTTAAACTTAAAATAAACTTAAATAACATGCAAAATGCTGTTAAAAAGGATGAAAAATTAATTTAGAGGACACATCAATATATTTTCTATTAGTTTTAAACCAAAAATGAGTACAATGCATATCATAATATCATATGATGATTTTTTAGTACAATGAATATATTATGATATGCATTGTACTCATTTTTGGTTTAAAACTAATAGAAAATATCGAGCTGTCCTCTAAATTCATTTTCATGCTTTTTAACAGCATTTTGCATGTTATTTAAGTTTATTTTATGAATTTAAATGTCTTTTGATATGCCATGTTTTTCTGAGTCCCGAGTACAAGTCAAAATTTTGGGCTGCTGAGTCTTTACTGAGTCCTGAGTCTGAGTCAAAATTTTGAGAGAGTCCTTGCAATCTGATTCCCTTTTCAAATTTTTCCATTCATGGCAACAAAAAGAAGAGTTGTTTATGTCATTATTTTACTGTGCATTGACAGGTAGTATCACACATAAAGTCAGGAAGGTAAACCTGCTATTGGATCAAGTTCATAATTCCCCATGAAGTATTTCCTCCTTATGGATCTTCATAAATACAGTGAAATAAAAACAAATATTAGCAATATAAACTATTCAAACATAGTGTTGTCTAAATCATAAATTTTAATATTTCCAAAGAGTCTAGATAACTTGATTAAACTTGCAAAGCAAGAAAATATTCCAAAGATCTCAAGTGAATGAATGTTCTTGCCAAATAAAAATTACCAACTGCATTTCAGACTTTTGTTCCATAACACTTCCTGAATGGAACCATCCAGTTTCAATTTGAGTTCTTGGTAACTTAATTTTCATTCAGAAAGAAAGCATAAAGGGGATAAGCTTACTCTTTGAAGGATAGGATAAACTAACTTGGATGCAATCCACTCGAACAAATGGAGGAATTTTGTAATTCAGAAACTGCATTACACCAGCAATGACCTGCGATGGATAATATAAATAATAAAACAATATGCAGAGCAAATGAGAGATTAACTTTGACAATACAATAAATTCCGATGTAACTGCTTTGAAGATTCCATAAACTTGAGAAAAATTTTGTATCATATCCTATGGTACAAGAACATCTCATATTTTCATGCTAGAAGATAACTTATGAAAAAGTTCAAAGCCAATCAATATGTGATGCAAACATCTTTTCCTGTAAGTTACTGGAATGATATAGGCAGAACAGCAGGAAGATAGGTTTCTTTATGGTAATCCATGTGTTTCTTTATTTTCTCTTTGGGGTTAATGCTTCAATGCCATTCAATGTGTGATAGATAAAGTCAAACACACTATTGACAACCAACCTGAGAAAAATTTATTGTGCCTTTGAAAGTGCTTGTGTTGACATTTATATCATGGTTCATTGATTTGTTCCTTGCCTTATGTGTTCCCTCACATTTGTTGCCTTGGTCAAGTTTCCTGTTTTGCATTCATGGCAAACAGGTTTATCAAAGTCTGAGTAGATGCCGAAGAAATTTGCATGTCTGTGCCTTTACGTTATGAATGGCCGTTGACTTGTTATTGATGGTTGTTTGTCACTTAAGTATATCATTCCTTTCTGTCAGGTGATTAGGTACTGACTTCAGTAATTTATTCAGGAGATTTACCTACCATGCATCTTGGGCATCTACAGATTTGCCAAAGACGTTGATCTTGGAGGCAAGTAAATCTAGACTGTTGATCTTGCTCAGTGTTTAAACGAGTAAAGTGGCAGATCAAAAGCAATGAAGGAGCAACAAATGAAGGACATTTTGCATATTGTGGTTGGTTCATGTGGATTGAAGGATGACTACGTGGAACCTCTATAAGAGTCCATTTCTATAGCACTGAATGAGCTGATGCCACATGGAGTCTAGTGGCAAAGTTAGTGGTGGGTCTTTTATGTTTATTCAGTAGTATTTATTTGCTTGCTTGATAAAAATATGAGGCACCTATCACTTGCGTCTTCATATCTACAGATATGCCAAAATGTTTCTAAATCGTTGATCAAACAGCTTTTTGTGAAAACAAGTGGCATGATCTAGTCAATATCCAGCAATCGACAAACTTTACCATCCGGCACTTTGGGCACCTACAGATTTACTGAAACCATTAATCTTGAGGAAGAGTGATCTCAACCATTGATTATGGATGGCATTTAACAGCTTAAGCTAAAGTGCATTGAGCTATGTAATCAAGCAGTTTCTATGCTTCCACATGGCCTGACTTGGTTAATATCTGTGGACCAGTAGACTAAAAAATTTTGCACCTTCATGATCCACAGATTTACCAAAACCATTGATTTTAAAAAGGCAATTAATCTTGGTCATTGATCAAAATGAGATTCAAACTAGTTACTCAGAAAGGCAACCTTTTGGCTTTCAGAAGAAAAGGAAGTGGCCATTAGGAAAGTGAAATGGGGCACCATTGGAGAAGGGTCCATGACACTTTTCAAGTCATGCTACAATACAAAATCAATTAAATTCATGGGTTTTAACATTTTGTGAGCTAGTTTCCAAAGTGAGAAAGTTTACCCTTGATTCAGAAGGAGCTCCTGTAGATCAAATTGCATGCTTGCAGCTATCAAATTTCAAAGGCTAATAGGTATATGTAATCCATTGAAAATGGGGAGGCTTCAGCTAATCTTTTCAAGGGTGTCTAAATAGAGCAAGTGGCATCCAAACAAAATTGATCAATTTGAATAGAAAATTTGCCACCAGTTTTGAAGTTTGATCTTTGAGGAGAGGATTTCGGCGTCTTTTTTGTTTGTAACTATTCTGGGGACAATTTGTTACAACAAATTTTGTAACAAGAAGATAACCACATATCTGATCTTCCAGGACAACAATTTCAGTTTCTTCAAAATAGCGTATAGACAAGCTCCACAATTACGGTGGTCAAGGGTTTTCAATCGCATTAGAGAAATCAATGGGTAATATTCAACTGGATTAGAAGATTCAAGGTGACAAAGGATGATTGTGCTACAACTTTAATTCAAACCCTAAGGCATGAATATGTGATAGTGTTTTTCAAAGCGCCATAATGTTCATCATGCAATCAAAGATGGAAGACTCTAAGTCAAATTTTTGTCAAAGTTGAAAGTCAAATTTCAAAACAAAAAGATTGGCAGACTAGTGTTTATCAAGTCATAAGTTTTCTACAAGTTTCATTGGCTCCAGAGGAAAAAATTGCCAAGTTCAGAAGACGCACCCAAATTTGCAAGTCAGTTATTTTAGAATTTTGAAAATAGCTTAAGTGACAAAAGTGGCTATTTTTCGAAGGAGATAGATATGAGCCTATTATTATGCAAAAGTTGTTTTGAAATTAGTTGGCTTTAAAAGATGTTTTGTTTCCTCTTTTCTATAGATGGGGATTAGATTGCATTAAAGTAGAGCTTTATTGGGAATATTATATTATTATTTTATCCCTAAAAGCTTCTTCTCGAGAACTTATAAATATGTGCTTTGAGCACATAAATTGTAATGAGAGTTGATGCTAGATTTATGTTGCAGAAGTTTTCATTCAAACACTAAAGTTAAATCAGTGTGTTATGTTGTGAGAGTTTGATAAGTTCGTAATAAAATGATTCGTGTTTAACTTTGTGTAGGACTTGTCTTTTAATCTTTGAAGTGTCTTTGTATGCTTCTAAAAAATTACTTCTTTTCAATCTCACACTATGTTTCTTACTATTAGTTAAGTGTTCCTTTTATTTAAATTAATCTTCTTGTTGATATGGATTTGTTGATTCTAATCAATAGATAGTATTATTGTTTAATTGCATAATAGAAAATCGTCATGGTGAGCTAAAGAACTTTCAAGACTTGTGCTCTAAGCTCCGAGACCAAAAAGATAGGTCAAGTTTGCTTTTCGGCAACACATTTTCATGCAAAACCTCAAATGATATAATTGTACAGTATTTTAGGAGTAGTTTAGATTAGGGAGCTTCCCCTGCATATTTGAAGAGAGAATTTCCTCACACATTGTTCTAGTTTGAGGTGTTCTAAAAACGACAAATTAGAACGAGAGCATGCTTGTTTCACATCAACGTAATGTGAGTGAGTCTTCAATTGGGCAATGGGCATCTTTTCTCCAATTGACGTTTGCTCCTGTACAAGCCTTTTGATAGTGATCGTATGTAGAGTTAAATTCAGCAAGATAGTATTTCCATTTTCTTCCCAACTTCTTTTCCTACATAGCTGCTCGGAATTTTTCCATAACAAATGTATTTGTCTTTATTATTATTTGGGCATGACTTCAAGTTAATATTCCATTTGTTCATCCACTTGTTGTTTTGTTTCATCTATCTTCTTTCTTTTGTTCAAAACTTCTTTGGTGACTACCTTAGGCCATCTATTTGCATCCATCTATTCATTTTTTTCAAATATCCTATGAGACAAACCATAGTAGTTGTCTCAATAGGGAAGGTACTTGTTTTTACTAGATGAAGCTCATAAGGAACTAAAGCTTTTATTTTGAATTTTCTTGTATTCAGACACTTTTGAATCCTCTCTATTTGTCTTCATTTTAGTTCTGAAGGCCTTCAATTCACACCCATAAATCACAAACAATACCCCACTAATACCCCAAATAAAACCTGTATATTTTTCCAATCCCATAATGCAGACTCTCTACTTCCATTTTGCAATGTAGTGCTCTCCACCTCCCAAAATTTTCTTCCTTCTACATGTTTTCCATCTAAGCTTACTATTGAAGTCTACCCCAACATATTTGTACTTTGTTACTTTTTCCAGGAAACCCCTTCAAAAATAAAAGTTAAGCTGATTTTTCTTTTTGGTTGGAGAAAATCAAAATCTTGGTTTTACTAGTGTTTACCTGCATGCATACCTTCTTGCAAAAGTGTTCTAAGGCCTTTGAACGCTCTTCCGGCGTCTAAGCTGACCTTGCAATCAAAATGAGATTGTCTATGTACAAAAAAAGGCCTCACTACATACACTCCCAAATGAACACCATCCCCTCCTCACAAATTTAGCCATTTTTCTAATTTGTCAATGTATAAACCAAATAAGGTAGGGGATAGTGGGCATCCGTGTTTAACCCTTGTGTCACTCCTAAAGCATTTTGAAAGGCCTCCTTGAGTTCTGATTTTACCTCAAACCTCCTCATAAATTCTATGAACTATTGGTCTATATTCTTCTGGTATGCTTAGACCATCCAATCTGTGAAATAGCTTTCTTCAAGTCCACAAAACAACAATAGCCTTCCCCCTTTTCATTCCATATTTTTTAAATGATATCCCTCAATGTGATACCATGGTCTATTGTTGAGTGTTATGCATGTCATTTTGTCATCTTACCTTTTACTTCCACGCACTTGATGATTCTACACTCAATCATGTTTCCAAACAGCTTTGCAAACAAGAGATTAATCATGATTGTCCGGTAGTAAGAAACATTGTTTACATCTCCACACTTGAAGAGAGGTATTGCTAGTCTGGCCTTCCAATTCCTGGAAAGCCATATTGAGTGATGCTAAATATCTTCCTGATGTAATGGGCTAGGTTTTTTTACTCCCCATTCTAAGTATTTCGCCTGTAGCCTATCCATGTCGCAAGCCTTAATTGTTCCCAATTTCTTAATAACTTCCTTAACCTCCTATAAGGTGAATAATTAGAACAAAATGTCAACTTTTTGGACAAAAAATAAGTTTCAAGTTATAAAGCACAATGTCACTGACAAATAAGAACATGAAATCACTTAAGTAACCCACAAAATGCTTTTTCACTTAATAACAAAACTCAACATCAAAATAGACCAAAAAGTGACAATCCCTTAAGTGCATTCCTAGCCACTTAAGTGTCAAATGTCATTTGCAAAACACGAGAAAAGTGCATAATACCCTCTTGGGACACCTAAATTCACTTAAGTGTCAAAATGTCAAAGTGAAACCATGAAAAAGTACTCCCAAATGCTCAAGCACCTCTTAGAGGTTGGATGTCAAGTTATCAATGAGAAATTAGAAGATAAAGTCCATTATGACCCCTAGCACCTAAATTCACTTAAGCGTCGAAATGTACATGAAAAAGTGTTCCCACATGCTCAACCGCACTCGTGGGAGGTTGGATGTCAAATTGTCAATGAGAAATTAGAAGAAAAAGTGTGTTATGGCCTCTAGGGGTGCTTAAATTCACTTAAGTGTCAAAATGTCAAAGTGAAAATATAAAATGATGCTCCTAAGTGCTCAAGTGCACCCCTAGGAGGGTGGATATTAAGTTGTTAGTCAAAAATTAGAAGAAAAAGTGCATTATGACCTCTAGGGTCACCTAAATTCACTTTAAGTGTCAAAATGACAAAGTGAAAACATGAAAAAATGCTCCCAAGTGTTCAAGTGCACCCCTAAGAGGTTGCAGAACAAAATTGAGAAAAAACATAAGTGAAAATTGCTCTCGGAGACTCAAAAGTGCACCCAAAGAGAGTGTAATGTCCCCAATCTGAATTTTTATGAATTATATAATTTTTGTATTTTTCTTATTTATGAAACAAAATATAAACTGAAACAACAAACTGAATTTAAAAATAAATGCTGATCACAAGTGGCTGGAAACTACTTATCAAACCCTCAAATGCTGATATACAACTTCAAATGCAACATGAACAGAATATCTGAATAATTTATGTCAAATTAAATCAATTATGATTGTTGATTAATGTCTGATTATACTTGAACACATATAAAACCCTAGGATGCCAAATATGCTCAAATCTGAAATACAATAGTCAGCAGCAATATGTAAACCTTCTAAAAATTGATTTTTATTCCAGCTACAACCTCTGGAAACGATTACAATGCTGGAAACACAATTTCAGAATTTCAGATGACACTCACAGGGTTCCGTATAGCTATATGGATGGCTGATCCAACTGATATGATGCAAATAATAACCTCAAACCCTCTGAAATTGTACAGCGCTGGAAGTAATGGTGTGACAGCTTCTAATGGTTGTATGGCTGCAGCAAGTCTGGAAAGGTGGTAAGGCGGCTGGAATTTATGGCATGTTGCCAATAAATGATGTTGGATTGTCCTCTCATGCTGGTGCACCCAAATGATGACTGAAATATG
This sequence comes from Cunninghamia lanceolata, assembly GCA_027924645.1. Taxonomy (NCBI): domain Eukaryota; kingdom Viridiplantae; phylum Streptophyta; class Pinopsida; order Cupressales; family Cupressaceae; genus Cunninghamia; species Cunninghamia lanceolata. Next base: position 833,975 of record BSBN01000973.1, on the reverse strand, counting down.
CAGATTGCAGCTGTAAATGATGTATATCTGCGCTCAAAATGGTACGGAACCTCCCTGGAATGCTTCCGACTTCAGCAACAATTGATGATGAGCAGCATGCAAATTATGTCCAAAAACCTCTGAAATCAACAGTGAATCACAAACACAACATGTGCTTGCAAATCTAATCACTTCAAATATGAAAACTTGAATGAAATCACCAAATTCAGCTCACATGCAATTCCCAAATGCCCATGTTGGAGATAAGGGTTTTCGTCCTCAAATCCAATGATAGAAATCCAAGAGGATTTTCGTCCTCCAAGATCTCCGAACAGCCAAAGGTTTTCGTCCTAGGATGAGAAAATTGAACACGCAGCTCAAATGTTGAATTGCAAAATGAAGACAAAGATGATGCTCAATGAATCTAAGTGCCCTTTTTTAAAGCTCTCCAAATCAGGCCCATGATTTCAAATTTTCCTCCAAAGTATTTTTTTAATATTATGTGTTTAAAAATAGTTTTTAATTAATTATAATATTAAATATAGTTTTAAATTAATTATTTAATATTATTAAGTTGCCCCTTTGAAACTAAAATTACCAAGCCTAACTTAAAATAATTGTATTAATCATTTTCCTTGCTTTATCCTTTAGCCTACAAGAAATGAGGATAGGCTAGAGGTCTTCTCCATGGCTCTAATTCGGAAAAGGGGACATGACAGTTCACCCTTCCTGGAATTGTTTGCCCTCAAGTTATTGTAGATTTGGGCGATCAAGTATCTCCACACCTTCCCAAGTAGCATCCTCAAGTGGAATATTCTTCCAATGCACCAAATAATTTGTTATGCTCTTGTTCCTCAATTTTTCTCTTGCACATCCACGATAGCTTTGGGCACCAACATGCCCTCATCATCAATAGGAGGCAACTCTATTGAAGGAGTGATATGTTGTCCAAGTGCCCTTTTGAGGCATGAAATATAAAATACATCATCAATCCCGCTATGCTCTGGCAATTCAATCTCATAAGCAACCTCTCCAATCCTCCTCAAAGCCCTATTAACCCCATAGAAACGTGGCTTGAGCTTTTCAACTCCACTCCTTTTGAAAGAAGATTGTCTGTAAGGCTGCAACCTCAAGAAAACCAAATCCCCAACCTCAAAAGTCCTCTCCAAACAATGGCAATCCGCATACCTCTTTTGCTAATTTTGTGCTTGTTGGAGATTTTCCATAAGTGCTTTCAAAATTTCTTGGCTTTGTTGAACCAAGTCTCATGCCCCTGGCAATTTGTTATTTGCGATAACCAAATCCACAAAGGATAAAGCATCATATCCATACAAAGTTTTGAATGGACTCATACCTATGGACATGTGATGTGAAGTATTGCAGCAATGCTCTCCAAGATAGAGACATTTGATCTATGTCAATTGTTGTCCTATTACATAATTCCTCAAATACCCCTCAAACCACTTGTTCACAATTTCTATTTGCCCATCCATTTGAGGGTGATAGCTAGTGCTAGGAGTCAACTCTATACCTATCAACTAAAAGAGCTCCTGCCAAAATAAACTAAGGAACCTACTATCCCTGTCACTCACTATGTTCTTAGGCAACCATGGAGTCTAAATATCTCTCTGAGAAACAAATCCGCCACTTGTGGTGCCTTGAACTCTGAAGATATAGAAAAGAAATCAGCATACTTAGTGAGCCTGTCAACTACAACATAAATACAATCCTTACCATGAACTCGTGGAAGTCCCGTGATGAAATCCATAGAAATACTCCCCCATTTTTTATCTAGAATAGGTATGATCTGCAACAATCCTGCTAGAAACACCTATTATGTTTTGTTCTGCTAGCATGTGAGACACTCCCTAATGTGCTTAAGGACATCCTCCTTACGTCTTTTCCAAGAAAACCGCTCTCTCGCTTGTAAGTCTTGAAATACCTCGGATGGCCTACCAAAGGTGTGTCATGAACCGCAAATTGTCTCCTTCACCTTGATTCAGAAACAAAATACACTCTATCCTTATATAGGATGAGTTCATTTGCAACCTTATACCTGTCATCCTGAAACTTACCCTCCAAAATATCAGTAGCAAATGCATTCTTGGCATACTCCACTATTAAAGTGGCTCTCAAATCAATAGATATATTGAACAAATAGCACAAGTATGATTTTCTGGATAATGCATCAACTACAACATTATTCTTACCCTTAACATACTCAATATCAAAATCATAAGCTTGTAGCTTACTCACTCATTTTTGTTATCTATCATTCAAATCCTTTTGATTGAAGAATATCAAACTGTTGTGATCCGTCTTCACTACAAATCTCCCACAAACCAAATATTGTTTGAACTTGGCCAAAGCATGCATGATGGCCAACATCTCCTTATCATAGATGGAAAAGTCCTTTTCTGTCTCCTTGAGCTTCCTACTCTCAAATGCTATGGGATGCTTATTTTGCATCAATGCTACTCCAATCTTTTCCCTTGAAGCATCACACACTAATACAAAAGGAAGTGAAAATTCAAAAATAGCCAACACAGGACATGAGCTCATTACCTCCGTGAGTTTATCAAAAACTCGTTGTGTAGAATCTGTCCAAGAGAAAGCTCCCTTCTTTGTCAAATCTGTCAATGGTGTAGCCTACTGTGAAAATCCCTTGACAAACATCCTATAATAACTACAAAGACCAAAGAAACCTCTCAATTGTGATAGTCTTAAGAGGGGGCCAATCTAAGATTGCTTATATCTTCTCCTCATCTGCCTGAACACCTTGGGCACTGATTTTATGCCCCAAATACAAGATCTTCATCATCCCAAACTCACACTTAGATGCCTTCGCAAAGAAAGACTGCTGCTCTAAAATACCAAGCACCTCATCTATGTGTCTCAAGTGATCCTCCCAAGTTTTGCTATATATAAGTATATCATCAAAGAAAACCAACACAAACTTCCTCAATTGATTAATGAATACCTGATTCATGTAAGACTGAAAAGTGGCCGATGCATTTTTCAAGCCAAAAGGCATAAACAAAAACTCATAATACTCATAATTGCATATGAAAGTTGTCTTATGCACATCCTCCTCTCTCACCCTTATTTGATAACACCCCAATCAAAGACCAATCTTGGAAAAGTATACTGCTCCATGAACCTCATCTATCAATTCATCGATCCTAGGAATAGGATAGCGATTCTTGATTGTTTTCTTGTTGAAAGCCATGTAATCAATGCACATCCTCATGGTACCATCCTTCTTAACCAAAACTACGGAAGATGCAAATGGTCTGGAACTCGGCATGATGTGTCCCATATCCAATAATTCCTTAATTGCCTTTTCTATCTCTTCCTTTTGCCTCCTTGGATGGCGATAAGCGGTAGATATAACTAGCTTAGACCCAACCTCAAGCTCAATGACATGCTAAAATCCTCTATCTGGTGGCAATCCTAGTGGTATATCACTGAATAGTATGCTATGCCTATCCAAAATAGACTAAATATCAACATGATAAGACTTCTCACCTTGGGATGAACTTGTATTAGTTATCAAACACTGTGCTACCCAAACCACTTGGCCTCTACAAAAAGATCTCCATTCTTTTTGTTGAAACAACTCTTGGGGCTCCAATTGAGAGGCCTTGAAGTACCACAAATTTTCCCTCTGACAATTTTGAGTGAACTCTCCGAGTGAATGCAACCATTGCACACCTAAAGCCACATCTATCTCACCTATTTCCACAACGTAGAAATCATCTAGCACTCTGTCTCCCCAAAGTGATGTCAAGCTGTTGTATTTTCTTACTGCAAGGAATGGTGAAACCATCAGCTACAATAACATTGAACCCTTCAAACTCCTCTGTTTTCAATCTCTTCTTGGTAACTAATCCCCCATCTATGAAGTTGTGGGTGGCCCCAACTATCAATCAACACTATAATTCTATGCCTTTGCAAAACTCCACGAACTCTAAAAGGGTGATAATTAGGAGCACCAAAAAGGGTGGCATGGGTGCCTCCCAAAGATTCTCCTTTCTTCCTTGCTCTCAGGCTCTAGTTCATCTACTGCAACCTCTGGTTCTAGTTCTTTTGTTTCTGAGTCTTCACCTGAAACAACCTTCACTCCTATCCGAGGTGGGTGGGAGCATGGAAACGGTGGTGGTACTTCAACCTCATTAGGCCCAGTACTACCCCTGCCTTTCCTACTACTCTAGCTTTCACCCTCTACTCCACTCCCTCTGTCTCTACTTCCGGCTATCCCTGCCCCGTAAAATCGATCTCGAACTGTTGGCAATAAGAGCCTAGCCTTTTTCCAAACATTTATATCTAGGCTCCCATGGCTCCCGGAAAGAAAAACACTTCTTTCTTCAAAGCTCATTCTTAGATTCTTCAACATTGCTTGGTTTCTATGGTAATGCCTTCTAGCGAGGAAACCCTTTCTAAAAAGGTTTCTTATGTTGTCCCATAGATGGAATCTTTGAATAGAATTTGTTCTTGGCAATTGCAGTGTCCAAGTTCAAGACTCTTTTGATGGCTTCCTACAAGGATACTGGATCAAAAGTCTTAACCAAACCTTTGAGAGGTTCAATTAGTCCTCGTACAAATAGCACAATAAGTCTCCTTTTATCACATCCAAAAACATCACAGATAATCTCTGAAACTCTACCACATAATTTTATATTGTTCCTTCTTGCTTCAATTCTGCTAGCTCTTTAAAATTAACTTCTGGATCCTTCATGTCAAATCTCTTTGTTAAACTCTGACTGAATTCTTCTAAGGTGGTGATAGAGTTATGCCCTTGAGTAACCATGCCATGGTAACACCACTCATGAGCCACACCTCCCAAATGGAGGGTAATGAACTTGATTGCATCCTCTTCATACATGGGATTCAATGAAAAATATGTGTCCAACTTTTGCAACCAAGACCTAGCAGAGCACTTGTTTGATCCATCATATATAGGTATAGTGATCTTACCTAATTGGTGTTGTATGTCTTTCTGAGGTTGATCGTGTTGATTTCTCCTTCCTCTCTTAGGCCCATTCTTTGTCCTTAAATCATAGAATTCACTGAAACACAATTCATTATGAACCGTCTGACTTAGAGCCTCATCTTCCTCATGATATCTATCCATATCATTTGCCATGTGACGATGAAATTGTTGTTCCTCTTCTGGTTGATCCTCTTCCATTTGTAGGAATTTGGCCTGAAAGGTCTTGAGGGAGGGTTGATTGAAACGCCATCATTGGCTGAATTACTTCCTTCCCCTGCAGTATTTTGAACTGATCTAGAGACACTAAAATTCTAATTCAACTCTCGTAAGACCCATGCTATCTTTGACATAGACTCTCTCATGGAAGTCTGGAATTCCCTGACTAACTCCTTTTGACTTCGACCAATAGTTTCCTGCAAATTCATTTATTCTCTCTTGTCACAATCACCCGTGACTTCTCTCTCTCTAGTGACTAAGCCTTTCTTCTTTCTCTTTGATAATATCTAAATTCTCTTTCACTACCGTACATCAAAAAAAGATTTGCATCCAAAAAATTAGCTCTTCCCACACAGGTGTAATGTCCCCATTCCTAGAGGTGTTAGCCTATACTTGGTTCCCGTAGGCTAATCCAGGGTGGTTAGGGAACTCTAGGAGTTTGGATGGTTGGTTTCGGAGGACTTACTATTTTTAGTAAGTCAGGGTTTCTTCTATTTTTGGAAATTCAGTATTGGAGGTAGAGCGTTTCGTCAAGACCTTTCCAACGGTCCATAACTCGTGATTCCGAGACCATTTGGGCTTTCATATTAAAGTCCGTCAGTTGATACTTTATAATTAATATTTGGACTTTAATATATTATTGTGGTGACTTAGGGAAAAAAGTAAATAATGCAAAATTAAGTCACTAGAGCCTTGGACGCCCAAGGAAGGGAATAAAGTGATTTTAATTGAAATATTTTCCCTCTCAAGGAAGTCGACCTCATGAGGGAAATATAAAAGGTAAAAAGAAAAGCATTTCATTCATTCATGACATCTATTTTCCAAATGCAATTTTGCTCTGCACATTTGAGGGTTCGAAGAAACCTTTAGGCTTTTGGTGACAAAAACCACCATCAGTAGCAGCTTACCGCAGGTGTGAAATATCATCTAAGGGGGCTTGAGGACAATCATATTCAGTGGCTGTGATTGTGATTTCATCTCATTCAGTTTGTGGATTCGGAGCTTGTCGCGAAGACATTTACAAGGAGAAATTTGTAGCTTTTCGGCACCATAATTACAAGGGAAGAATGTAGAATATATTGTAGGCTTTGTTTGTGAGTCTGGAGAAGATTTAAGGTGTCGTTATTCTCATTTTCAGGTCGTACCTTCCGTAGAGCTAGTCGTACCAGCTAGGGAGTATTTGGGAGTTCGAAGTCATTTTTGGCATTGAAACCATACTACATCAAGGCGTCCATCATCAAGATATCTGTGCAGCATTGTTAGATGGCATTTTGAGGGATTTTGCAAGAGTTGGTTGTTGTTGTTCCTTCATTGTTGGTCGTACTAGCAACTAGTACTAGGCGTTGCGATTTATTGCTCTCTCTTTTGAGGTTTTTTGGCATTGTAACCATTGGTATCTAAGAGTTCATCACTCTAGAGTATTGCAATGTATTTCCTTGGTGCATAAACTGAGTTGAATATCTCCAGCCTGCTGAAACCATCATTTATAGCATTGTACTTCATGGACAGCTTAACGGGTATGTGAAGATCTTTCATATATTGGCATTCTATGATATGGGTATTGCATGTTTATGTCATTTGATGTATTTTCATTGATTTAGAACATCTGGGTATTTCATATTTCCATTATTTGCAAAGATATATGTATGCATGCTATGTTATGTTATGGACCCAACACCAAAACGCAAGTAAGGATCAACTTAACCACAGAAAACTATTCAAACGGTGAAAGAAACTAAACCCAATTCAGAGCTCATATTAAACACATAAGGGGGTGGGTTATTTCAGTGGTATCAAAGCTGGTGCATCTTGCCAACCTGTGTTGATCAGTTTATATGAGTGATTGGAAGTCAGTTTATACACATCCTTTTGTTTATGGTAGAGACACTCAGCAGTGGCACCCACCTGAGATTCCAGAAGGTGAGACAGTTTCAAGCGTATTGGGTATGCACAAGAACTCTTCGAGTGATAGTGATAACATCACAAGTAATATGGGGGACAGAAACAAAGGACCGGATCAGCCAGAGAGTCCTAACACAAAAAAGGAGAGGAAATTTGATATTATGCTTGATATGATTTCACAGCTACTTGGAAAGTTTAACCAAGGAATAACTTCATTCAATCAAGAATTAATTTGCATTAGACATCACTCTTCAATGACCCAAAATGTATGGCTATCCCTGAGCATGAAGTACTGCCAGCAGGAATGAAAATCTCATCACACAAAATAAACTCAGAATTAATCTCCATTGTTGAATCTTCAATCACTGCATCAAAACCCTAAAGAAAAACTTCAAAACACATCAAAACCTCCACTGAAGCACTCTATGATTACCAAACAAAACCACCACAACCATCTAGGAGGGTTTTCGTCCCTGAAACTAGTATTTTCAAGAGGGTTTTCGTCCTCAAGAAAATGGGAGAACACAAGTTCTCTCAAAAGCAGAAGCTAAAATCAAATTCATCAGTAACCTCAACAATGAGCTCCAATCCCCCTTTATACCTTTTTGGAGTGAATATAATATTACTTTCTTATTTCCCCCCAAAACTCACCTTTTGAAATATAATTCTTTTTTATAATCAAAGTCCCTCATGTGCCTAGCACCCTTGTTTGCACAACTTAAAATCCTTTCCAATGAATAGTTACACACATAGTTGCCTTTTCGAATAAAGCCTTTTTAGACAACTATAGTACTAACCATTTAATTATTTTATTATCCACCCAAGTTGCAGAAAGCATCTAAATAAACCAAATATGAAATTCTAATCATACCATAATGCTCCTGAGGGCTAAGGATGATGACCCAAACCAACTTGGTGTTAATCTAAAAATAGCCTGCTTCTCCAAGAAGTGTGGAGAGCTCCTAGAAGATTAGAATTGCATTCTGAAAGAAGCATGGGACTCATCAAGATCTCCTGAACTCACTTCCATTGTCAGAAATGCAACCTGACTAATCATGTGTTCTCCAAGAAGTGTGAAGTGCTCTCAGAGAGATAGAATCACACTCGGAAAGTGTCATTGGGCTTGTGATGACTTCCTGAACTCATTGCCATGAATAAAACTGCTGCTAGAACAATCTTGTGCTCTCCAAAAAAGTTGGAGTTCTCCCTCTTACACCACCAATTAGCCCACAGGAAAACTCAAAAATGGGCTAATTGTTCTCAAACTGATTATGCGAGAAAAGGGGACATTACATATTGTCATTAAATTCGAAGGCACAAAAATACCATCTCCAAGCTAAGTCCCCTCTAAACTCGTAGGTTTGTTTGGTTGTATTTTTGAAGCAACTTGTCGTAAAGGGGTCTTCTTATCAAATGAACCTTTGGCAAATGCTCCCAACAACTTGGAAGGGCAACTAGAATTAGCAACACTCACACTAGTACTAGCTTCCACCAATCTATATTCTTAGTTTGAGGTTCAACTTCTAGATTGTGATTCCCAACCTCCTCATTGTTACTTAATGTTATGAGAACTCATAATCATACTACAAGAAATAAAATTTACAATTTAACATTACCAAATAAACTTAATGCTAGGGCTCAAGACATAAATTTTCCTTTCACTATTTTTACTTCAAGTTGCACGAAGCACAAAAGCAAGGGATACACAAAAGTTGCAATCCTTTTTCCCTTCAAGCTTGTTTGTTTGACCGTTGACATTTGATTAGCCTAATAGTAAAATAATAAATTAGAATGTCAACTAGTTCTTCAAGCAAGGACTGATAATTGATGAAGCAGCAGAAGCAGAGTATAATATTAGCAAGAAGAAAAAATTGTTCGCATCCATGAACTACCAGCAAGTGAACGGTGGGACTGGTGAACTATAAATATGTTATATATAGTCAAGGGCAAGTTGAGAGCATCTCCATAAAGACTTAGCACGTCAAAAGGCACTAAGCATAATAGATTTTTTCTAAATTTCAAGAGATAATCTGTTGAGACTCGGCAAGTCTCATCAAGGACACACAAATCCAAGTCCAAATCAAGCTTAGTGAGTTTGCAGACGAGACTTGAAAACTTGACTGAGTCAGTTAAAAAAAACAGAAAATCAACTTGAAATTTTCGAAGAAAAAAATCAATTAAAAACATTTCTTTCATATTTTATATTTATATCTTTAATTGTTGAGTTTTCGACCAAGTCTAAGTCAGAGTCAGAGGCAAAAAAATCAGCTTTCTGAGTTTTGCCTAGTCTAGATCTCAAAAATTACTTACCCCTAAAAACCCCTTATTACTTACAAGTTGCCAAGCAAAGGTAAAATTTAATGACACTTAAGAGACCACCAATTGCAATTTCAAATCTGGAAAAGTATAGACAAGAAGATCTAAAAAAGCACCAAGAATATGGCATATTCAAAACATCTTACTTATGATGCTTATCCAATATCGATACCTTGTCGACTTGGGCATGTATCAGCAAAGCTGCCTTCTTGTCCTTTGGAGTTGGCTGCACATGTAGAAGGTAGTATTATTATTATCAAAGTACAAAGAAATCCAATTTTTACATGGATATCCAAGCAATACAACAACTCTATTAAAGACTTCATCTATAGATGGGAACCAAAATCATCACATCATGCCTCTTCTAAATCACATTCAGGAAATTGTTCGCAACCACATTCAATTGAGAAAAAAAAAAATCAGTAGACGATATAAGCCCTAATGACATAAGCCTAGAACCCTATGGATTTTTGGAGGTCTACATGTAAAAGACAATTATGCCTCATAGATTGACAATAGCATCTCTTTGTAGCCTAAAAGAGCACAAATACACAATGGCTTCAAGCCTTCCAATATAAGTTACATGAAAATAGCACTAAACAGGTATAAAAATGGTAGAACAATTATTAGTTAACCGATACTAGTATTAATGCCTAAAAGAGCCTTGACCAAACATAATTTTGGTCCTTCGAGTAATTAATGAAGATGGCTGTTGAGATATTGAATGAAAGTAGGTAGAGCATTGTTGAGTCCTTTTAATACTACATGTTACATGAGTTGGTCCCAATTTAGTAGCCACCACTCTTCATAATGTTTTTGGCGCCATTTTAGGTGTTTGGTCTTACAGCAGAGACTCGCCCGATACCGCATAGTTTTGCAGCTGTCATTCCCCTATTCTACTTTATACTCGACTCACAAGGTGTTGCAGCATCTCTAGGGTCTTCATATTATCAAAAAGCCTTGGAATATCCTTGATGAAGAACTTGTTAGCATTTTAATTTGTCACTTTCGTGACAACACAAAACAGAACAATGTGAGAGGAAAATCCTCTCTTTGAATTACTAGGGGAAGCTCCCTGATTTAATCTATTCCTAAAGTCTAAAACAAGTAAACTAGATTGCAGATTATGCACACTATACAAAAAAAAATCCTAGGGGTTTTGCATGTAAACAAAATACTTGAAAAACAATCTAGACCTATCTTTGATCTCAGAGGTAGGAGCACAAGACTGAAAGTACTTATCTAACCACAAGGTTTTCTGTTTTTGCAGCTAAACTATAGCATGAATTTGAACACTAACATTTTCCAATGATTAAAGCAGAGATCAATGGAAACATATCAACATATGGATTGATCTAAACAAGAAACACGATACTTATAACAGCAGTTGACGAAGAACAAGATCGCAAAGCAAACAACAAATCCAAAGCACACAAAGTTACTCCACGCAGTAAAAGATTGATGTTAGACAAAGTTGAGCAAGAAACTTCTTTATTACTTGACTTGCCAACTTGCACAACTACAACACAAAATTCTAACTATGAAACTTGAATGAAAATTTCAGTAGCATAAGCTTAACACAAACTCTCATTTTATTTAAAGTACTCAAAGTACTTATTTATAAGCTCTCTAATAGAAATTTCTAAGGAAAAATAATAATAAAATAATGCTTTAAAATTGCTTTTAAAGCAACCCTAACTCTATCCTTCTAAAAAAGAGGCAATAGATGATTAAAATACCCTGAAAAGGGCTTTCCTTTCCCTTAAGATTTGCTTGCTTTCTTCAATTTGGGCATTCAATTTCAATAAATTTGCTAAGATGTTGTTTATTGTTTTATTGTTTTATCGGTCACTTTTTGCTTTAAAATCTTTCATTTTGGATGCTGACATATCCCTTTAGGTGACTTAGTCAACTAGTCACATTTTTTAGCCATCACAACCAGATGGGTTTCATATTTTGAGTGTCATTGCCCACATAAAAGGTGCAACAAATCACTAACACATATGAGCATCCAACACCAAGAGTTGTTCAGAAGATGGGGGAATTGCTAAAATTAGTGCATGCTATTTTCAGCGCAAGCTAAAAAAAGACTTCTACACGACTTTGGATGATTTTGATGAAGCTTTTCCTTTGATTTGATCATGGCGAATATTTTGCAAATACTCTGAAACCTTTAGTCATGATGATATGCCAAACACTCAAACTTGAGTATTCTTCCATGGTAACTTCATGCTTGAAAGATGACCTCTTTACTATTTTGAAGGAACTTTTTATTAAATTCATCACCAAAAACTCTATAGGTGAGTAAAGTACATCAGTACAAATACTTACTAATCGACACAAATTGTTTTGCTAGGTGAGCAAAAGCCAAACCCTTGCCCAAGGATAGTTCCCATGGTACATCTTGGTTCATTAACAAACAAATAGCAAAAGCATTGAGGACATTCAATATCATTTTAATCTAAGAACCTTAGTTTTCACTAGATGTTGGCAAAATATATACAAGACTACAAGTTTTACTTAAGTTAAGAATAAATTTTCTACATAAAAATGCAGATCTAATCAATTGGAGATATTTGATAGAATAGAAAAATGAACAAGATCAGAAGAATAGCTGATTCTAATTGCAAACTAGAAAAGAATGATTGTTTATCACTTTATATTAAAGTCAAAATATTTTATTGCAATACACAAAAATTTAGATCAAAACAATAACTTTAATACTCACACACTATTGATTATCAATAAATCCAAATCTAAAATAATAATAAACACGCACGCGCACACAGAAAACAAACCTAAAACTAATCACCAAGCCTCTCGAGCAGGCTCTATCTTAATGTAGTCACAAATGGAGGATCCAATTTAGAATTATTCAACCATGCAGCCAATGCAACAAACACTAAATAGACACACAACGGAATGAAATAACACAGTGAATAAATCAAACAATGATCTTCATCAATTCACAATCTGAAATGCATCAAATGTACCTATCACAGGGGCTTACAATAAATTGGGACCTTAGTATGCAATTACAATAAATCACAAGCACAATCACCATGTAGATTTCTATTTATAGTATTCTAACCTAATATGCAATATATGATTCTCTTGTGTCTTCAATACTTTTGATCTACTACTTAAATTTTATGAGTAACTCTTCATATATCCATCAACTGCCCTCCAATGTCGAGTGAATGATGTTTTTATATCAAGTGCAAGCAAATAAGATGTTATGCACCTACCAACGAGGTGGTACAATGCTCAATGAACATAGGAACGTGTATAAGGACCCCCTCTCCCTTGGATTTGTCTTGTCAGATCCTAACAGTTCCTGGAGTAAAAACCCCTCCTCAAGATGGTGAGGCTGCCTGGTGCAGGAGCCCCCCATAGACAATATAAATATGCATAAGAAGGAGAAGAACAAGACTTTAATATGTTTTAGACATTTTATGCTACCCCATAGCATCTTAAAAATGTAACACTTTATATTGGCATTTCATGTTTGTAAACTCCAAACTTGACATTTTAGAAAGTTTGGATTAAGGGAAGGGTTAATCAAGGTGTTTTAACATTAAGAGTTTTGTTGTCCCATGCAAAACAGATGTCATGTAATTAATTAGGGGCTTCTACCAATAATCTTGGTAAACTCAAATCTCAGAAACAGAGATGAATGTCGGTCTCTCACCGTTGGAAAAAGATAAATAGGAAAATCCTCTGGAATAGAGAAGCGGTGGTGTGTTTTGGCTTTGGTCGAACAGTTGAATGTAATTCTGAAACATTAAGAAGGAGGAATAGAAGTTCTGTAAATTGTTTTCTTTCCAAATTCTGAATGTTGCGTAGATACTCTGTGTAGAAATTCATTCTGTGTAGGATTTGTATATAATTTAGTTAGTACCTCTGTGGTCGAATTGACTGGATAAATCCATTCCACTGGTGGATTTCTGGAAAATTAGTGGAATGGACTTGTAGATTAATTCCCCATTTTTGTTTATTCGTTTTAGGTATGGTAGGATAGGAATTACAGAACCACTCCAAGTATCTCATCAGTGTCTACTGTTGTTGCAGTTGAATGTCCATTTGTGTATATTGGTTGTATACGTCCTATGTGAATGTCAAGACTGTCCGTGGAAGTACATCCACTGTGTATATGTCAATTGTATATTGATTGTATGCTTTGTTGTTGTATGGCGAGAAGACACCAGTTATGAGTGTCTGTCATTTGTATAAGATAACCTTCAGTGTGTATCCTGCATTCGGGTCATCGGTGCGAGAAGTAAGGAGGTCTGGCCGAAAAGGAGTTGACGGAGAGATCATCGGCGTGAGCATAGGCATCGGGCTGAGGAAATGATAGTGGGCCGACGGTAGAAGGTTACACCGATCGGGGTGATTGTTGTGAAGTGTCGCCGATGAGGCATATCAGTGTGAAACACACCGTCGGGAGAATTGTTGGAAGCTTCACCGATGAGAAGGGGTCACGCCGATAGTAGGAGTGTATCGGCGTATCGGCGAAGGAGAATAAAGTTGTGCCGATCGACGAAGTCACGCTGATAGTAGGTGCGTCGGCGTAAATATGACCATCGGAGAACAGGAGGAAAGTCTGGCTGAAGAAGCGTGTTTGGCCGATAAGGGAGTCTTCGGTAGCATATCAGTGTGAGATATGCCATCGGCAGAGAAGTCGTAGGTGTCGCCGATAGTCAAAGTCTTGCCGAAGGTGAAGTGGGCGCTAAGTACATCGGCGTGACCAGGGACATCGGCAAGAGGAAGAACATCTTCGCCGATAGGTGTATGTCTTGGCGACAAGGTGCTTGGCATCGGCGTGAGAGGGGTATCGGAGAGACTTCTCGTGGCTGGGCCAACAGTCCAAGTGTTGCCGATAGGCAACTTGGTCGAGGGTGGTGACCGTTGGCGAAGGTGACCGGGACCGGCGATCACCGGTTGAGGATTATAAGTATCAGTGTGACAATCGGCGTCGGCGAACGGGCTAAAGGTCAGACCGATAGGCAATATCCTGCCAATAGGCTAATAAAGCGAAACCCTCATCGGTGTGAAATGGGCATCGAGGTGAGATGCATTAGAGGTTGCTGATAGTGGCTGTTTTGCAACCTGTTTTTAAGCTTCCACTATGTTCCTCTACATCAAGTGGTATCAGAGCTAGAGAAAGCTCTGGGAAAAGCTGTTGTGTATTTTGATTTTTGAAGGTGTTTGTTCCATCTAGCAGCAGAAGGAGAAAGAGAGCAAGGAGTATCTGTGGGGTAGAAGGAGAAAGCAAGATGTCAGAAGGAGAAGCTTCAGAAACTTTTTCAGCAAAGATGACTAATGCTGAATTGACGGCCTTGGTAAGAAAGCAAATAGCAGAGAGTAGAGCTGATAGAGCTCAGAATCAGGCATTGAAGGAAAAATTAGAGAAGTTGAGGGACAGAGTGGAGAAAGGGGAAGAAAACTCTGGTGAACGAGAAGCTGGGGATGAAGAGGAGACCCCAGAGCAGAAAGAGCTAGTGGTTCCTGCAGACCAGAGACCCTTACTCAATGCCCTCAGGTCCATGGAAAGAAGGACCATGGATGTGAAAATAGACCTGCCAGTGTTTGCAGGAAAAATGGAACCTAATTCAGTAATGGAGTGGATAGACTCCTTAAACAATTTCTTTGAGACCGAGGAAATACCAGAACACCAAAGAGTGAAGATGGCTCAGTCCAAAATGAAAGGAGCTGCACTGACTTGGTGGAATTTCATCCAAGATGGCAAGGTGAAAGAGGGAAAGAACAGAGTTGCAACATGGAAGAGAATGATGGCATTGGTAAAGGAGGCCTATGTTCCATTGGATTACAATATCCAATTACATAAGAGGAAACAAAATTTGAAGCAGAAGGAGCTAGATATCAGCTCATACACAGAAGAATTCATGAAGCTGTGTGTAAAAACAAAGGTAAGGGAAGGTGAGGAAGAGAAGGTAGCAAGGTACCTCAATGGTTTGAGGTTTAACATCCAAGAAGAAATAAATTTGCATAACCCAAAGACAGTTCAAAAGTGCTATCAATTGGCACTCAAGGTAGAAGAGAAATTGAAGAGAAGACACGAGCAAAACAACAGAGGAGGAGGAGAACAGCAAAGAGGAGGAAGAAATCCTTTCAGAGGCAGAGGATTTGGATACCAAAGTGAATCCAATCAAGAGAACAACAGAGGAGACAATAGTCTAAATCAAAGGGGAAACTACAATCAAAGAGGCTTTAGGGGCAGAGGACCTATTAGATGTTACAACTGCAACCAAGAAGGCCATATAGCCCGCAGATGTCCAGAAAAGGCAACCGGTTCAATGGGAGAAAAGAGAGTAAGTCTGATCCAAGAATCTGATAGTCCAAGTGTGATAAGTTCCAGTGCTTCTCAAAGTGTGAATGCTCCTGACAATTATGGATACCCGGAGAAAGGAGAATCTTTGATGATTAGGAGAGCAATGACCACCATGAAGGTGCCTGACAAAGAACCTCCACAAAGGCAGTCTCTTTTCAGAACCATTTGTAGGGCAGGAGGGAAAGTATGCAAGGTAGTAGTAGATACTGGTTCAATAGACAATATGGTATCTCAAGAAATGGTGGATAAACTGAAATTGGAAAGAATTCCACATCAAAATCCTTACAAAGCCTCTTGGGTAAGTGATAATCATTCACTATTAGTGTATGAACAGGCATATGTTGATTTTCAGATTGGGGATTATCAAGATAGAGTTTTGTGTGACATATTGCCCATGGAATGTTGTCACCTACTTTTGGGTAGGCCGTGGCAATTTGATAGGAGAGCATTGTATGATGGATATGCTAACACATACACCATCACGAAGGATGGGAGAACTATTGTGTTGATTCCATTGCAGGAAGATGCTGAAGAAGAAAAGACAGGTGAGATTATTTTGGTAGGTAAGAAAGAGTTTGTGAAGATACCTACAACAGAGTCACAAAAAGTTGAGGATATCCCAAGGAGAGGAGATCACAGTTTGACGAAGATTTTAGTTATGGCTGACAAAGATCAGATGGATCAACAGAAGATCCAGAAGCAGGTTTGTACACAGCCACAGGCTGATTGGAAGTGCAAGGATGCAATCTTAATAGGAACTATTGTTTGTCCTCTAACAGTTGACAGACCAACACATCCTGTCATAGCAGTAAAGGAGGTTCCCACTGTCCATGTTCAGACAAAGATGATGGTAGGAAACAATGATCAGCAACGTGTGAGAACAGTTTGTAGTGCTAGGCATGAGTATTGGCCTCCCTAGCAACAAGTTGCAGCACAGAGATCATGGGGCAGATATGAGACAACAGCTACAGGTGGATTCGGTCAAAGCCTTAACTCATGGTGCATCAGTTCTTTTCAAATGGGGGAGTATGGTGCAGGAGCCCCCCATAGACAATATAAATATGCATAAGAAGGAGAAGAACAAGACTTTAATATGTTTTAGACATTTTATGCAACCCCATAGCATCTTAAAAATGTAACACTTTATATTGGCATTTCATGTTTGTAAACTCCAAACTTGACATTTTAGAAAGTTTGGATTAAGGGAAGGGTTAATCAAGGTGTTTTAACATTAAGAGTTTTGTTGTCCCATGCAAAATAGATGTCATGTAATTAATTAGGGGCTTCTACCAATAATCTTGGTAAACTCAAATCTCAAAAACAGAGAGGAATGTCGGTCTCTCACCGTTGGAAAAAGATAAATAGGAAAATCCTCTGGAATAGAGAAGCGGTGGTGTGTTTTGGCTTCGGTCGAACAGTTGAATGTAATTCTGAAACATTAAGAAGAAGGAATAAAAGTTCTGTAAATTGTTTTCTTTCCAAATTCTGAATGCTGTGTAGATACTCTGTGTAGAAATTCATTCTGTGTAGGATTTGTATATAATTTAGTTAGTACCTTTGTGGTCGAATTGACTGGATAAATCCATTCCACTGGTGGATTTCTAGAAAATCAACGGAAAGGACTTGTAGATTAATTCCCCATTTTTGTTTATTCGTTTTAGGTATGGTAGGATAGGAATTGCAGAACCACTCCAAGTATCTCATCAGTGTCTACTGTTGTTGCAATTGAATGTCCATTTGTGTATATTGGCTGTATACGTCCTATGTGAATGTCGAGACTGTCCGTGGAAGTACATCCACTGTGTATATGTCAATTGTATATTGATTGTATGCTTTGTTGTTGTATGGCGAGAAGACACCAGTTATGAGTGTCTATCATTTGTATAAGATAACCTTCGGTGTGTATCCTGCATTCAGGTCATCGGTGCGAGAAGTAAGGAGGTCTGGCCAAAAAGGAGTTGACGGAGAGATCATCGGCGTGAGCATAGGCATCGGGTTGAGGAAATGATAGTGGGCCGACGGTAGAAGGTTACACCGATCAGGCTGACTGTTGTGAAGTGTCGCCGATGAGGCATATCGGTGTGAAACACACCGTCGGGAGAATTGTTGGAAGCTTCACCGATGAGAAGGGGTCACGCCGATAGTAGGAGTGCATCGGCGTATCGGCGAAGGAGAATAAAGTTGTGCCGATCGACAAAGTCACGCCGATAGTAGGTGCGTCGACGTAAATATGACCATCACAAAACGGGAGGAAAGTCTGGCCGAAGAAGCGTGTCTAGCCGATAAGGGAGTCTTCGGTAGCATATCGGTGTGAGATATGCCATCGGCGGAGAAGTTGTAGGTGTCGCTGATAGTCAGAGTCTTGTCGACGGTGAAGTGGGCGCTAAGTACATCGGCGTGACCAGGGACATCGGCAGGAGGAAGATCATCTTCGCCGATAGGTGTATGTCTTGGCAACAAGGTGCTTGGCGTCGGCGTGAGAGGGGTATCGGGGAGACTTCCCGTGGCTGGGCCGACAGTCCAAGTGTTGCCGATAGGCAACTTGGTCGAGGGTGGTGACCGTTGGCGGAGGTGACCGGGACCAGCGATCACCGGTTGAGGATTATAAGTATCGGTGTGACAATCAGCGTCGGCGAACGGGCTAAAGGTCAGACCGATAGGTGATATCCTGCCGATAGGCTAATAAAGCGAAACCCTCATCGGTGTGAAATGGGCATTGGGGTGAGATGCATTAGAGGTTGCCGATAGTGGCTGTTTTGCAACCTGTTTTTAAGCTTCCACTGTGTTCCTCTACATCACTGCCTTTATTCGAAATCAAAATTTGTGTACACTGGGAAAGGTATTGTACACCTCAAAAGTAATTTTAGGGATTTTGAGAATTTTAAATATAAAAGAAATTTTCAAAAACATAGAGCACACAGCAATTCATTAAATAGATGTAATTAAATAACTTGCACAAGAGAAGAATATAATAGGAAATATGCTACAAATATTTGATAATACTTGAGAATAATAAGCCACTTCAAGGGGGCAAATCTCCAAATATCTCCAATGAGAACACAATTCACAATCCGGTGATCAAATAACACTCACTACCTCGTATATATACCCTACTTATGCCTTGAATATCACCCAGGCTTACTTGGATACCTAATTATATCACATGGCCAACTTAAATACCTAAGTAAGATTATAATAATGATCCTATAAGTTAATTAAGATTTAAGGTAGCCACAAGCTAACTAACTCATAACCCTATACACACTATAAGATTAATGGTGTTGCAATAGGAGACGGAGTTTGACGATGGTGTCTACAACTAATGTTTTGACAAAATCTGTAAATTTATCAAATAGAAAAACGGAGTTTGATAAATTGTACAACATGGTGATAATGTAATGATTTTAATGGGAGAACTCACAACACGTTCTCAAAAACTACAAAGGGGAAATTTAGGAAAAGTAGTTGTAACCAACATAAGAAAAGATACATCCACAATCATATCTAACATAGCAAAAGATATAATAATATCACATGAGATTAAGAATTCAGGAATGATATTATTATTTCCCCTAAAGTGTAATATCCCCCCCTGATAGGATATTTGATTCTCAGGATGTTTGCCTGTCTGTTTAGTTCGTCTTTGGGTTTTCTCAGACACTTGCAACAATATAATGCAAACAGAAGATATTGCAATATCTCCCAAAATACTTAGAATATTGACAAACAAGAACCCAGTTGAGAGAATATCCTCTATTATCTAGGCAACAAATACCCAAAAAAGCATATTGCCAAAATATGAAGTTTTTCACATACCCGACTCGCTGTCCAAGGAATACAAGGCTGGAAATGACTGTCACAGCAACCCTGCGTATTTCAAACCATCTAAAAAAACATCCATGCTCAGTATATATTCGTTGTTACAATATTACAGTCATACATGGGAGAGATACAGCCCATAAGAAGAGAAGAATGAGTCCAAAGCTGCAAGTTTGAATCCTCTGGTGAAGACCACAACTTCCTTGCTATTGTACGGCCTAGAAAAGAGATGCAGCAGAAAATAAAATGATCTCTAATGATGGTGTTTTCAACAAACTGAAATATGCTCCACAAACCCTTGAATCTTCTGATGATAATCTCCTCAATAATGCACCATATGATTCCCACGGGCCAAAAAGAGAAGGCACAATCAGCAATAATAAATAATCTTCAATGATAAACTTAAAACTTCTGATCTGCAAATAAATAATTCTTTGAAACCCTTGATATATTCTCCAATGAAGCACAATGCTGACTTCTGGATGAAGCCAATCTCGCAGGCAATCTTTAGCTGGTTTTTCACAACCTCAGAATGCTGAAACAATGAAGAAAACTTCGTTCGCCAATGCCAATTATGTTAAAACCATAGTTTCTTCTTCTCCAAGAGAAGAGCTCCCCAAAACATCAAACTTCAAATTGTAAAATGATCAAATGATAATGAAATCCTTTCCAAAAAGCCTTTATATAATAATATTCAATTGGTATTTGGCTTCACCTCCTTTAATTTCACTTTAACTTCATCTCCTTTTAAATAACACTTTATCACTTATAATAAAGTATACTTTAAAAGCATTTAATATAACTTTATATCATCTCTTAAAGTGGGCCCCCAATATAACTTAAATGCACTTTTAAATGACTTGACTTTATAATCATTAAATGACCTTTTTTATCATAAAGTCAAATAAAGTCATTTAATGTTCACACTTTATATTTTGACTTTATGATATTAAACACCCCTCAATTATAAAGTCACATGAAGTCAATATAATATTCCTTTAAAATAATTAATTATTATTAAAGTAACACTTTAATAATAATTAAATGTCATAACTCTATTAATAAACATTATTTAATGATTCTGACTTCATCACTGACTAGCCCATAGTTCCCATTATCGATGTGGATGCCTTACTAAAAATAGTAAAGTGGGTCTCTAATGTCCAACTGACTTACTATAAATAGTAAGTATATTCAAATAGAGCCAGAAACCCCTGAATATCAATTGCCTTAGAACATATGAAGGATCTGAAGATGAAAACACAGACAACTGCCCTCTAGAGAGCCAAATAACTCCACAACAAGGTCCTCTAATCACCAATATTAGCCTACAAGGACCCAGTGATAGGCTAAATCCTCTAACTTTGATGCACACTCAAAATGGGGACATTACAGTCCGCCCTCCCTGAAATTGCTTGTCCCCAAGCAATCTCCACTGCAAAGAAAGTCCACTCCTCGGAAGGCCCAAAATAAGTATTGTGAAATGTCCCACACAAGAACACAACTGTTGTAGCACCAGGATAAACTTAACTGCGCAAAAATAGATAACAGACCAACTGTCCAAACCATGTGCACTGAAATTGTGCATCAAACTCAACTCATGTACATGTGATAGAAAAGCGAAGCTGCGAGCAATCCACACCATGTACACACTGCAATACTCATCAATGAACTCTGACTAAAACCCCGATGCACATGAAGGAACCCACAACACACTGAAGAGTGTCCAACAACCAATGCCTGGATCCCAAATCCAGAATAGAAGCCTGTTAAGTAGAACATCTTCAAACCTCTGCTACTCAACATTGATCCCTACTTCCCCGTGCCAAAAGTGGTGAAGCAATACAATGGGACCCACCCAAACTGCAATGCTAACCCTATCACCACCTAGATCCCAATGCAACCGATACACACATCCATCCATACTGTGGAGATATGAACATCTGAAAGTGTCTATAACATGACAACTATCTCCATCCTCTGCTAGACTCCCATGAATGTGCTGACTCTACAAGTAATTCCCTACAAATAACTGAGTCGAGTACTTGCAGCCACTAACTCCATCTATTGAAGATGGTAAATATCCATCCCACAAAGGATGGTATAACCCTAGAGCCAATCCACACCGATGCATCATCAAATCCTCTGTGTGTGGATCAAAAGAAAAGTGATGAGCACTCCTCACTATGCAATCACTATGAAACTCCAACCTCAGTCAATGGCTCATCACTAACAACTCTAGAATCAAAAGATGGCTCCAATCTCTGACCCCGAAAAGCTGATTGGGTAGGGGCTCTGGTAACCCTCTCAGCAAACCCAATCACAAAATCTCTATTAGGAAGCATTGTAGTCAAAGTATCTACAATTGCTCCCACAGCACGCTCGATGCAGCGCGAACCTCGAATGAGAGTATCCTCGGTGGCTCCACACGGACCCTCCTGAAACTCCAGACTCTCAAGCAAGTACTCAACAAACGTATCGGCGCAGTAAAAACAATATAAGGTTGAATCAACCTTATCTTCTGTAACCTACAACTAATCTCTCCCACTCTGTAGCTCAACAAGCTGTAACCCAAGATCGACTATATGGGATGAAGTAACCGATTTGCTTCCAGGGGAAGGAAACAAATCAACACGAGAGCGAAACTCCCAACCAAATGATGCTCTGAACATCTCCTGTGAAGATGATGGAGTAGAGTCAAGAACTAGCACACAACTCTCATTATAACCCACCACTGAGACACAAGAGCTATCAGTAATCTGACCCGCATCCCTTGTCATGGGACTAACCTTAGGAGAACTAGGTGCGACAAGAGGTTCTCTACAACTCTCAACCAAAGCACCTATCCCATCTATATCACCTGCACCTGCAACTGTAATGGATGTAGCCACATCCTCAACAAATCCATCACCACAACCCGTGGGTATAAGATCATCACCAACTGCTGCTGTAGGTAACTGAACTATATCTGTAGCTGGTGAAGACTGTGCCAAAGTCAACTCCACGGTAAGCTCCTCCAATCGTGACTGCAACTCCTAAAGGGCCAATTGGGTTCTCTTCAACGAGTCCATAGTCACATCAAGCTCATGGGTGAGCTCATCAACCTCCTCCTCCTTTCCCTTCAAGGCATCAAAACAGATCCCATCCCACCTGAGAAGGTAATCACGATCGGATAATAACAGTAAATAATTATTCTTCATTTTCCCAATCGTTTCTCTAAGTGTATGAAACTCTAGAAGGGAAAGACCACTACCACCATGCTCATCTATCTCAGGAGTACTCCAACCATAGGTCGCCAACATCTGCCGAGCAACATCAAAATGCTCCAAAGCTGTAGCAATCATATCATCACTAACCTTCAACTGCCCAGCGAGATGGTGATACCCCTGTGACTCATTATTTCCACCCAATTCTGCACTATGGTATGAGGCTGAATCAACATAACTCACCTCATGATCAGCAGCATCATGTGTGCTATCATCAGTGCACACATCAACAACTAAGGTACCACTGCAATGTACCTCAAAGAATGGCGCAACTGGTAATGTAGAAGTTGCTGATATAACATTATCTTCACATACTTCCACTTCCAAGGTAACTGCATGACCATCCAAAACACTATCCTGAGATTCATCGCCATCAAATGTATTTTCTGTTTTGTTTTCTACGGTTTGATTTGAGAAATCAAACTCAGTATGGCATGAACCATCATCACAAATCGCAACCTTAGCACCCAAATCTTGAGTACCTTCATGTGACAACACACTAGAAGCATATTTCTCAAGTGCTCTCTACATATTTGAAGAACTCCGTTCAAACTTCACGCCTTAGCTATCTAGAACCATGGGTTGTTTCGAGAGGTTTTCCTGAAGGAGAATCAAATATGCCCTGTACTATTTTTTTCCCCATACTTCCCTTGAATATATAACACTATATCAGTCACTCCTGAATTGAAGAAAGTCAAGCGATCAAGAAAACCATCAAAACCATCAAATATTTTAAACTTATCTGGCATGATCCGGTATTCTTTAAAAATTATATTGGCTTCCCGATCAATTTCTTCCTTGGATTTTCCCATGACTGAAACAAATGAAAGAGTGTTGGTCACTCAAATATCAACTGTGGGAGCTCCATGAAAATTTAATTTAAACCCCACTGTTAAACTAACATGCGATAGCTGATACCACACATGGCACCATTAAAACCGACATGCAAGTGTTGATCTCTAACATGCAACCCCAAATCTTGACATGCAACATGAAATCTCTGACATGCAACTGGATATTTCTAATTAACCTAATAGGATGGCAGGAAACCGCTCTGATACCACTGTAATATCCCCCCTGATAGGATATTTGATTCTCAGGATGTTTGCTTGTCTATTTAGTTTGTCTTTGGGTTTTCTCAGACACTTGCAACAATATAATGCAAAAAGAAGATATTGCAATAATAATATTTTATTTAATACTGAACATCACATAAGGAATTAATGGCTGAAAATTCCAGATTTCTATATCTCCCAAAATACTTGGAATATTGACGAAATAACAAGAACCCAGTTGAGAGAATATCCTCTATTATGTAAGCAATAGATACCCAGAAAAACATATTGCCAAAATATGAAGTTTTTCACATACCCGACTCGCTGTCCAAGGAATACAAGGCTGGAAATGACTGTCACAGCAACCCTGCATATTTCAAACCATCTCAAAAAACATCCATGCTCAGTATATATTCGTTGTTACAATATTACAATCATACATGGGAGAGATACAGCCCATAAGAAGAGAAGAATGAGTCCAAAGATGCAAGTTTGAATCCTCTGGTGTAGACCACAACTTCCTTGTTGTTGTACGGCCTGAAAAAGAGATGCAGCAGCAAATAAAATGATCTCTAATGATGGTGTTTTCAACAAACTGAAATCTGCTCCACAAACCCTTGAATCTTCTGATGATAATCTCCTCAATAATGCACCATATGATTCCCACGTGCCAAAAAGAGAAGGCACAATTAGCAATAATAAATAATCTTCAATGATAAACTTAAAACTTCTGATCTGCTAATAAATAATTCTTTGAAACCCTTGATATATTCTCCAATGAAGCACAATGTTGACTTCTGGATGAAGCCAATCTCACAGGCAATCTTCAGCTGGTTTTTCACAACCTCAGAATGCTGAAACAATGAAGAAAACTTCGTTCTCCAATGCCAATTATGTTGAAACCCTAGTTTCTTCTTCTCCAAGAGAAGAGCTCTCCAAAACATCAAACTTCGAATTGTAAAATGATCAAATGATACTGAAATCCTTTCCAAAAAGCCTTTATGTAATATTCAATTGGTATTTGGCTTCATCTCCTTTAATTTCACTTTAATTTCATCTCCTTTTAAATAACACTTTCACTTATAATAAAGTATACTTTAAAAGCATTTAATATAACTTTATATCATCTCTTAAAGCGGGCCCCCAATATAACTTAAATGCACTTTTAAATGACTTGACTTTATAATCATTAAATGACCTTTTTATCATAAAGTCAAATAAAGTCATTTAATGTTCACACTTTATATTTTGACTTTATGATATTAAATACCCCCCAATTATAAAGTCACATGAAGTCAATATAATATTCCTTTAAAATAATTAATTATTATTAAAGTAACACTTTAAAAATAATTAAATGTCATGACTCCATTAATAAACATTATTTAATGATTCTGACTTCATCACTGACTAGCCCACAGTTCCCACTATAAATTTGGATGCCTTACTAAAAATAGTAAGGTGGGTCTCTAATGTCCAACTGACTTACTATAAATAATAAGTATATGCAAATAGAGCCAGAAACCCCTGAATATCAATTGCCTTAGAACATATGAAGAATCTAGAGATGAAAACACAGTCAAATGCCCTCTGGAGAGCCAAATAACTCCACAACAAGGTCCTCTAATCACCAATATTAGCCTTCAAGGACCCAGTGATAAGCTAAATCCTCTAACTCTGATGCACGCTCAAAATGGGGACATTACATAAAGATTCAAAGTCTAATTTCAAATACAACTTTGCAGGTAGTTTGTTCTAAGTTCCAACCCTTTACAATTACAAAATTCAAGTATTTATAGCTTAATCTCATAATTGCCAAGCACTTATGGAAGATGTATTTTTAAATAATAAACATGAACTTCAAATCTTCTTTGAAATATAAAAGTCCAAACATTATACATGAGAGAAATATTTAATCACTACTTTCAACTTAAACTTGACATGTGGATGGTTGTCAGAGATGCTCATGTTGTTGAGTCTTGGATAGTGCCTTCTCCATCAACATTGACATCTTCAATGATAATAGTATCATGTATGGTCCTTTCTTTCCTTGGGTAATCTTCAAAAGTTGTCAATGTTCCATTGATTGTATCCATATATGGGCCTTCAACATATCGGGAACAAAAGCAATAAGAAGTATATACACTCGAAATTTGACGAGCTTTCACCTACTTTTTGATTACCTGTTTTCCAAATTCTTTAAATTGAAATTTCATTTCCATCAATCTATCCAAGGAGGATGAATTGAAGTTGAGTGGCTGGCTAACGTCGTGATTGATACTTCAACCAAATGTTGTTTAAGAGCATCAACATCATTGACAGTTTGGTCTTCGTGATAATAATGCCCTATTGTTTTCTCAATTAAATCATGTGTATCCAGAATCATGTCGACAACTTCGCCCTCAACAACCTCCATTTTATTAAATGCCTTCGTCTAGTAAATCAGCCCTCAATTTATGATTTCTATCCATTCCTTTAGCAGAGAAGTATCAACCATGTCTAAAATGCCTTCATTGATTAGTATATCAAAACTAACTTTCCTCATTGCCTTGATTTGTGGAAGACTATCTGAGTAGATTTATACTTCTTTAGATTTATTCAATAAACCCTTAATCAGATTAGAACCTTCCTTAACCCTATTGTGTAAGTCCATGGCTTCATCAATTACCTTCAATCCATATATAAGTAAATCATTTAGCCATTGCGTAGTGGAACTTGTAATGCATTTCATCTCTTCTACGACCGAAGCATCTTCTTTGAAAACTGTAGCTGGAGTAGCGATATAATCATTGGAGGATTGCAGAGGTCCAACCAAATGTTTGATGTAGCCAATTAAATGTTTTAGTTGTTCTTTCAACTCATGTTTAGTCTTATATACTTTGTCCATCCTTGAGACAACAGTAGTAACAGTCATTTGCATATCACAAATCTTTCCGTCCCTAGTCTATTTTCCTAGGTTTACCCTCAAGAGTTGGTACTCCGATGGTAGTAATTCTCTTTCATCTTTATCAATTGTAGGAGTTGCAATTTCAGCAATCCTCGAACCTTGTGCATCTATAAAAAATGAAAGAAATAATCCTAGGCTTCTTGCTAGGAGGAGGCTTTATCAATCATGGAAGAAATAGATGAGAAATCATCAGGCAACAACTTCATAACCTTTTTCCTCTTTTATATCATTATATCTAGGCAAGTTGGAATTGTGGTTAAGGTGGAATCATCCAGTGAGACGTTTCTCCTTGACCTGAACCTCCTTGGATTGTTTGATCAATGTTTTCTATAGTTTGTTCAGCATCTTTCATTTGTTTGCCTTCTTGTTCTAAACTTTCCTCTATGTTTTGTAACACATGTTTCTCACATTGGCTTATTTGTCCTTCATTGTTTAGCTCTGCATCTTCTCCACTTCGTTCTATCTGTCCTCCATCTTGTCCTATTTGTTCTCCATTTTGTATAAGTGGGGAGACAGGCCTAGGTTGGGAGAGAATTCTCTCTGAGGATGGAGAAGGTAATGATCGATTAGGAGTAGGATCTTCGAGATTTTGATCTCTTGCAGGTGATTTTGGTAGCTTGCTTATCGCTTGCTTATCTCTTCATGAAGGGCTTCCAATATAGGGGAAGGAGGGGTCTAATCTTGCAAAAGGGAGCCATGAGAAGGATGTGTACGGAGAAGGGAGAAACTTAGATAGAAAATTGTAGAGGAACTTGAAGAGGAGTTTGCATAGAACCTTGTCAAGAACATTGAACGAAAGATTGAGTTAAAAGTTGTTCTTGCAAGGAGACAGGGGTCTCAGTAGCCATCAGTTTTGCACATATCATCCTGGAAGAATCTCCACCTTTAAATTTATACTTTGTGGTCTTCTTTGTCTAAAGTGTTGCTTCTTCAATTTCCTCTTCCATATTTGCATTCATAACACTCAAGTTAGGCACGGTAGATTTTATTTCATCTTTCTTCTTTTCTTCATCTTGGGTTTTCTTCTTACAAGATTCTTTTGTGATCTTATTGCCTCTTGTCATTCTCTTGGTAGAAGTATCTAATTCTTTATTCTTTTTGTCTAGCCATGAGAAACTTAGATAGGAAATTGTAGAGGAACTTGGAGAGGAGTTTGCATAGAACCTTGTAAAGAACATTGAACGAAAGATTGAGTTAAAAGTAGTTCTTGCGAGGAGACAGGGGTCTCAGTAGCCATCAGTTTTGCACATATCATCCCGGAAGAACCTCCAACTTTGAATTTATACTTTGTGGTCTTCTTTGTCTAAAGTGTTGCTTCTTCAATTTCTAAGGTTAAGAGTTCCAAAGTTACGAAGGCTGACATATCAGCATGTTGGTAGTCAAAAGTAGGGTTTCAAGTCATCAAGTTAGTGTTAGCAGAGTATTCGTCAAATTCATGCTCATAAAATTTCAACAACTTTCAGAGGCCCCAGGAAAATATAGCAACATTTGGCAGCTGTCATCATCAGCAATGGGTATTTCAGGGAGATAAATATAGGCCTTATTTTAGGTCTTTTATTTAATTAATTGTTTTAGAAATAGTTTGTTTTAAAGTAATTTTATTTCCTCTTTTTCTATAGATAGGGATAGAGTTAATTCAAAGCAGTACTTTTGGAGGAATATTTTATTATTATTTTTTTCCCTAAAAGCTACCTCTTGAGAGCTTATAAATAAGTGCTTTAAGCACATAATTTGCTAATGATAGTTGAAGTTAGGCTTATGCTACAGAAACTGTTGTTCAACATAAGTTAATGTTTTCCCATATTTTGTGATTTCACAAAGTAAATTGAATTGAGTAACTTTGTCAAGCTCTGTATTGATGTTTGTTACTCATTAAGTAGTGGCTTTGTATACTGCTTAGCAATTTACTTCCTAAAATTGTGTAATTGTTCATATGTTTAATCATCTCTCATTGTTGATGTAAACCTACTAGTCTCTACTTTAGCCAGTAGTAAGCATTCTTCTATTTTCCATTCAACTATCTTGTTACAACTAAGTATTGATCTCTACTTTAACAAGTAATAAGTTCTATTTATTTGTTAGTGCTTGATATTTTGTCTTCCTTATATCTGAAAATCTCACTGCAAGGCTTGACTATTGATAGTCTCACACATTCATCCAAGGCAAAAACATACTCAGTTAGCAATTTACATTTAATGCAAAACCTCCCATTTAAATCTTGTACAATGTGCATACTTCTCAATAGCTTTAGGTTTAGGTATAGTTAGGTCTCAGGGAGGTTCACCTTATAATTTGAAGAATGGTTCTATGTGTTGATCCATTTTCTATTGTCTAGCAAAAGACAAATTAAACATTAACACGTGGTATGCTAGAATATGACATGTCAAAGCTCTGATATCAAATTGGCAGCCCTAGGATCAATATGTGATAATGCACAGTAAGATCACTATCTGGAACTCTCATGTGTTGAAATAATGACTGGAATAAGAAAATGCCTCTATGGAATGAACTGACTTCTGTAGTAAAAATATGATGACTGGAACTTTATTTGGGAACCTGAAAAACAAAACAAACATGACAGAAAATATTTTTGGGTGATGCAAGATTACTGACACCCTGGATGCTCCTACTTTAGACACCCCAAGTAACTAAAAATTTAGTCTCTCACTTTGAGGTAGCTAGAGAAAAACCAAAATAGTTCATATCAGCTATAGATATCCATGTCGATTCTTTAATTAGCCTTCCCTTCCATTTCACTAGATATTCTTCATACTTCTTATTCCTTGTACTCTTTCCAACTCTGTTGTCTAATATTTCCTCAATCTCTCCAACTTGTTGCTCTGGCATCTGTTTTCTCCAATTCACACTTCTTATTTCTTGTACTCTTTCCAACTCTATTGTCTAGTATTTCCTCAATCTCTTTAGGTTGTTGCTCTGGCATTTGTTTTCTCCAATTCACCTATGTTTTGTCTTCTTCCATTTCTCCCTCATGATATTCATACAAATCTGCAATGTTAAATACTAATGATATTTCCAAACCTTCAACTAATTCAACTCCATATGCATTTTTAGTATCAAACTTCTTGATGATCTTGCAAGGACCAAACTTCTTCATCTTCAGCTTACTGTATGTGCCTTGTAGAAATCTTTCCCTTCTTAGATATACCATTATCTTACCTCCTACTTCATATTCCTTATGTCAACCTTCTTATATTTGGAATTCATCTTCTCTAACTATTTTCTTACTTCCTCATGTAATACCTTCATGTTATCTATAAATTCCTCTACTTCTGCACGCCATTTTTCTTCTTTTCTGATATCTGTCAACTCTGATACATAACTTGGATTAGTTCAAAATATTATCTCAAATGCTGTTCTTCTCGTACTACCGTTCACTGAATTATTGTAAGCATACTCAACTTATGATAATATCATATTCTAATTACATTTCTTTCTCTTACTAAACATCTCAATACGCTATCTAAACTCTTGTTCACTTCTGTCTATCCATCTGCTATATGCGAAAATTTTAACTATCTTCATTTTCTTCCACAATGTCCTCCAAAAATGATCAACAAATTTTGTCTCTATCAAAAATTATACATTTTGGCAATCCATGCAATTTCACTCCTTTCAAGAATAAATCAGCTACATGTACCACATCATTTGTTTTATTACATGCTATGAAATGTGCCATCTTGAAAAATCTATCCACTACCACAAAAATTGAATCACGACTTCTTTGCATTCTTAGCAAACCCAATACAAAATCCATATTGATGTCCTCCCAAAATCTATTTGAAATAGGCAATGCTTTATACAATTCACCATTTTGCAACTTGGCAAATTATGCAATTCTGAACCTTTTTTACATTCTTATGAATCTACAGCCAAAAATGATTTTCACTTACCAATGCATCTTGTCTACACCAAGCATCCAACTAGTCCACTGCTATTCTTTTCTTTTATCAAATTCTCCCTCATTGAGTTTTTATGAATACATAATTCACTTCCCTTGAACAGCATATCACTTTGAATCAAATAGTCCAACCACTTGGTTCTATCCATACTTACAAGTTCCTTATATGCTTTCCATGCTTCTACAAAATCAACATCAACTTCATACAAATGCTTCATTTTTTCAAATCCAACTACTTCAATTATCATTTCAATCAACAAATTATGTCTCCCACTCAATGCATATGAAACTTTATTTCACTTTTCACTCTTATGTTTTAATACAAAAGAATAGCTTTGTATAAATTCAACCCACTTACATGTCTCTCATTCAACTTACCTTGGTTGTTCAGTATTGTAATGCTTGATAATCTGTATACAACACAAACTCCTGAGGCTACAAATAATGTCTCCACTTCTTACGATCTAAGTTACCAATGCTGGTTTGGATCCTAGTTTGGGTTCGATTTGTGGATCTGGCAAAAAAAATTTGGGGTTGGGTTCGTTTTGGATTCGTCTATACAAAAAACATGTAAAAATTATATATATATATATATATATATATATATATATATGCAACCTAAAAGCGGGAATTAAGCGTAGACCACCACACAGCATCATATAATCAACAAAACCACCATACACTTGAATATCATTTAAATTTTAAAACATAAAAATTTAAATTATTCATTGTTTGAACTTCAAGCTCAATATCAAAATAATAATATCAAGCTCAACAATCAATTTTCAATGCCATCCATCATGAGGATTTTCTAAATCATCATCAACATCATGGACATTTGAAGAACCACAAGCAATGCCACTACCACTTGCTCTAAAAGTGTGCTCACTTTTTGACTCCTCAAGTGCAACATGTAGGGAAGTGGAAGCATCCAAGTCAGTATACTTTGACTCCATATCCCACAACCTTGAGTCTTCTTCCTTGTAGCCATGTTGTTTGTGTGAAAGGAGATGCAAGTTGGAATGCACATACACTAAGTTCTCTACCATTTTTTAGTGCAATCAGTTGTGCTTTATTGAGTGGATGAAAGAGTATGTGTTCCAAATCCTCTCAAATGCAGATGAACTAGCAACCTATGAAGACAAAGAAGAGAGAAAGAGTTATAAACTTATAAACTATAAAAATTTAAAATTATAAATGAAAGTTCGAAGTCTAAAGACAAAAAAATAGAAATTTATTAAACTTACTTGCGATAAAACTTTGATTGCAAGAGGTTGTAGGTGTCGGAATTTTTGGCCATGGAAGTACCACCAATTGTGAGCATCTTTATTGAACTTATCACGAAGAGCCTCAATATTTTGACCATTGGAGTTGTACAAAATCAATGAACTCATTCGTGACTACATCCTATAAATCTAGATCAGGGAAGTGTCTAGAAAATGCTACCTTGTACCCTTCAACGACTTCATAGTCTCTCCACGGGGCAATCCTCGTTGGCATAGCAAGAATCTCAACACTACAATATTTTGGAGTCAATGCAAAGGCAAGAAGATGTAGCGGGGTCGTCATTGTGTTCCATCTATCTTCAATAATTTTGTGCACTTGTTTAAAGAAAGTCCCTTGAGGATCTTGTTCTTTCTCATTTATGATACCTTTTATCTTCTCTATCATTGAGTCAATGCCATCATATATCTCCCACATTAAAAAGGCTTGTCCATATCAGTATAACGAACCATACTCAAAATGGGCTCCGTGAAACTAAGGAGATACTCCACCTGATCCCACCAAGAGTCATCTAGGATCATCCTCTTAACATTTGTTGCCCTCTCAGTGTTGCTTTGCATCCATATGGACCAAGTTTGGCTAATAACCATGTTAGAAAGTGCCTCTCAAACCTTCACAAGTCGTCTCAAGACGATTGTGTTAGAGGCAAAACATGTCTCAGCAACCTATTCAAAAATAAAAAATTAAATAATTTAAAATCTAAAAACAAACTTTAAAGAAGAATTAGGATATGTAATACATAATCAAATTAAGACTTAACTAAAAAATATATTTTTTCGAGTAACTAAACTTAGAAGTGAAATTAAAACATAAAATTTTATATTGTTTCACTTACCTTAAACAACTCCAATTTTCAAAATGATCTACATATGCCTTGCGACATGTGGTGGTTGGTGATGAACATTCGGATCTCCTCGACCTCTGCATATAACTCTCTAATCCAATCAATTTTATTCCCAATCTTTTGTAGCATTATATTGAGAGAGTGGACAACACAAGGTCTCCAAAAGATATGTGAGTAGCATTCCTGAACCAACAACCCAACAAATCTGCAATTATTTGTGTTATCCATTATGACTTGAACAACATTACAAGGTCCCATTTCCTCAATGGCTGCAATGAGGATGTTAGCAATAAATTGATCATCCTTCACCTCCCCCTCACAATCCACAACTTTCAAAAACATTGCCCCTTTAGGGGACACTACAATGACATTGATCAAGGGCCGATTTTTTGCATCTTTCCATCCATCAAAGACATTGAACACCCTTGTCTCAACCCATGAATCCCTTAAGAGCTTCATCATGAGCACACGGTTATACTGAGAGGGGGGCGGTAAATCAGTATAATACAATCTTTTACTTTTCAAACTTAATCAATCACAGCAACTACACATATGCAAGATCTAGCAATTAAGAACACAAAAAGAACACACAATTTATGTGGAAACCCTTGTGGGAGAAAACCAAAGCAAAATATTGCTTATACATATATATATATATATATATATATTGATTCTTTTTTTTAGACACCAACCTACTTCTCTTACAATTCTTTTGTGAGCACCAACCCACTGGAAACACGAATCCCCGCTTGTAGAATATGTAGGCACCAACCCTCACAACTGAGCACCAACTCAGTAAGAGACACCAATCTCTAGGCACCAACCTACGAATTCTTCAATTAATGATATTGTTCTCCTTTGCTCACAATCTGATCACTACTTTTGATTCTGTATGATGTAAGTCTTTCCTTTTCAAATCAGGTTCACACACATACTTTCTTCCCTCACAAATCTGATCACGCACTTTCCTCCCTCACAAATCTAATCCAAATCATGCACAACTTCTTTACACAAAACTGATCATAATCATGGCAACATCTTCATATAAATTTCTGCTCATATCATTATACTATCACATACACACTTCCTTTCAAAACAAATCAGATTTGCTCTTCATAATTCTGCCCCTTTCTCTTCTTTTAAATCTGCTCTATACTCAGAAATAATTCATTGAAATCCTTTATACATGGGCTGCATATATTCTTCCATATGAATCTGAAACACACTTCATATTTTCTGTCTTTTTCTCTTTTCAATCTGCTCTTCAAATCAAATATTCTTCATTGATTGATCGCTTTAAAAACATACCTTCATTGTCCTTTCACTTCCCTTCAAGGGAGGCAACCCTTCAAGAATTGATGTGTCTATTATAAAAGGAAATGACTCTATAATGAGTCACACCTCTTCACA
Source organism: Cunninghamia lanceolata (assembly GCA_027924645.1). Classification (NCBI taxonomy): domain Eukaryota; kingdom Viridiplantae; phylum Streptophyta; class Pinopsida; order Cupressales; family Cupressaceae; genus Cunninghamia; species Cunninghamia lanceolata. The sequence continues at coordinate 799,673 of BSBN01000973.1, read as the reverse complement.
GATCGCAGCCTTTATCTCATAAACAAATTGCTCTCTTAACAACTTACTTCACAAAACATTACTAATCACTTCATATATTATTCGCTGCCATTTCCTCATGGATTGCTGCCTTCTAAATAAATCACATCCTTCTTACAATACTTAATAAACTTCCTTTAACATCGCATCTTTTCATTATGCTGATCGTACCTCATATCCTCTATTAATCGCACATGCTTTTATTAATTTGATTAAGACTTTTGTCTTATATATCAACCGCTGCCTTCTATTAAATCTCTCCACATTCTTAATCACTCCTCTTAACCTACACCTCATAACAAATAAAAACAAGTTGCATCCCTTCCTTTTTAATAGCTCCTCCTTCAAGCAAATCGCATCACATTATAATTTCTTAATCGCACCTCTTGCTCATGTTAATATCCTCTTATTTGTCCTTTTCTGCTATCTTATTAATATATATATATGACTTTATACGGATGTTCTTGGTCGGCCTCCCTAAACAAGAGTTTATTTTAAACTTTAAATCTGATTTTTGGTGCCAAACTTAAGAGGTCGGCCTCTACCATGAAGAATTCAATTTAAACCTTTTTAAACCCTTAGCGCCAAGGATGAAGTAGGTCTATTTACAAAGTTTAAATCTTTAATTTAAACTTAAACAATCTCCCTTGTAAGGGTCGGCCATGATGGAGATCATTCTTATTCTTCAAGTCAACTCTAGGAAGGAGGTGCCATCTTCAATGTAGTTGTCATTGTCTTAATTATATCTTGGTGCTCCCTTAAGTGAGTCAGCCAGCAAATGATGCAGATTAAATTGTGATAAGTATTCTTCACATATGCACCCATCTTGAACCTCATTTGCTTCCCTTGAACTAATACTCTTAACGCTCTTCTTCATACTTCTCCATATTACTTTGACCTTTACTGTTGCTTTTACTTTCAATATATCAGTCTAATCTCTACATTGACATTAATGACACTTGACATCAATGACAACATTTCCAACAAACTCTTTGACATCAATGGCGATCTTGTCCACCTTTGACATCAATGACAAACTTGAACCCATTTTCCAATAAGGTGGCACACACCTTCTCATAACTCAAGCCCTTCTACCTTTTTGGAGCCTCAATATTTTTTTTCAGCATTTCTTGCCAATATGGTGAGCAAACAACATTGAAAGACAACTCATTTGCATAAATACATCTTGCTATGTGTCGGTCGGCAAAATCTTGAGCCTCATTTTGAAATGCCATTTCCAAAGGTCCCTTTGGTCTCTTATTTGTAGTACTAGTGGGTTGTTCCTAAGGGTTGGTCAAAAATGGGTGGCTCTCTACCACAATAGTGGGATCAAATGGAGGCATACGGGGCTTCAATCCTTGAGATTTTCTCTTTGCTAAAGGATGACTTGCTTTACGGCCTGTTGCTACATATGCTTGTTGTTGCTCATCAATATATGCTATCACTTGCCCCGGTGGCATAGGCTTACTAGGCTTTCCTAGGCAAGCTTTTATGCCCATCCCAAGGATGTTACACAAATGGGCTTTCATCCGAATATATAAACTTGAATACCTCACATCACACCCCTTGCAAATCCAAATATACCCCCCACCACTTGGAATAGGTTGTATCATATAAGCATACTTCCAAAGAGGAGAATTTGGATCGATTTTGAATTTAGGTTGGGTTGTGGAGCTAGAACTACCTGCCATTGTAATTCTTGTGACAACAAGTTTTATAAACAACATATTAAAAAAAAATTAAAAAATAAAACCAAACTCGTTTATTATGTTAAGCATAGTGATACATTCATCAAAACTAAGAAAAATGAAAGGAAAACAAGAAGTTGAAAGAAAAGCAAAAGAGTTTGTAAAACAAAAAATAAAAAATAAGATAAAACTTACCTCTTTTCAAAAATCTTCTTCTATGATCTTCTTGGCAGTTAATACACTTGCACATGTGTAGGAATTGCAATGCAATCGATTTGGAACCTTCAATGACCAATCTTCAACTCCCTTTGTTGAATGACAAGCAAGAACGAAAGTTCGGCCTTTTGGAATGGTATTTGCCTTTTGCAATCAAAATGAGCTAAAATAAGTTTGTTTTAGTGTTTGAAATACTTTAGTTGGCCTTTTTAGGGTTAGGGATTTGTTTTAGGGTCTCCTAGTCAAAGTCAGCAGTCAAAAAATATTTTAAAAAGCAAAAAAAACACGTCCAAAAATTGATGGGTTCGTTGCAGGTTCGTTGTCACTCGCCTGGATTCTCCCCAAGCATGGATGGAAGACTCTCCAAGTACTCGTCGAGTCTTGAAAAACTCGCGAGTTTTCCTAGTGTTTACTCTCCAGAAAACTTGCCGAGTTTCAGGCTCATACTCCCCTTGCATTGTTAGGTTTTTAAGAAAAACTTAAACCTCTTGCATTAGACATTCCATCTCCATAGAAGATATTAACTAAGATTCTTGAGTGCATTGATATTCTTTAGCCTTGTCGTGAGAAGGTTCTCCAAATAGCCCCTCAAATGAATAGAAAAAGTAATTTGACTCATCATCATCCCTTATGCAGTCATGGTCTTCTTGCACACTGATAAACTAGAAGACCTATTTGATCTTTGGATACTTGCATGCCCTCATCTTCAAACAATATATGACATATTGGTGTTATTGCACATGTATCTAGTATTAAATATTCTCTTCCTTAGTCAACAATCCTTCATCAATCTCAAAAAACTTGAGCAAAGCCGACAAAACATGCAAATTTTCTAACTCCTTTCTATAACCTAACAATGCAGGGGGAGTCATGATATTTTAAAAATACTAGTGCATTTTGAGAGGCAAGATTTGGAGGAGGTGGGTGCAGGAGATCTAGGATTGGATGACATTGATGAGGCTGAGGAGTAGTCATTGCCATCTACTACCAGTATGGAGGTCGAGCCACTGCCTTCCATGCCAAGCGAGGAGTCACAGCGGACTCCAAGGACTAGAACCTCTACCTCTCCCCTAGTTTTCAGTAGATTAGGGAAGAGGAAGATGTAAAATGTTGTATTTAAATTTAGTATTACTAGTTTCATTTTGTCAGCTATCTATTGTATCAAGCTATCAACCATTAGAATTCCGCATGAGGATGTGATTTTGTACTCAATTTGCATTCAAATCAATCAAATTTAATAGAAAACACTTTTGTACTCATTTATGGACTCATTGGATACATCTTGTCATTGAATTTTGCAAAAAAACCTGTGTTTCTAATGAAATTTAAGCAATTTTTTAAGTTGTCGAGTTTTTGCCGAGTCGAGTTCTTTGGGCCTGGCGAGTTTTTGCCGAGTCCGAGTTTTCCAACTGTCCCTCGGTTCACTTGAGACGAACCCATCTATTTTGCCTACGCCCTAACCACATCCGCAAACGTACCAAACCGAATCGTGGACTGGGTTCAAACCAGACCTGGATTCGGCCAAAAAAGTGATGGATCTGGTAACATAGCTTATGATGCTTGAATTATGGCATAAAACTCTTGATCACACAATGACTATTTCTTCCTTGCATCATTCAAATTTACATTGAAGTATGCTACTAGTCTAACCTCTTGATTTAGTACTACCCCTATTGCGCTACTGCTTGCATCATAATCAACCTAAAATACCTTATCAAAGTTTAGCAATGCTAACATTGGTTGTTCTATAACCTCTTTCTCAATAGTTCAAAGTTTTTATGTGCTCCAACGGTTCACTTAAATTCTCTTTTGTCTCCTCTCATAGTTTCAATTATTGGCACACAAATGCCACTAAAATTCCTTATGAACCTTCTATAAAAGCTAGCAAACCCACAACATCATTTTACCTCTAAAACATTTTCCAATGTAGACCAATAAACAATTGCTTTCCCTTTTCTGGGTCCATCTCTAAACCATTTGTGGAGATTACAAATCCTAAATACAATAATTCTTGCTTCAAGAAACTACACTTCACATTGATCAACAATTTCTTTTAATCTCTACAATACTAATTTGATATATTCTAGGTGTTCCTCCTTAATCTTAGCGAAAGTCAAAATATCATTCCAAATAAACAATCACAAACTTACCCAAATATAGCTTCAATACCTCATTCATCAATCTCATAAATGTGCTTGGTTTGTTGTTAATCAAAATGGCATAACCAACCACTCATTCAACTCCTTTGTCTCGAATGTTGTCGTCCATTCATCTCCTCTTTTTCTAATCCGATGATAACAACTATTCAAATCAATCTTAATAAAGTATCTTGATCCACTCAAACAGTCCATCCTTGGCAATAAAAATCTATACTCGATTGTAATCTTATTTAATGCTCTTGAATCTGTACACATTCTCCACTCCCCTCCTTTCCTTGGTGGTAGTGTTGTCAATACCACATAGAAACTCAAACTAATAAAACTTTTCTTCAACGAATCCTACATTTGTCTGTTCAATTCTTCATTTTTTATTGGTGTCATTCTATGTGCAACTTTATTTGGCAAACTCCTAGAATCAAATTCATATGATGACTAATACTTCTCACTAGTGGCAATCCATATGGCATATTTTTGGATATTATGTAAGTATATTATGTCAACAATTTTGAATTTTTTGTCTACGACTCATCTTCATCTGCAATAAAACCGCTCTTCGAATTAGAAGGGGAAGCTCCCTGTAAAATAAAACTAACCTAAAACTATACACAATTTACTTGCAATTACAGACTTTACAATGTTTTTAGAGGTGTTTTCACGTTTATGCTAAATAAAACATAAAAATGCAATATTTTTGGGTTTGCAACATGCAACAAGCTAAAACGCGATTTCAACACAATGCAAGGAGTTGTGTTTTTTGACTTGAATCAAAACCTACTGCTAGATGCTTACACCGTTTAGTTAAATATACATGTTGAAAAATATCTTCTTCTGGTAGCTCACTTTGCCATCCATCATACCATTTTGTTAGTACTTGGATAAACTGAGTCTCGTCAATTTCAATAGAACAATCATCTTCAATGAATCTGTCTTTGAGAATGTGAATACGAATCTCTGGCAACATTTCATTTTCATTGATTGTCCACCTCTCCTCTTCTGACACGCAAGTTGGAATATGAACAGAGTATTCTATAGTTTGCATTTCTTCTTCATCTCCCTAATTTATTTCACACATTGCATACCTTACCATACACTCATGGAGAGTTTCTGATTTCTCCATATGATTGTCTTTAGTGATCATGACTAAATGTTCCATGAGATTTTCTCCTTCTACATGAGCTCCTTCACCGTTGTACCTGAAATCTATTGAAGACAATGGTGAAGATGACTTGAACTACAAAAGAAAATTCGGAGTGATCCTTCACTAATATCAATTGGGATTCTTCATCATTACACTCATGGAAATTTCTGACTTTGAAGTCGAAAACCCCTGAGAGAGAATAATATCTTTGTTGTCTTGCTAATCTTTGATTACATCTGATACAGGTTCTTCAAACCACCCTCCAAATGATGAAAAGAAGAGATTGGATTCATCATTGCTCTATATAGTATATTGGATTTATGATTTGCAATTATGGTCCTGAGAGGTTTGTGTCACTTCCTCCTCAAAGAAAGTATGCAATACTTGTATTACATCAGGTTCCTCTTCCATCAACAGTCCTCTTTCAGCCTCAAAGAATTTACGCAAAGTAGGCAAGATTTTTGCCTCTGATGGATATTTTTGTTCCATTGGTAATTCTTGATTATGCAGACACATGATATCACTTGAAATAGGATTACATTGGGTAAATCCCATTACAGAGCCGCCATCAGATTCATCTAAAAGATGTTTAGGATCATCTGAAAATCCTTGATTTTCATTTGAAGTCATTAATATCTACATGAATCTGACCATTTCAAGACAACTTTCTCCATCGTGTTCGTTTGATGCATGGAACAAGCAATATATTTATGCCGCAAAAGACACATCAGCCACTTGTCTCATCAATGTAGGCACAAGAGACCTATCACTGACATAATTAATAAAAGCGTCTTGTCTACTTGGAGGAGATGGATCTTGCTAAAGAGGTGAGATGTTCAAGGGAACCAATGACCTAATTGAATCTCTTTGTATCTTTCCCGAAGTGATCACATGATCCTCCAAATCAATAGCATATTCCTTAGCCTTCCTCAATTATGTAGCATTTCTTTGCTTGAGAAAGAAAGCAACTTCAGAAGATTGAGCATCAATGAAACAACTGAGAAGAATTTCAAAAGGATTTAGAGTGTTTGCAACTTTGGCAACTACACAGTTGAAACACACATAGTGGTGAGGATTGAAATATGCTCGTCATGATGTTCCTTGCCATCACCGTAGAACTTGGGAAAATTCTTCTTTGAGCCTTGAGGAAGTTCATTATTTTTTGTCAATGCCAAAGGGTCGATCTAATTTCTCCATGGGCGTAATGGAGGTGGACAATTGTTGTTGATTTAGTTACCCTCCTGGTCTTCCATAGGAAGTCTTCGTCTGAAATTAAAAAAATGTGTGTACTCTAAACATTTGTGTCAAACTTGAATGACTTGATGGATAAGACGGAAGTCTTATGTCATTCCTCTATAGAGTCGCCAAAAACTACATTTTATTTTGCACCTTTCAGTGAGACACAAAACGAAATAGATGTGCAGTAAAACTGCTCTTCGAATTAGAAGGGGAAGCTCCCTGTAAAATAAAACTAACCTAAAACTATACGCAATTTAATTGCAATTTACAGACTTTACAATGTTTTCAAAGGTGTTTTCACGTTTATGCTAAATAAAACATAAAAATGCAATCTTTTGGGGTTTGCAGTGTACAATAGACTAAAACGCGCTTTCAACACGACGCGCGAGGTTTTGTGCTTTTTGACTTCAATCAAAACCTACTGCTAGACACTTACACCGTTTAGTTAAATTCAAGGACTAAGCAAGGTAAGTACACATGGATTGGATAGATTAAATAAATTAACATATGAACATGTAATCACGAATGATATGATTAAATCGAATGTAAGATAGTTCAAAGCCACGACTTCTATTTTCAATTTCGTTTGCAACATAAAGTTCACAAATTCATTGAATTGAATTAACTTTTAGCATAGATGATGGTACATTTCAATAGATGCTTAGAGGCAAGATAGGCGTAATAAAATCTATTGAACGAATAACAAAATCACAATCACATTGACTATATGACAAATAACAATTTCAGCATTTTGCAGGCATGAGAATTGCCATTGCTCTCTTATTTATTGATTGATCATGATACAACACTAATATCTGAATACAGCTGACTAACTCTAATCATACTGAAATACCGAATTCTATATCTTAATCACCCACTATATGTGCAAAAGCACTTATCTATACTATTACAAAGATTGCATGAAAATAAATAAAATAATTAATTGAACTCCTATCCTAGTTACTGTTGTTTGCCAACTGTAGTTCAACTGACAATTAAAATAGTACTATCATGTGTCAAAAGCTCACATCTCCCACATGACAAGAGATCGACCACTCAACAAAAGTCAACTCTAGATTGACGCTAAAACTAGTGAACGCCAAAATTAGCAAATCTCTGAATATGCTTTTTCCCAAAAATTTATAATGATCTATTTTTAGTGTTGCCTAAAAAATAGACTTCTTCAAAGGCAGCTTTGGACAATTCCGATGTAGTTTTTCTTTGCTCTAACAAAATTTGGCAAAAAACCTTTTTCTAAAAATTAGAGGAGCTCTTGATACTTTGATGCCTCAAATCTCTTGTTGGTCACAAAAATCTGTGCTCGAGGTTATAGTAACTCGATCCTACAATAGTCGTTGATGAAGAACAACGAACAATAGAAGTTAGTTGATATTGATATTGTTTTTGTACTCTATAACTTATGGAAATCCTTTCACATGGTGTTCAAAAATGCTCTTGAACCTTCAAAAATTAGAAAAGAAAAGTTTGTTTATTGCTCATGAATAACATAAGTGAATCATCTGTGAGTTCTAAATGAATGATGGCTTCTTTATTATCTTTAACTTCGCTTCTTCCTTTAACTTGATTGATTCATCTCAAAACATCACCAAACTTTTACACACTTGTATACTTTCAAAATCAGAATGATAATCTGGCATTTAATTTGCCTGGCTTGTGTTTAGCTAGGATCATTTTTTTATAACCTGTCCTTGATAATCTTTGACTGTTGGTTTATTTCTGAAGGCTGGCTCGATACAGATTTGGCGTCTAAAGTTTGGCACTGGAATGCTACATTTGAATAGGCGTGGCATTTGGATATTTTCAGCGTTGAGTCTTTGTAGAGGCGCTTGACATAGATAAGCGTGTGGTTGCTGGAGCTACATGGTTCTCATTGGATGGATGCTCTTACATTGTTGATTTTGCTTGACTCGCTTTTTAAGACTTAGCATGACTTTGTTCTCCTCTGGCAGCGTGTTCTCTTGGTATTTAATCAACACGTTCTCCTCTTAAGCAAGGCGCTTCTTATCTTTGTTGATTGCCTTTCCAACTAGGAGTTTGATTTGTATTTGAAGGCCTTTGTGAAGGCGTGATTACCTCTTTGAATAGACGTTTTCAAATGAGAACCCTTCGATTATTATTTGCATTGACGCCTTTGAAGCGTGCTTCAGGCGTTTTTGTTTTATTGTTTCCATTTTTATATTTCCTCCTCTTGGCCAACGCATGGGAAGCACTTCTGGGGCACTTTTGGTCTTTGATGAATAACACAATCCGGTTTCGGATTGGGTGCAGCACATTGCAATATGAACAATCATCTCTTTTTGCTTCAATATTTTCATTATAATGTCCTCTACCACTACTTTGATATCTTCCTCTCTAGAATCTACCGCTTTGTCATCTTTGCCTATCATACCTCATAAAAAAAAATTTTGATTTTTTTCCTTCTTTCAAAGCAAATTGGTATGCTTCTTCAATGGTCTGCAATCTTACATTGCTTAATTCTTCTTGGATGGAACCTCTCAATCCATTTATGTATCTCAGCACCATTTCTTGATCAAATTCATTATGTCCAACCCTTATTGTCATTCTATAAGATTCTTCAATATAATCTTTCACATTTTTTTCTTTCTACCTCGAATTTTGCAATCTTTTCAATAAATCTAATTGATAGTCTACAAATATAAATTTACTTTTGAACTTTGATACCATCCTAATCCCAATTCTCTATCTTTTCTTACCTCTCCTCTTTCTTTTCAATTGTACTTCTCTCCACCATACTGCAACATGTCCTTTCATTTTTGTCTTAGCAAACCTAACACTCTCAAGATCTGAAATTTCTTTATGCTCAAAATATTCTTCAAAATCATTTATCCAATCTATCAAATCTTCCAAATTCAATCTACCAAAATTATTAGCAATATCAATTCTAGGTCTCTTACCATTTTTTGAAATAGCTTTCAACATCTTTGCCTGACTCGAGTCTTCTTGTTCTTCTATAACTAGTTCGGCAGCCAGTACATTCTCTGGCACACCTCTTCTTTCATTTTTTTCTTCATCACTCTCATCATGTCTAGGGTAATGACCCCTTATTTTTTTTAATAACATTCAGTCAAGCCTATACATTTCTCGTCGTTTCAAACATTTCATCTATTCTTCCAGCAATATTAACAACACCTTGACCTCTACCCACTCTTTATGGAGGATCTTGGCTTTGGGATTTTATGCAAACTACCTAAGGTTCGACAATCTGTTTACAAGCACAATTTCCTTGATACCTTCTACCTAGCACATAGTATTGGAAAATATATGATACCACTTAGTACACTTAGACAATGTCTTTCCTCCCTAAGGATTCGAAACTTGCTCTGATACCACTTGATGTGTAATGTCCCTAATTGGCGCTTGGCCAAGTTTGTGCCCAATAGCCTATTTCCTGAGCTCCCATAGGCTATTTGGTAATGGTAAGGGGCTCCTTGTTTCATGGAGAGCACATGTTCAGTTATTTTTTATTCCTTTTGATGGCATTGAGCTCAGTTGTTGTTCAGGATTGCAGTGCAACTTTCAAAAGTTTATTCGGCTTTCCGGATTGCTCTCCAAACTTCTTGGAGAAGTCGTCTATTTATAGTAAGTCACCCAGTTGGCATCATTCTTCATCCCAAACCTTCAGGATGGTGTTGGTAAAGTTTATTTTACAATTTGCTTCAGTTTGGGATTTTCCGTAAGTTGGGTGATGAAATGAGCTAATTTATTATTATTTTCACTTAAGTCTCCTAAAGTTGGAATTATTTAAAGGTGACTTAAGTGTTATAGCTCATTGGAAAGGAAAATGTTTTATTATTTGATTAGGCACAAAAGTGGGCACCTTTACTTGGGAAAAGAAATTATTTAAGTTGGAAGAAAAAAGTAATTCATTCTAAGAAAGAATTATATTCTTGTAAAGTGCCTATTTAAGAGAAGTGACATCTCATTGTTGAGGGGATGCTATTGATTTGATATTGTTACGCTACTAGATTGAACCTGCGTGTTCTCCATTCCTTCTTGAGGACGAAAACCTTCTTGGAGAGGATCAATTTCAATGGTGAGAGATCCACCCTAGTTGATAATAGTGGTTTCACACAGAAATCACATTGTACTATCATGGAGTTTGTTGTATTTTGATTAGATGCTGATCATTCTAGATTGAGATTATATTCTAGATTGATTTTGATTGAGTTACTGATGAATCTTTTGGAGTTTTGATAGGGTTTCAAACCCCAATATTGGTGTGGGTTTTCTGTTAGGGTTTAGACCCTGAATATTAATTATTACCATTGTTGGGCGCTCACACAAGTTGTTGTGACAGCCGTCTAATGATACTAAAGCAGATATGAGCTTTATTTGAGGGAATTGATTCCCTTTGGAGACCCATGTCAACAAAGGAATGAGATTAAAGGTTTTTAAAGGTGACGTGGAGGCTCTACTTAATGGGTGCATCCTTTAAGAGAGGATTTGGGCATGTTTGAAGTTTATTATAAAGTATTAGAAGTTGGCACTGCTTTTGGAAAGGACTTGTAAGCTTTGGAAGCTTATGTGGGGACCATAAAGAGTGGTATTAAATCTGATTCTGCATACCTGAAGCTGGTCACCCATTTTTGGGTCATTCAAAATGATGTGGGAACATTTAAAAATGACCTGTAGTTACTGGCAGCATATGGGTTTTCAACGGTGCTGGTTCAATGTTTCAGACCTGCAACATCAGTATATCAGTGTCTTCAGATTCAAATCAGACCTCCAGTTTTCAGTTTGCTGGCCTATACTTTGGTATAAATTCAGTGCTTCATTTTGAGACAGTTTATGTATGCTTCCCTACATTGTTCGTGTGATTTTTCAAGTGCTTTATTGTTGCAGCAGTGATATCTTGTGGAAAACAGTTACTGAATGTTATTGCAGCCTATATTTACATTGTGAATATTTAATTTAGTTGCAATATTTCATTGTAACCCCTGGAAGGTAGTACCGCCAGTGGGATAGATAGTTCAATGCTTTGGTTGTCTTACCCCACTGAATAAGTGGTTTATTTGTAATGGCTTCCCGCTAAATAATGTATGTTCCTAAGTTTCCTTCCTGTTTCTCCTACCGAACAAGTGGTTTCCCACTACATAAGTGGATGCCTGCTACATAAGCGGATGACCACTAAATAAGTGGAAGTTGTTTTTATTGCTGGTTTGGATTTGAATGCTAACTCGGAAGCACTTGTATGCTCTCACCTTGCCCGCATCAGGATCTAGGTGATCAAAAGAGTGTGGAAGAATCATTGCTGCACTAATCTTCAGTGTTGTTGTCTGGTTTCAAAAAAATCAGAGCTGCATATTACATGATGCAATCATGGATGGAGGATCCAATTAAGGATTATCCAACGATGCAGCCAATACAACAAGCACTCAATAGATTCACACAATGGAATAAAATAACAGAGCTAATGAATAGAACAATGATCTTTATTGATTCACGGTCTGAAATACATCAAATGTACTTGCCGCAATGGCTTATAATAGATTGGGACCTTAGTCTCCAATTAATATGTGGATTTCTAATAACACTCCTCTGAGCTGATATGCAATATATGATGCTCTTTAGTCTTTAATACTCTTGATCTGCTATGGAACTTTTATGAGCTAACTCTTCATGTCTCCATTAATTACCCTCCAATGTAGAGTGAATGATGTTTTTATAGCAGCTGCAAGCGAATAAGATGTTTTACATCGATCAGCAAAGTGGTACAATGCTCAATGCACATGGAAATATGTAAAAGGATCTACCTTAGATGAATGCAGTAAGATGTAAACATTAGAACTCGATTTGGTCCTAATCATGAACCTCCCTCGGACCAATAAGCTTGTATACATCTTCAAATGTTGGCACCAAACTCAAATGTTTGTCGCACAACTCAATTAGGTCTTTCTTAAGAAATTTGACAAGTCACCACATTAATCAGTGGCCAAAATACTTGGAAATGACACGGCATGCAAGAATATGATATGTCATACTTTGATATCACATTAGAAGCTTTGGGATCCATATGTGGTGCCACACAGTAAGATCACTATCTAGAACTCTGATGTGCTAAAATAATAGCTAAAACAAGAATATGCTTCTGCGGAACAAATTGACTTCTGCAGTAAGAATATGATGACTGGAACTTTATTTGGAAACCTGGGAAACAATAAAAAAACATGAATGAAAATATTTTTGAGTGATGCAAAATTGCTCTTACACCCTAGATGCTCCTGCATGATGTCTCAATCAGACTGATGCACGACATAACAACCTTACTTCTTACACAACAACAATTCTTCTATTAATTCAATGAATTACATGAAGATCAAAAACAAGTGAGGATTGCTGCCACAGAGTTCTGAAAACAATTCGCTTGCTGAATTACAACAAAAGAATTCTGATTATGATCTCTAGACTACTTACTTTCACCCTCTAACTATGACATTTTATAGATACTAGTGGTGGCATATTGTTGCAACAGCAAACCAAAACAAAATGCCACCTATACTATGAGACAAACAACAAAATAACAACTCCTCAACAACTTAACAAAATGGATTTGTCCTTCGTTCAACTTTAGCAAAAGCGGTTTTCTTCTTGGCAATTTCCAAATGCCTAGCTCAACAACCATTGGGATCTTGTGCAACATTCTAACCTCTTACATCTTATTTTGGAGCACAGCATATTTTGGAAGAGATTCACATTAACAATTTTTTCTCTACCACCAACAGATCTTTGGCTTTGAGTGTTAGGGGAGGTTTTATGCAGAATCCATTATATCCTAGGATTGTCCAGCCCAACCCCCTTAGCCTTGGACTTCCCCAACGAACATTCTCAGGTGCCAATTGGTACTCCTACACTGATTGATGATAATATCGTTGGCTCCTCCAATGCATCCCAAAATACTGGTACCTAAGGTTTTCAATTCCCATCTAGCTGGTCATCTACTTCCACTACTTTTAGGGGTTTTCCCCTTGCACTTCTATTTAGACTTGTACTAGTCTATGGATTACCCTTTTCCATTTCTTTGTTTATCCTACTTTTCTTGCTCTATTGTATTTGCTTCGAGTCTAGGTTTCTTTTTGCCCTAATTATTTGCTATTGTACCTGATGTACATTCCAGTCCCTTTGACCTAATCTTGGTCATTTGTGGACATTGATGTTAATTCTTTCTGTCTTTTCTCTCCAAGTCCAATTGACATACTATGGTCGTCATGAATATTAACTTATTAAGATATTTTCTTTCTTTGTGTAGGAGTAAACCCCATTGTCCAGTACGTCATGAATGGTCCAGCCTGTACCTGAAGTAAGGAATCCACTGGAATGTCACCTCTCTATTTTCTTTAGAAGCAAAGCAAACTGAAAAATATTGCATTGGTCATATCATGATTTCTATATCCCCTCCAATATTAGACTGACTGTTCATAATCTGATGTTTCAATTTCCTAGCATGAGGATATACACCCACAAACCTGTAGATCCGAGATTTAAGTTCCATATAATTTTATCAATTATAACAATGTCTCCAATTGGCATATCTTCTAATTTCTGACAACGGGCTTTTTGAGAATTTGAAGTGTGTCCCTTTAGTAATGTGCTCTCTCTGGTATTTTGTTGCAGTTAAGACGTTGAATTCTTCCTTGGAGGGTGGCATCAGGTCTCTAAGTGAACCTGCTATATGAAAGAAGAGGTAAGAGGACCAAGGCCTCCCCAAACATGGAAATTGGAGACTTTAAGTAGAAAAACTCAAACATGCAATTCACAATTCTTACGTGCATTAACTTTCCTTTAGACCTTGGAAATACATAATTTCACACCTTTGTTCTTTGTAACAATTATCAAACTAGTTGATGACCGGAAAGAATGGTCTTTATAGAAAATAAATGTGTACTAATATTGTGAGTTAATGTTGTAAGCCCAACTTGAGGCCAAAGTTGTATTTAAGGTTAGACTGTATTCAACCAAGATGGCAGAATCTCATTTCAAGAATACAAATTAAAATTTACTTCTGCTGTCCAATCCTCTCTCTTTAGTTTACTTGGCCATTTTAAATTAGAATTAAATAACACATATTATATAGCAAAGGAACAGCTTAGTATTAACATATAGGTTTTTACTTCTAATTTATATTATTTGTATTATTATCCTATAATATAACGCACTGACTTGATTTGCCAAGGGCAGACAACTTGTTAGGACACCCAGCACCACGAGAGGTGAGAAATGCTTGGGACAAAATATAAGGCAACAATTCTAAGGGTCATAAGGAGCAAAGTTGGTTCAGTCAGACTGGTTTGGTTTCCTCCAAAAGTTGAGCCAAACCTGGTAACTATGGTAATAGTCTAATAGATAAAAAATTGTTGAATTCTGATACAAAATTCCCTTCCATGAGTACCTATATTCAATATATAACAATTTACTGCATACCGAAAAATTACTTGTATCTTGACAAAATTGATATATATGTTTTACACAAATATTATTATTGGTTTATAATAGTTAGTGGCTACATTTGAACCATTTAGTCAACCGTTCTACTGTCACATTACCAATCAAAATGTTCACGTTTTTGGATTGTGGAACGCATATCATTACAAATTTTGTTACTGAGAAGTTTATATAGTTTGTAAAATTGAATATATACTTTCATAAATGTTGCACTCGCAGTAAGATATTCATAATTATATTAGTTTATTCATTTTGGCAATCATTACTTTCTATATTTCATGTCCACTTGACCAAATACAATTGATTCATTATCAGAGTTTGAATAGAAAGTGTAAGTGCAATGTTGGAAAATCAAAGATGCAAATCATGGCATCCAAATAATGTTTTCTTTCATGAGGCAACTCGGTAATTTTATGGGCCTCAGAAGGGGAAATCGTAAATATCTGATGAGAAACCACACCTGAAGATTGACAATTACAAGCTTGCCGCCACCACGAACAGATTTTAAGGGCAAGTTGCATGCAGGAGTTATCTGCAGGCTGCTCAGAAAATAAACAAAAAACAAGTAACTTAAGATAACAAAGAAGAAGAAATTATATTTATCTGGCAAATAATTGCTATTTCAGAAACAGTTGTTTGTTTCATTGGCTTCTTCAAAATAACCAAATAAACTGTAAAACAGTCGACAGTTATGATTATTTATGAAATATATATTATATGACAATTACAAAATCACATCATAGTATGGCTATTTATCATGTATATCAAAATTCATTCTTCACATTAAAGTTTTAACTTTATTAGTCCAATAAAATGGACATACATTTTACTTCATCTATCTTTGGGAATAGTCCTGCACCTATAAGGCTATAAGCAGTGCAGCTGATTCATTTCTCTTTAAATATTAGTACTTAGTGCCCACAGATAAATGTGCAAGAAGGCAGAATAAAGTTTATAAACATAACTTATCAAATTGCTTCAAGAACTCCAACAGCAGTAAAGCAGGAGATAGTTACCTTGTTCCTAAGCATATGATCAGATCTGCCATCTTACAATGCTTCTCTGCAGGATTCATCTCTTTTGGGGGCAACGCATCCTGTAAAAGAAGGAAAGGAGTCACCACAGGATAATTCTCACTAATTAACAGCCACATTTTTTCTTTCAGTCAGTATATAATCTCCCCAAATATCACATTAATCCTTACTAGTGCAAATTGAGATGGTTCATATTCCAAGAATAGAATGCAGCAACATTGTATCTGCTGTGTAAAGAAATTGAAGGAATTTGGGTGTGCCTGAGGCATCCCATCTCAAGATCTGGGAGTATATGTCCCTGTAACTACAGACAAGGTACGTGTGCTGGGCTAATTAATCATTCAAACCTATGGATAGTTTGTACGTTGGTAAGAGAGGAAATTGAAAGGCCATCAGCTACAAGTCACAGGATGTAGAGGATCAATAGTTGTTGGAAAGTAGAAGAGTAGTTTGTGAACCCTATTTTATTTTCATTTACAATTTTAATGTAATACAAACTCATTGGAATAAATGCAAATGTACATTTTGTGCTTATAATGTTTTATGATAATGTTATCTCATACATCTCCACATACTCTTCTTCTTAAAACCTAACAATATGTGAAAGCATTTGATCTGATGCCCCCAACACTAGATTTTGATTCCAAGTTTGTAAGTAATGTGATGATCATTGCATTAACATGCTTTACCTGAAGCTCCCTAAAAAACTCCATTCTTCATGCATGATCAGAGAGACAATATAGAATCAAACCACTTAAAGAAGAACCAAAATAGTGAATAATACTATTATGGGTACATTTTAAGAGCAGGAAAAACTGAATTTTAGCAAAACCTAGATATGATACAGCATGGAATTTTCAAACATAAAATATTAAAAATATAAAATATAAAGAAAAAAACATAATATCAACGTTTGGTGGATAATCAGCGTATTAATGGACAAAATACCATGAAAACATTGGGCCCTTCCCATAAACATGATATCAATGTTTAATGGGTAACCAACATAAAAAAAGAACAAAAAAATGAATTAAATGCCATGGAAATGCCAGAACCTTTCCAAAAATGGGAAGAACTCAAAGCTTTAAGTGAATCTGAAATGTTTCCTAAAACAATCGCTGAATTTGACTCCAAAATATTTCCAAGCAGATAGGAGCATTTGTGGCTGGAAATTTTGCCGTTTCCTGAGACTGAGGCTATCAATAATTTCACCAATTATTCAGCAGATTGAATCGTTTCTTCATCCAAGAGTCTCCAGCATTTTAATCATATAGTACAATAGAAGTGCTCTGCACCATATACTGTCTCCACCAAAAGCTTAACCCTCCCAAGAACATGTGGTCATATCATGAAGCTCTTAACTATTCTGCATCTATGCCACATAGTTCTGCTACTGTCAACCCTATTCCAAAGCAACTGTTTTGCAGAGTATCCAGAAAACAACAAAACAGAGAAAATGAATTGATCACTAGCAAGAAAATTTACCAAGAAAACCCTTTACCAATCTTCAAGCTTCACCTTTCCTCCTCAACCTCATGCAGTAGCTCCCATCGCAATTACTGATTCCATGATATACACCTTTGCTTTCAAATATTTTAGAGAATTACTTCCTAGGATTTGATACCATGTCGGAATGAAATCCATTATTCCCAAGTGTATTAGGGGAAAAATCAAAGCTATGAATCACAAACAGCAATCATTAAACCCTAACAGCACAATGGAGTACAAGATAACATAGAAATCCAAATGACAAAGCAAACCAAAACCAAATCTCTATGCTAAGCTTGGCTCTCCTCCATTGCTCTTCTCAATCTTGCATAGGAATGCAAAATATCGAAGGATGAGTGTTGATTGCTCACTATTTCAGCAGCATAACAATGGAATGAAAGAGGAACGATGGATGATTCTAGAGGAAATTCCACAGCATGAGGCTACTTGCAGAATGGATCCCCCCCCCCCCCAAATGGCTTGGGTGAGGGTTGATTTATAGGAAAGGAGTATTTGAATGAAGGGCTATGATTGAAAGTTGATTTGAGCAATGTGGACGATTGAGATTGAATAGGGTTTCCCACTCCACAAGGAGTTGTAGTCATGTGACAAGTGTAGGGATGGGAATAGGGCTACTTCATGTGACGTGTTGGAATGACGTGAAAGGTGAGGACTAATTCAAATATTTTATTTGAATTAGTTGGAAAATGGGAGAGGGAAATTTAGTGGGGTAAATGGTATTAGGAGTGGGATTAGGACAAAATGTCACAAGATGTCTCACTTAATGTGTCGACAAGGTGATGTTGCAAGACATGGACAATTTTAAGTGTCTACACCAAAATCTACTACCTCCTTACAAGACAGTTGTGATTAACATGCAAAAGATAATCTACTCCATTAGCATTCCAAAAACATACACGCCAGAGCACACTTTAATACTAAATAAGAGAGAGAGAGAGAGAGAGAGAGAGAGATCAGCACTTGTATAATGAATGATAGGTAAGGCACAACCCATATCTACCTATATGCATCTAAATGCCCTAACTTTGGATGTTTATTCCAAGTCAGCCTCCTGCCATACAATAGTATAGCTACATGTATATACATCCCAAGGTAGTGCCTAAATTATAGATTCCAAACAATAATAAAGTTGTATGTAATTGGTCTGCTATAGTACAACCCAAGGAACACCACACATTAGTGCCTCAAGATAAAAACGCCCAAACCACAAGTATCTTAGTAACACCCACAAATGGTGATGTAAGGGCCCAATAAGGTGGGATTATGCAAATATGCACTAATAAATTGAAATAGAAGGAGATTCAAATTCAATTTTGAATATGGAATAGAAGTTATTCTGTCAATTCCAATATCCAATTGTATCATTTCCCTTTGCCACAGTAAAAATAGAAGCAATTCTTCAAAGATTCAAAGGAATATAATGTAAACATGTTAAACAACATAAAAATATTGTGAATTACCTAGCCAAACCAAGCGCACTCAAGTAGAAACCAAACAAGGGGTAAGAATCTATACCATGACCAACTACCAAATAATTTCCCAAAATAAAGGCATGAAAGACAATGATCATGGTACATAGTAGAATTACAGACTAGCAATAATCTTTTTCCTAAGTATGTTTCATCATTAACACTATTATTGTGGTCCCCCCACCCTTAGAAGCTCTAAGTAAATAAGGACCTAATCTAACTCAACACCATTTGCATTAACACCTTGTGGCTAGCAAAAAAGCACATTACCATTACTTATTATATTTTACTATCCCCCATCAACCACTCTATATCATCAGATTTAAAACTTTAAGAACTTTTAATCCCTTCGTATATGTAAACCATAAGTGAGGTCACTTTTGGAGAAGGTAACTTGGGAAGAAGAATTTCAAATCTTTAATATGAAATTTTCATCAAAATTATCAATGTTTTTGGTCGGCCAAGTATGGTCTAGGTCGGCCTTAAAATAAGTCAAACAAATGTATTTTGTGGTGCCTCAATCGGCCATTTGATGAAAAGATAAATTCAAATACATTAGGTCGGCCTAGAATGAATTCAAATCGTTTTATGGCACCAAGAATTGTTGAGGTCAGCCTAGGTCCGCCATAAAGAATGCTATGTCGGCCTTATGAGGAAAACAAAGGAAATTTTAATAACGTTGTGCACCAAACTCAGAAGTTGATCAGCCAAGTTGACATGGGTCAGCCTAGGAAATTAAAATAGAAGGAATTCAAATTAAATGATGAGCGCCAAGTTGCAAGGGTTGGCCATAAAATCAACAAAATAATGACTTTCAAATGCTGGTCGGCCAGCTTGTGGAAAAGGAAGAATTCAAGTATTTAAGCAAGTATTGTGAATCATTTTGAAGATTATGAATCTAGTCTATATTTCTGATTTTTCCCTTAGAGGATCTGCAACTCTGTTGCAACTATTCCAAGGACAAAAACGAATACTAGGTGAGTTGGACGAAAACCTAGCTCATCCCGTGGAGGCTTCATGACGGAAGTCTAATTGCACTTCATTGGAGGTTTCATTGGAGCATTCTTGATACATCAGATTTGATGGAGACATTTAGTTGAAGACATTGAAGGTTCATTGCAGGTTTGAAGACATTGAAGACTAGTTGCATCATCCTTGAGAGCCACATTGAAGATTTGTCTTGAGTGCCATTGTTGAGTGACTCAGATCTAGAGATCAGACTTGTGTTGCAGAATTGAATACCTTGTAGAAGGTTCTGTTCATCATCTAAGAGCGCCACATAGTGAAGTCATTGAACATCCATTGATTTGCATGATTGAGCGCCAATTTGTGGAGAAACCCTTGCCTTGTTGGAGCGACATTTTGTGAGGGTTTGTGGCAGATTTCATAACAGGGTTTGTGACTGTTTTTCATATCAGATCTAGCAGTCCGTAACAGCAGAAATGCTTGATGATCCTTGGTTTCACCTTGTGCGCCAATTGGGTGGAGAGTCATTGCATGATTTGTAGAGCACCATTGGAGGGTTTAGGATATTCATTGCAGCACCTACAGCAGGTTATATCAGTCATCATCTTGAAGGCCATATCATTGTATTAGGGTGCACTGGATTCTTGGAGGAATTCACTTATGTTCTAGCTTGCATTTTGGATCTTTTGGCATAGCATTCACCATCATAAGGAGGTCGATCTGCACAGTAGACATCTGAAAGAGGATATCAGCAAATTTCTACATCATAAACCCTTGTTGAAGATTCCATTGACACCAACAATCACTCCATTGAAGGCCAAGCTGGTTTGAAGAGGTTCGCCTACTTTAATTTGTCAATTTGGCATTAAATTGGAATGTGGAATCCATTATACATTTCTGATTTGTAACAGCATTGATCTGGGCGATTGATGGCCATGATTGGCTTATGAATTTGACGTAATTTCATTTTGTAGCAGCAGACTGTTGATTCAGAGAAATCATATTTGTGTCATCTATGTGTTTGCATCTCGATGTCGTACAATGGGTTCATTATTGAAGTCATCATCATAAGGATTCACTATTGCTATGTTATTTTGAGCAACTTGAATGCATATGTGTTTGCTGTCCATAATCGTTTGAATCAGAAAAGAGAAATCAGATCTAGGGTTTGAGAAGGAAAGTTGAAGTGCAGATATAAAAATCAGAATTCAGTCCTAGGGTTTCATGTTTGAAAATTGCAAATTCAGAAAACTTGACCAGAATCCTAGTTCAGCACATGTCAACAAACAACATCCATGCTTGGAAATTCATCCTGCCTAAGAGCAACCTCGCAATGAGAATAAGTATGATTGTGGTGAACACAAACTAGAAGAAAAAATTGGTGGCATTCGAAGTACGTGGTCGTCAACCATGTGAGAAGTTGCTTTTGCTCCAATGCAAGAATGAATATCTAGCTTCACCCAAAAGCCCTCCAAAGGCACATCCCTACAAACACAAAAAGCAAAAAGCATGCACAAAAACAAGATCATTGCAAATGCAGGAAGCACCATAAACGTCAAGTTGAGGACCTACTTCTTGATGACATTTCCATAGAGAATGACAAGCCCCGACACCAATTACATTACTACAATTGTTGCCGTCATCATCTACCATGTATTTTAGGGATGGGTTTTTTTGTAGGTGATGCGGCTAAGACAAGAATGACATTTCATCCCCATCGCATTGCCCCAAGGATAGGGAAATGTGGACTTTTGGGGGGGACATGTCCCTATGGAATACTAATTTATGTAGGGATTTTGGTGGTTCTCATTCCATTTTTTTGTTACCCTAATCAAAGGTGCTTGGCCCTTTTCCTACATGAGATCACCTGCTTCAAGCATAAATCTCTCCATGGTGGGCCCAAATCTACCAAATTGATTACTCCTTTCAACACGCCACAAATGTTGGAGGTGTTAAGCACCCTTTGGATACTATTGATTCACGGTATGGATCAGAACAAATCGGCGACACACTTTCTTCCTTGAAATCTACTAGAGCTAAGGCTCCACAACACCCAGACACCCACTCTAATGATCATAGCTCTATCTCTTCATGACATCAAGGACCCTCTCACACCCCTCTTCCACAACACAGATCTCAAGGGCAAGCTCACATCACCAGCTTCTTTCATACTACCAACAATTCTTCAGCTTTATATTTAGCAGAGATTCTATGTGGAATCAGTTGCCTCATGGGATTGTCTAGTTCAACCCCCTTACCCCTGGACATTCTCTAACAAGCATTCTCAGACAGCATTGGTACTCCTACAATGATAGACAATAACATCAATGGCTCCTCCAATGTGTTTACGTTTTAATATCTCCCGCGAGACAACACCAACCGGAACAGCACAAGGAAAATCCTCTCCTCAAATTAGAAGGAGAAGCTCCTTGAAATCTAAAACTACTCTTAAAACCTAAAGTTATGAACAAGTCTACAATTATGCACACTATACAAGGCTATCATCTAGGGGTTTGCATTAAATAATATGACTGAAAAGTAAACCTGGCCTATCTTTTTGATCTTAGAGGTTAAGCACAAGATCTAAATGTACTTATCTCACAATGAAGTTTTTTATATTTAAGATTTGCAACAAAACAATATGAAAGACGAATTCTTACTACTAGCTAAAGCAAAGACCAATAGATCCACATCAACAAGAGAGGACTAAACAAAACTAATCTATTGAATGGAAACACGGTGCAGAATTCAAGGCAAGTAAAAAACTTGAAAGTACATACTTCACTACTAGGTTTGGCATAAGGAGCTCAATGCAATTCATTGAAAACTGATGCAAACTTATTAGTTGAATTTTTTCACATTAAATATCACTGCTGTAACAATGCATCAGGGCATAGGTTGAAAGTAAGACAAATTGTTACCTTTGAAATCCAATGAAACAAGATGATTTTATGTTGCAGTGGTTGAACCGTCTCCTTTTACAGCAATGATCCTTCTATTTTCACTGAGAGCAAATTTTATTGAGGTCTGCTATGGAACAGGCATGCTGATAGCACCCAGAAACAGCCAAAATCAACCCAGATTACTTCAAACATGAAAATTCCCAGCTACAAACACTAGAAGAATGGTCTGCTAAACCAGGCGTCCAAGTTGCAATGAAGTTTCAGACTAAATCTGAGGCATTTTCCAGTGATTACTCCAAACTGTCCTTGCTGGTACAGCGTCCAGGAACACACTAAACTGGTCATATACTGCCAACCAACACCTGAAACCTTCTCAAACCAGTGGCATCGTTGATTTTCAAGCTAGGCGCTCATGATAAGTATGATAGGAGACACAAGCAAGCAACGTTTGATATTTACTCCTCACCCGTACCTTCTGAGCATGTACGGCACCCTTTCAGTCCACAAAACTGCAAGGACACTTACACTCCATACTATTTGGTCACTTCAATGAGGGTTTTATTCCCATTCGACTGAAACTAGAAAGCAAAGAGAAACAAATCAACAAACAAGCTCACACCAAAACTGAATCCAACTAGCAAACAAGCTTCTCAAACACATCAAACTCCATTATGCCCAATATGATTTCTGAGTGAAACCATCGATTGCTCCCAGCTAGGATTGATGTCTCACAATCGAAACTGGGTGATTTGGTGGTGAAACCTCCTCACAAACCCTTGCTGAACAGCACAGGCACTCCTCAAGACATATCAATATCTAAAATTGCCTGAAGAAGCCCCAAATGAGCGAGTTAGTCCAAATGCCCACTATTGAGCGCTCCCCACTCCACAAGCCTGGCCTAGAATAGGCGTTCAAAGATGAGGGGATCCACCAGACCCAACGCCCACTAAAGGCAGAAAACAATGTACTTTTAAAAGAATATAAATTTTATAATGAACATTCTGGCGAATTGAGGCATTCCAACTTATATTAATCTTTTAAAAGTCCCATTTCCCTTACCAAAGAGTTAGCCTTCGGTAAATTAAAAAAAGGCTAACATATTTCAATTTTTTTTTTTTGATCACTGATGGAAAGGGGACATTATAAAATCTTACATAAAAACACAATGACTCAACTTGAATGCTTGGATGACAATCTCTATAGCATAAGTCTGACTTCAACTATCATTAAAAGTCAATGTGCCCAAGGCAATTTTTATAGGATACAATAAGTTGCTTCTAGGGATTTAAGAATAATAATAAAATATCCCAAAAGACTTGCTTTAAAGCAAACATATCGCTAGCTGAAGGAAAAGCAAAAAGAAAACAACTTTAAAGCAACTAATTCTAAAACAATTAATAAAATATAAATGCCTAAAATAAGCTTGTTTCCTCCTATTCATAGGCTAATAGTTGAGAAACAAAATAGCAAAGTTAATTGAGAACCGCCTCAACAAGACATAAAATTGAATTTGATGGTGCTTCTAAAAGTGATCTGAGAGAAGCAAGGGTAGGCGTTGTTTTCCATAACTCAGATGGTGATATGATAATGATGAGTCCCATTCATCTTGGTAAAAAACCAATAATGAAAAAGAATTAAAAGCTCTTTTAGCAGGTATAAAAGTGGCACATGTAATCAATTTTCATAGAATGGAGATAGAAGGTGACTGCAAAATGGCAATACAGGTAGTTCAAAAGAAATATCGTTCAAATTGGAACCTAAGAGGCATAGATATAAAAGCAGATAGACAAATTTGATTGGATGTCAATAAAGCATTGTTATAGCAAGCAAAATGTGGTAGTTGATTACCTAGCTAATGCAGAAGTGCTCCAAAATGATTTTTCATCAAAAGAAAGTAAGAATGCAAATGATCAAGAAATTTTACAAAACAAGCTCAACTTTGATCACCCCCGTAATAAATGATAGATTTGAGATCAAAACGCTTTAAATGATTTCAAGGTGGTGAGGTGGTATGGTTAATAAATTGATATTACCATTCAAGCATATCAGAATCATTTCCTCAATTACCTTAGCTTATATTGGTGTCTACCATAGTTTAAAAAATTGCAAAAAATCGCAAGTAATCGCAAGTACTCGTGCCTAAAATTGTTGGGCGAATAACCTCTGCAAAAACTCGCAGAAGAGTTTCCTTGTTAAACCGCTGTGATTTTTTCATGGAAAACTCGCGATTCCATGGCAAAAATCGCACTGACTCGCCCAACCTTCAATTACTCACTTAAAAATTAGGTTTAAAACGAATTTCAGGATTTTATTCTTCTATTTTCGAATCTGTTTCGAGTCTGGAAGTGGACATCCGCCGGATACAAACCCTAGTGCGATTCAGGTAAGAAAAACCCATATCTTTTGCTGCGACCTGTATGTGAATATCCAAGATAGTGCATTTTAAATTTTTTGGGAACTTGAATGTGAATATCTACAATTCCTTATGGTTCATTCTATAAATATTTTAATATTAATATACAATATTAAAAGATTTATATATTTTTACTATAATATAATTTTATAACATTAATAATATTTTATATTTTTAATATGATATTATTATTACATTAATATACAATATTATACTATAACATTAATAATATATTATTTTATAACATTAATATTATAACATCATATTAATGTTATGATATTATATTATACTATAACATTAACAATATACTATATTATAACATTAATATTATAACATCCAATGTAGACTTATACTATTATAACATTAATAATATTGTATATTACTGATATAATATTATATTATATTAAAAATATAAAATATTATTAATGTTATAAAATTATATTATAGTAAAAATATATAAATATTTTAATATTGTATATTAATATTAAAATATTCATATGGTATTAAATATAAATTGTATCTTAATGTTATAATATAGTTATATTATATTAAAAATATAAAATATAATTAAAGGTATAATATTATATTATATTAAAAATATATAAATATTTAATATTGTATCTTAATATTAAAATATTTAAACAATAATAAATATTAATAATAATATTGCATCTTAATGTTATAATATAATTATATTCTATAAACATTTAAATATTAATATACAATATTAAAATACTTATATATTTTTAATATACATTTTAATATTAATATTGTTGTCATGGAGTTTGCCAAACCAGCAGTGATTGATCAGCCATATGAAGGTATGACTTCTCCTAATGATCCATTACTTGAGCATAGCATTGCCTCACCACCTCTACATCATAGTAGCAAGGAATCAATTTGTGAAGAGGGTGACTTTGAAGGTGATGTTGTTCATACATACAAAGGCAATTCAAAAAACTTGTTATGTAGTGAACAAAGTGACTTTGATAAAATTGATTTAGCACTGCAAGAATTGAAGGCTCACTTTATGATTAAGGAAGAAATAGTTGTGCATACACTTTCTAAAACAGCAATTGAAGAAGAGCATGTTGAAGATGAATCTACTTACTATTATGATGATGATTTCCTTGATTGACCATGATGTTGACCTAGCTTAAAAACATGAATTATGCGAAGATGTCATAGAGGTAGCTGATTTTGAGAAGCATGACTGTGAAGACCAATCCAACAATTTATATGAAGATGACGGGCACCATGAGTCACGTCATTTGGAGAATCACTTGAAGGTCAATGTCATAAACCCGATTGAATATATGCATCAATACCTATCAGCAATTATTTATATCATAATATTATTATTATCTAACACATAAGACAAAGCATCTCCTAAGCGGTGATTTGTTTAAGAAAATAATCAGAATTAATGCAACACTCCATAAGGATAAACAAACCATTTATTAAGAGATGTGATTTGGTGGAAGGACGCCACCCTTGGAAGTGATGCATTCATTCAAACATGAGATATATATATCATTGTTGAGGGGCATTTCAGAGAAGGGAAAGCAGCAGAGATATTATAGGATTCAATACAGAGAAAAAGACATTAGAAAATATTAAAAGTATTAGAAGTAAGAGATAAAAGGCAGACTGTAGTATTCAGAGATTCAGTCAGATCTGCAGAAAGAGCAGCAGCCAAAGAACTTAGAATCAGAGTAAGTAACATATATTAATAATAATTTGTAAGTCTGATAATATAGTTGCAATCAAGAATTAATATCCCTTGCAATTTACATTACTTATGTATAATGAATCATGTATAGAATACGAGATAATAATACAGTATATGATATTGTTTTCTTATGCATTCAATATCTTTTAGATATAAAATATATGGAACCCCATCGTGGAGGAAGGGAAGGAGACATAGGTAAGAGGGTATAAGGTTTCCATCTGAGAACCCCACCTTGGATGGATGTCAAAGCCCTGCCATCAAGGCCAAGAGGGTCAAAGTCCCGCTCTTGGGCTTAGATTGGATAAACTGAGAACTCCGCTATGATCCCCGTACCATTCCTACCATGATGAGTTATTAATTATAAGTGATAAGGCATGGATAGAGAAGTAAGACCAGCAGTCTGCTAAGTACCCCACTTTGGTGGATGTCTAAGTCTTGCCACCAAAGCCAAGAGGGCCAAAGTTCCGCTCTTGGGCTTAGTATGGGTTGGCTGGGTCAAACCTATCATGTCCCTATCTCGATAGTGTTGGAATTGTATTATGAGTTTGATATATTTGCAGCTAACCCTAACAATGGCATTAGTTTATATGTATATATATTGTACTTGTGTTCTCTATGTGATGATTGCAGGAGTTCTATTCAAGAGCATAATGAAGAAATAACTACTTGTAAGTCATCTCCCTAACCCTAATGTATCATAATTGTGATTGTAGGGTTTAATCTAGGGCAAATCTAGAAGGGGACATTACAGTCAATGAAGATATGATTGTTGCAGCCTTAACACAGTTTGATAATACTCACAAGATGATTGCAGATTATTGTTGGAGTGCTCAAAGGAGACACAAAGACATTGAAGGAGAACTATCTCTTGCAGATTTGCAGGAACTCAAAGAAACTTTGGTAGCGATGAAATCAAATTACTTAAATCTACTTTCAGATAGACATCATCTCTTCAAGCTTTATGAAATATATTCTGAGGCATTCAGAAGAAAAGATGAAGTTGATAAGCTTACCTTGGAGCATAAGGTTACTAAGGATTCCTTGAAGGGTACTCAAATGGCCCTTCAAAAATCAGAAAATCAGGTTGATGAGCTTTGTTTAGAGTTGAGTTTGACACATTTTTCATCATCCAAATCAGAAATTCAGTCATTTATGGCAGCCACATCCAAAGAACAACAATCCAACACAAAGATTATGGAAAATAGACAAATGGATGAAGAATTTGATGAACTCCATAAGGGTGAGATATTGCATGAAGATTCGAGCACTCATTATACCAAGATGATTCAATATGTTGACAAGTATCGAGTAGTACATCAAGAATGTGAAGTTGTGAGATTAGAGGAGAAATGTCCACATGAAGATATAACTTGCCGCCATGGGATAGAAGTTATGACAAGTAATACACTTGGTTTTCAGCTTGACACACTTCTTGGACCAGCACATGATGATGAGCATCCAACAATGAAGGAAGGAGTGCTTGAGACCTTTGAAGACACTACAAAAAGGTATGATGACAGTTCTGATATTCTAATTACGAACAGCAGTCCATTTTCTTCACATAATCATGAGGTGATAGATAAATCACATGAGGATGATAGTGGTAAGAAACCCTACCTAGTTGATACTCAAGATTTGTTGGTTAAGCATGAGGTAACAATTGTGGATCCAAGCCACAAACAATCTAATTTTGTGCATCATAGCATAGAGGATGTAAAGAGGACTCAAAGCATGTGTGATGAGTGGCTAAGGAAGGCTAGGGAAGCCAAGTTGTTGGCTGCTCAAGCAAAACAGCACCTACAGAAGATTAAGGAACAAAGAGTTCACATGGATCATGAAAGGCAACAGCTAGACACATTTCTTCGTCAAGCCCTAATACTTACAAGGGAAGAAGCTGTGGTGTTTGAGCATTTGCAGGATGACCCTCTTATGATAGTAGAACACGAAGAGCAATCAGATTTGCATGGACTTGTTGAGAGGTATGGTTCTGAAATTTCGTTGTGCAAATTATCTTAATCATGGGGCTCATGTGTCACATCATTTGGAAAGCCAATTGCAGGTTCAATTCATGCTCAAGGAAGAGGAAGTTATACCTACACTTTTTGGACCAGCAAATCATGATAAGTATGCATGTGTAGAGGAGAACACTCTTAATTCAGATTTAATGAGGAGTTTAACCATTCTTGCAGAGCTCAATGAGTCTACTTGTGTTTTGCCACTACACCGTTATGATGTTGATTCTTTGATGGAGCATAATGCTGTCCTAATTTCAGAACTTGAGGTATGTGTAAAGGATGTCATGGAGGTATTCCATTTTGAGTGGTATGTGCTTGTAAATGTTGAGTTTCAGCTGAAAATTAATCTAAGTCATGGGTATGAGCATAAGAGCAGAAAATTTTCAGACTTGGTCCACTAGGTTTATGCTCACACCTTCATGATTGATGGCTGTTCTACATTGCTGATCATGAAGTTTTCAGACTATACATTGATGTTTGCAGATATTTGGATGGATTGGTGTGCATGGGATTGCCACTATAGCGTTGGGAGGTTGCATGATGATGAAATCCTATCATCCTATGACACCAGAAGCATTCTTGGCATGATCATAGGTCTGATTTTCAGTTTTCATAGTGTTGTTCTGATTTATATCAGAAGCCTAGTGTGGATTGGCATGTTTGTTTATGCGCATGTGATGAACACTTTTCACATCCATATGAGACCATTCAGATTTAGATAGATAGTTGGTGATCATAACATGATGAGAGACACCTATGTCTTCATTTTCAGTTGGTGTGATGGTGTAATAATTTGGGATCCAAGTATCGGTGTGATTGGTACAATACTTCACAGGGATCTTGGTGAGTTGCTTAACAACTTTTGGTTGAGTGATGTTTGTATCAAAGTGGAGCAACGGAAGGTTTGCTGCAGGTGGTTGTGCTTCAGAGATCATGATTATGATATCACCTATCTCATGTGGGTAGGCATGACATTCTTCAGGGCTTTTGAAATGTATGATGCTTTGTCTTTGATTGACTTAGCATCTATGGACAGAGAAGCCTTCAGAGGAAGAGAGTTGATGACACTTGTGGTTGATGATTTGGTATTCTTGTTCCTATAGCTACACAGACAGATTACATGGATTTGGAGCGGAATTTTAGAATTTGGAGGATGGAGCCAACTTGAGTTTGAGTGTGTATGGCTGGTTTTGTCACATTGTTGGCCACCAGAACTCATTTTGCATATCATTCTTCATATTCAATATGGGAGATATAGCCACAGGTTGAGGAGCAGGGTGATCACAGAGTATTCGATCGCATGGAGAGACTTGCCATTTGAGGATGCTATTTGGGGAAGTGAACAGATTATACAGTATCCAGGTTTGCAATTGCTTGTGGGCAAGCAATTCCGAGAAGGGAGGACTGTAATGTCCCTTTTTGTCGAGTGATCACCCATTGGAGTAGGCTAGCCTATTTCATTTCTGTGGGCCAGGTCGAAAGAGCAAGGGAATATTCAAGGTAGCCAAATCATGTATTTGACTAATTTTGCCGGGTAATTTGATGATAAGAAATGACTTTCCATATTTTTGTGATGCCATGGGAAAAAGGAAATAAATAAAATAAAATTGTTTTCAAGGTGGGCAACCTAGGAGAGGTCCTAAAAATGAATTATTAACCCCTAAAAGATGGTCGCACAAGTTGGGAAAAAATAATAAAAATAAAATAAAATTATTTCCATTCTTGGTGCCTAGAGGGAGGTCGGCCCTATGGGAGAAAAGAATATAATAAAACAAAGTAATTTGCCAAAAGGAGGTCGACCTTGAGGAGTCTATTTTGGACGGCTATAAATAAAAGGTGTTTTGGAGTCATTTCATCATCAATCATTCATCATTTTCTCATTGAGTTCATCTCATTTGCTACAACAGTTGTTGAGCATGAATCCAAGGACGAAAACCCTCGTGATTCTTGGTGAGTTGGACGAAACCCTAGCTCATCATTGTTGTGGACTCATTACAAAGTTCAATTTGCACTTCATTGGAGACATTTGGAGGTTTGGAGCATCATTGCATAATCAGATTTGCAGATCAGATTTGGAGTAGCACTTGTGGTGGCATTTTGTGCACACATTGCATTAGGTTTTACCCTAATTTGGAGCATCACACTTGGAGCAGCATTCTTGGTGGTTGATATTGTCCTAGGGTTTCACCCTAGAATTGGAGCACCACCATTGGAGAAGGGCAACTTGGCTTGAGGAGGGCGATTTTCATCATTGGAGGGTTTCCTCTAACCCTAATTTGCAGCCGCCATCATTTCTTGTTAGCGCCACCCTTTGGAGGGTTTGTTTGATCTTCATTCGCCATATTTTGGTATGTACAACCCTAGGGTTTAGGGCAGACTTGGGCAGCAGCAGTTTGGGCCATATTTGTCATGTTTAAGCCCTTGTTTTGGATGTAATTTTCAGACTTCAGATTCTGATTTATAGCAGCAGACTTCTATTCCAAAAATCAGACTTGTGTGACATTTGATGAGTATAGCTTGTGTATTTCATAGTGCAATTCATGTTTGATGTAATCTTCAATTGGTAGCATCATTTGGCATGTTTATTTTTCATATTTGGGCACTTGTATGTTTGCTGTGATAATTTGTTTGAAATCAGAAAAGAAAATCAGAACTCAGAAAATTAGGGTTTTGAGCAGAAAACTAAAATCAGAAAATTAGGGCTGAATTCAGAAATTTTAGGGAAGATCCCATTGGGGATATTCCGATTGCAAAGACTTAAACCTTGTGGTTACTCGTCACAATGGGGTTCCTTAAGCACCAAGTGGCTATACTCTTCCAATTCTAGAGGATGAAAGGATTATTTGCCTTGTGTCAGGCAGAGCTGCTTAAATAAATTAAATACCATGGATTGGATGGTGCACAAGGGCCTTAGGCCCTTAAGTGTTATTGGCAGAACCTGTTATTGTGCCTAGTACAGGGGTTCATTTGTGTGCATTGGAGATATGGAAGTCCCTTCCATTAGGGTCTGGTCTCAAAAGGTTGGGGTGACAGATTTGTCGTAAAATATGTTTCTAAGATTGTGAGTGGTTTTTGTCCTTTTATGTATATGGTTGGTGTTTGTATTTTTGGCTCAACTATGCCCTTTATAGAGTTGTGCAGGCTGTTTGCCGTTTCTTATGTTACAATCTTCTCAGTAGTAGTGTGATTAGATGTCTAGAGTGATATTTTTATGGTGGTATAGTGTTGTTAGTAGCTGCAGATCTCTAGTAGGCAGCATATGTTGTTAATGTGTGTAAAGGTTTATAGGAAGGGAGGGACCCCTAAATAGAACCTTGATATTAAAACTAAAAAAAAAAGCTCTTTTTCCCATCGCTTGGAAATAGCCACTGCCAGCGTTGACAACTGCCCAATGCGGCTGGTGCTAAAAATAGTAAGTTGCATACAAATAACCTTGAGGCAGCTTAAAGTAAATTTTTGCACTGAAACTTGTCTGATTCCTCTGTATCTTTTGAAGCATGGTGAACCTTATGAATCCACAGATGACAACCAACTTGAAACCTTAATTCACTGATTCAACTACAGACTGAAAACTCGGTCCTTCGGGTTTTGAAGAAGGAAACTAAAAATGAAATTCTAGCACAGATATATCAGCCAATCCTTTAAATTTGAACCCCTCAACCTTGGAAGCTTGGAAAAACTCTCTTTGATTCTGTGACACCATAAAGACCATTTCTTATGTTTTGATGAGGCTGAAAACGCTATGGTTCAACTTTTTCAATTGCCTGTTGAAGCCCTTCCCTCTTGCTGTCCTAACTCTTCATCAACAATGATTATCGTTTGAGGACCAGGATAGGATTAGTTATGCAGCATAAACATCATTGTCACCCAAAGATCCAGGACTGTTATAACTGTTAATATCACCATTGGAGTCCAGAAATCCTTTGTCGTAGCAGACCCAAACATTGAAAACTGCGCTTGACTGATGCTGTACGTCACAACCTTCAACTATGATGCTGGAAACCTTGAACAGACCTGAAAAACAGTCTTGTTTCTGCTGTGAACAACAGATATCATCCTGTTTTTAACTTTCAGCTGACTAAGAAAAGGGAGAGGCAGAGAAAGTTAGTGGCTAAGCCACCCAATAAATGTACCAACTTTTGTTTTTGCTGATTTTGAACAGGGACACACTTCACTTAAGATATTGCCCAGTGGAGATTTGGATGGTTTGAGCCATGAAAGTGTGCAATGGGAGTAGATGTTTGATGGTTAAACCATTACAAAAGTGCATCAGACTTTTATGTTATTTCTTCTGTTCAAAGGCAAGCACACATCACATAAGTGACTGCATCTTTTAAGTTCAACTGTTCGAAATGTGACTAAAACGGCCTTGGCATGTGCCCAGGCACTTATTGCCAACTTTGACTTCACTTGGCGGAACTTTTCTTGGTTTGGGCCACTAAAAAGTGCGCCCAGCTTATGACTTATTTTCCTTCTTTCTAGCAGGCAGAGCTTTACTAAGTTTTTGCCCATATTTTAGGTGCACTTTTCTTGCAACTTAGCCACATTTTACATGTGCTGCGAGCAGAGCTTTTTATGGTTATGGCCACCAAAAAGTGTACCTTGCTTACATCACTTAGTATATTGCCACTTTATCAAGTTTAAGGCGGAACTTTCTAGTTGTAAAGCCATAGGAAACATGCACCTGATTTACAGCTGTTTGGGTGCCCTTTTATCTTGACAGAATTCTTTAATGACTTTGCCCTGTTTCTGGGCGGATTTTAGGTGGTTGAAGCCACTAAAAAGTGTGCCTTTTAATGTTACTGTCATGTTCAATATGCTATCGCACTTTACTAAACTGTTTACCCAGCTTTAGTTGGAGTTTTCTGTGGTTTGTGCCAATCAGAAGTGCATCACCATCTGACTGATTTTTCTCCTTCACTATGTTGGGTGCACTTTACTTATAACATCGCATTCTTTTGAGCTGTTAGGCAAAGTTCTCACGTGGCAATGCCACCTCGAAAGTGCACCATACTACTTAAACTCTTTCATTCAAACTGTGGCGCACATCACTTATAAATCATTTGCCACCTTACAAGTGACTTGGGAGGAGAAATCCATTGGCAACAGAAGCAAAAGGTGGCTGGCAGAAAAAGAGCATGGTTTGGCCAACTAAATTGTGTGCCTTGACTTCTTTGGAAGAATTCACTTAGACCTTTGCCATTTTTGCTGATTAGGCAGAAAAATTCCAATGCACCAAGTCTTGGTCATGTAGATTCAGACCTCATGCCTTAGCCATTCCATTGTCCTCTTTCTTTTGCCATAGTCACCATCGATCAGGAACTTCATCATTTTCTGCTCTTGCATGGTGTTCTTTGAATGCCATCATTTGTTTTATCAGACTTGATAATCATTTCTGTCTGTCCCTGCAGAAGTTGTTTGAGGAAAAGACCATGACAAGATGACTCTAAAAACTGACTGGGAAGACCACAATTGACTGGATTGAGACAAGATCAAGAGTCAAATGACAACAAATCTGACAAAAGTGAGCACGAAAGATGAGTTCCATATTGGTGCCAACAAAACGAGTCACCGACCATTGACACATAAGGATTTTTGGTTCTCCACCTGGATGATCTTCCTTTGTTTCTAACTTTCTACCACTTTGCAAGGTTCTTCCCCCACTTTTCTATTTATAATTGTACTTTTTTAGGGGTTACACTCTTTTAGGCCCATGTTCTGGATATTCTCACTTTTTTAATTTTTTTTCTGTTCTTCCTTCATGTCTAGGGCCCTTTTCCGCCCTAGTTTTTTCTATTGTGCCTGCTGTACTTTCCAGTCCCTTTGATCTATTTTTGGTCATTTGTGAACATTAATTTTTAAAAAAATCTTTCTTTCTTTCTGCTTATTAAGATAAAGGTTATGATCGTTGGTTGCACATGGGATGTTTGCATTGGTGTCACCAAAAGACAGACCTGTCATGGTTGAATCTGCATGAACATGTTTTATTGATCATTGACTGATCTCACGTGTTCTTCCCATATTTTATTAGCAGACATTGTATATTAGTATTACAATTTCTGATATTGAAAATAACGATATTTCTAGACATCTTGTCTCTTATCTGTGACTTTAGATCAATCTAAATGCTGCTCTGCTCCCTCATGTATATCACAAATTGTTGTGTCCTTAGAATAGTTTATTCTGATGTTGCTGTATACAACATGGTACTTATTCACAATTTTATTTGCATATGTTTGTCATCTAAATGATGTAATTTAGAATGTAGGAAATTTGTGTTTTTGTGGACCTTCGATGCTGTATATGTTTTGGCATTGCAGAGTTTTTTCCAAGGCCTCAGCCACTTCTTGCCTCTTTGGCTTGCCATGTTTCTTTCAAATCTTAGTCATGTGAATATGGCAGAAACTGAGTATACACTAACACAGGTTTCCCCAGAACCTAGTTTTGATGACATTTTCTAAAGCAAAACCACCATATGTATTTGATGAAATTTTACTTTATTTCTGCATTCATCACCCTAAACTATGAAGGCTGTTGGATGGGCTAGTATAATCCACATAATCATTATGGCTATAACATATATTAATATATTTATATGCCTGTGCATGAACCTTATGTTTAGTCCTAGGTAGGTGAGTTTCAGAGGGGGTTTAAAGTATCATACTATATATGGGAAAATGTGTACATTAAATATATAAAAGTATATTTTAGATGCTTGTAAGGAAGTTATGTGAGGACTAGATTAAAGGCAGGTGATGGTTTTTGATTAAGACTAATACATTTTGATTACAAACTGCTGTGGTTGATATGCCATGTTGTTTTACTTCTTGAATGGAGTGAGAAGCTGATACTTAACATAAATACTATATAGCTGTTATATAGGTCGAAATAAGCCAATGAATCAGATATTGCCTTACAAACTGAAAGCGAACCATGTGTAATATCACCTACTAGTGGTATGAAATAGACCTTATGAGCAAGTGCTTTGAGGTGCAAAAGAAATAGTATTTCCATCTTGGCTATCTCTATTTCATTGCATGGGGTAGAGCCTAATGACTGGAAGGCTAGCCATTGACCACAAGTTTAGGTTCCTGCAGGATGTTAGTATGCTGGGCAGTGTTGCAGGATACGCCACCCCCCTCTCCCCTAGTACGCATACCAGCATACCTGGTACAAATACGGGTACAGTACAGTCAAGATACAGCCCAAATACCGTGCCGGCCCATACCCAGATTTAGGGCATATTTAGAGCTGCGCAGGACACATCTGAATTCGGCATTCTAAAAAATTGTGACATATCCAAGTAAAATGTTCTAAAAAATGGAAAAAAAAACCCTCTGCCACGTTTCCCCCCGTGTCTTCTTATGCAGAATAAAATATCCTTGACAGAGACAACTTACACTTTGCATAGAAGCTTGTATGCAGAATAGAATGGACTTACCTTGTATACTGCACAAAATTTATCTCATTGGCAAATTTAACTAATGTATTCATTAAGAGTCGCTTCTAAGAAATATACAGACTTGTCATGAAGCCCTCTTTCCAAATGTGAAAGGTACAGATTCCATAGAGAGCTTGGTGTGCATTCCATACAGCTCGGAGTGCCTGTACACCGTCACGTTGAGTTTTTTAATTTTGTATGTTATGTTTTTATTTTATGTTTTTGATTTTATATTATGTTTTTAGTTTTGTATATTATGTTTTTGTTTTTTATAAACGTGAAAGGTAGAAATTCCATATTTTATGTTTTTATTTTAATTTTTGTTTTTCAATTTTGTAAATTTTTTTGTATTATTATTGACATTTTTCATCTTATTTAATTATTAATAATTTAATTGTATTATTTTTTTAGTTTACTGTTTTTTATAAATGTGAAAGGTAGAAATTCCATATTTTATGTTTTTATTTTAATTTTTGTTTTTCAATTTTGTAAATTATTTTGTATTATTATTGACATTTTTCATCTTATTTAATTATTAATAATTTAATTGTATTATTTTTTTAGTTTACTGTTATTTATTATCAATTTCTTTTTTTTAATTTTTTTTTAATTAATATTTAAAACTAAATATCCGTTTTTTAAATTAAAGCAATAAATATAAATTGGTGTCCGTGTGTGCGTGCGTGCGCGTGCGTGTGTGCGTGAAATTGTCATATCCAGCCGTATCTGTATTTGGGGATCTTGAAAATTAGCCATAACCGTGTCCATGCAACCTTGATGCTGGGAGAATGAACAAATCCCTAAGAATAGTTTCTTGAAAGGACTTTCACTATGGATGTCTCTTGTATCAAAATTTCTTTCCCCATATGGCTAGCCATGCATTAAGAAATCTGAAAAAGCTCTATGTTGTTTTTATAATGTTGCCTTATGAACCTATAGGTATTTAAAAAGAGGGGGAGTGATTTGTAGCAGCAGCTTCCTTTATAGCAGCCTCAAGCCAATTTCAACCAGAAGACATCTAAGGAAAAATGCAAAGTGCAAAAGTTATTGCATCATAAGGTGCAGAAGTCAATTACAAGAGCAGACTGGTTACAACTAAAAAATTCTTCCAACTCGTTGCAAAGCATATAAGTAAGGAAAAAATTTCAGTGTACCACTCCATATCCATAGACTCAATGTATACCAGTCACAATTTTGAAAATATCCTGTCAATAGCAACCAGCTATCCATCAGAAATATGAAAACCATTACACAACATTACTTTAATTCAACTTACCTCCCAATCAAGAACTGTATCCTTGAGTTTCCCGCTGCAATTTAGATCAGAACAACGCCGCCCAGTTTCCTTCAATCCTATAGTCTCCACCTCAAAGTCGCGGACATACCTTCACCAGTTCAATGCACAGCAGTGAAACAATTGGAAAGTGTTGCCTAAAACAATCATAGTAGAAAAATAGTTTTTGATGAGAAATACAAGGAATGATTCTTTCTGATATTCCTTACAGGCCACATAGAAGCAAAAATCTTTCTTGGGAATTTCTCAACAAAGCAAAAGATAAAGATATTTCCAATTTATCAGGAAAAAACCGGTAAAACATTGGGCTAGGGTTTGGGTTAGGTTTAGGGAAAAATCAGAAATAACCCTAACCAAGATTTTTTGACTGAAAATTTCCAAATTAAACATTAAAAATCATGATTACTCACCAAAAAATCGTGTTTTTTTTAAATCACAATTTATCGCATTTAATCGGCAGTAAATCAAA
This sequence comes from Cunninghamia lanceolata, assembly GCA_027924645.1. NCBI lineage: Eukaryota > Viridiplantae > Streptophyta > Pinopsida > Cupressales > Cupressaceae > Cunninghamia > Cunninghamia lanceolata. The sequence goes on along the minus strand of BSBN01000973.1, from coordinate 761,486 downwards.
CGATAAGTCAGTCAAATAACCAACAGAAACACATTGACCTGATAAATTCTTTCTGACAAGCTTTTTGGCTATTTATCAGCAGAGGCAGCAATAAAAGATTTATCGGGAGAAATCACAATAAATTAAAGATATATGCTTCTATGCTAAGGACAACTACAAATTAAACTCCAAAAGATTTCAAAGAAGCACATACCACTGATATCAGTTGCAACTAAAAAATGAAATAGCATCCTACCTCCATAGGTTCAAAACTATAAGAAAATCATCAAGGTAAACACTGATCAGAATCAGAAGCATACTCTTTACCACATAAGGAGCAAATCTCCCTAAAAGAGTTCCCATGTAACTCAGCAAGCTTCTCCCTCGGTATACCAGATCTCAGATGCAGTCCATCTATGTTCTGTCATATAACAATGGTTATAGTTCAGGATTGACTGAAAGACCTAATTGATACCTCCCAATTAAGGATGTAGATGACAAGCTAATTGGATTCAAATCTGAAATAAACTTTTACTAAAAGCAGCATTCTCCAACGATACCAAATAAATAATTCAAAACATTAGTGAATGGCAGGAATTACTAGTAAAATTACAGTCAAAACAGCAGCACAATATTGGTTCAATTCACTTTGTATGCTCATTTGTATCAGTGCATATTATTGGCTGTTCATTCCCAGCTATTTCTGATCGAATAAACCTTGTGATAACCAAAATTTCCCAAATATATTCACATAAATAGAGAAAATACAATGCATATTGCACATCATAGTTACAAAATCCAATCTTTAAATGTATATGGTGGCCATAGAATGTAACAAATGCATTGTTAGAAAAGATGGCAGAAAAATTGCATCAGTATTATAAATAATATGAAATTTGCCTTGTTTTCAGTACATAGATTCTAATGGGAAGATTCTGTGTTAATCATTCAGCTTAAATCACTCTAATTAATCTAATTAACTGAGCAGAATTTTCTAAAGACAAAGAAGAATCAATTTTTCTTCCTTAATCTGCAACTCAGGAGAACCCATTTTCTGACCAAAACAATTTTTGAGCAATAGATACCAAGGCTTCTTATGAGCAATACCACAGTTTGCAGCAGGAGTTACATAATTTGCAGTAGAGCAGAGAAGCACAGATCCAGTATATACATGACAATACTTCCATGAGTGACCTAGGTCATGATTTGATCTAGCAAGTGATGGTTATTCTCTAAATTTTGGTGACTGTTTTACAGGCACATTTTCACTGCCAGTGTTGAATTCTGTTCTGGGCCACATTTTCTTCTGGGTGGACTTTTCAGGACAGTCTGGACTATAATTTTTCCGACTGGATTCTTGGATGGGCATCAAATTTTTAGGGCCACCATTTCTGGGGGAAATGCTAGTATGGTCTGTCATTGTGCGCACCTTTGCAAAACTCTAACATAGAAACAATACCAGGTCCAGTCATGATTATAAACTGAAACACGTATCAGGCAATTTGTGACTTAATAATCCTGGAAGTTCAAAAAATTCTTCATTATCTATATTGTTAGTATTGTACAGACCTAAGTTGCCTGTTTCAAATTTGTGTTTGAGTTTGGCAGGGAAACAATCAGAAAATAATTTTTTTTTAAAAAAAAAAAATTGTTACAGGGAACTTTGACATAAATTTGTGAAATAATTTGAAATAAAGAAATCGCTATTTTTTATTATTTTAAATTTCTAAACTAAAAATTAATTCATATTTTTAGAGAAATTCATATTTGGTATATAAATAGTAAATACATGTCAAACTAAATCTACATTTTTTTAAAACTTAAGAATTTAGAAATATTATTAACATTAAATAATTATATTATATATTCTAAATGTATATGATATAAAGAAAGTGTATATTTCAGATTCTTAAAAATTGATTTGACAGAAAAGATCATATTTCTGAATCACAAAGTTCTTTGTTAGTGACAAGCAAAAGACCAAATCAAATGCAAACAAGGGCCAAGCTAAGTACAGTATCTGCAACTCTCTGTGCATGGCAAAAACTACTGCAATCATCTATACAAATGACAATCAAGCTGTCTGCCATACCATCTAGTCTCTGTAAAGAAAATTACAGTCATAGACCCCAGGAAGAATCGCTCAAACTACGCAAACAAGAAATGGAATGCATGGAAAAATAGGGCAAAGTTCATTGATGCCATCAGACAAAGCATACTTGTTACTAGAAAGTGTTTCTCACAAAAACAAATGGTTGTTGCAAGTTGGGGAGAACATCTTTCAAACAACTAAATGCTTGAGTAGCATGTAGACTGCTAGCAAAAGCTTCCTGATTAGTGATCTTGTCAAGGAGACAGGCAGAAAGGAAATAATTACAAATGAACTTCTTACAGAAATTCATGCCCCCAACAAAAATCTTAAAATCTGAAATGCAGATGGAGCGAAGCTCTCTTGAAGGACCTAATTTTATGTAGATCCACATGTACTCCGTGCTCATCAATGAGGAATCCTAAGTACTTGACTATAAATTTCCCAAGGAATCTCGTCTTTTGCTAGGGAATTGGCGTTCATTAAGAAGATTCGAAGTTGTCTACACATGTACCGTGTGGTTGTCCATGGTCCTGTTGTAGGCCAAGATGTCATCTAGATAGACGACGACAAATAGACAAGAAGGAACCTGAAAACAGCATTCATGTGACACGGGAATGTGGAAGTTGCCTTAAGGAGGTTAAACTAGTTCTTGAAGTTTGTCTTCTAGGCATCACATAGTGCTTCTAATGAACTACCAAAACTGCATATAGTGCTAGGCAGATTTCTTCTGAGGAAGCTCAAATTGGCAAGGAGCTTAAGAACTTAGGAAGGTTGCTTATGAACTTCGTGACTTCTAATAATACAGGAACACTCCAATACAGCATTAAATATTTTCCTACTGTTGCAATCCTGTGCAATCTTTGTATATTCAATGTGAATGACAGGGATTTGAATTTTGTGGTTTTTTTTTTTTTTTAATATGTTTTTTTATGCCTGTGTGATTTGAATTTTGTGTTTTTCTTTTAAAAATTTGTTTTTTTATGCCTATGCTGCAGATGGCAGCTAGCTGTCCCCTGCCATTTCCTGTAAAAAAAAATCTGTCCCAGAGACATTTCCTGGATTTTCTGCAGATCGGGGACAGCTGGGGAACATTTCCCACCCATCCCCACATCCCTGAAATGTTTCCTGTAGGGGACGGATCTGAAAATACAGGGGGCGCATCCCTACGATACATAGATGTGAACATGTTGCAATTGGCAAAATTTTGCCCGCCCTCTATGAAATCAAGTTCTTATGGATTTCATTGTAAACAATAAGCTCCATGAATCTATCTTTGAATTGACATAAATGACTAAGGATAGCTTCTCTATTGATGGGAGAATACTGAATAGCCATTGGCCATGGAGATGACCTGAAGATTATAAGTGTTGGGATTGTATCTCTTATTCTCTCAACCTCCAAGATGTAAATTAGGCTGAACTAAAAGAGCCCTTGCCGTCTTTGATTGATGGACACAAGAATCTTTTGTGGAAAGTCATTTAAAACTTGTGATAAGCACACAACTTCTTATTCACGTTGCCAAATGAATGAGAAAGCCCTTAACAGAGACACTTCAAGAACAATTTCTATTCTTTGACAATGAGACAATAGGTTTAGAGGAGTTGGCAGGAGCGCTTTCTCTATGACACAAAAGTCTAGCTAGGATTCTAAGGTCCCTTTTGTTCCTTGGCTTCAAGCTTCAAAGCAATCTAGAAAGCATGCCCTAAGGAAATGATGGGGAGGACCCCTATCTCTTTCCCAACATGAGAAAACAGTCCTACGAAAAACTTTAATTGAAAGACATCATAACTTCCCTGCACATTCAACTTGAAACAGAGAAGGTTGAATTGGCGAATGTATTACTGGAGTGAGTGTCCATTTGAATATGGAGTTTATATGCCAACAGCTCCTCTTTATACCCAAGGCGGTAAAACTACTTCCTAGTAATCTCAATGAAGACTTTCCCCTTTCAAAGTTTAGTTTATGTCATAAATCAAAAGCTTGCCAAGTACTTGCCAGTTATTTTTGCAGCTGAGTAAATTGCCCATTTACTCGCATAGCCGAGTTTTGCTAAGTTTTTGGTGAGTTTTGGTGAGTCTTTGCAAGTTTTGGTGAGTCTTGGCAAGTTTTGGTGAGTACTCCCAAGGTCTAGTTAGTACTCTCGACTTTTCCCAAGTTAATGAATATAAGTATTTTTTTAATTTGCCAAGTTTTTACCAATTTGCTGAGTCTGAGTCAAAATTGGATTTGCTGAGTTTTGCTGAGTCATGAGTGTTGAAAGCTTGCTTTCTATGTTGCAGTTAAGAGTTAGATACTAAACTATCTGGGCCTCAACTATTATGATCACATGTGGCTAAATCTGATCTGATTTCCTCTCGATGTATGCCTTAAAACAGTGAAATCAAGCATCAGACTTGTCTCCATTGCAATAGGACATGGATATCTTGATGTCTATCCTGAAAGTGTGATGGGATACTGGGGTGGTCAAATGAATAAACACTTTTGCAATCGTGAACCGTGACTTATTAAAACATGCTTGACATGAGTTGAAGATGAAAATTGTTTCGTTGTTATCATTGATTGTACAGCCCTTGGACAAGCAACTGAACTAAGTCGGAATTTTGTATGATGATTAACAACCTATTTGGATTATCCATGGCCACAAACAACACCAAGAAAAGGCATCCTTTTCTTCCTCACTTTTTATTGATACAAAATTAGAATTTAAATATTACAATAAAAAGAATAGATGGCAATGTAGGAACTGTTATGATATACTACCTAGACAAAATGATAATGAAAGAAGAATAAAAGGTAATGCCCCCATCAACATGAGTCCCAGACAAGACTTAAATATAACCCTTCACCATACTTAAAACATCTTTCATATCCCCTTACATGAAAGTGATAATAATAATGGTAACCACTTAGAAACTCCCTCATTATGTGAGAACTTAATATATTACTTTTACAAACAGCCTTAAGTATTAAAGTAATATCTAATGGTCAATTCAGTTTCTCTTAGTTAGTTTCTAAATCTAGTTTTCGTTTATCTTCTCTGCTTTTTCCAGCTGTAGTTCCCCTTGTGAAACTCCCGCTTCTCTTTTAGAAACTTCTGTATATCTCTTTAAATAGAGCTTCGCTCTATCATTGTACTTACTGATTTTTCAATAATATATTGTGCATATAATCTGATAACATGGTATCAAAGCCCGGGTGAACAGGAATCTCGGTTTGAAATTTTTTGTTTTCATTTTTCTGCCATTTCTCTGCAATCCGTGACTTCTGGGTCATGTGTTTTTTATCCTGATCGTGACTATGAGATCATGTTTTCAGTCTGTAACTTTCCCTCACGAATCTATGATCCGTGATCTGTTTTATTCCTGTGACATCTAGAGGTATCTGTGACATCCAAAAAAAAAGCAAGTTGCAGGTCGCATATGGAATCGCAGGTGCTTTTGGCGCGATTTCATCTGGAGATTTCGTCATTTTCTTTAACAAATCCAGGGTTATCCTTTGCATCAAAAGACTTTCTTTGGTCGTGTTCTTTGTATGCCCTCTATACTCGCGATTTTCATGCGGTATCTGGTGGCGATTCTAGTCGCGAGAGCCATTTATGAGGTTCGTGCATGATCGTGGGGTCATTCCCTTTAAAAGAAGTCGCGTGCTTGATAGCGTCTTTCCTATTGTGATTTCCCTGTTTATGGGCATGCGTTTTTCTGGTGGTCTGCTCTTCCCGCAATTTTTGTCACTTATAATTGTGTTTTTTTGGAGCTTCTATGCAGCGGCCCACATTTCCTTTTAACCACGATTTGTGGGTTTCTTCTGGTTTCTGCGGGTAGCCATTTTGTATCCTTCAGTCGGCTGAGTCCTCTTTGATGAAAACGTGTTTGATGTTTCTGGTTCTTATCTTTAGACAGTGATGGTTGTTCGATTGGCAACGGCGATTTTCATCAGACGTTTTCATTTGTGGAGGTGGTTGTTCTTTCGGAAGCGCGCCCAACACCACCTTTTTTGGAGGACTCGACAATATTTACAAGGTCATCGGTTTGGGTTGACCTTTGTTTGTCTCTTATCGGCAACTTCAATCCTTTCTATTTTAAATAGTATGGCGGTTACCACCTCGGGGGGTGTGGAGACCATGTCAGGACTCTGCAAGAATTTTTTCCTTTTTGCCTTGAAATCCGTGTTCAGATTTATGAGCCAGATTTCTTATCTTGAGATTTTTGCCATCTGATTTTTGTCCATTCTCTGATATCGTGTTTTTCGTGCCTCGGAAAGCATGACCACGATGTCTTCTGTCACGCACACTGAGCAGAAGGAATCTGCGGACTATGCCTTCATGGCCAAGCGACCTGCAAATCATGACAAATCTTCTGCCTGGTACATTGGCTCGGGTGCCTCCCGACATTTCACACATCAACGAGACTGGTTCACGGAGTACACGCCTTTCCAAGATTCTGTCATCTTTGGAGGAGGCGAAGAGTATACTATTGTCGGAAAAGGCAACGTACAGATTCAATATGGAGGGAGAAATTTAATATTTCTCGATGTATACTTCGTTCCTGTTATGGAGATGAACCTTCTCTCCGTCAGTTAGATAATGAAGCACTCACCACATCTGGATGTTGTTTTCAGCATGCACACCTGCAGCATAGTGGATCGTGAGACACGCATCACCGTTGCCCAAGGACTTGAGGATCATGGTCTGTATCGACTCATTGATTCTAGTGATTCTCAAGAACACACCATGGCAACCAAGAGGACACCCATCAGCAAACTCTGGCATCAACGTTATGGGCACCTGAACATGCACTATCTCTCTCAGCTACCTTGGGAGGGTCTCGTTGATGGTCTTCCGGAGATTCAGACTCAGATTCATGGCATATGCGATGCTTGTCAGGCTGGCAAGGAGCATCGGACTCCATTTCCAGATGGTGATAAATGGAGTGCATCCAAGGTTTTGCAATTGGTTCACGCTGATGTATGTGGACCAATGAACACTCCTTTAGTTACTGGATGCAGATACTTCCTGCTATTTGTTGATGATTTCAGCAGAAAGATGTGGGTGTATTTTTTGAAAAACAAATCAGATGTGTTTGGTACATTTCAGCAGTTCAAGGCCTTAGTTGAAAAAGAGTCAGGCTATCCAATAATCACTCTTAGGTCTGATAATGGGGGAGAGTTTTGTTCTTCTGCCTTCTCTCATTTCTGTACTGCACATGGCATCAAACGCCAGCTTACTACACCTTACACCCCTCAACAAAATGGAGTTGTTGAGCGTCGAAATCGCACCATTACAGAGATGGCATGTTCCATGTTCCTAAGTTCTGGGCTGAAGCAGTCTACACTGCTGTCTATCTTCTAAACTGGTCTCCCACCTATGCGTCAAGAACATGACTCCTGAAGAAGCCTGGTCTGGACGTAAGCCTCGGGTCAACCATTTAAAAGTTTTTGGCTCTACTGCTCATGTTTGGATTCCAGATGCCAAGCGCACCAAGCTGGACTCCAAAAGCCAGAAACTTATGTTCACTGGTTATAGTGAAAATCATAAAGCATATAGATTGATTGTAGACACTGATCGTCTCATATTCAGTCGTGATGTAGTGGTTGATGAGACTACTAGGCCCTCTCTTCTATCTACTCCTTCTGTTATCCCTGAGGACCAGCCTTTAAAGGCTTCAAATGTGGGTGTTCATCTTCCCCTAGCCCCACCTGATGGGAGGGATTCTGCAATTGTGCCACCAACTCAGCCTGTTTTTCCACCACCCGCCCCGCCTCAAGATATTCCAAATCCTCCTGATCTTGTTCTAGCCACACCAGGTGATGTTGTCACACCTGTTTCAGATATTGGTACATCTACTCTCCGGCCTAAATGGTGGGCCAAAACAATTGGTGATCTTCATGATAGTGAACTCATCGAGGGTAGATCTGCTCGGAAGACGAGCAAGCAGCAGAATACTGTCAATTTTGCTCCTATGGCCAACCTTCATAGCATCTCGGAGCCTCAGACATATTCAAAGGCTAAAGGCATACCTAAGTGGGAACAGGCTATGGAAACTGAGCATCATAGCCTTCTGAAGAACAACACTTGGGTCCTCTCTGATCTTCCACCTGGGAAGAAGCCCATTGGCTGCAAATGGGTGTACAACATCAAGTACAAAGCTGACGGAACCCTCGATAAGTATAAGGCTCAGTTGGTAGCCAAAGGGTTCTAACAAAAAGAGGGCATTGACTATGAGGAGACCTTTGCCCCCACAACCAAGATGAGTACCATTCGGCTTGTCCTTGCTATGGCAGCCCAGTTTGGGTGGAAAGTCCATCAAATGGACGTCAAGAGTGCCTTCCTCAATGGTGATTTGCAAGAAGAAGTTTACATGACGCAACCTCCTGGCTTCAAGGTTGCGGGCAGAGAACACCACATGTGCAAACTCATGAAAGCTCTCTATGGCATCAAACAAGCTCCACGGGCATGATACATAAAGATTGATAAGTACCTCGTGGATCATGGTTTTCAGCGGAGCCCTTCGAATTCCAATCTGTATGTCCAACAATATGCTGATGACAGTCTTTACATCGTTATCTTTGTCGATGATCTAATTATTACTGGCAGCTCCGAGCAATTGATTCAGAAGATCAAACAAGATCTCAGTCACACATTTGACATGACCAACTTGGGACTCCATTATTTCCTAGGTATTGAGGTTTGGCAGTACCTTGACCGCATCTTCATCTCTCAGTCAAAGTATGCAAGAGGTTTGTTGGACAAATTCCAGATGACAGACTGCAAACCTGCTTCTACACCTATGGAAAAAGGGTTGAAACTCTCAGCTAATTCAGACTCCTATAGAGAATGAATCCGCATTCAGGCAATTAGTGGGCAGTCTCATCTATCTTACTGCCACTAGACCTAATCTTAGTTTTGCAGTCAACTACATCTCCCGCTTCATGACAGCGCCTAAAGCTGAACATTGGGTTGCAGCAAAGCGTGTGTTGAGATATGTGCAAGGCACTTCTAACTTTGGCATTCTGTATGGCCGGTGCAAAGACCCTCAACTGATTGGTTTTACAGACTCATATTGGGCAAGTTCTGTTGATGACGCAAAGTCTACCTCTGGGTATGTTTTCAATTTGGGCATAGGTGCAGTCACATGGACCAACAAGAAGCAGCAGGCAGTGGCCCTCTCCTCGAGAGAAGCGGAATATCGAGGCGCTGTTAAAGTAGCGTGTGAGGCAGTTTGGCTTCGAAGGATGCTTTCCGACATGCAAATGTCTTCAGCAGGTCCTTCAACCTTGTATTGTGACAATCAAGGCGTGCTGAAACTTGCCAAAAATCCAATCTTCCATGAAAGGACCAAGCATGTTGACCTTCATTGTCATTTCATCTGATAGTTTGTTCAAGACGGATCCGTGGTGTTGCAATATGTAATAACCCGAATAGGATTTTCTCTAGATTTACTTTGCAAAAAGAAGCTCTAATACCACTGTAATATCCCTTTCTAGAATGACTGAAATTTTTGCCAACTTTAGATAAGATTTCTTGCACAAATAACACCCAATTTCAAACACAATCACATATATATGAAACCATGAGTTACCATTGCATGTATCATTGATTTAATTTGAAATGAAATCAAAAGCTTGCAGCTGTTATCAAAATTCAGTCACTGTCCCATTCATATCAGACCTTAATTATGTATGAAAATGAATCACAATTACAACCAAATTCATCACAAATATTGCCAAATCAATGAGGAATAATTTATTAAAGAGCCAACAAATACATAAGCCACTGAACCCCTGACTGATATGACTGATCATCAGTCTGATATAAGTCTGAAACCATACATGAAGTAGCTGTCAAAGTGCAATGAAGATATCTTGCCAACTATGACTCTAAACACCTTATTATGCAAATCGGTAGGCTTGATTTTGATGCCAATTGACTCTAACAACTTGGAACTTCAATCTATCTTGGATTAAGTCTTCACATCAAACATCCTTGGACCTGTAGCTGGCTGGAACAGTCCTGTAGTTGGCTGGAAAGTGCCCAGATTTGAAGAATATGCCAATATATCAACTCCAAAGGCTAGCAATGGCTTCTATACGCAACTTGTAACTTGTACAATCCTTCTAGACTTGTCTAACCTTCTCAAAAAGCCCTGAAACAATGTGATTGTTTGACTGTCATGAAAAATCAGAACTTTACAAATCATATAAGTTTCACTCCAATGTTACCATAAGCCCAAAACTACCTTGATAATGCTTCGATGAATCAAGGGCTTCAATATGATATCAATTATGCTTCCAATCACTCCTTTAAACCTGCAAATTGAAGCACAAATAGTGAATTCTGAATGAAATCACTTCACAACTAGTATGGGATCATCACCATACAAAAACAAGGGGTCATCACCTTGCCAATAAACTGAAAATCGGAATTTTCAATCATAAACAATAAGAAAGAAAACATACCATAGCATCATATATTCCAAATTGATGTTCAAGTCCTCTATTTAAACTTCTCAAGCATGGACGCCCCTCTTTTTGGCATTTTAGAATGTATCTTGAATTCCACCAATGATGAGCAATGAACTTGAACAATATTGAATGAGTTACATCTAAAACACACTCATTTAAAACAATCTTTAATTGTTTAAATGAGATACATCTATTACATTTACAATTCTCACACCTTGCCTTGGCGTCTCCCAACAACTTGCATGCAATCATTTAATATCCTTCAAAGCATTTAGAATCTTGATCCTTGACATAACCGACTAGATATTTGGCATTCAATTTATGAACTTGCATTTAAAATGCTCCTCTATACTTGCATCGATCCACAACTACCTCATGTGCATGCATTAAATGATGATATTTGCATTTAATAAAACCGTTGCCTTAGCCGCCGATCCTTGCATAGGCGTATGCATTGAATTCCATACAATTGTTATTTTAAATGCATTAGACTTGGGCGAATGCTCCAACCATTAGCTTCATGTTGGGCGATCAAATGCAATCATTAAATAAATGAATTTTGCATTTAAAAAATATATCTTTCACCTTGACTTGGCCGTTGGAATTCCTTGGGATGGATCGCTCCTCTCCTAGATAGCCGTTGACTCCTTAAGCAATGCACAAACCAAACATAATTCAATGATCCTCATAAAATGTGACTATCGATCCATATCCTTTGTTTTTTTTAATTTAGTTTGGACCTATATATCCATTGGGCGAACACCCTTATTCCACACTAACTCCATAAAAATCGATTTAGAGAAAATGTAATTAAAGATTCCATTTTCCCTCTTATTCCATCATTTGAAAATTCAAATCAAATAATTGAAAATACAATTTTAATATTGCATTTCCCATATAGCTCAATAGCACACTAGTTGATCCAACTTTCCGGTTCTCCATGCATAGAAACAAAATCAACTAGCAAATATAACTTGGCTCAAAATGGGGACATTACACAGTATGTCCCAACTGAGGACCAGATTGCAGATATTCTCACCAAGTCCTTGAGCCCGGATAAGTTTGTCAGATTTAGGGGTAGTTGATTGATTGACCATTAAGGGAGGGTATGAAAGTAATATCTAATGGTCAATACAGTTTCTCTTAGTTTCTAAATCTAGTTTTCGTTTATCTTCTCTGCTTTTTCCAGCTGCAGTTTCCCTTGTGAAACTCCCGTTTCTCTTTTAGAAACTTCTATATATCTCTTTAAATAGAGCTTCACTCTATCATTGTACTTACTGATTTTTCAATAATATATTGTGCATATATTCTGATAACATTAAGGCTACACAACCTACAAACTCTTGAAAAAACCCTCATAAGAATATAATGTAATCATACTTTGTAAATCATTAGTGTGGCAAATAAAATGCATCACTTCGACTAAATATTAAAAAATGCGATGATCAAAAAATAAGGAATATAATAGAGAAGATGTTCATTAATTTTCTTATAAGATCTCAAGTCCAAACTTACGTCTAGAAAAATGCCTTATCTCATTTGCATACAACAAAACCAAAAGCTATAGGGCTAATAGTAGACCATGGAGGACCACTCACAATGGTCAAGGTAGTCGTTCTCTTATGGTTAAGAGTTCCACTATTAATGAATGCCCAGCCATCCTAGAAGCACCACCTCAATAGAATAGTATCAATTAAGAGCTTGGAGGACCACTCGCAATGGTTAAGGCAGTTGTTCTCTTATTGTTAGGAGTTTCCACTGCTAATGAATGCTTAGTCATCCTAGAAGCACCTCCTCAATAGAATGGTATCAATTGAGAGCTTGTTCACTGAAGGTATGTGAAGTAGTCAAAATCATTGTATTATATGTGGCATTCCACTACAAATCAAAATTGTTGGTGAAATATATTCAATAGAATGATGATTGTGGCTAGTGTATGATCAAAAGTTCAAATTTGGGGGTGTTAAAACAAACAAAGTCGATTTCTTCAATGCCACAATTCTAGGGGAGCTCCTTGTCCTAGAGCTAGATAAGGCCAAGTAATTGTTTGAGGAGATCCAAAACATCTAGTGCAAAACCCAAATCTATGAAGAATTGACTATATTCCACCAAGATAAAAACTAGTTGTGTAGGGCCTAGGAACAAAAGCATGGCCCCAAAGAGATGATCCAAACTCTAATGACCTCAACATTTTTTTATATAAAATATTTGCCACTTTCTGATCACCAAGATCCCATGAGGGCGAGGTGAGAGCATATGGTGGATGAATAATAACATTTCTATATTTTATTTTATTAAATAACAATGCCTAAAAGATATAGTGGTGATAAACAATTCTACTGAGGTCTTTGGTGGTGCATTGTTGCAAAATGGGCAAGTAGTAGCCTTTAAATCCAAGAAATTGATGACTCGTGAGGTAAATTATGCTCTACATAACTTGAAATTTAACTGCACTTGTGCACACATTTCTGATGTGGCAGCAATTTTTTCTTAGAAAGCCTTTCAAACTAAAGGCTGGTTGTCTTGGGCTTAATTTACTTTTTAACTCAACCCAACTTGAAAGCTCGACAAAGGTGATGATTAGAGTTCCTAAGCAAACATGATTTTGAGATAGATTATATTAAGGACAAGGAATCCCCTAATTGCACAAGGTGCATAGCCGCAATGGCATCAATAAGATCTCCATTCTGGCAAAAAATTGTAGGACACTTAGAAGCAAACGAGCACTACAACAAAGTTAAGGCAGCTTTGGAAGCCAATGCTCAAGACCACAAATTTCACCGATACCAAATTGAATTTGACACTCTAATGAGGCACAACGAGCAGATTTATGCCCCTAATCAAGGAAAATTGAATCATGCAATATTGGAGCAAGCACACTGTAATGTAGAAAAAGAGGGATGTTGAATGAGGTTGGTTGTTTGATTAGATCCTCCTTTCACTACATACATTCAAGGACATTAAACCGAGTTGAATCACAACTTTTGCAAGAGGACTCAACTATCAAGTTTGATGTCACTTGGAATGATAAGGAAATTTGGAATTTGTTGATTAATTTGTTAAACCCTAGCCCAATTAAGCCTAAAACCCTAATTATGCAAATCGTAAGCAAACAGAGGAAACACAACAAATGCTCGCACAGAAAGATACTAAATACAGATCAGATACATACCAAATTTCGAATTTCGAAATACGGAAACTTTGGGGTCGAAAGAGCAGGCACCCAAGCCCAAGGTACTGCTTTTTCTGAGGGCTTCGAGATGAAATCTGCTACAGATTGCAACCTGCTCCAAGATTCCCGACACTGCAAAACTGGAGGTCAAAAGAGCGGGCGCCCTTGACCTTTTAGGGTTATTTCCTACCTTTTTCTTCAAATCTGAATTCCTTATGCTTTGCAATGATCCTCTGCAACTCCTCTCCACAAAATCCAATACCTGTCACCTGCAATCACAAGAGAGGGGTTGGGGGTTGTGGTGTTTAGGAACTTGCCTCAATCAAGCCCCAAAATGGCATTCAAGCCTTCCAACACCGTTGTTAGATAGAGAGTGCGTGTCCTTGGTGGACAGAGGCAAAAACAATGATAAAGTAGATAGATTGAATCACAAATAGATATCACCTCAGAGGTGTAGCTCTCAAGGAGATGAAGATCTTTCACACCATGAGAAGAAGCCAAATTTGCAATAACAAACACAACACAATTTTGCTCTGCAACACAATGAATGCCTTGAATGCTCTATGATCATAAGTTCGCCTTAATCTCAAAATCATCTTCTAGTTTACAAATGAAGTCCTAAACATGATTATATATGCATTCCCGCTAATATTTCATAATTCAAACTTAAGATGCCGACAAGAAACACCTTTTAACGGTCACAAGCCAGCATATGAATTTGGGACCCTGACAAAATAGGGCTGGACTAGGGCGCGGGCGCCCTTGTCCAGGGGCCTATTTGGGATCTGGATTAAGCTCACAGATGTCCCCCAAGCCCCATTTGTCATGGGTTTCGGGGAATTTTGCTCCGGGATTCATTTCTAAGATGCATGATTAAAACTAAGGGACCCAGGAGCTAAACTTAGGAGGTAAAAGTCCTAGGGGGGACATTTTACGACATAACACACACAATGCTACTTGTTCTGGTCAACTGGATGTGACAAATTTATGACAAATCTTAGACAAATGTATGTCTGGCCAAGGATCAAAAGGGACACTACAAAACGTGTGGCAAAATGCTTAGAATGTCAGCAAGATAAGATTGAATGGATGTACCTGGCAAGATTGTTGTATCTACATGAAGCTCTCAAGTGGAAGTGATAGTTCATTAGCATACACTTCATCCAAGGATTGGTGATAGCTAAGAATAAACACAATGTAACCCTAGTCATTGTGGATAAGCTGGCCAAAGTGGCATATTTTATCCCTAGTAATCTTAAGGATGATCCGCCCACCTTGACTCAACACTTCATCCATGAAATCTTCAAACTGCATGGAATACTCGAGGATCATTTTGAGCCGAGATATCTAAATGACCTCACAATTTTGCTAGACCTTACAGCTTTGGAAACTAAGTTGAATTTTAGTTCCAACTGTCACCCAAAAACTAATGGACAAATACGGTGTGTAAATAAAGTATTAGCAGACCTTTTGACAATGTATTGCATGGACTAGCAGTGCAAATCAGAATATTGTTTTCCTTTAATGGAGTTTGCTTACAATAATACTTTGGGACTCTACTTTAGATATGGCACCATTTGAAGCACTTTATAATAAAAAACACATAACTCCCTTGTTAGGACAGTATAGAAGACAAATTATGGTTTACCAATTGGACTAGAATTGTTATGGGAACGGGAAGTCGGGTGAGAACCATCAAACAATGGCTTATGGAAGTTGTGTATCAACATAAGGGCTATGTCAACAAAAAGAGAACTCCTAGGTAGTTCACCAAGAGAGAGAATGTATTTTCACAAGTTCATCCTCAAAAGAGCTCAATCAAATTTGGAAGGTCATCCAATTTGACACCACATTTTGTGGGACCAATTCAAGATTCTCAAAGTGATTAATCCAATTGCCTATAGACTCATATTATCCATTGTCCCAGCGCACATTCTTAATGCATTCCATGTATCTGTCCTAATATAATATATCCCAGATATATCGCATGTTTTGAATCGGTGTTCTTTGCAAGTTCCAAACCTAGGAGTGGTGTTGATATTGATCAAGCCCTTGAGGGCACTCACAATATGTACATTTAGAATGTGTAACCATGAGGTTCTACAATGTAAAGAACAATGTGACCAATACACAAAAGAAGTAGCACTTAGGAAGATGTTTTTTGAAATACAAAAGGACGTCCTCATTTGTTTAAAAAACCATCGAGACAATGCATCTTTTAGGGGGAGAAAGATGTCATATCACTAAAATTGAGCAATTTATAGTTATTATATATTTTCTGATAACCTTATTTACATTAATGATGATTATTATTGCAAGATTAGTTTATTTGTTATTTTGAGTAAATTTAATATTAACAATGATTAGTTTATTATTATTGTCTAATCATATTTTATGATAATATGATAACTCATCACTTTGTGCCATTGGACATGTGTGTAGAAACACCCTGACAACATGTAATGTTCTACCCCAATTTTTTTAGATTTTCCAACACAAATAGCAGTGTTAGCACATGAGATGCAATTAAGTAAATAGCTCCACACCTTTTGATCACCAAGTTCCCAAAATGGGTGAGGTGAGAGCATACAAGTGCTTTGGCTAAACAACTATGCTGCTTTGCAAGGAAACAAATACAACTTCCGCTTATTCAGCGGGTATCCACTTATTCAATGAGAATACACCACTTATTCAGTGGGAGAATGAACTTAAGAAACAAGGCACTTCTGCTTATTCAACGGGAAGCCAACAATAGAGCCACTTATTTAGTGGGGTAAGCAATTAAAATAGAGATCTCATAGTCCACACTGACGGTCATACCATCCAGGGGTTACAATAAAAGATTGCAACAATTTAAATGTTCACAATGAAAGATACAGGCTGCAAATTCATTTAATAACCCTGATTTCCACTTGTTGGAACTGCTGCAACAAGTTAGCTCATAGAAATAACATGAATGATGCAAGGAAACACATGCTATTTGTGCAAATTGAATACCAAAATATACCATCCAAGAAACTATGAAGGAATCCCTGATTTAAGACCTTTCTGTCACTGTTGCAGGTCTGAAACTTCTATGACAGCAATAAATAAACTCAACATCAGTCCTAGATCATGCTTTTCCCACCTCCAATCTCATGCCAAGATTATCATCTATCAATGGTACCTCCATATCAAAGGTTTTATGCTCTCAAACATAGGCAATTCTCCCTTCCAGTTCACGCACCCTCCTTCATGTTGGTACGGCCTGCCATGGTGTACGCCCTGCCAAGGGGTCTATTTACTTGCTGCAAACTCACCAAAAATGTATGGAATGTTGGCGCCCAAACATGGAGATAATAAACCTTATAAATTTGCAATGAAAGATCACTCAATGATAACCAAAAAATCCAACGCCCAGGTTGCATAGGTACGGCTTGGAAGAAGTACGGCCTGCATTATACTCATCAGAAACTTCAAAAAAATCCATCAATTCCATTCTAAAACACTCCAAAAAATCTCCACAAATATAATAACATCAAAACTTCAGAAAACCTCAAAATCCATTAAGCTCTGTGTGATTTCTAAATGAAAACACTCTGAACCAGCTAGGGTGGATCTCTCACCACCGAAACTAATCTTCTTCTAGAGGGTTGATGTCCTCAAGAAGGGAAGGAAGAAAACGTAGGTTCAATCCAACAGTATAACGATATCAAATCAATAGCATAAAAAAAACAATGAGCTCTCAACCTCCTTATAAAGGCACTTTGTAAGTTACACAAGAAAATAATTATTTCTTGGAAATAATTACCTTTTTCTCTCCAACTTGATTATTTCTCTTTTCCCAACTTGAACACTCACTTTTAAGTGCCTAAAGAATTAAAACATATTTTCCCCTTTCGAATGAGCTATAACACTTAGGCACTTTTTAAATATTTCCATCCTTTGAAGAAAAAATGCACATAATAATTAAATAGCTCATTAATACACCCAACTTTACGAAAAATCCCAAACATAATCAAACTGCAAAATAAACTATACCAACATACTCCAGGAAGTTTGGGATGAAAAATGATGCCATCCGGGTGACTTTCTAAAAATCATAGTTCCACGGGGACGCGTCCCCCCCTGAAATACAGCCGTCCCCCACATCTCCCCGTTTCCGAGACGGGGAGACTTCAGGGAAACGTCCCCACTGTCCCCCGCCGCCCCCCAGCTGTCCCCAGTTTTGCCGCTGCATTTCTTTGAGGCATTCTATCAAACAGTTCACGTGCCTTGTCTATGCTTCCACATTTTGCATACATGTCTAATAGGGCAGTTGCAACTACAACATCTGACAAAATTCCTCTATCCTTTATGTTTTGATGGATGTCCATACCCAATTCCAAAGCTCCCATTTTGACACAAGGAGGGAGGATGCTGGACTGGCAAAGGTTGTGGAATTTGGCTTTACACCAGCCAATTGCATTTGCTTTAAAATTTCTAAAGCCTTTTTCAACAAATCCATTTTGTGCATATCCTGCAATCATTGCAGTCCATGAGACTAGATTTCTTTGAGGCATTCTGTCAAACAGTTCACGTGCCTTGTCTATGCTTCCACATTTTCAATACATGTCTAATTTATAACTAATTTATACATCTTATAGACTTCTACAGTTATACATCTTTTTATAACTAATTTTTCAAGTACTATATGTATTTCAGCGCACCAATCCCCGCCATCGTCCCCCCGCCATCCCCCGTCGTCCCCAAAATTAGACCCCCCGTCCCCGAAACGCGTCCCCTGCCGTCCCCGTCCCCATCCCCGAAACTCCATGGAACTATGCTAAAAATAGACAGCTTCTCCAAGAAATTTGGAGAGCAATCTAGGAAGCCGAAAAAACTTTTGAAATCCTAAACCTCAACTAAACTCAATGCCATCAACTGAAACCAAAAACAACTGAACTAGTGATCTCCACAAACAAGGAGCGCCTTACCATACCACATAGCCTATCAGAACTCAAGGCAATAGGCTATCTTTTTGACCCACAACTGGTTAGGCTTAAGAAGGGGACATTACACAACACGACCAATGGCCTATCTGATGGGAGAGGGACTTCAGCCATGGGTAATGATAATGAAGAGAGAGACTGGACAAACAATTGGTAGATGATTGATTGTGTGTGTTTTATTGTATTCCATTGTGTTTTCTTGCATATAGTTGGTTGAGTCAATTCTCGATCATTTCATTGTCAATTTGCATTTATTTGTATGCAAATGCTTTGTTTGTTTTTTTACTAGCGTGTTTAAGTGGAGGTTGTAAAAAGCTAAATATCACTAAAGGAATGTTAGTCCTTCACCTAACTGAGTTGCCAGATTTTAATTGTCTTGGTGTGAGAACTCGTGGAATGATTTAATGGTTATTATAGTGATATAGCATGACTTAGTGTGTTTGAATGAATATTATAAGTTTTATTATAATATTGTTTATGGGTTTAATGTTTCGAATGGATATTATTATATTTGATAAAGGCATTATAAGCATATTGTATGGGTTTAATCTTTATTAAAGCCTTGAATAGGAAATACATGAAATGCATTAGTAATCATTTGATTATCTTTGATAATATGGTCTTTGAGTGAATGAGTCATAGTGTTGGTGTAATATTTATATTGCACCTATTATTTTTAGTTTACTTAGGTAATTAGCTTTATTTACTTTAGTGATTTAGGAAATAATGAGCACTTGTCATCAGGTTGAGTTCACTTGGTGATCAAATTGAGTTCACTTGACTTGACTACTCCTACACATTGAGTCAATCCACTAGTTCACTTGTGGCTAATTGAACACCTCTAGGAAACTTGCCATTCCAACTAGTTCACCCAGAAGCTATTTATTGTAGTTATTTTCCTATCATTTTACACCTTCATGAATACAAATATTGGAATGTTGTTATTCTCATTTTGTTTGCATTTAAATTAGTGTCATCTTGTTGTTTTTGTTCCTAGGAAGATTCAATTATTGCTAGTTCTTTATTAAATCTAACAGGGTATCAAAGCAAGGCAGTTTAGGTGATTTAACTCAGTTTGGGATATTGTCTTGGCTTCTTTCACCTAGGGTTTATAGTCTTGCGAATTGAGTGTTTTTCAAATCACTCATAGGACTCCAAGGAAGAAAGAAATTGTTCCAGTGCATTCAAAAGGGTCAAATTAGCTAGGATACATGTAATGTCCCCTTTTAGGATATTCCTGATTTCTTTACCTGTATACAATAATAATCACCAGAAAACGACATTAGAAATATTAACGATCAATAAATTAGATAATATTCAGTTCATAGCATTATTCATATTAAATTCATCTATTATTCATATTCAATTCATCTATCATAGCATAATTAATAATGAGATCAATACTTCATAACATAAATAATGAGATCAAATCTTCATAGCATAATCCACATTTAGTTCAATCCATAACACAATTCCCCAAGCCAATCACATATTGAATCTTCTCGGAGCGTTAGTAACAATAACGTCAAGAGCATGATAGGGGTCAGTCCACCTAACATCTCCCAGTTCACCTTGGAGGCTGGCCATCCTCCTTGATCAAGCCCAGGAGCACTTAGTAGCCTCCCAGCCCACGAGTGCCCACCTAGGGGTGGAGTGCTTGATAAGATACCTTGATCAAGCCCAGGAGCACTCAATAGCCTCCCAGCCCACAAGTGGCACACCTCGGGGTGGTGTGCTTGATAATAAGATGCATGAGGTCCGCTATTCAACAAGCTCAGAAGCACTCATAAGCCTCCCAGCCCACAAGCACTTAACTCGGGGTGGCGTACTTGATGAAGGGGCCTATTGGCACTTCACCATCTCGTGAACCCCAAAAGGGCCATCATCACTTACTTACTAACCTCCTCTCATTTCAATTGGATTGCTTGAGAATTGGTACAATTGTTATATGTACTTGCTGTTATAAATAATGTTTTCTGCTGTCAATAGTTACACACACACACACATATATATATCACTGCTGATATATATTCTTTCTGCCTTTTTTATGTTTGTTTCTGCTTTTCTGTATTCCAAATAATAATTCCTTTCTGCTTTTATATTTAATTTTCCATTTGTAATATTCCAAATAAGATCCTTGATCCTGATTTCAAACCTCCCTATCTTTGACCTCTTATATCTTTGCAAGGGATACGTCTTTGGCCAATACAAATGACCCTTCCCAATTCGTACTTCTTCCAAAAACAATTCGCACCTTTTCCTAAATCGTACCATATAATAGGATCATTGCCTCTTTAATATTAATGAAGTCGGCTACTGTTTCAATGTAGGGAAGGTCGGCAATATATTTTCTTTTATGAAGTCGGCCTATGTTTCAATTTAGGGAGTCGGCCATTCCTGTAATGGGACATTTCAATACACTCTTGTTCTGTCCCCATTGGACTCCACGAATTCGCTCTAGCATAGATTTACCCATAGTCACATTATGTGTACATGGCAACGGCATAGCAAACCAAAAGTATAAATGCAATTCAATTACATAGGTTTAAAACGGAAAAACACAAGTTAAAAGATGTTAAAATACTCATAAAAACATGCCAAAGAGATTTATAAACAAATCAATTGGTTTGAAAAAAACATCATTTTTTTTAATTACACACGTATAAAACACATTTTTTCATTTACCTACATTGACCTAGTTTTGACCAGTTTTTTGAATTACAAAAGCATGGCAAGTTGGAATGGCACAATTTTGGTGTTGGGTACGTTTAAAATGTGGGTGCCTACATTTTTTTCCCGTTTTCTGTTACTATGATGGATTTACCTATAGGATTTGATTTTGCCTTTTGTAGACAACGTGCATTTCAAGGCAATTCAAACAAAATGAACAGTGTCATTGCATCTGGAAGGCATCAAAACCTATAAATCATTATAAAATTTATTCCATTTGAAGCAATTTGGAGGAAAGGAAAAAGAAATTCCCAAAGAGCCATACGACCTCCCTATATAGTATTGTACAACAATCATTAAAAAATATATTTTGTGAATTTATTTTTTAAAAAAATTGATTTTTTTAAATAAAAAAACAAAATGCAAAGTTCTTTTTAAAAAAAGCGCTATTAAAAGCGTCATGTGGTGAGGGGTCCCCCGTACCCTATGCTGGCAAGGTTGTAGGGCTATCAAGGATGGGCCCTTGCCCATATGCACCTATAGGATTATGGGCTCATCAATCAACTAACAAACTCCAAATCAAGTGTCAGCTTTAAAATTGCCAATAGCACTATTGCAGCCCCTATGCTGGATCTAGCCACCTCCATCCTCTAGCCACCACTTCACCACTATAGCTTCACCCTCATGCCACCAAACCTTGGCTCAACCTGCAGCTGCCACCTCAACTCTGCCCAACTACCACCTCCGCCAATGTTTCCACCAATCCACGACTTGGGCACCACCCACCAACCACCAGACCAGCAAACCCTCTCCAATGGATTTTTCAAACTAATAGGCCAAATTGAGAAGGCCTTTTCTTGGCCATACAAAGTGTTTTTGAAAGCAATTTTTTTTTAAACGAGTCAAATTTTCATTTACTATTGCACTAGTACAATTTTTTTTATCACATCTCGATTTTTCAAAAACTTAGTTTCTTAGGGATTAGTTGTACTACATCAACTTCAAATGCCCATAACTTTCTCATACAAACTCCAATCAACAAGCCAATTTGTTTAAAAATGCAAGGTTTTGAGTGTACTACATCATGGTGCCATTGTTCAATCTGGTTTTGCTCTAAGACTATACTTTCACCTTTCTCTCACTTTCTTGAGATTGTAATCAACCTAGAAAATACAATAAGTATTGTAAACACACTCATCTATAAAGTGCCAGAAACTATATTCTAGGGGTCTCTTGATTATACAATTTGGGGGGGTTGTTGATGCAAACACACTCAAGTTATAAAGTGTCATCACATGTATTTGTCTTGGGGGGCTTACACTTGGGCATTTTGTAATCAACAAAATCATAAAAAGTTCCAAATTCATTGGGGGGGAATCTATTTAAGTTGCTAATGGGTATATCAAATCATCCTTCTATCATTACCTTGAAAAAAGGAAACTACAAGTCCCAACAAGACAACATCTTGAAGCACTGCCAATGGATTAGCCTCTTGCCCCATTTGTATGGGCTTGTTCTTGAACTAGGTACTCATTGGCAGAAACATGTATGGGGTAACAAAAATGATCGTGTCCTAGGATAATCAGTCTTAGTGTTGGCAACCACACATCATGGCCCTCTCACGCATTGGGTCCCCTCGCATTCTTTGGACCAAAATTTGGGTGATGCATGGAGGTCCCAATGAACCTCCACTCCCAAACAATCCCACTATGGACAATCTTCTAACCCTTGATAAGGATCCTCCATATGACAATGATACAAAAGAGGAGCTTGCTTATTGGTTAGGTCTCAAATGTTGTGATAACAAGAAGCCTTCCACTATTGTTGCTTCTTCTACACCAATACTTTCGCCAGTTGCTCATACTAAAGCATCTAAGGTGGACATATTGTGGGATGAGTAGTGTAGTCACATGACATGCACTAGGATTTCACCACCTCCTACTAACACTACAAAGTTTAGAGACGTTTCACTAAGGGCTTCCAGTGATTCCTTGTTGCAGGACATCTCATGGGATGAGCAATGTAGCCACATGGCATGCACTGAGATTCCACATCCATTCACTACTTCCTTGGCACCTATTGTACATCACTTTCAACTTGGTCTTGAGCAATCATCCTCTTCAATTAGGCCTGGGACTCCTAATTTGATCTTGGCACCACTCATCACCAACATGTGGATCGTTGCATAGATTCCAAAGAAGTGAATTTTGTGTTTTCTTCCCTCATTCTCCTTTTCAAATTGGGAAGACCTTCTACACACACCTATGGTTCTACTATTGCCTAAGGGAAGGAATGTTGTTCAATGTGTCTTCATTAGCCTTCAATTTCATCCTTCCATCACTAGTGTAGGAGGCAACACACTTCTGGGGGAGCTCTCTTGTCCCCCATCTTTCCTGTCCTTGGGATGGAGTCTTGTCCTATAGGTTCTTCTCCTTCTCTACTTTTAGGAGGGTACACTCTCTTTATACATTGGAGTTGTTCCAAATTCTACATGTGTACGTAATATGGCTTGTATTATCGGGACCCATTTCTTTTTTACCTTAGTTGCACTTAAAGGAGGGTGTTGGTGTAATAATTATATTGCACCTATTATATGATGTTTGTTTAGGTAATTAGTTTTATTTAATTGAGTAATTTAAGAAACAATGAGCACTTGTCATTAAGTTGAGTTCACTTGCCTTGACTGCTCCTACACATTGAGTCAATCCACTAGTTCACTTATGGCTAACTCAGCACCTCTGGGAAATTTGCGATTCCGACAAGTTCACCCAAAGGCTATATTGTAGTTCTTTTCCTATCATTTTACACCTTCATGAATACAAATATTGGAATGCTGTTATTCTCATTTTGTGTGCATTGAATTAGTATCATATTGCTGTTTTTGTTCCTGGGAAGATTTAATTATTACTAGTTCTTTCTTACATATAACACATAGGATGCTGTTATGCCTATCGTTTAGCCAAAGAGATGTTAAGATGTCATATTGATAAGTCAACTTACCATCCAATCCCTTGAATGGGCATGACGGTGGATTTGGATTGTGAAGTGAATATTTAAGTTTGTTAATAAGGCATAATCAACACCTTTGACTTTCTTTGATTAAATGATTATGTTGTCTTTGGTTGATAAGTGTTATCAAACCCTAAACGATAGCTTGAAAGGCAGTTTGGAGGTGGTAAAGGCATGGATTTAGTATGCAGATAACAGTCCTTTGAGTTATCCTCTACTTAGCTTGAGTGTGGCCATTTGAATGGGTATGTACTATGTATGCATTTGCTTTATATTTGAGTTGTTTTCAGAGGTCACTTTTCAACTACAAATGGCCACATTGTAATCAAGGAAAGGATGGTTCCTTAGCTTGCAAAGTGGTCCTTGGGTATGACCAATGCACCTCCTATGAGTATAAAATTTAAATCCACATTGGTTTTACTTTTGACTTGTAAAAGGACAGCTGTTATTCCTTTGTTATTGTGATTTTGGAAGAAGAAGAAGGTTTGGTAAGACAGTGAGAGCAACTTGTCATCTTCATTTATTATTCTCCTATAATCCTGTCAGGATATATGTTTCATTTCTTTTATGTTTATGTTGAGGAATTTGTTTGTGGGTACAGTACGTTGTTGCTTATATCATTGATAGAGAATAGTATATGAAGAACTAGGGCACAACCTTCATTTAATTCCATTTGATTATGTCACTGTTTTAGCTTACAAAACAGTTTAGGAAAATATATGAGAAGGGATTTTTGCTGTTTTGAACACTTGGAGGGCACAATGCGTGTTATATACATTTAGATTTGCTTGATAGGCAAAGGTGTTAGGTTGATTGTTGGTTGTAACTTGACACTGGTCATTAGTTACTCATTGGCTGTTAGTTGTCACCTGCTGAGGCTTGTTCTTGACCATTAGTTTGTCCTTTGGCAATTAACTTGTTCATTGGCAGAAGACTAATGTGTTTCCTGAGAAAGCACGGCTATCTATGAATGCAGGGAAATGATTATGTCTTAGTTTCAACTGGTTAAATTTAATTAGGCACAGCTTGTATATATGACTATTTATGCATGTGTATACAGGGGATTTGACCCAGAATACATGCAGACGTATGCATATATGGGACACTGTCCATTATAAATACACATTCTTATGAAAGCAATATGGTCTTCTATCTCATTCGTGCTTGGCTTGAGGTGTTTGGGTGGAAAGTCAAATGGGAAGTAAATAATTCATTCTTTTTAAATTGTCCTAATGAATAGATAGGGATACAGTCCATAAATCATATTCACTATCCTTGGTTACATTGATGTTATTAGGAGCACAACCCATTGACATGTTTTGGACTAATTTGGATTATCTATAATGGCACAAACATCCATTACACTTATGCTATATTCTTACTTGGATAGATATACGTTATGACTTGAAACTAAACTACTTTGAATGGGATAGCCTTGTCACTTATTCTTGATGGTATAGACTGATAAATATTATTCATATCAACTTATTACATACTAAACCAATTAGCAAGGCTTTTCTTTACCATTCAAGATACCCCTTCCGTTATGAGGCACTATTGTTGGTTGTTTGAATAAACCACTGATGTGTGACTTATTAAATAAGGACTATGTCAGTTTGCTTGTATTATGCAGCTATTAACAAGCACTGTTCGAGGACTTTTTGGATTGACTGTTATAGTTGCTATTACACAGATATTATGATTACATGACTGATATTGTCTATCAAACATGAACTGAGGAATGACTGTAGATGCCTCTTGACTACAATCTTGTGACTGTGGTCTTGGAATGCTCTCATTGTTGCTTTAAATCTACAACTGCCTTACTGCATGGTTATGATTGAAGGAGTTGTGTCCTGTATCACTTCTCCTCTAGTGAGACATAAAACTTTCTAAAACTGAAGCAATAACTTCTTTTTTTATGTACTGATCATAAACTATCTCATAATTCATTAACCTCATTTCATCACACTATTGATAGGATTCTTCTTGGACTATAATGAACCAATAGGCCAATGTCATATTCTTATGTAAACAGTATTATGGCCTACATATAACTTCAATAAAGTTATATAACTTCAACTGAATTCCCTCTTAAAGTGAAGTTGTGCACCGAGTCAACTGCAACGTTAAAAAATTTCATGAAGTGAAGTTGTGCACCAGTAACGGAATCCACTTCATAAATTCAACTATTACTGTCCTCCTGTTTTTTTTAACATTATTACATCAGTTGGCTAATGTATGTGCATGCCACTTCACTTATAGCTTTGAATTTAAATCTTAGTAAGCATATTGCACTACCTTTAGAGAATGTTCATTTTGAGTAAAATTCTCCACACCAATTAAGGATCAACTGTGATTTTGATTGCAAATCTCATTTTCAGTTCAAGTGTTTCAATCTTTTTCAAACTTATCCTTGTGACTTGGGTCACTTCTCTAAGCCAATCTTGGCATTTTCTACAATTAGATCAGTCCAGTTTTGTTTTAACTTTCTCAATGGAAAAAAGTATGAAAGTTTCAAGTTTCAACAACTCAATCTTGTATACAATAAAGGGGTAGAACCAAACCTCAGAAATGAGTAATGGTGCATCACAGAGAAAAAAGATTATGTGCAATTGCATGTGACCACTATATAAGATACTTGCAAGGAAGTTTCACAAGTCATATAGGATGTCCCCAGAAACAATTCCCCTCATACAAAATCTAGATGAATATCTGAGGCTCCAACTTTCAGCTGGTGCTTGAGGACTTGATACATTCAATCCAATTCTTTTAATATTTCGTATGGTTGTGCTTTATGTTCCAGGTAAGGAAGATCTCATCTTTAAATCTTCTTCCTATACATCACAATGCTCAAACATTCAAACTTAAGTAAGAAGAAGATTATTGATCACTACATTGATGCCCTTCCACTAGCTGCAATAATAGCAATACAACCCTTAGCATCTCTTTTTTCGAAACCCAATAGAATCATACTCGAGCATATTTCAAAGATCAAGGTAAAAAATAGGTGCTACCAACCTTTTAAATAGGAACATTTATAAATTTTGGTAAAAAGAATTAACATGCACGTATGACCATAATGATAAACAGGATTTTTAACTACACAAAATGCTAACCCAAAGGAGAGAGTTCATAGTTATCTCCTCCACAGCCACTCAACTCCAAGTTGGCCTTCTGCGTTGAGCAATTCCAATGGATTGTGGATGGCATCATCATTCAGCTCAATTCTCTCTAACATCATTGATCACATGGCTTGACAATTCTCCCTGTACAACTGTGTGTATGTTCCCACCAATTGCGAGTTGAGACTAACCACCACAGTCTGCAAGGTGATACGATAGTCATCTCTACCCACTCTAGCTAATGGACGCTAATGACCAATTTATTTTCAATTGTCATATCTATTATGAAATGCGAGGGAGATACTATTGCTTGTATAGAGACTCAAGCATTTCTTTATTCACTTTCTTCCAATGCACTGATCAGAGATGAATGGCCCTTTTTCTTAGAAAGGATATCATTCTCATGCATAGATCCTTACAAAGGATGCTAAGAGTTATCAAGTTGATTACTTCCTTCTTCTAGCTCACTAGCATTAGAGATAGTAAGTGCCGAATTGATATGTTGGATTCCTACATTAATGAAGATAGATTGGCGAAATGATATTCCTCTTCACATATTACTATTAGAATGTAATGTTCCTGTGTAAAATCCCTATCCTAGATTTTTGACTCAAACTCACAAATTTTCTGATTTATAGTATGCTGGTATTTTGTCAAACACTTTGCATAGAGGCTAGTATGTGGAAATCTCATATTATAATCACATAGACAGCTGAAACTAACATTCTAATCCATATATCCAGCATAACAACAAGCCATGGTTTATAAATTATCACAAGACAATTTGTCAAACAGTTGGCCACCATTCTTAGATATTGGAATGATATACAATATGTTTCCAAAACTGTTGTTTATGAAATCAGAATTGTAAATAATGAGAGGACTTGACTTCTAACCTCACAATATCCTGGAAAAAATTGCAATAAGTGCCAAGATGGTACAGATATGTGAACAGCACTGAAATATGGCAGATTTATTCTTCTAACAGCCTTCTTTATGTTTGAGACCCTTCGGAACAGCAATCATCTTCACAGAAATATTATTTAGGGCTCTTCAAACTGGGCAACCAGCTTCTATAGTCAAGAATGTTGATTTGTTGGCAGCGCCTTCACTCTCCAATTCCCATACACCCTTCTAGGGTCATGAACTTCAGGAAACCTTTCCCCAAAAGGCTGCGACTTCAGATTTTTCTGATGTTTGATATCTAAGGCAGAGGTTACCTATGATATTGGTACAACTGAGCTAGGAGGAGTTGCGCCAAGCTCTAGGTCCCACAAATAGGGTTTAAAACCCTAAAAATGCCAAGCACCACACTTTCAAAAATGTGCCTTTCTTCTCCAAGGCGTCTAGGATGGTTAGGGTTGAAACCCTAACAACTTCTCTCCAATCTTCAATATCTACTCCACTGATATCTTCAACAAAGATCTTTTAAATTTGTTATTTGCTTGAAAATCTTCACAAATTTATCAATAAACCCTTCTTGGAAGCAAAACACCAACTCTGGATAAAAAATGATGAATCCTTCAGCTCAATCCAATAATCCGCAACATTCAACACAAATGTAGATCTTGAGTGAATCCACCTGTAGATTGACTAGAGAAGATCTTTCACTTCCGAAACCAATATTCACCCTTGGGTTTTCGTCCTCTAGGGCTATAGAAAACTTGTTCAACTCCCAAACTGGGGTTTTCAAAAAATATCAATTATCAATCATCAAGATTAAGGAAATGGCTTCCCTCAACCTCTTTTTATAATGCCAAGGGATCTTTCTAGAAGTTATATTTTTTAATCATTTAATTACTTTCTAAAAAAATCCTTTATTTCAATTCTTTATAAAGTGACTATTATTTTAATTTACTTTTCAACTATAAAGTCACTTTATAATTAAAAATAATTATATTTTCCGCACAACTATTAAATTGCGGAAAATACTAAAATGGCCAATATGCGAATTTTGATTATGCCATCATACCCTCGCATCATCAAGAAATCAACCTCTGTGAAAATTGGTGCTTTCCAAAAATAGTAAGTTTCTCCAAAAAGTGTGGGGAGCTCCCAAAATGTTGAAAACTTGAAACTGCATCCGAAAAGTACCATTGGAGTCATCCTAATCTCCTGAGCTCACTGCCACTATTAGAATTCTGCCCCGAAAAAGCTATCGCTCTCCAAGAAAGTTGGAGCCTCCAAGGATATCCGAATGGCCATAAAAAGGGACATTACACCCTGGCAAGACCGTTAGCTCAAACCCTCTAAAAATTTTTGCAATCACTCAAATTCTAACTCTTTTTGATCACCAAGTTCCCAGTGTGAGCAAGGTGAGAGCACACGAAGACTAGAATGAGGATAGTGGAGTTAAACTAAAAGATATTGGCAGCAAGCCGACCAATTTACAATATAAGCAGTCATAGAATCAATTGAGCCAAACTAGCTAATAGTGAATGCAAATCCTGATCAAGCCAAACTGGCTGAATACAAGCAGATTGTGTCAACGCCAAATTGGCGGACTAATTCACCCGATTCCAATTCACACAATGTAAGGTGGAAAATGTATTGAAAATGAAAAAAGGATCCAACAGATAAATCAACTAGGATTTATTACAATGCAAACCAAACACAATTTGGCGAGATAACCTTCCAGATTTACAATAATTTTCTACATATGCTGGAGCAACAGTTATCCCACTGAAATTTATCAATATCAATCCCAGTATGATTCACCAAAAATTGTTATTCAATTCTTTAGACCAATGACCACTTAATATCAATGAGCAGCTAATAAAAAGAAGGTACTGTTGTATATACCCGAGTTTTCTTGGAGAATATCCCTGAAAGTTGCAGCCCTGCACTTAAATACTGATTTTGCAGCCTTCTTGCTGCTGCACAGCCAGAGGGCAAGCTACAAATGAGCTGCTACAGCTCACAAATGTCATAAGATCCCACCCTCAATGGTGGCAGCCAGACCAAAAGTAATGTTGCAAGTCAAAATAAACACTAAACAGCCCACAAGGAGCAGTGATTCAATCAACACAAGTAGTACAGCCCCTTTGCTTGGTATGGCACTTCGTTTTTTTTCAAGATGAGGCGACTCCTCCAAACACCTCTAATCCACTTTGTTAACTTGTACAGCTGCTACGGAAAGAAGCGGCCAAGAATTAGGAAGGGCATGGTCCCTTAATATGTAATATTAATCTCTTTTAGCAGCAACAGAAATTTAGAACAGGTACGGCTTGCATAGATGCTGCATAATTCAAAGAAATAGATAGGATTTGCTAGCAAATGGATAGAAATCAATATTAATCTGAAATTCACACCAAAAACCATAAAAGAAACACACAACTCTGAAATTTGGAGCAGCACACTGATTTTTTTTTTTTCTGGAATATATAAATCACACCAAACAACTGAATTAAATACTCCACACCAACAGCAAATTAAAAACCACACAAAAGCCCCAAAATCATCACAACCAAACTAAAACTCTAAAAATTTGCAAATCACAAACTGTTGAAGCTCATTGGCAATCCCTGTGTAGAATTGCACTGTAATCTAGGAGGGTTTTCGTCCTCGAAAACTACAATACCAAAGAGTTTTCATCCGCAAGAAAGAAAGAAGAACATACGTTCATTCTTGAGAAAATGAATTTGTTGAAATGAACAGGTAGGTAACCCTTTCCTAAAGACAAAACCTCCTTTTATAACTTTTCGAGGGATTATAATATTATTTTATATTCTTTTCTTTTATTTATCCCCTCAAAATTAAAATAATAATAAAGTGTCATTTTAATTCACTTTTTGCACCCCATACCTAACAACACTTTAAAACATCACTTTAGGTCCTCTTTTAAAAACAATTTTTAATAATATAACATAAGTTGCTTTAATAAAATAAAGTTACTTTTGGCAACTTAAGTTAAATTATTAATTTATGGAATGTACAGCACTTTATAAAATTACTCCAGTATATGTTATGTACTGCAGTATATAATTTTACCCAACTTACAGTATGTACTGCAATATATAAATTCACTCCAACTTATGATAAGTAATGTAGTATATAACTTCACCCAACTTACAGTATGTCCTGCAGTATATAAATTCACTCCAACTTATAATAAGTACTGCAGTATATAACTTCACCCCAACTTACGGTATGTACTGCAGTATATAAATTCACTCCAACTTATGATAAGTACAGCAATATATAACTTCACCCAACTTACGGTATGTACTGCAATATATAAATTCACTCCAACTTATGATAAGTACTGCAGTATATAAATTCATACCCAAAGCTCGAAAAAGGGGACATGACATAGAATACCCCAGCTACCTCAGTCTCATTCTATGCAGAGGGGATCTACTTTGTTTTGGCATTGATAGCCTTTCCCTTGTCCACATCCCAGGTCATGGAGCAATGTTACTAGTTTTTTCTCTACCACCAGAGGTCCATCAACCTTGAATGTTAGGCCAGGTTCTAGGGAGAGTACTTGGCTTCCTCCTATGATAGTCCAGCCTAGCACCCTCAACCAAGAACATCCCCCCATGAGCATTCTCAAAACTCACAATGGCCCTTTCATGAAAATAGATGATGATATCATTAATTCTTCCAGACTCGCCCTTTCTATAGGCATCTGACAAACTAGCCTTATGAGTTTGGTGTCTTGCTTTGATCTTCATCGATTCTACGCTTTATTGAGGGGTCCTCCCATCTTATGGTTAATTTTACTTGTACTTGGCTCCTACAATTTGGGGTTTAACTGCTTTAGGGTCTCTCCTCATATTGTGTTTACTTTCATTATTTATTAATGTTTCATGTGTACTTTTTGGAACCTCTTTTAGCTCCCACATGGTTTGTAGCTGGTTGTATGTCCAAATCCCATTAACCTATTTTGGCCATTCCTGGACATTAATACACTTCCTTTCTTCATTTCTTCTTTCTCAAACGGTCAAACCTATTTGTCTAAAATTTCTATAACAATAGCCAAGTAAAATATAAAGGGAAATCACCTCACAGCAGAATAGATGCAATTTGTCACTTTAAAAACTGGAGTAACTGTACAATATATATGGCAGCACATACCATAAGTCCTGTTCAAATTGTAGGACTTCATTAAATCCTCTAAATTGAAAAATAAAAACCAAATCCTTCAAACATCTAACCAAATTTCAGGAAGATGCTTAAGAACAAGGTTAGATAAAGAATTGAAGGATTTTTTAATATTCTCAAGGCGCCACATGTAGACATAAGAGAAGTGAGAGTAAACATATGATATTATATTGAAGCTACAGGCAAAACCATTCAGTGTGAAAGAAACTCATAATTGTTTGTGACATAAGAGATCCAAAATGTAGCTGTTAGACCAATTATGTAGACCTACACATGAGACAGCTAGTCTCGAACTCCATTTATAAATCTCGAATATATGGTAGCTTGCTGAAAAAGGAAAAGTTACATCAAAAAGTATCTCACAACTCCTATATACTGTGGAACCTACTGCACAAAAATAATAATTGCATATAAATTAATATTCTTATTTGCATACCTGACTAATGATAAATTTCAATATTCCAACCTTCTCTAGTTCTGCCAGTGCCATATGTGTAAGACCTGGCATTGCTCGATGAAATGGCATGTCTGCTTTTGGCAGTGGTTTGCCTTGACGCTGCACATAATTATTCAATGCAATCACTATTAGGATATATATGAAGCACTGGACAATGATTTAGCTAATGCGCCATCATTAAGTATATTTGCATATTTTATCCTGTATCGTCAACAATTAAATGAAGTTGCAAAGTATTTACTAATGATATTTTACTTGAAATTTCAAATAATATGTATTCAATTTTTACTATAATTTTGCATGATGTTAACTGACCCAAAAGAAGACATGTCTACACCCTGCATTTCACTTATTCAAATGCATTTATATGCACCATGGTATCAAAATTCAAGAATTGACCTATGGGAAAAAGCATCAGGTATTCTTCTTAAAACTCCAATTCGGAATCAGAGACCAGATCTCAAACCTGAAGAGTCCAGATACCCGTGGGTCCACGAAAGTCAGGAATACCACATGATGTAGAAATACCAGCACCAGTGAATGCAACTAGGTGCTTGCTCTGTACATGGAGTCAAGTAAGTTCAGTGATCACATAATTGTTAAAGCATTGCACTATTAGAAACTACATCCAGGTTAAGAATGGAACCTCTTCAATGAGCTTTGCCAGCTCCTCTATCTTCAGTTGCAAGCACAAATTGCCATCACAGGAAATATCAATACAATAGAAGGGTCAAAATATACAGTCATGCTTTAACATAAAAAGTTGTTACATAAAAGAATAGATGCATTCCAACACAGATACGCCTTTGCTCTAGCTATAAATTTGAAAGAAAACTATCAATGTACTAATGATAGAATGGCAAATCAGCAAAAACAGGCAATGACAGCAACCACAATAGAAACAAAAATAGACAAGAAGCAGCATAGAAATCTGAAAGTCATACATTTCAATGTAAAGGGAGAGAACAGCACAAAACCTTCGAAAATTTAAATTTAGAGCATTGAGCAAATAATATTGGTGGCTTATCAACTATTTGAGGCTTAAGAGATTCCTTCATATGAGTTCATACTTCATACTTCATAAAAATATTATTTTTATGCCATACCTACTTTCATGAACTAGCCAGTCTTGATAAAAATATTACTAGGACAGACTTCTTCTACACATAATGTGGTCCTAAAAAATGGCTTAACATGAATGTGCCAGAAGCAATGTTGGAATTGTGTGAGAAACATATACAAATGACATTCTGAATATGGTATTTGCCCAGATAACCCAAACTTACGGGAAATATATTTTATAGCAGTCTGCTTTCTTCCATTTCTTTTTGCAGTTCCAACAGACCTCTTCACAAAATCAATTATCTTGATTAAGTAGAATTACAAAGGATTCAAATCAACCTCACAGGTTGGAAACTCCTGTGTGTTATTCACACATACACATGAATACAAACTTAAAACATTCCAGAAACAGAATAGCTTCACCATTGTGTAAGATTCAAAATTGTTCATGCATACATTCCATACGACGAGTCCAGGGGTTACATGACCTACAAGAAAATGACATTTTTAAAACTAGGTAGCCTGAAATGAGGAAATAACACAATTTTGAATTTTCTGAAACCTTTCAGGAACAGCACTTTCCAGAATTTTGAAAATAGGGGCACATCATAATTATGTCCTTTGAGTGTGTAAGTGTATACAGATATATATGACAATATTTTTTATATGCATGTGCATTTTAAGGTTCATATATATGCCTGTGTTGTCTCTGAAGTCTATCACTCACCAGCTATTCAGGTTGACAATGACATGGGCACTATTACTTTGATGGATACGCCTGTTGTGGTTTGAAACAATTGACATTATTGTTCTAGAACCACCACCAGAGGGTCGGTCAGAGGTTCAATAGAGTTACCAACTACAAAGTTCCGACATAAGCCGTCAGTCAATCAATAACCAAATTTGCAGCCACCAGAACCATACCAAGAGAAACCTCAGCCAAAGGAACCATTTGTGCCTACTAGCACAGAGTTCGTTGATAAGTGTGTACATGTTAAGCAGGGCACTCAGTCTCAGAGAGGTGTAATAGATGTGGGTAGCTACTAGCATTCATATTTACATTATCATTTCACTGGGGTAGCATCACCGGTAACAGCAATAATTATTTCTCATGGTGAGAGCCACCTTTTCATTAGTTTATTATTTTATTGCAGTAGCTATCAAGAGGGTTAAAACTTAATTTTTGATAGCAGGTACACTATCCGAAACAGATATCCATTATTAGATATTGCAACCACCTCTTTTTAGATTATGTCTTCCACACATAGAAACCCATTATTAGATATTGTAGCACCTCTTTTTACATGAGCACTCTTGCCAATGGATCATTGCCCCTAAGCCTGCTGGGTCCATGGTTCATCAATCCCATCTCTAATTTCTTCCCATTTCCCACCCATCTCCCTCCCTCCCACATTTTCTACGGATTTAAGGTTCTCCACATTGTATAAGAATTTTACTGTGTGCAGAGTAAATTTTGAAGTGAATCCAAATCTTATTCAAGACATCAAAAACCAGATGAAAAAGCTGACAAGTTAACTATTAGAAAAATGATCGATAAAAATTTTGGAGCTACCCTGTTCTATTCCTGACCAGATGTTTTAAAATTAAAATTTAGACAATGAGGAAACTGCAATGCAGAAAACTTGACCTCTTAATATTCATGTAGTTTCATTTCTCAGCTCAGGTTACATGCCAGTAAGCATGCACATGTTACTTCAAAAGTGAGCCCATAGCAAAGTTAACATTTTTAAGTTGAGTACAGGAGAATTAATCTTTTTAAGGATCGCCACAAAGAGCTAGGGAACATACCATCCAGTTGATGAATCCAACTCACAGATGTTAAACCAGATTTGGAAAAGACTAGAACTGGAAAATTCTCTACAAGGCCAAGGACAAATGAAACATGATTAAGGGTGTTAAAGGGTCACCTTTTAGGGGCCCATATGAAGCAATATTCATGTAATGAATAGAATGGTCCAATAATCATCTATATTGGAATAAATGAATTCACTACAAATTAAATAATAAAGACTGATTCTTTAATATGTCTTGTATTGTTTTTTTAATTTTTCACTTGCCTTTAGGGTTGCTTCTTTTCTCTATGCTTTAAGATTGGATTTAAAATCTTGTCTTTTTATATTTCGGTTTAAAAAGACAATGTTGATCAATGAATGGACACAATCAAGTCAATGAATCCAACTGACAAATGTTCTACAAACAAGTTTTGGAAAAAACTAAAACTGAAATTCTCTACAAGGCCAAGGCATACAAAACATGATTATATATTACCTTTATGTAATTAGTTCAGCTCCAAACAAATTCCCTGTAAATATGTGAGGGCGTTTACAGGGTCATCATTTTGGGGGGGCATATGAAGCTCTATTCATGTAATGAATAGAATGGTCCAATCATTTTCCATACTACAATAAATGAATTCACTACAAATTAAAGATTGATTATTTAAAAATTAATATTTATTGTTTTATTTTATAAACTTGCCTTTAAGGTCGTTTATTTTCTCTATGCTACCAGATAGGATTTAAATACTCATAATTTTTATGTTTCAGTTTAAAAAATCACTCTTAGTGATAAATGAGTGGATATCTAACCTAAGTAACAACACTTATTGGATGACAGGTTTGTGAAATTCTAAATCAAACACGGTTAAGTTTCATAATTAGCTGAAAACATTAGAAGCACCTCAAGCAATACTACAACCATAAAATAGATCCTTTGACTGAAAAAAGAGCACAAAAGAAAACTGAAGAAATCAAAACAATAATGCAATTAAAAATTAAGCTTTCATTCTGCGCTTGTCTACAACTGTGGATTTCTTTATATATAAAAAGAGATATTCCTTCGTGAAGAATCCATTATAGACAATACAGTTTATTAATTTGCATAACTTGATTGTCACAAACTCAAGGTCTCAAGGTCAGCCTGCACATCTATACACCAAGTTATAATTTGTGAATTAACGTCTACTATCAGGTGTAGGTGATACTAAATGGCTGTGAGCTTAATACTACTAGAAACATGCTTCGCTTGAAACCGCACGAACTAAAAAAAATGTTCAAAGTAAAATTGCCAACAGTAATGATTTCTATGATGAAACTTGTTAAAGCTTTATTCGCACAAAAATTAACAGCATTTCAGTTTTTGAAAAACTAATGATTATCTTAAGAGGCTGTTGAAGGCTCATACAATGCATATGCAGCCCATGTCTAACAAACAAGATGATTTAAGCTCAAAAGAATAAACGTCAAATTTGCGAGCAAATCTATTGTCCTACCAACAAACCATCTAGATAAAAACAGAAGGAACCTAGATGTGCGAACTTCACTGCTTGTCCTACACGATCTTTGATTTTCATTTATCACTTCACTTTGGAAAAATATGTTCAAAAAGCAGCAATGTCTATGCCAATCCTAGGAAACATTGTTTCTATTTCATGGTTAGCATTGCTAGGTGTCAAAGGCTTTTTTACTTAACCATGTGCTCTGTGAATAGTTGTATTTATTCAGATAAGTGCACTCTGACAGTACTTAGCCAACGTGTTAGCTTTTCAGTGGTAAGATCTATTTTATGCAACCAACTCTGGTGTCTCTGAATCTAGAACTTCTACCAGATTAAAAACTTATTCGACCTATATGAAAAGTTCTCCTAAGATTGATGGAAAGCACTAGAGTCCAACTTGCAGCCATGTCTCAGAAAAAATTATGCATCTTATCATTCACAAAGATTGAATTTTCCCCAAGAAAATTAAAGAGATCACATGTTATCATCTAGAGCATTTGGTTAGAAAGCAAGCAGGAATCTATATGGAGGAATTTGAACTAATTAACCAAAACTTGAAACTTTACATAGGCCAAAGGTTTGTTCTTTACTTTTAACAAAGGTAGGGCAAATCCTCTTGCCAGGTATACAAAAGTGAGACTGTTGGGATTTAACTATTTGCAGAGTTAAGGTGACTCCCCCTGTGATTAGGTCTAATCCCCAATCTACTAGAATCATCTGATCTCCTGCAACAGTACCCCCCTGCCGGAGAATTTATCTGTAGCCGACCTTTGAATTTCGGAACCTAATGAGTGTGGGTTAGCGATTAAACCCTGAGCCTCACCAGCTTAAAAACAAAGTATAAAAGGTCTTCTATGTATTTATTATTAAATCTTTGTTCTAACTTCTAAGAAAGTTTTGAACTGAATTTTGCATAATTAATACACACTTAAAGACGTATGAGAACGATCAACAAAAATGGCATCCACCATTTGTAATGATCAAGGACCTGCTGCAACAATTCCTTGGTCCTAGAAGAAAAATAAAAAATGACATCCTCCATTACAAAACAGCAACAGAAAGGAAAAAGTTAGAACTTAGATATTACTAATGTCCAACAAATGACAAAAGTAGGTCAATGGGACTGCAATGCATGCCAGGAATAACAACTGGTAGGAAGAAAAAGGGGCCAATTCAACTCTTCGAAAAGAGAATAAGAAAGACGGAGGGTTTTCCTTGTCTTATTGCTTTACAAGTGTTTCTATCAATCTTTCCAGGCATGGCATGCATACTGTCCACCAGGCAGAACACAGGTCATGAAGATCTAGTGAGAAATATGCTAAGTGAATCAAACATGGGATGACGGACACCATTGTATTGGAAGAGACCGTTTCATTGAAAATTTTCATCCAAGGTGAGGAACCAGTTCAAAAGGTCCCATCTTGAATGATTAAAACGCGTGGCCTTTACATTTCCGTTGCTCTCCATTTGCATTTAATGGGAAACCAGTCAAAATAGAGAAGTGCATAGTGGCCTCGTAGAATTTGAAAAATAAGAACAAAAGCAGAACTAATGGGACGCAGATATAATAAGCGTTCACAGCACAGCACTGAAAAGTAGATGAGACAGTTATATAACATGCACGCATACCTTGGCCTGAAGAATGTTAGGAGGATCAAACAGCTCGGACATTCCCACATTACCAATGTCCTCTCTGTATGACAGCTTTTCTGCATATCCCAAAGACATGATGAATGCCTCGGCTCGGCCGCCAAACGATTTTCATACAACTGATCTTTTCTGTGTCTCTACGTCTATATAAGCTCCGAGTGTGAGTTTCGATTGTATTTTATATATAAATCATCTGATGGTGCCATTAAAAGGGTTGAAATATTCATTTGGTGGCATTTCTTCTTTCATTTCTCTTTCTTTTTTGGGGTATTGAACATTTGGTGGTTTTTTTTGGGGTACTCTTTTGAATTTATTTTAGGATTGACAAATCATATACCTACATCTTCTAGACTATTTATTAATTATGAAAGATTTTGTTGAATATTGCAAGGGTGATTTTTCCTTCAGTCTTATTTGTTCCAAATGCAATGCAATGATTAATGTAAAATTTGGTAATTAACTTAATCTTACTTTGATACATCCTTAGGCATGAGTTTCTATTTCTTTATCCTGGATGAATTTGTAGTCATGAAAATGACCCTGATTTAGATCTTTGGCGTGAGTTTGAGAATGCCCATAATCCTCAAAGGGTAAGAATGGCGCATACCAAGTTGCCCTTTGGTGGAGGGAAGTACATAATTGTAATGTCCTCTTTTTAATTAATTAATTTTGTAGACAAAAAACCCATTCCTATATTTCTTGTGGGCTAAGAAGAGTTTGCTAAGGAAATAATTTCAATTAATATTTAATTATTGGACCCAAATTGAATATTATTTTCCCAAATTTATAAAATAAACCAATTAAATATTAAAATATTATTATTTGTGTGTAATTACCCAAAATGGGGCATGAAAACTCATTAAGAGGGCATAATGTAACCCCTGAGACATGTGGCATCTTTGTTATGACAAATTCTATGATTATGATAGATTTTATAAGAAAAAATTAGTGGGGGAGTTACAAATTGATAGTGGATAATCATTTATGACAATTGTAAGTGGGTGTAAGAGAAGCATCTTTATGCCTAAAAATAGTCAAGAATCAAAGGGATGTCATGACAACTCATGGAGTGGACTTAAGGAGAGAGAGGATATTTAATATTTTATTATTTTTAATATTTGTGGACATATTGAGACATGAAAATTTGTGCCCCGACTTTTATATAAGTCAAACAACCTCACCAGTTTAGATATTATGCCAGTTTATCAATTTTCTTCACAACTTAAGCATGTGTGTCTATTTGCAGGATTTGAGGATGAAACCCCTTGGATTCTTGGAGATCAAAGGACAAAACCCCTTTGACTTCTTGAGAGCAATCTCATATAGAGATGGTATTTGCTCTTCAGAGTTGTGTTCATTTCACTCGATGGATTTCAATAGAGTTTCAGTATTTTGTATTTTATTATTGTAGGATTTTGGAGTTGGAAGCTACAACATTCACCATATATTTTCATATTTTAATATCATATGTATTGCTATGATTTTTGATATATATCAGTAATTTGTTGCATATTTGAGCAATACAAATCAGCTCTATATTTTGGTGAAGTTATGTTTTATGTGTACAAACTTTGAATGCTTCTATGATATAGTTTATCAAAAATTGACATATATGTTTCAATATTTTGGCATAAGTTTGTGTGGAGTTTATTGTAGGTGTTTCTACATATATTTTGAATTAAAATATATTGAGAATATTTCAAATCTAAAAAAAATTGCATAATATATTGTTTAAGTCATTACAATGGTATTAGAGCCATGATCTTGCCAGCCTGTGGGGTAAATAAAATTGTTGATGTGAAGAGAAATCAAATTTCTCCATTATTTATGATTGCTCCTAAGAATCATGGGAGGATTATTGAGATTTATAACAAATGGGAAAAAATAGATCTTATTCAAGATACAATTATGCAAATATGAAAGAGCCAAGATGAAATTTAGAGGAACCGATATAAAATGATCAATTTATTACAAAAGTTACATAATAGCATGCAAAACCAGTCCCAACTAAAACATCACATAAAGAGGAGATTAATAGAATCTTTGAATAGTATCAAAGGAAATCTTATGTAATGTTCGACAATTACTTAGAGATACTTGTGAAGAGGCCTCAAAACATAAGAGGTTAGAATGACAACAAAAAAGATTTGAAGCAAAAAAGAAAAGAAAAATCAAAACCAAAACCAAAACCACAACAAGCTCTAAAAGAGCAAAAGGAACCCACATTGGTTGTTGAAGATAAAAATTCTATCATTTAAAAATATATTCTAATGAATTCACACACCAAAAAACTATGTGTTTTAATGAAGTCAATGAGAAAACAACCTTGCATGTTGAATGTAAAGATTCAATATTTGAAGAAGATATTCTAGTAGTTTCAAATGACATCCAAAAAATGACTATCGTGACTTCTAACATTAAAAAGAATGAGCCATTGTCATATGAAATTAATTGACTGAGTAGTTGTGTTGATGAGCATGAATTTGTGAAAGGTGTCAATTCTTGCTCCACTAATCTTCATTTTGATAACACGAGTCACAAGTATGGCAGTGTTGATTCAAATCTTTAAGAAATTCCCAAATCAACAACAAAAGGTAAACATTTTGATGGCCTTTTTAATAGGGAGAATAGTACTAGTAAAGATTTATTGCACTAGTTTCATACCATAACATTACAAAGGTCTTGTTATCATGGGAAGCATGAAGCATTCTAAGAATGATGAAAAGATGAAGGGTACAAATTGTAAAAAATGACACGTAGATCCTTTCTCTGAAGTCCAAGATTGCTCATACATGATGGTGTGGGATCTTGGTGTAACCAAAGAACTCCAAAAAAGGGCATTGCGATATGCATGAAGGCTAACATTTTTTATGGGGTCAATATCATTGTTACTAATAGATTTACCATCTCATGCACCTGGATAAGCTAACAACTTAATTTAGCCATGGATGAACATAAAGTATGTAATGAATTATATATTATGATAACTAACATGGTTATGGTTGTACAATGGTTACATTCCATTGGTGAGTTTCTACAAAATCAACAATCTAGAGAGCTAAAACTTATGTTTAAAGGAAAAGATGTGGTTCTTAAAGGCATCTTTAATGGATCTCTAGGAGTGGTTATAGATAAGAAGACTTCTTGCAAGGGATAAGTTGCTTAGTGATGGAAGGCACGCTCACTATTTTTTTTGGGTAAGCAGCATAATCATCATTTTGATATTAAAGCACTTTTGAATCAACATAGTATGGTGTTCAATAATATGCTTCTGAGATTGCTACCATATACCAGGCTCTAAGCATTTCATGAGCAATCCTTACCACCAACCAAGGACATATAGAGAGGAAGAACTTTTAAGGAGTTACTTAAAATAGGTCACATCATCTCTATCCCATTTGCTTCATTAGTGATCCTTGGGAAGGATGAAGATGTGCATCAATTATAGAGCAATGTACAAGAAGATAATTAGCTACCTCGTTCACATGATCAATAAGGCCATTGATGAGTTGCATGGAACAACTTATTTCTCAAAGACTAATTTGAGATTAAGCTACCATCAAATTTGTCTCTGTAAGGAAGATGTGCATGAGACAACTTTAGGATGCCATATTAGACACGTTGAGTTCTTGGTCTTTAATTTGATTAATGCACCTACTACTTTCCAATCTTTAGCACGGTAAGTTGAGACAAATTGTTTTTGATGATATTTTGATGTGTGGAAAACCATGGAGGCACCTAGAATTGGTCCTTGGAATTCTAAATTAGCAAGCTCTATTTGCAAAAGAATGTAAGTGTGATTTTGGTTACATATAGAATTTATACTTGGGCCATGTCATTAATACTCGAGGCATGCATGTAGACTAGCAAAAGATTGAATCCATTTTGAATTTACCACTCCCTTCCACACTAACACCTATAAGAGGATTGTTGGGTCTATTCAGCCACTATAAAAGGTTAGTTATGGATTTCCACAGTTAGCAACACCATTAACTGACATGAAAAAGAAAGAAGTTATTTCATGGATGGATACAACACAAGAACCTTTAGATAAGCTTGAGAAGGTAATTAGCTCATGTTTTATACTTACTATTTCAAATTTCTTACAACCACTTGTTGCAGAATGTGATGCTTTAGAAGATAGATTTGGAGTTGTAATGCACAAATGGCAACCCATAGAAATTGAGAGCAAGAAGTTGAAAGATTTAGAGAGGAGTTTCTCTATTTATGATAGGGATATTCTTGCCATCATGCTTGTTTTGGCTAAGTTCAAATACCATCTAGTTTGTAGTAGATTCATGATTAAAACAAACCACAACAGCTTGAAGATCTTCACATGCCAACTTAGCTTGTATGACTAATGACAAAAATGGGT
The DNA here is from genome assembly GCA_027924645.1 of Cunninghamia lanceolata. NCBI lineage: Eukaryota > Viridiplantae > Streptophyta > Pinopsida > Cupressales > Cupressaceae > Cunninghamia > Cunninghamia lanceolata. The sequence goes on along the minus strand of BSBN01000973.1, from coordinate 718,062 downwards.
GAACAAACTCCAAGCATATGAATTTTATGTATTTATTGATGTACTCTCTAGGATGCCTACTGTCTACTCCACTTCTACTATTTTTACCAATTGGAAGATTTTCATTATGATAGGGCATGTTAAGAATACATTTGATACTAACATCTTGAATAGAATTGTGGAAGATTATATTTTTTAAGTCTAAAATGGAGGAGAATTTTTTTAGAGTGACACACGGTGCATCACTAGCTGGATACCCAGGATCTTGCAAGGCTTGTAGACAAATAAGACAAAGATTCTTATGGAGGTGCTTTAAGGGGGATATTCTCAAGCATATTAGGGAGTACACTACCTACCATTAGAATGAAGTAGAGCATGTCTTTCTTTCAAATTTACTAGAGCCATTGCTCATTCCTAAACAAAAATGAGAAAGTGTGACCATGGACTTCATCACAAGTCTTCCCACAATAAATGATAAGGATTGCATTTATATTGTAGTGGGTAGAATAACTAAGTATGAACACTTCGTTATTGTCCCTTTGACATTCAAAGTTGGTCATGTGGTATATCTATTTTTTCAAAGAAGTGTTTATCAATGATAAGGGTAGCATATTTCTTAGCTATTTTTGATAGGAATTATTTTTCTTGACTAGTATCAAATTCACTTCCAATACTAGTTATAACACACAAACAACTAGGTGAATAGAAGTATAAGTGGGTTGAAGGATACTTGAGGGACTATGTTTTAGATAAAAAAATTGACATGGGTTAAGTTTGCACTTAGGAGAATATTACTACAACACCACCCATCATATGTCCCTTGGTATGTTTTCATTAATGGCACTATGTGTTTGTAATGCTCTAACTTGCATTGATTTAATGTCCATGGTAGTAGAGTGTTACACATATGGGTACTAGATGCCTTCATTGATATAAGGGTGAAGAAGATAAGAAACAAAGCCATCACATAAAAATTAGTTCATTGGAGGAACCTATCTGCAAAGGATGCCACTTGGAAAGAATAAAAAATTCTATCCTAGAACATATGAATTTACATTACTTGAGGGCAAGCAATTTTGAGAAGGGTGGACTTGTAATGTCACATTTTTAATTAATTTAATTTTGTGGCCAAGAATCTCATTCATATATTTCCTATGGGCTAAGGAGAATTTGCTAGGGAAATAATTTCAATTGAGATTTAATTATTGGACCCAAATTGAATATTATTTTTACCAAGTTGTAAAATGGGCCAATTAAATATTAAAATATCATTATTTACGTGTAATTGGCCAAAATGGGGCATTAGAATTCATTAAGAGGGCATAATGTAACCCCCGAGGCATGTGGCATCTAAGCATTTTGAGGGAGTTATAGAGCATTGTGATAGATTTTATGACAAGAAATTAGTGGGGGAGTTACAAATTGATTATGGAGGAGTATATTCATAATTATTTATGACAAATTTTATAATAATTGTAACTGTGGGTAAGAAGAGCATCTTTACTGACTAAAAATATCCAAGAATCAAGGGGAGGTTATGACAACTCATGGAATTGACTTAAGTGGAGAGAGGATATTTAATATTTTATTATTTTTTATATTTGTGTTCATATTGGGATGTGAGAGTTTGTGCCCCAACTTTATATAAGTCAGACAACATCGCCAGTTTGTCAATTTATCAATTTTCTTCACATCTTGAGCACTTGTGTTCATAGTAGGATTTGAGGGTGAAACCCTTTGGATTCTTGGCATTCATAGGATGAAACCCCTTATGTTCATTAAGGGAAATCTCATCTAGAGACTATATTTGCACTTTAGGTTTGTGTGGATTTCATTGAGTGGATTTCAGCATAGTTTCAGTGTTTTGTTATTGTAGGATTTTGGAGTTGGGAGCTACAACGTATCATATATTTTTCATATCTTAATATCATATGTATTGTTGTAATTTTTGATATATCAGTAATTTGGTGCATATTTGAGCAATACAAATTAGCTCTAGTATTTTGGTGAAGTTATGTTTTAAATGTACAAACTTTGAATGCTTCGCATATGTTATAAAAAATTAGCATGGTATGTTTTAGTATTTTCACACAAATTTGTGTGGAGTTTATTGTAGGTATTTTTACATGTATTTTGAATTAAAATATATTTAGAATATTTTAGATCTAGATCTAAAAATATTTGCATAATTATATGATTGAGATCATTACAATTATGAAAAGAGTCTAAAGTGGTCATAGAAGTATAACCCATTAGAATCACATGACAACCCACCAAGAGATTGTCAATTAGAACTATTAAAGAAGAGCCAAAACTTGAAGTAAATGGAGGTCAATGTAAAATACTATACAAAGGAGTTTTACAAAATTGTCATCTAATCAAGCCACCATGAGATTGATCAAGACGAGGTGGTAAGGTATGTGAATGGGTCGAGGCTTAACATCAAAAATGAGGTGAGCATGCTAAAGATTGATATTATTATCATGTCACGCTTTGGTGGAGGGAAGTACATAATGAAAGAGTTTGACGTGGTTGTTGAAGGGTCACCCATTGGAATCATAATGATAATCAAACTAAAAGAGAAGTTTCCACCAAGATATTATCAATTAGAACCATTGAAGAGGCACTAGACTTGAATCAAAGGGAGCTCAAGGTAAAATACTATACAAAGGACTTCTACAAAATTATCATCTAATCAAGTTGCCATGAGATGGTTCAAGATAAGGTAGTATGGTATGTGGATAGATTGTGGCTCAACATCCAAAATGAGTTGAGCATGCTAAAGATTGATATTATAGAGGAAGCTTATTAGTTTACCTTGAAAGACAAAGAGACATCCTATAGGAAGAAGCCAACGAAACACTAGTAAAGGCAAGAGCAAACAAGAAAGGGAACTATCACTTCCCGAACCCAAAGTTACAAGCAAAGAGGAGCAACTTCATCTAGAGAAAGAGATGGATATATAGATGTGGTGATAGAGGATTTGTTGGAGATTGCTTCTAATGTGGCCAAACAAGTCACAAAGCATGGAGAGAATTAGAGAATGAGGTTAGTGTCTATCAAGTGTTAAAGTCAATCAGGAGTTAGTTGTTTCACCTATTGAGGAACCAAAGTAAGGGAAATCCCTCGTTATGAAGAGGGTTTTGCTAAAAATACTTAAAGAGAGCAATGAGCCCATGCACAAAGGAGAAGTCTCTTTTGAACTATGTGTAAATCTAAAGGCAAATGTTGCAAGGTCCTCATTGATAATGAGTGTGGACAATATAATGTTTGTAGAGATGATGGAAAAACTTGGTTTGAAGAAGTCAACATCCCCAAACCCTTATCAGGTTCCTTGGTTGCAAAAGGTTCATCATGTGGTAGTGAAAGAACTATGCCTTACGATTCCTAGGATTAATTCCAAATAATTTGATCTAAAATTGTTGAGAAAACTGGTAAACAATAATAGTGAAAGTGTAAACTTAAAGTGTATAAATCTAATTAACTTGATTAGAGGTACATGTGATATATGTGGCAAATACTTAGATTCTATTCTTATTGATCTAGCTTGTCAATATAATGTATGCATAAAGGAATTTTTATATAACGTCATATTCATCAACAAGCTTATGCATATTCAAGTGTTTCATTAAAAAATACTAATGGAATTTTGATTGAGACTTTGGGTTGTATCATTTTTCCTTTAGAGGTGGACCTGAAATAGGTGTCATTTTTATACCATGTTATTCCTTCTTCAGATAGATTTTTAGTTTCACTTGGTAGGCCATCGATAAAGCTACAATGTAAATTGATACCATCTATGCTACATCAATGTATTAAACATGTTCATTAAGGTGAGGTGATTACCATTCATAGAGATCCATATGAGTGAGTTTATGAGTTGAGTCACTTTACATTGGATTAATATGTCCAAACAACAAAGGAGCCTCCATAAGAGAGACAAGATCTAGTTTTGAGCATGTTGAATATAATTACAATTCTTGTAAACCATATATACTATCACATTGGCTAAAGTGAGAAAATTGATAGCTACTAGTATCTAAACAGGTTTGGTTCATTAAAAATAATATTCTTATTTTGTAGTTACAATATATTTGAACTCGTAAGGTATTTAACAATATACAAATCCTATTAGACAGGGGTCTAAAAAGAGGCTTGATTAGAACACTAAGTGGGCTAGGAAATCCTCCTATCTTGCTATTTGCATTCCTAGGCTTGAAATGAGACCCTTAGAGGATGAGTTCAACATTATATCTAGTGAAGGTGAAGAGGGCCTATATGTGCCCTCAAATCATGAGAAGATGGCCTTGGACTCAAGTGAATTTAAAGTCCAGTGCGAGCAACCCTATTAGAGAGGGGTCTAAAAAGAGGCCCGATGAGAACACTATGGGGGCTAGGAAATCCTCCCATCTTGCGACCTCTATTCCTAGGCCTAAAACATACTCTCAGAGGACAATGTCAAAATTGTATCTAGTGAAGATGAAGAGGACCTGTATGTGCTCTCATATCATGAGAAAATGGCCTTAGACTCAGGTGACAGTTTAAAGTCCAGTAAACCCCCTACTCAAAGAGGAATGAGAAGCAAAAAGGACTCCCCATCGCCACTAAAGAGAAGGTGATGATTGATCCTAAAAATGTTAATCCCTTTGTGAAGCCCTCCCATTCAAAATAGAAGAAGGATGAAAGGAAGGCCCTTGACAAAAGAAAGGTAAACCCCTCTAAGGTTGTTGAAGAAGAGACTAGGAGGAATGAGCCCTTGAAGATCAACAACAAACATTATGCTTGCACCACTTGTTATTTCAACCACAAGATGATTAATGTGCTATAGAACAAAATAGTTTCCCTAAAAAGAAAATTTAAAGAGATAGAGGAATTGGTAACTAATATGTTGTGCTTGAGTAGACGAATCTTAGGGTTTACTTTGGCTAGCATGAAAATTCTGGAAGAGGAGTTGAAAAAAGCTAAAGCGAAGAAGAAAATGTTTTCCTTTGCTAGTAAATCTAGTGATGAAGTTGATTCCCTAGTGGATGCTATGCACCAACTCTCAAAAGAATGAGAAGTTGTACTTAACCTCTAGGGCCTGGGTAGCTTTTTTTCCTAATATCTCTTTCTTGTGGTGGTCTATTGTTGGTGTCAGTTTCCTATGTTGTTTATCTATCGTTTTTTTTTGCAATTTTTCTACCTAGTGACAGTTTTGTGTGGATCTCTTGTTTTTGATAAAGGGGTAAAACAGGTTTTGAAGGGGCCCCGAAACCCTACAATTAGATGTTGCCCCAAAGATTAAACATTACTAGATAGCAACCTAAAGAAAAAAAACACTAAAGCATAAAGACAGACCTAGATATATAAACTATTATAGAAACTACCAACAAATAGATAGTAGAAAAACAAACATCCAACCCACCAGCACCCATCAACAAGGTCACATATTTTTTAGTGTCTTAGCTACTGCCAACTCCTACTTATAAAATTCCTCATGAAGTTTTGCGAAACTAGGAGTTCATCCTTCTCCTCTTGGAAGGATTTCTTTTTAATGCCACATGTCCTTGAGCTCGGGCCACCTTGTTCATTGACCTTTCCTTGTTTTCCTATGCGTCCAATTTTTTGCATTTTATCCTCTTCATCTTTCTCTCCTAGTTCCCGCCATGTGCTCTTCCTTCATCTCCTTCAACTTTTCGGTGAGGATCCTAATCCCCTCTACGTTGTTCTGGATAGTGCATTTGCTTATCTCCAACATCATTTCCAAATTCTACTTTATTTCTTTCATTTCATTTTCCATTTTGTTCAGGGCTATCATGGTCCTAGTTGTGGGTAACAAGGTCCTTCTCCAACTAATTATCTTTAGGGATGCCTTCCCAGGAAAATCAAATCCCAACATCCAACTTGTCATCAATCTCCACACCCCTACTAATCCTCTACTGAATTACACTTACCCTGATGTTAATCCTGTTTATTTCTATGAAGAACCACTTCGTTAATCTGTGTTGACTATCCACTGCTTCCTTCACCATCCGCAAAGCATCTGAAAGCTCCTCCCTACTAGTAGCAGAGGACAAAAGGAAAGAAAAATTCCCAGGCAGATTACTAGATGGGTCTAGAATTTGAGGAAAAGGCATCCCAACCCCAATATATTCAATCACAACACCCTTAATATGTTCCCCTTTAGGACTATCATCACTCCTTTTCTTAATCTTCACCTTGTTTCTACTTTTCCCCTTCTCACCAGTTTGCTTTTCCCCAGAGACATCAATTTCTTCCTGGCTCTACTTACCTATCTTTTTCTTATCATTCTTGAGTTTTAACCCCTTCTCTTCCATATACCCTTCATCTCTTTCTTCCTCGAAGGCAGAACCTGTGGACCAGGAATAATCCTCCTTCCTGCTTTGTTTATTAGGGGTTCTCTTACCCACACTCATCTCTCTTTTTTGAAGTATCTCCCTCCTTTGCCTTAGAGGAGCGTGGAGTGGAGAGCACCTCCACTGACACCTCTTCCTCGGTCCAATCAAGGTCCTCTTCCTCCTCCCCTGTATCACCATCCATGGAAACAAAGTAATCCACAATGGGGCTTTTTCCCTTCTTCACCAAATTTCCCTTTACCTCTGCACTAGGGTTTTAATGTGTTCCATAATAAGCATAATTAATCCCTCATGTAAAATAGGTAATCTAGGGTTTCTTTGGTTCTCTTTTATGGGAAACTCCATAGACTATAAAACATAAAATGAGAAAGAAACAACCATTTTATGTCTGAAGTGATTCAAGAGCGTGAAATGATAACTATAAATGGTAGTAAACCTACCTTCGAAGGAGATGTACCACATGATCACCTCCACTACCTCTCCCCAAATAGGCTTGATGGATTTCCTTTTGTAGCCTCTCAAGTGGAATTTGACAAGTAGGTTCCTCTCATTGCCTTTGAAGAAGACTTTGAGCACTTCCTCACTCATTCTGCGGTCCTTAAAGACTTTTCTTCCTTCCTCCAACATGCTCATAATTCTGGTAATGAATTATACAGTAATCTTAGTCTCTATCCCATAATCTTTAATTTTTCTACCTTGCTGCCCTTTGACAAACAAATTAGTTGCAATCAGGTTGGACCCGTGCAATTTCTCCATAAAGGGGATAAGCCCCCCGTCCATCATAACTTTCCATAAATGAGGTCATCTTTGGACCCCATTGCAAGGGCATGGCTCCACTCTGTTTCTCTCTCCTCCCATTTTTGTAATAGTTATGCTGTCTCTTTCAGATTTCCACTAAAAAAGAAACAAGACCTTGCTTGTTTTAATTGAGAGAGTCTTTGGCCCACCGAGCAAGTGTGAGCTACTACAAAATAATCATCAGATTAACTCTCATAATTAAAGCTGAAGCTTTCATCATTATTTCCTTTGTTAGACATGATAGACTTCGCCTCACTAGGCAAGTCCGAGAGTTTCCTACCATTAGATTGCATGGGAAATCACTCCCTCGTTGGCCATGACGTTAGCCACCCCATTTCCTTCCAGAAAAAATATGAGAAATAAGGGAATTTTCAAAGGGATTAATCATAGTTATTGAGTCCCTTATTAGCATTTGAATTGTCCAGCTGGGGTCTTGAATGTTTTTAAGGCAATTTATAATATTAAGTGAGTACCCTTCGAACCAAATATTCTTATAACCTTTATCATAGGCAAGCTTGATGCTATGGTAGGTTTCTGCAGCTTCTGCGTAGTGATTAGATTGGATTCCCAACAGGAGCACCACAACCAAAATAAACCTACCTTTATCATCTCTTAACATTCCCCCGCTTCCATCCGGCCTAGGATTCCCTTTGGTTGCCTCGTCAAAATTCACCTTGACCCACCCCAAAGGTGGGGCCTTCCATCTAACCTTATCTCTGGCCTTCTTTATCTTCTTAAACAAGATAGAGATGTCCACTTGTAAGCTCCAATTTAAAGACACCTGCTTATCATAGTTCGAAGTATGATCCTTCAGTCCTATCTAATTTTTGTCCACCATACCTTGGGTGAAGTTTTCCTTTATAGCCCTCATAATCTTCACCATCACTCCATCAGCAGGCACCAAAGTCTCATGAAAGATCCTATTATTTCTCTCTTTCCATGCTCCCCAAGCAACATGGGGGAGAGTGAGGGCCCATAGGAACTTCAAGGTAGAATTCGGGGAAGGAACTTGCCACTGAGCAATCAGGTCCTGTAAGGAGTTAGGAAAAACCCACTCCAAGTTCCAAAGAGATAGGATCTTACCCCATATGTCTCTGGAGAAGTCACACCCGATCAATAAGTGGATCCCCGACTCTAATTGGTTCAAACACAAGGCACACCTATTAGGAATGGCAAAACCACATTTGCACAGGTTGTCAATGGTTAGAATCATTTTTTGAGCCAAAAGCCAGAAAAAGATGTTGATTTTAGGAGTAAGAGCCGAAACCCAGAGATTAGCCCAAAAAGGTGTGGTCATTTAAATAGGAAGTACCATCTCGAACCCATTGTACCATAGACGACTCAAAAACCTATATTTTTATATAGGGCACAATAGGGTTTGGTGACGATAATTTTTTAGCATTTTTAAAAGGGGCTCCATTAGCAATCTTATAGAAATCCGTACACTATGTATGATCTGTAGCTATACTCTTCTTACATCACTCAACTCTAGTTTTTTGTCCAACAATTTTTCACTTTAACTAATGGTTTTCTGTATTATTTGATAGTTTCTTGTCTTTCTTGGCAGTTTTTACTTGACAATATTTATCCAATGGTCCCCATGTTTATTTAGCAGTCGCCATGTTATTCATCGCTAATAGGTCACTTTTGGTTATTATTTTCTAGTCTCTAGTTTTACCCACCAGGTTTATGGTTGCAAGGTATGATTTCAGGGTATAGCCTATGTCACATGGTACACAGTCCGTGTAGTGGAATATGTAGGGAATATTTAGAGGGGGTCACTATTTTGAAGGTAAAGTCATAGTCATGTGGGACATAGACCATGGTTCTACCTAGCAGGGGGCTTAACGCCCCAAATGGCACTTGTAAAATCTTCCACTACCTCTAAGAACCACTCCATCATCAATTTCTTTTCGCCACCACTTGGGGACCACTACCACCAACTTCCTATTGCCGCCACTTGGGGACCACTACCATCGACATTGATGCTAACACATTACCCAATCACCACTTCCTTGTTGTAGGGCTCAAATGCACACACCACCTAGTTGTTTCACCCTTTGCACCAATGGTGCACAACCCTAGAGCCACCTCCACCCCGCTTCCATTAATGGCACCGCCTTATGGCCACCATAGAGCCACTAGGCCATGTTTTAGTCTCGTAGCATTTTTTTTTTTATATATAACTTGGGCGTATGAAATCAATTTTTTGACCTCTTATAGGTATTGAAAATCTCTTTCCAAGAACTTCACCACAACGTAATTTATTTTTCATCATGTTGCTATATTTTTCTAGGATTTGCCTCCAAACTTCAATTTTGCACATTTTGTTTAACAAGGCATAACTTTTGCCTATGATATTGAAATTTTGTAATTGTTTTAATACTTATCAGAAAAATGCAAGGAATGTAATGGTACATGCAATTTTTTTCCCTTGGATTACTTATTTTCCTAGAAAATTACAAAATCATGATGTGTTATAAACAATCGAGTTGAGCTTCTAATTTGCACAAATTATACTCCAAACTTGTAATTTTTTTCCCAGGGGATCTTTTACAACATTATTTGTTTTGGGGGGTTTAATTTTTTTAGTTTTTGTCATTTTTTTTATGTTTGTAAGGCATGTACACAAATTTCCTCTTTCACGCCTAATGATATAAAATAGAACTCTCATCATTTTTTGAACACTTGTAGAACAACACATTTGTTTGTAAACACACTATAATAAAGTGCCAAACTGATTTTGTGTTCTTTTAGGGAGAATTATTGCACATCACAGTGTGCCTCTTTTGTACTTGCACTATTTTATATAGTGCCATGGGGGGTTGTGTAGGTGCCTTGTTTTTTCCATCACAACTTTGTTCGGTGAGTGTCCCTCCATGACAACAAAGAATTAAACATTCTAGCCTCATGTCTATTTGCCTTATTCTTGCACACCTCTTTTTAATGACTTGTACATCATATTAGAAGTGACGTTGCATCCCTTTGCACACCATTGTGCCACATTTTAGTTGATCTGCCAATACCTCTCCCTTGTCAACATTATGGAGGGTATCATCACATGGTTGTGCTAATGCTTCCTTGGTTTCACTTTCGAGTGAGCTATGTATCTATTTTTTGTTCCTATATGCTAGGCGAATGTAATGGCTATTTACCCATGCATTTCAATGAGATGGAACACATACCATATAAACACTTACATCTTTATTATGGAGGCGACCTACATTTTTCAATTGATCAATATTTGTGAGACTTTGGTTTGGTACCTTTGTAGAGCACCACGTGTACATATAGTAGTGTTGACGGGGTCACTAGTGTAGTGTTTTTTGTCTCTTTGATAATTGTACCATCTATAATTTTTTACCATAGATTGTTTTCACCTTTGTTCCATCTGTGCATCTATGGTTGAGTTTCAACTTCACAGGTTGTTTTTTCCTTTGTGCTATATGTGCATTTATGGTTGAGTAGTGTAATTGAGGGCACCTATGCAAAGTTTTAATGCCTCTTATCTTGATCTACATTCATTGGAGGGTTTGTTGATTCTAGTAGAAAGTAGTTCTTCTTCGATAGAGTTTACAACTTCTACTTGCTTCAGGAATTCTTCATGTTCATATATTTTAGGGACATCCTTGAGGAGGTTTGTCTGTCCTTATTTTCTCTCTTTTGGAGAGGAGTTTTTTTCCATAGGGTTTTCTCCATTTGTGAGAGATCTTCTATACATGGGTACTTCATCAGGACTTGTTATTGGGACCCATCTTTTCACCTCTACATTTTTTTATTTTCAACTTTCTCCCTAAGTATCACTTAAGGGGGTGTTAGTGTGAAAAGTGTCTTTACCTGACTAGTTATTATCCCATCTAGTTGGTCCTATTCACACTACAATTAAGCTCACATAGAAAGACCTTTTCAATTTTGTCTCACCTCATGTGTACACATTATGTGTCCATACACTTGTACCAAGTGAGTTCACATGTGTCACACCTTTGGAGGGGTAGTCAAACTTCCAGTCCCACCTTCTCACTTTCTTATCCTTGCCTTTATATGCAAGGGCTTCTATGTAATTTCAAACCATTTTTGTATGATATTTCCATTATATTGCATATTCTTATTTGTGGATTGTTTGATCTTGTAAGTTGATCTTGGTTGCTTCAACAAATATTACATATCTAATCCCAATGATGTTGTTCGAGCTTACAATACGACACACACACACACACTATAAGGGGTTGTGAATTTTGAGGTCAACGAGCCTGATTTGAAAGGTTATAGAAGGGGTTGAACGATGTGAGTTCCAATGCATGTTGTGGGGTATTATGAACCAATGTAATCTAAGATTGGAATTTGATACATAGTTTTATTGTGATTGTGCACAAATTCATGGAGTGATGTAGGGTTCTTGGTACAGACTAATAAGGAAGCATTTAATATCTTGGACATGAATGGGACTCATGTGTCAAAGTTGGGTGAGCTAGAAAGTTTATTACCTCAGAACTATGCAAAGTGGATATTTAATAAAAATGAGAGAGTTGGACTTATGCTATGAAAGGGGGCCAAATTGCCTTGAAGATTATTATAGATGCGAGTGTTAAATAATTAGTGCAACATTAAATAATTGGAATTGTTTAAGGGGGGTGTTGCAAAGATGGACTATTGGATCTTGGGGTTCATCTTAAGTTGTGATATATTGTATAGGAACTTGAACAAGTTGTGGATCGGGCTACCAAACCTATATAAGGATAGGTGAGTTCATTGTTATAGAGGATGCTATAAGTATTCTTGAGGCATTTTGGTAGGAGTCCAAAAGGAGTAGGCTAGAAGCATGTTGGAAGGATTTGAAAGAGCATTTTGGTGGGACTCCAAAAGGAGTAGCCTAGAAGCATTATGGGAATTATTCTAGGAGAATTAGCTTGGGAGGATTGTCTTTGAGATCCTTTGTTGCATCATTGAAGTGGAGGCATGGCAAAGGCATTTGATGTAAAGTGCTAATGTAGGGATGCTTGGGGAGCAATTTGATTGTTGGGGGCATATAGAGCTTTGGGTGAGGATGCTAGAAGCATTAGGAGCTTAGGGAAGGAAAAAAGAGCTGGAAGTGTATTGGATACATAGATGCATTGTTGAGAAGGTGTGAAGTTTGGGACAAGTTTTGGAGAACTTGGGGCAAGTGTGATGAAGGCATAAAAGGGGGTCAATTATGAGGTAGAAGTTTGTCATAGTTGAAGAATGCTAAGGTGAATTGTTTGAGTGCCTTGTGTGTTTAAGGCAAAGATGCAAGGAAGGCAAGCCATTCTGACTATGGGACAAGCTATCCACTATACTAAGGTGACAAAGAAAAGAAGTTGTGAAAGTCTGGATATAATGATGAGGTTGTGCTCTAAAGTGAGCATAATTGTTAGAGCATCATTTGAATGAGTTCCAAGAGGTTTTGAAATGGCGTGAAGGGGGTGAGTTCTAGTATTGGACTAAGGACTACTTTGTGGGGAGTTGTTTGGTTCCTTGGGTGTGGTGTTACCTTTGTAAGTGTTTTAGGCATTATTGATAGAACCCAACTTGGGTACATGTGGGATGGAGGGATTAGAGGACATGGACAATTATTTTAAGGTCTTTTGGGTGAATCAAAGAAGTCAATCTTTCCCTAACATTGAGTTGTGTGTTTATGTTGCATTTCTTAGTTTGTTGTTGGTAGATAAGTGGGAAAACTTGGTTCTCTTAGACAGGTCAAACTAAGAAGGAAGGTGTAGTCCAGGATATACAAAAAGTTGTCTATAGTGGGGACTTACTAATAATTGTCTATGCCACATGAGCATTGGACACTAGCCCTGTGACATATATACACTATTGGTCATCACGCATCCCCATACATCCAATGGGTTAATGGTGTAGTATTCCACTTGGCCATTATACTATGGGTAATATGGAGAAGAGAAGTATTGCTAGATGAAACATGTCTAAAAAGTTCTTCACTTATCAATTTTGAAGATGTACCATTATCAACAATAGTTGATGAAGGTAAACCAAATCTTGAAATGATTTTTTCCATTAGAAAATCACAAATGTCATAAAGTGTAGTAGATTTAAGAGGGAGGACATCTATTTATTTTGTAAAATGATATGTAGTTGTGATGATAATAGTGTGGCTCTTTGAGGAAGCAGATGCATGTTGGTGTAATTAAATATTTAATTACACTTTATTAAATTGGCTTAGGGCTTCTTTAAGTCATTTTAGGTTTTCTCATCTTAAAAATATAAAAGAAATATATCTCATGTAATTCATTAATCCAATTCATTAATTGTATCCTTATTGTGCAATTTTCTCTCCTGTGCTTTTTTCCTTGTAGAAGGATAATCTTAGGTCTTGCAGATGATCCTGGTCTCTTGAGTCCATTAGGGACTCTCACATGGTATCAGAGCTCCATATCTACAAGCCCCTTCTCAGATATGGGAAAATTATGGGTAAGAGATTTTGCATGGTGCATTTTTGGGCAAAACAAACCTCACCATTGAGTCCAAAAGGCCTAAAACCCCTATTTTCATATAAGGCACTCTATATTTTGGTGACAAAATTTTTGGGTATTTTTTTAGGGTTTCAAGAAATTTACCTATGTGAAATATGTACATGTATGGAATCTGTACAGACGTACGACACATAAATTTCCATGCCACCTTGATTTTCATGTCATTTTTTGGGGGTTTATTTTGATTTTGGAGCTACCTCAGTTTGTGTGCCATCTCAATTTTTATGTCACCTCTATTTGCATGCCATCTCAATTTCCATGTTGCCTCAATTTTTTTGTCATCTTGATTTCTATGCACAGGTACAACTGAGTTTTAAATAATTTCTTAATAAAAAAGGAATTTTTTATTTGAGATCTAGCCCCCAAGGTTTAAGTCGTGTTCGCATGGGTGACCAACACCTAGCTTCTAGGCGCCAGTCCCCAAACTCTTAGATCCTGGTCATGTGAGTGACCAGAACCCTAACCACTAGCCCCCAGAGACTCAGACCCTGGTCAAATGGGCATCCAAGAGCTTTAGCAGTGCTTCTTTATTGTCTAAAGGAGTAGTTTTGGTAAACTGGGCATTATTTGGGCATACTATGTCCAATTTTTGAAAACGAATAGGCGTCGAAAAGTTGTTTCCGAGATCTATGTAGTGGAAAACTTATTTTTATAGAAAAAATCATTAGGTACTAGATTTGTTTTCTTGAAGTCAAATATATTTTATACAACTATTTTTTTAGAAAAAGTGCATGCAAGTGGCCAATTTTTTTGAAGGGGGAATATTCTTGCATTGAGAGGTATAATGTCGTTCTTTGTTATTTTCTGTAGACACACCATGGATCAACCTAAAATTGCTCCACTTACCTCATACAACTATCATGGGTGGAAGAAACAAATAGACATCCATCTGAAGAAACTAGGGTTATACAAAGTGACTATGGCAAAAATTGAACCTGCAGGGGCTGCTGAAAAGAGGAAATGGTACAATAGGTGTGATGAGGCCTTTGGAACCTTATGTCAATCAATTTCACTTGATCTACTCTTCCATGTTGATTCTTGCACAACACCAAATGAAGTATGGGACCAATTAGAGCTTTTGTTTGGCAAGTAAGATACTTTGAGGATTTTTCATTTGGAGAATGAGCTTATTGGTATGAATCCTATAGATTTTGATAGAATCCAAGACTTATTTAGTGTTAGTTCTCCTTCAACTTTGATTTCTAGTTCATCATCTCCTACTTCATCACAAAATTTAGGATCTACTAAGAAGGGACATGTAGGCATTATTAATGGAGCTGAAATATACAAAGGTAAGGCACTTTGTGCAACTACATCTCATGGATCAGGTAAATGGCTAATTGATTCAAGAGTGTCTCATCACATGGCCTCCTCACAATCCATGTTTTCTACTTTTGAACCTTGTGTTATGCCACCTATTTTGATGGGTAATAATAATTACATGAATGTGATTGGAAAGGGATCTATTGCTATTGGTGAGGATACTTTTCATGATGTATTATGTGTACCTTCTTTGGCACATAATCTACTTTCCATATACCAAATTACTCACAGTGGTGCAAGGAAGACATAGAATTTACACCTGATCTAGTTATGATTAGAGATTTGGAGAGCACAAAGATTCTTTCTACTGGGGTGGTTGATCATGCATCTCAGTTATATACCTTTTCAGATTTTGCTCCAGATGATGGTTCATATCCTTTGGCTATTGAGCACACTTCTTGTGTGAATATTTTTTCTTAGGAGAGCTTTGGTTATCTGAATCTTGGTATTCTTGCTACAAATTTAGTTTTTCATATTGGTGCCACTAGTTCTTCTCCTTCACATCCTGTTTCTATTGATATTGATACTTCATTGGTTAAGCATGATGATCTTGATGACACTCTTGAGGATTTGCAGTTCCTCTTTGATGACAGTTATGGCAATGTTTGTTATCAGTTCTATTTTGTCTTTGGAGACACTTGATTATGAACTTCCATTTTATCTTGAGTTGTCACCTTCATTGATTAGGCATGTTGTTCTTGATTTTATTGTGGTATCTTCAGATTGTGACATGTGGACATTCATCCAGTTTTTAGGTACATTCATTTTGAGGCTTCCTACTTCATAGGTTCTTCAACATTCACCATTAGAGTTGTTTCTTTCTAAGGGAAGAAATGTCATTTGCCACAAGTGGATCAGTTTCTGCATTCATGTTCAGGCATCCTCTTCTGGTTTAGGAGATTATATGGTGTTGGAGTATTTCATTGCCTCTATCTTTCCCTCTATTGGGGGGCTCGTGATTGTATCCTTGTGATGGATTTAGTTCTAGGGGGTCTTAGCTTGAGTCCTTCTATCACTTATACATATTTATTTGCATGTTTTTCTCTCTTTTGGAGAGGGGTTTTTTCCCACAGGGTTTTTATCCTTTTCTCCATTTGTGAGAGTTTTCTTTATGTACATGGGTACCTAACATGGCCTTGTAGTTGGGACCCATCCTTGCATCATTTGCATGTTTTTCATTCTCCCTAAGTTACACTTAAGGGGGGGGGGGGGTGTTGGTGTAATTAAATATTTAATTACACTTTATTAAGTTGACTTAGGGCTTCTTTAAGTCATTTTAGGTTTTTCTTATATTGCAAATATAAAAGCAAGATATCTCATGTAATTCATTAATCCAATTCATTAATTGCATCCTTATTGTGCAAATTGCTCTCTCGTGTTTTTTTCCTTATAGAAGGATAATCTCAAGTTTGCAGGTGATCTTGGTCTCTTGAGTCCATTGGGGACTCTCACAGGGAATTCTTGTTGGAAACAAGGCAGATAACTGAGAGGGGGGGTGAATCAGTTATCTTAAATATATTAACTTTCTTATCTTCTTTAATAGTAATGCAGCATCAAAACATAAGAGCATACATAATCATGAGAGCAAAAATAAAATCAACACACATAACACAAGGATTTTTACGTAGAAAACCCTGTTAAGGGAAAAATCACAGGGTGACTAACCCAAGATTGTATTCTCTATTAAAAGAATAAGAAGTACAAAATGGCACTTGCCAATTAGGGCTCATTGCCTGAGCACACTGCTCACAAGAGGCACACTGTCTACAAGAGACTCACTATCTACAAGGTATATAGGAAGTAACCAGGTGTTTGAACTAATGAGAGGCATCCACATATGCTAAGGTTCAGTTCCAGTTAGGCTCAATATATTGATCTAATGCACTTCATTCTTCCTCTGTTCTAATGTTGTTGTTTTGTCACATACCAGACTTGTATTGCTGCTTCCACACTTCTCTCTGCCTTTTCTCATACACTTACACACACAACTAAACATTTCATACCAAAATCCATTTGGTATATATATCCGCATCAAGGATTTCAACATCTTCCCAGTCGGCAACTTGAATATTAAAGATATTTACAAAACATTGATCTGTCGACTGATTCCATACTTAATATGTGATGTGTATCAAGAACATAGACATAGAAGTCATCAATCATGTTGGTCAACCAAGTATGATCCCTCAAATAGATTGATCAACATCGATTACTCGTCTGGATTGAAGTCTGATACTTTGCCGGTCAGTTTCTCCTCAGTCTGCTCTGCCTTTCTGGAACCCAACACTCAGATGCTCATATCTTTTCCATGATTCATCACCGGAGGCTCAATCTCTGGAATATAATAGTCATGATACTCCTCTTGACTTTCCCAAGTCCGTACTTTGCTGAGATACATCCTCTGAAAGATCCAGACCTGATTGTCGAACCTTGCTGCATGCTCTGTTCTTGTTCACCAGACCAAGACACTCTTCAATCTGACTTCCGGTATAGACATACTATGTGCTACAAATGTGTGGGATAAACTTTGTTTCCATCAATGACAACACTCATGAAGCCACACAGTGTCTCTTGCCAACAATCTCCCCCTTTGGCATTGATGGCAACACTTAGTGAAAAATGACTAAGTGTTGTAGCAAACTCCCCCTTGGCTGATGCTCTGTCTTATGTACACTTTTACTAGAGCTCCCCCTTAGCTAGATTCCACATTTTTCACTACTCCTCACTCCCCCTTTGACATCAATGGAAAACAGTGGAATCCGCACACCAAAATTTTCAAAAATCAACCTATACATAGCCGCATAAGTGTATATGTTATACTTACATATACTTAAGTATATCCGAAAAAGTGGTCTTCTACTAGACAAATTTTGCTGCCCAACTCTGCTTCATCCTGTCCAAAATTGAGATATGACCACTCAACAAAAATGCAAAAGCTTCTGCCCTTCTTAGGTCTGTCGGATCACTGGTTCGGGCTGTAGTCTGAGCATCAGTTAGGGCCTCATGCATTGCCTCTAACTTAGGGATAATTATCCCTCTTAGTTCACTCATTCTACTTATTCTATTCTTCTTCTCCTTTTCAAGCCTCTTTATTTCATTTATAGTGGTAATAGCCTGGCATTCTTGATTCATTATGGATGAGGTGAGAGGATCAAAATTTTGAGATAAACTTGACAGTTTACTTTCTTATTATTCCACCTTCTTTGCAATGTCTTCTGTCACTGTGGACCAAGATAGACAAAATTTGTATATTTCTCCGCCATCTTTAAGAGCATTTTCTAGGCTCTTTATCCCGATATCTAGGGTCCTCCTGTCATTAGTTATGAGTCCCTGCACCTCAGTGAATCTCTTTCCCAAAAGTTCTTTCCAGACTTTCTCTTCTGTCGATTTCTCCAAAGAATCAAAATGGGTGCTAACAAAGTTAACCGGAGATTTCAAGTTACTGGATGGAGACACCGAAAGATCCTTTTGGAAGGATGGCATGATCTTCTCTAGCATCCCAGATCCAATCTGTATCAGCTCATAATCTTCCATGTAAGAATTCAGAAGCTTCTCTTTTGCTTTAGCTTGGGCAAAAGATGCTATCTTCATTGTCTGGACCGGAGAGAGAGAATCAAAATTTAGTGGTACTTGAAATAATTCCAGTTCATCTATCTCTAACATTTCTTTGTTCAAGAAGCTCTTTACTTCCTCAGCAATGTCTCTTGCCGGAGACTGAGTCTTCTTTCCTTTTTCCACCTCAAAATTGTCATCTAGGATCTTCTATGTTTGATCTTCTTCTCTTCCCTTTACCTCTTCTTGACTAATTTTCTCTTCTTTTCTTCCTTCTCCTTCAGTTCCAGAGTCTGTTGGGGGATCTAGAAGAGAGATGTTAACTTCTTCATGGACTTCCTCTTCCAGAACAGAGGAAACCAAGTCCTTAGACTTTTCCTCACCTATCTCCTTTGACTCTTCTGCATTTTTCTCAATGGATTCTTCTTTTGATGTACTTAATCCTTCGACATCCATGACAGAAGGTTCTTCATCTATTTCCTCTATGATGGGAAGGTTGAATCTTTTGAAGGCATTCTAGAGGATGTCTGCTATTTCTTTTTCCACTTGATCAGTCTCTCCAAGCATAAGTTTGTTCATTCTAGCTTTGCTTCGGAACTCATCCTTGCAATCCTTAAAGATCATGGTCATTTGTTTTAGAGTAATGGAAGGATAGAGCTAAATTACAATCTGTTCTCAGATCTCTAAATCCTTTTCCTTGGCATTCTCTTTTCTGAGTTCAATTACCTTCTCTAGAATTTGGGGAATTAGAGAAATGATTTCAATGAATGCTTTATTATAAATGTTAAGGTACTTAACTGTAGCTTCCTCCAAAATTCTTTTATCAGAATCACTGTAATCATCATAAAATTCAATGACTGGTTGCAGGTTCCCATCCATTGTGACTGCCTTAATGATATCATCAATAGAGAGAGTAGGCCTTTCAACAAATTCTTCTGCCTCTTCTTCTTTGTTTGTACCGGCAAAGGATTCACCTGATGTTTTCTTCTTCTTCCTTATTTTCTTAACTTCCTCATCGATCTCTGTTTCTTCATCATCCTTTTGGCTTATATAGGACCTTGTGGCCTTGGTTTTTTTTCTCGTTTCTCCCTTACCGGATGTCTTGGCTTCCGGTTTGGAGGATCTTGAGCTCTTGGAGGTGACAGTTGTAGAGCTCTAGGAGGATCTGGTCTGGGAGGAGGCTTGTACCAAAACACTTTCCTTTTCTGCTTCTTGTTTCTCTTTCTCAGCTCTTTCTATTTTCTCTCTATTTGCATTAACTACCTCCTTTGATATGCCATATCTTTTGGCAACTTCCTCAACTTCCCTTCTCACTTTTCTTTTCATCTCTATTTGTCTCAGTTCAACAGGTATTTTCACACTTAATTCTTGAAAGGTTCCAAACCTTTTTGCCTCAGGGTCCTTAGGCTGATTCAGTAGGTGTTGGACATGCAGCTTCGGGATTTTCTCATCTACCTCATAAACCATTGGCATAATCCAGACTGTTCTGGGTTCCACTGCCTCCATTAGGCATTGATCAATGTCTACCATGAAACACACTGTATCCTTGTATTTTTCAACTATTGTTTATGGAATTCTTTCTCTGGCCTGCATCAAACTTTGGAAGTTTTTGAAGTATCACCAGAGTGTTGTACTTTGAGCCTTGGCATCACCAAGCCCATAGATATAATATCTAATTTGTATGGCAACCGGTTTGTCATTTTTCCATACCAAACCACTTGATCCGGGTAGCTCATTCATATAGTAAAAGAATAAACACAATATGAAACCACCATACTTGAATGAGTTCTTCTTGTCTTTCTTGATCTTTTGCAAATTTTCTAATAGTTGGCTCAGGAGAAGCTCGCATAGATCATAATCTATATTTTCCCTTAGCATTTGATATGCAGTATAAACTGCAATTCCAGACACAGAGTTCTCCCTGCTGGAATGATATATTTTATAGCCAATTATCATAGAGGCAAATTTGATATTTAGATATGTGATATCTTCTATTATCATTGCTCTTTTGTCAAACTTTGATCCGGTAGCCTCACTGTTTGGTTCTTAATCGATTTGAGAGCAGGCAACCCACTAGACGAGTGTAATCCAGTTACTGCCCTAATTGTATCTTTTGTTATCTTGAAGGGCTTCAACAACCACATGAAGTCATGTATTCTGCTAAGAACATACCAGACCCATTCATCTTCTGCAAAAAAGGGAAAGTGGATGCAATGTCCAAAATGCTTATCCCGGATGGCCTTGTATTGAGGTTTGAGTTCAAATGTTTCATCTATTAGTTGTTTATGGTAGATATCCATCAGCTTTGATTCTCCAAATTCCTCAATATTGGCATGGATGTATACCCTAACATCTTCTACGTGCAGAACCTCATGCAGAATGCTAGAAAAGGTGCCTAAGGGATCAACTTCTAAGGATTTGTAGGGGCGTTTCTTGAACTTTGAGCGCGGCCTATTAGTGATCTTAACAACCATAGGAGTAGCCATATTTGCAAAGATTTAAAGAGAGATATTCAAAAATCGAAATACCTTTTCACGCTTCTAGGGTTCACAATATGCGCCAAAAAAGATCCTTGGTTGAATCATATTCTGCAGTTGATCTTTGAGAGGGTTGTAACAATCTTGATGCAGAGCTCTTCCTTTCTTTTTCTTGAATGCAATTGTGCAAATGATAAATAAGAGAACCCTTTTATCTCTGCGCAAACCCTAATTTCCTATTGCAATAAATGCACAACTTAAGTTATTCTGGTTGCCTTGTTCTGATAGAGATCTTACCGAATCACTGAGATGCACTTAGAATTATGTTAGTGATAATTGAAAATGTATCTCCTTTCCTCCAATCACGCCATTTATTTGCAGGTCAAGATATTTCAATTTTGAATCATACCGGATCTAACTATGAAAATCTTGCTTTTATCGGATGGCTGTCAAACTGGATCAATCTTGGCTAATTAAACTCTTCAAAACTTCTTGCGGATCATTCATTTTTTTTACTGAGGGTTATTTGGATATTTCTCTGAGAACCCTTTAATCTGCAACATTCCATGTGTCAAATTTAGGCACCAATTGACTAGCTGGGGGAATTTATTTTCTTTTGTGACTCCCCCTAAGCCAGAGCCAATCTATTTAGTTTCTCGAAGGAATATCAGCACCAGATTCTAGTGCGGATCCATCCCCAGCATTTTCTGTACTTCTCTTCATCCAAATCTTGTTCATCTCCCTTTGAACTTCATCCACATTCACTTTTCCTTTTCCTTTGTCTTGATTTTGATTATGATGCACCGAACGCTTTTTATCCTGATTCTTACTTCTGTAGAATTTGGCAATATGACCGGATCTATTGCAATTGTAGCAAACAACATTTCTTTGCATATGTGATTGATATCCTCTAGATCTGTATTGATTAGCCATATGTCCCATTCTATTGCATGCAAAGCATCTACCATTGAATGAATTGTTTATTTGCATATTTCTGCATTCATGAGACTTGTGACCATACCTTTTGTAGTTAAAACACTGTCTGGAGAAGGATGAATTAGTCTGATTCATTCTTCTTCTGCACTGAGTTACTTTATGACTGAAATTGTTGCAATTGTAGTAGTATCCATTGAAGCATGGATATATTTGAGCATTTGGTTGCCTTACCGGAGGTCTTCTAAGCCTGTTTCTTAGATTTCCTGATCCAAAGTTCTTCTGACCGGATCTAGAGCTTTCACCTTTCTCATATCCCAAGCCATTCTTGTCATCTACCCTCTTTTGGCTTTCAAGAAGAACTTCAAGTTGAGCAGAGCTTATCTTGAATTTCTCTTTGTATTCATTTGTTGTTTGAAGATCCCTTTTAAGAGTGTCTATCTGATTCTCAAGTTGTTCTTCATTATCTCTAGCTTCTTCAAGATTAGATTCTAGATGCCTAATTATTTTATCCATTTTGTGGCAGTCTTCTGACTTCTTCTTGAGAGATTGTTTTAGATTATCCTCAATTTTTCTTTTCTCTTCAATTTCTTGGGTGAATCTCATAACCCCTGATTCCATTTCATGTCTTACCATAATGACCTCTTTTGATAGCTTCTCACATAACTTGTTTTTCTCATTCAGATCTTCATTAGTATCATTGGCTTCACTTTGACTTGCTAATTGTTGAAGTAGTTCCTTTCTCTTTTTCATAGAGACACTCAGTTTTTCTTTTAGGTCATTTATGAAATCATCAGCTTGTTTGAGTCTTTCTCTCAAGTTATTAACTTCAGAGTGAGATTTCTCAAGATCATCTAGGGCAGACTGAAGTTGTTCCTTCATACCATACATATCCATTGAGATTCCCAGATCTTCCTTAAGCTATTAGGCTCTATTTAGAGGAACTTATCTCTGATACCAATTGTTGGAAACAAGGCAGATAACTGAGAGGGGGGGTGAATCAGTTATCTTAACTTTCTTATCTTCTTTAATAGTAATGCATCATCAAAACATAAGAGCATACATAATCATGAGAGCAAAAATAAAATCAACACACATAACACAAGGATTTTTACATGGAAAACCCTGTTAAGGGAAAAACCACGAGGTGACTAAACCAAGATTGTATTCTTTGTTAAAAGAATAAGAAGTACAAAATGGCACTTGCCAATTAGGGCTCACTACCCGAGCACACTACTCATAAGAGGCACACTGCCTACAAGAGACTCACTGTCTACAAGGTCTATAGGAAGTAACCAGGTGTTTGAACTAATGAGAGGCATCCACATATGCTGAGATTCAATTCCGTTTAGGCTCAATATACTGATCTAATGCACTTCATTCTTCCACTATTCTAATGTTATTCTGTCACATACTGGACTTGTATTGCTGCTTCCACACTTCTCTCTACTTTTTCTCGCACGCTTACACACACAACTCAACACTTCATACCGAAATCCATTTGGTATATATATCCGCATCAAATATTTCAACATCTTCCTAGTCAGCAACTGAAATATTAAAGATATTTACAAAACATTGATCCGTCGGCTGATTCCATGCTTAATATGTGATGCGTATCAAGAACATAGACATAGAAATCATCAATCATGTCAGTCAACCAAGTATGATCCCTCAAATAGCTTGATCAACATCAGTTACTCATATGGATTGAAGTCTGATACTCTGCTGATTAGTTCTTCCTCAGTCTGCTCTACCTTTCTGGAACCCAACACTCAGATGCTCATATCTTTTCCATGATTCATCACCGAAGGCTCAATCTCTAGAATATAATAGTCATGATACTCCTCTTGACTTCCCCAAGTCTGCACTTTGCTGAGATACATCCTCTGAGAGATCCGGACCTAATTGTCAAACCTTGTTGCATGCTCTGTTTTTGTTCACCGAACCAAAACACTCTTCAATCTGACTTCTGGTATAGACATACTATGTGCTGCGGATGTGTGGGATAAACTTTGTTGCCATCAATGACAACACTCATGAAGCCACATAGTGTCTCTTGCCAATAATTCTTTCCCACCAAGTCTAATCACCACATAGAAAATGGCTAGGGTAAAGTCAACAATTGAAGCTCATGAGGAGCATGTTTTAGATTATTATGTGTTTAGCTAAATAGTTTTTAACAAAATCATGTTCATATTTTTCCATTTTAGACCAATAATATCCCATGCCTAATAGTTTATGTACCAACATTTTACCACTGACATGACCACCATATATGCCCCCACAAGCCTCTTGAAGAACAATGTAATTCTCATTATTATCTAAATATCTTAGCAATACACCATTATCTCCATGTTGATAAAGCACACCCACAATAATCAAATATTTAGCAACAAATTTATGAATATGAATGCAAGAATTATTAGAGGAATTATGGGGAAATGCCTCTTGGTCAAAATAACTATAAACATCATGAAACTATTCCTCCCCAATTAATGTAGCATATACTTGTATATCACTATCTTGTATAGTTGGATATTATAACCAGTGAATGAGTAATACAAAATGAGGGTTATCATCTTCAATTCTCATAAGTGATGTAGCACTAGCCATGACACTCACATGTCTATCATATTTATGTGGGATAGCATCAATAGTAAGTGAGTCAAAAGTATCCAACAATTGTTATGCCAACTCATGATATTGTGTCAACCTAGCATCCTTTGTTTGATACGTGTGTGTGACTCATTGAGCTACTAATTATGAGTCGCCATGAATATCAATAGCCTTAATACCCAAATAAATAGCTTCTTGCAAACCCACAATTAATGTCTCACACTCTACAATATTATTAGTGCATGGTAAGTCTAACAGAAAAGATAATGAAATCAAGTCTCCTAAAGGTGGAATAAAAATCACTGTAATTCCTGAACTAGTTATTTATTGAGAGCCATCATAAAACATTGTCCATGGAGAACAACTATTAGTATGTAAGATGTGCTCATCCAAAATATGTTTCTATAGGCGTATGACCATTACAAGGACCTTTTGTTAATTGATCTACCACTATTTGGTCCTTATTAGATTTTTGAGAGATAAAATTTAAATCAAAATTTATAAATAACATGACTCATCACACTATGTAACCCAAACGATTAGCTAAATATAAAGTGTATAATTTAAAGGATTAACTTTAACAATCACATGTCTCAGAATGTAGTATGTAGTGGTGTGGTTTTTGATAAGAGTAGACACTTATCAAGCACATTTTTTTTGAGAAGAGTAGAGGCAATTGCCAAGCATACTTTTTTCTCATTGTTCCTTACCAATCTTAGCATTTAGTGCTAACAGTGCCCCAATAGCTACCTTAGTAGCTAAAATGTAAAATAACAATGGACAATTATACATAATTGGTAGTCCTCGTTCCAATCAAATTTGTTATCCTTCTTTGATAGTTTGGTAAAAGGTAATGTGTGATCAACTAATTGTGTAATAAATTGTCAAATAGCCTAGATTTTTTCCTATAAACTATGTAGTTGTGTAATATTGCAAGGCAAGGGCATATTAATTATAGTTGAAATATAAAATTTAACTACCTGTTGTCACTTGGATTTGCACCCTGTGTTGGAGTGATTTAGTGCTGCAACAATCCAGTGAAACATTGGAATGATTTCTAGGTGTGGGACCCTACAAGGAAATCAAACGTCCAGAGAAAGGCTGGTTCCTTTTTTTAATATAAGATTCAAAGTGTGCTAAGACTAAACCTAATCTATTCACCATTGTGGAAAAGGGGAAGAAGGAGAAACTAAAAATGAAAAGGTGATACACTAGGTTTGAATGTTTGGCCCTCAAATCAACCATGTATGCACAAAATAAAAACAAACAATAGACAAGCATACACAAATCATAAATGAATTGAAGAGGTAAAAGAAACTAATTGAGATCCAGAAGGAAAGAAGAATTCACAAACAAATACTCAAACAGAAGTATTACACAGAGCAAAAGAATTCATGAAAAGGTAAAATCTCTTGTTTATTCTCAAAGAGGCAAGATTATAGCTGATACATGATATAATTTTTTAGACCAAAATCCAACATAATACATTTAATTCCATGCATTTTATAATATTATACAATGATGCACCATCACCCACTATAATAAATTTGCCTTATGGGTCTGTCAGAAGATATTTCTGCAAAGGGAATGTCTGGAAACTTTTATTTTGTCTTTGACATAAATGCAGAAAATATCTTCTTTGAAGTAGCTGAACAAATATTTGCGTTGAAACCTTGCACTTGGATCTCCACCTGTAACAATAAATCCCCAACAACAAATTCCATATGGAGCTAGACGTTTGACCTTTAACCTAGCCTGCATTCTGCCTTATCAACAAGATTTCATCAAGGTTAACCATGGCAGATTTTGAATTCTGCCTCTTTTCCCTTCATTTCTGAAGATTGCGGAAGCCGTCGAAGATTGGGCCTTGGGCCTTCAATGTTTCGCCTTCCAAAAGAGAAGGAAAAAGGAGAAAACCCCGCCCCCCAAGCTCTGCTATACAAAGGAAGATCACAATATCGACAGAGTTCAGGCCTCAGGCCTTTTGTCTTCTGCCTTCCCATAAAAGGAGGAAGAAGGAAAGTTTAAGCCCCGAAAGTTTAAGGACTTAACTATTTTTTGAAAGTTTCAGTGGAGTTTGGGCCTCGGGCCTTCTGTCTTCTACGTTCCATGAGAAGGAAGAAGAAGGAAGGTCTCATCCCCAAAGTCTGAAACACTTAGAATTATTTCCATAAGGGTTTGGTAGAATTCAGCCTTCAGGCCTTTTACCTTTCTCTTTCCTCGGTAACAGTTGATCTGGGTGATGTCATGGCCACTTGGCAGGTTTTCGCAGTTCTGCAAGCCTACTGCGGGCCCACCCAAAAGGCTCCTTAGAATGGTGGAATTCCTTACAAAATTTAACACTCACCAGGGGTCAGGCTTTGGGCCTTTCGCCTTTCTCTTTCCTCAATAATAGTTGATCTGGATGACATCATGGTTACTTGGCATCTTTCCACGGTTCCACAAGCTTGTTTCGGGCCCACCCAAAAGGCTCAGTAGAATGGTGGAATGCCTTAGAAAATTTAACACTTGTCAAGGGTTGGGCTTCGAGCCTTCCACCTTATGCCTTCCAAAGGAAAGGAAGAGAGAAGAAGGAAAGTCTGAAGTCTGAAACTTCAAAAATGTTAAAAACACAAGGAAAATTCAAGATTTTTTAGACCTAGTCGATTTTTGGATGTTTTTCCTTACATTTCCAAAGGGAAAAACATGTAGAGATTTTATGGATTTGGGCTATTTGGTTGGGGAGAAAAATAGGATAACATTTTGGTGACTTCTTAGGGGTATTTGCTTGTTAAACAAAAGGGAACCAGTGGCCTTAAGCATTCATTGGGCATAGAGTCAAAAGGGCTGAAGCATATTGGAACAACTGAAACTTGCCTCAAAACAACACCACAAAAGGAAAACAAGGCATGCATTATCTTAATGAGAGTGCAGCCTATGCAAGAGCAGTTAGGGAAAAGGAAAACCTAAAACAAAACTAACTAAAACAATATATACAAAATCTCAGACCAACTGAAGAAGTAAGGTTTGAGATGGATCCCATGCACTGATATCGATAGAACTTCACCATCCAGCTTTTAAAGATTGAAAGCATTGGCTTGCTTGCAGCTAGTGATGATATATAGCCCACTCCAGATTGCATCAAATTTAGTATGGCCTCCAGGTTTGGCTCTGTCAGCATCCCACTTGAGAACAAGATCTCCCTCCTTGAAAATTTTATCCTTGGCCTTCCTGACAAAGTATTTCTTGGTCTTTTTTTGATGTTCTTCCAAGGTAGCCATGGCTAACTGTCTTAGTTCATATAATTTAGTTAATTCAACTATCCTTACAGACCTAACATCTTCACCTTCTAGTTCAACCTGTTGAACCAGCTCCAATGAAGGAAACTCCAAAGATATGGGCAATCTAGCCTCTCTTCCATACACAAGAACAAAAGGAGAATTACCAATGGCTCTTTTAGAGGTGATCCTATCAGCCTAGAGAGCCATTCTGATCTTATTGTGCCATTGTCTCTGATTTGTTTCCATGGTCCTCTTCAGGATTCTGATCAGGTTCTTGTTGGTAGATTCAACTAAACCATTGCCTTGGGGGTAATAGTTAGATGAAGTCTTCAAGAACACATTATACTTCAAGGCCCAATCAACTATCTTGAAACCAGTAAAAGATCTTGCATTATCAGAGATGATAGTGTGAGGAGCTCCAAACCTTGTCATGATTTCTTCCAAGAAATCCATGATTGTTGATTTTGTAGCCTCTTTGAGTGGGACTACTTCCACCCACCTGGTGAAGTAGTCTGTTATAGTTAAAACCCACTTGTGGCCAGCACTGGATGTAGGGTTGATCATGCTAATGAAATCCAGGCCCCATTATGAGAAAGGTTGATTTGCTTAAATAGGATGAAGTGGGAGGGCAACCAAACTTCTCTTCCCAGCAAAGAGAACACACTCTTTGTACTTCCTTACACGCACACGGGCATCATTGAATAATGTGGGCCAAAAGTAACCTACCCTCATTATTTTCATTGTTGTACCTCTTGTAGAGAAGTGACCTCCAATCGGACTAGCATGGAACTCACTGAGCAATCTATCAATCTGATCTTCTTCAATGCATCTCAGCAAGATTCCATACATACATCTTTTAAAAAGAACCCCATCCACCAAAGCATAAGGAATGGACTACAACCTAAAATGTCTTATTTTAGTCCTGTCCAATCCATAAGGATACTCACCAGTGGATAGGAACCTGGCCATGTCTGTTGTACAAGAACTCACAACTACTGGGCCAGCTGTAGGTTCTGCCTCATTCAAGTGGTAGGATGAGTTCACCTCATCCACAATAGTTTGAGCTAACTATTCACACAATCCTCTACCTCTAATTAGCTTAGTGGCTTTGATAGTAACATCATAATCTAGGATCTTGGTGATCCAACTTGCTCTCTTTTCACTGATTTCAATTCCCATTATATAGTCTCTCACACTAGGATGAGAAACTAAGACTTTGATATGGTTATTTGCCAGCATATATCTAAAAATTTTCAATGCTATTACAATGAAAATACCTGTTTATCCATGGGATTGTACCTGACCTCATAGTTTTCAATGTTTGACTGAAAAAGGCCAGGGGTTGCTCCATACTTTGGTTATTTTTCTACATCAGGACAATTGCAATGCTACTCTCTCCTCCATGGGCATAAAGGACAAAGTCCTCATAATTTGGATTCATGGGAGTAGGAGCCTTAGCAATCTCTTCTTTTATCTTCTCAAAGATAGCTTTCCACTCCTTGGTCCATCTAAAAACAACATCCTTTTTAAGCATAAGGGTCAGTGGTTTGACCAAGCCAACAGAGTTAGGAATGAATTTCCTAACAAAATTGATCTGCCCCGTTAATGATTGTAAAGCTTTTTTATGAGCAGGTAGAGGAAGAGCAAGGAGAGCTGAAGTCCTTTCTAGATCTATGGAGATCCCACTTTTGACACCAAGTGGCCCATAAGCTTGCCCTGAGAAACAACAAAAATATATTTTTGGGGGTTCAGAGACACCCTAAACTCTCTACATCTTTCGAAAACTTTCTCCAGATGCTCCATGTGATTTTCTCTTCTCTTGGAGAAGATTGTGATATCATCCAAATAGATTAGGATGAACTCATTAATAAATCCCTTGAAAGCAATATTCATTGCCCTCTGAAATGTGGCACCAATATTAGAGAGCCCAAATAGCATTTTTGTATATGCCATGGCTCCCCACCTAGTTGTAAATGCTTTCTTGAATTTGTTCTCTTTCACAAATATCTGGTTATAACCAAAAAAACCATCAAGTAATGAAAACCTTTCTTCTCCTACAACAATCTACAAGATTTGATCCATGGACAACATAGGATAGTGGTCCTTCAAAGAGGCGCGATTCAGATCCCAAAATCCACGCATATCCTTATCTCACCATTTTCTTCCTCACTAGTACTAAATTAGCTACCCAGGTGGAATACTTTATGGGGAAAATAATTTTGGCTTGAATGAGCTTTGCAAGCTCCTTTCTCATCATAGGCTCGATTTTGGGATTTATAGGCTGCTATTTTTGGCGAATAGGTTTGGCATTTGGATCAAGGTCTATGGCGTGTTGGGTAACATTAGGGTCAAAACCTTTTAGGTCCTCATAATTCCATGCAAAAACATCACTGTATTTCTAAGAAAAGTGAATAAAGGTTTGTTGTTTAGCATCACAACATACCTTTCCCAACAATAAATCTTTGCCTTGGGCAACATAAACGTTCTGATAGTCCTCCCTTTTGAACGTGATGTTTTTCTTCTCGCCCTTGAATTCATCATCATGGCTGAAAATAGCCTCCAGTGTGACCAAAACCTTGGGTGGCTTGTTTGTTTTCAATTGAATAATCTGATCAGCATACCCTTCTTGCAGCTTGGATTGTGTAATTGATGAGAATTCAGCTTCATTTTGAATGAAGCTCACGATTTGTTCATTGCTATCAAAACCTGCTAGTTCACATCATTATCAGGAACTGAGGGCCTAACCACAACTTTGACATGTTGATCAGGGCCTTGAAAGAGGTCCGTAGGGGGTTGGTCTGCCTCAACATTCAATTTTCTTGGAATCACCTATAGGTTGAGAGCATTAAAACTCTCAAACAAGCCCCAAACTCTATGTCTATAAGCTCTAAGAAGCTAATTTTTTATTGCACATCTTTCCCTGACCTTGTTGACCATCAGTTCAGTATCTCCAAAGATTTCTCAATGCTTGATTTTCTTCTTCTCTACTAATAGCAAGCCATGGACCAATGCCTCATACTCTGCAACATTGTTTGTGCAAGAAAAATGTAGTCTATGAGCAAAATGTAGTTTCTTACCCATCAAAGAGATGAGTAGTATTCCTGCACCAGCTCCATTTCTGCTCTTTGCACTATCAAATAACATATTCCATGGGCCATCACAATCATCATTTGGTTTAAGTATAGAGGGGATAGAAGAGTTCCCCTCATAAATCATGTAGGTGCCTAGTCTAGTTGCCTCAGTGGTGTCATAAGGATCAAAATCAAAGTGCCCCTTTTCCCACTCATCAAGGAAAGGATTTGGGGTTGGAAGGGGTGAAGATACTATCTCTAGAGACCTTGAATCATGCACTTCCTCATCTTGGATCATACAATGAGGGTTCACCATGCTATGATCATAATTCTCTACATGGTAATTTGAAATTGGTTCAGCCTTAATGGTGAACTTGGTGCCATTTCTTGTCCTCAGTAGCATGTGAGACCAGTTAGAGGAGTGGTATCTATGCACCTTAGCTGTGAAATCTCTTGACAAACAGATAGCAAGAAAAGGAGGAAGATCAATGACTTAAATATCTTGACTAATAGTCAAGTTTGGATAGGCATGTAAGGTCAGATCCAATCCTTTGATCACTACAATAGTGTTAACAAAAGTACCATCCATCTGCAATACACCTGATGAAACACGGGTATACTTGATGCCTAATGCATTTGCTATCTTTTTGGGCATAACTGAAACACTAGCCCCTGAATCAATCATGCAATTGTGGACCAAGAATTGCCCAATGATTAGAGACATGTAAAATGGGGATGGCTTCTTTGTTGGACCCCCCTAATCTTCACTTGGTTGTACCAGATTGATTAGACTCTTTTCTTTCCGCTTTGTTGATTCAACTGATGGGAAATTCTCTAAGGCCTCTTACAACAAATCCCTTTGAGAGAGGATTGACATCACCTCCCACATTGACACATTAATGTTTGTCTTTTTCATTTGTTCCACAATGTTCAAGGGAGAATTTGTTGCTTTATGTATTGAAGGGATCCATGTTCTCCTCTTTGACTATTCTATAGCTTGTTCAGACCTTTGGGCCTGATGGAACCTCTTTTGTAGCAGGAGGCCTGCTACTCTGAGTCAAATTTGCAGCATTGGCCCCTTTTGCCTTTGACATAGGTTCTTTCTGTAATACATTAGGCATAAGGTTATCCTCCAACTTCCTCTTTTTGGACCTTGTGTTGTCTACAACACTACTAACAACCATGATCACGCTATTCATATGCTGATTGACAACATAGAAATCCTCAGACATCCATAGCATCAAATTGGAATCAGAAGCAACCTTATTTGGTACCTCAGGGTTGTTGTTGGTTGCTTCCACCAATGATACTTGTTGAGTGTGAAAATTTTGCACCATTAAGGCTTGCTCTTGTGCTCAAAAAGCATAAGTGGATTGATTGTGAGGTTGGTTACTAGGTAACACCAATTTGCCTCTTGGGCCAGATTGTTTTGAGTATGGACCAAGGCCCTTACTGGATGAACAGTCGGTATTTGTTGGATAGGTCTAACTGTTTGCAAGGGCTACACAAAGTTATTATTTGGGTACCTATTTGGTTGGTAACCCTGGTTCCAATTTTGGTTTCTATTGGAATTATAACCCTGATTCCAATTTTGATTTGAAGACTACCCCTGGTTATAATTTTTATGGGGTTTGGGGGCAATTTGAATAGTTATACTATTAACTTTCTTAGTCAGATTGGCCATGAGGGTTTTGAGGTCATTCTCTTCTTGCGAAAGAGAAGAAGTAGAGGCTTCAGGCTTTGCGATGGGAGCAATAGTAGGTTGCTGAACTTGTGAATGCAATTTTAGGAAAATAGGTACAAGACGTTTGGGAGCAATTTTCCCAACATGTATTAAGCAATTTTTAGCCTTCAAGGCTATTTCATGTGCATCTGGTAAGGTATCAACACCCATAGATTGCATCATAACAGTAATACCAGAATCTAGAGCTCTTAAAAAATATAAGGCACCTTGTGGAGATGGTTTGAGGAGAGCTGGGATTCTCTCCCACGTCTTCTAAAATCTAAAATTGAAGTCTGCCATCATCTCGCTAGGAGCCCTCTTGATGGTTGTTAGTTGTTCAAGCAGAGAAACATTATTGGCCCTCTCTCCAAATTGCTTGTAGAGTGCTTCTCCTAGCTCATCCCAATCATGTATTGAAGTGGGCGGTAAACTCCTAAACCATTGAAGAGCCCTCCCCTTAAAGGATGAAACCATGAACCTAACAACCACATCTTCATGTTGAATATAGTGGATTGAACATATATTTGATATGCCTTTGATATGTTTAGCAGATGTAGTAGAACCATCACCCAAAAAGAATGAGATACTCTTTAGGGCTGATGTGGGGTGTGTATAGGTAAAATTGAGATTGAATAAGATTAAAATAATGATAACAACTCAATCCTGTAACATCAAAAGATCGATCTAAGAGATAACTGAATCAATGAATAATGCAATTAAATAATCAAAATCTATCACCTAGATTGTATTGATCTCTTGGATTTATGTGGATTTCTCAATACGTCACGTACCCATGGTTGTAACAAGCAGATGTAGATAAGTGCTCAGAGGTACAATATGTGCTCAATGATATGATGAATGCTCAAGCACTGTAAAAATGCCAAAGCTTAAATGATCGAAGAGTGCTCAAAGCTGAATGATCAAAGAGTGCTTAAAGTTGAATGATCAAAGATGATTTATGAAGAGGATGAAGGGGGTATATATAAGTTTCAAAGTTTGATCAATCAATGGTGGAAATAAATCAATGGAATTGATGGATGAGATAATTTGAGAAGACATGATGAAATCAATGACTGCTTGCTAGGATAAATATAGGATTTGATTTCATAAAATTAGAATGTTTTTTTTCTAATTTATGAGTTGATGATAAAAACAATAATGATTAAAGCCAATTAACTCCACTTTAGATTTGCCTTTTTGAAGTTCTAAAAATAAGATTGATTGTGCACCTACAAGAAAATGATATTTTAAGAAGATTTGGAAGATAATTGAAAATTAAATAAATAAATTAATTTAATTGATTGTGCATGATTGAAGAATAGATAAGATTATTTTTGAAAGAATAGATAAGATATAAATAAAATATTGATTTTATTTATTTTTATAAGATAATGGATCAACTTAAATAAATTTGGATAATTTATTTAAATTTAGAAGAATAATTGATTAATTAAATAATTAAAATTATTTTAATTGTAGATAAGAGGAAATTGAGTGATGAATTAATTAAATAATTTATTTATTTAATTAATGTGGATTTGAAGAATGGAAGAATATAATTTAATTAAATAATTAAAAATATTTAATTTAGAAGAATAAGAGGGATTTTATTGAAATTAATTAAATAAAGAGGATTTATTCAATTAATGTTGGAATTAAGTGATTTAGAGGAAATTGATGAAATTAATTAAATAATTAGATTATTTAATTAATGTTGAACGCAAGTGATTTAACAGAATTGATGTATGCAAGTGATGTAATGCGAAGGGTCATTTTTAGGTGTCTACATTTTGTGCCTCTTTGAGATGGTGTTGTGTAGTAACATTTCAAAGAAATTTAAAACATAGTGCTTGATTTGGTAAAAGAAAATTGATTTAGAAGAAATTGATCAGAAGAAAATGATTGGATTAGAGATGGTATGCCCTATTCACTCAAAAGTGATGGTGACAAGGAAAGATAATGGTAAGTTAATGAATAATGATGAATGATGATTATGCAAAAATAAGCAAGGTATTGCCCCTGTCAAGTTGTAAACCAATGATTAATTGATGATGATTGATACAGATAGAGTTTGGTTTTAGAAATGAAACACCTCGTATAAGATGCCTGGTCTAGTTTCGAGAGTGTGATAACCTATATAAGACAATTGATATGATTGATGGATTGGTTGATTGATTAATCGATTGATTTACAACAAGATTAGGGTCAAGACCAAAGGATGTGATTGGATAAATTGGTTAGATTTGATTAGATATATAGGATAAGATGAATGATGATGATAATGAGGATGCCCCATCAAGAGGAAAGTTGGGTTCAAAGAACACAGGTGTGCTCTTGAAATGAAAGGAGGATAAATGGAAAAAGAATAGAAGAATTGATATCATAGAATAGAGAAATAATGAGGGATCAATCTTCATGAAAGCTATATATTTTATTAGGATGTATGGATGGGTGGATGGATAGGATGAAGTGTTTTGAGAATGTTTAGGTGAAATGATGATATCTTATGTACCTAAATACTGGATACTTCCTTCATATTTTAGACTGCCTACATACCCATATCCACGGGATCAAGGTACCTTAAGATTGAGATGAGATGATATGTAGTTCTAGAAGAGTGATGAGATGGGGTGATGTTGCAACAATTATGTGAATATTTATAAAAAGCAATCCTTATTTTTGATATAACACGTGGATGTTATGCACCAGGGTATAGAAGACCAAGGTGATGGTGTATCCAATGCATAGGACGTTGACTCTGCAAACAAACAGTTTGAACTTATATCTACTAGACATAATCAAACCTTGTTGGATATGTGAATGAGCTATACTCTTTAACATATAATAAACTTTATACATAAATGCAAAAGAATATTAATATGTAAGATGCTAGGTTGTAACACACATGTGAATGAGCCACAGTCTTGAACATATAATAAACTTAATACATAAATGCAAAAAGTATATTAATATGTAATATGTTAGGTTGTAACACACGCACAAGATAAATATTAGCCATAGTAAGATGGTAAGAACATCCCACAAACACAACATACGAAAGCAATGACTATGCCCCAATCCATACTGTATTGTAACATACCAAGATATAGAAAATCAAGGCAGTCTTGACTAGGTATTAGAAAGGAACAAAAGATAAACCAAAAATAAATTGACTGACTGATAAAGTAAACACACACCCAACATATTCTTTTGCCAAAGAGGTTGCTCAGGGTTGATATGTAGATGAAGCCTTATTGTAGGAAATATATATTCGTTAAAGGTTGTTGATTTGATCTAGGATAGATGGATTTGTTGTAGCAAATGTGGCAAGTGATATGCAGGACAGTGTATGGCTCTATGAGTAGTCTTTTTGTTTTGGGTTTGATAAGTACTTTAGCTTTCAAAGGATGCATAGTTTGTTTTCTTCTTGAGTTAGTCAAGTTGGGGTGATAGGATGGATTGTGATAAATGGAAGACGAGAGAGATGGAAATGTTGATGGATTGGGATGGAGATGATGATTTATGATTTTTTTGGGAATTTTCTAGATTTTTTTTAATGTTTTTGGGATTTTCTAGATTTTTAAATGTTATGATGTTTTTGGATTTTCAAATGTTTTGGTTGACGTGGGATTGCATTTGGATAGCCTTAGTACTAGATACAAGATGACAAGGGAAAACCAAGTCTAGATGCAAGGAGAAAGATGGAATTAGATAAGTGAACAAAAGGATGGGTGATAGCAAATGAGATGGAAGATTCATGATAGAAGGATGAATAAAAGAATTCAAGATGTGATTACCAAAGACTATGTTGCATAGGAATAGCATGCCCCATTCTAGGTATACTGCTTAGGATTTTACATGACAAAGCTTGTGACGATAGGATTGATTGAATTGGTTGGAAATGATGAGGTATATCAAGAGGTTTTTCAAAGCATTTTTCAACATTTTGCCCCTATCTATATCAAGATCAAAAGGAGGAGACGAAGATGATAATGGATCAAGGGGATAATTATGCAGATATAATGGATAAGGAAGATATGATAGGAAGGATAAGTAGAAGGAATGATAGGATGGGTAGATGAGACAACATGCCCCCAAGTGTAAGGTACATAGATAATCAATCTAAATAGGATGTTTGTTTGCCAGGTTTTCATCATGGTTCTTATCCAAGGCCCCTGTTTGCCAAGTTTTCACCATTGGACGAAGGGATTTCTCTTTATTATTTTGATTTCTTTTTTACTTTTGTTTGGATGGGATGGAGGATGGGGACTCAAGAATCTGTTTCCAATAGCAAGGTAGTATGTTAGCACTTTAATGCGTGTTTGCACATGGACTATATTAGGTAGCATTGCATGCATGGATGTTGGTAGATGTGGGAATGTGGAAATGGAATGGATGGTGGATTATGATATGGATGATGGATGGAGATGGAGGCATAAATGGATGTTGGAGGAAAAGCATGGACCATAGAGGTATGATGGGGGAAATATATTGGATAAGGGATATAAGATGTTGCAGGGAACCAAGACCAATGGTTTCACACATCGTGATAGATTTTGAAGCTTTTGACTAGGATTAGGAGTTGGGAGTAATGGGAATCGAGATAAGGGATTTGGGAATCGTCGATTTAGGAGTTTAGGAACCCAAATGGACTTAGGATTTGTAGGATTTATTAATGGGGAACATGATTTTTGGAATTTGGAGATAGATTGAGATATGGATGTTTCTTTTGGGGTAATTGCTTGTTGCTTGGGGACCCACACCATTTTCATATTTGCTTTGAGGTGTGTGGGTGTATGCAACTTTTGAGATGGATTTGATGTAATTGCTTGTTTCTTGGGGAACCACACCATTTTCATTTTTTCTTTGAGGTGTGTGGGTGTATGTAGCTTTTGAGATAGATTTAGCTTTGAATTTGCATATTGATTCCCTACGACAGGATATTCTTGAGGCTTTTGCAGATATTCTACTATATATGTGGAAGCATCCAAATTTTTATTTTAGAATCTCATGGATTGGGTAGAAGCTTCATGTTTGGTCAATGTGTGCATTTGATGGCCATGATTAGGAATTATAGGGGATTTATGAATGGAGGGATTAAAAGTGGATTTGTGGATAAATTTATTGGATGATAGGGATATTAGGTGTTGGGATAAGTGGAGGTAGAGTGGATGGAGGGATATTAGGAGTTGGAAGGAGTGGAGGAAGAGTGGATGGAGGGAGATGTATGGTCACATGCTTTTGCAAATGGTATGACGATGGAGGAGGGATGGCAACATATGGGTGATAGGTGAGATAAGGTGCACTAGGAGTGGAAGAAGTAGTTGGAGGAGGCGTGGAGGTGGTACCAACATCATTGGATTATTTTTCTTAGGATGAAAAACCAAGGCCATGTGCTTGAGGATGGATTGCGACATGGATGGGCTCTAAGATACCTTGTTCATGAAGGCCTAAACCTTTGCCTTGATAGTTCATGTTTTGGAACATACGATATGCAATGGGATGTTTGTTTTGGAAACAAGATGCGAGTCCATTATTTAATGGGGATAGTGGAGTGGTGGTTGTTCTCCTAAGGAAGAACATTCATGGATGAAGGTGGTAAGACCAAGGGGATAAGATAATGGATTTGGAATGGAATAGATGGGAGATGGTGGAGGATTCACAAGAGACAATGTGGGATCATGAGATGGATGACATGGGATGCTTGGATCTTGACTAACATTATGCTTAGTAGGAGATGAAAGGATAGGATCCAAGTTATCTGTTTGATTATCTATGCTTTCTTGGGGACCAAGTGACTCATCAAGGGAAGTGGGCATTTTTAGATTATAGATAGGACTAGGTGGAGGAGGGATAGGTGTAGTTGGGATATCTTGCTCATGGATAGGTGTGGGATCATGGATAGGCAGTGTGATAATCTCTTGACCATGGAATGCATAAAGTAGGATTAGAGGATCATCATGGTTCTCTTGATCATAGATAGGATCTTGATCATAGATAGGATTAAGTGTGATATGGATGGGATCAATTTGCTCATGTATAGGTTCTTCATCAAAGATAATATCTTGATCATTGAAAATATATAGGTTATGGATGGGGTGGATGAAGGTGCTTTGATCTTGATTTAGATAAAGGGTTGATGTTTCCACATGCTTTAGATTATACTCTTGACATAGCTCTTGATTTTCTTGAATGGAAGTGGAAGTGGGAGACTCTTGGATAGGCTAGATAGGCTCTTGAGGGTTAACAACATGAAGGTACAATGGATCTTCACTTGGATTTGTGGTAGGAGACTCTTTAATAGGCTTGATGGGTTGTGGATTACATGATGCATTTGGAGGATTAGATATGTTGTTTGAAGACTCTTTGATAGGCTCTTGGATAGGTGTTTGATGACATGGAGATGGTTGATTCCTTGCCAATAACCATTGGATCACATCCTTCATAAGAGTATGGGTACATGAACAATATAATGGATGGATAATAATGGTGGATGGTGTTGTAGGCCTAGGATTAGGTGTAGGATTGGATGGAGGGATAATGATATTGGACATACTAGGATTTGACTTGGATGGTTTTATCAAGGCTAGCTCAAGTATTTACGCTTGGACCAATTGTTGTAGGGTTATCTCCCAAGAATCCTTTTGTGGAAGATTGGAGGAAAATGGGGATGAAGGTAATAAAGGGCTTGATGGATTAGAAGGTTGATGGATTGATAAGACTAGTAGACTCTTGGATTGGCATTTGATGGGATGATGATGGAGGATACCCCATAGGATGCATAAGCTAGAGTGGTGTTCTCTTTGTCAAAGGTATCATAAGGACTTAAGGACACGTGAGTTTGGAGCAAAGGAAAACTTAGACATTCTTGTTGCAAGGGAGCTTGATAGTCTTGTAAATAGGTTTGATGATGAGTTGAAATGTTGGAATAGGGAATTGGATGATCGGGGGTGGATGTTGTTGGGTATCAATGGGATAGGTTGATATGGAATTGACATGATATGTGGGTAGGCTAGGTTGGTATGACGATGGAGGTGACACATGGGATTGAAGTAGAATTTGTTGAGGTTGTGGTTGGAATTCTTGTTGTTGTAGAATGTGTTGATATGTAGGTGGGTTAGGTTGGAATTGTTGATATTGTGGTTGGAATTCTTGTTGTTGTGGAATGTGTTGATATTGATATTCGTTAACATTGGAAGAAGTGGGATAGGTTGATATGGAATTTACATGATATGTAGGTAAGCTAGGCTGGTATGAAGTTGTGGGGGATGACACATGGGATTGAGTGAGAATTTGTAGATATTATGTTTGTGTTGGTTGAATTTGGGATTGGTAGGTGGCTATGAATTATTGGAGTTCGATGAGGAGTTGTTGTATTCGAGATGATCAGTGTTGTTGAAGTCGTTGGATGATAGTTTGTAGTCTTTGTATGGTTTGTTGGTCTAGGGGTTGCGACATTTGGTGAAGTGTTTGGATGATGTCTTGTATTTGTGGTATTATCGTCTTGTTCTCTAGTGTTGGCATGGAGTTACACAGGTGTTGAAGTCTTTGTATTTCAGCTTGTTCCTCAAGATATGCCTCATAATCTACAAGGTTCTCATGGTCATTGGAGCTAGAAGGAGGGTCTCCTCAAAGTATGACTTTGGGTTTTTGGATTTGACTTAGGTTTATGGATTATCATGACCATTTTCACAAGTGATGGATTAGATGGGGTTCAAGAATGGGATTAGATTATGTTTGGATTGAATGATTTATATTTGGATTAAGATGAGGATGGTCTGATGGTTGTTAGGATAGGTCTGGCAGTGTTGTAGAAAGCTAGATTAGAGGTTAAAATTGATCAAATTTGAAGTTTGCTATGTTCTGGGCTAAATGGATAAATGGTGATAGTAAAAAACCAAAAACGTTGGACTGTGGCTCAAAAGCACGGAACTGTTGTTCAAAAGCATAGAACTATGGTTCAAAAGCACGAAACTGTGATTCAAAAGCATGTCAATTAAGTGCAGATGCACGTTTTTTGTGACAATATGTTTTCAAGGTCAAATTTGATAGAGTTTGATTGGATTTTGATATGATTGTTTTAACAAGAGAATAAACACAGTAAACAAAGTGGTCCAGGATTGACACAACAAATAGTGTATGTTATAGGCTCATGAAAAAAGCCCAAGTTTCCATGGGTATACCACAATTGACAAATAGATCAAGCACTTTTTATTCCTAAGGACAAGCTTCACTATGATAAATTCAACTCACAACTTGGAATCTCCATCGACTCAAGCATCATCACACCTAATATGGGTGTGTATAATTTTTCATCTTTGCAAGAGAGTACAGATAGGGACATCCAAGACTTGAAGGATGATCGAATCACCCTTTCCCCAAAAAGCTACAAGTAGCTTATGCTAAGCTGGGGATTTTTGTCTCATCTCAAGGGAGCCTTATGGTGAGTAATCTTTGGGGCGTCGTACCCTTGCTCTAAAATTTATCACAATGTTTGGAAGTAGATCGGGTAGTCACTAGCTATGTGGTTTTTAGTTACTTTGGGGGACCAACGCCTTACAAGAATTTGGAAAGCTACTAAAAGCTTTAACCAACTTTACTAGGAATGCAATATACCCTACACAAGTGCAAAATTTCTTTCACAAGAGTGTTAC
This sequence comes from Cunninghamia lanceolata, assembly GCA_027924645.1. NCBI lineage: Eukaryota > Viridiplantae > Streptophyta > Pinopsida > Cupressales > Cupressaceae > Cunninghamia > Cunninghamia lanceolata. Next base: position 676,805 of record BSBN01000973.1, on the reverse strand, counting down.
GTACAATTCCTTTCGAGTTGGCACCGTAAGGCAAGGCTAATGCTGGTTAGGACTTGGCTTTCACCTCAACCAATTTATATAGCGCTCCAAAGGAAAGATCCGTTTAGGGTCGTCCGTTTTGGATGAAAGACAATCGAAAAGTAGGCCCTTCTAAAGGATAAACTAAAAGTAAAAGATAGATGAGTCTAGTTTTTTTATCACCCAATTTTTCACGAGGGGAGAGCATATACCTATCACCTTACAAGCATGGAAAATACATGTTCATTTTATCCAATAAGAAAAAAAAGGTGCAACTAGACTAATCACACAAGATTGCAAATGATAGGTGTAGATTTCCTTTAAGAAATTGAAGTGTTTCTAAGACTTAGTGAAAAAGATTTGTAATCTTCAACATTCATCCTGTGAAGATATGTTAGAAACCCCCTTTTCTCTTGGATTAGTGATAAGATACTACAAGTGATGTTAGTTTCAAAGAAATTGATAATAGATCGTCAAGATGTCAGAAATCAAGTCAAAACCCTAACAATAAGTCGAAAACCCTAGAAAACCAAAGTGAAATCTAGAATTTTTTTGATAATTATGATGAGATACAAAAGATGAGATATCACCAATAGATTCCTTATGATTTTCTATGCAATTTTTAAAAAAATTGTCAAATTTTGTTAAGTTTTGAGAAAGTTATGAGGTTTTGAAGTTTACCAGTTTGTTATCACAACCAAAAGTGCTTTACTGTTGCCCATATGCACTTTTTTACACCAAAAGCGCCTTTCTATTGCCCATATGCACTTTTTTACACCAAAAGCACCTTTATGTTGCTGATATGTGCTTCGAAAGACCAAAAGTGCTTGAATTCAGTGTAGATGCACTTTTTTGAGACCAAAAGTGCGTGATTGTGTTGCATATGCGCTTCGAAAGAACAAAAGTGCTTGAATTTAGTGCAGATGCACATTTTTAATACAGACTGTGTTGCATATGCGTTGAACCATTGACCAAAAATGCTAGACTGTGCGCCAGAAGCACGTTATTGTCTCCTGAAGGTGCATCAAATCAGACCAAAAGTGCTGTAAAGTTGCAGATGCACTTTTCTGCATTGCGATTGCGCTTTTCCATACCTTGCTTCAAAAAATCAACTTTTCTAGATAAAAGCAAGGTCAATGGGTCCCACCAAGCATGCCAGAATGGTGTATAGGTAAAATTGAGATTGAATAAGATCAAAATAATGATAACAACTCAATCTTATAACATCAAAAGATCAATCTAAGAGAACCAAATCAAAGAATAATGCAATTAAATAATTGAAAGCTATCACCTAGATTGTATTGATCTCTTGGATTAATGTGGATTGCTCAATACGTCGTGTACCCATGGTTGCAACAAGCGGGTGTAGATAAGTGCTCAAAGATATGATATGTGCTCAGCGATACAATGAATGCTCAAGTGCTGTAGAAATGCCAAAGCTTAAATGATCGAAGAGTGCTCAAAAGCTGAATGATCGAAGAGTTCTCAAAGCAGAATGATCAAAGAGTGCTCAAAGTTGAATGATCAAAGAGGATTTATGAAGAGGATGAAGGGGGTATATATAGGTTTCAAAGTTCGATTGATCAATGGTGGAAATAAATCAATGAAATTGATGGATGAGATAATTTGAGAAGACATGATGAACGTGCACACGCCATGTGTCATGTTTAAAGAATATTTTAAAGTTGCTTTGTTGAGTTAACTGCTTGCTAGGATAAAGATAGGATTTGATTTCATAAAATTATAATGCTTTTTTTCTAATTTATGAGTTGATGATAAAAACAATAATGATTCAATCCAATTAACTCAACTTTAGATTTACTTTTTTGAAGTTCTAAAAATAAGACTGATTGTGCACATAGAAGAAAATGATATTTTAAGAAGATTTGGAAGATAATTGAAAATTAAATAAATAAATTTATTTAATTGATTGTGCATGATTGAAGAATAGATAAGATTATTTTTGGAAGAATAGATAAGATATAAATAAAATATTGATTTTATTTATTTTTAGAAGATAATGGATCAACTTAAATAAATTTGGATAATTTATTTAACTTTAGAAGAATAATTGATTAATTAAATAATTAAAATTATTTAATTGTGGATAAGAGGAAATCGAGTGATGAATTAATTAAATAATTTATTTATTTAATTAATGTGGATTTGAAGAATGAAAGAATATAATTTAGTTAAATAATTAAAACTATTTAATTTAGAAGAATAAGAGGGATTCTATTGAAATTAATTAAATAAAGAGGATTTATTCAATTAATGTTGGAATCAGGTGATTTAGAGGAAACTGATGAAATTAACTAAATAATTAGATTATTTAATTAATGTTGAATGCAAGTGATTTGACAAAATTGATGTATGCAAGTGATGTAATGTGAAGGGTCATTTTTAGATGTCTACATGGGGATATCATTGTGTGCATCCAAGTCTAAAGGGCTACCTCCATTGAAGGTCACGAAGGGTAGGTTTTTAGGTAGAGCCATATTTAGGGTATTCAAATTTATTCTGGGTATGTGCAAGCCCTTTCTTGTGTATTGAAACCTAACAAGAGGAGGTGTAGATTGAGTTCTTGAATGAGATGGAACAACACTGTAATTCCTTCTTTCAGGAGACCTAGATAACATAGTTCTTCTTCTTGAAACAACAATAGGCAATTCAACAAATTGATAATTACCTCTTGAGGAAGCTCTCGTCTGCAAAGACATATAATGTTGGACTAGTCTGAAATAAGAGTCTATAGAGTTGCCAAGTGCATGAAAATGTCTGCCAAACTATAGAGTACTGATAACAACACCAAATTCTTGGGCTAATTCTTAATTCAGATTAAAACAGTCCCACCAGGCATGCCAAAAACTATTGTCACTTGGATTGTACCTTGTGTTGGAGCGGTTTAGTGCTGCAACAATCCAATGAAACATTGGAATGATTTCCATGTGTGGGACCTTGCGAGGAAATCAAACCTCCAGAGAAAGGCTGGTTCCTTTTCTAAATATAAGATTCAGAGTGTGCTAAGACTAAACCTAATCTATTCACTGTTGTGGAAAAGGGGAAGAAGGAGAAACTAAAAATGAAAAGGTGATCACCAGGTTTGAATGTTCGGCCCTCAAATCAACCATGTATGCATAGAATAACAACAAACAATAGACAAGCATACACAAATCATAAATGAATTGCATAGGTAAAAGAAACTAATTGAGATCCAGAAGGAAAGAAGAATTCACAAACGAATACTCAAACAAAAGTATTGCATAGAGCAAAAGAATTCATGAAAAGGTAAACTCTCTTGTTTATTCTCAAAGAGTCATGATTACAGCTAATACAAGATATTGTTTTTAGACCAAAAGCCAACATAATAGATTAAATTCCATGCATTTTATAGCATTTTATAATGAAGCGCCATCACCTATTGTAATAAATTCACCCTATGGGCCTTTCGGGAGATATTTTCGCAAAGGGAATGTTTAGAAACATATGTTGTCTTTGACATTAATGAAGAAAATATCTTCTCTGAAGTAGTTGAACAAATATCTGCATCGAAACCTTGTGCTTGAATCTCCACTTGCAACAATAAATGCCCAACAACAAATTCCAGCTGGAGCTAGATGTTTGACCTTCAACTTGGCTTGCATTCTGCCTTATCAGAAAGATTTCATCAAGGTTAAACATTGTGGATCCTAAATTCTGCTCCTTTTCCCTTTGTTTCTGAAGATCACGGAAGCTATCAGAGATCGAGCCTCGGGCCTTTAGCGTTTCACCTTCCAAAAGAGAAGGAAAAATGAGAAAACCCTGCCCAGAGCTCTGCTACACAAAGGAAGATCACAATATCGAAGACTTCGGGCCTCAGGCCTTCCATCTTCCACCTTCCTAGAAAAGGTGGAAGAAGGAAATTCTGAGCCCTGAAAGTCTAAGGACTTAGCCATTTTTTGAAAGTTTTGGTGGACTACAGGCATTGGGCCTTCCGTCTTCTATGTTCCATGAGAAGGAAGAAGAAGGAAGGTCTGATCCCCGAAGTCAGATGAAACAGTTAGAATTATTTCCATAAGGTTTCAGCGGAGTTCGACCTTTAGGCCTTTTGCCTTTCACTTTCCTCAGTAATAGTTGATTTGGATGACATCACAAGCACTTGGTAGCTTTTCGCGGTTCCACAAGCTTGTTGCAGGCTCGCCCAAAAGGCTTCGCGGAATGGTGGAATGCCTTAGAAAATTTAACACTCATTGGGGGTCGGGCTTCGGGCCTTCTACCTTACGCCTTCCAAAGGAAAGGAAGAGGGAAGAAGGAAAGTCCAAAGTTCAAAACTCCAAAAATGTTAAAAACACAAGGAAAACTCAAGATTTTTTCAACTTCGTTGATTTTGGGATGTTTTTCCTTACTATTCCAAAGGGAAAAACACTTAGAGATTTTATGGATTTGGGCTATTTGGCCAGGGAGAAAAATAGGACAACACTACCCTAGATGTGTTTAAGGTGTAACTTAATATTTTTAAGTATTTACTACATTAAATGAATCAAAATTACAAGATTATTTAGTAAACATATAATATTTAGATTTTTGCTAAATATAGTAAATCACTACAATTAGGAGTAGAACTTGAAATTGATTAATCTATTGAAAAACAACGAATAAGGTTAGAAAGTGAAATATTCCACTTAGGGTTTTGACCAAAATTTCTAATTTTTATCTCTTCAAATTCTGCCCTAAATTTTTGCACTTTGAATTTTGCTGAAACCCTAATTTCTGATTTGTTTTTTCTGCACTTTATTGGTTCAATTTTCTGGTCTAAACCCTAGATCTGAATTCTGATTTTAATTTTTAGAACGATGAACACTTATAACATCCAACCATATCATGTCAAAAGCAACAAAATAATACACCAATTGATTTGCCCAATAACACAAGTCAAATTCACCATGAAATATACATCAAATGCACTTACAAATCTGAATACAAATTGCTGTTATAATTTCAAAATATAGAAAGTCTAAATTTTACATTCAAAATATAGGCAAATGTGCCCCAAATGCACATCAGATCACTTCTACTACAAATCAAGCTTAAAATCAGTTTTGTACATACCAAAATATCATAGAAAAAGAAGCTCCAAAGCTTCCACAATGGCAGCATTAGGCTAGGGTATGAAAACCCTAAGCAAAAAAGATAATCAACCACCAACGTTGCTACTCCAAATGATGACAAATGATTTGCTCTGTTGTTGATCTGAACTGATATGCAAAAGCAATGCCAAAACTTTACTCAAAAAGCCCAAATTCGGTCCCTATATGCAGGTCGCTCCTCTCCAAGTGGGATCGCTCCACAACTAGGCAATGAAATATCAAATCCACACCAATGAATTCCTTCACAATAATTTTTGAATTTGATTTTGTAGATCTGCTCCTCCAATGATGCACAAATGAACTCCTGTCATGGAATTCACCAATAGAAGAGCTAGGTTTTCATCTAATTCCTCCATAGAACTCAAGGTTTTCATCTCAAGCTCCAATCCAATAGATAAACTCCCAAAATTTGAATTGAATGAATGAATCACATATGCTAGAATGAATGCTTTGATGCCTCCAACGCCCTCTATTTATACATGCTTTTCCTCCTTCCTTTCTTGGCCGACCTAGAGATAAAAAAAAATTGATTTTGAATTGAGATTTTACCTCCAAGAGGGCCGATGCTTATCAAGCTTGAATTTTGGTGCTCTAAACAAAGGCTTGTTCCTCATATGAGATGACCAACTCATAATCTTTCTTACCTTCAAAAAGGTTGACATACGCATGAGATGATACATTTTGAAATTGTTTTCTTCACAAAGAGGTTGACCTTTATAATTTATTATTTCTTCATAAGGTGGCCGACCTAGGAGAAAATCTTGGTGCTCAAATAACCACTTGATTCTATTTTCTCTTCCAAGAAGGCTGACCTTGATTTTAGGTGCTCAAATATGCTACACTTTGGGCTGATCCAAATTAGCATCTTTAATTTATTAATGATCTTCACTAGGCCGACCACAAGGCTCATGTTTTCTTTATTAAAATTCATTTTCCCTCCTCTAATAGGCTGACTAGCTTCTAGATATCTTGACGCCCAATTCAAATTGAAGATTTGAATTTTACATTTTGTTTCTTCCCTCCAAGTCTCCAAACATAAAACCAAAAGAATTGACATGCCTTGCCCTTCAATGACCAATTTCCACGAATCCCAAGATGGTTCACCCCATAAGGGAATAAATTATTTTATTCAAATTGAATGTATCAAAGGTATCAAAAAAATATATCAAGTCACCTCCAACATTCGAATTGCCCTCTAAAAATCCTAAGGTGTGAGAATTGGCCTCAATGTCCTTCTTCTATGAACACTCCAAAAAAGGGGACATTACAGTCATCCCTTCCCAAGATTGCTTATCCTCAAGCAATAGAAAACATTCATCCTGTAAGATAGTGTCAAGTGACATGTATCTCCATCCACCCACGTGCCTTGTGATCATACACAACCTCAACCTGTGGCTGCAACTCCCATGAAGAATGCAATGCGAAGTGAGCTCCGTTGGAAAAAGCCATACACACTCGAACTTGACTTGGCTCCATCCTCCAAACTCTGAAAATATGCTCACAACCACAAGTGACAACACCTCTGAGTCTCCAAAGGCTTCACCATCTATGAGTGCTAAGTCCAACAACGACCAAACACCATGCCATCCCAAAGCCCTGAAGGAAACCATGCTTGTTAACAAGTGATGAAGAATGTGAACTATGAAACACAACCACAAGTCTTCAAGCTTCTACTACTCCACTCTGTCCAAATCATCATCATTGCTCCATGAGTTGTGAATCAACTCATCAAGACCCCATTGAAGTGATGTGCATGGCAAGCCACCACCTGGATTCCAAATCACCATATTCCTACATCCATCAAACATGAGAAAATGGAAGTATCTCAAGGTGCCAACAATAGAAAACCTCCCTTCAAATCCTGTAGATCTCCCATGGAAGTGAAGATTACCCAACATAGGTGCAAGAAAGTGTATACCAACTCCTTAGTTACTAATATAGAACAGAGAAAGAACCTCATGACTGAAAATCAGACCTATGTGGATGCAAATAACACTGCCAATGTCATAGGATGATAGAATATCAATCCTATGCCACTCTCCAATGATGAGAAGATGATGCAACTCTCCTCTAAACTCTTGAACAACCAGTGTTCTCCAAAATTTATGTAAGAAATCCATTTTCCATAAAGTAGAACAACCATCTCTTATCAATGTAGGGAGTAGGTTCTCACGAACTAGAGCTTGAACACCAATGCAAACATGCTCACCTCCGCGCCCAATGCCATAGTCTAGTTGCAATGCAAACATTAGTGCCTCAAAATCATAAATCATAGCAATGTCTCCATACCTAGGCTTATGAGCCAGTTGCAACCCAAAAGTATGCCACATAAATGCAAGTGTCTCTAGGACATGCATCACCAATCTCTGGAATAGGGTAGCCTCCAACACTACCAAAGAATCAATAAGATGATAGGGTTGCACCTCATCACCAACCAACTCTTCATCTTCTCCAAGAAAGACCAATGGATCACCACAAATTGAATTACTTATGACTCCCTCTTCATATGAACATTTGACACTAGTGGCTAGTCCACTAAGTGTATGCTCAACTACTCTAACCTCCTCTAGAGTTCGAGCCTTCAAGGGGCTCTCAAGAAAAGGCAACTCGCGATGCAAATCAAGTACACAAACAAAGTTTTTTGAATCATACCTTTCCACTTGTCCACCCAAATCTACATATTCTTCTTGCTTGCTCTCCTCAAGAGACTTCTCCTTTGCTTGCCCCACCACTATGCATTCTTCCCTTGGAAGAAATAGAGATCTAAGGTGTGACTCCCTTTTCCTCTTTGCTTGATCTAGCTAGTTACAACATTCCTTGACCTCTTGCAAGTGCTATTTTGCTTGGGCTGCCAACATCTTAGCCTCCTTTTCTCTTTGTAGCCAACTGTCACACAAGTCTTGGGCTCTCTTGACATTTTGCTTGGGTTCAATTTTCTACTCTAAACCCTAGATCTGAATTCTAATTTTAATTTTTAGAATGATGAACATTTATAATATCCAACCATATCATGTCAAAATCAACAAAATAATACACCAATTGATTTGCCCAATAACACAAGTGAATTTCACGATGAAATATACATGAAATGCACTTACAAATCTGAATACAAACTGTTGTTATAATTTTAAAATATAGAAAGTCTGAATTTTACATTCAAAATATAGGCCAACATGCCCCAAATGCAAATCAGATCGCTGCTGCTATAGATCAGGCTTAAAACTAGTTTTGTACATACCAAAATATCATAGAAAAAGAAGCTCCAAAGCCTCCACAATGGCGATGCTAGGCTAGGCTAAGAAAACCCTAAGCAAAAAGATAATCAACCACCAAGGTTGCTGCTCCAAATGATAGCGAATGATCTACTCTATTACTTATCTGAATTGATATGCAAAAGCAGTGCCAAAACTTTACTCAAAAGCTCAAATTCAATCCCTATATGCATGTCGCTCCTCTCCAATGAGATCGCTCCACAACCAGGCAATGAAATATCAATTCCACGCCAATGAATTCCTTCACAATGATCTTTGAATTTGATTTTACAGATTTTCTCCTCCAATGATGCACAAATGAACTCTCGTCACATAATTCGCCAATAGAAGAGCTAGGTTTTCATCTCAAGCTCCAATCCAAGAGATAAAATCCCAAAATTTGAATTGAATGAATGAATCACATATGCTAGAATGAATCCTTTGATGCCTCCAGCGCCCTCTATTTATACATGCTTTTCCTCCTTCCTTTCTTGGGCAATCTAGAGACATAAAATTTGATTTTGAATTGAGATTTTCCCTCCAAGAGGACCGACCCTTATCAAGCTTGAATTTGGGCACTCTAAACAAAGGCTTGTTCCTCATATGAGCCAACCAACTCATAATATTTCTTACCTTCAAGAAGGTTGACATAGGCATGAGATGATATATTTTGAAATTGTTTTCTTCACAAAGATTTCAACCTTTATAATTTATTATTTCTTCATAAGGTGGTTGACCTAGGAGCAAATCTTGGCACTCAAATAACCATTTGAATTCTATTTTCTCCTCCAAGAAGGCCGACCTTGATTTTAGGCACTCAAATATGCTACACTTTGTGTCGACCCAAATTAGCATCCTTAATTTATTAATGATCTTCACTAGGCTGACCACAAGGCTTGTGTTTTCTTTATTAAAATTTGTTTTCCCTCCTCTAATAGGCCGACTAGCCTCTAGATATCTTGACACCCAATTCAAATTGAAGATTTGAATTTTGCATTTTCTTTCTTCCCTCCAAGTCGCCAAACATAAAACCAAAAGAATTGACATGCCTTGCCCTTTGATGACCAATTTCCACGAACTTTCCCATCCCAAGATGGTTCGCTCCATAAGGGAATAAATTATTTTATTCAAATTGAATGTATCAAAGGCATCAGAAAAATATATCAAGTCACCTCCAACATTCAAAATGCCCTCCAAAAATCCCAAGGTGTGAGAATTGGCCTCAATGTCCTTCTGTGAACACTTCGAAAAAGGGGGCATTACAGAAAGACATGTCTAATGTGAAATATGAGGTTGGAAATGGACTCTAGGAGGCTGAAAAATGGTTTCTAGAAAGTTTCAACAAAGTACAATGTTTCCAAACACTAGGACAAGAGATGGGTGCTCATGTCTACACTATTGTCCCCGCTTATGTCCTTGGGTACTCATGTCCTTAGCTCCAAATGACCTATAATTTTATGGAGTTGCTTACCTATTTTTTAAAGTTCCTTAGTGCCTTCATAATATTGATATGACCTTTATAAACTAAGAAAATGACGACTAAATCTAAGGGGATAAAATGATCAGTGATACTAGGAATTAATTGCCTCAATGAATCCTTTTTTTGGCATGTATTAGCCTCCATGATAGCCCATAAAATTTGGGATGTATGTAATCCATATGCATGGGCGTTTGTGGTGTGTGTAAGGTTTTGAAGCCACAAAATAACTCTAGAAGGATGTCTAGCTAAAGGTGTGTGTTTGTGCAATGGAGGAGATAGGGAGATGGAAATCTTTGGTGAGCCAAGGCACTGATTGAAGGAAGGTTTTAGATCTACAACAATGTTGTATTTAGATGAAGGGGAATTTCTACAACAATAGAGGATTTATGTGAGATATTGGAATGGAAAACCCTAGTGATTGTAGGAGAGGATTTAGAGCAAGCTATGGATTCTAGAGTAAGGAGAAACAATGGATATCAAAGGGGAGCTTCAACAATGGAGGTTTCTTAGTTTTTATCCATGGAGGAACGTAGGGAGATGAAGGAAATTAGTAAACTTAGTATGCACCCTTAGAGAGAAAAACTTACTAAGTGTTTGCAAAAAAGGGAAGAACAAAAATGAGAAAGAGATGATATTAGGCTTTCCAAGTACATAAATAGAGTGTTTTAGGTTGAGTACCTCTTAAAAAACTTACTAGGACAACAATTAAGGTTTCAAGGGTTTGTGAGATAAAATTTGAAATTTGAACTTGGACACTAGCACTTAAACTTTAAAGAAGGTGTTGGCAATATAAAATGGTGATTGTTTGTCTTTGCATAGCTAACTAGAGATGGGGCGAGTCCATGAAATTAGCAACATGACACCTAAAATATGTCTAAGGAGTGGACACCAAATGAATGCAAGAACATAAGATGAGAATTGCAAAGTAGACAATTTCATTATTACAATAGCATTGATCTTTTTCATATCTATTCGAATATCTTTCTTTAATACAATGAAGCCCAATAGTCAACCACTATCCACACTCAATATACTCTTGGGGTTTAGCTAAACTTGATATTGTCTCAATCATTTAAGAATAGTCCTCAAATTTCAAAGATGTTCAATTTAATTTTTAGATTTTCCCATATTGTGCATAAATCATAAAAAATAAGTGTCATGACCCTCTGATAAGTAGCACTATCATTTTTTAGTCCAAAACACATGATGACATAACATGTACCCCACAAAGTAGTAAAAGCATTTTTGTGTTGATCTTGGGAATTTATGGATATTTGATTATAACTTGAAAATCCATCCATAAATGATAACATCTCATGTATAGGATTGAAGTCTAAAATCATATCTATATTTGGTAATAGAAAGTCATTCTTATGTGATGCCTTGTTTAAATCCATGAAAATCCATACATGTGAATGTGCCCATCTAGTGTAGCTATTGGTACTATATTAGAAATCCATGGTGTAATCAATTGGTCTAAGGAATCTAGCTTTTAACAATTTTGCAAATTTGTCTTTGACCACTAAAGCAATCTTAGGATGCATCTTTCTATTTTTTTTGTTTTACTGGTTTAACATCCAAATCAAGAACAATATTGTGCAAACTATGCCACTAGAAATTCCTAGTATATCCTTATATGACCATACAAATAGCTCACTATAGTCATGAAGCAATGTAGCATAATTATGTTGTTCACAATCAAATACACTCACTAGTTTTCAACACATTGTCTTTATTGGTTTTATCCATCTCAACATCCATGGTGCCCCTAACTGTAAGAGTACTTTGATTATCAATAAAGGGCCTAGTAGGTAACCAATCAAATAACTTGAGAGAATCAAATCAAGAGTATACAAAAAAACCTCTATAATGATGAAACCTAGGCAAATCCTTTTAAACACCCAAAGATTCTACAAGAGTTTTATCATTAGAAAATTGATCTAAAGCAAGAGGAATATCAAGCAATGATAAATCAACCAACTCAAGATATACAAACCATAAATCTATCTTATGAAGAACTATGCATGCTGACTAACATTGCATTTTTTGTTTACCTTTTTCATTCTTATCCATATTATGAGTATAGCCCAATCCTTTTTGTTGTGCATTCTTGTGGTTCAATATGCTCTAGAACACCATGTTCATGTATTTGCCTTTATAACCATACTTAAGTAAAGTTTTAAAGCCTTTACCATACTATTGTCACAATGGTGAAAGAGATAACATATAACCATCATTAGTATTAGTTTCATCTCTATTATTACAAGCATGTTCTCTAGAATCATGTAAGGATGAAGGTGGTTGTCCATATATGTCAAGATGCATTTATAGAAGGGGAATCTTAAAATTAATCAGGTTCCATGTAGAGAGGGAATCTTAAAATCATTAATATTCACTTTATAGTCCCCAACATATGGTGTAAAATCCAATGAGCCCTAATCATCCTCAAGATCAATGTGAGGTGTCAATGAAGAAGACCAATCTTTCAATAGAGTTGGTTTTGTGATTAATCTATTTGGAAGAACCAAGCTATGTTGTGTCTCAACCAATTGACAAAACTAATATGGATTATCTTTTGCATGTACCACATACCTCCCATTTTTATGGATAAACTTTAAAGCTTGACGAAGGGTAGAGGGCATCACTACCATAGCATCTATACAAGGACATCCCCAAAACAACATTATACACTAATTACCTAGGCATTAGATGAAAAAATGTATTAAATGTAAGTGGTCCGAGTGTAAAGGGCCAACTAATAACACCAAGTGATTCCCGCTTCACATTGTCAAATCCTTTGATAGTGACCTCTAATTTTTGTAAATTCCTAGAATTAGCAATGACTTTATCCAAGAATGCTTTGCTATAAATATTCAAATTAGATCCATTGTCTACCAAAGCTCTTTTGATGTTGTGCTCCAAATTTAACTATGATATATAATGGTAAGTGTTCTTGAATAACTATAGGACTAGGTAACTCATGAGGTCAAAATGATTTCTTAAAAGCAATCCTATAAATAGGCTCTAGAAAGGTAGCCACCTCTATAAGATTGATATTTTGATGATATGATAAGATTTTCTAAGGCTTTCCTCAAAATATCCCTATATACCTCTTGTATGCATGAGATTCCAAAGAGAAAATTTTCCTTGCAATGTTCTTAAGTTGATTGACCAAATCATATCCTTTGTGTTTTTTTTTTTGTTAACTTAGGTGGAGGCAAAATTGGGTTACTAGATGACAAACTTGGTTGATTTGATATGACTTCTTGTTCCCTAACCATTCTTGGATAAGTATGCTCTATTGAATGAAAACCTTGAGAAGTAGATATCACATGAAAAGTAAAAGGGCTATATCTAGGTGAATCAGGTAGGACATGTAATACAATAGGGGGAAGGATGAAGCCATAGAAGGAACAATGCCCCTAGTAGGTCGCATGGTGTGAAACATAGGTTGGGAAGGTTGAGAGTTAAAGACACCATGAACATCAAGGGAGGGAGGAGCATCAAAAGAAATAACATCATGACAAGGCATGGATGGCTCCCTACAACTCCCTAAGGCATGACCACTAGAGGGATAAAGCAATGGAACACACATGGAAATCAATCAAGGGATAAAGCAATGAAGCATATATGTAATAAGACAAAGAAAAATGAACATTTGAATATATACCATAGTTTGGAAAAGCATAAAATTGCACATTCGTAGTAGGTGATCTAATTTCATATATATGTAAATGAAATATATGTGTAGACATCATAAAGTTCATCTTAGTTAGCGTTGTAAAAGATATATGCGTCATGAAGATCACACATCTAACACAAAACCTTAGGAAAAATATCATATTAAGAATCAATGTGGAAATGCAATGATTGCCTATGCCATCATCATGAGAGCAAGAGGAATAATCATGATGGAAAAGCATGGAAGAATCCATTGTAAAGTTCAAATTTGATGTAAAATAAAAAAATAAAAAGTAATCAAATTTGATAATTGAAATAAAAATTACCTAAACTTAGAACCCTAAAGGGTTTAAGGTTATCCAAGCTCATCAATTTATGTAAGGAAATAGAATAACCTTACATAAATATCTAGGCTAATTAACTACAAATAAGCAATAAAAAATAAATAAATGAACCTTGATATATGAGATGAGTATCGAAACACTACACAAACATATTCATATATAAGTGCTAAAATTAAGGCAAAATATTATGGTACTTAGCTTTAGGGTTTGATGTAAAATATTATGTGACAGATGATGCTCTGCGATTTATTTTTGTATTTTGTGCCTAGTACTCTATCAAACAACACCTATAGTATTGTAGAATTCATTGTAGTTTGTTCTGTGTCATTTCCATGCCTACAAAAATGATCTCCATGTCTGGAAATTTGATTTTTGTATGCAAATTTGACCCTTGCACATGTAAATGATTCATGCCACCTTGTTTGCCTAGAATCTATTCATCTTAGTGTCTAAATCCTATATCTTTAGACTAGTGGTGTTTATGAATGCCTTTGGGTGTTTTCTACACAAGGTTCTTGTCATTAGTCAAATCACTAGGACTAATTTAACAGTGTTACAATAATTGAAATACGCCAAGCAATCATGCAATATGCCTAATCGTTGTAAAATGTTGATGTCATGTTGATGCAATACTCTTTTAATGATGATGTAATGTCTAGTGGAGCTCTTTAGAGTCTAGTCTCGATCAATCGCAAACTTTCATGCAAAAACACATCACTTGTAAACTAGTAATTGCATTAGAGAGAAATAGCCCAATGTGTGTCCAAGACGAGAGGTAAGTAGCACTTTTCACCCTTACAAATGTCAAATGGTTCAATTTGTACAATGTTATCTACACATCATTAACAAGTCATGACTTTATTTCTTTAAGTTTAAGTAGGGCCCGTTGTTAGGGAGCGGGCCTCCCTCCAGATAGATTAAAAAATAAAGAAAATATTATTTTTTAAAAATAAGAATGAATGATATTACAACCTGTGGGATCTTATATGAAATGAATAATAAATATACGGTACATTTCCATTAAGTTGCTGCTGGAATTTTCACCAAAATCCTCACATGGTTGATAATTAATTTCAATTGCTCTACGATATAGAGCAATAATGAATCGAAAGGCCATAAAAGGCGATAAAAGCAAATAGTAAAAATTGGCGAATGGACCACGTAGCCACAACATGATGACTTTGTGGGGAATGGGGAAATAAATTTTTGCAATAACGCATGATCACTGTAAAGATGAAACAACTGCTTAAATCATTTTTTCAAATTTGTCAAGTCTCTGTACTCTTTTCATGGCTTGAATAACCAAGAGTGTGAATACTCCTGCATGCACAAACGATCCAGTATTATTTGGGTTCAGAGAAAACAAATGCAAATATCCATGAAGAAAGGCACTCTGATCATGACCTTTTACTTAAAAAACATCATGTCACTTTCCTTTTATCAAATAAATTTCTTAAGACTTTTGATTCCATTTTCAAGTCTAGCAGAGAGAGAGAGAGAGAGAGAGAGAGAGAGAGATGGATAAAATTCCAGAAAAATATGTATGTAATCAGGAGGATAATCTAAGAAACTGCACATCAAGCAACAGACAGAACTGTTCATAAACTGAATGTAACTCCTTTGTATCCCAGATATAAAACTGATAACAAGGGGGATTAGATAGCTCAATTTCGCTATTACTCCAGAAAATGAATATTGTAACGAGTTTTCCGTCTGTTCTATCTGATCTAAACTTTGATGAGAAGTCCAAACTTGTTTTGCTCTTCCATGCAACGTGCCAAATGTGTGCTTGGTTTCCTTACTATATGATGCACAGAGTGTTTTTCTGTGTTAGTGTTTCAGTTCTATTTATGGATGTTTGGGAATATACTACCACCTTAGAGCTTTCCTATGTGAATCTCTAGAATGATGAATATAAAGCACCAACAGTACTAATCGTCACACATGGCAAAATATATCTACTTGACTTGCCAGATTATTGTTTCCAACAAAATGCAATTCAACAAATTTAAGCTTTGGATTGTTTCAACATATCATCAGACTGCCCCTCCAAATAAAAGCAATTTAAGTTTTACCGTGGTAGTTACGATGAAATAGTTAGTCTGACAGTTTTAGAAGGCAACCTTTATGATTTTACACATAACAAAAATGTTGATGGTATTTATTTTGCAAGTGACTTGTGGTATGCTATGGTGTGCTTGTAATTAAATCAAGCATGATATTTGCTATGAAAGGGATGGGGAAGGCAATTAATGCCTCCCCTTTGCATAGCATCAACGGCTAACAATTGCGCCCAACTAAAAGCATTAGCAATAATCAACATTATAGACGTTAAATCCAACGCGTGGTGCATGCACAAGCTAATTTTTTGTCTCCGGCACAGTGAAGGCCTACGTGTAGTCATTGACAAATAATCAAAATGCAATCCATCTTTGTTCTTTCTGATGCACACCATTAATACTGATAAATCATTTAACAAATTTATGACAAATAATCAGTCATCCCAAGCAGAGAAAAACTATGAGAAAAGTAAAACATACCTGCACCAATATATGAAACAGTGGCAAAATTCTCCATGCCTTGGGCTGTAAGTGTAACTCCAGTATTCAATAGTGTTGCCCCCAAAACTGTGTATATAGTTGCCGTTTGCATTACTGATGCCCTTCTGGCAGCCCTTTCAGCCTAAAATGTTCAAAAAGATATGCATTAATTCTGCCACTATACCCTGCAGGGATACCTTGCAAAATTTTATCATTCAAGAGGAACAATACTTTTGTTGACATACCTCAAACACCCGTACCCGCAATTTTAGATCTCCTGCCTCAAGTTGTTGAATGAATTCATCAATATGTTGTATCCTAGATGGCATGGCAACTGTGGCATCTCGAACCTGAATCAGCAACATTCAGCATATAATTTCATTAGTCTCACTAAAAAATGGTTTATAGTGATGCTGCTGTACAAAATAGAAAGCATATAATTGACAGAACTTATCGGACAAGAAATTTCCTCTGAAAATAATTGCCCAACCCTGTAGATAAACAATACTTTGATTTTAAGTAGTATAAAATAGGGGAACGGTAATCTGTATTCCACGTGCAATCAAACGAACCTATAAATAAGTCTGCTTTTGATGTTTTGCGGCATTGTTAACTTTCTATTTTGATGCACATTTGTAAACATTGGACTTTATTAAGATGCTTCTTCAGTGTAACAGTAAGACAACTTGAACTGATCACCAATGAAAGTAAATATGAATTTCACAAATAGAAGGATGGTGTCCAGAATAATTTATTTTATAGGAAATAGCATGGACAATATTTCTTTTTTTATCTATTGTGATAAAGATTGCTTCTTTTTTTCAAATTGTGGTGAGGCTTTGGGAAAAAATACAAGTATAAGCTTCACCAAAATAAAAGTAAGTTGCACAAGGCAAAACCCTGGCTATGTAGCCATAAATTCCATACAAGAGAGTACTTAGAACAAAGCCTAATCATAATGGTCATAAAACATCCATCTTGATAAACCCGTCATGTCAACCAGGCTCACACAGAGAGAAACTATTAACAAAGAGCATTGTGCCCTGTTGTATTAAAATATGGAACTAGTCAAAGGGCCCTAGCATAAGCGTGGAGAAATTAGCCTTCTTGCAGGACCAAAGGAAAAAGGCTGAAATTGATGATAAATTGGCCCAAACCAGTCGCATGGCTAAATTATAGTAATCATTAACCTCATTACTTCATCCTCTTGGATATAAAATCACATCCATAGAAGTTAAAATATACATTAGGGATATAACTCCTGAGATACTAGCTGAATGAATAATCAAAACGTGGTACCAAATACAATTAGCGTAGATGTAAAATTTTGGACCTGGAAAACATTGAGAGCTATTACAGGCTGATTATCATTAAATATTAAATAATAAATACACAACCATGAATGTGTTATTGCCATACTCAAGATTACAGAGTTGATGCAGAAAAATTGTATTAAGAAATGAAACAAGCCACCAAAAATATGGCACTAAATTTTGACAACATGGTTTGAAGATGAAAGCATGGGAGGAGTGAATGGGTCAACAAATTCCAGCCATGTATATCTTTGAATAAACCTCCACAAATCTGAATATATTGCCCAATTTGTATTTGGAACAAATCTCACAAATTGGCAATCAAACCCTCCAATATCAACCTGCAGAAATATATCTCTTTCGAGCTCAATCAACTCTTTCAAAATCACCTATGAAGCACAAATGTGAATCCTAGAATGAATCCACCTCAAGATGGAATTGGGTTTTCGTCCAATCCACCAATACTCCAAGGGTTTTCCTCCTACAAATATGCTGAACCGGTAGTTGCAGCTCACAAGGAAAACCTTCAATGAAAATAACAAATCAAGGATGATGAAATGACTTGCCTTCACCTCTTTTTAAAGCCACAAGTGAATTTTCTAGAAGTAACTTTTAGAAGACTCACTTTTATTATTTTATTTTATTTTATATTTTTCCCTTTTTCAAAAGTGACTTATTTTATAATTTTTCAATATAATATTATAAAGTCACTTTATAATAAAAAAATTGGTCTAGCTGATTAATTAAATATAAATAACCCAAAAATGACTTAGGATTATTTATTATTTAATTATTCAAATTATTCCCTTATAACTCCCAACTTAGCCTATGGGAATAAAAATACGCTAGTGAACCTCGCTCGATGATCATTCAGAAAATGGCAACATTACCAACTGGCCATTCAAAATGGTATGATTGGTGGATTGCTTCACAATGATTTGCTGAATGACAATCAGAGTGGAGTAGAGGAAACTTGGTGGAGCATTCTTCAGATTAGTTTGGAATCCTAGATTATTTTGAACGGCCAGCTGGTAAAGGTACTGAAATGAGGATATATGCTGATAAGAAGACCCAATCTGCAATTATACCCTGATAATCCACTGCTGCAATCACTCCAATTGCAATATCAACCTGTAATGAAGTCCAATGAAGCCCAAACGGAAACCCAGAGTAGATTTCCTTGTTTTGTGAATTGGGTTGTCGTCCAATTCACTATCCTCCAAGGGATTTCATGCTCAGAAGATCTGCTTGCTACTGAAACCCTCTTCTAGAGCTCAAACCTGCAAATAGATTTTGTGAAAATGAGAATAGTATGCTAAAAAATGAGCCCAATACCTTGCTTTATAGCCTCCATGACCTTTTTTCCATAAAAAACAATAAAATGTTCCCTCCAAAAGGCCACGCCCACCTTGAGGGTCTTTTCTTATGAAAAGGGAAGTGCCACTTTTTAAAAACAACATTGTGCTACTAGGATGGGGGCACTTTTCACTATTCCCCTTCTAATTTTCTGTTACTATTCACTTTTCACTATTCTATTAAAGCAAACCTTAATAATTTCAATTCAACCCCTGGATTCATCAACTGACACCAAACTAAAGGGCTCGTAAGACTCCCAGCAAAGCTCCACTACCCCTGGATAGGTCCCCTAACCACTCTGCTGACCTACGAGAACCCTAGTAATATGCCAACCATTGCTCATCTATGTGTTGTCTAGGAAGGGGACATTACAGTCCTCCCTTCCCAGAATTGCTTGCCTTCAAGCAATTGCAAAGCCGGATGCTGAAGTATCACCTCACCCTCCCAGGTGGCATCCTCTACGGGTAAGTCTCTCCACCGTACCAGGGACTCTTTGATAACTTTGCTCCTCAACCTCCTCTCCCTCATGTCTACAATTTCAGCAGGTATCAATACTAATCGACCCTCCTCATCCAATGCGGGCAAAACAGGTGAAGAGATAACATGTTGTCCCAAAGCCTTCTTCAAACAAGATACATGGAAGACATTATGTATCTCGAGAGGTAGCTCAAGCTCATATGCGACCTCACCGATCCTCCTCAATACTCTGTATGGACCATAAAATCGAGGCTTGAGCTTCTCCGCCCCACTCCTCTTGAGTGTACTCTGTCTGTACGGCTGTAGGCGCAAGAAAACCATATCTCCAACCTCAAAGGTCCTCTCAACTCGATGTTGATTAGCATACATCTTCTGCTGATTCTGTGCATGCTGAATATTATCCTTATGTGCCTTAAGGATGTCCTGATTGTCCTGTAACCAATCCCGAGCTGTAGGCGCTCTACTATCACCTAACGCCAAGTCCACAAAAAATAAGGTATCGTAACCATACAACGCTCGGAAGGGAGTCATACCAATCGACATGTGATATGTGGTATTATAATAATACTCGCCCAGATACAACCACTGCACCCAAGCCTTCTGCTGTCCTGAAACATAGTTACGTAAGTAACCCTCAACCCACTTATTAACTATCTCCGTTTGTCCATCCGTCTGAGGGTGGTAACTAGTGCTGGGTGTCAACTCTGTATCTGCTAATCAGAATAGCTCCTGCCAAAAGATGCTCATAAACCTGTTATCCTGATCACTGACAATGGTCCTAGGGAGTCCATGGAGTCTAAACACCTCACGGAAGAATACTCTGCCACCTGAGATGTTGTAAAGTCGGCTGCAATAGAAAAGAAGTGTGCAAACTTCGTCAACCTATCCACAACCACATAAGTGCAATCCTTTCCCTGAACTCTTGGAAGACCAGTAATGAAATCCATCGATATACTTTCCCACTTCTGCTCTGGAATAGGCAATGGCTGCGGAAGACCTGCCGAAAAAGTATGCTCTGACTTGTTCTGCTGACAAGTCACACACTCACGTACATAGCGCAAGACATCATCCTTGAGACCCTTCCATGAGAATCTCTCTCTCACCTGTTGGTATGTCTTAAAATATCCAAGATGTCCTGCTAATGGTGTGTCATGGGTGGCGCATAAGATCTTATCCTTCAGTTTTCATCCAAGTACCAAATAAATCCTGTTCTTATAGTAGATAACATCATCAATCACTGTGTATCTATCATTCTGAATCTTGCCATCCATAATCTCGCATGCAAATTGATTCTTGGAATACTCAACTAATAGTTGAGACTTCCAATCTGTTGAAATCTCACTCAAAGAGCAAAGTGTAGCAACTGTAGGCCTCCTAGAAAGTGCATCAGTAACAATATTCTTTTTCCCCTTGACATACTCAATGTCAAAATCATATGCCTGTATCTTGCTAACCCATTTCTGTTGGTGCTTGTTAAGCTCTTTCTGCTCCAAGAAGTATTTCAAACTGTTGTGGTCGGTCCTCACCACAAACTTCCCACCCACCAAATATTGCCGAAACTTTGCCAAAGCATGCATAATGGTGAGCATCTCCTTGTCATAGGTGGAGTACAATCTCTCATTATCCCTCAACTTCCTACTCTCGTAGGCAATGGGATGATGATTCTGCATAAGAACCGCTCCAATACCCTCTCTGGATGCATCACACTCTAACACAAAGGGCTGAGAGAAATCTGGAAGTGCCAAAACTGGACAAGTGCTCATGACCTGCTCGAGCATATCAAATGCAACCTGTACCTCATCTGTCCATATGAATGCGCCCTTCCTTGTGAGATCTGTCAAAGGGGCCACAAGCTGTGAGTACCCCTTCAAGAATCTCTTGTAGTAACCGCATAAGCCTAGGAAACCCCGCAACTCTAAAATGTTCCTAGGTGATGGCCAATCAAGAATGGACTGAATCTTCTCCTAATGTACCTTGACCCATCACTACCAATCACATGCCCCAAGTACAAGATCTCTGTAAGTCCAAATTCACATTTGGACATCTTGGCAAATAGAGACTGTGCCTCCATAATGCCAAGTACCTCATCCAGATGCCTCATGTGCTCCTCCCAAGTCCTACTGTAAATCAATATATCGTCGAAGGACACAAGTACATACTTACGCAACTGCTTATTAAATATGTAGTTCATGCATGATTGAAAAGTAGCAGGTGCGTTAGTAAGGCCAAAAGGCATCACCAAGAACTCATAGTGCCCATAATGACATCTAAATGTTGTCTTATGTATGTCCTCACACACTCGAATTTGATGGTACCTTGATCGAAGGTCAATCTTCGAGAAATGCACTGCACCATGAAGCTCATCCAATAACTCATCTATGCGCGGAATAGGATACCTGTTCTTGATTGTTTTCTTGTTCAATGCATGGTAATCAATGCACATGCGCATAGTGCTATCCTTCTTTTTCACTAAAAAGGGGCTAGAACTAGGTCTGATGTGCCCCATATCCAGCAGCTCACGGATGGTCTTCTCTATTTCATCCTTAAATCTCTTAGGATGACGATAAGGAGTGGTAATCACAGGCTTGGCGCCCTCCTCTAACTCTATCACATGCTCAAATCCATGGTCAGGAGGTCTGCCAGAAGGAATATCACCAAATAATGCTCCATGTTTTTCCAATACTTTCTGAACACAATGTGGAATGGCTGGTCATCCTGTGAAGAAGGTGACTTGGATGAAATAAAACACTGTGCCGCCCACGCCACATCTCCATGTTTGAATATGGATTTCATCCTACGTGCTGAAACCACCATGGGCCCACCATCAGAAAGAGCCTTCAGCACAACCTTCTTACCCCCAACTATAAACTCCAGCTCCATCCTTTGAAAATCCTGTATATACAGACCAAGTGACTGCAACCATTGGACACCTAGCACTACATCAATGTCACCCAGACCCACAACATAAAAATCATCGGTCAAGGTGTATCTCCCAACTGTATACTAAGCTGTGGAACTACCTTGGTGCACCTCATAGAAAATCCATCTGCTACTGTCACACTGAAACCAGGAAAATCCTCCGCCTGTAATCCTCGCTTAGCAGCTAATCCCTCATCAATAAAATTGTGCGTGGCACCACTGTCAACAAGGCAAGTCACACGTCCCCTAATCACTCCCTTCAAGTGAAAGGGATGGTATCTAGGGACTCCTGAAAGGGTGGCAATGACAGGATTGGGTGCATCCAATGCATCACCCACTCCAAGCTCCACCTGTGGGGCCTCCTGTTCATCTCCACCATTGCTACCCTCTAAATCGGTATCCTGTATATGCTCATCCTCCACATCAAACACAACCTCAATGAGATGCGCCTTGCCTTTCCCAAGGCATTGGTGTCTAGGCTCCCAAGGCTCCTTACATGTGAAGCATAGCTTCTTCCTCCTCAACTCATTACGTGTCTCCTGATCCATCCTCGGGGGAAGTGCTGCACTCCTGTGTTGTGTCGAAGATCTCTGAAAAGGCTTGGAGCCCTTGGAAAACTTCTTATTCTGTTGATAAGAAGTAGGAGGTGGTGAAGTATCAAGGTCCAGGGCAATCTGAATAGCCTCATGTAAAGTCTTAAGCTTAAGAGCCTTGACCAAACCACGTAACCTGTCATGTAAACCCTCTATGAAAAGCATCACCACACGTCTATCTGGCATCTCGGGAACCATAACAACAATGCGTTGAAACTCATTAATGTAGGTTTCAACATGTCCAGTTTGTCGCAGTAGTGCTAAATCCCTATAGTACAACTCAACATCCTTACGGTCAAATCTGGCAATCAACTGCTCAGTGAACTCCCTGTAAGAATGAATAAGTCTATGGTTTTGGGTAACCAAACCATGATGCCACCACTCATAAGCCACGCCCTCCAAGTGTAGCACTGCAAACTGAATGGCCTCATCCTCAGGCATCGGCTTTAGTGAAAGGTAGATGTCCAACTTGTGCACCCAAGCTCAAGCAATGATCTTCTTTCTACCATCAAAGGAAGATATAGTGAGCTTGCTAGTAGCTCGATGGAGGTCACCCTTACGTTGTTGTAATGTGCCGTACTTGTTTGTATTTTTTAAAATCTTTATTGTGTGATTTTTATTAGATTTTTGTGTGTTCTTTCAGATAGACAGAAGATGCAGAAGGGGGTTTTATGTTTTCCTGCAGATGTAGTGCCGGAGCACACAATATATTGCATATAATAGAAACCCAGAAAATATACAATGAATCTGAAGAAACTAAAGACAACCCAGATAGTAAAATAGCCAGGAAACAATTACTATCACATACCCATATGAAAATATGCAACTTGGTACGGCCGCCGGAAATGGACCAGCAAGTGGGTATGGCTAGAAATGCATCAAATCTCCATAGAATGTCACAAATGACTCATACAAAATATAAGAGCAACAACTGAAGCACAAAACACCTCCCAAAGACCATGAATGAGTAGTAGAAGCAAAGAGGAAAGCTTCCCTACAATACCCACATCCCTCCTTGACATGGTACGGCCATGGCTGTTGTGTGTGCTTGCAAACAACACTGAAACTACTCTAAATCCTCTGCCAAACTGATGGGAAGTAATTGCTACAGCTAGGCGACTAGCTATCCAATGGTTTCAGCCCCAAATAACACTCCAAAATTCCTCTTTATGAAGTACGGCCAAGCTTGGATAGTATGGCCAGCAATATGGAAAGGTACAGCAGCAAGGAACTACTTCAAATACTTTGATTTTTGCCTTCTATACCATCCATTATCAACTTATAACAGTAACAGAAAAAGATCTTTCATGCAACACAAGAAACAACCTCAAATGTCTCCATTTTAACACATATGTGAATGCCGAATACATCCACCGTCAATGGCACCGTTGGGTGGTCTTTCACACCTGTGGGATACCATCACTAATGGAGGTTTCCGTCTCCAATAGCCTGATGCAAATTCTCAAACTCCAGAAACCCTAGCAGAGCTCTCACAAGCAAATATCAAAACATAGCATAAAACCAAAATGAGCTCCAAGTGACCTTTTATCTTCCTCCAAGATAGGCGTTGGACAATTAGGAGGGAAATTAACATTTTAATTTCACTTTGTCTCCTAGGAATGGGCGCCCAAGGTCAAGACATAAGCTTAAGTCTTTAATTCATTAATTTCACTTTTTCCCGCAAATATAATAAAGTCCATATTAATATAAATTAATAAATCTTCCGACTTTAAAATAAGTATGAAGACGGTGTCGGAAATCACTGATCTTTAGTTCGCTGGAAAGGTCTCGATGAAACGCATTTGATCCAACTCTGAAAATCACGAACCGACACAGTACCTGAACTTACTAAAAATAGTAAGTAACGACCAAGAGCCCACTGAACCAACCACGAGGGTGCCAACTGGATCCACTGAATGCGAACCATAACTCCCTGACTGACAAGGACCTCCAGAGCCAACTAACCACAGTTCCCTAACCAAACTGCTAGCCCACGGGAACTCCATGATGGACTAACCATGTGTCTAGAAGGGGACATTACAATTGTTGTCTTGGCCACCTATCACCACAGTCTTCATGCTATCTCTACGTTGCGAACAATATTGAGGTAGAGGAAAAGCCTCTCTAACATGCTCTAGGAGACGTGCCCACTCATCACTCCTTGCCATAACATCCTGGAACTCCACACCCTCAAGTAGGTCAACTGGGGGTGGCTCATCTCTAGGAGGAAAATGGGGCTGCATGGGCCTATCTGCTGTACGTGAATGAGTCCTGTCACGCCTAGGAGAACCAAGAGCACTATCCATCGACGAGGGAGCCCTACTACTCCCACGGCTATCTGCAACTGAAACGGACTTGTCAACCCTATCACATCTGTCATGTTTGCCATGCTTATCCCTATGCCGACCCAAATCCATTCTGTCAAGGGTATTTTGAAGTCTGTCTAATGCCTGTACAATCCTTGGTTGTGTATTAACGAGAGTTTTGAATAACTGATGATCAATATCATCCTACTGATTTTGTCTTCCCCTTTGGCGGGGACTTCTACTGCCATCATGGCTATCTCCCATGGCTACACCCTAAATACTAGTGTCAACCCCAAACTGTCTGTGTGTTTTTTTGCGAGTATAATACCTGTGTGGCCCAACCTCTCTAGGATGCATAGAATTGATTAGAGTGCCCTCAAGTTGGCAAGATCATGGCTTTGATACCACTGAAGTATCCCTTCTAAATCTGCTTCGATTTTTCAATTTTAACCCCTTGGCATTTTGTCAAACAATTGTTGTGCAAACTAATGAATTTTGAATTCCTGACTGCTGTTTTGATTTTCTGAGTTTGTTATTTGATGTTTGTGTGGATATGAAATGGTTTTGATTGCAATATTCATATACCGAATGAAAAGAAATATAACCAACAAATAAACATTGCAATACCACACCAAAATAAGCTTTATTTTTTCACTAAACATAAGTCTGATTACAAAAGCTCAGATCTGATATAGACTTAATCAGACTGTAACAACACTATTAAACCCAATACATATGAAAAATTTGAATACCCAATATGGTAAACACATACCCAGAAGCCAACGCTTAAATTATGGAACATTTAGTTGCTGAAACCCTAATTCCCAGCTAGGGTTTGACTGAAAATGACTCCCATTTTGAACGGCCAATTGGTAAAGGTACTAAAATGAGGATATATGCTGATAAGAAGACCCAATCTGCAATTATACCCTGACAATCTGTAATGAAGTCCAATGAAGCTCAAACGGAAACCCAAAGTAGATTTCCCTGTTTTGTGAACTGGGTTGTCATCCAATTCACTATCCTCTAAGGGATTTCGTCCTCAGAAGATCTGCTTGCTGCTGAAACCCTCTTCCACTGTTCAAACTTGCAAATAGCTTTTGTGAAAATGAGAATAGTATGCTAGAAAATGAGCCCAATACCTTGCTTTATAGCCTCCATGACCTTTTTTCCATAAAAAACAATAAAATATTCCCTCCAAGAGGCCACGCCCACCTTGAGGGTCTTTTCTCATGAAAAGGGAAGTGCCACTTTTTAAAAACAACATTGTGCTACTAGGATGGGGGCACTTTTCACTATTCCCCTTCTAATTTTTTTTGTTACTATTCACTTTTCACTATTCCATTAAAGCAAACCTTAATAATTTCAATTCAACCCCTGGATTCATCAACTCACACCAAATTGAAGGGCTCGTAAGACTCCTAGCAAAGCTCCACTGCCCCTGGATAGGTCTCCTAACCACTCTACTGACCTACGAGAACCCTAGTAATAGGGCAACCACTACTCATCTATGTGTCGTCTAGGAAGGGGACATTACATTTATTGTTTCCACATGTATGACTAGGGGTCCAAACTTCCTGGCATGTGAAGCAACATTGTTCTTTCCTCAACTGATTTTTGCTTTTCTTTTGGGGCTGATTAGAAGATTTCTGAAATGGTTTATAAATTTTGAAGCTCTTCATCTTTCTTCTTTTCTTCTTCTTTTGTTAGCACATCTGTAAGATCACGTTTATAGCCCCCTTTATCCATCTTTATTATCAATGTTGTCAGGTCTTTCTGATGTTTTCCAAATACTCGCAATATTTCTATCATGAGTTCTTGATTTGTCTTCATCATTCTGCATCAATTTGAAACTTCCCACAAGCTGGGAGGAAAACCAGCTCTGATAGCACTGTAAGATTTTTGTCTAATTCTGCTCTGAATTTTCTGATTTTAACGGTTTGACATTTTGTCAAACACTTTGCATAAAGTCTGATTTTGTTTGTTTCTGAATGTAGTTTGTTTTGAACAACAGATATATGTATGCCAAATGCTCAAATTAAATGAAATTCATATGCACTTATGAAGGAACTCATCAAACATATATTATATCACATAACTAAACCCTTATAATGCAATTTAAATGACATAAATCTAATTTTTGAATATGATCAACTGCTGTTATAAATCAGATTGTTCAGAATTGAAATAATATCAAATTGCAATGCTTAAACATGCCCAAATATATCTCAAATCTTTGCTGTTCAGAATCAGATTATTACAATGATAATCAAGGGTCTTTCACATACCAAAATATCAGATTGCAATGTCCTTGTCAAACCCTAGCTGGGTGATAAACAAATAACACTTATTTATGCATTTTTATGGCTCCAAAAGCTCACAATCCCTCTTAAACTCTTGGTGATTCTCTTCAAACTTCAGACCTGCACCTTACAATTGTCCATGTGCCCTTGGCATCCAATATCTATGGCTGTGAATGAGGTAGAAGAGGACGGCGACTCCTTGATAGCTGCGGCTAGGGCAAACAATGGTCCACACTGATATTTTGTAATGTCCCCATTTTTGGAATGGTCGTCATTAGAGAGCAGAGGGGTTGGTTTTCACACTCCGGGATTTGTGGAAGGGAAATCAAGGTTTGGAAATGACTTAACATATTTTTCTAGTGATCTTGATGTGTTCATTTCATTTAATATATTTCTCTTTCCATGGAACGAACCACTTAGAGGCATTGTGAGTGTGGAGAGTTACCATGTTCTGGAGATGGATTTGCTGTGTGATGAAGTTGTCAACATATTCTTTATGATGCCACCTTGGTTTGATTGATCATGTGTACGCCAACTTCAAGGAAGATTCAATTAATACCTATTTGATGCCTTTGGACAACCTTTTATGGAGAAACAAAGAATAAAATATCATCTATATCCTGGCGCTTGAAGGAAGAAGCTTGCAGAAGAGGAAAGGAGACATTCATATATTTAAATTGAATTTTCTAGGCACGCAAAAGGTTTGAGGCAGGTTGGCCCTCTTAGTGAGGGAAAATAATAAATAAAAAAAAGTACTAAAAGTGCCTAGGTCAGCCCTATTTGAGAGGGCAAAAGTTATGTATAAATATGAAATCATGTCAAGGCATTTTCATCATCAATCACTCATTCATTCATTCACATTTGGGAGTTTATCTCTTGAGAAGAGCTCGGGATGAAAACCTCAAGTCTCTTAGGAGTTGGACGAAAACCTAACTCTTTCTTGTGGAGGATTCCGTGACGGGAGTTCATTTGCACTTCATTGTTTTGGAGCAGAATTGCAGATCAGATTTGGGAGATCATCTTGAAGACTTTGCCATCATTATTTTGCGTTACTTTTGGTATGTACCACCTTAGGGTTTAGGGAAGATTCGAGCTGGGCTTGTTTGTCTTGATCACCCATGCATTGGATGTAATTGAAGACTTATTTAATTCAGATTTTTATAGCAGCAGACTTCTGGGCTTATTTCAGTCATTTATGGTTGTCATTTGAATTGTTTAATTGCATATTGTATGGTGGAATTCAAATATAATATTGGAAATGTTGTTGACAATGATATTATGGTGATTTGGCATATTTTATGGAGATTATATGCATTTGTTTAAGTTTGATTTTTAGGGCAGAAGTTAGGGTTAGAGCAGAAAACTAGGGCAGAAGTTAGGGTTAGAGCAGAAAATTAAAGTGCAGAAAATCAGGGCAGAATATTGTCATTGGAGCAGCATAACATTGGTATGTACTTTCATTGAAAAGTCAGATCAGAACTTCCATTTTGTAGCAGTAGTGTCAAACTCAAAAAATCGGATTTGGTTGATTAATGCTAGATGCCCTAGAATGTGTATTTCATGGTGTAATTCATGGGGAATGTGAAATGTAATGTTTAGTATCAATTGTCATCATTATATGCTATGTTTGGATGCACATTTGGGTGTTATGATTGCATGTTTAAGAGCAGAAAATAAAATCAGAGATTAGGGTTTTGGGCAGAAATCTAAAGTACAGAAGTTAGGGCAGATTTCAAAGTAAGAAAAATCAGTCATTCCAAGCAAGTTTTATTTGGAAAGCCTATACATCCAAAATAGCCAAAAATATCCCCATTTGGGATATTACATATTTCCACTCACAATTTCCTCCAAATGCAGTGCTAGAGTTTAAGGATTAAACCCTTTATCATAACAATATTCCAGCCCTGTATATCTTTGAATAAACCTCCACAAATCTGAATATATTGCCCAATTTGTATTTGGAACAAATATCACAAATTGGCAATCAAACCCTCCAATATCAACCTACAGAAATATATCTCTTTGAAGCTTAATCAACTCTTCCAAAATCACCTATGAAGCACAAATGTGAATCTTGTCATGAATCCACCTTAAGATGGAATTGGGTTTTCGTCCAATCCACCAATATTCCAAGGGTTTTCATCCTAGGAATATGCTAAACCTGTAGTTGCAACTCACAAGGAAAACCTTCAATGAAAATAACAAGCCAAGAATGATGAAATGACTTGCCTTCACCTCTTTTAAAGCCACAAGTGAACTTTCTAGAAGTAATTTCTAGAAGACTCACTTTTATTTATTTATTTTATTTTATATTTTTCCCTTTTTTAAAAGTGACTTATTTTATTATTTCTCAGTATATTATTATTAAGTCACTTTATAATAAAAAATAGGTCCAGCTGATTAATTAAATATAAATAACCAAAAAATGACTTAGGATTATTTATTATTTAATTAATCAAATTATTCCCTTATAACTCCCAACTTAGCCTATGGGAATAAAAATAGGCTAGTGGACCTTGCTGGATGATCATTCGGAAAATGGGGTCATTACACGCTTTCCAAGGATGATGGAATTCTCCAAGAATCTTGGAGCTTTCCAAGATCGTTGGAATGACCCCTAAAAGGGACACCACAAAATTTTTATGTATTTGGCTACTTAATGCCCAAATTGTAAAAACAATAAATATTGTTCACATTGGTTATAGGCATTCACAATAGGCATAATATGCCAGATATAAATTTGATCCTACATGTTGACTATAGGACAACGCATATTTTTTAAGATGCAGTCATGTTATTTGTGTAAAATTCAAATATGTTTAACTCCATGGAAACCAAGCAACAAAGGTTAGTAACTTATTAAATCTACATTATCATAATCATAAGTCTCATTTGTCATGATTCCTAACATATGTTCTCTCAAGGAGCTATACAATCTCTCATATGACACAGGATTGGAACTTTATTAAATAAGGAAAAAGTACTCATGTTTGAGTATTATTATGGATTCTTCCTTGAAACTAAGTTAAAATAGTACTAACTTAGGACATTCATAAAATAGCAAATGAGATCATATTCTATAAATTAATCGATTATTTGGTCCCTAGACAAAGGAGAGGCCCTATTGGATCAATTTCAATCTGTCCTTGTAATTTCTTTTACCATGGCAAAGGTAGCCAAGTCAAAGTTACACTTCTTGGTGGCGGTTTCAATATTAAGGACACTAATTTCCTTTTCTCCATATTCATGCTTGTCTTAAATCTAGGCCCCAACTATTTGATCCTTTGGGAATAAGTTGAGCAAGCTCTTGAAAGTAGAGGCCTTGGAAACTTTTTTTTTTGCTGATTACTTGTGTTACTCAGCTCATTGTTGCCAAGATCTTATTAAGTTTATTGTATTGTATGAGTTATTTGTTAAATCCTTGAATAGAAATTATATGAAAGGTATTAGTAATCACGTGATTATCTTCAATAATATGGTCATGTCCCCTTTTTGAGCTAAGAAAATAATTTAATAATTTAATTTAAGTTGTCTAAGAAGTAACTTGTTATATTTTAAGAAGGCAACTTATGTTTTATTGTTAAAAAAAATGTTTTTAAAAAAAGGCCTAAAGTTATGTTATAAAGTGTCGCTAGGACTAGGGTCCAAAAAATGATGGGACTTTCTAGGCACTTTATGAAATAAGTTCTGGAGGAAAAAGGGAAAAAAAAAATATTATATTCCCTCAAAAATCTTATATAAAGAGTTGTGCATAGAAGGATTCCAATTTATTATCAAAACCTCAATTTCTTGAGATTGAACATTGTTCATCTTTTCTGCTCTAGGACGAAAACCCTATGGCAAAAAAGATTTGAAGATGAAAACCCTCCTATTCATCTAAGTAATTCCATCTAGGGATTACCTGTGTGCTACAAGGATTGGATTTGAGGATAAAATTCCTCATCTCCATTAAAGTGATTCCATTTAGGGGTCACCATTGGTGCCGAATGTTTCTTGTTTCTTTGGTGTTTGGTGATTGTTATTTTGGTGTTGAAATTTCTAATTAGATATTGAAGAATATTTTGAGCTAAAGGTTGTTTTTGATATTGGTGAAGTTTTTGGTTAATAACATTTGCAATGTAATAGCAAATTAGATCGCCAATATTGGAGGGTTTTATTGCTAGATTTTCCTTCTAACTCCAACAGTACCATCTTCCTAATTCTATCGCTGCATTTTTTAAAGGGTAGAACCCGGCCGTATCATCTCTTGATTAGGTTTATTGTGTTTGTGGTCGCTGTACAACTAACATGTGAGACTGTCATACAAATTACTTGTGAGAAGCTTTAAATATAATTTGGGCACCACTAGTGAGGTTCGGATATTGTATTTTTCCTTTGTGAAAGATAATTGTTGTCATATTTTAGCCAAGGCCAAAATAACCCAAAAAAACCCCACCTTTCTTCCATCAGAAATATCCGATCTAAGAAAGCTTAAATGGAAGAAAGCCTCCTTTTAAAAAATCCCAAATTTCCAAGTTTTTTGCCTTTATTGACAAACTTTGGGTTTGGTGAACCTTTGGTTAGCCGATTGGCCGGTTCGCCGACTAAAGGGACCAAAACAGGCAGGTGAAATTCTTCTAAGGCAAAAGAGTGGAGGGGAAGACAATGCTTTATCGACAAAATTTAGGTTCGGTGAACCTTAAGTTCGTCGATCAGTAGGTTCGCCGACAAAGGAAGAAGTTCTGAAGACAAGGTTGAAGGAAGACAGGTTTGCCTTAGTCAGCAAAGTTCAAGTTTGGCAAACCTTTGGTTCGCCGATCAGCGAATTCGCCGACAAAGGCAAAGGTAGAGACAAAGGGAAGGATGGTTCACGAGGGGGAGACTTTGCTAACAAAGAAGGGAAGGAGAAATGAAGATAAAAGGTTTCTTCTAAGGCAAAAGTGAAAGTTTGAATGCTTATCGGCGAACTTCATGGTTCACCAACTGCCAAGTTCGCCGATCGACGAAATCATCAACTAAAGGAGGAAAAGAGAAAGAAAGACAAAGCAAGAAAGGAAAAAAGGAGGAAGACCCGATGGTTCGCCAAATGGAGATTTCGCCGACCAAATGGGGATAAGAGAAAGAAAGATAAAGAAGATGAGATGATTCATGAACCCAGTAGATCGTTGACTGAGGAGTCCGCCAAAGGGCAAATTCACCGATAAGGGAAAAAATCAAAAGCACCAGAAGCAAAACTCAAAATATGAAATGCTTTAAAGTGTTGTAGAAGCTTTTAAAGCACGATTCCTGAAATCACGCCATTGTTGCAGGATGAAGAGGTACCCAACATTTAACATTGCAGGCCAAAGTCAAATACAGGTAGCTGAAACAGTGGAAATCTTCAATGCACTTGTACAAAGGAGGGACAAAATGGATTTGCAAGTGCTAGAGAAGGATTTCAGACCTTCCTTCATTAATGTGGCCATACCCAGGCGTGTGGACGATCTCCTTATGCAAGTTTTACAGACCTGTTAGGGCATGGCTGCCGTCCCAATTTGCAGGTTTTCTGATAGAGCCATGGGCCGAATTCAATGCAGCATGGGCGCGTGGCCAAAGCGGTTGACTAGATTTCAGCACCTGTAGCTGCACAATGAAAACGCTATATATACATGTAAAAAGGGATGTATTTGATTGTTAGTTGTTTTTCGGGGCCATTGCGTAGGCAGGGGAATTTTTTGCAGTTACAGACCTTGTAATGCTTTACAGGGACCGATTGGATCTAATACATTGTGCTTGATTCTGAGCTTTTGATGTCTCTGGTTGTTGTTCACCTATGAATGTAAATTGTTATTTTGTGTCTATTTTCTCTACAATGAATTCTTGTTTTGT
This sequence comes from Cunninghamia lanceolata, assembly GCA_027924645.1. NCBI lineage: Eukaryota > Viridiplantae > Streptophyta > Pinopsida > Cupressales > Cupressaceae > Cunninghamia > Cunninghamia lanceolata. The sequence goes on along the minus strand of BSBN01000973.1, from coordinate 643,251 downwards.
AATGGCTTCCTAGCCTTTATGATCAATATGAACTGTCATTTTGCCTCTCTCTAAAGATTTACATTGTGTTTATTTGGAGATTGTACGCTTGTATTGTGGGCAAAACAGTCCCTTTCATAGCTATAGTTCTCTGCCCGAACCTCTGTAATTGCTTATATGAGTCTGCTTCAGTTTTGAGATCATTGTTGTGTTAATTCAGGCACAGTTAAACACATTAAATCTGGTGCATCACCTCTCTTTCAATTTTAGTTTTTTCTTACCCTTTTCCCTGTGAGCATTAGCATTAGATTTAGCCATCATTCTCTAGACCTTAAGTCCAGAAAGAGGAACTAGCCTTCTCTAAAGGTTTGGTCTCAATTGTAAGGTTCCACACCTTGAGACTAATCCCATGTTTCATTGAATTTGTTGGAACTGCCAAAAGCTTCAACAACAGGGTGCAAATTTAAGTGACAATAGTTTCTGGCATGCCCGGTAGGACCCTCTGCTCTGAGTAAGAGCTGAACTGAGAAAAACTAGTGCTATTCTTAGTTCATTTGCTGCTGTGTAAGCATTCGACAAGCACCTGATGACTCTGCTGGGGAGGTATTTGAACCAGTCCAACATTTCATGCCTGGAGTGCAGACCAAAGCTTCTTCTTCAGGTAATTTCCAATTCGTAACTATATTTTACTGATTCAAGAAGAAGTAGATTATCTAGGTCCCCAATGAAAGAGAATAGGAGTGTTGTTTCATCTCCTTCAAGGGCCTTGTTCACTCCCCCTCCTGTTAGATTTCAGTATTCAAGGAGGACCCTGTATATACCCGGAATCAATTTGAATATCCCCAATATGGCAAGAAATCTCCCATTTGTTATCTTCAATGGGGGAAGCCCACTTGACCTAGCACAGTATGATGATAGTCCTACTTCAACTCTGAAAGCTATTCCATTTTTTAATGGTGAAAACTCTGCTACACCTGCTGAACATATCCAAGATATTGCTAGTGTGTGCTCTGTTCACAATGTCACTGAAGCCAATGTTGTTGTGAGACTTTTGGCTTCTTCCTTTAAAGGAAAAGTGCTCCAATGGTATAAGGTCTGCCAGCTAACTCTATTCATAATTGGGATTCATAATTGGGATGATTTGGGAACAAGACTTTTCCAACACTTTGAAGACAAAAGTGATCACGTCTCTGATGGAACAATGAACAACAATCAAAAGGGCTCCTCATGAGTTCATGGTGGACTTAAACTACGGATTTCAGAAGACACGGGACAAGATCCCATTGCTGGTGAAGCCCTCTTCTAATACTGCTTTCATATATTACTCGAAGTCTTTAAATCCTGATATTGCTGTCATGATTCAATCCATGGGAGGACATGTTTTACCAAACACATATGATACAACCATAAGGGCAGAGAATTGTTTGATTCAAGTTGGGAAGATTGCTCCAAGACCCCCCAATGCCCTTATTTCCAGATGCGCCGAGCATTCAGCCTGTTGTGGCACCAATACCTACAACAGTCAGCCCTGCCACTCCTCTGATTATGCCTACAATTGAAAAAGTAGATGGGCAAGATGCTCTGATTAGAAGCTTGACCAATAAAGTAATAGCAATGGGGAGACAGTTGGCCCAGCCAAACAGGCCATATCAGCCCTTTAATCAGATGTATCAACACAATAGGCAACCATACCAAGGAAATACGCAGAGACAAAATTAACCTAGCTATGTTAGGCCTCTAAATGCTGTCAATCCCAATGCCGCAAGCACCTCTGGTCATCTTGTGCTTATACAGAACAATCTAGCTCAGGACAGTGAGTGGTGCTATCCGTGCAATCAGCTCCATAATCATAATTAGTGTCAAGATGGTCAATTCAGTTAGGCTTTGCTGATCCAAAGCCCACCAATGGCTTCAGGACAGCAACTCAGTTCCAGTCAAGAGATTGTGGGAAGACAAAAGGAGCAAATGCAAGACAATTCTACCTTGATGAATTGGACACAGGATGACTTCTGTGGTGTTAATCAAGGTACAAGTCCAATAGCGTTCAACACAAGAGCCAAAAGAAGAGCGACTGAAGATGCATCGACCCCTACAATTGGCCAAACTCCTGCCTCTCATGCACCCCCAGTGGCCACAAGCAAAGGTGCAACAGTCAAAACCCCTTCACCACAGACTAATCAGGCCACTGATAAAATAAATCCATTACTGGAACAATAGCCCCAGGCTAATCAATAGGCAAAGGTCGACACTATTGTTGCAAGGGCATCCTATAAGGTCAGCCATATTCCCTTCAGGATAGTCGATTAGATGAAAAAGACTATTCTGAGTGTCACTATGTGGGATGCCGTGTTAATTCCATCACAAAGGGATTTGCTACAGGAAGCCTTAACAAGCTTCAATTAGCCTACTGAAGGAACAACAAAGGAAAAAGCAGTCGCCTTAGCGGACCTGTGCCAACCAAAAGAGGAGGCAAGCACAAGCAAAATCAGTAAGCCTTGTTGTATCGGATTTCCCAAAATCACTGCAACCCACGACCCTAAAACATTTAACAATCATCTAGGCTAGGGATGTTGTTAAGGCGATTGAAAGAGGTTTATCAACAGGTCAAAGGGCGATCTTGGCCAACTAACAGGAGTGGGTATACTCCTTTGCACTTCAGGCTCAGCTAGACCTAGCAGGGTTATTCCTAGAGGCATGAAATTAAACACAAACAAACTAACATAGCCATACCCAACATACACTTGACCCCAAAGCTGTCACTAGGTCAAGACAAACTGGCTGCACAGGCCTCTGATTAAGTTGATTACTGCACTATGCATTTGCACCCAAATATGGCAATATTACACTTCTTGAGATGATTCCACTTAACTTTGCATACACAAGATACACAGTGCAGGCATACATGTACATGATTCACCAATGATTAAAGCAGTCTTGTATCACTTCAGATTTATCCCTGGTTATTACATTGAATCATGAGCAACATGAGAAACCCTAAACTAAACCTACTCCTAATCCTACAACTAACAGGACGAAAGTTTGATTAAAATAGTGATTGATCCATCCCCAATATGGACCGGTGCCTACTCCATTGGGCAACTAAGTCATAAGCAATAAAGAAGAAAGAAATGGATTGAACCAGTATCAACAGAAGACTAAAATATATTCACATATATTTTTCAAATTACATTTTATACATTGGACATACTTATTTATCCAGAGCCAAACGACAATGACCCATTTGCAACAAAGAGATGACCCAACACAAAGCTTGTATTGATTTAAATGCTGTCACACATTATCAAATCCCTATTACAATCGCACCAACAACTGTGGTGAAGGCAAAATACATAATTTCAACTATGTGTTCCCTTGAATCATTACAAATAGCCATGGAGACATCACACTGTATAAAGATGTGCGTTACAATTCATTCCTACACTATATCAAACCCATTCCTCCATTCACTGCCCAGATTGATGTGATTTGATGCCCTAAAATCTTCCTTAGGCGCCTCCGGACTAGACAATTGGTTCAGCGACCAACCCCTGAAAAGATTTTAGATCCTATCTTTATAGCCCTCTCAATGCGGACCTGAGAGTGAAATGGGTGGGAAAACCCTTAACAACCCCACCAATTGCAATAAAAACATTGATTTCAACTACCCATTTCGCATTAATGGAGTTCCCGAAAGTTGTTGACACGTTCCCAGGCAGTGGGAGGAGTATGGAAGACCAGTCAATCGGCCTCCAACAAATCGGACTTTGGAGGTCGGGCCTTCGCTGAGTAGCTTACACTTTGGAAGAGAAGAAAAGAACCGCCCGACTCGAAAAACATAAGAGAAAAAAAGAGCACTGGGGGTCAGACCTCGGGCCTTCTTCCTTCCGCCTTCCTCAACACTTGGAAGAATTTCAACTCACTGGACATCGGCCATGTCTCAATAGTTCACATTAGCACGCCCCTCATCGGGTCCCACTCAACTAACGCCGTGATCATGCGCAAGACTTAGAAGAATTTTGGTTCTGTCGGACTTCAGCCTTGGGGTCTTCATCGTTCTACCTTCCAAGAGAAAGAAGGGAGAAGAAAAACATCCCGCCTGCCGCTGCCCGCACAACTTAAATAAATACCCCGACGGAATTCGGCTGTCGGACCTTCTTCCTTCTGCCCTCCTGGAAGAAGACAGAAAGCCGCAAGCCCGACCTCCGATGCTCGAAGCACTTAGACGATTTTGGAGCCTTGCTTCGGAGCCGACAGACAAGGCACGACAGAAGACAGGAGCCCAAAACTCCAAAACTCCGAAAAGGCATAAAATAGAAGGAAACACTTAAGATTTTGGGACTTAGCCATTTTGTGGGTTTTTTCCTTGCATTTCAAAAGGCAAACACATGGAAACCTTGTGAAGGGAACCCATGGAAAATATCTCTGATTGGATATAAATGATGGGTTCCACAACAAAGGCACAGAGTGGGATTTTCCCTGAATTTGGGGCAAAAATATGCATGTTGGAAACTGGTTTTTTCAGGTGTCAACACTAGCTTTGGTTGGGACGTGTGGCAAACGGTGGCGCAACGAGAATCCCGAACATCTCTGGGCAAACCAAAAGGCAAAAATGAATAGGGGAATAACACAAGGCGTATTTACAAGGCATACAGTCATAGGCATTGGGGCACAAAAGGAAAATTGACTATAATCAAAATTTTCAGGCACATGCAGGTCAAACCTGCACTAACCTGCTGCAACTACTTGCCTCTGTCCAAGACAAGCTGAATGAAGGAGCTGATCCTCAAACCAAAACAATTTCCATCACCCAACTACAACAACAAAGACTGTCCCCAGCATGGGTCAACCTGCAATTACTACTCATGAAGCCAAGGCCAACTCGATCAATGAAATCACTACTGCAAGGCAACCATAAGAAATAGGCGCCTGACCTCTTCCAATCCATATCACGCTTGTTCCCAGTAGCAAGGGGTGAGAAACTAAAATCTAGGTCAGCAACAAAAGACATGGATGCAAGTGAGGCGCTGGTATGCGATGCCTCAAATCTGACATTATTCTCCATTGCTCCTCATTTGAGCTAAAGGTGCAGAATAGCTCAAAAAAGGAGAACTCCCAGAGAGTAAACATTTGAAGAAAATGAGCAAGATACCCCCATTAGTTCCTCTAGACTAGTTTACCAAGTAAGCTCCATATGCAAAATTTGTTTTGGTTGAAAGGGGCCATATTTCTTGTTATAAGCTACCATAATGCTATCACCTACGGTCAAACAGGAGAAATTCCTTAAGGTAGTCCCCAACACATCTTTTGGATTGGATATGTTCCAGAAAATCCTTTGTCTGAGGCTGCAATTTGACATATGTTTGGTGTGATTCCTTCTGGATGGGCGTGGATCCTTGTCCTGAGTGCTTTCTTTGCTGGTAATTGTGTTTTAATTGCTTCTCCTTGGTGCATTGAGTCTTCAATGACCGCAATCTCCTTCCATACTAGCGCGTTGAGTCTTCAATGACTGTGTCTCCCTGATATGAGGCGGGTTTTGGATGTGTGAGGTGCGTTTATGAATGCCTGGGCGTGATTTCTCTGGTTGTAGGCACGTTTGAAGCTTTTGAATGGCGTGTGGCGTGTTGCAATGGTGATGGAGGTGTGAAGGTTTCTCCTGAAGTGTGGCCTTCTGGATATGGACGCGTTTCTTGGTGCTGATTTCATAATTTCTCCCTTGCCCTCTTCTTTCTGGTGCGTGAGGGAATGTTGTGGCATTCGAGCTTTTTTGCAGAGGCGTTTGAAGAGCACTTAATAAAAATCTCTTTGTTTTTAAATTCAATCTTTATTGACTTTATAAAGATTAAATTTTGATTGAATGAATGAATTTTAATGACATCCATGAGGCCAAAACAGCCTGAGGGACCAAGAGCCGCAGCCCTAAGACACTTTCAAACTCTTAAGTTTCAATGTCGACTCTTCTACCATGCATCTTGACCAAGAATCCGACCATTATGTGGAGCTTAGCTTCTTCAAAGAGCTCGCTTAGACTCCCCTCATTCAAGTTGTTTCCATATTGCATGTGGATGTCTTCATAGGCAACACACTCAAAGATGAAGTGCTATTTAGTTTCCACTACTCTTTTGCTGCAAAAAGTGCATATCCTATCTTCCAAAACTTCCTTAGGGACTGACCATCTACCAGTTTTGCACCTAAGATGATGAGAACGGGTCGTCAATTGCGCAATAAGAAGTCTAGCTTTACCCTTAAGAGCGGCATGCAAGTAGGCTTTTTCCCCATGATCCCATGTGGGGTTGAACTCTTTGACATAATGCATTTTTTTCGGCCAGGATGTTTAGTCCACATGGCAGACTTGAATTTTTCCAACACGAACTGTTTAATTTCTGCTTTGGTTTTAGGACAATCTTGCAAATTAATATCCTATTTGTTCATCCACTTGGTGTTTTGCTTCATCCACATCTTTTTCCTACGATCTAACCCTTCCTCCACCACCAATTTAGGCCAGCGTTGATTTTCCATGTTTTCCACCTTTAGGTAGCAAAGAAGCAGAGGAATTGCAACATCGTCCATCAAAAAGGTGCCTGCCTTAGCCAAAAGAATCGCATAGGGAACAACAGCTTTGACTTTGAGATTACTAGTGATAAGATGCTTTTGAATTCTCTCTATTTGTCTCCACTTGTGATTTGAAACGCTACTCCCCCAAACCTCGCAGCCATATAAGACAATCGGAGTGACTAACAAACCAAAAAGAGTCTTCTTGGTTTTCCAATCCCATAGCTCCACTTTCCTACATCTATTCTGAAGCATGTAGGAATCTCTCCAACCCCCTTGAATCCTCTTCATTCTACCAGTGTCCCGGCTGAGCTTGTTGTTGAAAACAATCCCAAGGTCTCTTCGTTCGTTCTACAGTGTGATTGTATCTCTCCTCCTTCCCAGTCACAAGAAGGGTTTGCAGAGCTTCTTAGACAAGATCAATTTCGTGAGGAGGTTCATACCTAATTTTGCTTCAATAGCAAAGCCTCTCACCTCCATGCTTAAGAAAAATGATGCTTTCACGTGGTCAAAAGAGGGCAGGGACAGTTTTGAAGCTGTCAAACAGGCCATTACACAGGCTCCTACGTTGGTGAACCCCAACTTTGAAAAGGGCTTTATCCTTTATGCCTTCGGAGGTAAGGAGGGTATATCAGCGGTCCTGACACAGCAAAATGAAGAGAAATTGGAGCAGCCAATCGCTTTCTTCAGCTAGCCCTTCAAGGAGTATGAGCTTAGGTACGATTTTATTGAGAAACAGGTATTTGCTGTGGCGAAAGCACTCAAAAAATTCAGGCACATGCCTGCAAACAGTAGATACAATTAATGGTGAACCATCCCGGTGTGAAAGAATTTCTTTTGAGTAGAGATGTCAGCGAGAAGAGAGTTGGATGGATCACAAGGGTAATGGAATACGATGTAAACATCAACGTTACCAAGCTAGTAAGAGGCAAAGGACTGTGTGAGTAGATGGTAGCACATATTGAAGCCAGAAGTGACGCAACGTATGTCCTTGAACAGGCGTAGCGAGCTGATTTTCATGCACCAAGCGACTGGTATGATGATATGGCTACGTTTCTACAGGCAGGTAAATGCCCAGATGGACTAGATCAAGCCAAAAGGAGGTATTTTAGACTTCAGTCCATCCCTTATGCTCTTGTTGATGGTGTTTTGTTTAGGAAAGACATCAATGGAGTTCTTCTTAGATGCATTGCACGAGATCAAACCTCAAGGGTGTTAGAAGAGTTTCATAATGCCCTGCTGGTGGCCATTTTTCACCAAAAACAACTATTGTGAAAATCATGAGGGCTAGCTATTACTGGCCCAACTTGTTTAGAGATGCCCATAGATGGGTAAGAGGCTGCAAAGAATGTGCGCTATTCGCAGGAAAACAAAAGTTCGCAGCTCTTCCCCTCCACCCAATTCAGACTGCTTAGCCATTTGCCCAATGGGGCTTGGACTTCATTGGAATGATCAATCCACCTTCGAGTGTTGGTCATAAGTGGATTTTGACAACCATCGATTATTTCACAAGGTGGACTGAGTCGGTTGCTTTGAAGGATGCCACAGAGGCCTCCATTTTAGATTTCCTTGAGGGTAAAGTTACTAGGTTTGGTGTTCCATTCACCATTATTTCTGACAATGCCAAGGCCTTTGTAGGCACAAAAATCAGTGAATGGGCAGTTAAATATGGAGTCTATTTGAAGACATCTTCCAACTATTATCCTCAGGGCAATGGCCTAGCTGAGTCTACCAACAAGAACTTGATAAGGATCATCAAAAGAACTGTGGAAGGCAATCAAAGGACTTGGCATTCCAAGTTGAAAACAACTCTTTAGGTCGATAGAATCACCCCCAAGAGGGCCACTGGCAATTCACCCTTCATGTTGGTTTATGGAAATGAGGCAAGGCTTACACTGTCACTAGAATTGCCTTCCCTTGCGCTTGCACAATAGTTGGAACAGCTGAAAAATGATGCCATGACAGTGAGGTTTGCTGAACTGATGGAGCTTGAAGAGAGAAGAGATGCTGCCATGAAAACTCTTGAATCCCACCAAGATCAGGTCAAGAGGACCTTTGATAGAAAATTAGTTGACAGAGTCTTCCAAGAAGGAGATTTAGTGCTGAAATGGGATGAGGCCAAAGCTAAGGTTGGGAGGCATTCCAAATTCAATGCCTTATGGAGCAGCCCATATATTATCACCAGTTGTTAGCAAGCAAATGCCTTCCAAATCTCCAAGCTAACTGGTGAATCACTTCCAATCCTAGTGAATGGGATTGATCTCAAACCATATTTCTGAGTTTGGTTTTGGGATTCTTGTAAATAATTAGAATAGGTCTTGTTTCTATTTTAAGTTTCCTTTCCTCTAAGTGCTCTTGCACAGGTTGCATCCTTATTAGGAGTTTGCCTCCCTTCTTTGTTTTATGTTTTGTTTTATTTTCTAAAGGCAGTTTTCAGTTCTATATGGTCAAGTTTCTACAATTCCCTTTTTGACTTTGTGCCCAATGAATTGATAAGGCCACTGGATCCATGTGTTTAGTAGGCAAACACCTCTGCATAGTCGCCAAAATGTTGTCATATTTTAGCTAGGGCAAAATAACCAAAAAAATCCCACCTTTCTTCCATCAGGAATATCCAATCTGAGAAAGCTTAAATGGAAGAAAGCCTCCTTTCAAACTGTTAGCGTTTAATTTCGCACCTTTCGGTGAGAAAAAAAAATGGACAGATGTGCAGTAGAACCGCTCTTCGACTTGGAAGGGAAAGCTCCTTGTAAAATAAAAATTAACTAAAAACTTTACAATCTTTTTGGGATTTGCAATGTGCGGAAAGGCAGAGATGCACATTCGACATCGAAGCAAAGATTTTATGCTTTTTGACTGACAACAAAACCTAACCTTCGGCACAAATAATACATTTTAATGGATATTTGGAAGAAAAATAGGCATACTGGAATCCATTAATAAACAAAACAAGAACACGATCAGGAGAATATTAGACAAATAACAATTTAAGCAAGTAGAGGCATGAGAATTGATATTGCTTTTATTCTTTGATTGAACACAAGACTGGATACTAAACATTGAATACTTTTGATTCCTTTGATTAAATCTAGAGATCAAAGGAAACAAATGAACATAGGCGATTGATTTAACACAAAAGAACAAAGAAGATCTGAAACGAATGTTTAAGCACGAAGTCATAAACAATTCCTCTCAATCTCAACAACACAAACAACTTTCAGAAAGACAATGCATATATTTATTCTCAAAGTAATAAAAATATGCACAATCATTGAACAATAAGATGTGAGCAATAAAAGCCTCAGCATTTACCATTCATCAAAATAAAGTGTGTAGAATACACTTATTTATAACCTAGAACATAAGATGCAAGGAAATAAAAGGAAGAGTTAACTAACACTCTTCACTCTAGATCTAATGCTGCATGGGAAGCATGCAAGCTTATTAGCAATTAAAAATAAAAATATTTTGTCATGCAATTCAGTTAATTGAACTTGCATGTTATTACACAATGAGTTCCAACTCAAAGAAAATTTGCATGATTTCCAAAACAAATCCAAAAATAAGTTTATCTTTGAAAAACAAAGTCAGTTCTCAAAATAGAAACTACTTTGGAAATCCCTCCAGCCATCCAAAATAGAATCCTCCTGCAGATAGTGAAAAATGACTAAGTATGAGAATTGAGATTTCTCTCAAATTCATCAACCTTAGCCTCTTCTGAGATAATGATAGTGTAATGTTCCATTTCGGAAAGCTCTAAATTTCTTTCCCTTCACACAATTTAACTTATTATAGAGAACATTAGTAATCAATAACTTCATTATAAAATCATAATATCATAATTAGGGTTAGTTACTTCATAAACATAATTAATATCAAAGTACATTAGCACTTATTCAATTCATATTTTCCATTCGTATTATGTAATGTCCCCCTTCTTATTTGGCTTAGATCAAACCCTACCATCACAATTTCAATAATTTAGGATTAAGGAAATGACTTACATATTATTTTCTTCATTATGATTTCTCACAATGGATCCTGCAATCATTACATAAGAACACCAATGCAATATATACATATATATCAATGTTAATAAGAGGGTTAGTTCAATCATATAATAAACTTGAAATGTAAGCTCTTACCATTATCAAACATATTTGTTTCATGGAGTGAGAACATGGTTGGCTTGACTCATATGTCAAGTCCAATCCATGTTGAGTTTTGGTCATGGTTGGCTTGACTCATATGTCAAGTCCAATTCCATGTTGAGTTTTGGTCATGGTTGGCTTAACTCATATGTCTAAGTCCAATCCATGCCATTGTTGGCTTCACTCATATGTCAAGTCCAATCCCATGTTGAGTTTTGGTCATGGTTGGCTTGACTCATATGTCAAGTCCCATCCATGCCATTGTTGGCTTGACTCATATGTCAAGTCCAATACCATATATTAGTTGGCTTGACTCATGTGTCTAAGTCCAACCTTGATCTACATAGTTGGCTTGACTCATATGTCTAAGTCCAATCTATGTAGACTTTAGGAACATATTTGGCTTGACTCATATGTCTAAGTCCAACTCATGTCTCCCATTCATCCATTCCATATTCATTTCATATTCATATTCATCACATTCATATTAACATTCATTTCTATTTTTCCTTTATATACATATACATATTCATTTATCTAACATATTCATATTTATACCCATGTTCCTTTCACATATGTATTTAGTTTTTTATCTCATTTCTACATTCTTACCTATTCCCATCTTATTATTCATAGTCCATATACCTGCTTACGATGCTCGTCTTTATTGTCTTTGTTGCTTGGATTCTATTCTTTTTTCCCCTGTTCGCTGCCTTCTTTAATATCTGTAGGTTAGATCTTTTGTTCCTTATCTCTGTTGCGACTCTTCTTGAGTTAGACTCATGCCTATTCTTTAATATTTATATATGTATTATAGTATTTGTTATAATATTAATAATATCTCTATATTATGTTATATATATATATTATTCATAACTATATAAATGAAATGTATATTTTATATTATTTAAATTACATAACATTTATTATTACCATAATAATTAATCACTATTATTATAATGATCAATGATCATTATTATTGTCATCACAATATTATTATATCATTATCCATGTGATTTTGTAATTAATTCAAATTGTATCTTGGTTCTTATCTGAATATCACAATTCATTTTAGAATATCTATATACTCTTAGAAATCTGAAAATATATTATTTTCTCCTATACACCCAGCAGATATGTATATATATTTGGTAGCACTTGAATTCTATTGTTGTATTATTATTAACATAACTTTATAATATATTACTTATTTATTATCATTATAATATTATTATTATAAATATATATATAGACATCATTTAATTATTATATAATATATATATTATTATAATATTATTTATTATTGTTATTATACTATCATTATTATTATAGTATTATCATAAATATAATTTTTCATAATGTTTAATCATGCCGATTTCTATCGGACATCGCATCTTTATCTACTATATATATATATTTATTTTTACTTCATTTCTCCCTTTTGCTGCTGATGTACATATCTCTATATATTAATTTATGATATCTTGCCGATGATCTTTTCCTTCCATCTCACAACCTTTATTTATTTCCCTTTCAAGGGATATGTTCCAAGAGGCACGTCTCTTATTATGCTTGATGGTAAAAGACATACTTACCTTCTTATAATTTTTATTACTACATATTAATTTCCGTTTGTGGTAAAACTAGTTCTAACGATACGTAACTCCCTTATCATAAGAGGATAGGTTAAAAGATGTTTATTTATATTATTTGTATTTATATTATATCATTATAATAAATGATATATTATTTATTTATATTCTTTATATTATATCATTTATATCATATTAAATGATATATGATTTATATTATATTATTTATATTTATATTACAAGATAATAATAATAATATTTGTATTTATATTATTAGATATATTTATAATATATTATTTATATGTGATATTTATAAATATAATAATAATATATTTTGTTAATTGTGTTAAAAATATATTATTTAAATATATTAAATAGATTCAATTTATAATATTATTCATATCTTTAATTTGAATGAAACACATAACGGATTCAATTATAAATTACTAAGGGACATGACAGATAGGATCTAGATGCATGATCTCCATTTGCAAGGTGGTGTTTGCATCCTCCACCATCTTCGCGAGATCCAAATACTCCTTGACCTTTGGATACTCATGAATGGGTGTCGATTTGGCCTCCATGGTGATAGAAGAATATTGCATGGCGACTTTTGAGCTTGTAGAAGTGTTATTTTTTGCTGTTCTGCACTAGAAAATGCAAAATCAGACCTCTTTTAGCTCACTGTCCCAAAAAATCAGGGTTCCTTTTCGTTGTCCAAAATTTATTTTTTTGCCCTTGGGAAATGAAAATTTGGAGCTGCAACCTCAAAGAATCAATGGATCTGAGCTCAAAACGGCTGAACATGATGGAAAACGCCTTTTGCCCAAGTGGGTATGCGCTAGAAATGAGAAATTTTGGACATATAGGTCTCAAAAATCACTTTTATTTTGGCTGTAGGTGGTGATTTTGCCTATGAACAGTCATGACCAGTGAAGAAAGACCTTGAAAATCATCAAAAATGGCTTCCTGGGCTTGGGCGTTGCTTTAGAAACATGAAGACGGACCCTGTGATGGAAGAGAATGAAGAAAAAGAGGCTTTGAAATGACCAATCTGTCCCCTTTATGCTTTGCTGGCCCAAAAAAGCTTCAAATCTGCAAAAAGAAAAGCTTGAAAATCTCCATTAATGGATGCCAATGCAAAGAAATAGTCTCCCCGTGAACAAATATGCTTTGGAATGCAAAAGGAAGGTATAGAATGATGCAAGAATGTGTAGACTTTGCCCTGTATGCGAAGATCCACTCCTCAATGCCTTTGAATCCGTGCTTTGCAAGCTTTCAATCTTCCATTAATGGCTGCCATGTGTGAAGTGCAGCCTCGGAACCCTTCTCTTGCCTTTGGAAAATAATAATAACAATGAAGAAGACTCTCCTTTTAGGTTTGCTTTTAACCTCTAGGGTTTCAGTGTGCTTTTTTCCACAAATAGAGTGTTTTTATTTTAGGCCTCATGCAACAAAGAAGAATGAAAGATAGACCTCCATTTATAGGTCTTTGTCAATCCCAAAAAGGAGTGCTTTTTCATCAAATTGAGCGCCTTTTTTCAAAGGCCAAAAAGGCTTGTGAAATCCCCAATTTGAGCGCCTTTTGCAAGAGGTCAAAAAGGAGTGGGTTTAGGCAAATTTGAGTGCCTTTGTGGGGTGTCAAAAAGGCATGTAAAATAGGCAAAAGGGGCGTTTTTTGAGATAACCAAAAAGGAGTGCGTTTTAGTGATTTTGAGCGCCTTTGTGGAGGATAGAAAAGGAGTGCAAATTGGGCAAAATGAGAGCCTTTTGAGGAGGGTCAAAAAGGCGTGCAAAACTCATGGAATGAGCGCCTTTCTTAAGGCATGGAAAGGCGTGTGCTTTTGGCAAATTGAGCACTTTTCTCAAGACTTAAACTTTTTCTGCCCAATTTCGAAGTCTTGGGTGGAAACTTTTTCTGCCCAATTTCAAAGTGTCTTGGGTGGAAGTATATTTAAAAATATATTTAAGTATAATTTCCTATACTTTAAATATTTTGAAATATACTTCCAGGACGTTTGAGATAGGTCCCGAATCCATGGGATTTAACATGCAGATTCTAGATTTTTGAGGATCCACCAGATTTCATACTTAGACAGTTTTCAGGATCTCAGAACATCAGGCTTTAGGACACTAGACTTAGCCAATTTCAGGGCTCATTCTTTATGATTCTTGACCTTGGAAAACTTTGAACCTTGCCTTGGCCATTTTGACAGAGGTTGCTTAGATCAATGTCATTTGTCTTTGCCTGTGAAGCTTCTTCGCCGTTCCTTTGCATCATTCAACAATTCTTCGTCCTTTGAACAACACTGAAAACTTGAATCTGATCCCCGGCAGATGAACTTCTTCAACTTTCTATTTTTAGAAAATTTTGTCAGCATCCGTATCTCAAGAAACCCAGAAACCTAGAATTGACGTCTATTTTTAGAAACTTTCTAAAAATAGAAACTTTCTATTTTTAGAAATTGACTTTTTGACTTTTGACGACCAATCTTTTGGATTCTCACAAAAATGCCTTAATGAAGCGAAAAATTTGATTTGGCATAACATAGCCAATTTGACTCCTTTGAATCCTTTTCCATTTGGGCCTTGTAGAGATTTCCTTTGATATATCCTATACTTGCAAGGTTAGCAAAAATGACAAGGCGACATGGTGCTTGGGAGGTATGTTTAGGTGTCTTTTAGGATGTTTGTATGCATAGATGAAAAATTTCGTATGGGTACAACATTAGGCTCTGTCTGGGGACCATGGTGTATACTTGCAACATAGGAGGACCTTAGAATCTCTGAGTTTATAGTGTAGATCAGTGTCTTATTAGTTGGGCAATAGAGTTAGTACATTTTCCTAATCACCTAGAACAAGACTTTTTCCTAAAATCACCTAAGAGTGGAACTCTGGTCTACCTAACGAAACACGACGAATAAACAAAACGCGAAAGGGGAAATAATGATACTACATAACAATTACATCACTGAAAGGGGAAACACAATACAAAACAATTCGACACACAAAACGCTCTTTTTTTATAGCGAGGACAAGACGAACAAAAATTGTTACACAAAACCATCAATAGGTTCAAAAAAATAAGAACCTCTTCTCCTAAGCTCGGAAATTTGTCTTGGTAGCTCATAGTCTTTCTTCCTCTGCAACACCTTCTCGAAGAGCCATGATTTAGGTGGGTAGACACGATTAGGCCATGAGAAGTTCATGATGAATTGATTGATGCGCATGAGTTCTGTTGGGTCATCTTCCATAGTGAAAAATCTTTGCAATAGGTGAAGGTACATAAACTCCTTCTGAAGGTATGAAGCAAGATCCTGTGGCCAAAGTATGCTTGTGGGAATGGTGACCACCACATATAGAACTTGATGTTCTTCCTCCATGTCTTCAACATATGCAACTCTAAACTCAGTCCATGAGTCATCCTTTGGAAAAGGTTGAAGCTACTCATACAAAATGTCCATCATTGGTTCTTGGCTTACCGGATTCACAACTGTTATCATCATTTTGTCTAATGATTTAGGTACTTCATCATTCTCATTGGTCATGTCTTCATCCATCCAATCCTCAAAATCTGAATGTGATAAATCATCAAGGTCTGAATCTTTGAGCTCCTAATCATCATCAAAGTACTCTTGCTAGATAACATCTTCACCTAGTGGCCCACTTCGCCATCCATCATATTGAGTCTCTCTGGCTTCCATAGAGCAATCTCCTTCAATGATTGTGTCCTTAAGAACATGAATGCAAAAATTTGGCAGCATCTCATCTTCGGCGACAACACACTTCTCCTCTTCTAACATGCGAGCAAGATCAAGGACAAATTCTTCTGAGCTTTGTGTTTCTTCTTCATCTGCTTGAATGATCTCACATACGGCATATCTCACAACACACTTGTCAAGAATTTCTGACTTCTCCATATGATTCTCTTCGGTGATCAAGACTGAATATTCCATGAGCTCTTCTTCTGCACGAGCTTCTTCATATGTTGCTTCTTGTGTTGATTTTATCACATCAATGATGTCCTTTTCTTGCATAGGTTCATGGATAATCTCTAAAGGCTTAGCATCATCTTCTTCGCCAAATTGTATGGAATCTTCTAGAGAAAGAGAAGAAGATGGACTAAATTGCAAAAGAAAATTTACAGTATCCTCCACTGAAGATTCACTCTCCAAGTGATGTAGAAAATTGTCAAGATCCAATGATGAATCTTCCACAGTCTTTTGTTTTGACAAATGCCTCCAATGCTGAATCATCTTCAAAATGAAGATCTCGTTCTTGTTCCAATTGCAAAGCTTCTTTGGTCTTTTCTCCTTTGAGTGTAGATTCTTCAAACCAACCTTCAAAAGATGACAGGAACAAATTGGATTCATCATTGCCCTCTTCAGAACATATGATTTCTTCTTCACAATTTCGCTCATGAGAGATGTGTTGGACTTCTTCATCCTTAGAGAAAGTATGCAAATCATGCATTTCTTCAAGGTCTTCCATCCACGATCCTTCTTCATATTTGGAGAAACTATGCAAATTTATAGCTTCTGGTGAACATTCATGTTCCATATGCAAACACATGATTTTGCTTGAAACAGAGTTAGGAAAATGACCCCTTCTAATATTTGATTTACACTGGGTAAATCCCTTCATAGAGCTGCCATCGGATTCATCTAAGAGACATTCAGGATTATCCGAAAATCCTTGATTTTCATTTGATGCTTTTAATATTTGCATGAATCTTCTCATCTCCGAGCAACTTTCTCCATCATGTTGGTTTGTTGCACGGAACAAGCAATAGATTTATACCGCAGAAGACACATCCGCTACTTGACACACAGGTGAAGCAGGTTGATCACTAACATAGTTAATGAAAGAATCTTGCACATTTGAAGGAGATGGAACTTGCCGAAGTGGTACAATGTTCAAGGGCACCAATGGCTTGATTGAATCTCTCTGGATCTTTCCTAAAGTGATCATATGATCCTCTAATTCAATAGCATATTCTTGAGCTTCTTGCAGTTCTGTCACATGTCTTTGCTTGAGATAGAATGAAACTTCTGAAGTTTGCGCATTTGTGAAACAACTTAGCAAAATTTTTGATGAAGGCTTCAAGGTGTTTGAAACTTTTCCAACTAGACAGTTGAATTTGGCCACGAACTCTTGCATCGACTCACTTCTATCTTTCTTGATATTTGAGAGTTGTGCAAACAAGACATGACTGTCTTCTGCAAGCTTGAAATGGGTGAGAAATTTCTCCTTCATCAACTCCCAACTTGTGATAGAACCGGCAGTGAGGTGATTAAAACATTCAACTGCTGAACTTTGCAATGATTCCACAAACAAACGCACTGCAACATCTTCATGTGCAACGACAAGAATCCCACAGGCGGTGGTGAAGGCAAAAATGTGCTCATCAAGATGCTGCTTGCCATCACCAAGAAACTTCGGAAAATTCTTCCTTGATCCTTCAGGAAGCTCATGAATTTCTGCTAGTGCCAATGGACCGATCTGATTTCCCCATGGCCAAGGTGGGCGATTATTGATGTGATTGCCTTCTTGATCTGCCATAGGAAGCCTTCTTTGAAACTAGAAAAATATGTGAACTCTGGACCTCTTGATTTTGCAAAGGATAAGACGGAGGTCTTATGTTGTATCCCTAGTAGAGTCGCCAAAAACTGTTAACGTTTAATTTCGCATCTTTTGGTGAGAAATAAAAATGGACAGATATGCAGTAGAACCGCTATTCGAATTGAAAGGGGAAGCTCCCTGTAAAATAAAACTTAACTAAAAACTTTACAATTTTTTTGGGATTTGCAACGTGCGGAAAGGCAGAGACGCACATTCGACATCGAAGCAGAGATTTTATGCTTTTTGAGTGAAAACAAAACCTAACCTTCGGCACAAATAATACATTTTAATGGATATTTGGAAGCAAAAAAGACATATTGGAATCCATTAATGAACAAAACAAGAACACAATCAGGAGAATATTAGACAAATAACAATTTAAGCAAGTAAAGGCATGAGAATTGCTATTGCTTTTATTCTTTTATTGAACACAAGACTGGATACTGAACATTGAATATTTTTGATTCCTTTGATTAAATCCAGAGATCGAAGGAAACAGATGAACATAGGCGATTTGATTTAACACAAAAGAACAAAGAAGATCTGAAACAAATGTTTAAGCACAAAGTCATAAACAATTCCTCTCAATCTCAAAAACACAAACAACTTTCAGAAAGACCGCATATATTTATTCTCAAAGTAATAAAGATATGCACAATCATTGAACAATAAGATGTGAGCAATAAAAGCCTTAGCATTTACCGTTCATCAAAATAAAGTGTGTAGAATACACTTATTTATAACCTAGAACAAAAGATGCAAGGAAATAAAAGGAAGAGTTAACTAACACTCTTCACTCGAGATCTAATGCTGCATGGGAAGCATGCAAGCTTATTAGCAATTAAAAATAAAAATATCTTGTCATGCAATTCAGTTAACTGAACTTGCATGTTATTACACAATGAGTTCCAACTCAAAGAAAATTTGCATGATTTCCAAAACAAATCTAAAAATAAGTTTATCTTTGAAAAACAAAGTTAGTTCTCAAAATAGAAACCGCTTTGGAAATCCCTCCAGCCATCCAAAATAGAATCCTCCTGCAGATAGTGAAAAATGACTAAGTATGAGAATTGAGATTTCTCTCAAATTCATCAACCTTAGCCTCTTCTGAGATAATGATAGGATCCGGATGCATGATCTCCGTTTGCAAGGTCGTGTTTGCATCCTCCACCGTCTTCGCGAGATCCAAATACTCCTTGACCTTTGGATACTCATGAATGGGTGTCGATTTGGCCTCCATAGTGATAGACAAATATTGCATGGTGACTTTTGGGCTTGTAGACCACTTTTAGCTCGCTGTCCCAAAAAATCAGGCTTCCTTTTCGCTGTCCAAAATTTAATTTTTTGCCCTTGGGAAATGAAAATTTCGAGCTGCAACCTCAAAGAATCAAGGAATCTGAGCTCAAAACGGCTGAAGATGATGGAAAACGCCTTTTGCCGAAGTGGGTATGCGCTAGAAATGAGAAATTTTGGACATATAGGCCTCAAAAATCACTTTTATTTTGGTTGTAGGTGGTGATTTTGCCTATGAACAGTCATGACCAGCGAAGAAAGACCTTGAAAAATCATCAAAAATGGCTTCTTGGGCTTGGGCGTTGCCTTAGGAACATGAAAACGGACCCTATGATGGAAGAGAATGAAGAAAAAGAGGCTTTGAAGTGACCAATCTATCCCCTTTATGCTTTGCTGGCCCAAAAAAGCTTCAAATCTGCAAAAAGAAAAGCTTGAAAACCTCCATTAATGGCTGCCAATGCAAAGAAATAGTCTCCCCGTGAACAAATATGCTTTGAAAAGCAAAAGGAAGGTATAGAATGATGCAAGAATGTGTAGACTTTGCCCTGTATGCGAAGATCCACTCCTCAATGCCTTTGAATCCGTCCTTTGCAAGCTTTCAAATTTCCATTAATGGCTGCCATGTGTGAAGTGCAGCCTCTGAACCCTTCTCTTGCCTTTGGAAAATGATAATAACAATGAAGAAGACTCTCCTTTTAGGTTTGCTTTTAACCTCTAGGGTTTCAATGTGCTTTTTTCCACAAATAGAGTGTTTTTATTTTAGGCCTCATGCAACAAAGAAGAATGAAGGATAGACCTCCATTTATAGCTCTGTCAATCCCAAAAAGGAGTGCTTTTTTATCGAATTGAGCGCTTGTTTTCAAAGGCCAAAAAGGCGTGTGAAATCCCCAATTTGAGCGCCTTTTGCAAGAGGTCAAAAAGGCGTGGGTTTAGGCAAATTTGAGCACCTTTGTGGGGTGTCAAAAAAGGCGTGTAAAATAGGCAAAAGGGACGCTTTTTGAGATAACCAAAAAGGAGTGCGTTTTAGTGATTTTGAGTGCCTTTGTGGATGATAGAAAAGGAGTGCAAATTGGGCAAAATGAGCGCCTTTTGAGGAGCGTCAAAAAGGCGTGCAAAACTCATCAAATGAGCACCTTTCTTAAGGCATGGAAAGGTGTGTGCGTTTGGCAAATTGAGCGCTTTTCTCAAGACTTAAACTTTTTCTGCCTGATTTCTAAGTGTCCTGGGTGGAAGTATATTTGAAAATATATTTAAGTATATGCTCAGATATACTTAAATATATTTTCAAATATACTTCCAAGATGTTTGAGATAGGTCTCGGATCCATGGGATTTAACATGCAAATTGTAGATTTTTGAGGATCCACTAGATTTTAGACTTAGACAATTTTCAGCATCTCAGAACATCAGGCTTCAGGACACTAGACTTAGCCAATTTCAGGGCTCATTCTTTATGATTCTTGACCTTGGAAAACTTTGAACCTTGCCTTGGCCATTTTGACGGAGGCTGCTTAGATCAATGTCATTTCTCTCTGCCTGTGAAGCTTCTTCGCCATTCCTTTGCATCATTCAATAGTTTTTCGTCCTCTGAACAACACTGAAAACTTGAATCTGATCGCTGGCAGATGAACTTCAACTTTCTATTTTTAGAAAATTTTGTCAGCATCCGTATCTCAAGAAAGCCAGAAACCTAGAATTGACGTCTATTTTTAGAAATTTTGACTTTTTGACTTTTGACGACCAATCTTTTGAATTCTCACAAAAATGCCCTAATGAAGCGAAAAATTTGATTTGGCATAACATAGCCAATTTGGCTCCTTTGAATCCTTCTCCATTCGGGCCTTGTAGAGATTTCCTTTGATATATATATATATATCCTATACTTGCGGGGTTAGCAAAAATGACAAGGTGACATGGTGCTTGGGAGGTATGTTTAGGCATCTTTTAGGATGTTTGTATGCATAGATGAAAAATTTCGTATGGCCACAACACAAACATCCCAAATTCCCAAGTGTTTTGCCATTTTTTTCGCCTTTATCGGCAAACTTTGGGTTTGGCGAACCTTCCGAAGTTTGCCGAACCTTTGGTTCGTTGATTGGCCAATTCGCCGACTAAAGGGACCAAAACAGGTAGGCGGAATTCTTCTAAGGCAAAAGAGCGGAGGGAAAGACAATACTTTATCGGCAAAATTTAGGTTCGACGAACCTTAAGTTCGTCGATTGGCAGGTTTGCCAACAAAGGAAGAAGTTTCGAAGACAATGTCGAAGGAAGACAGGTTTGCCTTAGTCGACAAAGTTCAAGTTTGGCAAAACTTTGGTTCTCCGATTAGCGAATTTGCCGACAAGGGCAAAGGCAAATACAAAGCGAAGGATGGTTCGTGAGGGGGAGAATTCGCCAACAAAGAAGGGGAGGAGAAACGAAGATAAAACGTTTCTTCTAAGGCAAAAAAGAAAGTTTGAACGCTTATCGGTGAACTTCATGATTCGCCAACCGCCAGGTTCGCCAATCGGTAAGTTTGCCGATCGGCGAGATTGCCGACTAAGGGAGGAAAAGAGAAAGACAAAGCAAGAAAAGAAAAAAGGAGGAAGACCCGATGGTTTGCCAAATGGAGATTTCGCCGACGAAAGGGAGATAAGAGAGAGAAAGATAAAGAAGATAAGGAGATGATTCGCGAACTTGGTAGTTCGCCAACTGAGGAGTCCGCCAAAGGGCAAATTCGCCGATAAGGGAAAAAATCAAAAGCGCCAGAAGCAAAACTCAAAATATGAAACGCTTTAAAGTGTTGTAGAAGCTTTTAAAGCATGATTCCTGAAATCGCGCCATTGCTGTAGGATGAAGAGGTACCCAACATTTAATATTGCAGGCCAAAGTCAAATACAGGTAGCTGAAACAGTGGAAATCTTCAATGTGCTTGTACAAAGGAGGGACAAAATGGATTTGTAGGTGCTAGAGAAGGATTTTAGACCTTCCTTCATTAATGCGGCCATACCTAGGTGTGTGGACGATCTCCTTCTGCAAGTTTTGCAGACTTGTCAGGGCATGGCTGCCGTCCCAATTTGCAGGTTTTCTGAAGAAGCCATGGGCCGAATTCAATGCAGTATGAATTGTCATTTTGCCTCTCTCTAAAGCTTTACACTATGTTTATTTGGAGATTGTACGCTTGTATTGTGGGCAAAATGGTCCTTTTCATAGCTCCAGTTCTCTGCTCGAACCTTTGTGATAGCTTATATGAGTCTGTGTGAGTCTATTTCAGTTTTGAGATCATTGTTGTGTTAATTCAGGCACAGTTAAACACATTAAATCTGGTGCATAGCCTCTTTCAATTTCAATTTCTTCTTACCCTTTTCCCTGTGAGCATTAGCATTAGATTTAGCCATCATTCTTTGGACCTTAAGTCTAGAAAGAGGAACCAACCTTCTCTGGAGGTTTGGTCTCACTTGTAAGGTCCCACACCTTGAGACCAATCCCATGTTTCACTGAATTTGTTGAAACTGCCAAAAGCTTCAACAACAGAGTGCAAATTCAGGTGACAACAGGAATCACAACTCTTAAGGGGGGACATCTTTATTATTTAGTTGGTTGTTGTCAAACCTGGTCTTCCATACTCCACCGAATCTTCCTTTTTGCTATAGCTTTGGAAATATTACAGATTGCCATACTCTTTTTAAAGAGTAGTGAATATTATTTTGTGGATGTTGTACTTGTCTGGAGTTTAGCATCATATTCTTTTATGAAGGATGGTGAGTCTTAGGATGATGAATGTTCATTTAAACGTTGCCGCCTCATCTTGGGTATTAGCCGCAACCTTTGGAAAGGCATTAATAATCCATTGTGGTTTGATGTACTCTTTTAAAAATAAATAATTTTGGATACTGGATAATTTCAAAGGAGATCACAGCCTATGTAGTTGCTAACTAATTCAATTCAGCCTATCGTACTCTTCAAAGATAGCCGTGCCATACAATATTAACTTGGGTATGAATTATTTTCAGATTTTTACATTGAATATTTCCATTATTGGTAAAGAATTTCAGAGATATTTCTGCAATTTATATTCAATAGTTTTGATCATTGAAATAATATTTTATTGTAATTTTCTATGCGATTTACATATGGAAATATTAGAACTATTGATGATTCCAATGTTGTAAATCTGGAAGGTTCACCACCAGATCCTTATTTGCATTTACATTGTAATGGAGATTGGATGGCTTAGCTGCCAAGATCTGCATTTTATTATCTCCTAGTTTGGCATTGATCACTCTGGAAGGCTTGCCACTAGAGACTGCATACTTATCTACCAATTTGGCATTGATTGTAAATTGTGTGACTTGCCGCCAATGAGTTACATTAGTTTGCTTATTGTCCACATCCCAATTTCCATATGCTCTCACCTTGCCCACATCGGGACCTTGGTGACTAGAAAGAGCTAGGGTTTGTGTTGATTTTGAAAATTTGGTGAAATAAAGCTAACAGTCTAGTTAGGGACATTACACTTCGACGCAACACATTTAACCACACCCTTGTTAGAAGTGCCCTCCCAATCACTCTTTCTCACCAGAAAGAGCCAATCGAGTGATGGTGGGACCAAGATGTTGTTCTATTTGTAGGGAAGCAAAACATCACGGATGGCGGTTGTGTTGTTTGTATGGTTTGTTTGTGTGTGAGGTTGATGATTGTTGTGTTTCTCATGGTTTAGTTGGCGAAGTTAAGAGACTAATTCTCACAATAAATTTAAATTGGCATCTCCTGTCTCTCTTATGATTTTTAAGTCTTGTCTTATTTCTTCATAAAATTGATTTATGATTTGATCTTGAATTTGGAATATTTTAAAGATGTGGGTCCTTACTATGTTGCACTCTATTTGCTATAGGATTTGTTGAACAATAATAGAAGCCAAGGAGCAAGACCCCACAAAAGCATTTTTCAAAAAAGTGCAAAGGATCATTGATGAGTGTTGGAACAAGATGACCACACCCTTACATCTCTTAGCATTTGCTTTGTATCCATAGTATTACAGCAAAGAGATACTTTCCCTGATGAGGAGGGTGGCACCATATAGAGATAAAGAGGTTGTTGTTCGGTACAAGACTGCATTTAGAAGAATATTCCCAGATGAAGATATACAGACCGTTGTCTCGAGTGAGTTTGGGTTCAAAGAATTCTAATGTTTGCGCTCTTTGAGACAAGTACAAGAAAGATGCTCATGAATGGTGGTACCTACATGGCCAATATTGTTTTTACCTACAACCTCTTGCGATAAAAATTCTATCTCAAGTATGCATCTTTTTATTTTTTGAATTTAATTTCCTCGTTTTTCTTTCGTTGCTATATTTTATAATTTATAATTGTAAATGTTGTATGCAAATTCAACAAGTTGCAAGTTCTTCTTCAGCTAAGTGGAATTGGAGTACATACTCCTTTATCCACTTAGTTAAATGCAACTGATTAGGTGCAAAAAAAGCTGAAGATTTGGTCTTTGTGCACTCCAATTTGCGTCTCTTGTCACATAAGAAACCTAATTACAAGGAGGAGGTGACAAGGAATTGGGATCTAACTCCTGAGTGTGC
Source organism: Cunninghamia lanceolata (assembly GCA_027924645.1). NCBI lineage: Eukaryota > Viridiplantae > Streptophyta > Pinopsida > Cupressales > Cupressaceae > Cunninghamia > Cunninghamia lanceolata. The sequence goes on along the minus strand of BSBN01000973.1, from coordinate 618,495 downwards.
TAACTTAGATGCTATTATTGCACAGTTTGCCAAAGTCTATCGATGAGGCAACTTCTACATATGACATAGACATGGCTAGTGGGAGTGGTGTTCTAGCTGATTGTGGTTCAAATGAAATTGAATCAAATGTTGACTTTGATGCTCTCAATGAAGAGCCATATGAAGATTATTTAATATTGATTGTAACTTTCATTTTGTATTAACATTTGAGAAATCATTGAATTATGAATTTCAATTCATGAGTATTTTCCTTATTGCAAGCTATGAGGTATTTAGATATTTTATTTATTGGCAATTATGAGTATTATTGTTTTAACTTTATATATATATATATGTTTCCGTACCTATACCTAGGAGAAAAAAATTGCCATATCCGCATACCTAAACCCTGAACCTGTAACCATACCATGATAAGCAACTTAGCTTTAATCCAATATTCTCTCACGCCAAGGCACATTGAGTGCCAATGTTGAATTGAGAAAGAAGGATGATGTAATGTTCCCTTTTTGGGACATTTCTAACTTCATGGGAAAACTCCAATTTTCTCAAGAAAGTTGGGTTGTTCATGTTGAGTTTCTGACACAGTGAGTTGGGGAGAACTCCAAACTTCTTGGAGTGCTTGGGTTTGGTTAGCAGTGATTTTGGTTCTTGGAAATGAGCTCAGTAAGCATCATGGATCAGTTTGACACTTTCAGAAGTTAATTCCGACTTATGGTGGCTTCTCCAAACTTCTTGGAGAGCATGTCTATTTATATTAAGTCACCCAGTTGGCATCATTCTTCATCCCAAACCTTCAAGATCATGTTGGTATGATTTATTTTGCAATTCATTTCAGTTTGGGATTCTCCGTAAAATTGGGTGAACTATTGAGCTATTAATTATTACATTCACTTAAGTTATCTAATGTCGTAAATATTTCAAAAGATAACTTAAGTGTAATAGCTCTTCGGAAAGGTAATTAAGTGTTTTAAAAGATACACTTAAAAAGGGGACCTTGCACATGAAATATTAATATTATTTCAAATAAAAATCTTTTGGAGAGGAAAAAGTGTTTTTTCGAAAAAGCATCAAAAAAGCAAAAAATGCTTTTTCGGGAAAAACGAAAAACAAAAAACGCTTTTTTGAAAAAAACAATGAAAAAGCAAAAGCAACGATTTTTCGAAAAAGCAACGAAAAAGCAAAAAGTACTTTTTCGAAAAAACAACGAAAAAAGCAAAAAACACTTTTTCCTAAAATAGCTCCAAAATGTTATAAAAGGGAGTTGGAGCTCATTGTTGAGAGTTAATGCTTTGGATTTGATATTGTTATGCTATTGGATTGAACCTGGAGTTCTTCCATTATCTCTTGAGGACGAAAACCCTCTTGCAGATTCTCTTGAGGACGAAAACCCTCTTGGAGATTGGGTGTGGTTTCATTCAGAAACTACCATTGTGTTGAAGGCCTATTGGAGCAATCTCATACAAAGTTTGCCTTTGTGCTGAATGGATTTTGTTGTGATTTGCATTTGTTTGTCTTTTGCTAGATTAAAGCCCTTGTCTCGAGGTTTTGCAGTAGAGTTTGGTTTGTGGAGTTTGATGGTGATTTTGGCGTTGGATTTTGGGTTGAAGTCATATGTTCTTTCCTTGCAAATCTTATGGATAATAATCTACATACCTAGGTGCCATTGATAGTTGATGACTTTGTCATGAGATTGGAGGTGGAGAATCTATGATTTGGGACTGATCTGAGGTTTTGTTCATTGCTGTCATAGTATTTTCAGACTTGCAACAAAGTTACAACAGTGTCAAAAGGGACTTCAATTAGAACTTCTTCCATAGTTTCTTGTATGGTATATTTTGGTGTTCATATTGATCAGTTAGCATGTTTCCTTTCATCATTTATGTGATTTGCATGAGCTAACTTGTTTCAGCAGTTCAATCAAGTTGGAAATCAAGGTTATTGAATGTTATTGCAGCCTATATTTATATTGTGAATATTTAATTTAGTTGCAATATTTCATTGTAACCCCTGGAAGGTAGTACCGCCAATGGGATTGATAGTTTAATGCTTTAGTTTTCTTACCCCACTGAATAAGTGGTTTTGTAATGGCTTCCCGCTGAATAAGTGGATGTGCCTAGTTTTCTTTCCTATTTCTCCCACTAAACAAGTGATTTCCCACTGCATAAGTGGATGTTTCCTTTTAGTTTGATTCCCACTGAATAAGTAGATGTTTCCTTTCAGTTTCATTCCCATGATTAAGTGGATGCCTGCTGCATAAGCAGATGGCCACTGAATAAGTGGAAGTTGTTATCAGTTGCTAGTTTTGGTTTTGAATGCCAACTTGGAAGCACTTGTATGCTCTCACCTTGCCCACATTGGGATCTGGGTGATCAGAAGAGTGTGTTGTTGCGCTTAACTTCTGTGTTGTCTGGTTTTCAAAAAATAAAAATCAGGGCAGCTTATTACAGATGACTTGGCTTTGTTTTGTTTGAAAATTGAATGTTGTGTGCCTCGTGATGAAATCGAGGGCTTTCCCTTTGTTGAATGGTGTAAGTTGTATACCTTGTGACGAAATCGAGGGTTTTCTTCTTTGTTTGTGTTTTTGTAGTATGATGAGTTTCTAAATGTAGCTATCCTAAATGAATGCAACTTGCCTTTTGTATTTTTCCCAAACTTTTTAATATCATCTAATTACTACTTCGCTGAAAATGAAATTTCTTTATGTATGCAACACTAAAATGGTTTTTTGTAATGCAGTTTTCTACTATTTTTCAATTTTGGATGTGAATTAATCTAATGAAAACACAATGCATCTACTCTATCAAAATAGGAAATGAAAGCTAGATCTAATAGAGCAGTGCTACAATGCTTTCAATTGCCACAAGTCCATTTTTGTTGCACAAAGATATCGCCAAAGTGGAGATGCAAGTGGAGGGATTTCACCACTATCAATTGAACCACCTTGATGGACTGAGCGACAACATTTGCCAACTGCATCACACCATGGTGAAGATGATTTGTAAACTTAAGGTAAAACTCTCTGATGAGGCTGATTTCAATATCTTGGTTGTTGTGAGGCATCTAAAGATGAAATTGTGGAAATTCCTCTGGCTATAAACGATAATAATTGTAAGAATTGTGTTAATGGGTTGGGGACTGCCGAGGGGCTTGTGTCATTTGCCCCTCGCCCTATGTTTTTCTTATTGTTCTTCAAAGACTCCTCAAGTAGAGCTAAGGTAATTTGCTCTCCCTCATATATATAAGATATATTGTTGGGTCTAGATGGGTGGTGTGGTTTTTTGGCTTTTTGGTTTATGTATGTACTGCATAGTTGAAAGCTTATAGTAAACTATATACTTTATTATTTGGTTTTTTGTTGTGGAGGGGTGGGTTGGAGATTGAAAGAAAAACTAGTTTTTTGAGGAATGGACCCAATGAACTGGTGGTTATTGGCATCCGAGCGCTTCAATGTTTTTTTTTTGCAGCTCCTAGGAGCCTATCCCAAGTTAATTTAGAAAAAAATAAAAATAAATAAATACACTAATAAATTAATTAATATATAAACATAATTAAATTACTGTAATAGGCACACCAATTTTTTTTTTAATTTAATTGCAAATAAAGATGCAAATGCAATGTCTGAACACTTTCTGATCACTGAGATCCCAGTGTGGGCAAGGTGAGAGCATCTGGTGCTTAAGACCACACAGCTACCGAGATGAATGCAAACACTGGATGCTTCACAATGACACACAAGACGGCAAGCCGACCTTATCTTCACTTCTTCAGCAGAGTGTGCCAATGCAATACAATATGAAACACACAAGGTGACTGGGCCGTCCTTATCTACGTTTATTCAGCGGAGTGTGCTTGATGCAGTTATAGAATGAGCACATAAGGCGGTTGAGCCGACCTTATCAACACTTATTCAGTAGATGTGTGCATGCATGCAAAGCCACTAGCAGAATGTCTAAGTTGATTCAAACCAAAGTGGTTGATAGCATCAAGCTTCTTCAATGCCAAATAGGCCAGAACTGAATGCTATACTAACTTGTGGTAAACCATCCAGTTTTACAATATGTAAAATGCATGTTATGAGATGCCTCTGGCGGTACTACCATCCGGGGTTACACACAAGCATGAAAATGCATTACAAAGGACTAAAAGATAAAGATAACCAACTACAAACACTGATAATTAATTTTGATTAGAATATCATATTGCTGCAACAACTTAGATTAATCCCTTCCAATTTATATTAAATGGACTGATAAAGCCCCTCTAAACAGCTGCAGCCACCCACAGAGATGTACGGCCTGCTGAGGCTCATGATACGTCCCCACAAAATTAACAAAACTTAATAAACTCTCCCAAAAAATGCATCGCCTCATTACTAGAGAGAGGCGGCCCCACCAAAAATCTTCATATAAGACAATAAAAAGCATCGATTCACCTTTTATTTCCCACGTACCAATCTTATTTCAAAAGTATGGTCTTCAAAGAGGAGTATGTTTTCAAAAAGGCTGAATAAATATTAAAAGAATCTTCCTTTTTCTTAGACGCCTCCACTAAGATGTACAACCCATAGGAAATTTGATTTCCTTGTTTAAAAAAAACTCCAACGTCTAGCACAAATGTACGGCCAAGCCAAGCAATGGTACGACTATTGCACTAGCAGCTCACAAAATTCATACTACAAAATTTCAACATGAAATAACTAGAAACTTCAAGAAAACAATAGAAATATCAGAGCACCAAACTTCATCTTATTCAAACTCAAAAAACATCAAATACTTCCATGACCATCAACAACTTGAAGAAATTCCACTTGTAGCACAAATGTGACTTCTGAGTGAAATCACCAAGTCCAGCTAGGACGGTTTTCGTCCTCGAAACTGGTATTCCCAGAGGATTTTCATCATCAAGAAATATGGAGAATTCAGATTCTCACTTAGGGCAATAGCAAATAGCAATATTCAGTCTAACCCTCTTCTAAGCTCAACTCCTTATAAAGGTACTTTTAGGGCAACTCTTGAGAAGAAAAATATTAATTTCCACTTTTTCCCAAATTCTCCTCAAAATAATAAAAATAAACCTTTTATTGTACAGAAATCCCCTTATGTCTCCTTGAGCCTAGCACCACTTAACTGCACAACTTAAAGTGCCTTTTTAAATAATTACTTAAGTTGTCAAATAGAAATATAAAATAAAGTTACTTTTTGACAACTTAAAATTATTATTTTACGGTATGTACTGCAGAATATAACTTCCCAACTTACGGTCTGCAGTACATAACTTCGCAACCAATAGTCTGCAGTACACTACTTCGCAACCAACAGTCTGTAGTACACAACTTCGCAACCAATGGTTTGAAGTACACTACATCGCAAGCAATGGTTTGTAGTACACTACTTCACCACCAACGGTCTGCAGTATATAACTTTGTCCAAAGAAAGTTGGCGCTCTCCAAGAATCTTGGAACTTTCCAAGAATGTTGGAATGGACCAAGAAAGGGACATTACAATTACTAAAATTTAATATATTTAAAATTTTAATATTATTAATATATTTTATAAATAATAAACATGAAATATATCATAAAGTCAATGATATAAAATTATAAAGATATTTATTTATTAAATTAACTAAAATATATTATATTACATTATTACAAATAATATATATAAATTATAATAAATTAAATTTTTTAAGTAAAGATTATTTTGATTTTTTAAAGCTATAAATTATATAAATCATGGGAGGGGATGGTGAGGGATCCACAAGAACTAGAAGAATCAAGCAACTCGTCATAAGTTGTCCCAATGGTTAGTAACCGTGAGGGAAATAGTGCAAGAATTCAAGATTGACTTGATATTTTGGAGCTCCATCATGGCTGCTTTGTATAAGGCAGCCGAGGCATACTTAGTTGGATTGTTTGAAGATGACACAAATTTATGTTCCATCCACGCAAAGAGGGTCACCATAATGCCTAGGAACATCCAACTCACTCACTACATCCCAAGCAATAGTAGTGAAGATTAGAAACTTGCAAACAATTATGAGAAGAATATTTATAGAGCTTAATTGTGTCATGTCCCTGTTTCCGGCCTAGTTAACAATGAACACGGATTAGCCTATTCATCATTCCCGTGGGCTAATACGTATGATGAGGGAATGAATTTGGTTTTCGCTAACTGACTCTTGTAATTTTGCAAGTCAAGACCTTTAATCAAGCACTTCTAAGGAAGTAAACAGTCATTCAAGACAAGGCACACTTTCTTGTCTCTCCATATCACTCTGGGCGCCTTGAATATTAAGAGGTTGAAACTATGAGGTTGAGCGCCCAATGGTAAGGAGAAGTCCTTGGAAGTTTGTAAGTGATTGAAATCATCAAAATGCCAAAAGAATAAGCTAAGAGACTTAGGCACATTTTTGCTTCTCTACACTCTCAAATGTGCGCCTAGAGAATCAAGGCGCCAATTCATGTCTCTAGAACCTTAAATGTGCACCTTATCAAGAAAAGGAGTGGGAACCTAAGCTTTGATCTCCATAAGATAAAAACTCTTCCAAGAATCATTGACTAAGACATGAGATCATCAAGCAAGATTGAGGCACACTTTTCCTCTTGTTCAACCATGAATGTGTGCCTCCCTTGGAATCCAAATTTGCGCCTAATGAGGACATATCAACTTGCATTATTAAGTGAACATATTGAAGTAGAGGATCATTTTTAATTACTACCCAATGATTTGAGATGATGAGGCACACTTTGGCGCCTTGAGGCACACTTTTTAGTCTCTACAACCTCAAAAGTGCGCCTAACTTGTGAAGGAAGAGAACATTGTCAATGAGCTCAAACTAAGTCTCAACTTGACTTAGGCGCCGGTTTGCACTCTTGTCACCTTCAATGTGCGTCTAAGTAAGCTAGGCACAAATCTTCATCTCTCCAACCTCCAAATTGCGCCTAGACTTTAGAAACCTCATTTGTGTGCCTAATGGTGAAAAGTTTTAATCCTCAAGTCGAGATGGTGTTTGGATAGTAGAGTTTTCTTCCGAAGCAAAGATACAACATCCGGAGACGATGAACCTTGAAGATATCTCTCCCTAGAGCAAGGCGCCATTTCCTGTCTCTACAAGTCCAAATCTGCGCCTCAAAGAGGACACTTCAATTCACTTCACTTGGGAGAATGAATCTTCAATACAAGTCAGGGAGTCTTCATTGAACGTTGTCAAGTGTTTTCTAGCATCTGGAATCATCAAAACTTCATCATGTGAGCTAGGCGCACATTCATGCTTCTACAAACCCAAATTGGCACCTAAACTTGAGACATCTACCTAAGGCGCAGTTTCACATATCCATGATCCTGTTTGGACGCCTAACCATGAAGGAATCAATTGTGATGTTGGGTGCACTTCTTCACTTGAAGAACATCATTCTAGCGCCTAGACTGGAGGAGTAAGCATGCAAGCAGTGGGTCCCAGAATGACTTTGGGAGGCGTACCAGATAAGGCTTCCAACTCAGGAGTGAGTCATCCAATGGAATATTCCTCTAGGATATGCTCATTAGAAAACGTGCCTTGGTTGCCTCTTTGCTCTTGTGGAGGAGCACTATAAAAGGAGGAGAGCAACTTCATTTGGCATCTTTGGCTATTTGATATTTCTTGGTAAGCTTTATGCTCTTTTCATGAAATCTGCGTATTTCATGCTTGTTGGGGTGATGCTCCCTCAACCTTGATAAGGTGATGCTCCCTATCCTTTGAGAGGTGTTTTAACATTCAGTTATCATCATTGTGCAGGATTGAAGTCGTTACTTGCAACCTGAAGTTACTTACATCTTGAAGACACTAGCAACTTGAAGACAAGATACTTGTGGTTTGAAGACAATCATTGTTCAATCTAGGCACTAAGGCCTATCTTTTGTAATCATTGTACTAAGCTGAACATTGATGCTATTAAGCATCTGTTGAATGTAATAAGAAGTTGTATTGATAGTTGCAATAAGATAACTCAACTTCATTGTTTGTTCAATTCATGTTGGTTTCATTTATGTTAGATGTTGATTAATTGAAGTAAGAAGTAAGAAAAAGTTAGCAAAAATTTGGTTAACTATAGTGGGGTCCCTTACAAATTGTGATTTAGGAAAATGTTTTTATTTTTATTTTTTGAGGGTTTATATTTTTTGTAAGTTATCTTGGGTGGGGGGCTCCTGGTTGTCCTTGGGATAGTTAAGGTGTGCCTAGGTGTCTCCTGGTCATCCCAAGGACAATAGGGAGTCCCTTGGTCACCCCCTGTAGAACAAGACATCCCCATGGATGTTCTGCCCAGTTGGTGGTGGGGAGGCATCATCTCCCCATCCCCAAAACAGGGGTTTTTTGGGGGAGGGCAGATGAGGAGGTGGCAGGTGCGAATGCATCCTTGTGCACCATTGGGATTAAACATGCTCTAACTTGTCAAAAATACTCATGTAAATGCCATGGAATAAAGTTTGGCAAAACAAAACTTCATTAGTTATGCTTTTAGTTGATAGTTTATATATACAAGCATATAATACCTTCATTTGCAAAGAGTATCCACTGCTAATAAATATCAATAAACAGTTTGTTTTCCATCTGATTTTAGCGTGCATCTCAGATCATCCTCTTCATTATTCTATGCAAAATACCAACAAAAAATAGATATATAAAAAAAAAAATTGATACAAGAATCTGTGAAATATGTAGCCTCATATCTGATACTTAAAAATAGATAGAACTGCTTCTTAATGAAGACAAAACATGAATGTGGATTACAGAAAAAGTAAAGACTCTACACATCAAGAGTGAAGGAAGATGAGTACATCAGTTGCTTGTTTCTGAATCTCTTCAACTAGATAGGGTCCATTTCTTTCTGAGTTCCGCATATCTAATAGTTCCTGTCAGCATGAAGGTAACATGTAATTGAAAATATGGCTCTTTTAAAAATAGTGAAAATTAAGAATTTTCCTTAAAGAAAGAACCATTTATGTTGCAACACCTATGAGTGGAATACAATGGGTATAATAACCTAATGTACAAACCAATTCATACATCAAATAGGATAACGGACATATACCTGTGCATAAGGAGCAGCTATTTTAGCAAATGAAAATTCTGGATTTAATACATAACCAATACCTGCAGAAAATTTTGTCAACAGGAAGCAAGAATCAGAAAACCAATAATCAGCCACCCTTGATCAATGTAAGGGAATAAAATTTCCTGCTATTATTGACAGTACTTATGTTTCAAAATTTAGATCAATGTTAAAAACAACTTTATATATAAGCTTACCTATTTAGGAGTAAGCAATACGTAGAGTAGCAAAGAGGTATATCAATGTTTAGCTAGAATCAAGTTGCCATATTTTAATCAAGAATCAGATTGTTTTGCATAAGTTAAAAATCACAATAGCAAAATTGTAGATTTCTTCAGTTGCAAAACTATCATACCAGATAAACACCATATCAAAAGAATGTAAATACCATAGTTACAAGATTCAGACTCATTTGGTTGATTTTTTACTCCAACTCAGACTTGGCAAATTGAAAAATAAAAAAACCATGAAATATAGAGATTTTTTAAGGATTAAAGCTATTATCATGCAGCATGTTAAAAGGACGTGCATATCTGAGCAGGAATGATAAAAAATCAGATCAATCAAGTTAGTAAATTCGCTAACTTAGTCACTATGACTTATTCTTGAAGACTTCCTATTGACAAAGATAAGACATAAGATTCCATTTCCTAAGACAATAATTGGATTTCAAAATATGACCATCTAGGGTTTTAATGAGCTTGATTTAAAGCTCTTAATAAGCAGAATGAAAACAAGATTGTCATAATTTCATATCTAAGCAGGATTTAATGCTTTTATTATGAACAGAAGGAAATAGAATCACAACTAAAAATTGCAACCAAATAGCACAACACGATTTGCATTCACATTTGGCAAGAAGGGCACACAATTTCTAGTTGAAGTTTGACTTTTTTGCTTAAGGAGGTCCCATTTGCAGAAGGAGGTCGTGTTTTTTGCTTAACAACTAAGGCACACGATCTCCACTTCACAATTTGCAGTCAAGTGTCCATCTGCCAGTCTTTTTTTTCACTATTGTAATCAGACAGCTGAGTCTGAGTCTCTAGGACTCATCCAAGCCCGCTCACCTCGGGACTCACCGATTTTAGCGAGTTTCCTGCAAGTCCCGTAACACTGGTAAATATAGACACCATATAATTTTTTAAAAATATGGTAGCTCAACCATCTCGCCATCTAATACTGCACCTGATTGGGCAATAAATTTATAATAATACATTCTAGATACATAATAAACTCTTATGGGGATGCAGGGACCTGTATTTGAAATAATTTTTTTTCTAAATGCGCCAAAACCCAATTGATGGGTTCAAGTATAGGACTTTTTGAAGGGCATATCCTTTGTGTCCATGATGCACCCCAACATCTGGGTGTGACTTGGTCGCACACTCTGAGTTGGCAGTGCATCCTGGTCCATGCTCCTACACAACCTAACATTGCTTCAGTTTTAAAAAACACTTAAGTTTTTTAAACAAACAAAAAAGGATATTTTTACCTATTTGACATTCCTTGAAACAGTTTTGACATGCACATAAAGAGATTTGTATGAGACGATTACTTTTATCACAACAGAAAGGCTTTGACTGTTCTTAATCTAACAATTGTCAAATTTGCAGGTTGGGAGGTCTCCTTATCACCAACGGATTTAATTTGTTTACATACACCAATAGCTATCAATCTTACACATTTCGGTATCATTTTTCCACCTACAGCAGTGGTTTTTACAACAGCAGCTGACAAATTAGAACATTTTTTAGTGAAGAAAACTGATTTTCAGTGAAGGGAGGTGCTAAGTTATTTCCAGTGCAGGATATGTTGCTCTGAGTTTTTTTCTTGTGTGTGCTGTGATAAGCAATGACCTTCTATGGTTGTTGCAAGTTGAAACATTGATAAATATGAAATTTATGTGTTTTTTTCCATATATGATCAACAGATATGTGTTCATAATTTCTGTATGTAAGACAAATGCGCCTGGCTCTGTACACCTAAGTTTTGTGGTCTGCACTAGTGCTGCACATTTGTACCCAATGCATCCCCACACCAAACTAAGCTTGCATGATGATTATTTACAACAAGACAAACCACCAGACTCGATACAAAATCCAAACTTAACCATTATATGCAAGACCCTACAAAACACAAGTAAATTATTGAACATGGAGTGTTTGTGCAAATCATCATCCATAATTAGGAGAATAATCATGCAAAGATTCCTTAAAATGCAAGTAACTAGGGTTCACTTTTCATAATCATTATCAGGCATTGCATTCCGCTGGCACGTTGATGTTGGCAACACATCGTTCAACTATTCCCGATTCTCTTGCACTCCATTGTCACTCATGATCAGGCCATGATAGAGTATTTGCACACAGTTGAGAAACTTTCAGATACCTAATTCTTAGTATCTTAGCACTTTTTTAATAGACTCCAGATTTAACATTCTTTAATATTTCTTCACTTCGACAATTTTTTACATGATCCTACCTTCAATGCTGTGAATTTTCAATAGCAGATAATTAGAAACCCATGGTGCCATTTTATATCCACACTATACATTTTGTTTATTGGGCTTGATTTGCTCACTAATTGATGTCAAACTATCAACCTATCATTCAGCACCAATGAATGAAACTGAACTCATGTAATCATCAAAAGATAGATTCTTCAGTCTTGAAATCCCAAATGTACAATCCATGGTGCTATTTAACTCTGATTTTAGTTTCTTGTTAAAATCCCTCAATTTTCTTAAGGTTTTGAATTGGATAAAGTCAAGGTTGCAATACATACTTAATGTTGGTATGATGGATCCAAGCTAAGGAAGAAACAAGGTCAGAAAAGTAACAATAACAAGATGCCTAAAGCATTTTTACTTCCCTTTTTTTCTTAAGAAGACTGACATCCGAGATGGTGCCCAGACACCCAGTCAAGCATCGTTGTGGAACAGTTTATATTTCCCACATTTCTAGCACAGCAAGTGAAATATCATGAATATATAAGGAACTAAAAAGTAAGTTACTAAGTTGCCGATCCTGGTACGGGTTCGGGTACGGGTATGAGGTTCGGGTATGCGGATACGTGTCATGTCCCATTCTAGGTTTACGCACAAATTTTCTGAATCTTGCAATTTCAAATTGAAACCCTAGGACTGAAATCTGAATTCTATTATCTCAGATTTGAAACATGCTCTAATTCATCCACTTGTCATGCAAATACATCAAATCAACATGCCAAATTGTACAACCAATATCCTAGTTGAATTACACATAAAAGATCAAGATGATGATGATAAGACCAATTAGATCACTGCTGTCATTAATTCAGCTTGTTCAAATCTTCAATTACATCAAAATGGAGGGCTTTATCATAGCCAAATACAAATGCCAAGCTGTTGCTACAAATCACAGGTAAATAATGAATGTCAACATACCAATTGGCGTCTAATTACAATGCAAAGATAAATGCCAAGCCTGCTGTAGCAACTTGGTCTGACTGCTGTCCAAGAATGCTGATAGATCTGTGGTTGATTGCTGCCCAAAGACTCAGACCTGTAGCAAAATTGACCTCTTTAATGGCAGATTGTTCCTCCAACAATATCAAATCTGTCCCTTCAAATCGTGAGCCAAGTTCTAGCGCTCAAGGAAGATGCAAGACTCTATGTGGTACGGCGGCTAGGGTTTTCTGTAGCTGATGAAGTCGCAGCCAGCACCGGTATGTATGGTCCTTCCTCACAATCAGCCTCCAAAGCAATTCGTCCACCTTCAAGATCGGCGCCCTATAGATGATAGGCTCTTCTTCATAAATCGACGCTCAAGGAATGATGTAGCTCTTCAATTCTTCAATCATTATGCAAGGATCTTCAATCAAAGTCTTGATCAAGGTCTTCAATCTATCACAATTTCTCCATAAAGATCTTCAATGAAAGCTCCAACAATGGTCTCCAACCAAATATTCGAAAGACAAATCGATGAAGCTCCAACAAATCTCCAATGAAGTGCAAATATGAACTTTGTATGAATCCACCTCCAAGTGTGATTGGGTTTTCATCCATCACACAACTCCACAAGGGTTTTCGTCCTTGGAAGATCAAGCAAAACAATTGCCAAGCATAATTGCGAAAGTTGCCAAAAGATTCATGATGCCAGAATGAGCTCCTTCATGCTTTATTTATACTAGATCTTCTTTCTTTCATTGTTGAAGCTGACAATTCCAAATTAAATATTTGAATTGTCTTTTCCCCCCTTTTCAACCAATATTTTATTATTCTTATTTCTCCAAAGAAGGGCGCCCAATTTCAAATATCATTATTTTATTAATTTATTTAAATCTCCAAGGTGAGCGCCACAATCAAGAGTACAATATTTTATATTTTTAAATTTCCAAGGTGAGCGCTCCACTAGGCATAATTAAATAATATTATTTATCTTCTCAATTTGGCCGCTCAAATCAAAATAATATTATTTAATTCATTTCCCTCCTTTTCCATTTGGCTGCTCACAATTAAATAATAATATATTATTATTATTATTTAATTTTAATTCCACCAAGTTGGGCGCTTGAAATCAAAATAATAATAATATTATTTTATTTTCACAATCCTCCAATGATTCACCCAATTAAAAATATATCCCTCCTTTGATAATTAATGTAAGAATTACATTAATTCATTTTTCCATCTTGAGCCAACATTCCATTCTCCAAGCCTTTGAACAACATTATCTTTACCAAGCCTTAGCTCAGCCAAAATATTCCCTTGTTTTGATGAATTAGCCTATGGGAATGATGATAGGCTAACTCCATTCTTTTTTTGGTGATCATGCCGGAAATGGGGACATGACAGTCCTCCCTTCCTGAGATTACTTGCCCTCAAACAATAACAAATTCGGATGCTGCAGAATTTGTTCTCCTTCCCATGTCGCATCTTCCAATAGCAAGCTTTCCATTTCACCAAATGCTCACAGATCACCCTGTTCCTCAAATGTCGCTCCCGTGTTTCTAAAATGTTGTCGGGAACCAAAACCAACGTGCCTTCTTCATCGAGAGGTGGAAGATCAGGTGAAGAAACAACCTTTTGTCCCAATGCCTTCTTGAGGCATGACACATGAAAAACATTGTGAATTCTGTTCTCCGCCGGCAATTCAATCTCATATGCTACTTCACCAACTCTCCTTAGAATCTTGTAGGGACCATAGAATCTTGGCTTCAACTTCTTTGCACTACTCTTCTTCAATGTCGACTATCTGTATGGTTGGAGGTGCAAGAAGACCATCCCCAACTTCAAAAGTCCTCTCAATCCTATCTATCTGCATACATCTTATGTTGATTATGAGCCTACCGCATATTATCCTTAAGTGCCTTAAGCATAGTTGAAAAAAATGTAGAAAACTCGTTAAACTCGCGAGTCCTCGGGCATTTACAACGCTTGCGAGTTTTCTATCGAATAACTTGCGGCTGAGTTTTACTATAACTCGCCACGATTTTATCATGCAAAACTCACGTTTTTTCCCTAAACTCGCCCTACTCACCTGGGAAGGAATAACTCACCCAACGCAACAATATAAAAAAACCCCCGACTTCATTTTGTTTTATTTGGCGACTTGGGAAGTTCGACGAAAAGCTAGAAAGCACAAAACGAAACCCTAGCGCGTTGAGTTCGTGGAGTCTGCGACCATTACCACTGATTTCATGGAGTCTCTGGTAACTGGTAAGTCCGCGGCTCCGCCATTACCTTGAAAACTCGAATGTTGAAAGTCTTGAAAGTTTGAAACCCTTGTTTAAACTAAAACTTTAAAGTTTTAAACTTCACACTGCAAAAAAACGTGTTTTGTAACAGAGTAACAGTCAACTGAAACTCTACCCAGACGTGATACTCATGAGTCCATGACAATCATAACAAAAGGAAAAATTTTAAATTACAAAGAAAATTTAAAAAAAAAAAAAAAAATTAGTAAATTACAAAGTAAACTGGAGCAGCGCCATTTATTATTGTCAAATGTCAAAAGTTTTATATTGTCAAATGTAAAAACTTCATATTGTTTTATTATTTATATTAAAAACTTCATATTAAAAAATGGCGTTTTGACATGAAGTTTTTAATGTAAAACAGTAAACTGTAAAACAATAATGAATAAACTTATAAAATATAAACTATTAATTTATTAAACAAAGTTGCATTTTATAGTTTATCAGAAATCTGAAATTTTCTGAATTCAAATCAGAATTAAATCCTGTATATAAGATGATTGAATTTACTCACAAATCACCTGTTTTGATTTAAATTTTTAATCAAATTTTTTGTGTTGTCTCTCTTTTGACAGGTTTCAGCTTCATTTTTCTAAATAGAATATGGCTTCTGCAAGTGGAACTAGAGGTAACAGAATTGGTGGCAAACCTAGGGACCCTTGCTGGAAACATGGGACACCAGGTCCAGGTCCAAAATGAGATGTTATTTGTAACCATTGCACTAAACTTCTGACTAGAGGCATAAATCGACTTAAATACCACCTTGCAGGGTCCCTTGCTGAGATGTTACGGGATGCACAAAAGCTACTCAGGAGGTTGAGAGGGAGGCAAAAGCCCTCCTTATGGCATATGAGCAAAAGAAAGAAGCTAAAAAGAGAACAAAAGAGGCAATGGCAGCCCTAGGTATTAGTTCTACAGGGTTAGATCATGGAGGTATAGGGTCCTCTTCTTCGTCTTCCATTGGGCTACGGATACGAGGATCAGGCAAAGGGATTGCTAGCTTTTTTGTTCCTCGAAAGACTCCTGGTGCACAGTCTTCATTGGAAGGTACTGCATGGAATAGAGAGGTGCATCATGAGGTGAAGTTGGCATGTGCACGATTTTGGTACTACAACAATATTCCCTTCAATGTTGCTTCGAGTCCTTATTGGGAGCATTTGGTCACTGCATTAACTGTGGCAGGTAAGGGGTTCAAGGCCCCAAGTCGTCATGAGTTGAGTGGCCCATTATTGCAGGAGGAGGTCGAACACACACATCTACTAGTAGAGGATCAAAGGAAAATTTGGGAAAGAAGAGGATGCACTATTTTATCTGACGGATGGACAAATGCCCGGAATAGGACTCTCATCAATTTTTTAGTGGCGTCAGTGGGGCAACTAGTCTTTTTAAAGTTAGTTGATGCCTCCAATGAAATAAAAAATGCAGAAATCTTGTGCAACATTTGGATGAGGTGGTGATGGAGGTGGGAGTGGAACATGTCATCCAAACAGTGACTGACAATGCAGCTGCATATGTGGCAGCTGGTAGACTTCTAGAGGCGAGGCATCCAACATTGTTTTGGACCACTGTATTGACCTTCTTGAGGACATTGGAAAACTAAGTTGGGTGAAGAATGCGGTTGAAGAGGCAAGAATATCACAAAATACATCTACAACCACACATGGGTCCTAAATCTTATGAGAGAACACACTAATGGCAAGGAGCTCGTGCCATTAGGAGTCACACGCTTTGCCACTAAATTCCTTGCCTTGCAGAGCATGGTAGCAACATTGACCCACCTTAGGCGCATGTTTGTGAGTGAAAGGTGGTTGGAGAGTCCTTATCGTAGGAAGCCGGAAGCAGAGAGGGTCGTGAAGATAATTTATGATGATGGCATTGCCAAAGTCATGGACCAGATCATCAAGGTAAGTTTTCAAACACTTATTTTTATTTATTTTTTTATTTGCTAATGTTAAAATTTGTTGATTTTGTAAAATTTTTATATTTTTATTTGTTGAATTTCAATTAGTATAATTCTCTAATTTTATTTTCATCCACTATTGATTTAGTTGTTAGAACTGTTGGTTAGGGTTCTACAATTGGTGGATGGGGATCAAAAGCCCATGGGGTATCTATATGAGGCCATGGATAAGGCCAAAGAGGACGTTCAACATTTGTATGGGTCAAATAAAACAAAATATGAACCCATATGGCGCATTATTGATCGGAGGTGGAACCGACAACTCCACCAACATATTCGTGCTGCTGGTTACTATTTGAACCCCAAGTTCTTCTCTTCATTCAGAGTAGATGCAAAGGTTATGCTTGGCCTGAACACGTGTATTGAGAGGTTGGTCTTTGATGATAACCTTCGAGACCTCATACTTGATGAGTTACAGAGCTATAAGAGCGCGGAGGGGCCTTTATTTTCTTCAAGAGATTGCATTCATAGGAGATCCACTCTGCAACCAGGTAAAAAACATATGTTTACTTTTAATTTACTGTTTATTTTAATTTTTAAGTTTACTAAAATCCTTACAAAGTTATAAATGTTATCCTTGCAAATTTATGGTGGGAAGATTATGGTGCCTCAACGCCTAATCTTCAAAAGCTAGCCATCTGAATTTTATCCCAAACTTGTAGTGCATCCGGTTGTGAGTGCAACTAGAGTGTTTTTGAGGCCATTCACACAAAGAAGTGCAACATGTTGACTCAAAAGTGCTTGAATGACCTTGTCTATGTGCGGTACAACCTTCAGTTACATGAGAAGAAAGTAGAAGGCCATGAATCACATCATGCATTGGACCTTGACGACATTGATCCATATTCAGATTGGATTGCTGAGGATGTTGATGTTGATCCATTGTGTGCTACTATTGATGATGATATAGCTGCTTTGGAGAGGGATGCAACAAAATGGCAAGCGAATGTGGCAGCATATGAGGATTCAAAGACAAAATCGGATGATAATGTGCCATCAGGGGTGGGTTCCTCACATGTACTGCATGATCCTATAGATGGGGCTCTTGTTGAGGATACCACAACTATACCATTTGCTTCCACACCACCTACACAATAAAAGAAAAATCGTTTGAGCTTTAGTTGTAGAAGAAATTTATGATTTATATTTTCTAGTGATAATGAAACTGGAATTTCATATGTATTCGAAGGTTGAACTCTTTTTTTGGTCTATGATATGTATTAAACTCTTAATTTTAATTTATTTATGAAGGAAATCAGTAATGCATTCTACAATTTCAGAAATGTGTGTGTTTTTTAAGAATATTTTAAAAAAATTATGCATTTTTAAATGTTCGATAAATTTGCCGAGTTTTTCCCCAGAGTTTTTGCTGAGTCCTGAGTTTTTAAAAATTTTGGGTCTGCTGAGTAATTGCCGAGTACGAGTTTTTCAACTATGGCCTTAAGGATGTCCTGACTGTCCTGCATCAAATCCTTAGCTCTAGGAGCTCTACAATTTTCCAAGGCCAAGTCCAACAATGATGGAGCATCATAGCTATACAAAGCCCTAAAAGGTGACATGCCAATTGACATGTGATAGGTGGTATTGTAGCAATACTCACCCAAGTACAACCACTTGATCCAAGCATGTTGTTGCCCTACAACATAGTTGCGAAGATATCCCTCAACCCATTTGTTCACAATCTCAGTCTGCCTATCTGTCTGAAGGTGATAGCTCGTGCTCGTTTCCAACTTTGTTCCTGTCATTCGGAACAACTCCTACCAAAATATGTTGAGGAACCTGCTGTCCCTATCATTGACAATGGTCTTCAGAAGTCCATGCAATCTAAACACTTCTCTGAAAAATAACTCTGCAACCTGAAGCGCTGAATACTTTGATGGAATCACAAAGAAATGTGCATACTTAGTCAACCTGTCAACCACAACATATATGCAATCCCGACCTTGGACCTTTGGTAGACCTGTGATGAAGTCCATTGAAATACCTTCCCACCTTTGCTCTGGAATGGGCAATGGCTATAGCAATCTTATGGGGGAGGTATGTTCCGACTGGTTTTGCTGACAAGTCATACACTCTCTGGCATGCTGCAAGACATCATCCTTGAGACCCTTCCATGAGAATCTCTCTCACTTGCCTATAGGTCTTGAAGAAACTTGGATGCCCTGCAAGTGGATCATCATGAGTGGCCCTCAAAATTTTCTCCTTCATCTTCGACTCAGGAACCAAGTAGATCCTATCCTTGTAGGAGATCACATCATCAATTACCTTATACCTATCATCTTGAATATTGCCATCCATGATCTCACAAGCAAAAGTATTCTTTGAATACTCAACCAAAAGGTGATCCTTCCAATCTGCTGAAATTTTTGACATTGAACAAAGAGTAGGCCTCCTAGATAGATTATTGGCAACCACATTGTTCTTTCCCTTCACATACTCAATGTCAAAGTCAGATGCCTGAATCTTGCTTACCCACTTCTGCCGCCTCTCATTCAAATCTGTATTCAACTCTGTCTACGACAAGAAGTGCCTCAGACTATTGTGATCAGTCCTAACCATAAATCGATTGCCCACTGAGTACTTTCTGAACTTCGCCAATGCATGCATGATGGCGAGCATCTCCTTATCATAGGTGGAATAGAGCCTTTCTGCATCCCTCAACTTCCTGCTCTCAAAAGCAATTGGATGTCTATTCTGCATCAACATTGCACCAATGCCTTCTCCCGATACATCACACTCCAACACAAAAGGCTGTGTGAAATTTGGCAATGCCAACACTGGGCATGAACTCATTACCTTCTTGAGTTTGTCAGAAACAACCTGAGCCACATCTGACCAACTGAATGCTCCCTTCTTCGTGAGATCTATGAGAGGTGCTGCTAATTGTGAAAACCCTTTTACAAACCTCCTGTAGTAGCAACATAACCCATGAAATCCTCTCAAATCTGAAATGTTCTGTGGTGGTGGCCAATCCAAAATTGCCTGTATCTTTTCTTGATGAACTCTTACTCTGTCAACTCCAATTACCATTGCCGCAGGTTGATTGGTCAATAAAAGAAGGATTCTCTATTCAAGAAAGAACAGGCGAGGTTGTGAAATGTAGCATGTTCTTCCTAAATTCGAAGAAGGCAAAGAAAGTCAAAGCTAAGGAGAAAAACCCGATTGCAGAGCCGCCATCACAAGCATTGCCTCCTTCATCATCTCGATTGGTAACAAGGATGAGGTCAAAGGTGGTGATTGGAGAAGAAAAGGAGGATAGCATTCCTGAAAAGGGGCCCTTGAGGGCAATTTAAAAGGCTAGAACTGGCACCGCATCACCTATTCAGCATGAGCAGCCCACAACGATCGACTTATCATCCGTGGAGCCTTCTTGTAATGTCCCCTTTTGGGACAACACTAATTTTTTCCCAAATTATCAATTTCCAGGGAAACAAAGGTTTAGACAAATATAATTTTTTCCCTCACAAATCTGATCACACACTTTCTTCCCTCACAAATCTGATCACACACATTCTTCCCTCACAAATCTAATTCAAATCATGCACAACTTCCTTACACAAGACTGATTATAATTATGGCAATATCTTCCTTCAAAATCTGATCACAAATATGGCTGTCTTCCTAAAAATTTCTGCTTTCTAACAATGATTATTTGTTCTTCCCTTCACAACATTAACAATCTCTTCATTTATGCTGATATAAATCTGAATTGCTCTTCATATTCTCCTCTTTAAATCTGCTTGAGTACTTACAATGATTTTTCCTTCCTTTTTTCCTCCTTCCAAAATTCTCCACATCTTCCTTATATATACTTATGTTTCTTGTGAATGGAGGTGACTTCTCTTTAGAGACAACCATTTACAAAAGATGCAACTCATTATTAAATACATACCTTTTCATATGATAATTGCCTTTATGATCATTACTATCTTCTAAAAACAGATCGCTGCTTGGTAATGACTTTAGTCATAAACTTGTCTTTATTTATTATTGCTGCCATCTTTCATATGCCAATCGGATTACTATATTTGCTGCTGCTTTTTTTGATTAATATTCCCTTGTTTATAATCGCAGCCTTAACCTTTATGCAGCTCATTATATAATTATGTTATTCTATAATATTTACTATTTATAATTCTAATTTATTATTATTATATAATAATAATAATAATATTTAATATTTTACTTTATATAATATTATAAATATATTTAGTTATATATATACTTATAGCATTAATAATTATAATAATATTTATATTTATAAAATATATATTATATTTAATAATATATTATATTATAATTATTTTGTATTTATATTTATTATTTATAAACACAATAAATATATTATATTTTAATTATATAAAAATATTTATATAATAATATTATTTAATATTATTATATATTAATAATATTATATATGTTTGTGTGGGAGGATGGGCGGGAGTCCTTCCACACGTCATGGTGTGGAAGGACTGGGGTTTCGGTTTCACAATTGGCGAACTGATCAGTTGGCAGCCAGCTGGGATTTGGTAGGAATGACACCTGGGCCTTGCCAGGAACTTTCTCGAGCGGCAAGGGTCATTAATTATCCATCATGCTTAGCTTATTTCACAGGCCTGAAGGAACGGATTGCAATGATGAAACTGCAAGTTCGCTTTAGTCACTTGGCTCTCACGAGTGGATAGTAGTTAAGCAATCTCGGACAGTCTGGAAGGGCAGAAGATGGGATAGTTGATATGATTGAAGATTAAGGCGAAGCAAGAGCCATCTCTTTTAGTAGTGCTGCCTACCTTATGAGAAGCATTGCGAAATGACAGAGAAATCGAAGGTGTTGCAGCTCTCAGCAGATTGGTTTTGGTGCGCAGGAATGGACACCCCCATTCGGTTGGTGAGCAACAAGAGGTAGATGGCTTTTTTGGGGGGCATCACTGATCTTCGCCTTAAACGCCTCCTGAAATGCCAGGATGAACTTGTTTTGGGGGCAGTCAAGATGGTTTTGGGCAAGGAGTTTGTGGACGGCAACGAACGGTATCGAGTAGACACAGACATAAGTTCCCAGTTTGTGGCTACTCTATTAAAGCTGAATGCGGCGAAGACATGGGTGAACACGGTGGCTAGAAGACTCTTCATACCTAGCGTGCTTGGAGGATTGGAGGAGACTTTGGAGATCCCTGCATTTGACGCAGGCATGCTACAATCGAGAGATATTCCCCTTCTGCAGCAACTTGGAAGTGTAGTGAAATACTTCCCATTCATTCTTCACCTAAGGGGGGCGGATCTAGTATGGTTCAAACAACATGCTAGGGTGGCAGCGAATTTCCTATTGAAGTATTGCCAGATCGTGGAGACTCGTGGCTTGGACTGGATGGGTGATTTCAACATGAAACTACATAACTATGAACTGGAGGCGTAAAGGGTTAGGGTTTTCTTATCTACTATTTTTTTCTTGTCTAGATATATATTTATAGGTCGGGGTTATATAGTGGTTTTATAACGGTTTTAATAGTGGCTAAATATCAGTGTATGTATATAGCTGGTCTTGCCCTGCCTAGCATATCTTTTGAGTAGCTTTAGTCTAGTCGGTTGCAGGCTTGCAGCTATAGGCTGCCATTGGAAAACTCAGAACTGGAATCTGTATTTTTTTGATAATTAATATAAAACAACTCCTTATTACGTACCAAAAAAAAAAATTATATATGTTTGTTAAATATTATTATATATAAGATTATCATCCAAATTGACCATATTTGGCAAAAGCAACGTCTCTGTCTTTGTTATGATGTTTAAATCTTTAATTTAAATAATGCCTTAAAATCGGGACATGACACTTCTCCCAAGACCACTCCATCAGTGCCTAGAGAATTAGAGCCTGAGTCTCCTGTACTTAATACTTCTACACCATTTGCCTCATCAGGAATCGAGGAGACTGAGGTAGAGCCAGAAGAGGCTTAGCTGAATAAGGTGATAGGGGAGAAGAGGAAGAAGTCTTCCTATCAATTGGACTTTGGGACATTTGATAGCGTCTTCAAGGAGCCTGCAGTCAAGAAATTGAAAAAGTAGACAAGGATAATGAAGACTCCTGATGGAGATATGATTTTAGAGACTGCTCTCCCTCCACAGGATAAGACCATGCTAGATGTTGAGCTTGATGACTTCCAGATTGTCAAGGCAAATTTGGGTAGGAGCAAAAGACATGCTAATGTCAATATGTTGGAGGTTGCGACTAAAAATTTGAAAGAACGAGTGCTTAGGGATGGTGAGGATAAGGCAGCCCTCAAGACAGAAGTGAAACAACTAAGGCAATACATCTTTCACTTGCTTCATTCTCCCACACAACCAGCACTATTTTTGCCTTAGGTTCTTGAGTCATCAGAGGACCAAAAACAACTAAATCAGCTAGTTGTTTATGGTAAGCACATAAAGGACTGGGTTGAAGACTTCATTGGTAGAGGCACCAATATCCTTGCTAGATTATTTGAGTCAATGTCAAATTCCAAGAAGGTTATTCTAGGGATTGACAGTTTGATGGAGTGCATGACAGAGATGTCACCAACATATGATAGAATTTTCATGAGATTAAAGACCATTGGAATGAGACCATTGACAAAGGAACACAAATCTAAAGTCTTTTCATGGAGCGAGCAATATTCTTTCATGATGGAGACCTCCAAAGACATAGCATCAGTTTTCACTCAATGGAAGGAAAAGCTTCTTGGAGTTGAAAATTTTATTATAGATTTTGTTCAACACATCCCTTGCAGGTACTTCACAGAAGATGGTCTAGTTTGTCACTTGGATGAAGTACAAAGTGAATTTCAGCAAATGATTAGGGAAAGATTTTGTGGTGATCCCCAAGTTGAAAAAATGTATCTTTTGGCGGAGAGCACTGTGAAATTTGATAAGACTGAGAAGGAGTGTGTTGAGATCACAAAGATGGTTGAAGAAGGTGACATTGTACTTCAGCGGAAGATCATTCACTTAGACTCGATAATTATTCCAGGCGAGGCAAAGGTTGAGGAGTTTCAGCAAAGTTTGGATTCCCAGACTTACTATTTTTTCAGTGTGCTTCAGAAAAGGCTATTTTCAGTAGGAGAGGCAACTCTAAATCTAGGATGAAGAGTTCAATTTAACTCTTCTTTTCCCTTTCATGCAATTCTTGTTTTAGGGTATAAATAAGTGTCTTCTATGCACTTATTTTTTTAATGAAAAATGTTCAAGCTTTTTGGTGCTCTCAATTACTGTTCAATTCTTGTTGTGTGATCAAGTGCTCTTAAAGATTAGATAATTTCTTTGATTTTGGCAAACCTTGTGTTGTTAAGATTGGGAATGGATGTTTGTGATTTTATTCATGATCATTTGTGTTTAATCCTTTGTTAGTTGTTCTTCCTGAATCAATTCACCTTTGTTCATTTGTTTCTTTCAATCTCTGAGTTTAAATGAAGGAAATAAACGTCGTGTTTAGACTAGTTTATATTTCTGCATTATTTGGAAAAATTCTCTTATGCAGAAGAGTTGAATTGCCTTGTGCTCATATCTGAGAAAGTAAAAAGATATGTTTTAGTTGTTTTCTTTTTAAATTTTTGTTTAAGGGAGCTTCCCCTCCAAATTTGAAGAACAGTTCTAATGTACACGTTATTCCGTTTTGTGTCGCACTGAAAAGTGCGAATTAAAATACTAACAAGGTTACAGTCTTAATTAGTTTATTAAAACTATGTCAACCTTGTATTAGGGTTAAAGTAATTTATTAATATAAATAAGATGTATTCTCCTGAATGTTGAGCTAGGAAATGGACTACAAAAACTAGAAATGAAATTAAGATGTAAACCCAAATTGTATTGTAATGTCCCTTTTTTCAAGACCTTGGAAATAATTAAATAATTAAAAATTAAGTTGTTGAAAAGTAACTTTGAGTTATAAATTAAAAGACAACTTAAGGTCATAAAAAATGTTTGTAAAAGGTGACTTAAGTTGTTTCCTAAAGTTGTGCTAGGCGTGGGGATACAAAAGTGAGTTAAAAGGACATTTTTAGAGTTGAGTGGGAAAATAAAAGAAAAAGAAAATAAATTAAAATATTTACCCTTGAAAAGTTATATGAGGAGGTTTTGTCACCATAAAAGGGTTACCTACTTATTTTTATCAATTTCATTTCCCAAGGATGAACATGAGTTCTTTCTTCTTTCCCAAGGATGGAAACCCTTTGGATTTGTGAAGCTTTGAGGACGAAAACCCACTTGGTTTTCCTTATTCGAGATTTGAGGATGAAAACCCTCGTCCTAATTGGTGATTTCATGTAGAGATCATAGTTGTGTTGAATGAATGAAGGCCTTTGCAGTCGCGGTTTGATTTGTAGATTTATGGGTTTTAATTGTGGTTGTTGTTTTCAGTATTTTGGGTTTGTAGTGTGTTTTAGATTGCATGTGGGTGTTTTACTTATCCAAAAAATACAAAAAAATATCAGTGTGTAATTTCTAATTTATTGTGTGTAATTTTGTGGCTTTGGTGAAGTGCAGATTTTAATATATATATTTATATATATAATGCTATTTGCAAAGCTAATATAATCATTGATTTTTGAAGGGCTGGAGAAGCTTGAAAGAGCCGTAGAAAAGTTTGTGAGTTGAAAGATCCGTACAAACTCAAAGTAGGTTGTACCAGAGATTTTTTTAGTGGCAAATATTCACCAATATCGTAGATCAGCCAAGTTAGAATTGGCGAATAAATTGCATCCAATAGGGTGGCCAAATCACCCGGATTTTACGTATTATCGGTCGAATGCATATCCATTCAATTTATTTTATGAGAATCAATTAAGTAATATTTTCGCCATAACAAACTACGCGTTTCAAACAAGCCGACTAATATTTTCGCCTGGAATCTTGGAAGCAAGTACTAAATCACCTATATATTCGCCAATACTATTAAAACAACATGGTGCATCAGGACACGTATCGCCAATGCCATTAAATTGTCACTGCGCATGAGGACCCATTTCGCCAATTAAAATTTACTAGTTGATTATGAGGGCCCATTTCACCAATAACATTAAAAAATAATTACATTTGAGGACACATTTCGCCAATTGCCATGACACCTCCGTGCTAATCATAGGGCCATATTCAAGGCGAAGAAAATGAAGACCAGAGTCAGAATCAAGACGACTCTTTTACTTTATTTGAACGTCAGTTTGAGGACCTTGACTTGATTTGGCAAATGGAAGTGAATTAGCAGTTTTTAGGTATTTATATTGCATTTCATGAATCATATTCCAAAACTGTAGTTGATGATATTTTATATTGTATTCCTTGAAATTGTGAATCAAATTGAATACATTAACATATTATTAATTATTTCATATTTTAATTGTGTCATACTGATAAGTTTTACATGTACTCAGTGATTCATCATTCAACTCAATGCTTAATATTTCTTTGCTAGCGTTGATTTGTGCATAAAACATAAAATTTGCAATACAATAGAATTTTGGTTTTTGATTTGATATGTGATTCTGCATCATTTTTCATAGTTTATGAATTATTTTGATCAGTGCCTTATCCACAAATGGGTTAGAAAATGAAATATACTCCTACAACAGACCATTTGATCCGCTGGTTAGTGTTTTAAGCTTAGGGTTTAGGGTTTATCCTCATTTCATACATAAACCTAACCTTCTAGCCTTTTGCATTATAATTTTAAGTTGACTTGTTACCACCGGTTCCTGGTCATCCAAGTTCACACTTAAGCCATCAAACTCGTCAGTATTACCGGCCTCTTTGCCTTGTCTCATCAGTCACCACTTGGTTGGGAACATTATGCGTCAAAATGTTTAAAGGGGTTAAATATTTCATCTTTTATCTTAAGTCCTGACCCCCAAAGTTTTTATGTCCCTTTGTCTCGTCAACCTAGGGATGTCCGCTTTTAAGTCACTAACAATTCGCATGTGCATATTTGAACATTAATGGGAGCCGCTGGATCTCGCAAATTGAATCCTGATAGCTTCCCGCCAGCCCGCTTGAATAAAATAATGTCCTAAGAAATCTGGAGGGATAGTGGGCTAGTGACCCCTGTTGCCTGTCAAAGTGGGACCCATCGTCCACTATACTCGTTGAACATCAAAGCATTGAAAATCAACGGTGGTGATCTAAATATTAGAGTAAATCTGGGTCGTTCCCCGCTAGCCCGCAGGGGGCCCACCAAAAGCTTTCATCTCTTAGAGGGATAACGGGGAGATGACGCGTGTCTTCATATGGACAGTTGAAGAGACTTTAGAAGACATGAAATATTTTGTTAAATATTTCGAAGGAGTTGTATTGGGTTTTAAATAGTGAGCTACTTAAAGGAATTATAAAGCACATGGGAAAATATGCGGTAAGATGTGTTCCCCGCTACCCTGCTGTCGTAGATCTATACACAGTGGAAGCCAGAGGGATAGCGGGCGATCTCAATGGCATGTGAATAAAACATTTGAAATGCAACTACAGCGGTCCATCGAATATTCATTGAACAGTCATCGGTTATATTAATTTGCGCTGACATCTTGCTTCAGACATAATAAATATGTTGACAATTGTCCCCATTCTGGACACTTTATGAAGGAATTTGGATGTGTGGAAAATTTTTCCCGGAATAGAACAATATGTAGCATTTGATATTTTCGCCACCCATGATATGATTTTTTATTGGCATAACAATTTATTTCGCCAATGACTTTTTTATTGGTTTGAAACTATATTTAATTCGCCAATGATTTTTTTATTGGCTTGAAAATAGGTTTAATTTGCCAATGTAAATATTTTTTTGGGTTTGAAAATAAGTTTTAATTGCCAATGAAAATATTTTATTGGTTTTAAAAAAATTACAATTCGCCGGGATTTTCCACAGACTTCTAGCGATTACAAAAGATTTGCCAATTGAGATTTTTTTTTTCCCCAAAAAACAAAAAAAATTGCCAATAAAATTAATATTTTTCTCGGGAAGTATACATGATTCGCCAGGTTTTTACACCTTCTCTGGGGGGGGGGGGGGGGGTTCTTAAAGTTATCCCTGGGCTGTAACAAATAAGAGCTAAAATTTTATATCTTTGAATATGCCGTACATTTCATAAAAGACAAAAGAAGCAAAGTTTGCAGCTGTACAAGCTTAAGGAGAAATAATATGAATTTTGCTGACCGTACCTTTTAAAGGGAGTCTAATAAGTCAAAAAAAAGGGATGTGAGATTTGAAAGAAGTTTGAATGCGTTTTGAAGCATTTTTGTGGTGCCACACATATATTGGAAGTGTTGTATCTTTTTAATAAGGTATATTGGTGACTCAACATTGTTTAAAGTGCTGCAGCAATTTAATATTGCAACAATAGAGTCTACAGGGACAATAGCAATTAATATTTCAAGGAGATTTCTATAGTATTTGAGCAACCATATAAGGGTACAACAATGATATTTCAGTTAGAGGGTTTGCATCAACCTTTAATCAGCAATACCACAGTCGCCTACAACAACAATATTCTAGAGGTATCATATTTGCATACAATTCCAGTTTAATAGTTGTCAGTTGCACAACAATTTGAGCTAATAGTAGAGTTGAATTAAGTGCTCTTCATATTCCTAGTAGTTATATTTGTTGATTGCATTGTCATTAGCATTGGATCATGTGTTTTCAGTTAACTTTCCAACTGTTTGATGAAATGTCTACTTTCAGCATGTTGGATAATTGTTTGAAATAATTCTTGGATGTAGTAAAAATTGCTTATCTTTAATCATTGTAATATACTGGATGGTTTACCACCAATAGTTCTTGGAAAATCATTGTAAGATCTTTGTCCATTCAACCGCTAGATCCATTTTAAATTTCTATATTTATCTACCAATTTGGTGTGTATCAAAATTAAGTGAATTAGTCCGCCATTTTGGCATTGACTCAATTCCTCTTGCATTTAGCCAATTTGGCTTGATCGGAATTTGCATTCACTATCAACTAGTTTGGCTTGATCAATTCTATATTTTGATTTATATTGTAAGTTGGTCGGCTTGCCGCCAACATCTTTCAGTTAATTTCACTGTCCTCGTTCTAATCTTCGTATGCTCTCACCTTGCCCACATTGGGAACTAGGTGATAAAAAAGAGGTAGAATTTGAGTGATAGCAAAATTTTATGTGGATTTGAGCCAACGGTTCTGCAAGGGACACTACATGTATTCATTAAAAAATGTGTTTGAGTACATATCCTAGTTCCATGGGGACGCGTCCCCCCCCAAAAAAATCAGTCGTCCCCCAGGGGGGATGTCCTGGGGACGGGGAGACCCCGCCGAAACGCCCCCCCGCCGCCTTTGAAACGTCTCCCATCGGGGAGACTTCTTGACGTCCCCCAATTTAATTTTTTAATCATTTTTTTTTAAATCATCAAAAATAAAAACCTAACTTTATCGTATGCATTTTTAACATTTCATTTCAAGTTTTGTGGCCTGTGCATATTGGATATCCTGGGACTCTTGAGTCTTTGTCGATGAGACTAGACAATGAGACATGTATGCAAAATGTGGAGGCATAGACATGTATGCAAAATGTGGAAGCATAGACAACTTACAAGGCACGTTGTGAAGTGTGAACTGTTTGACAGAATGCCTCAATTGGAATGTTTGACAGAAATTAGAATGCATTTCAACTTTCAAGTGAGCTCAACACTTGTTTGCATAAAGCTTCTCAAGCAAAACATTTCAGAAAATTTGATATGTCAAGACTCAATTTCTATGCATCAGCTTAACCACAGAAGTGCCTCTACAATACAAACAGGCCAAAATTTTGTAAGAAACTTGTATGGGAGACATATTTCTCTGAGGCATTCTGTCAAACAGTTCACGTGCCTTGTCTATGCATCTACAGTTATACATCTTTTTATAACTAATTTTTCAAGTATTATATGTATTTCAGCGCACCGCTCCCCCGCCGCCGTCCCCAAATTTAGGCCCCCCGTCCCGGAAACGCGTCCCCCCTCCCGTCCCCCCATCCCCATCCCCGAAACTCCGTGGAATTATGGTACATATTAAACAATATAACATGATTATTCAGTTCATCTCTAGGATGATTCTTCATTTCATCTCTAGGACGACTGTTTAGATTCTACAAAAGAAATATATATTACACTTATTTACTATACCCTAGCATTATATACATAATATTACATCCCCCCTAATCTACAGGGGTTATAGTGAGACCAAGCATCCCTCTAAATTTTTTTAATTTCTCTCTTCCAAGCACTTTTGTTAGGATATCTACTAGTTGCTCTACAGTTGGACAATTTATCAATTTGACACTACCATCTTCCACATAATGTCGAATCAAATGGAATTTGGTGTTGATGTGCTTGGTTCAATCGTGAAATATTAGATTTCCTAATATTTTGATTGCAGCAGTGTTGTCGACCATGAGTGGTGTTAAGGAATCCTATTTTTCCTACAAATCTTCAAAAATCCTTTTGAGCCACAATAGTTCCCCAGTTGCCTCTGAAGTTGCCAGATATTCTATTATTGTTGAAGAAAGAGATGACACGAATTGCTTCTTTGACTTCCAAGTGATGATTGTTAATCCTAAATTCATCAAGAAACGTGAAGTAGATCTCCCATCTTCAAAATCACCTACATAGTCTAATTCTAAATATGCAAGTACTTTGAAATATGCTACCTTGGAGTATTTGAGCCCAAAATTTTGAGTTCCCTTCAAATATCAAAGAACCCTCTTTCCTACTATCCAATGACTTTCTCTCGGTTGTTGCATGAATCTGGAGAGATGTAATAAGCTGCCCTGATTTTTTTTTTGAAAACTAGACACCAATACAGAAGTGAAGTGCAACAATGATTCTTCCACACTCTTCTGATCACCCAGATCTCGATGTGGGCAAGGTGAGAGCATACAAGCACTTCCGAGTTGGCATTCAAAACCAAAACCAACAACTGAGAACAACTTCCACTTATTCAGTGGGCATCTGCTTATGCAACAGGCATCCACTTAATCGTGGGAATGAAACTGAAAGGAAACATCCACTTATGCAATGGGCAACCACTTGTTCAGTGGGAGAAATAGGAAGGAAAACTAGGCACATCCACTTATTCAGCGGGAAGCCATTACAAAACCACTTATTCAGTGGGGTAGGAAAACCAAAACATTAAACTATTAATCCCACTGGCGGTACTACCTTCCAGGGGTTACAATGAAATATTGCAACTAAATTAAATATTCACAATATAAATATAGGCTGCAATAACATTTAGTAACCTTGATTTCCAGCTTGATTGAATTGCCGAAACAAGTTAGCTCATACAAATCACATAAATGATGAAAGGAAACACGCTAACTGATCAATATGAACACCAAAATATACCATACAAGAAACTATGGAAGAAGTTCTGATTGAAGTCCCTTTTGACACTACTGTAACTTTGTTGCATGTCTAAAAATACTATGACAGCAATGAACAAAACCTCAAATTAGTCCCAAATCATAGATTCTCCACCTCCAATCTCATGACAAAGTCATCAACTATCAATGGCGCCTAGGTATGTAGATTATTATCCATAAGATTTGAAAGGAAAGAACATATGACTTCAACCCAAAATCCAACGCCAAAATCACCATCAAACTCCACACACCAAACTCCATTGCAAAACCTCAAGAAAAGGGCACCAATCTAGCAAAAGAGAAACAAAAGCAAATCACAACAAAATTCATTCAGCACAAAGGCAAACTCTGTATGAGATTGCTCCAATAGCTCCGCCTTCAGCACAATGGCAGTTTCTGAATGAAACCACATCCAATCTACAAGAGGGTTTTTGTCTTCAAGAGAATCTGCAAGAAGGTGATGTAGCCAACAACATACACGCAATAGAATTGTGCCATTAATCATGTGTGAGAGCCAAAGATTCGAAATAACTGGAAAAATAAAAGTATTCTATTCACCAACTCCGCTGCTCCAATGAGAGAAAACTGTTATATCCAAGAAAAACAAAAAAACCAAAAAATTACCTTTTTTGGCAGATTTCGACAATTGTCAAATTTTGCCATTTTAGGTAATTTCACATGCATATCTTTGAGAGTCTAGTTTTTTGCCAAAAACTTCCTAAAACTAAGGTAGGATGGATTGCCAACTAACATCCTAAATTCGAAACATGAGTTTCGAGTAATTAACAAAAGAAACTTTTAAAAAACTAGGAAAAAACACTAAATTGCCATTTTGAGGGCCAAGATGAAAGTTTCAAGCTTCGAAAAAGTGTCAAAACGAGGACCAACCCACTAGGGTCGGTTGGGAATCCACATGCCACCTCATAATGCATCCACTTGTAAAATTTCAGCCCAAACGGACATCCGAGTCAAAAGTTATGACCTCCGAAAGTCCCTGCATCATTCTCCTCTGGTTGAAAAGAACACAGCTCCTGCAAGTGAGTGTCTTCAAACTGCTACCACTTGACTGGATCCAACCTCTGCACTTCCCACTCTGTAATCCACGTGCTCTCTGTTGGTGGCAATCCTTCCCATTGTACTAAATACCTGTTGTAACGCCCTTGCCGAGTGTAGATAGTTTTCTTATCAAGAACCTGTGCAATCTTTTCCTTCTTCTTATGGGGAATGTGGTGGTGCCATGTCACTTCTGGTTGACTATCTTCAGCATCATCCTCACCATGGAATGCATATAAATCAGAAATATTAAACACAAGAGAAATATCTAGATCATTTGGTAAACTGACCTCATATGCATTATCATTGATCTTTGTAATTTTGCAAGGACCAATTTTCCTGTACTTCAACTTGTGGTATGTTTTAGTAGGAAACCTCTCTTTTCTCAAATATACCATCACTAAGTCACCTTCATTGAATGTCTGATGTCGCCTACTAGCATCCACTG
The DNA here is from genome assembly GCA_027924645.1 of Cunninghamia lanceolata. Taxonomy (NCBI): domain Eukaryota; kingdom Viridiplantae; phylum Streptophyta; class Pinopsida; order Cupressales; family Cupressaceae; genus Cunninghamia; species Cunninghamia lanceolata. The sequence continues at coordinate 585,820 of BSBN01000973.1, read as the reverse complement.
TATTCTTGTACCCGCTTGACTACCTCTGTTTGCCCATCCGTTTGAGGATGATAGGCACTACTAAACTGTAACTTGGTCCCCATCTTCCATAAAGTCCTCCAGAAATGACTAAGGAATTTGGTATCCCTATTAGAGGTAATAGTCTTTGGAACACCATGTAGTTGAACGACTTTTGAAAAAAATAACTCTGCTACCCTCGTTGCATCATTAGTTTTCTTACAGGCAATAAAATGAACCATCTTAGAGAACCTATCAACAACTACAAAAATGGAGTCATTACCTCGTTGGGTGTGTGGAAGTCCCAACACAAAGTCCATGCTCAAATCTGTCCATGGTGCAGTTGGTACTGGTAATGGCATATACAACCCTGTATTTTGTGAATGTTCCTTAGCCACTTGGCAGATCCTGCACCTTGTTACATACCTAGTTATATCCCTTTTCATCTTTGGCCAGTAATATTTATCTTCTATCAAGGCTATTGTCTTGTCCTTTCCAAAATGTCTAGCCAACCCACTACTATGAAATTCTCTGATAATGTTTTCCCTCATAGAGCCAGTTGGTATGCATAGTTGTTTTCCTTTAAATAGATACCCATCTTGCATAAAATATTCACCCCTAAAGTGATCCAAGTTACCAGATACTGGTGCCTTCAATTGTTCCACAATCTCCCAAAAATCATCATCAGACTCATACAAATTTTTGATGGCATGAAAACCAATCATCTCAGTTTCCATTGTGGTCAAAAGTGGAACACACCTACTTAACGCATTTGCAACCGAATTTTGTTTTCCAGACTTATGCTTCAACACAAAATTGTAACCCTGCAAGAAAGAGACCCACTTGGCATGCCTACTATTCAACTTTTGCTATCATGTCCCCAAATTTCAAGCCAAGAACTAATTCAATTATCGGAAAATGAAATCTTTAATTACATTTTTCCTAATCGATTCCTAGGGGGTTAAGATAGGTCCAAGCTAATACCCATAAGGGGATCAGTCATCATAATAAAGATCCAAGACTCAAATTCAAATGCAAATAGGGGAAGTCAATGGCAATCAATGGAAATAGGTCCAAAGTATGAAAAAGGAGTCATTCGCCCTCATGAAAATAGGGCCCAACTAAGGAGGTATCTCAAGGAGGGAATTGGCCATATAAGTGGAAGATTCAAATTCACTTGCTTTAATTTTGGAGGGAAAATCCCAACGAATATTGGGGAAAGAAATTCAAATTCAAATAAAGTATATTGGAGGGAAAAAGAGGATTGATTTCATAAAGGAACTCAAATATGATGCATGCCTTGGGTAATGTGTCCAAATTGCCAACGATTGAAGAAAAGATCATAGGGAAATTCGGCCAAGTTGGAGATGCATTCGCCCAAGGGAAAAAGAGGGCTCTTAACACATTCGCCTATGACAAAGAAGACTTCAAATACATTCACCAATGCATTCATCTATGAAGAAGACTCAAAGCCCAATGCCAACGGTTGAAGGAAGAAGATGCATCCACCATAAAAGATGCATTCGCCATGAAGGAAATTCAAACACATTTGCCCATGCAAGATGTCATTCGGCCATGCAAAGAGGAAGCATTTGCCTTGGGGACATTCGCCTATATCATGCATTTTCCAATGAAGAATCGGCCGAGCAAAAAGAGAAGGTTTAGCCAAACAAAGACTCATTCGCCATACAAAAGAAGGATCGATGCATTCTTGAAGAACAAGTACCTAATGCCTTTCGCCAAGACATGAGTATATCAAACATGATAGAAGAAAAGCATTTAAAAGCCCAATGCAAACACATTCACCTAAGATGAATTTGCCCAAGATCCAATGCAAGGGGAACCCAATGTGAGCCATCGGCCAAGAAGAAGAAGAATAAATAGGAGACTTGCATATCAAGGGGGCATGTCTGAGTTTGGTATGTTTTAGATTCATTTTTGAGTTTGAAGGTTCCGATCTTCTTACTTTTCTTGCAAGGTGATGTGCCCTTGCACATAAGGTGATGACCCCCTATGCTTTATGAGGTGTTATTGTATCTAATTTCACCATTGATATTCAATTTGCAGGTATTAGGAATTATTGCAGGTATTGGACAAGCATTCTATCATAGTTACATCATTGGGAGGCATTGTAGGTGAGTCTGCATCAAGTATTTGCAAGATTTGGACAAGTCTCAGTTTCATATCACTCAGCAACAGTCATTGCAGCCACTTCCAAAGCTGCTACAGTCATACAAAGGGGTGGTACTCATTGCATAGTGGCACCACACTTCATTGTTGTCCCTTCTAGATTGATTGCTCAAGTTAAGAAGTCCATTGCTGGAGTATAGAAGAGGGTTTGGTGTCAAATATAGTCCTATTCACCTTGCTGATTGAAAACAGTGACAACAGGCCTTTGCAACAGTCATATACAGTCGGATTTCAATTACATTTAAGGGAGTAATAGATATCATAGAAGGCTGGGAACTATTCTGAATGATACCATTTCAATTGGATTGGAATTTGGAAGTCATTTGTAATCACTTGGTAGTCTGATCTCATGTTTGAATGTGACTGTCATAAAAGACAGCGGACCATTGTTTGTAATTGCATCAATTGAACAAGGGATAAGGCAATTGAAGTTGGCATTCCATTGAGTATATGTGTATTTGCGTGTTTTCATTTGACTAATCTAATTGTTGCAAGTATTCTTAGCTAAGTGTGGATGTATTTTCAGTTAAGCCCAATAAGGGACATTACATTTTCTGTGTTCAAGTATGATCAGTAAACAATACAAACTCCTGGGGAACTAGATAATGTCTCCAATGCCTCAATGCTTGAACAATTGCATAAAATTCCAAATCATAAGTAGAATAATTCTTTCTCACTTCATTAAGCTTTTCACTAAAGCTATAGGTTTTCCTGTTTGGCTAAGTACAACACCTATTCCCACATGGGAGGCATCACATTCTACTTCAAATATCTTATCAAATTTGGCAATGCAAGTATAGGTGCTTCTGTTACCTTTTGCTTCAAGTACTTAAAACTCTCCTCAGCATCCTTGGTCCTTACAAACTCCCTTCCTTTGGTGCAATCTGTTATAGGAGCTACAATACAACTGAAATTTCGAATGAACTTTCAATAGAAAGTGGCCAAGCCACGAAAAATTCTTACCTCTGTGATGCTGCTTGGACTAGGCCATTCTAGAATTGCCCTGACCTTTTCTGGATCCATTTTGACACCATCTTTAGAAATGACAAAGCCTAAAAAGACCAAACTGTCCTGCATGAACCTACACTTCTTCAAATTGGCATAGAGCTGTTCCTTCCTTAACACACCAAAGATTATCCTCAAGTGTTGTAGGTGCTCTTCTTTGCTGTTACTAAATACCAAAATATCATCAAAATAAACTACCACAAACTTACCAATGTAAGGTCGTAGTATAGTGTTTGTCAATCTCATAAATGTGCTAGGTGCATTTGATAACCCGAATGGCATAACTATCCACTCATATAATCCGTCTCTAGTCTTAAAGGCTGTCTTCCACTCATCCCCTTCCCGGATCTGGATTCGTGGTAGCCACTTTGTAGGTCGATCTTGCTGAAATATTTGGCCCCTGCAAGGACATCCATCATGTCCTCCATACGAGGTATAGGAAACCGATACTTGATGGTAATCTTATTAATTGCTTTGCTATCAGTGCACATCCTCCATGTTCCATCTTTTTTTGGGGTCAACAATGCAGGTACAGCACATGGGCTCATGCTCTCTCTCACCACACCTTTACTTATGAGTTCTGTTACTTGCTTATTCAACTCTGCATGTTGTGTTGGATTCATCCTATAAGCTGCTTGGTTGGGTAGAGTTGCTCCTGGAATCAAATCAATATGATGCTAAAAATCTCTACTTGGCGGTAGACCATCAGGTAACTCATCAGGCACAACATCAACAAATTCTTCCAATAGCTCTGCTACTTCTGGGGGTACTGAAATGTCTTCCTCTTCGCTTTTTTTCACTACTAATGCATAACAACACCCTATCACCTTCATTTCTTTAACAAGATCTCTTTCGGACAACATGGTCTCACCTTTTCTGTCATCCTTGAGAGGCAACAAAATCACCTTAGAGCCATCTTTCCAAAAGGTGTATGTGTTTTTCTCTCCATCATGCATAACTTTTCTATTATGCTGCCATGGCCTTCCCAATAACACATGACAAGCATCCATTGGGACAACATCACACCATATCTCATCCTGATAGATCTTCCCTATGCTAAACTTAATTAGGCATCTTTTATCAATAGTGACTTCATTTCCCTTTTTAAACCATGCAATGTGGTACGGATGAGGATGTTTTTCACAGTGTAAATTCAATTTTTCTACCATTTCTTTAGAAACCATATTTTCAGAACTACCCCCATCAACAATAACTTGACATACTTTGCCACCCGAAGTGCATCTGGTTTTGAAGATATTGGTTCAAAGCCATGAACCATTAGAGCTTTTGGCTTGTGTTTTCTCCTTCTCTGGAATCACCATTGCTCTTCTCATCATGAGACTTTCTCCCACATCTGGTGGAACCTCTGGTTCCGTCCCTTCCACTTCATGCTGCGTTTGAATCAGGTTCACCCTAGGTTGTCCTCCTTGATTTCTTTCTTGCATGTTATAATTTGAGCGTTCAAATGCTCTATGACCTCCACATCTGAAACAAGTGAAAGGCCTTCTCTGGTTTTCGCATCCTCTAACGCTGCCATAACCTCTACCTCTTTGAAATCCCCTTCCTCGTTCTTGATTCGGAGGATCTTGTCGAGTGTCTACTTGTTTTTCCAATCCATGGGATGACTCTCCCCTGCCATAATTCGAACCTCCTAGAAATGGGGTTGATGTACCCCTTCTTCCTCCTCTATTCCTCTGATGGTATTGTTTGTTTTGTTTTTCTTCAGCCTTTAGAGCCAATTGGTAAGCCTCTTCCATACCATTGAGTCGATGTAGGCTCAATTCGCCAAAAGATTCGATGTAAAATGAATGAGTGCTCCTCCTTTTATAGGCCTTCCAAAGGCAATGAAGGCATGTTTTTCAAGGCATCAAGAGGAACCAAGGCACGTTTCCCAAGAAGCATATTCAAGAGAATATTCCACTTGACAACTCAGTGTGATGTAGCAATCTTACCCAAAGACCCTGACACGGATCCCAATGTCATCCTGTCGACCAATGAGAGTCCAGGGGGTTACAACTATCTTTTCTTCTGTCTAGGCGCCAAGTTGAGGTAGTTTGATCATGAAATGGCGCCCAATGTAGAACTAGGCGCCCATCTGAGGTAGCAGAAGTATGGATAAGCACCTAGTGGAGTTTGATGACTCCAGATGCTCTAAAAACACTTTAACAATATTCAGTGAAGATCTCTTAGACTCTAGGCGCCATCTGGAGGTTGGAGAGAGGGATATTGACGCCCAACTTTCTTAGGCGCACCTTTGAGGTGATGGGGACCAAGAAGTGCGCCCTCATCATCTTGGCCTAGTTCTTGTCAACTTTATAACTTGGATCATTGAGCAATCAACTAAGAATGTTTCCCTTCCTCCTGATACAAGTTGAAAGATCCTTCTTAAGGCGCTGTTGTACCCAACCAAAATTTTTGCTTCATTAAGGCATTTTGAAACAAGTCTAGAAAATTTTTTGTCAAAAAGTCAAAAAAGCAAAATTTCTAAAAATAGATGTCGAGTTAGGTTTTCTGGGTTTCTTGAGATATGGATGTTGGCAAAACTTTCCAAAAATAGAAAGTTTCTAAAAATAGAATTACCAAATCAGGTGTCGCGCTCGATTCTCATTGGTCGATTTTGATTCACGATCGGCACGGTTCAGATGTAATCTTCAAACGACCAAGTTTTCTCTACTGGGTCATTTCTGCTTTTTCAGAAGGCGAAGCATGAGCTCAAAAGTCATCAACAGAGAAAAGTTTACCTGCCAGAACTCATCAACAAGTTTCCAACCTGTTCCAACGACGCAAAACCGACAAACAGTCGTCGACTCGACAATGCACGCAAAACGATGCAAGACGGATCCAAGATGAATTGAAAAGTTGGAAAATCATAAATTTGACTAAGTTTGGTGAAACCAGGTGCCCCAGGTGGCTTGGGGCGCCCATCCTCTCATGTGTTAGTTTTTTTTCACGTTTTTCGAGAAACGTCGGAGATGCTTCCGTCAGCTCATTCCCGATTGGTCAAGCTTGGTTAAACTCAGTCAAAAGGCCCATAAAAGCAAGAGATTCATCTCAGATATGCTCAAGCTATCCAGTCTACCCTCATCCTGATGCCTGTCCCTGGAATCCTGAAATTGACTAAGTCTGATATCCTGAAATCCTGAAAAATTGACTAAGTCTGAAATCTGGTGGATCCTCAAGAATCTACAATCTGCATGTCAAATCCCATGGCTCTGAGACCTATCTCAAACATCCTGAAAGTATATTTCAAAATATTTAAAGTATATACTTAAATATATTTTGAAATATACGTCAGGCAAGACCTTCGAATTTTGGTGATATTCAAGATTTGCAGCGGAAATTGAAAAATTCCAAAATTTTTCTAAGGCATGGAAAGATAGGCGCCCTAGGAGGCTTGGGGCGCCCAAACTCATCAGAGTTAGTTTATTTTTGAAGTTTTTCTCGAAAAATGTGAATCTCCTTCCGTCAGCCCGGTCCGGTTCAGTGTTGATCAATTTAGCACGTTTTTCGAGGTGAACAAAAGGTACAATCAGCTCATTTTTCATCAAGCTTGCATATTTGCCAAATCATCATATTCAGTTTCTTTCCAGTTGACAGAAATCAACAGCCAAACAGGGGTCCTGTGCCTCTGGAACGCGCACACAAACCAAGAAATTGAAAAAGTTGAAAAAACTGAAAAAGTGGCTAAGTGTTGGGAAACCAGGCGCCCCAGGAGGCTTGGGGCGCCCAACTTGAGTAGTGTTAAAATATTTTTCATGTTTACAGTGTTTTCCGACGTGCTTTGTTACCAATCTTCACCCGTTGGCAGTTTCCGGGAGGTCAAACTTGGTCAAACGATGTCAGATCGTCTAACGGAAGCAGGGGATGGAATCTCAGTTGATCAATCTCCAAAATGTCAGGATCAGTCAACTTTTTTAGTTCATGATGACATTTTGCCGCCTTGTTGAAGTCGGAGACAGGCCATATTTAAGTCAAAACGAGTGTTGAAGTGTCGAAAATGAAGAAAATTTTGTTAGCACTTCTTTCAACTCACGTGTTTGATGACATCATCAAAGAAGATATTTTTCGTCATCTTCCACTGAAGCCATAGGCTCCTACAAAATAGGGATGCTTCCTATTCGAAGACATCCACTTGGATTTATGCTTTAAAAGATGCTTTCTTTATGGATGAGGGTGAAGTTTTCTTCTCACACAAATAAAGCTGCTTTTTCGACCAAAAGATTTATAAAGACAAACTTTTGGCTTCTTTATTTCATTATCTTTTGCAGGTCACATCCAGAGGAAAGATTTTATTTTTTTTCAACGAAGATTCGAAGACCCAAACTAGGTGCTTTTTCAGTGTTCTTCAGAGATTCGGGTTGAGGAAGAAGAGAGGCTTGCTTTTTCAGGGTCCTTGTTTCAAGGGGATCATTTTTCAGAAATCCGACCCGAGCTTTTTCAGTTTTCGTCGAGATGGTTCCATCTAGATTATCATCCTCTTGAAGATTGGGAGTTGTGCTTTTTTTAAGGAAACTGTTTTTTTTCTGCTTTTTCGAGAAAATCTCCACTTTTTTAAAATCCGACGATCTGGGTTGCTTCAAAATAGAATTGCCTACAAAACCCATGTGCCAACTTTTTTCGCTCAGAATCAGTTTTTTTAGAAGAAATCAGCAAAAGAATATCAATGGATGACATCACCAAAAAGCAAGAATGTGAATGTGGATACATTTCAAAAGACAACAATTTTAAAACATATGCTTTTTGTTTTAAAGCATGTGCTTTCATCCTAAGCTCTCCATTCTATATTTAGAAAGAAATCACCTTGTGATAGTTGGAATCTTCTTTGCTTTAAAGCAAATTGCTTTAAAGCATTTGTTTATTGTATCTTTGTCTTAGAATAGTAATAAAGCTTGTGAGTTGGCAAGTTAGGGTTAATCAAGGAGATTTTAAGGTTCCCTACTCCTTTGATTTTAATATAAATAAGGGCATCCTTGCTCATTGTTTGGGACGACTTTGGTGATAACATATTTTGCTGTGCCTATTCTAGCCTGCAAACATTGTTATTCCAAGTGTTTGTTCAATCTGTGTTCATTGTAAGGGAATGGTAGTTGTGATAGCAAATTTGCTGTGCCTATTCTAGCCTGCAAATCTTGATATTCCAAGTGTCTGTTCACTTTGTGTTCATTGTTCTCCGGTGTTTGATCACTTACTGTATGCCTACCTTTTGCTACAGTATTGCTGTCTTGGAGTTGTATTAAACTTTGTGATATTGAATAGAAGTCTCATGCCTACTTTGCTCTGATATTCTATATCGATTCATCAAGTTTTCGTCGTCAGATGTGTAGCTTCTGTAGCTTTCATTTTCAGCTTTCAGCATTAAAGTACTTTTAGTCTTGTGGTGTAAATCTGGAGGACAACTGCTTGAGTTTTTGTGTTAACAATCATTCCTTGTTCACTTTCAACTTCCTTTGCTCTGAATTTACTCAGGAGATTGAAAGCGTCGTTAGTCTATGCTAGTTGTAGTAGAAGTTTTATAAAAAGGAAAAAACCTCTTCTACAGCATTTAGAGTTTTATAACCTTGTGCTCGCAGCTGAGAATAAAAAAGAAGATAGGTGAAGTTTCATTCAAGTTATCTTTTCAGCGAACATCAGCAAGAAAAGGGAACTCCCCCTTCCAATAGGAGAGCAGTTTATCTGTGCATAGACGTCTGTTTCCAAATCGCATTCCAGAGGTGCGAATTGAAACGCCAACAGGCGCCAAAGTGGATCTCTAAGGTAGGTGCAAATTCATGGTGGGACAAGTTGAAAGGTGCGCCTAACTTCTCATGACACTCATCTAGCTTTAGATGATGATTTTAACTGAATGGAGGGTCTCTGCAACAATGATCAAGTTCCCAACTTATGAAATAACCCCTCTTCATTTCAAAACACCTTAAAATGCTTCGGAGGGATGACTATACCTAGGCGCCAATTTGGGTTAAAAATGCCTCCAAAGTGCGCCTTCTCTTTCAGAATGCAAAACAAGGTCCAAAGGTGCTAATAAACTTAGGTGCTTCTTTGGAAAAGTCCCGGAGGTTAAGATGCGCCTTGCCTTTATGAGGTGCAACTCTTGGGTAGGAAAGCTTGTAAAGTGCGCCTAGCTTAGTGAAGAGGTTGATAGCTTCCAAACCCTTCCTGGAACTTTGATTGCTTCAACTGAAGATCATCTTGCACCAATACATCATCAAACTTTCAATCATAAGATCAATTCAAACTTAGGCGCTCATTAAGAGTCTTTCCAATGTTGGCACATCTAAGAGGTTGAACTGGAAAGAGGTGGCGCCTAGCTTCCTAGACCTTGTTTCAATATGTTTGAGTTCCAAAGTTGACTCAATGGTATCAATTGGAGACCAGTAAATGAAATCCTTCCTCTAGGCGCATTTGGGGTGACTAAAGATAGAAAAGGGCGCTATCCAAATCTAGGCGCAAATTCAAGGTAACTTGCTCACCCAAGTGTGCCTTGCACTTTAAACAACTTATCTGACCTTGACAACTAGCTAAAGGTTCACTTCATCAAGCAGAATCATCAAGATCCTCATCCTGGCTTGCCCAATCCTAGGCGCACATTTGACATTGAACAAGCAAGAAAGTGCGCCCTGACTCTAGGAGTCCTGCCTTAGTCAATTTTGGGCTCCCAGACTTAGCCAATTTAGCTGGTATCAACACAGATAATTGGAATGGTCTTTGACTTAATCTGGCAAAATTGAAGCAATATATTAGCTAAAAACCAAGTTCATTCCCTCAAGATTGGTATTAGCCTCCGGGAATGATGAGTAGGCTAACCCATTGTTCGATGTGGATTACTCCGGAAATGGGGACATGACATTGTTCGTTCCTTTTGAAGATGATCCCACCAAATCATTGCATGACCCTTTAATTTGGTGCATGCAAATTTCACCTTCTTTTCCTCTATCATGGATTTCCATTCAAAAAAATTTCTCATGTCATTCAACCAGTCTATCAACTCCTCTGGTTTAAGACTACCTGCATAATCTGAAACATCAACCTTGACCCCTTCATTTTTCCCTTCGAAGGCCCTGAGCATCCTCTCTTCAAAACTCATGCCTTCTAATTCTTCTTCTTCATGTTCTGTATCTTGATCTGCACCTCCTCAACCTATCTCTTCATCAGATTCGTCTCCTCCTCTACCGAGTATTTGGTTTTCCATCCGTGTTGTAAGTTCTGCTACTTGCCTTTGCAGATTTTGCATTTCTCTATGCATCTGGGCAAGATCGCCTCTTCCTCTCCCAGCCATCTTCCCGCTCTGATACCAGATGATGTAGCCAACAACATACACTCAATAGAATTGTGCCATTAATCATGTGTGAGAGCCAAAGATTTGAAATAACTAGAAAAATAAAAGTCTTCTATTCACAAACTCCGCTGCTACAATGAGAGAACACTCTCTTATATCCAACAAAAACAAAGCAACCAAAAAATTTCCTTTTTTGGCAAATTTCAACAATTGTCAGATTTTGTCATTTTAGGTAATTTCACATGCATATCTTTGAGAGTCCAGTTTTTTCCCAATAACTTCCTAAAACTAAGGTAGGACGAATTGCCAACTAACATCCTAAATTTGAAACATGAGTTTCAAGTTATTAACAAAAACAACTTTTAAAAAACTAAGAAAAAACACTAAATTGCCATTTTGAAGGCCAAGATGAAAGTTTCAAGCCTTGAAAAAGTGCCAAAACAGGGACCAACCCACTAGGGTCGGTTGGGAATCCACATGCCACCTCATAATGCATCCACCTGTAAAATTTCAGCCCAAACAGACATCCGAGTCAAAAGTTATGACCTCCGAAAGTCCCTGCATCAGAGGGTTTTCATCCTCAAGAGATAATGGAAGAACTCCAGGTTCAATCCAGCAGCATAAAAATATCAAATCCAAAGCATAAACCCTCAACAATGAGCTCCAACTCCCTTTTATAACATTTTGGAGCTATTTTAGGAAAAAGCGTTTTTTGCTTTTTCGTTGCTTTTTTCGAAAAAAAACGTTTTTGATTTTTCGTCACTTTTTTGAAAAAGTGCTTTTTGTTTTTTCGCTACTTAATCGGAAAAGCGCTTTTTTTTTGCTTTTTTGTTGCTTTTTTGAAAAAAGCATTTTTTCCTTCTCCAAAAGACCTTTATTTGAAATAATATTAATATTTCATGTGCAAGGTCCCCCTTTTAAGTGTCTATCTTTTAAAACACTTAATTACCTTTCCGAAGAGCTATTGCACTTAAGTTATCTTTTGAAATATTTACGACATTAGATAACTTAAGTGAATTTAATAATTAATAGCTCAATAGTTCACCCAATTTTATGGAAAATCCCAAATTGAAGTGAATTGCAAAATAAATCATACCAACATGATCTTGAAGGTTTGGGATGAAGAATGATGCCAACTAGGTGACTTACTATAAATAGACATGCTCTCCAAGAAGTTTGGAGAGGGCACTAGAAATCGGAATTAACTTCTGAAAGTGTCAAACTAATCCATGATGCTTACTGAGCTCATTTCCAAGAACCAAAATCACTGCTAACCAAACCCAAGCACACCAAGAAGTTTGGAGTTCTTCCCAACTCACTGCTACTGTTAGAAACTCAACATGAACAACCCAACTTTCTCGAGAAAATTTGAGTTTTCCCATGAAGTTAGAAATGTCCCAAAATGGGTACATTACAAGAGAACACCTACAACAAAAGAAATGTCTGGTTTAGTTGTGATAACATAGATTAGGCTTCCAATGAGTTGTTTGTACTTAATTGTGTTCAAATTCTACAGTATCATTTGATGTCAACTTTATATTTTGTTCCATGGGCGTGCTAAGTGGCTTACAATCTGTCATTCCAAATTTGTTCAGAATTTCACTAATACACTTGTGTGATGAAAATATACTTTGATGTCTAAATCACTTCAATACCCAAATAGTAATGAATACAACCCAAATCTATCACTTCAAAACCTTTCATTAGTTTTTCTTTGACTTTTGCAATGTACCTTTCATTATTTCATATTATGAGCAAACATCCACATACACAACTAGGTACACAAGTGTTTTGTCAATTGTCTTGACAAAAAGAGCTGCATCTTCATATTTTAAACTCTTGAAGTTCATGCTCAAGAGGTGCTCAATGAGTTTTTCATACCAAGCTCTTGGGGCTTGTTTCAAACCATACAACAAATTTACCAGCTTACACACTTTGTGTTCTTGACCTTCAATTGCAAAACCTTCTAGCTGAGTCATGTAAACGATTCCTTTAAGATCACCATTCAAAAAGACAATTTTCATGTCCATCTAATGAACTTTACATTTGTTTTGTGTTGCCAAAGCCAACATAACTCAAATGGTGGTCCATTTTGTTGTTGGTGCAAAGTGTTTACCGCAATATGGTGTGTTTCACAGAATATGAAGTAAACGGAAATAAGAAGTAGTAGTATAGTGCATCATATGAACATAACAGAATTACTTAGAACGGACTATTGTATTCATCATTGATTCACAGGAAACATTACAATGTTCATAACAACAACATACATATTTCATTATGACTCCAACGCCTGCATATCAACTATTGTCAATTCACCGATATTCGACTACAATGCATTGATGACTTAAATACTTATGGCCAAGGTTGGTTGTGATGCCAACCGTTGGTACCAACTCCAAACTACTCGACCCGTCGGTTGGTGCCGACAACTAATTACATCATTTGTTTACTTAAACTATTTTGCTGTCTACATCTATCCCCCCCTCAAAATTGGTCTTCCAGACGACATTCACATCAAAATGACAAAATTATGACGAAACTCATAAACATCTACTGAGAGTGGGGAGGTTGGGAAGACGTCCCTGGGTGTACTGACGAGGTTGGGGTGGTTGATTGCTGTTGTGTTTGCAGCTTCCTTGCTTCCTCGGTCCTTTGTCATAGCTGGTGTTGGGCTACTAGCTCCCGCTCTCTTGCTGCCTTCACCATGTGACCGGCTTCCATGACTTGTGCTTTGGCCTTCATCACTTCAGCCTCCTTTGCCTCAAGCTGTACTCCCATGTCCTTCATCTTGGCCTCCATCTCCATCAACTTGGCCTCTAGGTCTGATGCCCTGGCCTTCTCTGTTTTAGTGGCCTCTGTTGTGCTAACTGTTGGTGGGATCTTTGAATGTGCTCAGCCAGTTCTTTCTTCTTTGTCTGTAGGGCTGCCTCACTCTCCTCCTTTTTCTCCAACATCACCTCTTTTTTCTTCATTTCATAGAATATTTGCTTATATGCCTTCTCTATGGTGAATAGGGATTCTATGACCTCTGCGTCCCTTCCTCCTACCACTGGCCGTGAGCCTCTCCATCAGTCATGCATCTCTTGAGTATGAATCTCTGGCCATCCCCTCGCTGTGAATTGTCGAGCAAACTCCTCACAGCCCTGCTGTACAAAGTTCCTGATTCTCCTTGCCTCTTGGGCCACTACCTATGATCGTCCCAATCTTAGCTATCTCCCCCATGTAATCTGCCACGTTTTCCAAGTCCTCCATGTACCTCTGAATGGTACCTATTGGATCTGATGGGTCGGGTCTGGAAAGTGTGAGGGTCAATCCCTCTGGAAATCCCTCCTCTTTTGGTGACGTGGTTTTGGAGTGGTCACTGGAGAGCTCGTAATGTGCATGGAAGGTCCCCCTACCTCCTGTGTAGCCGGTACTGGCTGTGGTAGAATGCCCTGTTGAGTGATCTGGCCGGTAACACTGAGCTGTTCTACGCTCTTTGTCCCCCTTGGTGTGTTGCCCTCTTTCTGACCTTCTGTCACCATGTGTAGTGGGCTCAGCAAGGGTACCTCAGGCATGTCTACTGTTAGGCCAATGTCACTTAACCAGCTATCTATCTTGTCCTTACCTCCTGCCGATGCTGATGGTAACTCTACCTGTGGTGTGACCAATCCCCCTACTATGGAGGGTTCCACTGGTGAAGTCGTCACCAAAGGTGTGGCTGGTGATGGTGTGACTCTTGCTGACAATCTTATCCTAACTGGCAGTGTGGTTGCGCCCTGTGCCTCTGTACTCTGTGAGGGTGCTGGTAATGTGAATGATGCTGATTTGAGTTTTGGAAGTACCAAAACTCTTTTAAGCTGCCCCCCTTTTTCTGCTGCTGTATTTTCCTCAGTATCCCTCCTAGTGGCCTCTCTCACCACACTCCGTGTGATTCTTGGTGCAGGTATTTCATCTATAGATGAATCGCTTTCTATTAATGGTGACTGTCCCCTGTCTTCCTCTTCTTCCTCTTCTTCTTCTTCACTTTCGATGGATGTTTCCCTGTGCTTCCTTTTCCTTTTTGGTCGTCGTGATGGCTCTTCCCCATGAGCTATATCGAGGCCCTTCCAGTAGAAGGTTGTAGGCCATCCCAACTCTATTTGTGATGTCGGTTGTAATCCACCCCATTTGTCCGCTGGAACTTGGGTATGGACAGCATCGAGAAAGAGGGCAATGGCGTGCTGTGTCATATAAAATACCTTGTGCCGCTGGGATAAAAATTCCCTGATCCTCTTTGTTAAATACCTCGCCCAGTTGTAGACCTTGCTAGCACTTAGTCCAATCATATAATCGACCATCCACAGGGCGATGTCTGATGCCCTACTGGAACTCGTCAGTCTGCATTTCATGACATCCATGATACATTTCCATTCTTCATTTGCAAATAAATTTTTCCTCAAACCCCGATTACCTGAATTCCAGATAGTGTCTTTTTCTTTGTCTGAGAGGTCACTTCGGCATACTCTCTGGATGAGGGTCTCTTTGTGCTGCTGTGTCATTCGGTCCGGTTTCACCACGCTCGAGCCTGTGGTTGGAACTCCCATCACTCTGGCGAAATCTTGTGGCTAGAATGATACTGTGACTGTATGGCCCCGATACTCAACAATGGACATGTTGGAGTGCTGGCAAAAGTTGTCGACCATGGCCTTCAGATACGGCTCAAACTCCCTGGTATTGAAGTAGGGCATCAATATTGCTTTGTCTACCTGGGCATGTTTTAATGTAATCTTCAGCACATTGTTTTCCTGTGTATTTTTCCACCATTGTTTGCACTCATTTCCCATCAGACTTTCCAAGGTAATGGCTTTCATTCCTATATCAGCACTTGGTTTTTTCTTCTCCTCTGATGCAATCTTCGGCCTGTAGGATGAAATCTTCTTTCCTTTGTCCATGTTTTTCCGACTGGATACTTACCCTTTGCACGACAATGTATGAAGAAAGAAAGAAAATTTCTGTTCGGCACTGTAAATGAGTGCTTAGGGTCTGGGATGGCCTTTTATGAGGCTGAAGTGGTCGGCGTATGGCCCAAGTCGTACGTCGTATAGCCTGCCTTTTTTTTTTGATACCTAATCTAATTTTTCCTTGTCTTTCCGTTGTTGCATCGTCCCGATTGCCTCGGTCTCTTCCACGACCTCGATTTCTATCATGTGACGAAATATACATTGTATATAACCTTTCTGTCGGAGGCAATCATTGGAGCAGCATTGATTGACTTCTTCCAGTTCCCATATCTGATCCACTACTGTATTTTCATCTTGTATCATTCTCAAGTTCCATCCCATTGGTTCCTGGGTCCACTGGAATGTTCTTCCGTCAATGTTCATCCTTATACTCTTGGTTCTGAACTTTGCTTTCCAAATTCGACTTCTTGGAATCTGGACATATGGGGTTCCCTGGTTCTTCATCCTTAGTTGTAAAACCTCATTCTCGTAGGGTGACCTTTCAATTATGAACATGCTCTCTGCTACATACCTTCTCACCGGAGTTTTTATTTCTCTTGGTAATAAGAATTCAAATTTATCTCTTACCTTGTTGCATTCGGCTATCCACCGGTTCCACGCCTGTTCCTCCTCGTCCTCAGTGTTATCATCGCCGTTTTCAATAATATTGCTATCGACCATTCCTTCTCGAATGCTTGTTTGCATTGTTCTTGGTCCAAAAAACCCGGTTACCGGTTCATATGGTGCACTTCGGAAGCATATTCCATTGGTCCCCTTCGTTGTGTCTTCCAGCAATGCGTATCCCAACATGTTGATTTCTATTGTCTCTTCCCTTTTTTGCTTATATTTCTTCAGTTTTGACCAGTTCACTGTATCACTGATTTGGGTTCCGTCAAGGTTATCCAGCCTTATAGCCTCATTATCCAGTACTTCCCGTACCCTAAACGGTCCCAACCAACGAACTTTGAACTTACCAGGTTTGATCTCGTTACGACCGTTATACTTGAGGACCAACTGCCCCGGTCGGAAGTTCATTTGTTGGATGTGCTTGTCGTGCCAGAATTTCCTCCTCTTCTGCATCACTTCTGTGGACCACTGAGCCATAATCCGTTTTTCATCAAGTTTGTTCAATTGGAATAGTCGTTCTTGTAGACTCTTCGTGTCCCCCAGTCCTTGTTACTATCTGTTCATAGATGAATCTTGCAGTGCTTAATGCAGTATTGTCCTCCAGTGCTCTTGCCTCTGCCCATTTTGTCAAATACTCAGTGGTTACTACTATGTATCGACACCGGTGTAGTTCGTTGACCTTCAATGGTCCCACAAAATCTAGTCCCCACCTCTCGAAAAGTTCTTGAGGCTGGGTTGGCCACAGGGGCATATAGTCTCTCCTCAATGGTTTCCCTACTCTCTGGCATGTATCGCACTCTAATACCCATTCTTTGGCATTTGCATACAGTGTTGGCCACCATAGTCCGGCTAGCAAAATTTTTCTAGCTGTGGCATCCGCACCCATGTGGCCGCTTGCGAGTCCTTCATGTGCTTCTTCTAGTACACCCCTTCTTCCATGACACATCTCAGGATATGGTCTGGTCCCATCTTATAGAGCAACCCATTAATAAGCTAAAATGTCTTGCTTTTCAGTGCAATCCTTCTCTCATTTGAAGACATTCCTTGAGGGAATGTGGACGTCGACAAGTATTCACCAATCTTCTCGTACCATGATGGTAGTGTTGCGATCTGGAAGAGATGAGCGTCGGGGAAGTCTTCATTTACCCCTTCAGCTAGTTCCCCTGACCTAATGCGTGACAACTGATCTACTATTATATGACTCTTCCCTAGTCACACTATGATGGTTAAAGTAAATTCTTGCAAGAGGAGTAGCCATCGACTGATTCTTCCTTGGATGATCGGTTTATTCACCAAGTACATGAATGCTTGATGGTCGACGTAGAATGTGAATGGTGTTGCCAGCAGGTAGTGCCTAAATTTTTGCACTGAATACACCATTCCGAGAGCCTCCCTCTCGGTTGTGCTATAATTTTTCTTTGCCTTCAAAAGTAACCTGCTGGCGAAATACTCTGGGTGGTCTAGACCATGGGTTCCCACCTGTGCCAATGTGGCCCCGATTGCAAAATTTGAGGCATCGACGTGTACATGGAACTCTTTATCCTAGTTGGGTATGCCAATATGGGTGCACTTACCAATCTGTTCTTTAGTTCCTCGAATGCCTTCTGGTGTTCATCAGACCATATGGATTGGACTCCCTTCCTTGTCAGCATGTCGAGTGGGCAAGAGATCTTGGCAAAATTCTTGATGAACCGTCTGTAATATCCGACGTGACCAAGGAATGATTTTACTCCTGTGATGTCACTCGGAGCTTCCATCTCCACGATCACCCGTATCTTGTCTGGGTCTGCTTTTAGTCGCGCTTTGCATACAATGTGATCCAATAACTTCCCTTGAGGCACCATGAATCGACACTTTTTCGGATTCAGTGCCAACCGTGCGACTCTGCAACGCTCCATGCATTTAGCAAGTGCCTTCAAATGTGTTTGCTGATCGCTATAGATCGACCAATCATCCAAAAATGCCTTGAAATTTCCTACTAACATTTTATCAAAAATGTGCAAGATAATCCTTTGAAAGGTTGCCGGTGCATTACAGAGACCGAACGACATCCGGTTGTATGCATAGACACCGCCCTCGACCACAAATGTTGTCTTTAATTTATCCTCTTCTGCAATACTAATTTGGTTGTACCCCGAGAATCCATCCATGAATGAATATATTTCATGGCCGGCTACTTCTTCCAGAATTGAGTCTATAAATGGGATGGGAAATGGATCCTTGATAGTAACTGCATTCAGGCATTTGAAATCCACACATATTCTGATCTGTCCCTCCTCTTTTTTGAGTGATATGACAATGGGAGAGACCCATTCGCTAGTTTTTACTTTGAATATGATTTCGGCCTCCAACATCTTCTCGATCTCCTCCTCGACTTTGGCCGCATAATTCTTATTCATTCTATATGGTCGTTTCCTCACTGGATGTGCCCCAGGTACTAGGGGAATCCTATGAACACATACTTCTGGAGGGATTCCTTTCAACTCCTTGTACGTCCAAGCAAACACCTCCTTATACTCCATAAAGATCCTGAATGCCGCTGTTTTGAGGACGGGATTCCAATCATCCCCTGCCAGTATTACTCGAGGGTTACTCTCTTCACCCAGATTTAGCTTCTCCATGGATGGTTCCTCATATTTGATTTTTCCCTCGGCTCCAAAGTCGTGAGCAGGTGTTTTGTCTATCTCGGTGATCCCTTCTGTGTATTCCCCGAAGGCAGCCGGAAAGGTGTGTTGGTCGTCATTTCCTCCCGATTTGTCATGTTTTGTGTCTCCATTCCCTCCAGAGGTCTCGCTGATTTCCTTGATGGAGATCATGTTACATTCCGGCTTGAAGAACTCATAGTCCTCCATCTGCCAATGGAGAAGCTCACTTATTGAATCAGTTTCATCCTCAGAACATTCTTGTAGTTTTAATACTCCCTCCTCATCAGGTTCCATTGGCCCTCTGCCAACTCACTCCCCTCCGTCTGAGTCGGAATCTGGTGCTAGTTCCTCACTCACAGCTTGTGTTCTCAGGTCTATGACAATCTTCTTGCCTTTATTCTCTATCGACAATATGTTCCTTTTCCAGTTATGGTTGGCTTTGGCGGCTATTAGCCACCCTCGGCCAAGTAATGCATCGTACGACGCATTTTGTGCTGTTATGACTACGAAGTTTAATCGAAAAAGTTGGGTGCCAATCCTTACTTTTTGAGCCATTAGCACTCCCAGCGCTTTAATTCTGTGTTGGTCTGCTCCCAATAATTGGAAATTTTGTGGCCACAGTGTAGGTTTCCCCAAGCACTTCCATGTATCTTCTGTCAGCACATTCACTCCCAATCCACCGTGGATTATTGTGTTTGTTAGGTGACATCCACTGATTTCCATGTGTACGACCACTGGATTCTTGCCATTGTTTACTGCCAACAGTCTCGGGTCGATGACTTGTTCTCCCTCGAGCGGTGGCTCCACTATGATGTCTTCGTCCTTGGTTTGCCTGTTTGGTTCCCCTTCATCACTTTCGAGATTGCCATTCTCAATTGCGGCATGCTCTGTAGAAGATCCGCTATCTTGATCGATACCGTGGTTTGTAGCACCTGATTCACGATGCTCTTGTCTGACTCTGGTCGTGCGGTAGTTGTTTTTTTGTTCTCTTCTGTTTCCATTGCCATCTTTACTTCCTTCCTAGCCTCCCAAAGTCTCTCCTTCTCGGTTCAGGGATTTGGATATATCGCTTTTTTCCTTGTGCTCGGGTGACCGCCAGGATCTCTTCATCATTCTCCTTGAAACCGATCATATTCACCCCTTTTTGTTTCGGGCAATCTTTTTCTTCGTGATCTCCAGGCCCACACCACTTGCATAATGCATTTATTGTGTTCTGATTATTGTTTGGGCATTCTCTTGTGAAGTGTCCCCATTCGTTGCATTGCCGGCACTGGATCATCGGTCGCCCTTTACTATTGTACTACAGTCTGTTTCTGGGGCTGTTGTTGTTAATCCTTCTGTTATTCCGGTATTCTCTAGGGGATGCATTCGGACTGTTCTGAGGCTTCGAGGGTGTCGTCGGTGGAGTTGATGATTCTCCCTGTGTGAACAACACTTGGGTACTTCTTGCTTTCAGGTTAAATGGGCATTCCTTGATTAAATGTCCCATTACCTGACAGATATCACAAAATAACTTTCTTGGGCAGTTCACTTTTACGTGACCTTCCCCGTTGCACTCGATGCACCATAATTCTCAGCCTTCTTTAGTTGTCTCTTTATCAGTTTTCAGTTCTTTCATCATGCGGATCATGTCTCTTCTCAGTGCCTGAATGGTTTTTGACTCGCCTTCACTGCTGTCATCCCCCGTACTGTCATCGTCTTCAGTTCTTCTCTTACTTCGGGAAGACGTTTGTTCTCACTTTCTATATCCATCGCCCGATTGTACGCTTTAGCGTACGATGATGGGGGTACGACTTTCATCTTTTTCCTCAACGACGAGACTAACCCTTCGATGAACCATCTCTTTTTCAGTCCATCGGCTGGCTGAGTTTCTAGTTTCTCGAGTAATTCTTTGAGCCTTCTATTATATGCCCTTACATTTTCATTCTTTCCTTGTTTGGTATTGTAGATTTCCGCTACAATTTCATTGTCATCTCTTAGAAGTTTAAACTCATTCTCGAAGGCTTTCCTCAATTCATCCCATGAGGTTTTCTGTGCTGCCCCTAGGTCTGTATACCAGTCAATGGCGATACCTCTTAGCGTCGCTGGGAACGCTTTTACCCAATAGTCTTCGTCCGCTTGTCCATTTGCCACCCATATGGTTTCACAAGTTTTTGCAGTGCCGGACAGGATCCTCTGACCCGTTCCCCATGAACTTCGGCAACTTCTGCCTTTCACTCGCTGGTGGAGTCACCATCTTTTTCCCGGGGTACCCTCTCTGTGTCTTTGACCCGGTTGGACTGGTTCTACTGTGTCATTCCGGTGTCCTCCCGACACTGTCGGCCACGTACGGTTCCTTCCCACGTCCTTTCCCGGTGTCCTCTACACTTCGAGTTGCCTCTGGTTCTCTCTGGTTCTCCCTCTGCGCAGGGGTCTTGGGCTCAGGTCCTCTGTTCCTCGGCCTTTCGTCTGAAATGGACAATGCCACAATATGACGTATACTGTCCTCTAGTTCTTCTGTCAGTTTCTTCTCATTTTCTTTTTCTCTATTTGTTATTGGTGTTCTAAAATTCTGTTCATCAACCCCATCAACCCCTTGGTTTACTTCTTCATGTCGTTCATTTTCTTTTTCAATAATCTATTTTAATCTTTTTCTGCGTTCTTGTTCTTTTAGTCTTAATGATCTTCTCTATTTCTTCTGGTGTTGCTTGCCCCACTGGTATTTTATTCTTGTCCTTATTAAGCTATATGGGCATTAATTATGCTTACCCTTATCAGTTGTACGGCGTATGACGACGATCAACATCACGTTCCTCCTTTTGTTTCAGATGTTCTTCATACCTCTTGAGTATTTGTTGCCGTCGTACTTCCCTCTCTCTTTCTTTTCGAAGGTCTTGGAAGGTTATCAGGTTCCTTGCCAGAAGTCAAGGAATGCGGTTCAAAAGGTTATCCACTTCGCTATTGACACGTAGGTTTTCAGAAATAACTTCCTCTGGAACCTCTCTGTGGATAGATTCGTCTCGTACGTATTGTCTGACTAATAATAACCACAGTTTGACCAATTCCTGAGTTACTTCATCTTCTCGGCTTCTGGGTTCATTCTCTTCTCTGTCGCTTCCCTCGCGTTCTTCTTGAATTTCTTGTACTCTCTTCTACGTGCTTTCTATCTTGTACTTCCTCGTCGGTGTCAATCGGTTGCCCCATTACGCTGCCATTTCCTCCCCGATAGTTTGCTTGTTCCTGATGATGTCACTTGCCCAATGTTCTCCGACGACTTAACTTGTCATCAACAGCCAACTTGTCATCCGATGGCCTCGGACGACTCAACTTGTCATTGACTTGTCACCCTTGATCCATTTCCGAACTGGCAGCGGCGCCAAATGTTTACCGCAATATGGTGTGTTTCACAGAATATGAAGTAAACAAAAAGAAGTAGTAGTATAGTGCATCATACAAACATAACAGAATTACTCAGAATGGACAATTGTATTCATCATTGATTCACAGGAACATTACAATGTTCATGACAGCAACATACATATTTCATTATGACTCCAACGCCTGCATATCAACTATTGTCAATTCACCGATATCCGACTACAATGCATTGATGACTTAAATACTTATGGCCAAGGTTGGTTGTGATGCCAACCATTGGTACCGACTCCAAACTACCCGACCCGTCAGTTGGTGCCGACAACTAATTACATCATTTGTTTACTTAAACTATTTTGCTGTCTACACAAAGGTCTCCTCATTGTCTATCCCTTCTTTTTGAGTATATCCCTTTGCAACAAGCCTTGCTTTGTGTTTGTCAAGTGAGCCATTTTCTTTCTATTTGTTTCAAAAGACCCACTTGCAACTAATGTGTTTACAATTGAGTGGAGGATCAACCAACTCCCAAGTGTCATTCTTTTCAGCTTGTTTGAAGGAAATTGGTTTTAAATCAAAAGAAATATTGATTTCTTCTTCTAAATGCCCTCCCAAGGTAAGCTTTGCTAGGTTATGTTGAATGTCTTCTAGGGACTTTTCTTCTTGTTTTCTGGCTTTGTATCCATTTCCAGAGCATGCTTTTCCAACTTCATTGGGTCTGAATTCTTTCAATGTCTATGTGGCCTATTTTAGTATTGCAATGTACCTTTCATTATTTCATATTATGAGCAAACATCCACATACACAACTAGGTACACAAGTGTTTTGTCAATTGTCTTGACAAAAAGAGCTGCATCTTCATATTTTAAATTCTTGAAGTTCATGCTCAAGAGGTGCTCAATGAGTTTTTCATACCAAGGTCTTGGGGCTTGTTTCAAACCATACAACAAATTTACCAGCTTACACATTTTGTGTTCTTGACCTTCAATTACAAAACCTTCTAGCTGAGTCATGTAAACGGTTCCTTTGAGATCACCATTCAAAAAGGCAATTTTCATGTCCATCTAATGAACTTTACATTTGTTTTGTGTTGCCAAAGCCAACATAACTCAAATGGTGGTCCATTTTGTTGTTGGTGCAAAGGTCTCCTCATTTTCTATCCCTTCTTTTTGAGCATATCCCTTTGCATCAAGCCTTGCTTTGTGTTTGTCAAGTGAGCCATTTTCTTTCTATTTGTTTCAAAAGACCCACTTGCAACCAATGGGTTTACAATTGAGTGGAGGATCAACCAACTCCCAAGTGTCATTCTTTTCAGCTTGTTTGAAGGAAATTGGTTTTAAATCAAAAGAAATATCGATTTCTTCTTCTAAATGCCCTCCCAAGGTAAGCTTTGCTTTCTTATCTTGAATGTCTTCTAGGGACTTTTCTTCTTGTTTTCTGGCTTTGTATCCATTTCCAGAGCAAGCCTTTCCAACTTCATTGGGTCTGAATTCTTTCAATGTCTATGTGGCCTATTTTAGTATCTTTCTCTGTGCTAGTTGCAGAACAATTGGTGCTGCATTTTCTTGATCTGAAGCTCCTTCATCTTCTGGTTGTTGCTTCGAAAATAAGTTTTCATCTTCTTATGAAGTTTGAATTTCTTCCTTATGGTGAGTTTCAATTTCAATTACCGGAGGCAAAACAAATTCAACAAATTCCAAACTATATTGAAGTAACACTTGACTATAGTTTATTTGGAAACCCTAAAATTCCTGTGAATTAAGAAGATTGACTATATAGAAGATTGTGAATTGAAAGGACCCTCGACTATATTGAAAATTCTAAATAAAAACAACCACGGAACTTAACCTAACTTGAGAAAAAAATGCCTCTAAGCTCATACACCACAATAGCTTTTCCTTTGCAAGCTTTGGCATTAAAGCTTCATTTCTGAATGTTGTTTCTTTTGCATGGAATGTTCTTGCTGTTTAACAAAGTTTTCACCAATCACAAAGGATCTTAGGCATGCACGAGGTTCTTGTAGAGGAGATGAAGGCTCGTAGGGTCATTTGCTCTTACGAGAAGGATCAAAACTCAAGTGTTTATGAAGTTGTGTTTAACTTAGTGCAGAAATGCATTAAGACAACCTTGAATGCTTGTAAAATCAATAGCAACAATACTGATATTAGAAAATATTAACCATGAAAATATAAAGTGTGGATGAAGGATTAATGCACGAAATTACAAAACATTAAGTTACAGAGTTGTACCTTCACATGTGCAAAATTTTACATGTTTCCAGATTTCATTCTCCAGGCTTTGGAGAAGCTGTTCAGTGATAACAAAGGACAAATTGTTGCTATGATTCTCGAACAAGGATTTAGGGAATATTTCATTGGAAAACCTATAAAAAATAGAGAATGACAAATAACTTTATGAAAGTTGTGGCTCTTCGATTCATAGAAACAGCTATGGCCCGAATTTTGAAGGCAGGAAGGAAAACAGAATGTCAGACATGAATTAAAACACGGGCAAGGGGTGAGGGACGGAATTTTTGTGCAAAAGAAAAACAGTGCTTGTGCTCTGATACCAATGCAAGGCCAGGAAATGGACTGCGAAAAATGGAAATGAAATTGAAATACAAACCTAAATTGTATTCATTCAAAAATGTGTTTGAGATTTACATATTTAACAATAGAACATGACCATTCAGTTCATCTCCAAGATGACTGTTCAGATTCTACAAAAGAAACATATTTGTAATAATAATATAAATATTATTATTACACTTATTTACTATACCCTAGGATTATATACATAATATTACACTGAAAGGGAAAAAAATATCAGCAATTCACGTATTCAGACAGATCATTAATTTTCTGTAATGGATGGGATCTTCCCTCATGTATCTATCTTTTGCTAGAGGAATGTCCCATTATCTTATTCAATAAGCAGAATGCTTCCCCATCATCATGTAATCTTGTTACTCGTATATTGAAGCTTGAGCAATACATATGATATCATTATTCAGTAATAAGCAATGTAGTTCTCATATTTTTGGAGATATTCCTAACTGATTTTAGTTGCATGACATTATCCTTATTCAGATTATTAAAAAAAGGCCTTCCTATAATTACTGGTTTAAAAGCAGATATTGTTGCTCAAGTTTCAGGTAGATATCTTTGGAAAGGAAGCAGACTCTCTTCTTCTTATACAATATTCTCAGTCATAATGTCCTATAAATTGCATGAAGTTCAGAAGAAAGTAAGACACATAGTATACAGTTAAATGAAGCTGAAATTTCTAAGGGGCATGTCATGAGTGTAGTCAGCCATTAAATAATATTTTGCAATCATTATTGCTGTGTTTTTGTAATAAGAACAGAGCATGATTTTGTCTTGATACATGGGTCGGCTGGGTAGCATCGTAGTTATGTGTTGGTTAGCAGTGGTCAATACTGAGACAGTTGTGATCCAACCAACACACCTCTAGGGCGATAACTATATGTAGGAAGATCTTGGTCAGAGTAAGAAAAAATTGTACAGGTTCAATATTCATTTTCTCTTGGAAGAAACACCAGAACTACCAAATGAGAACATGCACCAAACAGGTGATATAAGTAGAAGACACAAGTTCATTGGAATTTGGTACTAAGCATGGATTTCTATCGTTAGTTAGGAAGGTCATGTGGGATGAGGTTTCCCTGTTCCCCCAATGAGAATGGTGAATCGCAGAGGAAAAAGTTTGGAAAGTTGATGATCATCGGGTGCTGCAGACATTTGGGAATCTATTAAATAAAAGTATTTTCTTCCTAAAGGCTAGGGATCCTCAAAAGGAAAGTTTAAGATGGTCATCATCTAGCCCTTCTTTTAGAAAGGTCAAAGCCCGTTCCACAAAAGCTTCAGCTCTGGCATACCACTAGATCCCTTGGTAGAATTAGAAGCACATTAGATAGGCATAACCAGAATTATTAATATAATTTATTTTACCTGTGTTGTCTTATTCAGGTACAATCGAGGGAGATATTACTATGCTCCACCTCCACCTCATATATCTTTCACTAAGTTACTTTGAAGCCATATCTGTCTATAGTAATCATTTCATTCCTATTAAAAATTCATTATATTTACTTAAGGAATTAATGCATATCAAACATGCAATTGCAGTGTATAACTGAATACCTTCAAGAGTTGTAAATGCCCTTAGTACAAATGTGAATGTGGCTGGGAAACGGAATGGCTGATCCACTGCTATTGAAAACAAGTCCTGCCAACAACATATTTAAGAGTACAACTTTGGATGATTCATTGCAATCTATAAATTATGTAATATTTATTACCGATTTTATTAGATTGTTGACTACATATGTGCAACTTCTGTATATACTATATATTCTAAACAAAGAGCAATAAAAGTGACTTAAGAACTAACATTCCATGAAGACGTGATAAAGAGTAGATATGACAACAGATAACTAGAGAGAGTCACAAAATGAACATGTAGGGAAAATAAATATAAACTAACAAGTTTAACTGTAAAAGAGGACCCATGTCTTCTCATTGCTTCAACATTTACTTGCCGCATGCAAATCTCTTGCCAATTATATAATTATTGTCTGCTTAAATATTAATCCCCATATGGTGCCTATATGCAAGGAAACCTATATGGTCTACCTTGGGCACAACTTCCCACAGTTGAGTTGGGACAGTCTATGACTCAAAGACTTGCAATTCAGTTGTTTTGTGAATTGGGCAGATTCTGTTGGTTTCGTTGGTCTTGTTGATTCTATTGTTGTAGGAAAAACTGACTCAACACATAGGCTCTTCGATCCCACTATCTGCAGGCCACCTTAAGATGTTCAGTAAGGGCCTCGAATTGAGCAAGAAGAAAGTGAGGATGAGGAGTATGGAGTTGCTGGTCACTGCAGTTCTGATATGATGCAGCAAGGCCAGATTGCATGACACTAGGGAGACACCCATTCCTAAGATAATTCCAATTCCGATCAGATAAATTCATGCAATGATCAACAAATAGGAAAGAGGCAGATAGAAGAAGGAAGATGCTGAATCCTCCCAAAGGATGGGTTGGGAATGATAGGCTAGAAGAGACAAGATAATAGGAAAAGTAGCTCAAGTTTAAAGAAACTTTGTGCCTCCAAATACTAAACGAAGTGTGGAAAAGTAAAGATTAATCTAAGAAAACAACAAACAATCCTGCAAATACTACACAAGTCACCAAGCAAACTTGCAAGAAAAGAAAACCACCAACAAACAAGCTATATAGTTGCTAGAAAAAATAACAATAGTAAAGGGGGGAAAGAGGTGTGTTTAAGCTATGGTTAGGATTGTTTGTTTAATAAAGAGATATATTAATAAAAGATCGTTTTTACAGAACCCCCAGAAGGCAATTGTTGCTAATTTACTAGGTGAGCTACAAAGAATGCTTATGAACAAGAGAAAACTTAGAACATATATAAAACTAGAGAAGACAGAAAATACATCTGTATACTTATCTCAAAAAAATATAGATTAGTAGTTCCAAGTTCCCCAACAATAAAAGGAAAGAAATTCTCAAGGATCCACAAGGACGCATCTCCAGCCCTAGACCCCAAGTGTTGAATGTTTCAGGGACAACGAGACGAGGATGAAACATCCCCACATTGTCCCCAGCACCCAAGCCCCAACAAGGAGGTGTCCCCTCGTTAGATGCCCTGTTGTCCCCAAGATGGTTCAGGGGACATCAGAACATCCCTTGTCCCAGGGACACAAGGGCATCCCCACAAACTATAAATCACAAAAGAAACAAATAACATTTTAAAAAATAGAAGAAAAAGGTCTTAAATACCCTAAACAATAGGGTAGGGCCCACTATGAGTCCCCAAATCCAATAAATAAACCCTACAACCTTCCTATTTCACATTACCATTTGCAAACAGGAAGAGGAAAAGTACAAGGAATGACACCAATTCCTTGAGGTATGTTACCAATTCCCATTGATCATTCATCTTCCCATTTTCTACTTCCAGCTTCATTATTCATGAAACTATTTTTTCTTTAACTTCCATAGATATTAAATAATGATTTTTTTTTTAAATATGCTGATTTTTTTAATCCACTTTAGTAAGTTGTTTTTCTATTTTTAAACATGCACTTGGATTGCAACATTCATGTATCATCTATTTTTGTGCCTTGTGCAACCTGAAGTTAGGAAAATATAAGGGAAATACTTGTGTTTGCAGAACAAGTAATTGTTAGTTGCAAAGAATAATCAAATAATGTTTGAAGAGTCTTAAATAATTTAAAGGAGGAACAAATTTTTTGTATCCTGTACTTTTGTGCCTTATGCAACCTAAAGTATGAAGAAATTTAGTCTTGAGTCCTTGACAATTTGTTTGATATAGTAAAGAGTAAGTTTTTTTTTTTTTTTTATGCAACACCAGTATGAATTCCTTTAGCCTACGAGACAATGATGAGGAGTTTAATATGTGCAATATCTTTGACCCTTGCTGATAGATTTTATCAATCTATTTTTCTAGATTTTTCCCATGTGCAACTAGCTGATCTAGTTGCCTTTGTTGATCTATACAGTGTAAGTTATGTGGCATAAAGCCTATAGAGCTAGGTGTAGGCTGAAGAAGATGAGCTATGAACTCCTTAAGTTTCTTGACTTCCACTTTTAGGGCAACCTTGTCCTCGCCATCCTTGAGGACTCTTTCCTTGATATTTTCAGTGACAACATTCAAAAGACGCACAGCCCCTTGGTGTGTTCATGCTCCAAAATTAGTTTGAATCAACTGAAAGTCTACAAGCTCAATCTCATGTGCTACTTTCCCCTTAGAAGGAATTGTGGTTTCTAAAACCAACTTACCCTCTACATCTTTTTTCACTTCGGATTGCTTCTTTCGCATCTTCAGTTTTGGCTCTGATAGAATGAAAGCAAGTACATCAAAATAATCTTAATGACTATGGATTTCACCCATTCTGATGCTTCTCTCTCATTCTCATGCCTTCTAGGAGGACTAGAGGAAGACATTATGATAATGAGATCATGAAAAACAGGAGGTGAAATCTATTGTAAATGGCGTGGAGAAGGAATGGAAGGTAGAATAGAAGATGTATCAGGTTTAGATGTCGAGGTAACATACAAAGGTATGGGTGAAGAGGAACAAAAAAGAATTCTTAGAAGGAGAAGAAACAAGAGGAGAAAAATAAAAAACTAGGATTGATGATTCAATCTCAAGTTCGATATTATTTGATGACAAGGAGATATTGTGCTCCTCCTACCATGTAATGTCCCCTTCGCAGGCATGATCGATCAGCGAAGACCCTTAGCCTATTTTAATTCCCGTAGGCTAATTGGGATTATGGTAAGGGAATAGTGATTAATTAAATTAAGTTGTCTTGAATTATCCTTTTATGGGCAACTAATATTTAATTAATTATTTTATTATAAAGTGACTTATTTGATCCAAAAAGTAAATTAAAATAAAAAGTCACTTTATGAGGAAATAAAATATGATTTTTCTAGAAAGTTCTTGAGGTGGTTACAAAATATGAATTCTAGAAAATTCCAAAAGGGTTATAGAAAGGAGGCTGTGAAGAGAGATCTACATATCTTTTGGCATTTCATATTCTAATGCCCCAGTTGTGGAGTTTGAATATTTTTCTTCAAGTTGCAGCCTAGAACGAGAACCCTAAGGTGGAGATTGGTTTCAAGGAAGGAATTTTCTCCTAGCCAATATTTGAGGTGGATTCACATAGGATTCATAGGTGTGCTTATTGTTTGATATTTTGGAGATTTGGCTGACTGCTGGTAATTTTCAGAATTGTGTTGCAGAGTGAAGATAATTTCTAGATTTATACTTGGATAAACTGAAATTAAAGATTTCAGTTTTATGAGATTTTTGTTGAGGCTCATTGAGATATTTGTATAACAAATTACCTCATATTCTGAAGTGAAAGACACTTCAAATTTTATAAGAGGCTAGACCCAGCTGTACAATATACATCTGTTGGCCGTACCTTTCTACAAAGGAAATAGTTGTACTTTTGAAGATTAAAACAGCCACACTAAAAAGGAGTCAAAGGCGTTTTGAAGAAAGGTTGAAGTGCTGCCTTCAAGTGGTTGGTGGGACCCAATACTTTTGGCTGTCCCATCTTAAGTCTGCCGCCATCTTGAAGAATTTGTTGGAGCCTTTGTGTTGACCGAACTGCTAGGAATAAGGAGCGATCCAATATTGAAGGCTTAATCGCCTTATGGCTTATTCTAGACACCACCTTGTATTGTTATTCAATGGTGATGAATTGGGAGGAATCGTGGAATTTTAAGAAGCATCGACTCATCCAAACAAGGCTTTGAAGACTATTCTTCCTAGCAACCGCCACCTTGGAAAGCTTAAGGAAAGATAGGAAGTGCATAGGAGTTGTAAGTACTAAGGAAGTTGTGGAATATCAAAAGGTGAGTTGACTCACTTTATTATAATCTTTGGAGACTAGATGCTGCCCGCCACTTGAATAGTTGTAAAATAATGTGAAAAGGAGGGAACGTGAGGTTGTTTAGAAGAAATTGGAAGTGGTCATTGCATCCTATAAGGAAAATTGGACCCTTAGACATCACCCGCCCCTCATTTTGTAATAATATCACTGTTATATGGTGTACAACAGTCACTTTGGCAAATAGGAGGGTCTGATCAGCAGTTACAGGAGTTTGTGGACAGATTATGAACAATTTACAGCTAGCAAAGAGGTATAACAGTACAGCATACAGAATCAGATTTGAGCTTCTTCCTGCACCAACTTGGTGTGAACAGCAAGTTATATTCCACTGATCTACATACTGGCAGAGTTTAATATATTAGCTGATTTTGTAATCTGACACAATATCTCCAGATTCTTATTCTTATTCCATGCCAAATCAATAAGAGGTTAGAGTTTATTTTATTTCAGTTCTGAATACTTGACTGTGAATGAATTAAATGTTGTTATCAGCAGTTTGTTAAATTGATTTGCTCCAGCAATCTCTGTTTTATGAAAGTTGGTTATATCTCCTGGAATATTCATTGTTGTAATTTCTGATCTTGTTAAAAGTAAATTTTCACCATCA
This sequence comes from Cunninghamia lanceolata, assembly GCA_027924645.1. Lineage (NCBI taxonomy): Eukaryota > Viridiplantae > Streptophyta > Pinopsida > Cupressales > Cupressaceae > Cunninghamia > Cunninghamia lanceolata. Next base: position 554,684 of record BSBN01000973.1, on the reverse strand, counting down.
TTTCATCAAACACTTGTTGAAATACACAAAAAAATTTAGTCCGGCACTTTACATACCAACTAACTTCAACTTTGGGATTACCTATGCCATATTTGAAGTACTTGTTGCTCATGGAATCTAACTATCCTCTTCCTTTTGATTTCGACTACTGATTTTGATTTCATGTGAGAAGAAGAAGAATAAGGCACCACTTTCTTTTAATGATGCTATGACAAGTTAGCTGAATTTTGCCCTCTATTTGACCTTTTTGCTTGCAAGAAGATCTTACTTCTATCTATGACTGACCTAATGCTATCTAGGGTAGAAGTACTCTACTACTTCCAATTTACCATATTTAAGGGTTTTGGTTCCAAATTTGCTGCAAGGAAACGAAGAGACAAAACTTCTAAATGTAAGTCTGAAAAGTCTTCAAGCACTTCTTTAGGGATAAAATCAATCATCTACTTCTTTGTAAACTAACTATGATCCTCCTTAACTGTAATTGGATGAACCAATCAGCCCACATAAAAATAAACTTGGTTCGCTCTAAAAATGGATATGCAACTCTTCATCCATCTTCTCAACTATATGCATCAAAACGGCTAAGTTATCGGGTTCTCCTATATGACCCGTCGTGCCCGTATTGAAACAGTCCGGGTACGGGAACGGGGATGGGACTCTAGGGGGTTCGCCTAGGGAACCAAGGTGCCCGGGGCGGACCCTGGGCGAACCCCTTGGCATCCCGTGAGCATCAACGCATATTCATGTGAACGCCAATGAAGAAAATGTCAAAGGGTTTTGTTAGCCAGCGTCGAAAGCTCATTTTGCTGTCAATGGTCACCGTTTTTGCATGAGATTAAAACTTTATTCGGCCCTGGATCAAACGGCGGTGTCCATTTTGTGTGCCCTGGGGATTTCTCACAGTCCCAAATGTGTATTTTTTTAAATTATGCAGTATTTAAATATTTTGTTTATTGACAGTTATTAGTATGCCTATTTTTAAAAAATTTAATATATTTTATGATTATATATTATATTATAAATTATAATCATCTAATATAGAATTATAATTTAGTAATTTATTATAGTTTTATAATTTTATTATATATATAAAATAAAATTATAAATTATAATAGTTTTATAATTTATATATAAATAATAAAATTATAATATATTGTATAACTATAACATATATATATGTATATGTTGTCGTACTGTACTCAGGCTAAAAAAAATTTGTTGTATATATGTACCCGAACCTCGTACCCGTACTCGAATACAATTCAGGATCGGCAACTTAGCAAAAAGGCATCATTCACCCTTCAATAGTGTTTCAATAATTTACTATGTTGGATCCCAAAATAGCTTATCATAATCCTTCAAGCAATATTCAATCTCCGAAGCCAAGGTTGTCACCAAGGAGATGGAATAGGGGTTCATCAACAGGGTTAAGATTATTAAGGGCCAATGGATAGGAGTGGGTAATATTCTCTTCGCTTTTGACTTGGCTTAAGTCAAGGAGGGTGTTCCTAGAGGCATCCCTCAACAGGGATTAACAATAGTACATAATATGTTCATTAAAACAAGGCAGCAGTACCCAAACTGTAGTTCGGAAACCAAAGCTGTCACTGAAACAAAACTGACCGACTGCACTAAAGCCTCTTTTGAGCTGATGAATGAAAATTCTTGCATAAGGGCAAGACGTTTTGTGTTTAACTATTGAGATGTATTCATTTTAATGTGTTTGGTTACCACCTCCAAGATCGGTGCCTATCTAGTAAGCAACAAAGTCTAATTTATCGAAGGAAAATGACATAACAGACACAAAAGAAAGTTGACTTAACAGCATAAAACGCATCTGTCACGTAATACCAGGCATACATACATACTTAATAATCCATAACTTCACCATACTACATAGTGGATTAGGTGTTTATTCACTTAGATGAGTAAAAAGAAGTTTTTACTTGTTTGAGCATGTAATATCCCCTACCAAGATTTTTCAATAAACTTGCAAATTTCTCAATTTTAGCTCACAGACATTTTGTCAAACAGTTGGTGGAACATTGGATCCAAACAATATTTCTGAATTAAATGCTTAGGAACAGTTGCAATTAAGTTTTATTATCATGGGCATATTCACAAACATTTGTAGGCATTGACCATTCATGGGCATTTTAACAAACAGTTTGCAAACACACTATCTACAGGTAATTAGGATACAAAAACAACAATTCCCAAATATGAAATCAGCTGCTACAAATCATATTAAACTGATACAAATATCATACTAACCATTTCTCTGTAGCTGATTACATGACACTGGTGCAGGAAATTCTCTTAATCTGAAAATCCAAAGCTGATATCCTATAGCTTCCCAAATACCTTACTACTCATAATGTTGATGTAGACTCCACTAACCCTAGATTTTTAATACCAAAAATATCTTCAAGTGCATACAAACTCACAATTAATTTATTAAATATTAATTTCTGATATTGATCAGAAATTATATTTAAAACTGCCCATGCAGCTGTATGGTTCCTTAATTCTTTTTTTTCCAAGGTTGCAAGCTCCTTTCCAATACAATATTTACTTCCTAAAAAGGAAGTGTATAACTTCACATAAGATTCCTTAAGAAGTCTATCCTTAATTCCTTGTTTATTCACTTCCTCCCAAAGCGCTCATATGAATGAGGCTGCAAGAATAATTTTAGGCTTTAAAAGCCTTCCAATATGTATAAATCGTTGCCTTCCCTTGGTATGGATACTTGGGAAATGGGTGCAGCTTGAAGATTTATCAAATAAAAAATATTCTAAGATAACAACCCCTCAAACATGTAAATTTCTTCCACACCTGTTTCACTGTAAAATTTAGAGTATTTTCTGGTAATCTTCAAAAAACCCTTATGATGAAATTTATCAAAAAGGTGGAAGAATAATACTATCTACTTATTCAACATAAACCAAAAATTGATGATATTTGCTTGCAAATGATTTTTTTGCTAATTTCCAACCTGTGATTCCTCCGTGAATGAGAATATCAAACTGGAAAGATATTTCTGATATTCTCCTCCAATCTTCAAAATACCAAATAATAAACACACCTGTATGAACTCACCAAGGATTGACTAGGAGGGTTTTCATCCCCGAAACCAATATTTTCTTGCATTCGGCATAATGGTGATTTCTAGGTGAAATCACTCAATCAGCTAGGTGGATTTTCGTCCACGAACTGATTGCCAAGAGGGTTTTCGTCCTTCGGCAGAGGAATGAACCAAGTCCAATCCTGGACAATTAGCTAGGTTTTATAAAAAATACAAAATATGCAATTCCCCTTTTTATACACTTTTGAGCAATAATAAAATATTATTTTCTACAACTTTTCCAATTTCCCTCGAAAAATGAAATAATAAATTTCACTTTATAATATTGTCAATCCTTAGAACAACCCCATTTTAAATAATTAAATATAAGTTATCTTTTAATTTCCACTTTTCAACAACTTAAATATTTAACCATTTAACTATGTTCCACGACGTTTCGGGGACGGGGAAGGGGGGATGGCAAGGGACGTGTTTCGGGGACGGCAGTCCGAGGGCCATTTTTTGGGGACGATAGGGGGATGACAATATATATATATTTTAAATTTAAGTATCTCTCTCTGTATATATATATATATATATATATAGAGAGAGAGAGAGAGAGAGAGAGAGTCAAATTTCTACAAGTTAATGGACAGTAGTATAAGACTATAAGTTGAATAGCAACAATAAATATTAACGACAGTATAACAGATATAAAATTAATCATGACAACAATATAATTTAATTATGACAACAGTATAACAGTAGTTTAAGCATGACAACAGTATAACAACAATATTTCATTGCTAGTTGTGAGTTTTCTTTTTAAAAACATTATAAAATGTATATTTGATGTTGGGGACGGTCAGGTGACGTCTGAGATGTCCCCTGCCACCTTGGGGACGACCAAGCGTACCTGATGTGTTCCCTGGCGTTTCTGAAAAAGGGGACGCATTTGGGGACGTTTCCCTTTTTTAAAATTTTTGGGGACGGCTAGGGGACGTCCCCTACCATCCCCCCGTCCCCGAAACGCCAAAAGGGATGTGGGGGTTTGAGGGCAGGGAACGCATCCCCATGTAACACAAGCATTTAATAATATAATTATTTTCCGCACAACCACCAAAATTATGGAAAAAATTAAAATAGCCCAAATATAAATTTTGACCACACTTCAATACCTTAAGTGCAAAGTGGTTCTCTCCTAAGATGACAGACTTCTCCAAGAAGTGTGGAGTGCTCCCAAAATGTCGGATCCACACATGGAAAGTACCATTGTACTCATCTTTGCTCCATGAATTCTCTGCCACTGTCAGGATACTTTTCCAATAAAGCTGGCGCTCTCCAAGAAAGTTGGAGTTTCCAAGGATGTTGGAATGGATCAAAAAATGGGACATTACAGAGCACTTGTAGGAGCCTGAGATTCAAGGTGTGATTATGTGAGCATCTAGATGAATTGGTGGACGAAAACTTGTGGGAATGCATGTTTTTATGAGATCGATAATATAGTATAGTTGGTTTTCAGATTTAGTGCATCTTGATACAAGTTTACAGGTGTTTTCAAAGTGTTGACTTTGATGGTGATTAAACAAGTTGTCTTATGATTTGAGGACATGGTTGATACGTGTGTGAGACTAGGAGTCTCGGTTTAGTGGGAGTTGAGTATAGTACAATGATGATGATAATCATGGTGTCAAGGATATGCATGTACATTTGAGCATTGGCACGACATGGTCATGTATGTGGTTGACAGGTTTGGGTTGTGATGTTTGATTGTCTCATGATTATAGGTGGTGGTGTGGTTCAATTTTAAAAGTTTGTTCATATCTTCTAGATGATTGATTGGTTCCTTAACTATGGTTACTCATTTGTGGACTTGTTTGGCAAATCGGATCTGGGGTTGATCTAGTGTTTGAGTCTTGGGGTCTACAAGTTATCATCTTTGTTATTTCAGTTTGCAGGTTAATGATGTGATGATGAGTTTGCATGTTGCATTGGTTTAGGATCTATGAGTTATGCAACTTGTGAGTAGGTGCAACCCATTAATTACAATGGGATGACTCGGATGTGGATTGTCTATATCCACAAAGATCAATTCAATGTTGATGCAGACTTTGTTAGTTATCCTTGTTTGTGGTCATTTGTGCATTGGTATGTTGCATTAAGATGAGAGGATTGTTAGCATTTTATTTTGCACCTTTCAATGCGAACGTAAATAGACAGATGTGCGGTAAGACCGCTCTTCGAATTAGAAGGGGAAGCTCCATGTAAAGTAAAACTAACCTAAAACTATACAGAGTTTACAGTGTTTTCAAAGGTTTTTCATACTTATGCTAAATGAAACGGAAATTTGCAATCTTTTTGGGTTTACAACGTGCGAAAGGCAGAAATGCACTTTCAGTCATGAAGCAAGGATTTTGTGGTTTTTTTACTAGAATTAAAACATATGCTAGATGCTTGCGCTATTAAACTAACTTCAGAGGTTGAGCAGGGGAAGTACACATGGCTTGGATTGATTAACACTTAAAGACATTATCATGAATGTCAGGACTAAATTAAGTACAAGACAATACAAAGCCATGACTTATATCTTCCACTTCATTTGCGACACGAAGTTCACAAATTTCACTAAACCGACTTAACCTTCAACACTAAAAATGACATAATTCAATAGACATTCAGAAACAAGGCAAGCATAGTAAATTCTATTGAACGAGTAACAAAATTACAAGAATGTAGAACACCAAGTGACTAACAACTCCAACATAATGAAAGCATGAGAATTGTCATTTCCATTGGTGTTCATTCACTAGTACAATCAATTTCTCTACTCTGAATACTAAATACTGAAAAATGCTCTCTTAATGAATCTCCTAAAAAACTAATTCTTAATCCCCCTCTACTATGTGCAAAAGCACTTATTTAAACTACTTACAAAGATTGCATGAGAATAAATAATTGAACTCTTACTCTAACTAACTACTGTTTACATGACATGCAAACTTATTACAAATATCTGCTCCACTGAAATCATGCTACTGTCGACTCAACTGAAGATTAAAATCATGCAGCCATGCATTCAAAGCTCACATCTCCTGCATGTTGATCGAGCGAAAAGCTAACTCGAGTTAATGCTAAAAATAACGGAAGCCAAAAATAGTAATTTCTGAATTTGTTTTTTTCCCTCTTTTATGACAATCTATTTTTAGCCCACGCTAAAAATAGAATTTTCCGACAGACATGTTTGGTTGGTTCTAATACTTCTGGGGATTCCTCTAGTGAATCCTGACCATAGAAGATACAAAACCACTTGAAAACTTTATTTCCTTGTTTCAATGAGGTTGTAAACATTATGAAAACTAGTTTCTTTGATTGATCTATTTCTTTAGTTTTTCATTTATTTACGCTGGTTTCTGAGACATGTTTTATCCTTCTTGAAAAATTTTCCCCATAATTGATCGCTTGTCACATACTGAATGGTTTAGTAACACTGGAGACTGCAAGGGGCAGAATATGTGTAATGTCCCCATTTTCGGATTCTCTTGCATTGCAGTTGGCACTAACCTTCTAGGAGTGTGTCACCATTATCAGAGGAGTTATTTGAAGTTTCCAGTGAGCTCAAGTGGTCTGAAGGACTCATGCCACTTTCGGATATGATTTGCGGCTTCCGATGTGGTCTCCAAGATTCTTGGAGGGAGCATATATTTTTAGTAAGTCACTCGGTCGAGTCCGTTTATCATCTTTCATCACCAGGATCACTCCTAGCAGTCAGTTTTCGGTTCCGATGCATTTTGGTCATTTCCACTAATTGGGTGTAATATTGAGCTATATGTTTAATTAATTATACTAAGGTTGCCATTTTAATTAAAATATTTAATTGGGCACCTCAGTATTATAGCTCGTTGGAAAGAGAACAAAAAGATTTAAATGATGAGACACTAAAAAGTGACTTTGAGTGCCGGAAATGTTTTAAAAGTAAAATAAATCACTTTTCGAAGCAATAAGGCTTATTTATTTATAAAGTGATTTTAAAATATATTTTTCTGAAAGTTCCAAAAAGTGCTTATAAAAAAGGGAAATTGGAGGAGAAGAAGCTCGTTCTTGACTTGATATTTTACGGGAGTTTTTGTTATGAGCTTTGGCTTTCTGGTTCAGCAAGCCCTAGGATGAAAACCCTTGGGTTCTTGGTTGATTGGACGAAAACCCATTTCAACCATCTTTGGCGGAATCATTCAAGTTTCACAAGTGCATTTACTTGGTTCAAGTTTGAAGATTTTGGAGCGGAAGATTTATCATTCTACAATTTGGTTGTTGGAGAGTTTCATTGCAAATTTATAAGGTTTGTATACAAATCATAGTTCCGAGACTCGCCCGAACTCGCCAGAACTCGGCAAGTTGTGAGCCAAGCAAGGCATGGCGAGCCTGGAGACTCGGACTCGGACCCATTTGAAAACTCGCCCAAACTCGTTGATTCTCTGAAACTCGCCAAACTCGGCGATTCCCGATGATGAAACTCGGCCGGCACAGGCATGAGAAAAAAGTTAAAAAAAAAAACATAAAAACTCAAGTCAAAAGTTGACTTTTTTTGGACTTATATTGCCTCTATTACACTTAAAGTAACTTCATTTCATTTTGTTGGCAAAATAGGAGGAGAAAAGAGAGTTGTGAGCAAAAATAAGAGTGTGCATTGTAGGGCAAATAGCAAGGAGGTAGAACGAAAAATCCATCACTAAATCGCATTGGAGCAGCTTCATACTTAGAGTTGGTGCATTCAGAGCTCTCTACCAGCAATTGGAAGGAGTTTGCAACTTTGCATTTCATTTCAAGTTTCAGTAGGGAGGTAAGCTTGATTTTGTTTGGTTTTTTTTGCGTTTTTTAGCAAAAATTGCATTGTTTTGTAAAATTTAAAAATATTTTTGGAACAAAGTTACAAACCCTACTTATTTTGTTTGAAGTTTGAACATTAACCAAATTAAAAAACCCTACCTTTTGTTTGAAGTTTGAAGTTTGAACATTCAACAAATTAAAAAACCCTACATTCAACAATCAACAAACCCTACATATTTTTGAAACAAACCCTACATTTTTATTTTGCATTAGTTTAATAATTATAAATGAATTAACAAATGTTCATTTTTTTTGTATTTGTGTTATTGCAGCAGCCTTGATTTCAAGTTCAAATTGTATTTTCCACAATGTCTAACTCTTCACACCCAGTTCGAAAGGACCTAGCTTAGAAACACGCTGAAAATTTTCCAGGGCAAAAAAAAGGACAGACAAAATGTTTCTATTGCAAAACAATTTTTCATGGAGGCATTAATAGATTGAAAAACCATCTTGCACGCATAGCCGTCCATGATGCTTTGGGATGCAAAGATGCACCTATTGAGGTTGTTCGTGAGGTGCAAGTACAATTAGAAGCATTTGAAATGAAAAAAGCAGTGAAAAAGAGGCAAAGAGAGGAGTTAGCGCGCATTGGTGGTGTTGGAGAGGCTTCTTCCAAGCCTCCATTTCGTCCTAGTGCTAGTGCTTCTGCTACTGTTGGTGCTACTGCTAGTGCTGCCGCTACTGCTAGTGCTGCCGCTGTCACTACTGCTAGTGCTAGTGGTAGTATTAGCATTGGTCCTAGAATTCATAAATCTAGGTTGGATTCATTTTTTGTGCCACGCACTACTCCTGGTTCCCAACCGTCGCTTGAGAGCACGGGTTGGAACAAGGAGGCACATGATGCAGCTAGACGAGCAATTGGCGACTTTTGGTACTATTGCACCATTCCATTCCATGCAGCCAGGTAATTCTTTTTTGTTTGATTGTTTTAAAATTTATACTATTATAGTTTGATTCTTTGTCTCATGAATTTTTATATTTAAATTTTAGATGTATGTTGAATTCAAATTTAAAGTTAAACTCTCCTTTTTACATGTCCTAGGTCTCCTTATTGGCAAAATATGCTTGATGCCATAACTATTTGTGGGGCGGGGTTCAAAGGCCCTATTGAAGATGACTTAAGGGGCCCACTTTTGACACAAAAGGTGGCTGATGTAAAAGCTGAAATAGAGGAGCAGCGCTTGGTATGGAGCAAGAAGGGTTGCACCATCATGACCGATGGTTGGACCGATAGAAAAAATAGGACGCTGCTGAATTTTCTTGTTTCCTCTTCAAGTAATTGTACTTCCCTCAATGCATTAAATAATTTGAATTTTGAATTTGATTTAACGATTAATATTTTTAATTTATGTTTTATTGAACCATTGATTTTGCTTCTTTTTTTAGGTGGCACCGTGTTCATCAAGTCAATTGATGCTTCAACACATGTAAAAAATGCCACATACCTTTGTGAGGCTATAGAGGAAGTCCTATTTGAGGTGGGTGAGGAGAATGTGGTTCAAGTAGTGACCGATAATGCAGCAAATTATGTTGCTGCAGGTAGACTACTGATGGAGAGGCACCCAACAGTATTTTGGACTCCATGTGCCGCACATTGCCTTGACCTCGTATTGGAGGATTTAGGCAAGCTTCCATGGATCAAAACATGTGTGGATATCACCAAAAATATTTGCAAATTTATATACAATCACACATGGGTCCTTAGCCTAATGAGGCAATACACGGGGGTAAGGGAGTTGGCTCGTCCTGGCATCACCAAATTTCCTACAAATTTCATCACACTACAATCCTTGATTCGGTAAAGGGAGCTTTGAGACGTATGTTTGTTGTTGAGGAGTGGACTTCCTCATCCTATGGTACTTCCACCGTAGGGATTGAAGTGGCAAGTTACATTTTTGATGAGCCAGACTTTTGGACACCTGCTGCAGAGATTGTGAAGGTAATCGTAAAATTCAATTCTAGTATTCTTTAATTTTTATTCATATTTTTCTTTTATTTGTTTAGCTTTATAGTTTATTTATTCACACTTAAGTTAATGTTTCACAATATTTGCAGTTCACCGAGCCCTTAGTAGTTCTCCTACGAGTTGTTGATGGGGAGAAGCCCGCAATGGGCTACATATATGAGGGCATGGATAGGGCCAAGGAGGCCATTAGATCCATCTATGGGGGAGTTGAGGGTAAGTATCGTCCCATTTGGGAGATCATTGATAGGAGATGGCAGCACCAGCTTCACAAGCCCCTCCATGCAGTAGCTTATTTCCTAAATCCGGCATTCCAATTCCGCCCTGATTTCAAGGCGGATGATGAGGTTCTTGGTGGGCTCTACTCAGTGATAAAGCGGATGGCGCCTGCAGTTACTAGACCGATAGTCCATGAGATAGAGGCCTTTACTAGTGCACAAGGAGACCTCTTTTCTCATCTAATGTGCAAAGAGAGTAGGACAACATTGCAACCAGGTAAAAATATATTTAAGGGCATAATTTTCCTCTTTTTATATTATTATTAAATGTTGAAACTTGAGACTTAAAATTGGAAATGAGATTGATTTTTTTTCTTTTTCTCATCTCAAATGTATGGTAGCAAATGTTTGGTGCTAAAACACCAAATCTTTAGAGGATTGCCATTCGCATATTGAGCCAGCCATGCAATGCTTCAGGTTGTGAGTGTAATTGGAGTATGTTTGAGCACATACACTCCAAGAGGCGCAATAGATTGTCCGTGGAGAGGTTGAATGACCTAATGTATGTTCATTACAACCTTCGACTTAGACACAAACAGATTTTTGACCATGACTCCACCTCAATCAAGCTAGAGGAGGTCGATCCACAATCTGAGTGGATCACTGAGGCTACAGATCCTATCTTTAGTGATAAGGACCTTGATTGGGTTGACCAAGCAGATAGAGAGGTTGAGGCTGTAGCCATGGCAAAGGAGGTGGATAGAGCACGAGCAGACATAGGCACATCTGATGTTGGTGAGGGTGGCATGGATTCACAGGCAGAGATTATGGTTGCTGCATCATTGAAGACCTACCATTTATGCCTTAGTAGGAAGGCGAAGGATGCAGGTTCCTCTGAGCCATAGACTTCTAGTTATTGTTTTGATACTTCATATTTGCTTAGAACATTTGATCATTTTGACATCATGGATTTCATATTCCATGAGTTTTGTATACATTTGACTATATTTATATATCTAAGTGTGCTATTTCCTTCAGTAGCTCAGCTACAATTTGCATTTATACTTATGTGATCGATGTATACTTGTGTATGTGATCCAATTAACTTCTATTTGATGATGTTATTGTGTCTTTAAGGTTTATTTAATAAAGGGTGCATGAAACAAGTTTTAAATCCTTAAAAATCTCTAAATTTCTTGGGTTTTTCACTTTGCCGAGTTTGCGCCAAGTCCCGAGCTGAGTGACCCTCGCCGAGTCTGCGCCGAGTCCGAGTCTCGGAACTATGATACAAATATAAATTTGTGGGTTTATATTGATATTATTAAAGAAGACCTAATTGAAGTTTTGTGGAGTTTGAATGTATATTTTATGAAGATCTTCTGGAGTATTCATTGCAGAGTTATTTGTCATGGATGAATTTATCAAGCATGTGTGGGCCCCTCAAATATTTACCACAGCCTTTAAAGAGCTTAAATTTATGCCTAAAGGGATCGCCACTTATGAATTAAGGAGGACGTGAGGATATAGAAGGTGCCTGGGGGTCTTTTGGGAGGAGATGTGCAGATTTTGGAAGCCTTTAGTGGATCGTGGGACCCAACAAGCCAGACGCTACTCTTATTAGAAGTTTGTTTCATGAGTGTGGGCTGCGTAGAATTTGGAGGTGATACGTGGAGAGCATCCTTGGTGTTGGGCGCCTCTTGTAAGAGGATGTAGAGTTTGGGACGCCAACCATTGGGAGAAGATAGTTACACATTTTATTGAATGAGATTTGATATTTCATTGAATGAAGGATAGAAGGGATTCAACTCGGGGTCTTTACAATCTCTACGGGAAAGTCAAGTTAAATTGAAGAGCTATTGGCTACTACAGCAGTAATCTGATTTTCTGGGTCAATTTCAGCATGTGTTTGAAGATGTGAACAATTATATATTGAAAGGTGCAGCTACAGACTAAAGCTTGTGAAGGAATTGTGCATATCTGTAATATCCCAAATGGGGATATTTTCTTCAAGTTTGGATTTCTGGGCTTTCCTAATTTCTGATTTTTGATTTTCTGCTTAAACCCTAATTTTCTGAATCTTTGCCTTTCAAATCAGACTTAATCATACGCTTATAAGATCCATAAATTATGTCAAATCATCATATAATCATTGCCTACATGAAAGCCAATAATATACTTGAATTCCACAATGAAAGCACTTCAATCCACAACCACAATGACTGAAAATAAAAGTAAAAGTCTGCTGCTATAAATCAGAACTTATGATGTCTTCAAATACATCAAATGGCTAGGGCAAACATGCCAAACAAGCCCAGCTACAAATCAGATATAAACCATAAGGTTTTACATACCAAACAAAGACAAAATGACCTCCAAGTGATGGCACTCCACAAGTAGGGTTAAAACCCTAAACAATGACAACCAAACCACCAACAAGAAGTCCTCCAAAATGGGTGAATAGGATCTCCAACTCTGCTGCTACAGAAATCTGCTCTAACTCCAACCCTGATCAACAATATCTCCACAAATTCGCCTCCCAATGCAAGTTGCTCCTCCTCTAAGGTGTAGCGCTCAAACCCTAGCATGAATCCTAGTCAATATGCATGATGCCACGGCCAAGAGAAGTCCTTCATCATGATCTCCAAGTCTGTTATACAAATCTGCCCTAGAAGCGATGAAGCACAAGTATATCCCCGTCACGGAATCCTCCAATGGATGAGCTAGGTTTTCATCCAACTCCTCCTAGGATGCTTGAGGTTTTTGTCTCAAGATCCTCTCCAAGAGATAAACTCCCAAGTATGTATGAATGAATGAGGAAATGATGGTTTGCAAATGCCAAATCCAATTTGTATTTATACACAACTTCCCTCTTTTCCATCATGGCTGACCAAGGTAGTGCTTTTCTTTTATTTTAATGAAATCATTCCTCTAAGAGGGCCGACCAGCATCCATGTCTCTAGACGCCCATAAAAATCAAACTAAAGATGTGATTTTATTATTCTCTTTCTTATTTTCTCACGCCATCTCCAAGCGCTAAGGCTGAGGAATATTATTAATTGTTTTAGGCGCTTAAATCCTCAAATAGACCCTCATAGTGAAGGCGTATACAATGCTTCCTTATACTTCTGTTGGCATGAAGGAAAGCATCCCTTATGTCAAAATGGCATCCGCACAAAACAATATTACCTCTTGGCATGATTATGATAAGTCTCCACAACCACAACTCCAAGGAAAGAAGAATATAACCAATAAAGGGAACACACCCAAGACCCTCCGAAGATATGATAAGTCATCTCCAAACCTGGATTCTCCTTCCAAAACTCCCAGAGTGTGAAGACCAATCCCTTTGCTCTCTAATGGCGACCATTCCAAAAATGGGGACATTACAATATCAAACAACAAGAAGCTCACAATTTAGCTAATAACTGACCAAAATACACTTGTCCATTAATGCTGACAGAATGCAATGTATTGCTGATCCAGTACTCTGAAATAATATCCCCAGAACTACAATCATTCAGAGCATGGCAACAATGGTATGAATAGTGGAAAGAACTGAGCATTTAGCTACAGCGGTTCTGGGTCATCTACAGGCAGCTAAGAAGATATTCTACCTAACAGCCCAGCCATATCAGCAACATTTTTAAGGTCAGACATTACATTTGATGTCATTTGCATATGACTGATTTTTGTAACAGCAATATTCTTCATAATTTCTGTTTATTGAAGTGGACAAGAATTTGGCCAAGTGTTTGGCAAATTGCCTCCTATATTATCTTGCTCAATAAATGAGTTGTGAAGTTGTTTATGAAACAAATATTAGTGCAGCTATCATTGATAAATCAGAAATTTGGTAGAGAATTCTCTATTTATCAAGTGTTCGACGAAATGCCGGTATAGTGAAAATCAGAAAATTGTGATTTTAATCAAAAATTTTGGACAAGGAACATTACAATATGCTAGGATAACTTGCATCTCTTCATACTCATACAAGTTTTGTATTGGGTCTCATATATAAGCATTGTTTTATTTTTCATCTTTTTGACAGCTCCTTACACTGGCGCATAGGAGTCTTTTATCTGTTGTTGTCTCTCTGTAAGGGCGTTGACTGGAGTGATGAGGGTGAGTAAGTCGTTTGAACTTCATGCGTGAACCCTCAGAAAAGACGAGCATCCCTCAAAACAAGCACGCATTCTGTTGTATCCATATGAAATTTTTCGTATATGTGTCCAAACACACCTCTCAAGCACCATGTAGCCTTGTCATTACTGCGCTAACCTTGCAGGTACAAGACATATCAAAAGATGGCAATGCAAGGATCAAATCGAGGGAGATTCTGGTAAGCCAATTAGGCTTGGAGCAGTGAAAGAACATCAAAAAAGAAGTCAAAGTGGTGAATTCAAGGCCAAAACGACATAAAGGAACCAAGAGAAGCAATGCAAATACATCTAGCAAATCAAAATTCAATTTTGAAAAATTTCGAAAATTTTTTCTAAGGCATTCTTGAGCGTTCTTGGCTAAGATGTGCTCCATCTTGGAGTATAATTCATGGAGGAGAGGCTTAGATGAGAGCTTCCAAACTTCAAGACATTCTGTCGTCAGATGAAGAAGTTACGACAAAAATAAGATCCAGAAGCAGAGATAAATGATGGTGATCCGAGCATCCTCCATCAAAGTGCTCAAGGCAAATTCAAAGTTTCTCAAGATCAAAGGTCATGATGTACAAGCGTGGAAATGATAAATCAATTGTAAGGTTCACATGGCAATTCTAAGGAGTGATCAAGAGGTTTTTCAAAGGCCAATGGATGAAGAATTTAACAAGGCAAAGCCACTATGAAAAAGACGCTCAATTTGCCCAAAACGCACGCCTATTTTGCACTTCACAAAGCCGCCCTTTCCTAGCAAAACCCACGTCTTTTGTGTCACTTCCAAAAGGCGCTCAAAAAGAGAAATATCCATGCCTTTTTTTTGCCACATGAGAAAAGGCGCTCATTTTGACCATTTCCCACGCCTTTTTGCTTCCATCAGAAGGCGCTCATATTGAAAGATTCCCACGCCTATTTGCTTGTCTCCAAAAGGCGCCTAAATAGCCCATTTTGCACGCCTTTTTGATCCCTCTAAAAAGCGCCTAAAACCCTAATATCTCACGCCTTTTTGGTATATACAATAGGCGCCTAAATCCCTCAAAATATTTGATACATAAGAAAGGCGCCCATTATTGATCATTTGCACTCCTTTCAAAGCGCTAAAGTTTGCATGAAGATAGGCGTTGAGGAGAGAGAAGGTTGGCGCCTAGGAGAGAGAAAGGTTAAAGCTATAAATACATCCTTCTCCTATTCTTATTTCATTCATTGTATTTGCATGAGTGGAGAAGAAAAGCAAAGCCAAAAATAGAGGAATGAAACCCTAGAAGGGTGGCGCTCACTATAAAGGAGGTCTCTTGCATAGTTATTATCATTTTCAAGGCAAGAGAAAGGTGTTGAGGCTATACATCACACATGGCGGCCATTAATGGGAGAATAAAAGCTTCCAAATGATGGTTTTAAAGGCATTGAGGAGTTGATCTTCACATACAGGGCAAAGTCTACTCATTCTTGCACTATTCTATACCTTTCTATCACACTCAAAGGCATATTTGTTCACAGGAAAGCCATTTCATTGCCTTGGCAGCCATTATTGAGGGTTTTTCAAGCTTTTTATTGCAGATTTGAAGCTTTTTCGGACAAGCAAAGCATAAAAAGGATAGATTGTTCACTTCTCAGCCTCTTTTTCTTCATTCTCTTCCATCACAGGGTCCGTTTTCATGTTCCTAACGCAGCGCCCAAACCCAGAAAGCCATTTTTGATGATTTTTCAAGGATTTTCTTCGCTGATCAAGACTGTTCGGAGGCAAAATCACCACCTACAGCCAAAATAAAAGTGATTTTTGAGGCCTATGTGTCCAAAATTTCTCATTTTTGGCTCATACCCACCTTGGCAAAAGGCATCTTCCATCATCCTGGACCATTTTGAGCTTAGATCTGTCAAATCTTTGAGGGTACAACTCCAAAATTTCATTTTCCAAGGGCAAACTTTTTTTAATTTTTTCACAAAAAGTTAAAATTTGGACAGCAAAAAGAAAACTTGTTTTTCTTGGGCAGCGAACACACAGAGGTCCATATTGGTCGTTTTCAAGGCAAAAGGCATTAGAACAAGCCTCTTTCAATTCATCATGCAATATTTATCAGTCACCATTGAGGTCAAATCCTTGCTCAAACATGAATATTCCAAGGTCAAGGAAACAGACTTGTGTCAGGTCTCACCTGAAGGTTTTGACTTGGAACCACTGATAAGCTCAGGCAATGCAGCAGCAAGAAATTTGAAAAATTCAGGGCTTATTCAAGCCGGATCATTCCCTATTGCTGCCCATAGTCTTGAATTTGTGCTCTCATGCATTCAACACTATAATCCTGAATCAAGAGAAGTCAGATCGAGAGATGGAAGATTGATTGCCAGCTTGAAATCTGATGATATAGAGTTTGCCCTTGGCATCCCACTTTTTGAAAAATCACTTGCTCTTGATCTAGAAGAAAGTGACGGAGTGTGGACCTCTACTACTGATAAATGCCAAAAGATAGCTTGCAAATGGCTAAAAGAAAGAAGGAATACGCTTCCAAGGAATGTGGGCTGAGGCCAGTTCAAGGATGAATATGTGATCATGATCACAATGCTCAACCCGATCACAGGCAAGGCTAAAGGGAGAAGTTTCAGAACATGGATGTTCTATGTCATCAGCACAATAGCCAATGGAAGTACAACTTATGAATGGGCTACTCTCATAAGCAATTGTATCCACCAGCAAATCATAGAGTTCACTCGAACTCGTGAGTTCAAGATGGTATCCTACTTGCTATTCATGGTGGCCAAACAGCATCATTTTGCCGGATTGAACTCTGTAGGCTCTCTACAAAATACCATAATTACTAGGCTATATCATTAGCTTGAAATTTCAGAGTCCCAGAAGCACTTCTGCCTAGTCAACGAAGCATTTCTAATGTTCATAGTGCGTGACTTGGATAACCAAATGCATGTCAGAGTATCAAAGGAGGCTAGAGCAGTAATCTCGGAATGGGCGGACTAGTATATTCAGTTCCCTACCTTCTCCTATTTTCGAGTATATGGGTTCACATTGTGTCCATATATGCTTCCAAGGTAGCCTTCTGATGAAGTGGTCTTCATGGAGTTCCTACGTCAAATTGAAGAAGTGCATAGTTTCCTACGCAGCAGGCATAAGATGGCGGTAAACTTCGCTATTCAGCTGGGTGTCTTCAAATGTAAAAGTGCTTCTGATGCAAAAATGATTAGAGAGGAAATGTGCAAATTCGGACTGAAGACCTTCAAGGAGAAGCACACTTATGATCCTAAGGAGGTGATGAAATCCAGACTCAGCAGCAAGTTCACTCATGTACCTACTATGGAGGATTTCTAGGTCAACTATCAAGATGAATATGAGGTTCGTCGAAGGAATTACAGCCACTTCACCTTGGAGCAGATACCAGTTTTCCTTGACGAGAGTGGCAAGCGCTTGCATGAAGACGATTTGATTCTCTCCCCAAAATTCATCAAGGAGGGAATTGATTCACAACCGCTACCACAAATGGATTGGTCACTCCAAGAAATCACCTCTATTGCTGAAAGAACTAAAGGAGTGGTGAAACGAAGATGGATGTTCATCAACAGTGAGAAGAAGTCAAAGTGGTGAATTCAAGGCCAAAACAACATAAAGAAAGCAAGAGAAGCAATGCAAATACATCTGGCAAATCAAAATTCAATTTTGAAAATTTTTTTTAAGGCATTCTTGGCTAAAATGTGCTCCATCTTGGAGTATAATTCATGGAGGAGAGGCTTAGATGAGAGCTTCAAATCATATGAGCTTGGTTTCCAAACTTCAAGACATTCCGTCGTCAGACGAAAAAGTTACAACAAAAGTAAGATCCAGAAGCAAAGATAAATGATGGTGATCCGAGCACCCTTCGTCAAAGTGCTCAAGGCAAATTCAAAGTTTCTCAAGATCAAAGGTCATGATGTACAAGCGTGGAAATGATAAATCAATTGCAAGGTTCACATGGCAATTCTAAGGAGTGATCAAGAGGTTTTTCAAAGGCCAATGGATGAAGAATTCAACAAGGCAAAGCCACTATGAAAAAGGCACTCAGTTTGCCCAAAAGGCACGCCTATTTTGCACCTCACAAAGGCACCCTTTCCTAGCAAAGCCCACGTCTTTTTTGTCACTTCCAAAAGGCGCTCAAAAAGAGAAATATCCATGCCTTTTTTTTTGCCACATGAGAAAAGGCGCTCATTTTGCCTAAATTCCATGCCTTTTTCACACCCAAAATAGGCGCTCATTTTGACCATTTCCCACGCCTTTTTGCTTCCATCAAAAGGCGCTCATATTGAAAGATTCCCATGCCTATTTGCTTGTCTCCAAAAGGCGCCTATATAGCCCATTTTGCATGCCTTTTTGACTCCCTCTAAAAGGCGCCTAAATCCCTCAAAAGCCACGCCTATTTGATACATAAGAAAGGCGCCCATTATTGATCATTTGCACTCCTTTTAAAGCGCCAAAGTTTGCATGAAGATGGATGTTAAGGAGAGAGAAGGTTGGCGCCTAGGAGAGAGAAAGGTTAAAGCTATAAATACATCCTTCTCTTATTCTTATTTCATTTATTGTATTTGCATGAGTGGAGATGAAAAGCAAAGCCAAAAATAGAGGAATGAAGCCCTAGAAGGGTGGCGCTCACTATAAAGGAGGTCTCTTGCATAGTTATTATAATTTTCAAGGCAATAGAAAGGTGTTGAGGCTATACTTCACACATGGCGGCCATTAATGGGAGAATAAAAGCTTCCAAAGGATGGATTCAAAGGCATTGAGGAGTTGATCTTCACATACAGGGCAAAGTCTACTCATTCTTGCACTATTCTATACCTTTCTATCACACTCAAAGGCATATTTGTTCATAGGAAGGCCATTTCACTGCCTTGGCGGCCATTATTGAGGGTTTTTCAAGCTTTTTATTGCAGATTTGAAGCTTTTTCGGACAAGCAAAGCATAAAGAGGATAGATTGTTCACTTCTCAACCTCTTTTTCTTCATTCTCTTCCATCACAGGGTCCGTTTTCATGTTCCTGAGGTAGCGCCCAAACCCAAGAAGCCATTTTTGATGATTTTTCAAGGATTTTCTTTGCTGGTCATGACTGTTCGGAGGCAAAAATCACCACCTACAGCCAAAATAAAAGTGATTTTTGAGGCCTATATGTCCAAAATTTCTCATTTCTGGCTCATACCCACCTCGGCAAAAAGCATCTTCCATCATCCTGGACCATTTTGAGCTCAAATCTGTCAAATCTTTGAAGGTACAATTCCAAATTTTCATTTTCCAAGGGCAAATTTTTTTTAATTTTTTCACAAAAAATTAAAATTTGGACAGCAAAAAGAAAACTTGTTTTTTTTGGGCAGCGAACACACAGAGGTCCATATTGGTCGTTTTCAAGGCAAAAAGGCATCAGAACAAGCCCCTTTCAATTCATCATGCAATATTCATCAGTCACCATTGAGGTCAAATCCTTGCTCAAACATGAATATTCCAAGGTCAAGGAAATAGACTTGTGT
This sequence comes from Cunninghamia lanceolata, assembly GCA_027924645.1. Classification (NCBI taxonomy): domain Eukaryota; kingdom Viridiplantae; phylum Streptophyta; class Pinopsida; order Cupressales; family Cupressaceae; genus Cunninghamia; species Cunninghamia lanceolata. The sequence continues at coordinate 534,908 of BSBN01000973.1, read as the reverse complement.
CAGGTCTCACCTGAAGGTTTTGACTTGGAACCACTGATAAGCTCAGGCAATGCAGCAGCAAGAAATTTGAAGAATTCAGGGCTTATTCAAGCCGGATCATTCCCTATTGCTGCCCATAGTCTTGAATTGTGCTCTCATGCATTCAACACTATAATCCTGAATCAAGAGAAGTTAGATTGAGAGATGGAAGTTTGATAGCCAGCTTGAAATCCGATGATATAGAGTTTGCCCCTGGCATCCCGCTTTTTGAAGAATCACTCGCCCTTGATCTAGAAGAAAGTGACGGAGTGTGGCCCTCTACTATTGATAAATGCCAAAAGATAGCCTGCAAATGACTAAAAGAAAGAAGGAATACGCTTCCAAGGAATGTGGGCCGAGGCCAGTTCAAGGATGAATATGTGATCATGATCACAATGCTCAACCGGATCACAAGCCAGGCTGAAGGGAGAAGTTTTAGAACGTGGATGTTCTATGTCATCAGCACAATAGCCAATGGAAGTGCAACTTATGAATGGGCTACTCTCATAAGCGATTGTATCTACCGGCAAATCATAGAGTTCACTCGAACTTGCGAGTTCAGGATGGTATCCTACTTGCTATTCATGTTGGCCAAACAGCATCATTTTGTCGGATTGAACTTTGTAGGCTCTCTGCAAAATACTAGAATTACCAGGCTATATCCTCAGCTTGAAATTTCAGTGTCCCAGAAGCACTTTCGCCGAGTCAACGACACATTTCTAATGTTCACAGTGCGTGACTTGGAGAACCAAATGCATGTCAGAGTATCAGAGGAGGCTAGAGTAGTAATCATGGAATGGGCGGATTGGTATATTCAGTTCCCTACCTTCTCCTATATTCGAGTATATGGGTTCACATCGTGTCCATATATGCTTCCAAGGTACCCTTCTGATGAAGTGGTCTTCATGGAGTTCCTGCGTCAAATTGAAGAAGTGCATAGTTTCCTACGCAGCAGGCATAAGACAGCGGTAAACTTCACTATTCCGCTGGGTGTCTTCAAATGTAAAAGTGCTTCCGATGTAAAAATGATTGGAGAGGAAATGTCCAAATTCGGCCTAAAGACCTTCAAGGAGAAGCGCACTTATGATCCTAAGCAGGTGATGAAATCAAGACTCAGTGGCAAGTTCGCTCATGTACCTACTATGGAGGATTTCTGGGTCAACTGTCAAGATGAATATGAGGTCCGTTGAAGGAATTACAGTCGCTTCACCTTGGAGTAGATACCAGTTTCCTTGACGAGAGTGGCAAAGGCTTGCATGAAGACGGTTTAATTCTCTCCCCAAAATTCATCAAGGAGGGAATTGATTCACAACCGCTGCCACAAATGGATTGGTCACTCCAAGAAATCACCTCTATTGCTGAAAGAACTAAAGGAGTGGTGAAACGAAGCTGGATGTTCATCAACAGTCAAAGGAATAAGAGGACAGCTACACCTAAGGACAAGGCATCTATAGCAGAGCCGCCATCTTCACCCACTCACTTGACTCCATGCCTAAAATCTAAGGTAGTGAGTGGAAAGACTAGAGAAGCCAGTAACGCTGAGGAAGAACCCTTAAGGGTGACCCAGAAGAAGAAGGCTCAAGCCCCAGCATAGCAACAAATAGAGGCAACCCCTTTGCCGCCAGCTGAGCCTGGTTCACTGACAACTTCTGTTTCAACTTCTACTTCTACTTCTTCTTCAGAAGAGGGGAATTTACCTACACCACAGAGAATACCTGAGCCTCACCTATCTCCCATACCTATCGATTCTACACCACTTAACTCATCGGGAGTTAATGAGGCAGGAGAACCAGAGGCCGTGCAGGGAGTTGAGGTGGACACAGTAATGGAAGTGGATCTGGAGTTCAAGCCTAATATAGTGTTGGAATTTGATCCTGAGTTAGATATACATTTTGCATCTCCTGAGGTTGAAATCACGTCAGATCTAGAAATTGAGAAGGAAAACCATCCAGAGCCAAGGTTTCAGGAGTCTACTTCAAGTTGGCTTCATACAGCAATTAAGGAGAAAAAGAAAAGGCCATCGTACCGGCTGGATTTCAATGCACTAACCAAGACTTTCAAGGAGCCCTCTATAAAGAAGCTCAAAAAGCAGTCAAGAATTCTAAAGACTGGTGAAGGTGACTTGATCCTAGAAACCCCTATTCCTCCCCAAGACAAAGCAACTGAAGAAGTTGAGCCTGAAGATTATCACATTGTCAAGACTTGCTTTGGCCATAGCACACGACAGGTAGCAATAAACATTTTGGAGGCTGCTACTGATACTATGAGGAATAGGGTATTGAAACATGGAGAGGACAAGGCTGCCCTAAAATCAGAAAATAAGCAGCTACGTCAATATATCTCACAGCTCTTGCATTCACCTTCTCCGCCTTCACTCTTTTTGCCACAAGTGATGGAATTTACTGATGAGCAAAAGCAATTGAGTCAGCTGGTTGTATATGGCAAACATACTAAAGATTGGGTGGAGCACTTCATAACGAAAAGTGTTAACTTTCTAGCAAAGTTAACGGCAATGGTGTCTAATTCCAAGGATATTCTCCTGGGAATCCAGAATATGATAGAATGCATGACAAACATGGAGTCTGTTTATGATAGGCTGATGGTTAGATTGCGTGCACTTGGCATGAGACCTATAACGGCGAAGCAGAAAGCTACTATTTTCTCATGGACCCATCAGTACTCTTTCTTGGTTTACACCTCAAAGAACATAGCCATGAAATTATCTACGTGGAAAGAAAAGCTTTTGGGGCATTGAAAAATATGCCATTGATTTTGTCCAAAACATTCCTTGTAGGTATTTCAGTGATGAAAGCATAAATTGCCTTGTTCATATTTTGCAGGAGTTTATTCAGCTAATCCACAGAAAGTTGTGGTGTTCCCCACGTAGACAAAATGTACCTCCTGGTTGAAATTTCATCAAAGTTTGCCAAGGCTAAAAAAGATTTTGAAGTTTTTGCAAAAATCACAGAGGATGCTGCCATTGACCTGCAAATGAGGACGGTTCACCTTGATTCCATGATTATGCCAGATGAGGCTAGGATTGAGGAAGTTGAGAAAATTCTCAATTCTCATACTTAGTCAAATTTTCACTATCTGCAGGAGGGATTTATTTTTGGCAGCAGGAGAGATTTCCAAAGTAGTTTCTATTTTGAGAACTGACTTTGTTATCTAGAGTTAAATTTATTTTTAGATTTCGCTTTTGGAAATCATGCAAATTATCTTTGAGTTAGAACTCATTGTGTAATAACATGCAAGTTCACTTAATTGAATTGCATGACAAGATACTTTTAGTTTTAATTGCTAATAAGCTTGCATGCTTCCCATGCAACAATTAGATCTATAGTGAAGAGTGTTAGTTAAATCTTCCTTTTATTTCCTTGCACCTTTGTTTTTTTAGGTATAAATAAGTGTATTCTTCACACTTAAACTCTCTAATGGTAAATGTTGAGACTAAGTTTGCTCGCATTTTATTGTTCAAGAAGTGTTATTTGTTCTTGTCTTTTGATCAATGAGAATATGCATCATGGTTTCTGAGATCTATCTTATTGTCGAGAGTTGTAAAAATCGTTCATGACTATGTGCATGAGCGATTGTTGTTGAATTATCTTTGTTCTTTTATGTTGAAAATCTCCAAGTTGTTCCTTCGATTTCTTTATGCTCTGGATTTACTTAAAGAAATTGGAAGTCTTTTAAGATAGAGTTAGTTATTTTCTTCTGTAATGCTTTAGAAAATCTTATAGCCTCACATAAGAGCTTCATTGCCTTGTGCTCGTGCCTTGAGAAACCAAAAAGATAGGTTATTTTGTAAACGTCTTTAATTTCCATGTTGAGGGAGCTTCCCCTCCTAATTTGAAGAACAGTCCTATTGTACACGCTATTCGTTTTTCTTTCTCACTGAAAGGTGCGAAATTAAACGCTAACACATTCTTCATTGGTTGAGCCTGTTGATTGAGCTGGAAGGCGTTTTTCAACTTCTCTTGCTGGCTTCTATATGATTATGGATTTCATTTTGACATGGGACACTTTATCCTTTTTGAAAGCGTGTCAATTCTCAAGAAGGCATGTTTGATGTTGAGGCACTTCCTCCTAGCGCATTGAAATGATTTTAAGCACCTAAAATCTTTGTTTGAGCACTTCATTCAGTCTACCTTTAGAGCAGGTGCATTCCTCTGTTTTGACATTTAAAAACTTTCTTTGACTCTTCTTCCTATTGAGCGGGAGTGCTTTACATAGGTGTTTTAATCTGATCTGGATGCGTAAAAGAGATATTATGAGGCCCCTTGTTCCCCTATTGTTGAATGTTGACGCCTCTGGCATGGATGCGTTGGATCTCCATACTGACCTCTTCTCTTCCCTTTGTTGAAGTGCATTGCCTACCTAAGAAAGGTATTTTATTTTGTTTGTTTGTGTGTTCAACTGTGTGCAGGCGCGTTGGAGAGGAAGAAGATGCGCTTATACCTTCAATTTTTCCTATTTAGGCGTGTAAATGTTCAGATAACCTCTCTTCTTTATTAAGCATGACCAATCATTTACAAAGCACTTTGAATGCTTACTAGCGCGTCCTTGAATAAACTGGAGGATGCGTGAGACATCTTGTAGATTGGAGGCATGTGTGAACCAGTGATGGTGCAATTTATCCTTCATGGGCACCTTCCCTTGATGCTGACACATGAGGCAGGAGAAGGAGGCGCGATTCTGAGTAGGTGCGACTTACCCTCCCTACTAGTGCTTGGTTTTCCTGTGGGTGCATTTGGAGGCGTTGAATCCTCTAGCGCGATTTCAAACTGGCGTGTAGGCTTCCAAACTGGCGTGTTTTCCTCCTGAGCGCATTTTACCTTGGCTAAAAGCATGGGTTTTTTGTGAATGAAGTGCTTCAAACTTTACATAAGTGCGTTTGATCTGGATATGAAGTGCTTTTTTTTAACTTTTATTTTTTACTACCTTCTCATCTCCTCTAAAGCACTTCTTAACTTTTTTTGTTTGATTTTTTATTTTTGATGGATCAAGTTTTCGTCCAATCCACCACTTATTCACAAGGGTTTTCGTCCTTGGAATATGCTGCTCAAAAATGCAGACCAAAGGAAAATTAATCCAATTCTAATTGATGCTCAAATGACTCCCAAACCTCTTCTATTTATACATGAAATTCCCTTCGTTTCAAATGCTGGCCGACTACATGTGATGTGGCGCTCAAATTCTGATTTGAATTCCTTCATTTTGTTTTCCCAGGCCAACTTAATTTAAATTTCCTCCTAAGGGGGCCGACCTTCATACTTAGTTGACTTAATGCATTTGAATTTGGTGCTTGATAATAATTCAAATTCCTTTTGGGCTGACTTAGGCCGACCTAACCAATATTACTTGGGCCGATCTCAACAAAGGCTTTTTTTTGGGCGCTTGAAATTAAATTTGAATTTCTTATCTTTCCTAAGCTGACCTAGCAAAGACCATAAATGCCAAGCAAGCTGACTTTGAAGATTAGATTTATTTTCCTTTTCTCTTCCTTGGCGCCTAATTTCAAATTGAAGATTTGAAATCCTTCTTCCAATGTTGCCTTCTCCAATAAGCCGTTCTTCTGTGAACACTCCGAAAAAAGGGAACATTCAAACATTCTCTCTCAAGCCCTACAAAAATTGTTAGCTTGAATTGACAATGATAGCATTGATGACTACATAGAACAAAGACTTAGATTTGACATAGGAACAAGAAACAACTAAATGGTGACTTGGAACTTGACAAAATAATAAAAATTTCATATGCATACAACAATACACCTGTAGGAAACCATGTTAACTAGTAGGACAAATGGAGATGATGACCCTTCTTATCAAAGTGCTACAACCCTACAATTCCTTTGAATGGATTATGGCTTAAGACAATAGACCCCACTCAATACAAAAAACCACCTACAAGGATTATGGAAAAGGAAACACATAAAGGGGTATTGTGTAATCTCCTCATTTTGGAGTGATCACCTAATGGAGTTGGTTAGCCTATCCCATTCCCGTAGGCTAAGCCGGAGGGATAAGGGAATGAAATAATTGATTAAATATTATATTTAATCAATTGTATTGGGCAAATTGAAGATATGAAGTGACTTCCTATATTTTTATGAGCCGTTTGGTGCAGGAGATAATTTAATAAAATGGCTAAGGAGGTGAGTGACCCGGGAAGAAGAAAATAAAGGACAGAAAATGACTTTGGCTATTTTTGTAAGGCCAAGGAAAAAATAAAATAAATCCAAATATTTTTCCTTGGAGGAAGACGGCCTAGAAGAGGTCCTAAAAATGATTTATCCAGCCCTAAATGGTGGTCACCCAAGTTGGGAAAATAATAAAATAAAAATATCTCTCCATTCTTGGCGCCTAGAGGGAGGTCGGCCCTATTGGAGAAGGAATAAAATAAAATAAAGGAAATTGCCAAGAGGTCGGCCAGCTTGAGGAGGTTATTTTGAGGGCTATAAATATAAGATGTTTTGGAGTCATTCAATCATCATTCACATCATAATTTCTTCTTGAGTTTATACTCTTTGGCTGCAACTTTGCTAGCCTTCATTCCAAGGACGAAAACCCTTGTGAACGTGGTGAGTTGGACGAAACCCTAGCTCATCCTTGTAGAGGATTCATCAGGGAGTCCTAATTGTGCTTCATTGGCGACATTTGGAGGAGAAGAATTTCATTGCATAATCAGATTTGAAGATCAGTTTTGGAGCAGCATTTTGGTGGCATTTTGGAGCATCTTGCATTAGGGTTTTACCCTACTTTGAGCGCCACACTTGGGCAGATTTGGAGCGCCCATCTTTGAGGGCAATTTCACTTGTTTGGAGGGCAATTTGGAGAAGCAACCCTAAGCGCACCTCATGGAGAATTCACCCAGCTAGGGTTGAACATTTGCCTTCTATTTTGCATGTATTTGGTATGTACAAACATTTTATAGGTCTGATTTGTAGTGCAGAAATCTGGGCTTTGTTTGTCATGTCTATGCCCTAGAATTCATTGTAAAAATCAGATCAGAATAATCAGATTTGTAGCAGCAGAGTTTTCTACAGAAAATCAGATTTGTAGCAGCAGAGTTTTCTACAGAAAATCAGATTTGGTTGTTGCATTCAGATGCCCTACATTGTGTATTTCATGGTGTAATTCATGTTTGTTATGAATATCATTTGATAGAATCATTTGCCATGCTTATTTGCCATGTTTGGGCATATATATGTTCGCTAGGATAATTTGTTTAAGAGCAGAAAATAAAATCAGAATTCAGGGTTTTGAGCAGAAAACTAAAGTGCAGAAAATTAGGGCAGAATTCAGAAATTAAAATTCAGAATTTTAGGGCAGATCCCATTGAAAATATTACATATTGACTACACAGTCATAAATATAAATGCTAAAATTCAATGTCTATTCTTCAACATACCTCCCCAATTGCAGATAGGGTTGCCTCTTGGTCAGGTCGCTGGTTCAATAAGTTGTCCAGAAAGAATTGTATGGACCGTCTTACCTAGAGAACATGGTTGATAAATAAATCTTAGAATGCATAAGCTACAGTTCTTTTGGCAATGCTCTTTTGATTCACCAGTTCCTTTGAATGCACTATTCAAAATCACAAAGATGTTTCAAAACTTTAAAGTAACCAATATATATTTTCCTTTAACAAAAAAAATAGCTCACAACATACAGATGCCAAATCTCCAGTAGGCTGAAGTGCACCTAAATCAATAAGGGACTGCATAACCTGCACAGAATCAGTTTGGTATTTACTGAAAAAGCTTCAAGGCATAATTAATGTGTATCTATATTTCAGAACATAAAATAAATATGAAGATCTCAATTCTCAAATTGGGAGCTGACTTGAAATTACCTTCTACCAATTAACAAGCAATTTACAAACTCGTTTATTGGAAAATATTTTATCAAAATGTTTATAGCTTGTTTATAAAAATTAAGGACATGGAACTTTTGATAAGACAATTAAAACACAATAGCCAATCTTCATATAATCAAATTGCCTCATGTCTGAGAATCATATTTCAGTTCACTATGATTTTATTTTGAACTACTGGATGTACAATTTTGATGCAGCTTGTGGAAATACTCGAAGTTCAAACAATCTCGTGCTTAGACATCAATTATACAGAGTTTTCTTTTGTGGGAAATCAATTTTCACAGATATTTTCCTCATTGAGAATATATCTTTAAACTTATGGCGTGATTCTTCACATGCATAATCACAAGGAATGATCAATTTACTGCTTGGATAATGAAGTAGAATCTGCAGTGGCTGCATGGCATAAGAATATCTAAAAATATCTTTAAATGGTATAAATCTACAATCTGAAGAATGTTACTCCCATCAATTATTCATGTACTTTGATTCGATTCACACAACATTTTTCTCCTTTGCATGTTTTTATTCCTTTCTATAAGACTACGAACAGTTAAATTTCTAACAAGAATCTATGATATGCAGCTTGAAACAAGGGCTTGAGGCATTTGCCTCGAACCAAAATTTGCTAAATACTTAGGTATGCAGAAATGGTACTTTGTAGCAAAAAAAGGTAAAGAGAGAAATAGAAATTTGATCTCTTCGTAAAATAGTTTACTATTGCATGATCTTCCTGTTGAATGTTTTACTTTCAACAAATGTTTCATATTAATTAACACTGAATTTATCTTGGGAAATGATTACATAGAGCATATGATGAATTGTATATAGTAATATACTATACAGTATGATAGAAATCCAGGATCCATAAGAGTACCTTTTTTGCATCTTTCTCATAAACTGCATAGAACATTTGGAGTAGCCTGTCCCTTGTGAATGATTTAATTTCTCCCATCATTCCAAAATCATAATAAATAAGCGAACCATCTACATCGATTGCTAGATTTCCGGGATGTGGATCAGCATGAAAAAATCCAGTCTTTAGAATCTGTAATAAATTGCAGCCACAATGATGAAACAGGTCATTCTGAATCATGTCAAACATTCTAGACAACATGCAATTACAATTCTTCTTTAAGGATCAATCAGCTTGTTTTACCAATGAAAGAATAGATTTTTGCGTTGAACAACAGAATCCTATTCACATAAAATATGCCATCATGTTCTAGTGCTACAAGCATCATGGGATATCTCAGTGTTAACTGGTTTTCTATTGTTTACAATTATAAACCAAGACATGGTTCGACATTAAGCCTACCAAATTGTCACTAAAGGGAATTTGCTCAGAACACCATACATTCTATTTGATCACTTGCAAAGATATCTGGATATCTCTTTTGTTTGAAACTAAGCAAAAGAATATCACCCCACAGAATGTTCAATAGACAAAAAAAAAATAGGATATCGAGCAAAAGAAAATAATTCAAGTTTTTCTACACCATTGGAGGACAAAAATGCTGCCAAATAATCTAAGTGTAGACAAGCAAAAAACACAAAATACTCTTTCAAATATGCTATTAAAGTCCTCCAGATAAAGTCATTTTCAAATTGTTTTCTTACTCCAACTTATTATATATTTTTTTCTAAAATCATTTTATGACATTGAAGTCACAAAAAGCACAGGGGTTTAAAGATGTTACTTGAAGCAAATATGATTCAATCGATCGCCTAGCAATCAGCGAGCGGTCAAAATTACCAGCATCAAGGAGATCTATGTTGTTTATTTTGATACCTATTCAAGGGTTTAGAATTAGTGATCCACACAAACCATGATTCAAACAAATAGAGCCTCCATAAGATTGGCATCTAGATTATCATGGAAGCCAACATAAAGAAGCTTATCAATAAGCTTTAAACTAGCAGGGAAGCTATTCACACGAAATGTTCAAAAGTATTAAATACAGTGCCCTTCTAAAACTTACCTCGAACATACTCCAATGTCAATACCTTCTCTGAGGTGTAGTCCCAATATATTGCCTAGAACAGAAAAACAAGGTATTAGATAGGACATAAAAAATTAATTGTGTATCACACCGATTGGAACGATTTTGGTTCCACAGAGTAAATGTGCAAAATAAAGAAAATAAATGTATGGATACCACACAGCACTCTCAAGGTGTTTCTCCCCAGACCTCAGCAATTAGTATGAATTTGAAAGAAAATTTAGGGCACAGGTATGCAGAAACATACAGGTATTCGAACCCACTTTATGTTACGGAAGTCGCGCCTGAATCTATCAGCATTCCGTCCTTCCTTGATATAATTAATTTCTTGATAAAGTATCCTACATATCAGTTGAGTAAAAATAACTAAGACCTTATTGAAATCATTCTTTGGAATTTCAAGTTTTCAGTTCATGTATACTGTCCAAAACCACATAATCAACTTTTGCTTATACAACTCATCGTCCATCATATTATGGTCAACCCTTAACAAATAGTTACAAGAAGTTGAATTTATGAAGACAGAAAACAACCTGGTACATTACAATAAGGTTAGGTGGCATATAGTGATAAACTATGTTGATAAGGCCTAAGATTCTCTTAAATTGTTTTCAGAACAACTGGATTTTCCACAAGGGCTCAGGCAGATACGGGGCATTAAAAGATAAAATTGCATAATTAATCAGGAAGAAAGAAGATAGTTTCTAAAATAACTGCACTATCCTTAAGAATTTAGGTCATGAAATCCTGTATGCACCTCTTCTTATTATAATGAAAACATTTCTTCATTTGTCTTCTTCATAAACATCAGGGAAAAATGCAATCATCATAAACCACTATTTTTGCTAGTTTCCGGGATGGGGGGACATGGGGACGCAGTTTTGAGGATTTAGGGATAGTGGGGGGACGGCCATAAAAGAAACTTAGACAAAATAAACGTAGCTGAAATTTAAAATCTAAATACAATGTGCTAAATTTCCAATGACGATCATCCCCTCTTAAGCTTTTTGGGGGTTTATAGCATTATTCCCCTTAAAAAGTTGCCTTCTTGTTTTTATGTATCAAATGGAGTGGGCTGTCCACTCCTCAAAAAAGAGGATGTCCCCTCCAAGTTGCCAATTCTCCAGAACATCCGAGATGTCAACCAAACCCATGGGGATGCGTCCCCATAGAACTCTGTCATAAGTGGACTCATATCGTAGATCTTCCCCAAACTAAAACCCTCATCACCTAGTGTTAAGGAGACAAGGACAATGGAAAACTACCATCCACCAAAGAGTTAATCTCTAGATTTGGGATGCAAGAATTAACTTCTATTGATGCTAGAAAACAAGCATAACAAAAGTCCGATAATGCTTCAGACAGCTCTTTTCACCACCTCTCCAAGCACAGTCTGGGAGTAGCCAGTGCTTCCCTGGCAAAAGGCAGCCAAACAGACAACGAGGTTAGCATATCAGGTTCTTTATACATTCTATGTGGGAGATAAGAATCTTCTGGAGATGTACTTCTACTAGTACTTTTTGGGCATGGTCACAGACGGGATTCAACTACTTATTCCCTGTCCTCCTCTCTCGATAAGGTCTACTTTTAGAGGGCATTCAGATTATTAGAGATAGTTGTATAAACAAAACCACCTATTGATTTTCCTTTGAAGACAAGATGTAGAGGATAGTTCCATGCTCAGCTTAAAGGAGAGGTATTTGAAGAAATTCTTCAGCATGCCTATTAAAGCCAGACATGCCTTGGTAAAGATGCTGACTCTTTGCCTCTTGGGTGCAGACTCAAATGTTAGATTTTCTACGGTGAGATTTTTCCTGTAATTCTATGGTTCATCTGATGTAATTATTCCACCTCTTGTTATATATGACACAATTCTCCAAAAAAAATCAATACTAGAATATTAAATAATACTCTCGCATTAGTCCTTAATATGTATTTTTCATTTCCTTTTTGCAATATTTCATGATTATGTTTAAGAAAACAATGTGTTTTTCATTTCATTTTGCAATATTCTCATGATTATGGCTATAAGCAAACAACTGATAATAGAAGTATTCAAAAAAGGCATCTATGAAATGCATAGACATATCTGCGATAAAATCACCCCACAAATGAAAATGAAACTTAAATATTTTACTATCCTATAAGAATATATATTTCAGGCATCCCTATTAATTGTAGGATAAAAAAGTGAAGTAACCAGCATGCTTTATTCAGACAGTTAAAAAGCGAGAATTTGATTCAAGGCTAAATGAATATCATCACTTACGTACGACATTCTTCATAAACTCCAATCCAGTCCCTTGTTGTTGGACCGCCAAGAGTTTCACTATTCTGAAAGAATTCTGCAATGGACTTTAAATTGGCTGTATCAAACCCAAAATTATCAAGTCAGTAAAATTTAAGGATTCTCAACACATATACCATTCTTCACATTGAAATTCAGATATCTCTAATTGAGCAGAATGAACTTTCTTATTCATCAATGAAGTAGACTTGTAAAGAAAGGAAGGTAAAATAAAGACATGAATACACGAATCATATCTGAAGGTGAAGACAAAAATAGACAGAGTTACAAAAAATTCTAAAGAAAAATAGATATTTCTTTTAACAAATAGGAGAAAATTCCATTTGCATGTGTTATTTCTTTATCGTTATCATTGATTGTGTTGAGAGGACAATTTTCAAATTGAAGTCTTGCAAAGGAAATATTTTGAAGTACCCTGATATGTTTCAACCAAATGCTCAGATAATAAGAGAAGCATGCTTGATACAAGCAAGTTTACATATACACACTATTTCAACCAAAAATAATAAGTACTTTTGTTATTGATTTAATTCACACCTTTCAGTGTAACACAAAATGAAACAAATGTGAAGTAGAACCACTCTTCAAATTATAAGGGGAAGCTACCTATAAACAACTAAAAAAATCTAATTTGGACAATATGTACTTGCTTATTCACAATCTTTACAATGGTTTTCTTGGGTGGTTCACGTTCATGCTAAATAAAATTAAAAGTGCCTTTTTAGATTCACCTAGAGCAAAAGGCTAAGATGCTTTTCAACTCAAAGCAAATGATTTTTATACTTTTTGACTAAAAATAAATCATACAACTACATGCTTGTGCCGTTTAGCTAAAAGTAGAGAATAAACAATGTGTGTACACAAGGATTGAATAGGCTTAAACACATACAACAAACATTATAAGCTAAACAAGGTAGTTGCATCCAAAGTTATGAGAGACCGAACTAACACCTACTGCAATACAAAGATTTCAATAATGGTTAAGTTTCAACTTATAAAAACACAATAACACATAAGGTGGAATACTTCAATAGTAATTTAAAAGCAAAATAGGCATACTAGATACTATTGGATGAATAACTAATTCTAGAATAGCAATCATGAATACTCAGTGAATGGCAATTTCAGCAATAAGTAAGCATGAGAATTACCATTGGCTCATCTAAGTACAAAATAGCACTTTTTTATAGTGTTTACAGAGCTATGCATGAAAATTAAAAAAAAAAAGCTAACTGCTACTTTTACTCTTTTGATTTGATTGCATGTAATGCAATCTTTATTAAAAAATCCTATCCATTAATACTAAAACTAAAACCATGCGACTACCAATTAGATTGATGATACACATTATTACAAATTGTCACTTAAAGCTCACATCTCTTCCATGGCAAGAGATCCAAAAGTAGATGATTTAACAATAGCTGGCTCTGAGCTAAAAATATAGAATGCTAAGAATAGAGGAAAGCAAAAAATAGCGCTAGCTAAAAATAGCACATCTCAAAATACGCTTTCTTCATGACAACTAAATAAGAACTGGTTATTTTTAGCATGCAATAGAAATAGAATTTATTGGAAGGCGGCTCTAAACGATTTCGATGAAGCTTTTCTTTGTGACGATCATGTTGGAGTTTTGAAAATTCTTTGAAACTATGACTTTTCCTAATGCCTTGAATCTAAATACCCTTAGTGATTTTGTTTCTCACTATCTTGAATGCTCTTGAAACCCTTGAGCATTTGCGATTGCACTTTGAATCCTTGGCAAAACTTTCAAATGGCCTCTTTTAATTGATTTTGACTTGATTTTGTGGATATTTTAAGAGAAAAATGGAAGAATTTGAGGAAGACCTAAGGCCGATATGTCTAATATGGCCATGGTTAATTGCTTTTCTTCAAAAATGACATCTTACAATTCTTATTGTGATTGTCAAATACCCTACAAAAACAAAAATTAGTGATGCTACTCTTGTTGTACCTACTGTGTGAAAGAATAGACCTTCCAAACCAGGCACACCTCTCCCTCAATTAATTTGTTTGCTTTTCTAGAATAAACAAAGCTCTAAACAAGGTGCTCCATCTTTTATTTGTAGAGGAATTTGTTTTGATTTGTTTTTATTTGGAGTTATGAATTGAGAGGTAATGACTTTCCAAAAGAGGCACCTCCTTCCTTAAATAGAGAATTTATTTTTAGCAAGCTTAGTCAGTTGAGTATGAAGTCCATCAATAATAAAACTTAGCTTGTTAATCTGATGAGTCGATTGACATGAAATTTTTCTTATTGACTTCTTGAATCTCAACACAATAAACTAACTTCAAAGCTGAATGAAAACTTCTGCAACATAGTCTAACACAAACTCTCATTACATTCTATGTGCTCAAGGCACTTATTTATAAGCTTTCTAAGAGAAGCTTTTAAAGAAAAAAGTAAGAACAAAATATTCCTAAAAAGCTTTTGCTTTACAACAAAACTTATTCCTATCTTCTAACCTCAAGAAATAAAACTATTTTAAAATAATTAATGCTAAAATGAATAAAGAATTACAATTAGCCAAAAAATAGGTCCTCACATTTGCTCAAAAAATAATAGATGGATTCAAAACATAAAAGTCAAAAATGAATTTATAAATCATCAACTTCTTAGAATGTACATTTGAATTTTCTTAATTATCTAACGAGTTAGGTGTAATAACCCAACTATTTTTTTTTAATTTTCACAATATATGAATGATGCAAATGCAAGCCCTCACACTTTCTGATCACCCAAATCCCGATGTGAGCAAAGTGAGAGCATACCATGTTTAGAAACACTAACTAAATGATTACAATGCTGGAAAAGTAAATAGGCAGCATAGTTGACCAAAGCATACAAGCGGCATAGCCGACCAAAATCAACACCAATTTGGCGGAAAAGTAGTCATATGTGCTCAAAGCCACTGGTAGATAACAGGAAGGTCCAATCAAGCCAAAACGGCCGATGACAATGCAAACCCGATCAATGCCAAAACGGGCTGAAAATTAAATGCAAATGATTATCTTGCGGTTGAACCATCTAGATTTACAATATAATTAATATGCAAATTACTATCTAGCGGTTGAACCATCCAGATTTACATTTATCATGCAATTGAAACTACTAAATATGAAGCTCTGAAAAACTCGATCAGCAACAAACTGAAATTAATTATAAATCAGCAAATAAAATGTGCAGCAGCAAAGATTAGTCCATAATAATTAGCAAGATAAATTAATTTCAACCCCCATATGAGCAGTATGCCCAAAAAATTATAAACTTCAATATAAGTGCTGATTTGGAGCTGAACTGACAATTAAAAGCTAATCCAAGACCAAAACTACATTGAATCTCTACAAACACAACAAATTTTGAAGCTTTGATGGTGCAGATGAAGAATATAGCCCAAACTCAACTCTAGATGCACCAAATGTCACTGCAAAGACTGATATACAGGTCTGATACAAATTTCAGCAAAGTGAATAACTGAAAATGCACATAAAACCCTATCCACCATACCCAACCTCATCTTATAGCTGATTTATTCACTACAAATCAAACATAAACTGAATCCACAGCCTTGGGCGCCACCAATCAGCAAATGAAACTCAGAAAAAGTGAGCCGTTTTGCCCTCAAAACCTCATGCCACCTTCCTGGGGTTTGTACGGCCAGCTCCAAGAGGTGCAGCCATGTAATGTCCCCTTTTCCCACATAATCACTTTGAGACAATTAGCCTATTTCCGAGTTTTCCCATAGACTAATTGGTGATGTAAAGGAGAACTCCGACTTTCTTGGAAAGCACAGGATTGTTCTAGTAGAAATCTTATTCATGGCAAAGAGTTTAGGAAGCCATCATGAGCTCAATGACACTCTCCGAGTGTGATTCTATCTCTCTGAGAGCACTCCACACTTCTTGGAGAACACATGATTAATCAAGTTGGATTTCTAACAATGGTAGTGAGTTTAGGAGATCTTGATGAGTCCCATGTTTCTTTTAGAATGCAATTCCGCCCTTCGGGGAGCTCTCCAAACTTCTTGGAGAGGCAGGCTATTTTTAGGTTGGCGCCGAGTTGCTTCGGTTCATCGTCATTTGAGTCCAGTAATATCATGGTATGATCATAATTTCATAATTATCGCATTTTGATGCTTTCTGCAACTTGGGTGGATAATTAAATAATTAAATGGTTATTACTTAAGTTGTCTTAAAAAGTATTATTCAAGAAAAGACAATTTATGTGTAACTATTCAATTGAAAGGTGTTTAAGTTGTACATACAAGGGCGCTAGGCACATGGGGGACTTTGCTCATGAAAAAGAATTATTATTTTCAAAAAAGAGTATTTGGAGGGAAATAAGAAAAAGTAATATTATATTCACTCCAAAAAGTTATAAAAGGAGTGTTGGAGCTCATTTGTGAGGTTAGCCATGTTATGAAAATTGCTTTTGCATATGAAGAGAACCCGAGTTCTTCTCAAATCCCTTGAGGACAAAAACCTTCTTGAGATTACTAGTTTCGGGGACAAAAACCCCCCTAGTTGGTTATGGTGGTTTCATTGTAGGAATCACATTGGAGCTACAATGAAGTTTGATGTTTTTTGATTTGATTGTTTTGGGTTTGGTGTGAGTTATTGATCAATTTGGAGTTGTGATTTCAGTTTGATAGTGCTGATATTTTATTTGGAGTTGGTTGTGGTTTTACAAGGAGGTTGCTCCCTATTCCTGGCGCCAAAGAATGCTTGTTGCTGTTTCAAATCATTTCTAATGACTGAAAGAGCTTATCAAATCCAGGCACAAGGTTTAATAGTGAATTATCATTGCATTTTGAAGAGTTTTTAGGTGTTGGTAATTGCATTCTTGCTGGCCGTACCTCTAGAACCAGGTCGTACTATGTTGGGAGGAGGCATGACGATCTAGAGGTTGAGACACCTCACTTCATGCTGGTTTATCTTGTTGTTGGGTGGTGCCTAGGGTTGTAGTTACAATTTGTATTGTTTTGTAGGTGAACTTATTGATGTTTGGAGTGTCATGATGTGATTTTGGTAAACTGTTAGGGTTTTTATCAGTGTTGCACAAGTGTATCAGACCTGCAACAATAGTGTTATCAGTGGTATTAGCTCCAATCAAACCTTCCAGTTTTAGTTTATGGCTTTTGTTGGTTCCCAAAATAACTACAACCTGAAACTCTTAAACATTTCACGATCACCTAAGCCAGGTGTGTCATCAAGGTGATTGAAAGAAGTTTTTCAATAGGTTAAGGGCAATTTTGGCCAACTTACAAGAATGGGTAGGCTTCTCTACACTTCGAGCTTATCTAGGCTCTAGAGGGAAACCCCAGGGGGTATACCTAAACAAGTGTTGAGTTCATACCAAATGAACAACTAAAAACCAATGAACAACCAAATCCAACTCGTTATCTTGATCCCAAAACTATCACTGAACCAAGAACAATTGGCTGTCACAAAACCCCTATATAGCTAATACAAACTGTGCAAGTATACATGCACAAGAGCAATCGTCCTTCCCATAAACCACT
The DNA here is from genome assembly GCA_027924645.1 of Cunninghamia lanceolata. Taxonomy (NCBI): domain Eukaryota; kingdom Viridiplantae; phylum Streptophyta; class Pinopsida; order Cupressales; family Cupressaceae; genus Cunninghamia; species Cunninghamia lanceolata. The sequence goes on along the minus strand of BSBN01000973.1, from coordinate 517,158 downwards.
AGTAAATGTTTCTTTGTTTTAAATGATATAAGATTGGTCTGATGGAGCCAAGACCGGTGCCAATCCAACTGGACTATAGAGTCTCAGGTAACAGAAAAGACAACAATGGAAAGGAAACAAAGAAGAATGATATATGCATATGTTGTATCGGATTACAAGTTTTGTGCTTCAAACATACTTAGTTATCCAGTACGAACTACATGCATTCAAACAGAGAGAACAAATGACAATTGCAAAGCTTGTAATATATTTAAAATGCTATCACATTTTCAAATGTCCAATACAAACTTATCAACAAATGTGATAAGAGGAAAACCCTAAATACATACAAACAAACATGGAGACATTATCTGCACAATCCTGCAGCACACTATCTTTCATCTGCATCACCACTCTATTACTTCTCTGCAATTGGACATGGCATGATTTGGAGCCCTAGAGATATTCCTAAACCTGCACAGTCCCCAGCCACCACCAAAGAACCAACCTCTCAAAATGATTTTCAATCTTTTATTTATAACACTTGTAACTTGGATTTGATGGAAAAATGGGAGGGAAAACCCCAACAACTCCACCAACTGCATTAAAAACATCAATTTCAACTACCCATTTTGCATTAATGGTGATCTGGAAAGTAGTTGGTGCGTTTTCACGTGATTTTGGGCGTTTGTGGGCCTCTGGTGAGTGGTAGGGCGGCGGGAGAACCTAGCACTCAAGAACTGGTGCCAAGGTGTCGGTGAGACCCGAAGTCCCGCCGGAACCAAAAATGACGAAGGTCCCAAATGAAAATTTGATCCAAAACCTCACAAAATACATAGCCAATTTCTCAAAAAATTATTTGAAATTTTGATTTTTTGCACCTTCAAATTCGACTTGAAAATTTAGGGGGTTCGAAAGGATTTCGGACTTGGAAGGCCTTCTATTGGCGGGGATCAGGAGTTTGGGGGGATGAGGAACTTTGGAACTGGGACCAAAAGTTCTAGCAGGACCTGAAGTCTTGAAGGGAAAAGGAGGGGTCGGGCCGGGAAAAAGTTCCATTCCGGAACTTCAGAAGTAGAAAGAGAGCGGGGAACAGGGAAGCGTACGGAAAATGGATCTTGGGAAAAGTTCCCAATTGACGGCGGGACCCAAAAACCCATAGGAAACAAAGGGCGCGAAAAAGAAAGAGGTTCAGGACAATATATACATAAAATATAAAATACAATTATAAGCTACATAATTGAATTTCTTATGCTTTATTTATATTTTATGTATATACTGTCAGGATGTTTGAGAGTGGTTTTGGATCCATAGGAGTTAAAATGCAAAATCTAGAATTTGGAGGATCCATTGGATTTCAGACTTAGCCAGATTTTCAGGGTTTCAGACTTAGCCAAAATCAAGGGTTCAACAACATGCATCAGGGTAAAGGCACATGGACCCCTTAGGAAAACTTTGAGAATTTTGACAAGATGGTGCAAAAATGAGGCTTGAAAAATTTGGGTGCCAACAGCTTCTACTTATGGTATACTTCATGCGCTTTCAGTTGTTGACGATTTCACCATGATTTCCTTCATATTTCATAGAGATATTAGTGCTTGTGATGTGTTGCAGCAGTCTAATATAAATTTCAGAATAGAATATATTGATGTTCCTTGCCATTTACTTGTAATTCATGATGGAATATGTTTAGCAAATCATGTTGTTACAACCCCGGATGGTAGTACCACTGGAGGTTTGAAATTCTTGCATTACATATTGTAAAACTGGACGGTTTACCACCAATTCATATAGCATCTTATATCTCAGCCCATTTTTGGCATGAACAAGCTTCCATGTCATCGACCATTTTGTTCTGATCGAGTTGTAATCAATCTGCCAGTGGCTTGCATTGCACATGTCTACTGAAGAAGTTTTGATAAGGTCGGCTTGTTGCCTCGTGTGTTCATTTTGTTGCATATCACACTCCATTGAATAAGTGCAGTTGTGGTCGACTCTGCCACCTAGTTTGATCATTTTGTTACATCGACCACTCCGCTGAATAAGTGCAGATTGTGGACGACGTGGTCGCCTAGTGTGTCGCAATGAACATTTTAATCGCATACATCTCTAGTTGCTACATTGGATAGTTTGTGTAGATCCAACGCACCATATGCTCTCACCTTACCCACATCGAGATTTGGGTGATCAGAAAGTGTTGAGGAGTTTGCATGATTGCATCTTCATTTCAGTTGAAAATATAAAAAAAAAACTAGGGTGGTTATTATAGGCCAGCCTTTATGCAAATTTCTCCTTGGAAGAAACACTTCAAACAACAGTTCAAACTCACCAAAAACCTTGCACCTTCATTTTCAAATCCAAAACATCAACAACACCTTGAACTTAACAAGAAAACATCAAAATCTCCATTGCAACTCAATGTGATTCCTAAAATGAAATTGCCATGACCAGCTATGGGGGTTTTTGTCCCCGAAACCAATATTTTCAAGAGGGTTTCCATCCTCAAGAAAATTAGAGATGAACACAAGTTCTCTCAAATGTAGAAGCAAATTCTCATAACATGTCTAGCCTCAACAATGAGCTCCAAACCTCCTTTTATAACTTTTTTCGAGAGAATAAAATATTACTTTTTTTCCCTCCAAAATCTTTTTTTCAAAATAATAATTCATTTTGTGTACAAAGTCCCCTTATGCCCCCCTTAGCCTAGTGCCTCCTGAAAGCACAACTTAAAAACCTTTTAATTAAATAATTATACATAATTTTGTCTTTATGAATAATACTTTTTCGACAACTTAAGTAATAACTATTTAATAATTTTAATCATCCACCCAAGTTGCGGAAAGCATCAAAGTAAATCAAATATGAATTTCTGATCATACCATAGTGCTTCTAAGGACTAGGATGATGAACTGTGTCAACTAGGTGCCATTCTAAAAATAACTGACTTCTCCAAGTAGTGTGGAGTGCTCTAAAAAAACGAAATTGCATTCTGAAAGTGGCATGGGGCTCACTTAGATTTCCTGAACTCACTGTCATGAATAAAACCATTGCTTGTTCATACCTGTGCTCTCCAAGAAAGTTGGAGTTCTCCCTTGCCCAACCAATTAGCCTACGGGAAAACTTAGAAAATAGGCTAATTGTTCTCAAACTAATTATGCGCGAAAAAGGGGCATTACAGATTCACCTAGGACAAAAGGCTAACGTGCACTTCTACTTTTAAGGATAAAAGGTTTTAAGCTTTTTGACTAAATGAAACCCTACAACTATCACACTTATGCTAATCAGCTAAATGCACAGACTGAACAGTGCAAGTACACATAAGAATTGAATAGGCTTAAACACAAGGACACAAATGTTTTGCTTGATTGAATTAAGTAATTAGTACAAAGCTACAATCTCCAACTTTAAGTATACCTACAATACAAAGCTTGCAATCTCACTAAAAGCAATTTAATTTACCTTAGCACACATACACAAGACATTCTAAGCTAAACACGGTAGTTGCATTTAAAGCTACAACGACCAACTTAACACCTACTGCAATATAAAGTTTTTGGTAATTGTTAAATTTCAACTTATAAAAGCACAATAATATATAAGACAGAACACTTCAACAACAATTTAGAAGAAAGATAGGCATCACTAAATTCTACTGAATGATACTAAATTTTGAAACAACAATACTAAATCCTAGACCATGTGTCAAAAGCACTTATTTATAATGTTTACAAAACCATTGCATGAGAAATAAGTCAAAAAGCTAACTACAACTTCTACCCTAAGAACAAACTGCTTGCATGCAATGCAAGTTTAATTACAAAATTTTATCGACTAATACTAGATCTGAACTTAGGTAATCTTCAATTAGACTCCTGGTAAAGATTACTATAAACTAAAAATAGACTTTCTTGAAGGTCGTCTAAAAATAGACTCTAAAAATAACCTTCTTAGAATATGTTCATCTCCTCAAAAATAGTGACGACTTAAAAATAGCTAGCACAAGCTAAAAATAGACAATCCTGAAGGGTGGCTCTGGGTGATGATTCTAATGAAGCTTTTTTGTTCTAGTTTATGGGAAATCCTCCAACGAAGCACTGAAACTTTGACACTCTAATGCTTTGAATCTGAAAACCCTTCTTTGTGTAGATCTTTACACCAAACCCTAGCATGATGCAACCTTAGATACTCTAAAACTCCCTAGGGTTTGATGGTAAGCTCTTGTAGGAATGATGATGAATAGTTCTATAGCCTCAAAAATCCATCACAGAACATAAGGAAATACCTCTCGCAAAATTAATATATTTGCTGTTCAAGGACTGATACATGCTCACAAACTTGGCTAGTTTGAATCTTTACACTGAAATTCTGCCATTATAGAGACTGAATCACTGTTCTAAGATGAAAGCTAAACCTAGACAATCTGAAGATGGTTACCAAAAATGAATTTGTCATTATCAACACCCTAGCAGCCCAGAAGAATGGAATAATGGTGACATGTTTGATGATGAACATCTTCAAACACTAGCCATTCTTGCTGATCTGAATATCTGCTCACTGCTGATAATATGACTGTTATGGCAGAATTTCACTGTTCTAAGCCACCTAAAATAACTGCTTCGTTGAAGAGTTCCAATCCCATTCTGCTGATGGTGTTCTGCTGATTGCATTCTACTAAAATGGCTGTCAAATAATATTATTTGCTACTTAAGGAGTCACTGCTGTTCTGCTGAAAAAGATGACTGTCAAAGGGATGCCATACCTTATTTAACCACAAAGTTCACTCTATCTTTGGCACCTCATCTGCTAGTTATAACTTGCTTGGTCTTTGACTGTTGGATGTTGTTCTATACATAGCAGATATATTGTTTGGAAGGCGTGCCTTTCTAAAGAAGCAATTCTATTAATAGGTTGTATCTTAGAACAAATACTGGTCAACTTCTAATCATAGGGCGCACCTATTAATAGATTATATCTTTTTTTACTTCAAAACCCTGTCAGCCTATAGCAGGTGCGTGCCTAATAATGCAATTCTGCTTCTTAGAAATTCAAACTCGTTCTTTCTTATACAAGTGCGCCCCTCATAATGGGAATTGATCCTTTAAAAAGTCAACCTCATTTTTCCTTATCAGCTGTGCACCTCACAATGAAAATCAGTCTTGAAATGTAAAACTCATTCTGCCTTATAAGGTGTGCACTTCATGGTGCAAGTTTGTCCTCTGAAAAGTCAGACTGTCTTCTTTATATAGGTATGCCCTTCATAATGAGAACATGGATTTTGCATATAAAACTTGTTTTGTCTCATAGAAGGGTGCACCTCACAATGAAAATTGTGGATTTTGTAAAGTCGAACTAGTTTCTATTTCCAGGCACACCCCTCAGAGTGCAATCTGGACTAATTTATCACTTATCATAGTTTCCATTCACATGTGCACATCTCCATAGCCGAATGAATGAAATTTTTAAAGGTAATAGATGCATTTATCTGGTGTGCACCTGATAATAACAATGAGGTGTTGATCTTTGATGGTCATATCCTGGTATTGCTGATCGTCTGTCAGTTCATCAGACCTCTAAACCCTCTATCTTTAAATTGGCACATCCGCATCTATGATCAACAGATTCCCACATTGACTTAGTAACTTTCAAATTTCTCCTTCATTGATTTCCTTCTGTTCTTCAACATGAGGAGCTTTTGAAAACTTTGAGTATTGACTCTGCAAAGATATATTCAAGAAAAGACACAACCACATAGACGAACAAAACAAGCTCTGAACATGACTCGTGCTTTTAACAAAAAGATCAAGGTTTGTCTTGAAACTTGACACATGATAAAAAAAATTTATATGGGTACAACATCCCTGCACTCCTAAACAATAGTTTCTTCCGAAATAATTTGATGTGAAATTGGAAATGGTATAACTCAATAGTTACCAATAGACACAAGGGTACGGATACTGGTACGGGGACGAGGACACCAATTAAATTAGGGTACACGAGTAAATGAATAAGGAGACAGCTATATTACATATAAATGTAGTCACTAGAAATTGTGGGTACGCGAGTAAATGAATAAGGAGACAGCTATATTACAAATAAATGTAGTCACTAGAAATTGTGGGTACAGGGACAGGTATGTGGTCCGTGTTCCTATAATAGAATTTCCTAGCAACTATGGCCGTATAAGTGTTCTATTCATAGTAATTGTGTTGACAATGCATACAAAACCCATTAGATGTTTCCAATGTCAATAACAGCTAAACTGCACCTATCATGTATCTCGAATTCTCTTCTGAAAGAATTATGACTATATTACCAAGCTGTTAAATCCGTACCATTATTTATAAACAAATAATTTCATAGCTGACCTTGAAGTCACAATCACAGGTGATTCTGAAAAAGTAATTACCAAAATCTTTAGCAAGCGTGAAATATAATCAACAGTAGTAATTATGTTGAACAAAAGTAGAGAACAAAGTATACAGAGGTGGATGCACATGTTTGTAATGTGTACATGAAACAGAAAAAAAGAAACAATCTTTCTTCCAAAGAATATCTCTCTCCATATACTAATTTGGCTCTTGTGATTTTACAGCCCGCAAAATGTTTCTTTCTCCGGAAATAAACTGGCCAAGAGATAGAAATGTTATTTATATTTTTTGAAGTGCAGGTCCAATGAACATCTCAAGCAGAAAGATGAATTCCATCTTACCAAAATCAATGTCAAAAAGTCTCTTTAAACCAGGCCTTTGGACTTTCACAGCAACCTGTTCTCCATTCTGTAGCACTGCTCTGTGAACCTACAATCGAGTAGCTTTCAGTGGCCTAGAATTTTACATGAAAACAAAACCAGTTTTATATCAATAGTATTTATTAACAAGCAGCTTGTATTCTTCTGTTTTTCAATACTAGATTTCAAAATATTACTTTCGTCTTGAGAAAGCTGTTTCATAATACAGGTTAATAAATTTTGATTTGATTTATTATCATATGGTAATCATGATTAAGTTTCAACCAATATTGAGGAGACAAACTAGAAGAGAATTCTGTACTTTCTAATAAACATGTAAGAGTATATTTGGCATTATCACATGGTAATCACAATTAGGTCTGAAAATTGAAGCAGACAAATGGAAAAATGTTACGTAAGTATACTTAGTATCATCTTATAGTAATCACAACATCTCAAATATTCAGAGAAGAGAGAGGGAAAGAAATTTGGAAGATATATTCCTACCAGCTATATGAATATACTTACTATCCTCGATTTTGTTAATCCCTGACTGAGACTTCATAGCTAGGGGAACTTGAGCAGTTACCAGTCACATTTGAAGATCATTGTACTTTTTCTTGCATGTTTTAAATACTGTAAATAAGAAGGGAATTCAGAAGATACCTGTCCAAGGCTAGCAGCTGCAATTGGTCGATCCTCAAATTCTCTGAAAATCGTATCAATTGGTGCTCCTAACTGTTCCTCTATCAGGCCTCTTGCCTTCTTAGGTGAAAGAGCAGGAACACGATCCTGTGAACAGATGAAGGGTCACATATGAGCACCATCGCACATGCCACTCGTAACTAAATGCAATTTAAACCAAATTTTAGCTTCGAGAAAAACTTAAGTGGACAATGAGAACATATTAAAGGCATCATTTTCTTTGTAGTTCCAATATTAGAAGTCCACAAAAGACGTTCACCAATTAGATACCAAGATCACTACACAAAAATTATGATCCTAAAAGAGTACATGAGGTATATGACAATTGTACTGTTTATGGATAATCTCAATAAATGTTTCCTTGGGAGGTGAACAAAGATTTGTTTTATACTTCTCACCTTTCTATAGTAGGATTGGACGATAACATAAATTCATGTGATGGTTATTCTTGATACACTCAATAAATATATCTTATACTGTTAGTGTTGTAATTTGCACCTTTCAATGCAACACAACGGAATAGATGTGCAATAGAACTGCTCTTTGAATTAGAAGCGGAGGCTCCATATAAATAAAAATTAACCTACTATGAACAATATGTACTTGCAATATACAATGTTTTTCTGGGGATTTCACATTCAAGCTGAATCAACTTTAAATGTGTATCTTTTTGGGTTTTGCTAGTGTAAAAGGTTGAGACGTTCTGTCATGTCCCCATTTCCAAAGTGGCTTCATATGGAGTTGACGATTAGCCTATCATCCATTCCCATAGGCTAATGCATTGGTAAGGGAATGATTTGCTAGTTTGAGTGTGTTTCTATACATGGAGAACCGGAAAGTTGGTATATGTCTATACATGGAGAACCGGAAAGTTGGCTCAACTAGTATGTTATTTGGAAAATGCAATATTGAAATTGTATTTTCAATCATTTGATTTGGATTGTTAGATGGAATATAAAGGAAAATGAAATCTTTAATTACATTTTCTCTAATCTATTTTGTGGAGTTTGTATGGAATACGGAGCATTCGCCCATGAAGAAATAGGTCCAAGCTATTTCCAACCGCTATCATGTGGGATCGATTGGCATTGTAAATGAAATTTCAAAAGGATCGACTAAGCATATTGAGGTGGTGATTTCCTTGGATTGTGTGCCAATGAGTAGGATCGACCCCATGAGGAGAGTCATTCGCCCAAGGTAAAAATGTACACAATTTGCATTGGGTCAAGTGCCAACGGTTGGAGAAAGAAAAAAGTCATTTAAAATATTTGTTTGAATGCCAACATTCAAGGGATTAACGGCTAAGGTAAAGAGGAATGATTTTAAATGCAAATTTTATTTATTAAATGTTTGCATATGGATTGTTGGGTTAGGTGATGGGGGCGATTGGAATTGAGGAAGGGATTTTAAACATTGTATGAAGAAATTGAATGCATTTCATGAAGTTGTTAGAGATCGCCCAAGGGAGAGAAGAAGATTTTAAATGCTTGCTCATAATACCAAGGACATATGAAAGATTTTAAATGATTGTTAACAATCATTTCCAATCGCCGCCATGCTAAGAAGGAATTCGTTGCTAAGGGGATCGATCCATATTAAAATAGATGCATTTTATTTAAAACAATTGAAGATTGATTTTAAATGAATGAGTTTTAGTTGCAACTCATTTACAATTGTTCAAGTTTCTTGTTCATCATTGGTGGAACTCAAATTTCAATCCACATTTGCTAAAGAGAAGGATGCCTATACATGGAGAGGATAAATAGAGGACTTGAACATCAATTTGCAACTATTGATGCATTGGTATGTTTCTTATTCTATTTGTTTTGACCGAGAATTCCGATTTTCATGTCTTTTTGCAAGGAGATGACCCCTTGTGTTTGTATGGTGATGACCCCATACTCTATGTGAGGTGATATTATCCAAATATTCACTATTGAATTTGAATTTGCAGGTTTAGGAAAGCTATTGGAGTGTATTTGATATCATATTGAAGCCCTTGATCCATTGGAAGCATTATCAAGGTAGTTTTAGGGTCTATGATATCATTGGAGTGAGATTTATACAAGTTGCAGGTTCTAATTTTTCATGACAGTGAGATATTTATATTGTTTCAGGGCTTTTTGAGCATATTGGACAAGTCTACAAGGTTTCTAGGAGTTGCAAGTTGCATAAGGATCCCATCGCTTGGCTTGGGAGTGGGTTATTGAAGCATTTGAAGACATTTTGCATTGGCGGATCAAAATATGCACCTACAGCAGTCATAACAGCCTGCTGTTCATCTACATCGGTCAATTATTTTTGTACTTCCAAGGCTATTATGATCTATTTCAGACTTGAGGACATTTGGCTATTGTTTGTATATGACTATAGATGTTGTAAAAGGCATTTGGTTCACATTTTCATGATGATATCAGGTCTGATATGACTGATACAATGATTGAAATCTTATGACAGCAGTATGTTTTGTGATGTAATTTCATGATCAATCAATATGAATGCAAGGAGTTTGATGGCTTCCATATTTTGTGAATTGTATTCATGTTATCCTTTGATTGTTGCAAGAAATCTCATCTAAAATTGATCAAAATTTTCAGTCATATATAATAGGGTCTCTTACACGCTCTTTCAACACAAGGCAAAGAATTTTATGCTTTTTAACTGAAAATAAATCCTAAGGCTAGATATTTGTGCCATTTAGTTAAAAACAAAAACTAAATAATGTAAGTTTACAACAAAAGAACTAAACTGGCTAAAACACATACACAAGATGTTATAAATTAAACATGACAATTGTATTCAAAGTTACGACTATCGACCTAATACCTACTATAATACAAAGCTTTCAGTGATTATTATGTTTTAACTTATAAAAGCACAATAACACATGGCGAAAATAATTCAATAATAATTTAGAGTCAAAATAGGCATACTAAATTCTATTGAATGACGAAATCTAGATTTAACAATAACACCGGATACTCAGTGAATAGCAACTTCAGCAATATGCAAGTGTGAGAATTACCATTAGAAATTAGGTGCAAAATAGCACTTATTTATACTGTTTACAAAGCATTGCATGAAAATAAATGAGGGAAATTATCTGCTACTTCTACCCTAAATATCTTGATTGCATGAACCCAAGCTTTATCACAAATTAATCCTATCCACTAATTCTAATTCTAAGACAAGTGATTGTCAATTCAACTGATGATTAAAATTATTAAAATTTATCTTTTACAAATCACATCTCTCGCATGGCAAGAGATCTAAAAATAAACAGTCTATAAATAGTTGATTCCTCAAAAAGCTCTTCGTGCTAAAAAATAGAGGCTTCTAAAAATAGCCCAAGCTATAAACATTTCTAGCTAAAAAAGGTGATTGCTAAAAATAGCGGCAACTATAGTAAAAAGTTCCACCAAAATAAAAAATAAAATAAAAGTGTTGATATTGAGGCACATTTTTTGGTGACAACCATAGTAAAAAGTTCCTCCAAAATAGTAAAGAGGTCGCCTTTCAAGCATGAAGTTGCCATGGCAAAATACTCAAGTTCGAGTGTTTGGCATATCATCATGACTAAATGTTTCGGAGTGTTTTCAAAAGATTTGTCATGATCAAAACAGTGGATACATAGATTTGTATAATTTTGATGAATCTTTTCCACTAGCCTGGTCATGGTTAATCTTTTGAAAACACTCTGAAACATTTAGTCATGATGATATGCCAAACACTCAAACTTGAGTATTCTACCATGGAAACTTCATGCTTGAAAGACGACCTCTTTATTGTTTTCAAGGAATGGTCTTTGCCAAAAATGTGCCTCAATATCAATATTTTTTATTTTTTATTCTGGAGGAACTTTTTACTATGGTCGTCGCCAAAAAGTGCGCTTTACAATTTTTTAACTCAAGCACACTTTTTGAACCTTGGCCACACTTTTTAAAAGATGACAAACACTTATAAAAAGTGTGCTACTTTATATAGAATTTTTGAACTTAGTTGCACTTTTTGAACTTGTTGGCACCCAAATTTTCAATCCTCATTTTTGCACCGTCTTGTCAAATTCCTCAAATATTTCCTAAGGGGTACCTTTGCCTTTACCCTAATGCATGTTGCTGAACCCATGATTTTGGCTAAGTCTGAAACCCTGAAACCCTGAAAATTTGGCTGTCTGAAATCTAATGGATCCTCCAAATTCTAGATTCTGCATTTTAACTCCTATGGATCTAAAACCACTCTCAAACATCCTAACATTATATACATAAACTATAAATAAAGTACAAGAAATTCAATTATGTAGCTTATACTTGTATTTTATATTTTATGTATATAGTATATACTGTCCTGAACCTCTTTCTTTTTCGGGCCCTTTGTTTCCTGCGGGTTTTTGGGTCCCACTGGCACTTGGGAACTTTTCCCAAGGTTCAATTTCCCTCTGCTTCCCCGCTCCTCGCTCTATTTCTCCTTCCAAAGTTCCAAGCGAGAACTTTTTCCTGGCCTGGCCCCTTCTTTTCCTTTCAGGATTTCAGGTCCCTCATGAACCTTTGGACTATCCTAAACCTCTTTCTTTTCCGGGCCCTTTGATTCCTGCAGGTTTTTGGGTCCCACCAGCAATTGGGAACTTTTTCCAAGGTTCAATTTCCCTCCGCTTCCCCGCCCCCCGCTCTATTTCTCCTTTTGAAGTTCCGGGCTAGAACTTTTTCCTGGCCCGGCCCCTCCTTTTCCTTTCGGGATTTCAGGTCCCTCATGAACCTTTGGGTCCCCCTGAACTCCCGATCCCCGCCAGTGCAGAAGGTCTTCTAAGTCTGAAATCCTTCTGGACCCCTTGAATTTTCAAGTCGAATTTGAAGGTGCAAAAATTCAAATTTTCAAATAATTTTTTGAGAAAATGGCTAAGTTTTTTATGCAGTTTTGTAATGTTCAACTCTAATTTTCATACCATTTTTTTCAAAACCCAATGTACTTCTGACTTTATCATGCAGGCATTTCATCAAAAACTTTGCCTTTGAATGTTTACTTCTCATGTGATGATTTCAGAAATCTTAATCACAGAATGACTCAATTTTCAAATTGGAAGATATCTCATACATACATTTGTTTCCCAATACATATAGAATATTTTGACATTATAATAAACAGTTTGCAGCCATGGAGCTCATAGAAAGAATGCATCTAAAATACCCAGAAGTTGCTGTTTATACCAGAATTTCAGAAATACAAGAAATTACAAATATGTTCATTCATATACCAAATGACAATGCATAGACACCAAGATTTCCCTAGTTGGTCGGCCAGCTCCACATTACTTTCACAAGCTTGGCACTACCTTAAAACTTCCCACGTCCATACTAATATCCCCAACTTCTTACGCAGCACCTTACAAGACTTCCTTTGACCTTTCTTCACTCCACATAGGAATCCCCTTTGTCTATGCCACTTCCCATCTTCACAAATGTGGGTCGAATACTTCTTAGGCTGCGGCTCCTTTGTTTAAGAGTTGTTCACAAGGGATGGCTGCAGCTATCTTAGTCATGAATAGATATGGATAATGCAACCCTCAACTCCAGCAATATAAATATGGGTATTAACCCTCATGAAACTGTAATGTCCTGAACTAGGGTTTTGCCAAAATTTTCAAATTTTCCAAACTTCAAACCCTAGGACTGAATTCTGATTTTATTTTCATATCTCAATATGCACTTATATCATCCAATTTATCATATCAAATGCATCACAAATAACATATCAAAATGTACCAACAAATCCTAGTTGAATTACACAATGAATTACACACAAGGATGGTAGCAATTGATGGTCAACCAAATCAGATCTCTGCTGTATGAATTCAGTTTGTTCAAAATGCACAATTACATCAAATAGATGGCTCTAGCATCGCCACAATACATGCATAAATGCTGCTACAAAAATCAGAGATGAAGATGCTCTACAACATACCAAGAATGGTGTCAAATTGGCAAAACAATGAAGGCGAACTTCCTCAAATCAGATCAATGAAGTGATGAAAGTTAGTAAAGATGGCTTCCAAGTGATATCAAAGAATGATGTCTAGGCTGATCGCTGCTCACTTTCTGGTCGCCGCCACTTAGGATGTTGAAATGGATACCAATGTATGCAGATCGCTTCTCCAAACAATGCCAAATGGTTCCAATGATGAGTGACAAGGGCTGCACTCCACTAGGCAATGGTTTTCTTCACAATGCGGCACTCAAACAATACAAGGATACTCAATGTCTGCTTCTGTAGGACTCACATCTGCATTGGAAATCACAGCCAAACGTGGAAATAAACCCTCAAGGGTTGGCACTCAAGTATGTAACCAAACCTCACACCAAACAGCTCTTCTAGAGGAAGCGAATGGTCTCCAATGTCTCCAACAACCCTTTACAATGGTGATAGATATGACGGATCTGAATTTGTCTTCAAATGATGCTCACAAATCGGTGCTCAAGGGGCAATGCCAAGAATCTTCAATGTCTTCAATTAAGGCGTTCCTAGATGCAAGATGATCTTCAACAATACAATCCAAATCTGCAATGAAAATATATCTTGAATGCCCAATGAATCTTCAAAAACTCCGATGAAGCGCAAGTGTGAACTCCGTATGAATCCACCTCCAAAATGTGATTGGGTTTTCGTCCAACACACCTCCTTCCACAAGGGTTTTCGTCCTTGGAAAGTCCTGCAATACAATTGCCAAGCAAAATGCCAAAGTTGCCAAAATGTTCGTGATGATGAAATGAGCTCCATCCACCTTTTTTTATACTTGAATCTTATTTTTCCTCCGATGTAACTGACAAATTCAAATTAAAGATTTGAATTATTTTTTCCGTCCATGTCGACCAAAGGCCAATATTTTATTTATTTTTCCATTCTCCCAAGTGGCCGCCCAAATTCAAATATATATTATTTTATTATTCTCTTATTTTCTCCCAAGGTGAGCACTCCCAAATAATAATAAAATATTATTATTTTATTCTTCAAGGTGAGCACTCCAATAGAAATCAATATTTTATTTTTGCTTTCTCCAAGTTGAGCGCTCTAATTAATAAATAATAAAATATTATTATTTCCTTATGCCGTCCTTATATCTCCAAGCCATTTTCCACTAAAGCTCAACCAAATTATTCCCTTGTTTGATGAATTAGCCTACGAGAATGAGGATAGGCTAACCCAGACTCCTGTTAGGTGATCATGCCAGAAATGGAGACATTACAGAAATCTCCATCAATCAACAATGAAATCTCTGTATAAATATAAATTTGTATTTGCACAACAAATCATACAAATTTATCCAACAATCCCTCCTGCAAATACAAAATATTTGAATCCTGCGAAGAATGTCTCTTTCTGGCATGAGAACTCAAACTCCAAACCAATATGCGCAACTGTGATCCCTAAGTGAATCCACCAAGTGGGTTGAATTGGGTTTTTTTCCAGTCAACCAAGAAACCATTGGGATTTTCATCCCGCTAGTAAGAGTTTGGCCAGAGGCACAAATCTCCAAAGAGAAATAAACAAACTTCTCAATAATGATCCCCAAATGAGAACCCCATTAGCCCTTTTATAATCTTTCTCAAGAAACCTTCGGAAATTATAATTTAAAATCAATTTATAATTAAATAGGTTTCCCAGAAATTATAATTTAAAATCACTTTATAATTAAATAAGCCTTATTGCTCCGAAAAGTGATTTTATTTAAATATTAAACATTTCCGGTACTTTAGTCACTTTATCAAGCGTCCATGATTTCAAACTTTTAATTCCTTTCCAACGAGCTATTACACTAAGTAGCTTTTTAAATTATTTTATAAAATTAAGCAACCTTAGTGAAATAATTAAATTAAAGCTCAATAATTCACCCAAGTTGCGGAAACCACCAAACAACATCGGAATCAAAATCTGACTTTACTGGAAGGATACTGATGATGAATAATGAAAATCGACGTCGACCTGGTGACTTTCTATAAATAGACGCTCTCTCCAAGAATCTTGGAGAACACACCAAATGCCAAAATTCACTTCGGAAAGTGGTATAAGAGTCCTCAAAACCAATTGAGCTCACTACCAACAACAAACATCCCTTCTGACAGGGTTGGCACTCACCGAGAAACCCAGAGCTAACTACAATGTTGAAGAGACCGAAAATGCGACATTACAATCCTTCCTCCCCAATGATTGCTTGTACTCAAGCAATGCTAACTCAACCTCAAATTTACCTGACTGATCTGGAATGAAACCAAATACGATCTTAGGGTCCCAAGTCAATCTAGGAGGTTTGTAGCTCCATCTGCTCGAAGCACTGTCCTATTGGGCACCTGCACAAGTGACCTCTTGAATTCCTCCTGTAAGAAGAGCAACCAAACATTGCAAGATCTCGGTCAACTCCTAAGAAAATTTCTCTCCATAATCACCAATTTGTGGCACCATAGGAGTAAGCTCGAGAAAGTTAACGTTAACTCTCTCATTTTCAACATCTTGCACTCCAACATAATGGCTGTCACTAAAAATTAATATGTTGTCCCAAACATAAGTGCAAGCTGATAATAAAAAATAACAATTGTTTGGTGCTTGAACACCCATCCAACACCGATCCCGGTTAATCAAACTTGTCATTCCCTCCATCTGAGGCCATAAACTAACCCTGCCAAGGAGCTGAATGGACTGAAATTGCTTAAATCTGCAGTTGTTCAAATCTACAGTTGTTCAAATCTGATTTTTCAAAATACATCCCCTGAAAAGAAGAACAATTGTTGCAACACTGTAAATCCTTGGGCAAAATGAATTTTTTGATTATTCCCTTGGCTGAAAACACCCTTCCAAGAGTCACCAACACAGAAGAACTCCGAAATTTGCTTAAAATCTCCCTCTAGTCCACTTGCCGGAGCTCAAATGAACTCATGAGATGACTGAAAAAAGAGGTAATAACAGCATTATCATTGCTTTTTGGGTTCATAACCTTCCATGGTATGCTTCTTACATCATCATTAGTCACCAATAGCCCACAAAGATGATCTTTTGCATAGATACTTACCCAAAAAGAAACTCCACCATGCTGATGTTGCGCTACTCTAGTCTTCATGTGGAATCCATCTAGAGTATTTGATGATGTTTGAAGCTTCAACACCAATGGTCTCCACCCCATCAAACTTTAAACCACAATAGTACTTCATTTCTTGTGGTAAACCCACAAGGTCAACCACCAAACCATGATGATGCAATCCATTAAGGTCCACTGTAAGAAGCAACCCATCAATGATCTTGGGTGGTCCAATAGGCAAATCAACCGGTTCCGCCTCATAATTACACACCACATTTGGATCCCACATCTCACTTGTGTTATCAAAATCAAGAGGTGCCTGATCATCCAACTCAAAGAGTGGATTATCAAAAGATATTTCAGCCTCCATCTCAAACAATGGGTTATCAACAAACTGAACACTATCATTATCCTCATGCTCAACCCAATCTTCCTCCTGATCTAAACTTCCACTTTTTGATTTCATGGAAACATGAACTAGATCAAAATCCTCTTGGATGCTATCAAGCTCTTCAATCACTTGTCTATTTTCCTTCACCCTTTCCTCATTCTCTTTCTCCCTGAATTGTTTGGCTACGTAAAGCTGGTTTTCTGCTTCTTGAAGGGCCATTTGAGTACTCTCGAAGGAATCCTTAGCAGCCTTAATCTCAAAGGTGAGCTTATCAACTTCTTCTTCTTTTCCTTTCAATGCATCAGAATACACTTCTTTCATTGAAGATATGATCATTGTCTGAAAGTAAATGCAAATAATCTAATTTCATTGTCCCCAAACCTTCTTTGACTACTTGCAAATCTACAAGAAAGATACTCTTTCAATGCCTTTTTGTCTCCTCTCAATTTTGGCCTTCCAAAAGAGATCTTCAATGAACTTGTGAGTGTTATCAAAATGTGTTAAGGCTGCAACAATCATATCTTCAGTGACCTTCAATTGATTCTTCAAATTATGTGACTCATTGTGTAATGTCCCCTACTTAGACCAGTCAGTTGTTGGTTAGGGATTAGCCTATCACGGGACTCCCGTAGGCTAATGGTAGTGTTCAGGGAGTCAGTTTGGGGACTTACTATTTATAGTAAGTCGTAACAGGGCAGTTTCTATTTTTAGCAGGGCAGTGCGGGAGCCAGGGCACGAGATTCACGAGGTCGAATCTTCTAGAGCATTGTTCGATTTAATATAAGTTAAATTAAAGATTTAACTTATTATATTCTATGGGTGACTTTAAGTTATAATATAACTCAACTTTATAATATAAAGTTGTAACTTAAAGTTATAAGGTGTGTGCCTAGGGATGAGCGCCCCTTCATGGAGAGATAAGGGGATGATTTATAATTAAAGAATTAATTAAAAACCCTCTCATCTTGGGCGTTGGAAAAGAGGGGAAATAAGAAGGCAAAAAGAAACTTCATTTCATTATGCTATGTTGATGAAAATTGCTCACATTGAGTTTGCCCGTGCATTGGGGTTTGAGCTTGGCTCTTGGGTTTCGATTATCGATTTGTAGAGATGAAAACCTTTGCAGATTTGCCTTTCCTCGTGTATGGAAGATTGCATCAGGAGGGGGTTTGAGAAGGCTTCACACATAGGCTTCATCTGTGCATTCAGGACATCCATTTGGTGATTGTTTGAGCTTAAAATGCAGGTATCTTGAGGAGTTTATTTCTGCAGTTGTTAGAAGAGGCTTTGGAGAGCAAAAATAAGATTTTTGTGACTGATTTTAGTTGCTGCTGAGTGATCTCAGGCAGGCCGTACCTTTCTTGTTGAGGCCGTACCACCCATTGATGAATGTTTATGGTATTTGGGGCTGTGTTTGGCATCTGAACCTGGACGTTTAGAGTTGTTGAGGACTGCAAACAGATTCACATTGATTTCCGGGAGTTTATATGCTGCTATTTGCTGATATTATCAGCCATAGGGGCCGTACCTCTCCAAGAGGACGTGGGTCTTTGAGCTATTGTTCTTTGTACCATTTGGAGCTGCAAATCTTTGCATTTTGGACGATTGGGATCCATTTATTAGTTCAGAACTTGTATTGTTGATTACTCTTCAAGTTGTATGTGAAGATTGATGCATTTCTATGGCCATGTATGCTAGTGCAGTTTCGGCAGTGAAATCAAGTTGAAGTTTTCCAAGTGGGTATTGCATTATAATTAGTTTTATTGCATTTTATGATCTGAGCTGTCTTTAGTTTATGCAAAATCATTGTATATTTTCTGGGTTTGTTCATATACTGCATATTTCATACATGCAATGCAAAAATCAAACATGCAAAAACGATCCATAAAACCCTAAACAACAAAACATCTAAAAACACAAAAAAATCAGTCATAGCAAACATATACAGAGGGGTGTATGTTACACATTGGGCCTATGATCAAAATCAACCTCACAATGAATTTTCTGATTTGTTGTAATGTCCCCATTTTCTGAGTGATCACCTAATGGAGTTGGTTGGCCTATCCTATTCTCGTAGGCTAAGCTAGAGGGCTAAGGGAATGACCTAATTGATTAAATATTATATTTAATCAATTTTATTGGGCAAATTGAAGATATTAAGTGACTTCCTATATTTTTATGAGCCATTTGGTGAAGGAGAGATAATTAAATAAAATGGCTAAGGAGGTGAGCGACCCAAGAAGGAGAAAAATAAAGGATGGAAAATGACTTTCCATATTTTGTAAGCCATTTGGAAAAATAAAATAAATTAAATAAAATGTCCTTGAAGGTGGACGACCTAGGCAAGGGCCTAAAAAATGCAATATCAAGGGTCATAAAGAGGTTCGCTCCCTTGGAGAAGACAATGAAAATAAAATAATAATACTTTATTGAGGTCGGCCAAAATTGGAGGAGAAAAAAGAAAATAAAATAAATATTTTCCTGAAAGGAGGTCGGCCAGATTTGGAGGGAAAACGTTGGCTATAAATATAAGATCATTTGAGGTCATTTCATCATCCATTCACATCATATTTTCTCTTGAATTTATACTCTTTGGCTGCAACTTAGGTTCGGCTTTCATTCCAAGGACGAAAACCCTTGTGAATGTGGTGAGTTGGACAAAACTCTGGCTCATCTTGTGGAGGATTCATCACGGAGTCCTATTTGTGCTTCATTGGAGACATTTGGAGGATTTGAGCATCGTTGCATATTCAGATTTGAAGATCAGTTTTGGAGCAGCACTTTGGTGGCATTTTGTGAGCATATTGTATTAGGGTTTCACCCTAATTGGAGCGCCACTTTTGGAGCAGACTTGTGTGCCCATCTTGGAGGGCGATTTTGGTGTAGTTTGGAGCAGCAAACCCTAAGCGCACTTCATGGAGGATTTGCCCAATTAGGATTGGACATTTGACATCTATTTTGCATGTATTTGGTATGTACAATCATAATTTCTAGGTCTGATTTATAATGCAAAAATCTGGGCATTTGTTTGGCATGTTTGTGCCCTAGAATTTATTGTAAAATCAGATCAAAATATTCAGATTTGTAACAGCAGAGGTTTCATACAGAAAATCAGATTTGGTTGTTGCATTTGGATGCCCTATGTTGTATTTTTCATGGCGGATTTCATGTTTGTTATGAATTTCAATTGGTAGCATCTTTTGCCATGTTTATTTGTCATGTTTGGGCACATATATGTTCACTGTGATTAATTGTTTGAAATCAGAAAATAAAATCAGAATTCAGAATTAGGGTTTCAGCAGAAAATAAAAATCAGAAATTTAGGGCAGATCTGTAATGTCCCGTTCTAGGTTTTGCACCAAATTTTTTGAATTTGCAAATCTCAACTCAAAACCCTAGGACTGACTTATGATTTTATTTCTGCACTTCAATTTTCCTTCTCAAACCCTAGATCTGATTTCTCTTTCTGATTCAAACAATTATGGACAGTGAACACACATGCGTACAAATTGCTCAAAATAACATAGCAATGATGAACCCTTATGATGATGACTTCAATCATGACCTCATTTAACAATGTATGACAACAAGATGCAGATAGATGGAACAAATATGATTTTCTGAATTACAATCTGCTACTACAAATGTAATGATATAGAATGAAGATTACATCAAGACCATATGCTCAATATAGATACTAAGCTCCAATACTAATGCTGTTACAAAGTCAGGTCTGAAAATGCATTCTTTAACATACCACTTTGGATGACCAACTAAACAAGGTGAAGATGGGTCAAAACAATGATCAAAAGTATCAAATTGGTCTTCAAATACTCCAAGGAATGTTGCCGATGAACCACAAAGTCATCTGCTCTGCTGATCGCTGCCCCTTTATGACTGATGGATGATGACAGTGCTGATCGCTCCACAACTGATGGTAGCAGCCACTTACAATGGTGAATAAATGCCCATGAATGCAGATCGCCACTCTATGATGATGCCAAATCGCCTTTATGCAGACCAGCTGCTCCAACAAGATGAAAGGATGTGATTACCAAGGTGGCAGATAGGGTTTATGGCTGCGAACAAATGCTGATCTGATGTATGCCACAAATCTGCTGTGATCCTTCCAAGATGTCCTCACAACCAGCCACGAACCACCTCCAAATAATGGCACTCAAGTCTTCTATGAATGGCAATCACCTTTCACTCAAATTGGCGCTCAAGCAAGAGTACAAATCTGCAATACAAAACTGACCTCCAGATCTGAAATCACTTCGACAATAATCTGCAATACAAAATGATCGGAATCCTTCCACAGTGGCGCTCAAGATAACAGAGTCTTCAACTATGTCTTCAATCAAATCTGCTATGAAAGATGAAACTTGAGTGCTCATAAAATCTTGAAACTCTCCCATGATGTGCAATTAGACTTCCGTCATGGAGTCTTCCCATGATGAGATTGGGTTTTCGTCCAACTCATCTCTATTCTCAAGGGTTTTCGTCCTTGGAATAGTCTGCTCAAAAGTGCAGATCCACAAGGGATAAAATCAGAAAATTTAACTAGAACATAGTGTCCAAAAGTCTTCATGAAACCCCTATAAATACATGAATTCCCTTTTTCCTTCATGCTGGCTGACCATCCTCCCATTTGGCGCTCAAAACGATTTGAATTTATTTATTTTTTCTCTTTCTAGGCCGACCTGATTTATCTTCAAATGTTGGCACTCAAATTGATTTAAAAATCTCTTTTCTTCTTCTAACTTTGGCCGACTTGGAAATATATTTGAATTTGCCCTTCAAAATGGGCTGACCTCCTCAAGTGTTTAGCGCCCAACAACTTGAATTTCATTTTTTTTTCCCTCAAGGCTGACTTGGCATAAAATGGCCAACCTCGTCTGACTTAGGCCGACTTAGAAATACAATTAATTCATTTGAATTCATTTTCTCCAAAAGGCCGACCTATTTTGTAGCTAGGGCCGACCTCCAATTGCAACTAGGCCGACTTAACAAGGAATTGGCGCTCCAAAAGCAAAACATAGACAATTTTGATACAAATTTCAAATTAAAGATTTGAAATTCTTCTTCTTTGGATACTTCACAAATTGAGGACATTACAAGATCCCATTGGGGATATTACATTTGTCTTCAAGATCATGCCTCTCAAAACCAGCTACCTCTATGACATCCTCTTTGCATAATTTTTGCTCCGAGGTTAGGACAGCACTTTGTTCAAAAGGAAATTCATCCCAAACTGGCTCTTAATCATATTTTGGTGCCAAAACACCAAGATCCCATGGACTTAAGAGCTAATAGCTTTGATTAGAAAAAATTTGTTCATTGTGTTCCTCATGAGTGGTTGTTTCCCTAAACAAATCACTCTCCGAGTCAAAAGGGCTGAAACTATCATGAACACTCTTCTCCATAGGTTCTGTTGAGAAGTCAATTTGATACACATCTGAACTACCATCACTGAAATGAGATAAGAATTCACCATTATAAGCTGATTTGGAAGCTTCAACGTACTCACCTTTATCATGATTTTTTTCAATAACTTTATCATTTGCATTCATTCCACTAGTGTCATCAAGGAAGCTAATAGTTTCAGGGACTTCATTGGATTGATCTAAATTTGAACCCAAGGTTGCTGTTTTGACATCTTCATTAAGCACATCCTCAACATATGTAGATGCCTGCACTTCAATCGAGTCATTTTGGGGCTTTGTCATACATACCTCTTGAGATAAGGCATTTTCTTCAAGATCTATTGTCTCAGTTTCTTCTTTGTTCTCATTATTGCTTGGCTGCAATAAATAGGTGGTAGGAGTTATTAATTCACTTTCTTTGTTGTTCCCACATAAGTGACTAGGTGTCCAAGCCTCATGACATGTGAAACAGCATTGCTCTCTTCTCAATTGATTCTTGCTCATTTTAGGAGGTCTTGTAATCTGTAAACCACAAAGAAGAAATTCATCTTCATGTCTACTTATAGTTAAACCATGTGCTCCTCCGTCCTCTATCTTGTCAATTGATAAGTATGGATTCAATTCCTGCTCACATTGTTTAACAACATTGTTAACCAAATCATGAGCAACTGAAGAAGTAACATGTGCTTGCCTCAAGACAGCCAATAGAGACATAATAGACTGCATAGAAGATATAACATTTTTCATTTGATTCTTACTAACAGCAGCCAAAAACTAATGGAACATATTAAAAATAAAATCTTCACAACCAAGATCCAACATAATCACACAAGATCTGATTTTTGCAACAATTTCTAAAATTTTAATCCTCTTTCCAAAGGATGGACTATGGATATCATCCAACCCTTGAAAACTGTCCATGATCAACTGAAATACTTCATAATATTATTGTTATAAGGATCCTGCAGAGCTGTTATCCTCATAACTTCACCAATACACGAAGTAACTGCAAGTCTTACCTCTTCATCAGGATGTCTCATAGCACTGGCTTAACCAAAGAAAGCATAGTAGGGACCATGGCCATTCATATCGCCTTAGAATCTAGCCGATCTATCATGGATAAACAGTTCTCCACTACTTTCAAAATGCAAGTAATTCATCCTTTGACTGAGGCAAACGTTCAAGATTCATTCTTTCATTGAAAATCTTCCCTTCAAGAATTTCGGCAGCCTCTTGTTCATTATTCCTGGTGATAAAATTAGGCATAAGAGGCCTAGAATTAACTGATCCACTGAAAGTCCACTGATGATCAGTTCAATTATTGGCTGAGTTATCTCTGTTTGTACAATTATTGCTATTGGTACCATTGTCACCATTGTTGCCATTATTGTTTTGCATCATCTGTGCAAACATCTGGGCTAACTGTTGTTGGGATTGGGCCATCTGTTGTATCATTTGTTGCTAACTTTTAACAAGATCATTGTGGATTTTTTCCAAATTAGACATCTCAGACTTTTTTCCTCTAACTGCCATGACTTCTGAATACAGACATGCAACTGCTGAAACTTATCATGCAATTGAAGAAATTGTAGCAAATGTTAAAACTCTCATGCTCCTTCTTTGCCTACATCTTGTTGTACCCACACAAAAAATTTCATTTGTTGGTATATCTTATAAACCTTGATTCTTTGCCCCTTATAAACGCCAAGTCTTTTGTGATTTTCACTAACATTGCAGGTATTGAAGAAAGAAGATTTTGAGAACATGAAAACCAAAAAGAATGCCTTGAAGGTGAAATGAGCATCTAAAAACGTAAAAGTGCATCTCATCACGAAGAGGCACGCTAGAGTAAAGAAAAGCACGCCAGGAGCCATCAGAGCACACCCTCAAGACAAGACGCGCGCCTAGAAACCCAAAAGCGCGTTAGAGAGAGGTTGGACGCGCTTGGATCAAGTGAAGTGCGCGTAGAGACCCAGAAGTGGGCCAAAGAGAGGTTGGATGCGCATGGAGCAAGTGAAGTGTGCCTGGAGCCAAGGAGGTGCGCCTAGAGCCAAGGAAGTGCGCTTGGAGCCTAGGAGGCGCGCCTAGAGCCCAGGAGGTGCGCCAAGGGAACATAAAAGCACGCCTGGGCCAATCAAAACACATCAAGGAGGAAAAGATGTTTTCATGCAGTGAAGAGAATCTAAGTATAGATAGGCACTTTCCAGGCATATCCTTTTTAGTTCAAAAACATCAAATGTTGATGAGATGCATCCTACAAACCAGAGGCACAACAAGTCAAAGTTAGGCACGTCGAAATTCGAATATGAGCACTCAAATAGAAAAATGAGCATTTGTATAAGAATTTCAAATTCTAAGTGGCACATCCATGCCACCAAAAGTGCGTCCATATTATCAAAGGTGCTTCAAATTATAGAGAGGCGCATTCATCAATGAAGGAGCGCGCCATGTCAAATAGGATGTGCTTGGAAGATTTGGCGTGCCTAGAACATTTTTGAAGCACCTAAACTAAGGAAAGCACATCCAAGAAGTCAGAGGCACGTTTTGGAGAGGTGAGGCACGCCATAGGTATTATAGACGCGCCAGACGGAAGCAACAAGCACCCAATTTGAAGAAGGCGCACTTGAGAGGATAAAGGCATGCTTGTAAAGATGAAGGTGCACCTAAGGTGAAAAGAAATAAATGTTTTACTCGTAAAAGGCACATTTACTTGAGAGTGGCACTTCAAAGGAGTTCAAATTTAGGAAGGGGCGCATCAACTTAGAAGAAAGCGCATCCAAGCAGAAGCAAACACGCCAAAGGAATCAAGGCACGACTAGATCAAAGTTCAACAGCACCATCAAAGGAGGAGATGCGCTTCTTCATAGGTTGGCACGTGCAAATCCATATAGGCGCACTCAATGTGCCTAAAGCAAAAGACGTATTCAAAGATGAAAAAGATACATCTAAAAATGCAAGAAGGAAGCGCGTCAAGGTAAAATTAAGCATTTCAAATATCAAAGAACGTGGTTCACAAAGAGGAGCGTTGCTTAAATTTGAGGCGCATCCCAATCGGTTGAAGCACGCCCAGTACTTGAATGACACATTTGTATCAAAGTGCCTTAAAAAGGTGCATTCACAAGGATGGGCGTTCTCCCAGGATTATCAGATGCACTAGAAAATGGAGGAGCGCGCCTCCCTCTAGGGAAGTGTGCCTCCCTCCAAAAAAGCACGCCTCCCTCTAGGGAAGTGTGCCTCCCCCTAGAAAAGCGCGCCTCCCTCTAGGAAAGTGTGCCTCCCTCTAGAAAAACGCGCCTCCCTCTAGGGAAGTGTGCCTCCCTCCAGAAAAGCGCGCCTCCCTCTAGGGAAGTGTGCCTCCCCCCAGAAAAGCGCGCCTCCCTCTAGGAAAGTGTGCCTCCCTCTAGAAAAGCGCGCCTCCCTCCAGGAAAGCGCATCTCATATCCCGAAGGTGCGCTCAAAGTAACAATGGCGCACTTCTTGAGGACAAGGCACACCTAAATTAAGTCGGGCGTGCCCAAAGTTGAAGAAGCACGCTTTTTCAAATAGGAGCGCTATTTTTAGGTCGACCCCCTCCATGCAAAGCTTATGCCTTTTCAAAAAGCTATAATTAGGATGCTTTTATCATGCAATTAATGGAACTATTTTTGTAATAAACATGCAATAATCAGTTTAGCTGATTTTTGCATGGCTTTAGGACTATTTTATTATTTGTTTTAGTTACAAATAAGACTTGCATGCATGCAAGTCCAATTCTAGAGTGAAGAGTATTAGTTAAACTCTTCTTTCCCTTTCATGCATTTGCTTTGTAGTAGTATGTGTTTTTCCACAAGCACAAGAGAGATTTTAGAATTCAAATTCATTATTAGTTAGCTTTTTTCGAAGCTTTTTAGGAGTTAGCTTTTTTCAGTAATTAGTTTTTTTAGTATTCAGTATTCAAGTGTTTAGAATTTAGTGTGTTATTTTGATCAATCAATGAAAATGGCAATTCTCATGCCTTCATTATACTAGAGTTGTTAGTTACCTGGTGTTTGAATTGTGATTATGTTGTTTGTTTGATAAACATCTATTATGTATACTTTCGCTGATAAATGCTTATTGAAATGTATCATCATCTGTGCCCAAGGATAAGTCTTTAATGAATTTGCAAACTATGTTGTAAAAAAAGTTGAATATATGAGTCGTGCCTTTGTCCCGTCTTGTATCCAATTAACCTTGGCATTCATGTTTTAAGTGTTAATCAATCTAAGCCGTGTGTACCTACCCTGCTCAACCGTTGAATTTAGCTAAGTAGTGCAAGCATGTAGCATAGGTTTTGTTTCCAATTAAAAAGCACAAAATATGTGCTTCGCTATTGAATGTGTGTTTCTGCCTTTCGCATGTTGCAAACACAAAATGATTGTATAGTTTTAGATCAGTTTTACTTTACAGGGAGCTTCCCCTTCAAATTTGAAGAGCGTTTCTACTGCACATCTGTTTGTTTTGCTTTCGCACTGAAAGGTGCGAAATAAAATGCCAACAATTTTTGGCGACTCTATTGAGGAACAACATAAGACCTTCGTCTTATCCATTACAAATTAAAAAGGTCTAGAGTTCACAAATTTTTCAGCAAAAGGCTTCTCATGGTTGATCAAGAGGCTAATCACATCAACAATCACCCACCTCGACCATGGGGAAATCAGATCGGTTCGTTGGCATTGGCGAAGACCCATGAACTTCCTGAAGGCTCAAGGAAAAGTTTTCTGAAGTTTCATGGTGATGGCAAGCAGCGTCCTGATGAACACATTTCTACCTTCACCACTACCTGTGGGATTCTCAGCATTGCACATGAAGATGTTGCAATTTGCTTATTTGTGGAAAGCTTGTGAGGCACCGCAACTGATTGGTTTAATCACCTTGTTGTTGGGTCCATCACGAATTGGGAGTTGATGAGGGAGAAATTTATTGCTCGTTTCAAGCCTGTAGAAGACAGTCATGTCTTGTTTGTGCAACTCTCGAACATCCAAAAAGACAGAAGTGATCCAATGTGAGAGTTTGTGGCCAAATTCAACCCTCTGGTTGGAAAAGTTGCGAACACCCTAAATCCTTCTTCAGAAATTATGCTTAGTTGCTTCACAAATGCACAATCTTCAGAATCCTCTTTCTATCTCTAGCAAAGAAATTCTACAGAACTGTAAGAAGCTCAAGAGTTTGATATTGAGTTAGAAGATAATATGATCACTTGGGAAAAGATCCAGAAAGATTCAATCAGAACCATCTTCCACGGCATACACATATTGCTTATTCCATGCAACAAATAGACATGATGGAGAAAATTGTCCTGAAATGAGAAGACTCATGCAAGTTTTAATGGCTTCAAGACAAAATCAAGGATTATTGGATGATCCTGAACGTCTCTTAGAAAAATCCAATGGTGGCTCTATGATGGGATTTACCCAGTGTAAATCAAATATACAAAGGAATGATTTTCATAATCATGTTTCAAGCGACTTCATGTGTCTGCGTAGCCAGGATCTATCAATGGAGCAAGCATATTCATCTCAAGTTGAAATCTTACCTACATTGCATCAATTCTTCGAGGCTGAAGGACCATTGCTGGAAGAGGAACCTGATGTAATGCAAGTGTTTGTGATGTTCTTTAGTGGTTAAACTGAAAATTATATTCCAACTTAGATAAGATTTCTTGCAACCAATTAGCTCCCTCAAATGTAATTGAACAAATACACAAATTGCAATGAAATTCCACTTCCAAAATATTATTTATTCGATTCAAATGAAGCCACTACAAATCAAATGTTCGCTGTCCACTGTGACAGTCACATACAGAAATGAAATCAATCCTCTTATCTTATTACAATTAGTCTCAAATAATAACCCAGTGATGGTGGATTATTGCCAAGTGATTGCTAATTGTCTTCAGCTCTTGATATTCCTTAAAACTCCTCCGAAGGGCACTAAGATGTGACTGTGGGTCCGTTGCAACAGTCTGAGTACCAACCCTCCAATTGCTGTTCCTAGGCAGATGCAAATATCTGAGTAGAGATCAGAAAGTAGTCTATGATAACAGCCTCCTTCCAACTTGAGTGAATAGCATAAACAAAGGTCTCCAATGATGTCAAACTCTCCAGATCTCTGAATACATGTATGACTGTGACAAACCCTTATGACTGAAATCTTGCAATTCAATCCGTCCAATGAACTCCTCAATGTTATTTGATGTTTATGAAACTTCTCTTAAACCCTGCAATAAACTGGAATACCTGCAAATTGAATAGCAATGAAGATATTAGAAGCAATATCTCCTCTAATGGCATAGGGGGTCATCACCCTATGTGCAAGGCACATCACCTTGCAAGAAAGTAAGAAGATCGGAACCCTCAAACTCAGAAATGAATGTAAAAAACATACCAAACTCAGACATGCCTGAATTGAAATGCAAATCTTCTATTTATTCTTTCCCTCATGGCCGATGGCTTGCATTGGGTTTAGCAATTTCCCTTTGGTGAACGTGTTCGCATTGGACTTCGTTTTAAATACTTTTCTTCTATCCTTCATAGCTGGTCGAATGTGTTTTTGAATTGAGATTTGTTCAAGACTTTTGTTTAGTCAAGTTTATCATGGCTGAATGATCAACCTCATTTATTGGCCGAATTTACCTTCTTCATGTTCCTTGGCTGATCCCTTGCATCGGTGGATGTATCATAGATTGTGAATCCTTTCCTTGGATGAATGCTTCTTGCATTGGGTGAATGACATAGGCGAATGCAACCCCAAAAATTTGAATTTGGAATATGCAAACACTTCTTCCTTGGTGAGCGAATATCTTTGCATGGCCGAATGTGCATCGTGGCTAATGCTTCCCTTGGGTGAATGCGAACCTTGTTGATGCAAATTGATATTGGCGCATGATCCAATAACATTGCCTACATTTTCCATGCTCCTATGTGACCGATCAAATAGCTATTTAATCTTCTTTCATGGGCGAATGTATCCTAGGCCGAGTTCTCTCCTCTTGCTACGATGTAGCACATGATTCAAAGTGTGTCTCCTTTCACCATGCAAATGAGTCCCCCTTCTTAAATTGAATTTAAGTTCTTTTCCCTCCAAAATGTAACCGATGCCTTTTGAGTTTTTGAATTTTGAATCTAACTTTTATCCCTCTCTCATCTCACGCCATGTTGAGGTTGTTTTGGCTTGGGCCCATTCGAGTCAATTAGGGGAATGTAATTAAAGATTTCATTCCCTTTTCTTCTATAAATCGGTCCTTCATTGTAGCTCCCACCCATTTAATATCATTCCTAAATAAAGTTCCATATCACTTCCTTGCTATGAGTTTTAGCCTACGAAAGTGAGGGATAGGCTAAACTCTCATTCGATGTTTGATCATCCCGGAAATGGGGACATGACAGTGTTGCATATTTTCTCTGAGGAGGGAGAAGTGACACAATCAAGAGAAAAATTGCGAGGAACAAATTAGATATGCTGCAAAGAGCAATGGTGAATCCAATTTGTTCTTATCTTATTTTGAAGGGTGGTTTTGCAATCGAAGGAGGTGACCGAGATTTTCTTTCTAAGGACTTTTCAACTTTGAAGATAGAAGTTTCCACAAGTGCTAATAATCAACCATCTCAGGTGATGTTAGGACCAGAGACTAGGATCTGGTCATTAGGAGTTGGTGTTTTCACTCAAGACATCAAAGAAGCATTCCAGCTAGAGCAAGAGGAAAATTTTCACATTGAAGATGATTCATCATTGGAGGCACTCGTCAAATCAAGAGACCATATAGAAGATTCTTTACCTAATCTTGATAGTTTTTTGCATCACTTGGAGAGTGAATCTTTAGTAAAGGATACTGTAAATTTTCTTTTGCAGTTTAACCCATCTTCATCCTTGTCTCTAGAGGATTTCATACCCACTAGTGAAGAGGATATCGCTAAACCTTCTAAGGTTATCCATGAACCTGTGCAAGAAAAAGACATTACCAATGTTTTAATGATGATAAAATCAGCACAAGATGCAACATATGAAGAGGCTCATGGAGAAGAAACGCTCATGGAATATTCGGTCCTGGCCACTGAAGACAATCATATGGAGAAATCCAAAATTCTCGACAAGTGTGTGGTAAGATATGCCCTATGTGAAATCAATCAAGCACATGAAGAAGAAACACAAAGCTTAGACGAATCTGTGCCTAATCTTTCCTACCTGTCAAAACAAGAGAGGTGCATGGTTGCTGAGAATGAGATGTTGCCAAATATTTGCATTCATGTTCTAAAGGATACATTTATTGAAGGTGATTGCTCTATGGAAGTTTATGAGACTCAAGATGATGGATGACAAGGCGAGTTACCAGGAGAAGACATTTTTCAGCGAGTATGCTTTGACGACGATTAGGTGCTTCAAGACTCAGACCTTGATGATTTTCACATTCTAATTTTGAGGATTGGATGGACAAAGACATAGCCGGTGAGAATGATGAAGAGGTTTCCCAATCACTAGATGCACTGTTGTTGACAATTGTGGATCCGGTAAGTCAAGAACTAGTGATGGAAATTCTATATGAACAACTTCAACCTTTTCCAAAGTATGACACATCAACTGAGTTCAAGATTGCATATGAAGACATGGACAAAGAATGTCAAGTTCAATATGTGGTGGTTACCATTCCCACAAGCATACTTTGGCCACAGAACCTTGCTTCATATCTTCAAAAGGAGGCTTTGTACCTTCACCTATTGCAGAGGTTTTTCGTTATGGAAGAAGATGATCGACCAGAGCTCATGCGTATTAATCAGTTCATCATGAACTTCTCATGGCATGATCAAGTTTATCCACCAAAAATGTGGCTCTTTGAGGGGGTGTTGTAGAAGACGGAAGACTATGTGCTACTACAATTGAATTCCCAGCTCAGGATGAGAGGTTCTTATTTTTCTGAACCTGTAAATGGTTTTGTGTAAAGGTTTTTGTTTCCCTTGTCCTCAATCAAAAAAAGAACAATTTGTGTGTCAAATTGTTTGTATTGTGTCTCCCATTTCGTAATGTTTTGTTAAATGTTATGTTTAGGTGATTTTAAAATGTTGTGTTTTAGGTGATTAGGTTTGTTTTGACTCCATTGCCCAACTGATAAAGCACCAGTCTACTTGCAAATCCCAGAGATTCTGAAGTCCTCCTATGCTGCAAGTATACGCCATGGTCCCCAGACAGAGCCAATTGTTGTACCCATACAAAAAATTTCGTTTGTTGGTTTATCTTATAAACCTTGATTCTTTGCCCCTTATAAATGCCAAGTCTTTTGTGATTTTCACTAACATTGCAGGTATTGAAGAAAGAAGATTTTGAGAACATGAAAACCAAAAGAATGCTCTAAAGGTGAAATGAGCATCTAAAAACGCAAAAGCGCGTCTAATCACAAAGAGGCGCGCCAAAGTAAAGAAAAGCACGCTAAGAGCCATCAGAGCGTGCCCTCAGGACAAGAAGCGCGCCTAGAGACCCAGAAGCGCGCCAGAGAGAGGTTGGACGCACTTGGAGAAAGTGAAGCATGCTTGGAGCCAGTGAAGCATGCTTGGAAGCCAGGGAAGCGCACTTGGAGCCTAGGAGGCGCGCCAAGGAAACATAAAAGCACACTTGGGCCAATCAAAACACATCAAGGGGGAAAAGATGTTTCCATTTGCAATGAAGAGCATCTAAGTATAGACAGGCACTTTCCAGGCATATCATTTTTAGTTCAAAAACATCAAATGTTGATGAGATGCATCCTACAAACTAGAGGCACAACAAGTCAAAGTTAGGCGCATCAAAATTTGAATATGAGCGCTCAAATAGAAAAATGAGCATTTGTATAAGCATTTCAAATTCTAAGTGGCACATCCATACCACCAAAAGCGCATCCATATTATCAAAAGCGCTTCAAATTCAAGAGAAGCGCGTTCATCAATGAAGGAGCGCGCCATGTCAAAGAGGATGCGCTTGGAAGATCTAGCACGCCTAGAACATTTTTGAAGCGCCTAAACTAAGGCAAGCACATCCAAGAAGCCAAAGGCGCGTTTTAAAGAGGTGAGGCACGCCATAGGTAGTATAGATGCACCAAAGGGAAGCAACAAGCACCCAATTTGAAGAAGGCGCATTTGAGAGGATAAAGGTGCACTTATAAAGATGAAGGCGCACCTAAGGTGAAAAGAAATAAGTGTTTTGTTTGTAAAAGGCACGTTTACTTGCGAGTGGCACTTCAAAGGAGTTCGAATTTAGGAAGAGGCGCATCAACTTAGAAGAAAGCGCATCTAAGCAGAAGCAGACACGCCAAAGGAATCAAGGCACAACTAGATCAAAGTTCAATAGCGCCATCAAAGGAGGAGACACGCTTCTTCATAGGTTGGCACATGTGAATCCATATAGGACGCTCAATGTCTACAAAGCGCGCCTAAAGCAAAAGAAGTGTTCAAAGATGAAAAAGATACATCTAAAAATGCAATAAGGAAGCATGTCAAGGTAAAATCAGACGCTTCAAATATCAGAGAACGTGATTCACAGAGAGGAGCGTTGCTTAAATTTGAGGCACGTCCCAATTGGTTGAAGCACGCGCAGTACCCGAATGATGCATTTGTATCAGAGTGCCTTAAAAAGGTGCGTTCACAAGGATGGGCGTTTTCCCAAGATCATCAGATGCAACCGAAAATGGAGTGCACCTCCCTCTAGGAAAGTGCGTCTCATATCCTGAAGGCGAGCTCAAAGTAACAAGGCGTGCTTCTTGAGGACAAGGCACGTCTAAATTAAGCTTGGCACACCTAGAGTGGAAGAAGCACGCTTTTTCAAAGAGGAGCGCTATTTTTAGGTTGACCCCCTTCATGCAAAGCTTATGCCTTTTCAAAAAGCTATAATTAGGATGCTTTTATCATGCAATTAATGGAACTATTTTTGTAATAAACATGCAATAATCAGTTCAATTGATTTTTGCATGGCATTAGGATTATTTTATTATTTGTTTTAGTTACAAATAAGACTTGCATGCATGCAAGTCTAGTTCTAGAGTGAAGAGAATTAGTTAAACTCTTATTTCCCTTTCATGCATTTGCTTTGTAGGAGTATAAATAAGTGCTTTTGCACAAGCACAAGAGAGAGATTTTAGAATTCAAATTCATTATTAGTTAGCTTTTTTCAGAAGTTAGCTTTTTCAATATTCAATATTCAAGTGTTTAGAATTCAGTGCTATATTTTGATCAATCAATGAAAATGGCAATTCTCATGCCTTCATTATGCTAGAGTTGCTAGTTACCTAGTGTTCGAACTGTGATTTTGTTGTTTGTTTGATAAACATATATTATGCTTGCTTTTGCTGATAAATGCTTATTGAAATGTATCATCATCTATGCCCAAGGATAAATCTTTAATGAATTTGCAAACTTTGTGTTGTAAAAGAAGTTGAATATATGAGTCCTGGCTTTGTCCCGTCTTGTATCCAATTTAACCTTGGCATTCATGTTTTAAGTGTTAATCAATCTAAGTCGTGTGTACTTACCCTGCTCAACCTATGAATTTTGCTAAGTAGTGCAAACATGTAGCCTAGGTTCTGTTTCCAATTAAAAAGCACAAAATCTTTGCTTCGTTGTTGAATGTGTGTTTCTGCCTTTCGCACGTTGCAAACACAAAAAGATTGTATAGTTTTAGATTAGTTTTACTTTACAGGGAGCTTCTCATGGCATGATCAAGTTTATCCACCAAAAATGTGGCTCTTTGAGGGGTTGTTGCAGAAGACGGAAGACTATGTGCTACCATAGTTGAATTCCCAGCTCAGGATGAGAGGTTTTTATTTTTCTGAACCTGTAAATGGTTTTGTCTAACGGTTTTTGTTTCCCTTGTCCTCGATCAAAAAAAGAGCACTTTGTGTGTCAAATTGTTTGTATTGTGTCTCCCATTTCGTAATGTTTTGTTAAATGTTATGTTTAGGTGATTTAGAAATGTTGTGTTTTAGGTGATTAGGTTTGTTTTGACTCCATTGCCCAACTGATAAAGCACCGGTCTACTTGCAAATCCCGGAGATTCTGAAGTCCTCCTATGCTGCAAGTATACGCCATGGTCCCCAGACAGAGCCAATTGTTGTACCCATACAAAAAATTTCGTTTGTTGGTTTATCTTATAAACCT
This sequence comes from Cunninghamia lanceolata, assembly GCA_027924645.1. NCBI lineage: Eukaryota > Viridiplantae > Streptophyta > Pinopsida > Cupressales > Cupressaceae > Cunninghamia > Cunninghamia lanceolata. Next base: position 482,738 of record BSBN01000973.1, on the reverse strand, counting down.
TGATTCTTTGCCCCTTATAAATGCCAAGTCTTTTGTGATTTTCACTAACATTGCAAGTATTGAAGAAAGAAGATTTTGAGAACATGAAAACCAAAAGAATGCTCTGAAGGTGAAATGAGCATCTAAAAACGCAAAAGCGCGTCTAATCACGAAGAGGTGCGCCAGAGTAAAGAAAAGCGCACTAAGAGCCATCAGAGTGCGCCCTCAGGACAAGAAGTGCGCCAGAGAGAGGTTGGATGCACTTGGAGCAAGTGAAGCATGCTTGGAGCCAGGGAAGCACGCTTGGAGCCTCGGAGGCGTGCCAAGGAAACATAAAAGCACACCTGGGCCAATCAAAACACATCAAGGGGGAAAAGATGTTTCCATTTGCAATGAAGAGCATCTAAGTATAGACAGGCACTTTCCAGGCATATCATTTTTAGTTCAAAAACATCAAATGTTGATGAGATGCATCCTACAAACCAGAGGCACAACAAGTCAAAGTTAGGCGTGTCAATATTTGAATATGAGCGCTCAAATAGAAAAATGAGTGTTTGTATAAGCATTTCAAATTCTAAGTGGCACATCCATACCACCAAAAGCGCATCCATATTATCAAAGGCGCTTCAAATTCCAAAGAGGCGCGTTCATCAATGAAGGAGTGCGCCGTGTCAAAGAGGATGCGCTTGGAAGATCTAGCACGCCTAGAACATTTTTGAAGCGCCTAAACTAAGGCAGGCACATCCAAGAAGCCAAAGGCGCGTTTTAAAGGGGTGAGGCACGCCATAGGTAGTATAGACACGCCAGAGGGAAGCAACAAGCACCCAATTTGAAGAAGGTGCACTTGAGAGGATAAAGGTGCACTTATAAAGATGAAGGCGCACCTAAGGTGAAAAGAAATAAGTGTTTTGTTCGTAAAAGGCACATTTACTTGCGAGTGGCACTTCAAAGGAGTTCAAATTTAGGAAGGGGCGCATCAACTTAGAAGAAAGCGCATCTAACCAGAAGCAGACGCGCCAAAGGAATCAAGGCACAACTAGATCAAAGTTCAACAGCGCCATCAAAGGAGGAGACGCGCTTCTTCATAGGTTGGCGCATGTGAATCCATATAGGTGGCTCAATGTCTACAAAGCGTGCCTTAAGCAAAAGAAGTGTTCAAAGATGAAAAAGATACATCTAAAAATGCAAGAAGGAAGCATGTCAAGGTAAAATCAGGCGCTTCAAATATCAGAGAACGTGATTCACAAAGAGGAGGAGCATTGCTTAAATTTGAGGCACATCCCAATTGGTTGAAGCACGCGTAGTACCCAAATGATGCATTTGTATCAGAGTGCCTTAAAAAGGTGCATTCATAAGGATGGGCGTTTTCCCAAGATCATTAGATGCAACCGAAAATGAAGGAGTGCACCTCCCTCTAGGAAAGCGCGTCTCATATCCTGAAGGTGAGCTCAAAGTAACAGAGGCGCGCTTCTCGAGGACAAGGCACGTCTAAATTAAGCTTGGTGCACCCAGAGTAAAAGAAGCGCGCTTTTTCAAAGAGGAGCACTATTTTTAGGTTGACCCCCTTCATGCAAAGCTTATGCCTTTTCAAAAAGCTATAATTAAGATGCTTTTATCATGCAATTAATGGAGCTATTTTTGTAATAAACATGCAATAATTAGTTCAACTAATTTTTGCATGGCATTAGGATTATTTTATTATTTGTTTTAGTTACAAATAAGACTTGCATGCATGCAAGTCTAGTTCTAGAGTGAAGAGAATTAGTTAAACTCTTATTTCCCTTTCACGCATTTGCTTTGTAGTAGTATAAATAAGTGCTTTTGCACAAGCACAAGAGAGATTTTAGAATTCAAATTCATTATTAGTTAGCTTTTTTCGAAGCTTTTTTCAGAAGTTAGCTTTTTCAATATTTAGTATTCAAGTGTTTAGAATTCAATGCTATATTTTGATCAATCAATGAAAATGGCAATTCTCATGCCTTCATTATGCTAGAGTTGCTAGTTACCTAGTGTTTGAATTGTGATTTTGTTGTTTGTTTGATAAACATTTATTATGCTTGCTTTCGCTGATAACTGCTTATTGAAATGTATCATCATCTATGCCCAAGGATAAGTCTTTAATGATTTTGCAAACTTTGTGTTGTAAAAGAAGCTGAATATATGAGTCCTGGCTTTGTCCCATCTTGTATCCAATTTAACCTTGGCATTCATGTTTTAAGTGTTAATCAATCTAAGTCGTATGTACTTACCCTGCTCAACCTCTGAATTTTGCTAAGTAGTGCAAGCGTGTAGCCTAGGTTCTGTTTCCAATTAAAAAGCACAAAATCTTTGCTTCATTGTTGAATGTGTGTTTCTTCCTTTTGCACGTTGCAAACACAAAAAGATTGTATAGTTTTAGATCAGTTTTACTTTATAGGGAGCTTCCCCTTCAAATTTGAAGAGCGGTTCTAATGCACATCTATCCGTTTTGCTTTTGCACTGAAAGGTGAGAAATAAAAAGCCAACACATCTACTTCTACAGTGACAATTTCTGCAGATATTCATGAGTCCACATATCTGACTCAATCACCATTCATGTTGACACCCTATGCAAAAGTCCCAGATTCTTACTAGTCCAATTGTCTTGCCTATGGTGAGCACCTTACATCCATGGTTACTATACCTGAATCTTCTATGGTACCTGATCCATCATATCAGCATTTGTCATAGTTTGGCATTGGCTTAGAGATCCTTGAGCAGCATTTGGAGGAGGCATCTTTGTCTTCAGAGGAGATATCTTCATATTTGGATCCTGTTCTATTTCAGTTTCCACTTGGTTTTGGGTTGTCACTTTCATCGGTTAGGCCTAGGACTCTTGATTTGGTTGTGGCATCTTTCGGCATCGACATGGAGGCACATGAGTAGTTTTCAAAGATTTCATACATCTTGAGCTTTCTTACCTCATATTCCTTTCAAGAATGGGAAGACATTTTGCATACACCTTTGGTTTTGTTTCTCAAGGGAAGGAACATTGTTTGACGATCGTGGACCATTTTCTTCATCCAATTTCGAGCATCAACCATTGGCACAGTTGCTTACTTTCAAGGGGGGCTTCTTACTCCTCTTTTCTCTCTCTATTATAGGGGGTGTTCTCTCTTTGTTTTGGGGGGCTTCTTCTCTTTTGGAGGGGAAATCTTTGTAAATGGGTACCTCATTAGGCTTCATTTGTTGGGACCCATCTTTTCACCCACCTAAGCCACCCTTAAGGGGGGTGTTAGTGTAGGTTTTTTATTCCTTTTCTTAAGGTTTTTCCTACACATATTATTAAGCTTGCTTAGGTTAATAAAGTTAGTTTAATTAGGCGAGTGGGTAGTTTGAAGTGTTGCCATCCTACAAGAGAGGTGCATTTGCTATCTGGGGAAGATGTTCTTGCTATCTTTGGCCCGCTTGGTGGTCACTCCCTATTGGTTGGCTTTGCCACCTCCACCCTCTTCTTGAATCTATATAAACTCACTACCTAGCTTGTATTTTGCATCTCTTGCATGTATTCTCATATTATTGTGAGCAAGTGATTCAGTATTATTCTGATATGATCTCTTTTGCATCCTTCATTGTGATCTTTTTCATGTGCTTTCTTTATCTTTCTAGATTTTGGGTTGCTATTTCCATAACAAAATCTAACAGTTCAATAAATTTCCCAAATGTTTCCCCGAGTTTTTGTTGAGTCCCAAGCTTTTAAAAATTTTGGATCAGCCGAGTAATTGTCGAGTCCGAGTATTTAAACTATGGTTTAAACTAATTCAATCCTCATGTTTTACTCACACTTCTTCAGTTTTTGCTTTTGGCTGGAAAGAGTGAGCATTTATTAGTTGTTACTGGCTGTTTGCTTTAAGTGAAAAGACATAAAATATCTCATCTTAAGCAGAAGTGTCAATTTGCCTTGTGCCCTTGCCCAATAACTAAAAAGATAACCAATTACTTAGCTTCTTTTGTAATGTATGTTCAAAGTGCCAAGAGTTAAATTGTGCATATTGTAAAAAACTAGAGGTCGTGTCCTTAGGTTCTAGGATTTTTGTTTTATTTGCTGTTAAAGGGAGCTTCCCATTCCAATTCAAATAAAGGTTTTACCTTACACGCTGCTCCATTTTTTGTTGCACTAACATATAGTTGAACACAAAAATAGCTTAAGTTCATATGGTAGTTATCCCTTATACACTCAACAAATGACACAAAGTGACGACAGCTTAAGAACATAGTCTAAATCTAACTCCTATTTTCACATAATCTAAATACTTGAAATTCATATTAGAACTTTGTACATAGGCACTAGGTGATAGAATATTAGATCATGTTGTTTATACTTGTCACGTATAATTCTCATGAACAAATTACATAAAAAATTATACAGAGAGCTGTCGTTTATGGATGTTGGAAGTTATAAAAGTTGAAAATTTGTCAAAGGTATTTAATTTGCTCTTTAGGATCAAACTATTATTCTTCCAAAATGACACAACTTTCTTCATGTTATGTATTCTTCATCTGAAATGCAACATGAAAAATGCAAACATTTAAGGACAACCACGAAGAAAACTAAGATCTTAAAGCAAATTTGAAGATACAAAATTTCAGTGTTTTTGAGTACGGATGAACTTTGCAATTGGAATCTCTTGAAAGGAAAGTTTCTTGGACACTGAAAGCTACCAGAATATGTCCAAACCTCTCATGATATATGTTCTCTATCTTTTGTGTTTCTTTGCCCTGATGCAGTGATAGGAGAGATGTTTCATGCAATGCTACATGTCACTAGTCCACATTTTGTACTTCATGTTCCCATTTACAGACATTGAACATTCTGAACACCACTATTATTCTTGTTTTTCTTGACCAAGAAGTTTCATTGCATTTTCAGAAATACAGAAATTCTGATTTTCACAATAAGAAATTTTCCTAGTTAGAATTTTTCATGCAGCTACCAATTTCAACATTTTACAAATGATCTCACAAAAACACGGTGTGTTTCACCAATAGAATTGGAAGTTTCTAAATGAATGCATCAATTGCCTATAATCATAAATAACTATTTGAAGGTTTATTAGTATTCAAATACAAACATTCTACAAGTGTTAGTTGCACCTATTTGGCATTTAGTAGGTTAAGTTGTGTAAGAATTCATCAATATCACCCAAATACCAAGCTCTGTCGTTTATTGTTATTCCAATCCACTTTTAACATGTCTAAAGTAACAAATCTTGACTTCAATGTTGTAATAATAACATGAATTTCCTGTAAGGCATGGATATTGTGTCCATAGAAGTGGTTAATGTCTCTATTCTTACGCATGTGAATAAAGCTATAAATGGTTTCTCTTTCTGTTGGCTAAAGAAGACAGTAGAAAGAAAACTAAAATGAAGTAATTTTTGTTGCAAATATTTTTTTTTAAAGCAGTGTAGTTATACCATATACCTGTAATTTGGCAAGCTCCTCTACAAATTCTTTAGGAAATAGATCAGATCTTGTTGATGATAACTGGCCTAGTTTGATGTACAATGGACCAAGTTGCAATATGCGTTCCCTTAGCCAGCAAGCTGTTTTTTGCCTCCTTATTTTCTGATCACAATTGAATGTAAAAAAATATTATCAAGAATGATGGAGATAAAGACATCAAAAGCAACAGTGAATACATTTTTCTGCAACAAATGTTCAAAACTTTGTAATCAATCAATAAACTGACCATCAACTCATCACATCGAATGATAGTTTTGTGGTAGAAAAAGACCTTGAATTCAGCTATTCTAGGATTTAGTTCTTTATTGCTAGCTATGCATTTACAGAGAAGTGAGAAGAAAGTGTACCCTTAGCCTCATGTTGGACTAATTATAGTGTTCTTTATAACCACTCTTCTGTTCAATAGCAAAGTCGCATTACTTGTCACAATTCATATTCATCAAATCAGGTGACTTTGATATTCAGCATCTCAACAGACTCATAGTCAGTATAGGAGTATTGGAAAACCAAGAAAAGAACATTTTTAAAGTAGGTGAGTTAAAACGTTAAATAGCATAGAACAAAATGTTTATTGAATGTTTGGGATCAGAAAAACATATACTCATTGATTTGTAAAATCCATTAGGCAAACATGAACATAATACAAAAACTGAAAATGCATTAATAAACATTAAGATGCTCAGGAAGACATTATTCTACAAGATGGGGCCACAAATTATTAAAATATATCTTCTCTGATTCTGATATGTCATGTACCAGATTACCCATCAGAGATCAGCATGGTACATACTACATATCATCATAAGGTCATACAAGATTGACTATAGAATACAAAACTTAAGTACTAAATACAGTATCAACAACTAAAGCCTCCTATGGGTGCATCATTGCAAATTGTTTTGAATGTGGGGTTAATAGGTTGCTCATAGATGAAAAATTAGCCACAGAACCAAACATGATTGTAAACCAACACTCGAACCCTTCAGTGGTGCCCTTGCCTAGCAAATCATATATGATCCATACTCCAAAAGCTCGACTACTTGCTAGAGGCTCACATTTTGAGACATTCATGAGTATCAAATAATACGTAGGAGCAGGTAATTACAATGAAGCCCAGCACATTTTAGTAAATTTATTGCCCTAAACATGTACTTTAGGCAATGCTGACACATGTTTTTCCAAAAGAAAACACTTCGTGTGTAAGGTCATGTTGCTAAAAGTTGAAATGTTAAATTTTAGAAAAAAAGTCGAACATTAGCAATTATTCACGTTATAAACTGCCCCACTCATACCTGCACATAATGACAAGAAACGAGGCTAATGACTATACCACATGCACATACAACCAACACAAGTTGCTATGAAAAACACATACCTCTAGGATGAGTGAAGGCCATCACATCTTTCAAGAAGTCTCTCTTGTCATTCATCGCTCTAAAGCACCACAAATTTGGGACTCCAAGCAAGTTTGTCTCCATTACCCACACAATCTAAGATAACAAGTTAAATTACATTGGGCTTAGTCTTTTTATATTTTGATTTCTTGTAATGTGTGATCTATCAAATGTCATTGAGACTACTCTAGTTTTTAATTTTTGGTTCATAATTTTAAATACTTTGCTCTAATTTCTAGTTTTTGTACTCCATTGTAATTGAATGTGGCAATGTGAAGGCCTCAGGCTATTTGGTCCTGAGTTGTGAAGACCCCAATGCATATGGATTGATCTAGTGTATTTCCTTGCATTTCTAAACTAAATGAGATAAGTAATGTAAATTTCTTAGCTAAATGCTTTATTTTCCTTGCATGCTATAGATATCTTTACTTCTTATTACTTGCATAGATATTAGCTAGACTTCCTTTTAGTCTAATTTGACTAGTTAAAAGACTTCAGGGGTTTAGGCTAGGAGGTCTATTGTGCAGTGGTGTAATGTCCCCTTTTTCCAAGTGATCACCTAATGGAGTCGGTTAGCCTATCCCATTCCCGTAGGCTAAGCAAGAGGGCTAGGGAATGACTTAATTGGTTAAATTCTATATTTAGCCAATTTATTTGGGCAAATTGAAGATATGAAATGACTTCTAATATTTTTATGAGCCACTTGGTGAAGAAAAATAAATTAAATAAAATTGTATTGGAGGTGAGTGACCTAGAGGAAAAAAGGAATAAAGGAAAAAATATTAAGGAAAGAAAAATAAGTGAGCGCCTAGGGAGGTCGGCCAGGGAGAGAAGAAAAAAGACAAATAAAATAAATAAATTTAATGCCAAAGTGAGGTCGGCTAGGGTTGAAGTTGGGCAAGAATTGGCTATAAAAGCAAGTCACTTTGAGGTCATTTCATCATCCATTCATTATCATTTCTTCATTGAGTTTTCTCATTTGGCTGCAACATTTGTTGAGCATCACTCCAAGGACGAAAACCCTTGTGAATATTGGTGAGTTGGACAAAAACCTAGCTCATCTTGAGGTGGACTCATCACAGAGTCAATTTATACTTCATTGGAGACTTGGAGCTTGATTGCATATTCAGATTTTCAGATCAGCATTGGAGCAGCATCTTTGGTGGTATTTTGTGTTGTCATTGCATTGGGATTTCACCCTAATTTGGAGTGCCACCTTTGGAGGAGGGTGACTTTGGCTTGTGTGAGGCGATTTCATCATTTGGAGGGTTTTGGAACCCTAACCCTAGCAGCCGCCATCATCCTTGCAAGCGCCGCCATTTTGGAGGGTTTGTTGTGCATCATTCTTCATCATTTGGTATGTAAAAACCTATGTTTTAGGTTTGATTTGGACAGGAGCATTCCGGGCCATGTTTGATCATGTTTGAGCCCATGATTTGATGTAATTTCCAGTCATCATATTCTGATTTGTAGCAGCATTTATATTCAGAAAATTGGACTTTTGTGTTGCATTTGGATGGCTATATCTTGTGTATTTCATGTTGGATTTCATGTTTGATGTGATCATCATTTAGAAGCATTATTTGGCATGTTTATTTGGCGTTATTGGCACTTGTATGTTCGCTGTTATATTTGTTTATTAATCAGAAATAAAAATTAGAATTCAGAAATTCAGGTTTGAGCAGAAAAAATAATCAGAATTCTAGGGCAGATCCAGTTAGGGATTTTACAAGTGGTGGATCACTACAAATTGGCCCTACAGGTGTATCCAAGAATGCATTTTCAACTCTTATTTAGAACCTATTTCAGGCCATCGAAAGCATATTCAAGGCATGTAAACAGTAAAAGGTATCTATCTAATCACTGAAATTGGATTAGATGATAAGTTCTGTCAGAAAGAGGAAAAGAAGGATTGATGCCCTGCTGCTGTTGAGGTCGCTCCTCCCTCTGGCCATTGTAGCTGCTGCTCCTCCTGATGTTGTTGTTGCTCCTCATCCTCCTCTTGATGTTGATACTGCTACTATTGGAAATTTGGTTGAACCTGCCAAGGTTCTTAGGACTGCTCTAATGATACTTTAGAAAATTGTTACTTCTAAAGTTTATCCTTCTGACATTTTTATTTTGGTTAGCTGCAACCTGCATGATACTTTTGTCATTGATGGTTGAACTTAGTGGTTGATAGTTGATTAATAGTCATTGTGTTAGTTATCAATACCTATCAATGGTTGATAGAGAGTGCTTCTGGATAAAAGTGTGTAATAGTTTTTGTATCAATGTTTCGGATCACATTTTGTGATCCGTCATTAGGAAGAGGATGATTTAAAATTTCAAATCAGTTTTATCTAGAAGCACTCTCTATCAATTTCATGGACCGTGGAAAGATTATGCCTCTGACCTATCAATGATGTTAGCCCTATTTGTGGTCGTATATGTTTTGTACATTTACTCCATCTCAATGTTGAGAAAAACTCTTAGGCACTGCATCTATGGGCTTTTTATTGTACTACACGCCAAGAATGAAGGCCTACATATGATATTGAACATGGAGATACTTTAACATGGAAATCAACATTTAAGATTAGTTGTAAGCATTGCAAACTTGATTCAAGGTTTAAGATTAAATGGCCAATCTCTCTGAGAATCAGAAGATGATAAATTCATTTATTCACTCTTAAAAATCATGTGAATCTCAAAATCAATTCAAGTCATTTGTTATAAGTTATAACAAGAATAATTATCTTACAACATAATATTCCATTCTGTTTTGTAGATTTTAGTTCCACTGCTATCTAAGGAAAGAGGGCAAGAAGTTCAGGTGGGTTATATTAGTATTGTACCTGATATTGGTAATGCAGAAGAACAAGTGTTGCTCAGAATATCCAAACGAAAAAATTGTATCATTGCAATTGACAGACTGGCACCCATTCTTAAGAAGAGAGAGCTCTTATTTTCATATCTGCTTCTGTTACAGGAGCTTGTAATCCAACTTTAAGGTAATTCTTTTGTCAACTGATTTCAGATAGAATGTTAATGAAGCAAGTACACAAGTATAACATGGTCTTAAGGTGTGGGGTTTCCTTAATGTGCCTAAAAACAGGGGATAAACTAGAGATGTATTTTCTGAAATTCAGGGGATTGTACCGCAAAGCAATATGTTTTAGTTTATATTTCCACATATATTTAATAATATATCTCAAACCCCTCTTGTTGGAAAATATAAAGTCCCTGCAATGGAAGGAAGACGGTGCAAGGCTTCAAACCTCTATATCTAGGTGTATATAACTCACTGTTAAGAGTTTCCCTTAATTTCCTGCCAGAGTTATGACTAATGCAGATGTTTGGGGATTAATGTCATTTGTCTTGGTAAATGAATGAATTATTTTGCACAGGCTCTCTTGTTTGTAGTATAGCCCACTGCATGTTTCACTGAATTGATTTCAGTACTTATTAATTCCAACAGGATGCAGGCAGGCAAGAATGGCACAATATTTCATGTAAAGGCAAAGGTAAAGGTAGTGTTTTTTAGGTTTTGGATAAGCCAGATGCCAATTTAGCATATTAAAGGTTCTTTTAATGTCCATGATGCCTGGCCCCCGATGCAGGTAACTGTGTTTAGAGTCTAGACCATAGGTCCATTTGGGTAGGGCAAACCCATTTGCCAAGTATGCGAGGTGACAGAATTAGGTTTTTACAGTTCACAGATGGAAAAGCTGTTGTCTTGTGGTGGACCCCTTTTTCATGTCTGTGGTTGCAGAATTCCCCAGGCCGGCAAGATTACATTCATCTTGGATGTGGTTGCTGCAGTAGCACACACTTGGAGTAACTATCTGGGGTGGCAGCTCAGGAGAGCCTACCTGGTGGTCGAGGTTCAAACTGGGATGTACTTGAAGGACGGGAGCAAGCAATTTCACCAGCCCAAAATCAAAAATCCATAAGGTAGCTTACAGCACAGGAGATCACCCAGAGGTTTGCTTGGACAACAGAGCTGTTAAGAGCCTTTGTAGAAGTTCCAAACGAAAATCTTCTTTCCATATTTACCTCTAGTGCTATTCAAATTTTGTACTCTTTGGGATTTTTTATTTTATTGGGAGGCTAAACATCCCTAAACACTTTAGCAGCCTATAGCACAAATTATTGACCTCGAAAACTAAAGGGCATAATCCAAGTATCATCCCTTGTAATGTTGGGCGTATGCACTCAACAAAACTTATCCTTGGTGGGCTCTTTGTGAGCCAACTTCACCAACAGACCGGGTTTTGACCTCGTGACCAGCCTTAGTTTACTAGACCTTCGGAAATCACCTACGTCAGGATTACTCGAGTCCTGTGTATTGTTGATTATTGTTACTCTATATCAGATGGTACTTCCTAACAGAGTTTACCCATAAAGCAAACATTACATCTCAATTACCATAAATCTTTCTGTGCCAACTGACAAGCAATGATTCCAGTGAACCGTAAGCTTTAGAAAACTCTACATTTTACTTGAGAGATTTAGATTGATGATAATTGCTTCTGGATTTAGATTTAGATTGACATCGAGAAGCTGGAATTAAGAGAGAATTAGCTCGGTTTGATAAACAAGAATTAATTCATGTGGAATCGGTGAGAAAGAATTGCCTGTTTTTCTTGAGAGAAGCCGCCCACGTAGGTCCATTTGGCTTCATCCAAGTACACACGGGCTCTGAGAGACAGAACAAACAACCACACATCGACGCTCCTCTCAAGCCTCGTGTAATCCTCCCTTGACCAGCTGAAACCTTCGTCTAGAACCAATTCTTCTTTCACATCGATCTCCGGCAAAATTCTCCTCTTCTCTGGCAATACAGCTGCTAAATTTGCACTTCCATTGCCGACATAACCATTGGAAACCTTTTTTCTAATGGCTAAGGCCTCTTCCACAGGCACCATTCGTGGCTGGGCCTCAACCTGAGCCTTTCCTTCTACCTTGAAGCGCCAAAGCCCACCGTCATATGACGCCAGGTTTCGCGACACAAATGAACGGCTAAACCTCAAATCTTCTATCATTCTTCCGCTGCAGATACAGGAGGCCGGCGCCGCAGCCATTGTCAACTGACAGAATGTTGAGGGGAAGGACCAAAGTTCTCGCTGCTGAAGGCGTATCTCACATTATGGAGTCTTTTTTAGATTTATGTGAGGGGTATAATTGGCGCAAGTGCAAAGTGCAAGGTGCAAAGCTCAAAGCATTTACGATATCGTGGCATCTTGTGTGACATTGGCTAGTTTTGGAAGATACCGTAAATGGTGTAAACTTGTAAGCCGTGCGCGTTCAAAGTCTCTGTGTCACCACGTGTATGGTTACTAAGATTCTTCTGTGTTTTTTACTAATTTCTTCCCGAAGAATGTCGTATATATATAATCGTTTGACGATTAGCACGCACGGTGGCAGCACTGTCTATCCAGCATACACGATGATGCATGGACGCACTCAACCACAGCTCATTAACTTTTTGATGCAACCAGAGTCATATGGTAACGTCATATGCACAACATTACTTTCTTTTACCATATAATCCATGGCTTGCATACGCAAAGCAACTATATGAGCATGAATGAGGGAAAGGCACCTATTTTTCAAGAGGTCAAGGAAGGTATTAGGAAGATGAGCTTGTAGCAAAGTTGAGTTGAGTGATAGGTAGATATTAAAAATGGAAAAAGGGCATCCTTGTTCATCATATTAAAAAATTTCCAACAGCATCATTCAACTTAGGTTTTCAAGTAGTTGGAAAACTAGTTTAGGGATACTTCTTTTTAAGAGCAGTGATGTAAGGAATCCCTCCACTTATCAAACCATCATGATCAATCTTTTGTTTGCAATGTTGTTTGAAAGCATGGTAAAACATAAGATCAGCAAGTGGGTAGAAGAAAAAGGTAAGAGAGCAAAAAGGCAAGCAAGATTTAGACCAAAACACTCAACTACAGATCATGGCATCACTTTGAGGCATATCATTGAAAAGGTTTGGAACGGAAGAGAGGAAGCCTATTGTTGTTTTGTTGACTTTAAGAAAGCTTTCGACACAATTCCCAAGAGTAAATTATAGTGTAGAATGAAGGATCTTGGTATTCCAAAGTAAAATAGAGGGACTGTTCATAGGCTTTATGAGGAAGTTCAATGAAAAAATATAACTCAAGCAGGGCTTTCTAAAAGTTTTAGAAGTGACATAGGTGTCAAACAAGGGTGTCCTCTTTCCCCTACCATTTTTGGTCTATATATTGACAAACTAAAAGAATGGCTAAATATGCAAGGAGGGAACGATGTCATTTTGGGAGAATATGTTGTGAGGCTAATTTTGTATGTTGACGATCCCATCTCAATCACTAGATCTGCTCAAGGGTTAGAAGAGCACTTATATTCCTTAGAGCAATTCAACAAGGAGGTAGGTATGCAAGTCAACACCAACAAGATTAAGATCATGATCTTCTCTAGTAAAAAGAAGAAAAAATAGCTCAACTTTGATTTTGAAGGGAATATTCTTGAGGAAGTAATAAAGTACAAATATCTTGGAATTGACTTCAATAACAAGGTCAATTGGGATAATTATAGAAGGAAGAGAACTCTGGGAGGGTGGAGAGCATCTTATCCATTGCAAAATAGAAGCAAGGAGGCAAAGTTACAAGACTGGAAAACTATGTGGATTCTTTTTGGGCTTTTAGTTATTCTATTGGTGCTTTACGGATGTGAATTATGGGCTAGCAATACTTCAATAGTAAAATGGAAGCAAATAGAGAGGATTCAAAAACACATAATCACAAGCAAATTCAAGCTCAAAGCTTCAGTCCCATATGAGATTATTCTAGCTCAAATAAACACCTTCCCTATTGAGGCCACTGTTATGGTGTGTCTCATATGTTATCTTAAAAAAATGAGCAGATGGAGGTGCATAAATGGCCTAAGGTTGTCATTAAAGAAGTCTTGAACAAGAGAAAGAAGTCTTAGATGAAACAAAACTTCAAGTGGATGAACAAATGGGGCATCCACCTAAATACGTGCCTAAATAATAAAAAATAAATAAAGGCTTTTGTTATAGATAAATTTTGCAAGTCTATGTGGGAAAAGTCATTAGAGAGAAAGAGGAAACATTATCTTGATGAATATTACCCCTTATGATCATCAACAAAAGGCATAAATGAGGGCAAATATACCTTGAAGGGCGAAGATACTTTTAGCCCAGTTGAGGACTAGCTCACATCATCTTCAATGTGAAATAGGTGGATGAGAGAGGCCTAAAGAAGAATAGGAGGAAAGAGTTTGTATCTTTTGCATGGTTGGGGAAATTGAATTAAAAAAGCACTTTATTCTAGAGTGGGAATCTTACTATGATATATGGGCCAAATATGCAGATACATTAGTGGTTGCTTCATTGTAAAATTTGTTTGAAGAGAAGGTTGGGAAAATAGGGGAGCTCAACATCAAGATTTTTAGCAATAGATCAACAAGTTAGAAAGTTAAAATGGCAAGATCTATTGTCCCATAGGCCATCTTTAGCCTTCTAGGCATTAAAAATCTTATATTATATTCTATTATATCATGTTTTGAATGCTCCATGCTCCTATCAATCATTTGACCTCCCTATCAATCTTTCAACCGACCTATCAATTTGTATTGAAATTTTGACTAACCTATATTATTCATAGGCTAGAGTTAAAAGTCAATCATATACCAATTGCTTGACGTTTTAAAAGTTAGTCTTATGCCAATTGTGTGTCGTTTTAAAAGTTAGTCATATATCAATTGGGTGTCGTTTCATTTTGTCTCAAGTTAATGAGAGATTTACCTGACAAAGTTCACCTCGTTTTAATAATTTAGTATATTATGATGAATATTTAATATAGTTAAAATGGCAAACTACTCTATATAACCTTTTTTAAAATTATAATACACGTAATTAACAAATTTACTATTAAGTTTTAATATTATTATATGCTCATAAGCATGCTTTTAATTTAATAATGTGGTTGAAAGAATAATAATGATGTATTATTTCAATTTGTTTATAATAAGATTTTTATTATTTTTCATGTTAATGAGAGATTTCCCTGTCAAAGTTAATATGCATGAATGAATTTAAAATTAGAAACTTCAAATTCAAACATTTTTACCCCTTTCTACTAGTCATTATGAGCTTACTTAACACACATTTGTTTGACATGTTGCTATGTCATTTTATTTAAAGACATTCAATGTGCACTTAATTTCATATGAGAGAACAATTAGAGCATACTTTGATTTATAAAACGCAATAAAGAATCAAATCTACATTATCATCATATAAGCCATATGCATATCTATGTATGTTGTTTGTGATCTTGTTGATGCAAGAGCTCCCAAGTTGAAAAGCGATCTTGCATCAACCAAAAAATATTTTGTTTCTTTTCTTGCATTTCAATCAGTTCAATTTCTTGCATTTTAGTACGTTTAGTCTCAATAGATTGCACTGCATTTCACCGCATGATCACTCCATAGCTCGCGGCATAGGATCATGATTCTACAATAGCGTGTCTACATCATATCTAGATTTTAGGAGATTTGCAATTGTCTACAGAAATTTATCATTGTTAGAAGATTCATCAAGATTCACTGTTCAGAGCATTCAACATTCATTTTGAGCATATGAAGTTTGTGGCACCTTCACGTGACTTGTGGTACCTAATGGAACTTCTCATGAGGCACTATGAGAATAGAGGCACTCTCATCTAGAACCACAACATGTTTCATCAACATTAAGAGCATCATCATATGATTTTGGCCAACCTACACGTTTCATAAGGCATTGAGATTTGGAACCCCTTGCAGCCGACGTGGATCACTCCAAGAGCTTGGGAAGGATATATAAACATCACCTATATTCATTTGGAAGCAATTCTCATAGTTAGGATAGTTATGAGTTTTGAAGTTCATAGTTATAGAGTTATAAGTTCTGAAAGGTGAATGTGCCCAATGGTCATATCTTACGCATAACTATTCGTAAGGAGGATGGTAATGCATATGTGGCAGGCCTGTGAGCCCTATTGTAATCATTTGTGAAGTTGAATCAAATGAAATTCCAATTTGTTGCTTCAATCATTTTGTTTATTTTGTTTTGTTTACTCTAAGGCTGCATAGTTGGACAGTCCTTTCCCTGAACCCTCCACCCGTGACTGCACCAAGTGGTATCAGAACATAATAAGGAAGGTCATATGCAGAGCATAATAAGGAAAATATCTCATACTACAAAGAAGAAAGAGACAACAATTCATATCACCAAGGGGGAGATGACTGGAGTTTCTAACGCAATAACAAAGGGAGTCATAATTCTTACCACAATGAAGGATACCAAAGAGATGAGAGAATTTGATCAAGAAGAAACATAGTGGTGGATTAGTAGGATACTTTGGTATTGATAAAATAGTAGCTTTGGTGAATGAACATTATTTTTGGCCTCAGATATATAAGGATGTAAGGAAGTTTGTTCAGGGTTGCAGAACTTGTCAAGTTGCAAAAGGGAGCAGTCAGAATACTAGATTGTATAAACCTTTGATAGTACTAGAAAGATCTTGGAAAGATATCAACATGGATTTCATATTAGGGTTACCAAATGATGAGGTCGTTGTAGTTGTCTTTAATTCATCATCGTTTAATTTACCAATTCGGAGGAGTCTGGAGCTATCTACGATAAGACTTCTTTGTGTGGGGGGTTGGAGTGGAGTCTGAATCTTGTGGGATGTGTTGGGTTTCTTCCCAAACTGGATGCTTCCCAGTTACCCCTACAAGGTAGCCATCATTGATCAATAGGATTTCTGGGCCAGGGGCCAACAGTACAGGAGATAGACCCTATAAATATCTCCTCTCTTTCTTTAGGCTCTGCAAAACCAAGGGGGTATTCCCTATTCAACATCCATAAAATATGCTTGTGAACTTATTGGGATGTTGACACAAAGCAAATAAATCCTCTCTTATGCAAACCAAAACTATAAAATAAGTGCAAAGGGGCTAGCTTTGGGCCTATGCTTAGTTGTGAAACAGAGGATTTTAGTCCTAAAAAACTACTTCTAATATCCTAAAGGTTTATATTTGAAGTTTTCATTTGTATTTTGTTATTTGGATGCAAGACTAGACCTTGGGTTATAACCTCAATACAAGACCAGACTGGTGCCTATCTTGGGGCTCGGAGTCAATAGACATACATGTGAATGATTACCATAAACTTGAATCAATAACTAGGTTTCAAGGGGAAATTTTTTAGTGTCTGCTTTACAGATACTTCCCAAGACTGAGTATTTAGTCATTCGTACTTGATGATATCTCTGTTGCAACATACCTTTCCCAATGCTTAACCTAAAACATTTAATTTGTTCCTTGAACAAAGGTAAGAGATTACACATTCAACACAGAAAATCCATGTTCCTGAATCCCAAATAACCCATAGCTATTTAGATTCAAAAGAAAAGATGCCTACAACTTGGAGACAAACAACTGAACACATGCAACAATGCATTTCTCATATAAAAACAACATGAAACCAGCAAAATTATGCATAAAACACTCAACATATGATTCATAAACTCACAAGACACCCAACAGAGCCAGCCAAACTGTACCTTGTTATTCCACCAAAATTTGCCCAGTCTTCACCCACTTCCTCAAAACTTGAGTGACACAGTTCTCATATACCTAGAACGTGTACTCGGCAAGTAATTACATGGCATTTTTTAAAATGCTACCAGATACATCGCACCATCAAAATGGTGCCTAAAACATTCAATGCAGCAGAGAGACAAAGAGGAAAGGAGCAGGTGAGATTGGGAGTCGTGCAACCACCTGGAGATTTTCCTCTTTTAAGATGGTAGTTGGCCCGTTAATCCATTGACCCATACCTTTGCAATTCTGTCATAATGGCTAACCTACCTATTTTGAAATGCAGAGGTTCGCTGTTTTAAAATTTCTTCCACTTGGAATGCAGTTGTGGACACACAGAAATCCCTCCTTTGAAAATTTGAATCATGGCCATCGATTCCTTCCTCTTCTCTGAGATCTACGGCTTTGGTTCACACTGACTGGATCAGACAATCCCAGTCACCCATGCTGAAAAGTCCTCGACCAATGAAATCGTGCCACGCAGGCAGCTTTCTGTCCTTTGACTTTTCATAGCGCAAAAATACTCACACACTTATATAACCCTTTTTACCTTTTCACCCTTTGCATATTCAAATCTTTGCATATGCGCAAATATACATACAATGCGCGGACCTCAAAATGATTATTAACCATATTGCAACTTTGCAACAGGTCCGACTTGTATCTCTTCTTCTTTGTATTTCAGCATATACAATGCACTTAACATACAAACTGCGGACCCCACCTTTGAGTTTGCCAATTTACATTTTCCGGTCAGGTCCACTTTGTATATCCTCCCTTGTATCTTTGCCTTGTATATCGCATATACAACTGCGAATATATAAGCAAAACATACATACAATCGGACTTCTGCCTTTATCAACCACAATGTATATTCATTTCAGGTCTGGGCTTTGCATCTTAGGATTGCATATTCCCTTGTATGTTCAATTGCATGTGCAAACATACAATTGAATATATAAAACTGGTGGATCCCACCCTTTGGTTCTTGCCTTGCATGTATCCTTTGTATCTTCATTGGCCCGTTGGAGAAACCTTGGACTTGGCTGCCAATAAGTGAAGTCTCATCGATATATATATGCATCGGCCCATCGGAGAGAGCTTGGACAGAGCCGCCGGCGGTCATTGTCACACCGAAGACCATCCTCATATATCTCATCGACCATCAGAGGGACTCTTAGCTTGGTTGCCGATAGGCAAGGTCTCGGCGATGATCCCCTTTGGATGTTCGTTTGTATCTCCATTGGCCTATTGGCGGGAACATGAATTGGGCCACCGATGCACTGTGTCACACCGATAAAACCTTTGTACATCCGCCTTTGCATATTAAAAATACATACAACAATATATACAAAGGACCCGATGTACATTTGCCTTTGTCTATTGCCAAGATACAACATACAATGCATATGCATACAACTGTGGACCCCACCGTCGCTTAAGGATTCTTGAACTTAACATTTTTTTGCGACGGGAAAAGGAGGTAACACTAGGCAAAGGGGGCCGGTCATTCGACGAGTGCTATGACATGAAATGCATCTTAAGTGGGTAAGTGCAGGAAGATGGGGGGCCAAAAAGGGGTCTTAAGTGGCCACTTTTTTTCTGAAATCAGGAAATACTGGCCTTGGATGAGAAATTGAGCATAGTTACACTCAAAATTTGGAGATGCAACCAAAACAATGTTCGTAGTGCTCCGAGTCTACTTTCTAAACTACTATTTTTTTTTGAAAATGGCATCGATTAAGGGGTTCAAAAGAGGGAGCCACAGAAATTGGTGTTGTTTCTGTCAAAAAAACATAACATAGCATGTTTTGTGGCTCCCTCAAAAGGTCAACTTTTTTTTGGTATTTTTAAAATCACTTTGGTGAGAAATTAGCTAATAGCATGTAGTTTATGCCTGATTTTTCTAATAATTTTTTGATGAATATTTGATTTTTTACTAATTTTTAAAGTGGACACATCCTAAAAAATAGAATTTTGGCCGTGCTACCCCTATAAATTTTGAAAACTAATTAAAAATTATTTTTTTATTTTTTTAATATTTGTAGAATGGAGTCTAGTTTCTAAATATGTAATTTTTTTGAAATTTGAATGAATAGTTATTTTACAATGAAAAAAAGACCAAATAGTGGTTTTTGCCTAAAAACGGACACACAAACAAAAGAAATTAAAGACGAAAGGCTTAACATTGTTAAAATGTTAAAAAAATCACATCGTCAAATAGCTAAGATAAAGCCTAACATTACCCATGTGTTCGATTTGTTCAACCTTGAAACACGTGCAAATCTGAGGGTTAGCACGAACGAAATTATGTGAAATTTTGATGAATATAGAAAAACACGTCTGTGACTGTTCATAAGGCACTCCAAGCCTTTGGGTTAGAAATCCAAAGCAAATCCCAAGCCCAAGGCTTGGGATTCCCAAAGCAAGAAATAACGCGAGCACGTTATAACACGCTCGCGTTATGTTTTGCCTTGCATTTTTCTTTCCCGCATGTCTGTCTTTTGTCATGTTTTACATAACGTGAGCGCGTTATAACGCGCTCGCGTTATGTCCCACTCAAATTTTTTTACGTTCAAGGCTATTAATCATGAGGGTTAAGGGGTGAGGGATAGAGTTGGAGGGTTTAGGGATAAGGGATTAGCGTTTAAGGTATACTATCGAGCCCGTTGAGGGTCTAGGAATAGGGATAGCGTTTAAGGTTTAGGGATGAGGGATGACAGATTACGGTTTAGGGTTTAGGGATAGGGTTGAGGGTCGAGGGATCAAAGTTAAGGGTTGAGGGATTAGGGTTTGACATTGAGGGTTGAGGGTTGAGGTTCAAGGGTCAAGGGTTTAGGGATAGGGTTTAGGGTCGAGGGATTAGGGTTAAAGTAGAGTGTGGAGGGTGTAAGGATTAGGGATAGGGTTAGAGGGTTTAGGGATAAGGGATTAGGGTTTAAGGTATAGTATCAAGTCTGTTGAGGGTTTAGGAATAGGGATAGCATTTAGGGATTAGGGATGAGGGATTATAGTTGAGGGATGATGGATTACAGTTGAGGGTTGAGGGATTAGGGTTTAAGGATAAGGTTTAGGGTTGAGGGTTGAGGGATTAGGGTTTAAGGTATAGTGTTGAGGGTTGAGGGTTGAGGGTTTAGGATTAGGGTTTAGGGTTGACGGATTAGCATTTAATGTCGAGGTCAGGGTTAGAGTGTCAAGGGTAGAGGGATTAGGGATAGGGTTTAGGGTTAAAGGTTTAAGGATTGAGGGTTGAGGCTTTAGGGATGAGGGTTTAAGGCTTAAGATATAGTGTCAAGTGTTGAGGGTGTAGGGATAGGGTTTAAGTTTTAAGGGTTAAGGGTTGAGGGATAGGGATTAGGGTTTAAGGTATAGTGTTGAGGGTCGAGGGATCAGAGTTAAGGGTTGAGGGATTAGGGTTTGACGTTGAGGGTTGAGGGTTGAGGTTCGAGGGTCAAGGGTTTAGGGATAGGGTTGAGGTTAAAGGGATTAGGGTTAAAGTAGAGTGTGGAGGGTGTAAGGATTAGGGATAGGGTTGGAGGGTTTAGGGATAAGGGATTAGAGTTTAAGGTATAGTATCGAGTTTGTTGAGGGTTTAGGAATAGGGATAGTATTTAGGGTTTAGGGATGAGGGATTAGAGTTGAGGGATGACGGATTAGGGTTGAGGGTTAAGGGATTAGGGTTTAGGGATAAGGTTTAGGGTTGAGGGATGAGGGATTAGGGTTTAAGGTATAGTGTTGAGGGTTTAGGGATAGGGTTTAGGGTTGAGGGATTAGGATTTGACGTTGAGGGTTGAGGGTTTAGGGTTTAGGGTTAGGGTTGAGAGATGTGGGATCAGAGTTAAGGGTTGAGGGAATAGGGTTTGACGTCGAGGGTTGAGGGTTGAGGTTCGAGGGTCAAGGGTTTAGGGATAGGGTTGAGGTTAAAGGGATTAGGGTTAAAGTAGAGTGTGGAGGGTGTAAGGATTAGGGATAGGGTTGGAGGGTTTAGGGATAAGGGATTAGAGTTTAAGGTATAGTATCAAGTTTGTTGAGGGTTTAGGAATAGGGATAGCATTTAGGGTTTAGGGATAAGGGATTAGAGTTGAGGGATGATGGATTAGGGTTGAGGGTTGAGGGATTAGGGTTTAGGGATAAGGTTTAGGGTTGAGGGTTGAGGGATTAGGGTTTAAAGTATAGTGTTGAGGGTTGATGGTTTAGGGATAGGGTTTAGGTTTGAGGGATTAGGGTTTAGGGTTGATGAATTAGGGTTTAATGTTGAGAGTTGAGGGTTAAGGGTTGAGGGCTGAGGTTGAGGGATAGGGTTAATGGTCAAGGGATTAGGGTTAAATAAGAGTGTCGAGGGTAGAGGGATTAGGGTTTAAGGTATAGTATCGAGCCTGTTGAGGGTCTAGGAATAGGGATAGCGTTTAGGATTTAGGAATGAGGGATTAGAGTTGAGGGATGACGGATGATAGATTAGGGTTAAGGGTTGAGGCATTAGGGTTTAGGGACAAGGTTTAGGGTTAGGGTTGAGGGTTAGGGTTTAAGGTATAGTGTTGAGGGTTTAGGGATAGGGTTTAGGGTTGAGGGATTAGAGTGAAGGGTTGAGGGATTAGAATTTGACGTTGAGGGTTTAGGGTTTAGGGTTAGGGTTGAAGGTCGAGGGATCAGAGTTAAGGGTTGAGGGATTAGGGTTTGATGTTGAGGGTTGAGGGTTGAGGTTCAAGGGTCAAGGGTTTAGGGATAGGGTTGAGGGTCGAGGAATTAGGGTTAAAGTAGAGTGTGGAGGGTATAAGGATTAGGCATAGGGTTGGAGGGTTTAGGGATAAGGGATTAGAGTTTAAGGTATAGTATCGAGTCTGTTGAGGGTTTAGGAATAGGGATAGCATTTAGGGTTTAGGGATAAGGGATTAGAGTTGAGGGATGATGGATTAGGGTTGAGGGTTGAGGGATTAGGGTTTAGGGATAAGGTTTAGGGTTGAGGGTTGAGGGATTAGGGTTTAAGGTATAGTGTTGAGGGTTGATGGTTTAGGGATAGGGTTTAGGTTTGAGGGATTAGGGTTTAGGGTTGATGAATTAGGGTTTAATGTTGAGAGTTGAGGGTTGAGGGTTGAGGGTTGAGGTTGAGGGATAGGGTTAATGGTCAAGGGATTAGGGTTAAATAAGAGTGTCGAGGGTAGAGGGATTAGGGTTTAAGGTATAGTATCGAGCCTGTTGAGGGTCTAGGAATAGGGATAGCGTTTAGGATTTAGGAATGAGGGATTAGAGTTGAGGGATGACGGATGACAGATTAGAGTTGAGGGTTGAGGCATTAGGGTTTAGGGACAAGGTTTAGGGTTAGGGTTGAGAGATTAGGGTTTAAGGTATAGTGTTGAGGGTTTAGGGATAGGGTTTAGGGTTGAGGGATTAGAGTGAAGGGTTGAGGGATTAGAATTTGACGTTGAGGGTTTAGGGTTTAGGGTTAGGGTTGAAGGTCAAGGGATCAAAGTTAAGGGTTGAGGGATTAGGGTTTGATGTTGAGGGTTGAGGGTTGAGGTTCGAGGGTCAAGGGTTTAGGGATAGGGTTGAGGGTTGAGGAATTAGGGTTAAAGTAGAGTGTGGAGGGTATAAGGATTAGGGATAGGGTTGGAGGGTTTAGGGATAAGGGATTAGAGTTTAAGGTATAGTATCGAGTCTGTTGAGGGTTTAGGAATAGGGATAGCATTTAGGGTTTAGGGATAAGGGATTAGAGTTGAGGGATGATGGATTAGGGTTGAGGGTTGAGGGATTAGGGTTTAGGGTTGAGGGTTGAGGGATTAGGGTTTAAGGTATAGTGTTGAGGGTTGATGGTTTAGGGATAGAGTTTAGGTTTGAGGGATTAGGGTTTAGGGTTGATGAATTAGGGTTTAATGTTGAGAATTGAGGGTTGAGGGTTGAGGGTTGAGGTTGAGGGATAGGGTTAATGGTCAAGGGATTAGGGTTAAATAAGAGTGTCGAGGGTAGAGGGATTAGGGTTTAAGGTATAGTATCGAGCCTGTTGAGGGTCTAGGAATAGGGATAGCGTTTAGGATTTAGGAATGAGGGATTAGAGTTGAGGGATGACGGATGACAGATTAGGGTTGAGGGTTGAGGCATTAGGGTTTAGGGACAAGGTTTAGGGTTAGGATTGAGGGATTAGGGTTTAAGATATAGTGTTGAGGGTTTAGGGATAGGGTTTAGGGTTGAGGGATTAGAGTGAAGGGTTGAGGGATTAGAATTTGACGTTGAGGGTTTAGGGTTTAGGGTTAGGGTTGAAGGTCGAGGGATCAGAGTTAAGGGTTGAGGGATTAGGGTTTGATGTTGAGGGTTGAGGGTTGAAGTTCGAGGGTCAAGGGTTTAGGGATAGGGTTGAGGGTCAAGGAATTAGGGTTAAAGTTGAGTGTGGAGGGCATAAGGATTAGGGATAAGGTTGGAGGGTTTAGGGATAAGGGATTAGAGTTTAAGGTATAGTATCGAGTCTGTTAAGGGTTTAGGAATAGGGATAGCATTTAGGGTTTAGGGATAAGGGATTAGAGTTGAGGGATGATGGATTAGGGTTGAGGGTTGAGGGATTAGGGTTTAGGGATAAGGTTTAGGGTTGAGGGTTGAGGGATTAGGGTTTAAGGTATAGTGTTGAGGGTTGATGGTTTAGGGATAGGGTTTAGGTTTGAGGGATTAGGGTTTAGGGTTGATGAATTAGGGTTTAATGTTGAGAGTTGAGGGTTGAGGGTTGAGGGTTGAGGTTGAGGGATAGGGTTAATGGTCAAGGGATTAGGGTTAAATAAGAGTGTCGAGGGTAGAGGGATTAGGGTTTAAGGTATAGTATCGAGCCTGTTGAGGGTCTAGGAATAGGGATAGCGTTTAGCATTTAGGAATGAGGGATTAGAGTTGAGGGATGACGGATGACAGATTAGGGTTGAGGGTTGAGGCATTAGGGTTTAGGGACAAGGTTTAGGGTTAGGGTTGAGGGATTAGGGTTTAAGGTATAGTGTTGAGGGTTTAGGGATAGGGTTTAGGGTTGAGGGATTAGAGTGAAGGGTTGAGGGATTAGAATTCGATGTTGAGGGTTTAAGGTTTAGGGTTAGGGTTGAAGGTCGAGGGATTAGAGTTAAGGGTTGAGGGATTAAGGTTTGATGTTGAGGGTTGAGGGTTGAGGTTCGAGGGTCAAGGGTTTAGGGATAGGGTTGAGGGTCAAGGAATTAGGGTTAAAGTTGAGTGTGGAGGGTATAAGGATTAGGGATAGGGTTGGAGGGTTTAGGGATAAGGGATTAGAGTTTAAGGTATAGTATCAAGTCTGTTGAGGGTTTAGGAATAGGGATAGCATTTAGGGTTTAGGGATGAGGGATTAGAGTTGAGGGATGATGGATTAGAGTTGAGGGTTGAGGGATTAGGGTTTAGGGATAAGGTTTAGGGTTGAGGGATGAGGGATTAGGGTTTAAGGTATAGTGTTGAGGGTTGATGGTTTATGGATATGGTTTAGGTTTGAGGGATTAGGGTTTAGGGTTGATGAATTAGGGTTTAATGTTGAGAGTTGAGGGTTGAGGGTTGAGGGTAGAGGGATTAGGGTTTAAGGTATAGTATCGAGCCTGTTGAGGGTCTAGGAATAGGGATAGCGTTTAGGGTTTAGTAATGAGGGATTAGAGTTGAGGGATGACGGATGATAGATTAGGGTTGAGGGATTAGGGTTTAGGGACAAGGTTTAGGGTTAGGGTTGAGGGATTAGGGTTTAAGGTATAGTGTTGAGGGTTTAGGGATAGGGTTTAGGGTTAAGGGATTAGAGTGAAGGGTTGAGGGATTAGAATTTGACATTGAGGGTTTAGGGTTTAGGATTAGGGTTGAAGGTCAAGGGATCAGAGTTAAGGGTTGAGGGATTAGGATTTAAGGTATAGTATCGATTCTGTTGAGGGTGTAGGAATAGGGATAGCATTTAGGGTTTAGGGATGAGGGATTAGAGTTGAGGGATGACAGATTAGGTTTGAGGGTTAAGGGATTAGGGTTTAGGGATAAGATTTAGGGTTGAGGGCTAAGGGATTAGGGTTTAAGGTATAGTGTTGAGGGTTTAGGGATAGGGTTTAGGGTTGAGGGATTAGAGTGAAGGGTTGAGGGATTAGGATTTGATGTTGAGGGTTGAGGGTTTAGGGTTAGGGTTGAGAGATGAGGGATCAAAGTTAAGGGTTGAGGGATTAGGGTTTGACATCGAGGGTTGAGGGTTGAGGTTCGAGGGTCAAGGGTTTAGGGATAGGGTTGAGGTTGAAGGGATTAGGGTTTAAGGTATAGTGTTGAGGGTTGATGGATCAGAGTTAAGGGTTGAGGGATTAGGGTTGAGGGTTGTAAGGATTAGGGATAGGGTTGGAGGGTTTAGGGATAAGGGATTAGAGTTTAAGGTATAGTATCGAGTCTATTGAGGGTGTAGGATTAGGGATAGCATTTAGGGTTTAGGGATGAGGGATTAGAGTTGAGGGATGATGGATTAGGGTTGACGGATTAGGATTTGACGTTGAGGGATGACGGATTAGGATTTGACGTTGAGGGTTGAGGGTTTAGGGATAGGGTTGAGAGATTAGGATTTGACATTGAGGGTTGAGGGTCGAGGGATTAGAGTTGAGGGTTTAGGGATTAGGGTTTAACGTTGAGGGTTGAGGGCATTTTCTATCACGAACTTGATTATGAGGGCTTGCCCCTTCATTGTTATGCCTATCATATGGCGGAGCATCTGGCAAGCCCTTGCAAGAAAAAGATGTGATCAATGCAAAGGATGTGATGAATCTATAGTAGGATAAAACGCGAGCGCGTTATAGCACGAGCGCATTATAACGTGCTCGCGTTTTGTAGTTCTATTGAAACGGTAAAAAAGTCGTTACCCCCGTGATCCAGGCCCACATGCTCTGTTTTCTTACTGATTCTGCGTGTGCTCTGACAAAAAAGAAGTGCTTTCATGCTATTGGGAAGTTCACATGCACATTTGACACATTGTACCACATTTGCATGATCTTTCCACCACCTTTTCTGCTTTGCCAACTTGAGAAGGAGGAAATAACATAGTTTTCACACCAAGTTTGATATATATCTATTCAAGTTTCAATTTTTGTAGTGTTGCAATGTTAATTGTGATTCAATTTTAAGAATTTAACATTGAAAAGGAAGCAAGTGGTGAAAAACTCAAATTGTTGAGGAGTTTGATGCAAGAAGATAAAAACACTACATAATTGGGTACTTTCTCCATTCAAATCTTCGTTATTTAGGTATGTCAAGTCTTTACATGCATGTTCTTTACATTTTCCTTATTTCGGATTGAATTACTTTATCATGCTTTATCATACATGTTTAAAATAGACACATTCCCAATCAAGAAAGCAACCTACAATCTCACATGATGCCATGTATATTTTCTACACTTGGGCTCTTTAATAATTATGTGTAATAAACAAACCTTAGTTCATACCATGATGTCAAACTATACAAGAATAAATCCTTACAACATAAAAAAAATACAATCCCACTATTATCATGTATTCATTTCTTAGGAACTAATATTGGTCTCTTTATCATGCTACAGACAAATTCTCCGTCATGCCGAGGAAACGATCAAGAATTAAACCAACAGAGGAAGAGATAGAAGCTAAGAATGCAAAGAAAGCAATGGCTATGAGGGAACTTCGTGAGAAGAAGAAATTGGACACGATAAATGAAGACATACCAACTGAAGAGGAACCACAACCATCACAAAGAGATATGGTATTGGCGGCACCAAGAGAACGAATGCAAAAACTTCGTGGTACGAGAGATTTGAATACCATAGTTGGAGACACGTCCTTTACCGCAAGTCAACATGTAGGGACACCATCTACCACATCTCAAGTTGAGAGTACATCATCACTCACATGTGATGAAGGAGGTACGCCATCGTTCCCACCTCAACCTCAAGGTATGTCATCTATTCCATCTTCGATCGAAGGTATGCCATCTAACCCATCTCATTTAAATATTGATGAAACTCCTAATGTTGAGATGAATTTACCTAACTTGACACCACCTAGAATTTTGCATAGAAAGCCAAAGTATTTGATTGATATTGATGAGAATATTTTGCAGCCAATGGAAGGTAAGATTCCAAAACGCACTTGTAGAAGATATGCTAATAAGATTTGGAGATTGTTCTTTGAAAAGTTGAATGAGACTGCAAGATGTCAACTATTCGTTGAAATGATGCGAAGTATAAAGTATAGGTCTATCATGAAGATTCTTGGGTTGAGAACATCAGAGACTTCAAGTGAAAAATCTATTGTCAAGAATCTAATGAGTGCGTATGAGAGTGTGGGTAACACCTCACACACAAAAGATAGTAATGCAACACAGCGTGTGATTACATCGACTATAGTAAGTAGTCAAATGAGGAAAGCTCGTCTCATTAGAAAGACAAGTCAAGAATTGAGAATTAATAGGAAAACTTTATCAAGAGCCGTTGGAAGACGCCAAAGAATTGAGGACACTAATGCCAATGAATTATGGGCGTTCTCGGGGAGACTACCACGAAAAGATAAACCAATTGTTGAAGCATTGAGATCACTAATTGAAGACTTTTGGAAGAATTACACAAGGGTATCTCCGAATCAAAGGGATGTGGTAAGAAGGAGAATTGGTAGTCAGAACCGTGAGCCACATCCAAAGCATTTTTTGGATGAGACTCAAACACAGTTTTATGGTAAATTTCTAGAGAAGTATCCTCAAATTAAAATTTGTCAAAGATATTTTGAAATGCTAAAACCTTTCTATGTTAAGATAAATCACACATGCACTACTTGTTGTTGTAGATTACATATTGAATTTTCTAACTGTTTTGATGCTTATAGGTCTATATGTTTAGATATGCATACTAACAATGATTTGCAGGGTTGTGCCATATGTGCCCCACCAACATCTTCAAGAGACTTCATATCAAGACTTTTATGTGAAAGAGAGGAAGGTCAAATATTCTACAAGAAACTATGCTTGGATGGCACATGTCATCGTTGCGGTGGCTTGCAACATTTGCCAATATGTGAACATATGGAAATAACACATGCGGTTGGAAACGAACTAGTAGAGTTTGGCAAGTATAAAACAGTGGCATACAATACAAAAGATGGTAAAGAAGCAAAGAGGTGTGAATTAGTTATTGAAAAGATTCCAGTGTATCAGTTTATGCCTATATTTCATGACAGCATAGTGTATGAGTATGCAAGACATGCCCATAGAGCTCGATGGTTGGACTTGCAATTCAAGTTATGCAAGGACACATTTCCGGTTGGTAGCATTGTTTCAGTCGTCGACTTTGCAGAGAACTACAGTCTACAGCCACAGCGTGAGGTGCAATCACAATATTACAACTCCACACAGGTTTCTATATTTGTGCACATCGCATTCATTCATGTGAATGATAGTACAGAGGATGACAGAAAGATCATAAGGGAGTATAATTTCTATATTAGTGATGATCGCACGCATTCTACGGAGTTCGTGCAAGGTTGCTTTCAGGTGTTCTACAATGATTTGGCTAGAAGGGGCATATCGTTCAGTCAGCATATCATATGGTCGTATAATTGTGCGTCACAATTCAAGAACTCGCAGAATTTCTATTGGCTGAGTAGGAGGCATAATTTTACAGGTATTCAACATATGTGGAACTTTTGTGAGGTCGGGCATGGAAAGGGGGATCATGATGGTGCAGGAGCATGTATCAAAAGAGCCATAGCACGAGAAGAGTTAAAGTATAAAGACAATGCAAAGTTGACATGCAAAATCGATTGTCGAGTGGTGTAATGCTTCCATGGGTCCAGGTAATGAAGGTAAGTCTTTAGTTCGTAGATTTTTTTGGTTGATAGATGATACTAACATTGCACCATATGAGGATTGTTGTACACTGACAGGATCAAATGAGATGCACTCTTTCAGAAGCTCAATTGCAGGTTCATGGAGTATCCATACACGAAAGATGTCATGCTTTTGTTCTTCCTGTACAATTCAAGTCTGGGATGAGTGCGAGTCAAAGGAGTGGGTTGACGAATGGCAGTTAAGTTATCTTAGCCCACTTGACACGTATCAACCCCCGACGGCACTGGAACTAACACAGATGGAATTGTCAGTTGACTTTGACCACATATCAGATTTAGTTCAACCAGGTAATATAGGGCACGTACATGCATCTAATTTCATCTAGTTCAACCAGGTAATGTCATCTTACTTTGTAGTGTTTTTGTAATGTTGACTAATTTCATCTAATTTGCTACACATATCAATGTAGGGCACGTATATGCAGTTATTGCAGATGAAGATAATGAAGAGGGAACAGATTATTACTTATGTCATTGTGTTGAGGCCAAAAAGAAATTGGAGGCCCCTGTTACAGATGGAGAAAACATCAAATACCCTACAGAATCAGTGGTTATTACTGGAACATGGCTTAGAAGGTACCCGCATAAGAGTGTTAATATTTGGCTATTTCAGGACTTTGACATGCATCGGAAGATTCTTCATTACTCGAACTTTGTCGTGGCATCCAATGTTCATTTGATAAAGTATCGGGGTAGACCTTTGAACAAAATATTGTGGAAGGTGCGTGAGTCTGACCATGAATCAATACTTGACACAATAAAGAGTAGAGCAGACCTGGATGGTTCATTGGATTAATTTGTAAGTATTCACATTGATTTTGTAAAGTTATGTTACATTGAGTTGTAAGTATGCACATTAATTTGTAAGGTTTGTCTTTTTTTATTTCCTCCTGCATTTTTACACATATGTACACATTTTTACATCATCATGTTATGCATTTTTGGTGTCCTGCTCCTGATGTGACCAAACTCATAACTCACCCTACTAGACACCATTTGATGATCTCTCCAACACTCTGGATCCAAGGCGCCCAATCATGATGATGACCTATATACCATTCTCCCAAGGCGCTCATAATGAATGAAAAGAAGACCAAGGGTGCCCAAGCTTAATAGACTTATTTCTTTCAATTTTGATGATCCAAACTCTTGCAATATGACATCCACTTTCATGCCTTTAGATCTTCCGTCACATATAGGGCGCCAAATCAAGTTGAAAAATCTACATAAGGGCGCCAAATTGAATGAAAGGACACATGAAATGCGCCTTAGGACTCCATGCTAAGGTTTGAGCCATTAAAGTCTCTTGATATTAGGCGCTCATGATGATGAAACTTAGAGCTTTTTCCTTTCCTATGCGCTCATCTAAGATGTTTGAATGATAAGGAGCGCCTCGACCTCTATAATGTACATTGGGCACCAAATCAAGGTGATTTTAAGTCACTTTGAGTCATTTGGGGTCAGTTTGAGTCTTTGAGTCATGTTGCAAAAAAGTGTCAATGTTGTCAAGTTGCACAAAGCAACTTTTGCATTTTTGGTGCCCTGCTCGTGATGTGACCAAACTGACTGTTCCAACGCGTCGGGATGGGTACATTTACGCTAGGCATGGTCCTATTTTTCACCCAAACATGTCGAAATAGTCAGAGCTACATTGTACCGACGATATCCCTGAAGAGTCCAAAGTGCAAAAAGGCAGCAATCTTTGACGAGATGTTACTCAAAAATCGTGTCACTTAGAAACATTCTGTCTGAGGTAACGCGATCACGTAGAGTGCCTCTACAATAACCTCTCTCGGTTTTTTATAGCTCTGAGGCATTTGCCCGTGGTGAAAGGTTTTCTGCTACCCCAAAATCGACAGAAGGAGGTAGTGTAAAGTTGCAAAGGGGTGTAACTTTCGTCCTGCTCTTCATGCGACCAAACTGACTATTCCAACGCATCTGAATGGGTACATTTACACTAGGCATGGTCCTATTTTTCACCCAAACATGTCAAAACAGTTGGAGCTACATTGTACTGACAATATCCCTGAAGAGTCCAAAGTGCAAAAATGCAGCAATCTTTGACGAGATGTTACTCGAAAACCGTGTCACTTAGAAATATTCTGTCTAAGGCAACGCGATCATGTAGAGTGCCTCTACAATAACCTCTCTTGGTTTTTTATAGCTCTGAGGCATTTGCCCATGGTGAAAGGTTTTCTGTTGCCCCAAAAATCGTCAGAAGGAGGCAGTGTAAAGTTGCAAAGGGGTGTAACTTTCGTCCTGCTCCTGATGCGACCAAACTGACTGTTCCAATGCGTCCGAATGGGTACATTTACGCTAGGCATGGTCCTATTTTTCACCCAAACATGTCAAAACAGTCGGAGCTACATTGTACCGACGATATCCCTGAAGAGTCCAAAGTGCAAAAAGGTAGCAATCTTTGATGAGATGTTACTCAAAAATCATGTCACTTAGAAACATTCCGTCTGAAGCAATGCGATCATGTAGAGTGCCTCTACAATAACCTCTCTCGATTTTTTATAGCTCTGAGGCATTTGCCTGTGGTGAAAGGTTTTCTGCTGCCCCAAAAATCGTCAGAAGGAGGCAGTGTAAAGTTGCAAAGGGGTGTAACTTTCGTCCTGCTCCTGATGCGACCAAACTGATTGTTCCAACGCGTCCGAATGGGTACATTTACACTAGGCATAGTCCTATTTTTCACCCAAACATGTCAAAACAGTCGGAGCTACATTGTACCGACGATATCCCTGAAGAGTCCAAAGTGCAAAAAAGTAGCAATCTTTGACGAGATGTTACTCGAAAACTGTGTCACTTAGAAACATTCTGTATGAGGCAACGCGATCATGTAGAGTGCCTCTACAATAACCTCTCTCAGTTTTTTATAGCTCTGAGGCATTTGCCCGTGGTGAAAGGTTTTCTGTTGCCCCAAAAATCGTCAGAAGGAGGCAGTGTAAAGTTGCAAAGGGGTGTAACTTTCGTCCTGCTCCTGATGCGACCAAACTGACTGTCCCAACGTGTCTGAATGGGTACATTTACGCTAGGCATGGTCCTATTTTTCACCCAAACATGTCAAAACAGTCAGAGCTACATTGTACCGACGATATCCCTGAAGAGTCCAAAGTGCAAAAAGGTAGCAATCTTTGACGAGATGTTACTCGAAAACTGTGTCACTTAGAAACATTCCGTCTAAAGCAACGCGATCATATAGAGTGCCTCTACAATAACCTCTCTCAGTTTTTTATAGCTCTGAGGCATTTGCCCGTGGTGAAAGGTTTTCTGCTGCCCCAAAAATCATCAGAAGGAGGTAGTGTAAAGTTGCAAAGGGGTGTAACTTTCGTCCTGCTCCTGATGTGACCAAACTGACTATTCCAACGCGTCCGAATGGGTACATTTACGCTAGGCATGGTCCTATTTATGCTAGGCATGGTCCTAGGTAGAGCGCCTTCAGACTTTGACAGTGAAGTGCCTTAAGGAGTTGGATGATGTTTTTGCCTAGAGTGGAGATGATATTTTTAGCGCCTTAAGGATGATGATGGAGTGCCTTGGAGTCAGGTTAGTCTGGAGCACCTTAAGAAGGTAAAGCACTTCAAATGTAACCACAAGTGTTTTGAGCGCCCTAATGAGAAGTTGTCTTGGCACCATAAGTTGTTCAAACGAAGATATGCGCCTTGGATAGTTGCAAAGACCTAATTTAGCGCCCAAGGTTGGAAGACTCTTTGTGAGCGCCCAGTGTTTGAAAGCTCTTTGTGTTTGGTGTATTAAAATGAATTTGGCACCTAAGTAGTATTGAAACACTCAACTGAGTGCCTAAAGCCCATGAGAGAAGTGATATGCGCCTTGATAGGAATATCATGGAAGATGAGTTTACTGAATGGCACCTTGAATGACTTGGTTGATTAAGTGTTTTAGCGCCTAGATATGGGATGAATCATTGAGCGCCTTTGGTTGAGATGATGTCAGCACCTTTGAGATTATAACACCTTGGAGTCAAGTTCGAAGGAGCACCTTGAGAAGGTAAAACACTTCAAATGTTTTCAAGGAATTGGAGAAGTCACTTAGTGCCTAGAAGGAATTCCAGAGCAAGAGGGTTGGAGCGCCTTGAGCTTCAAGTCAGATATGCGCCTAGACCTCTACCCTTTAGCAAGTTGAAGCCCTCTGAGCCTTGACAAAGTGAGAATGCCTTATAGTGAATATGCGCCTTGGGCAAGGTTGAATACAAAGTTGAGGAGTATATCATAATGAGTAAGTGCATTGTAGGGTTAGATGATAAAGACTAGCGCCTTGAGTGTCTTGGTCAAAATTTTGACGTGAGAAGTCTTGCAAGATCAAACCCTGGAGTGTGCCTTAGAGAGAACCTATTGATCCTTTGCTTTGACAAGATTTGGGCGCCAGAATGATCCTTAATAAATGGAATGTATCTACACCAATTTTGCGCCTTTAGGGAAGTGATGGTGTCTAGATGAGTTTTGAGTCCCTTTGAGTGATGAGATTGTTAGAGATAGGTGCCTTGATGAATGAAATGCGCCTTGAAGACCATGTGCGCCTAGAGAGGATAAGTGCCTAGTTGAGATAAAGAGGTGTTTCTGGTGCCTAGGGAAGAAGAGAGGTAAGTTCA
Organism: Cunninghamia lanceolata; assembly: GCA_027924645.1. Taxonomy (NCBI): domain Eukaryota; kingdom Viridiplantae; phylum Streptophyta; class Pinopsida; order Cupressales; family Cupressaceae; genus Cunninghamia; species Cunninghamia lanceolata. Next base: position 448,788 of record BSBN01000973.1, on the reverse strand, counting down.
GGGAGATAAGTGCGCCTAAGAGTTTTAGCGCCCTCAATCAAATTGCACCTTTTTGCCTTGGAGAATATAAGGTGAGGATTTGAGTTGAAAGTTTGAGAAAGTAGATTGAGCGCCCTGTGTTGGAGGAAGCAAGTTGGATAAGCACTTGAAGAACTTGCATTAAGTGTTTTAGCGCCTTGGTATGGTTTGGAGCGCCTTGTTGAGGAGATACCTTGATTTAATCCAAGATAGAGCGCCCTAGAATTGAATATGTGCCTTGTTGGAGGAATATATGCGCCTTGTTGGAGAAAGATATGCGCCTTGAATGAGAGTTTGTGTGCCTTAACCAAGAATGATGATTGAAGTCACAATCTCATGTTTGTGCGCCTAGGTCTAGAAGCAAGATTTGAGCGCCTTAGGATAGGGTTTTTTGCACCTTGTCTTGGAGAGTGAATTTGAGCCTTGGATGATGTTGAAGCGCCTTGGGATGAAATGCGCCCAAACTTACAGAGGGCCTTCAGTGAGGGAGTTGAAGAGAGTGCTTAGAGGAAGGATAGCCTTAAGATCAAACTAAGTACTTAGAAACCTAAGATTAGCACCTTATTTGAAGTTATACACCTATTCTAGCGCCAGAGAGTGGGTTTGAGTGTGAAGAAGTGAATGTCTGCGCCTTGAAGGGGATACAAAGGGAAGATGATGCACCTTGATGGGTTGATGATGGAAATTTGCGCTTTGGAGCTAAATGTGCGCCTTGAATCTAAATGATATTTGAGTGCTTAGAGGTAAATAGGGGCGCCTTTGAGAATTCTTTGTGCTTTAAGGAATGGATTGTGGCGCTTTGGACTAAGGTAAGTCCTGAGCACTTACAATGATTTTAAGGAGCGCCTTAAAGGAGATAGTACCTAGAGAAGAAAAGATGTCAAGTTTTAACACCTTGGAAGAAATTCCAGATAGTGGCGCCTTCACAGGGTTTTCCAAGTTGGTGCCTTGGTTTGGGATGATCATGCTAAGAAAGAAAATGCGCCTTCAGCAAGGTCACATCAAGTCCAACATGTCAATAGTCTTCATCACTAACGTCATGTTGAAATTTCAAGGCATCTATCCATTCAAGTTCTCCGAGGAATATCTTGCAAGTGTACTTCATCAATGATAGACATTCATCCATCTGAGTTTCAAGATCTCTCAATCTTCAAAGTTTCAAAGTCCACAACTCCAAGAGGGTCACTCCAAGGGTCGTCATGAAGGATCACTTCATCTTCATCTTATCATCAAGCAAGGCTTCATCCAGTCCTAGAGAGATCTCTACTTCATGTCATCATCATCTACTCTTAAGATGATAATCCTTGGAAGTCAAGTGTTTCAAAGATTCTTTGAGAAATTGACAAGTTGTAACCTAGGCACCAAAACCCTTGAGAATCCTCCTATCTGGCGCCTAGTTAGAAGAACACTAATAATGCACCTAAGTGAATTTGAGTGTCGATATAGAGTCATCAAACCCCACCAGATGTTCATCCATGTCTCTACCACCTCAAGGAAGCGCCCAGCTTAGGATGGCGCCTAGTTTGGTCTCTACTACCTTCAGTTGGCGCCTAACCCTAAGAGTCTTGCAACTATGACGTTCATCCATGCAACAAGCAAGGTGATGCTCCCCTGTGATATTGTGAGGTGTTGACATTCAGTTGACATCATTGAGTTTGATTGAGTTGATCAAGTGTAGACGCCATTTTAAACATCAAGGCTTTAAGGCCTTTCTTTTGTATCTCCATTGAATAAGTTGTAACTTCATGCTATTGAAAGCATTATCCATGTAATAAGACATTGCAAGTTGATTGAGTCAAATAACTAGACAAGTACCCAACTCTAAGGTTGATTCATTCAAGTAGTTATCTTTGATGTATATCTTTGTGTTGTTGAAGTAGTTGATGAATTGATAGCAAGTAAAATTGTTTAAGTAAGGAAAAATTTTCGTAGAACTAGTTGGGTATCTTACTATCATGTCCCCATTTCTGGCCTGATCATCAAATGAAGAATGAGTTAGCCTATTCCTCATTCCCGGAGGCTAATTCGAAATAATGAGGGAATGAATTGGTTTTTGACTAACTTAACTTTTGTTTTTTGCAGGAACAAAGTCAGAAACTTGAAATTAGTTAAGTCTGGATGCTAAACTTGACTAAGGCAGGACTCCTAGAGTCAGGGCGCACTTTCTTGCTTGCTCAATGTCAAATGTGCGCCTAACCAAGAATCATGGAGCTTTGAAGCACTTTAATCACATCAACTAGGGCGCCTAAGTGCAGAGAGGTACAATGAATCTTTCAAAGAACATGGATAGACAACTAAGTCTCCAACTTGAGTCTTCTAAGTGAATTGGATGATGAAGAGAGTCTAGTCATTTTGGGCGCTAGTATCAGGATGAATCATCCAAAATGGGTGCCTAGAACTAGAAGGCGCCAATGCATGAGTTCAAGGATCCTCCATTGGAGCGCCTAGCCCAGATGGCTATAGATTGAAAGTTTTAAAGCTAAGTGATGTCTCTTAGGTGAATTCCTAGCCCAGGTGCATGTGTTGGGAAAAACTCTTTGGCTCTGGCGCCTAGAATTGGGAGCTTTATAAGATGCACCAATTGATGAAACATTTCCATTTTGCGCCTAGAATAGAACTCTCTCACATAGTTGAAATTGACTTGATAGAAGGAGATAAGTCTTAAGGACTAGTTTGGCACCTCACTTGCCTATCTCACCTTTGAAATGCGCTTTGGTTGATGATCATCATTGATGGCGCCTAGTGAAATGAAAAGCTATTTGCATCTCCAAAGGATCAAAATTGGATTAGGAGATCATCCTTGCAGTTGAGATTGACAGAGAAGTGTTAAAGGAATCACTTCAAATGGGCGCCTAAGCTAGTTGAGGCGCATATCAATTCCACTGTAACTCCAGACTGACGCTTAGGATCCAGTCATCTCCTAAGGCGCAGTTCCATTCACCCATGACCTCGCTTGGCGTCTAAAACTTGGAAACTCCTTTGGAAAGCTCCTGTTGCGCCTAGAAGCATGAGTTTGGGATATCAACTTGCAAAAGGCTTAGAAACTCTTCAAAGATGTTAGGCACAATCCCATGGCACTGGAGCTCAGTTTTGGCGCCTTCAAGGAATAGCACATGAAGGAACTTGGGAGGTCAGGTGCTTGTAAAAGGGAACACCTTGGAACATCTTCCAGGGGTTGAAGTAGTAAGAAAACATCAAGTGAGTCTAGGCGCACTCCCTTGTGTGAACAGTTTAGCTCTGGCGCCTAGCCACAGAGTGAGCTAGAAGAAGTAGTTTGGACATTAGAAGATAGGTGCTCATTCTACAATGAAGCATTCCACCTTCCTAATCAACAAAGACTTGAAAGAATTGGCAAAGGAAGCCAAGGCGCACCTTCTACTTGTTTCCACCTCCAGAATGCGCCTAACCTTGAAAGGGGGTTCAAAGATGTTTGTTAGACCTTTTCACTCAAGGCGCTCACCTTAGGCGCACTTTCTAAGTCCTTGTCACCTCAAGGAAACACCTAGTTTGGAAGGCGCTTGCCCTGTTCTCCACTCCTTTCGATTGGCGCCTAGAACACAGAATGCATGAAAGGAGCGCCTAGACTCCAGAGGGCTCATTTGGGCGCCTAGCATTTAAAACACTTTCATAATGATGATTTTTTGGCGCCTACTCTTGGAAACAATCCAGAGCATCCATAAACTCTAATTGGCGCCTAATGTTGACAAGGTGCAACTTCAGGAGGAGGTCACCTCAACTTGGCGCCCAAGTCAGAAAAACTTGTAAATCCTTCAAATATGCGCCTACCTTGTGAGGTGATGAGTTGAACATTCCAAATCTTCAAATGTTGCTCAAGTAAGGAAGACATTGTAACATCAAGGCTTCAAGGCCTATCCTTGTATTTCCATTGAATGAGTTGTACTTCATGCTATTGAAAGCATTTTCCATGTAATAAGACATTGCAAGTTGATTGAATCAAGTAACAAGACAAGTACCCAACTCTAATGTTGTTTCATTCAAATAGTTATCTTGATGTATATCTTTATGTTATTGAAGTAGTTGATGAATTGTTAGCAAGTAAAAGTGTTTAAGTAAGGAAAAATTTTCGTAGAACTAGTTGGGTATCTTACACTTACACCATGCCTATCCATCAAACATCACAATGCAATCAAAATCCTAACAACATGCCCATGATCCAAGATCAAGTGCAATCATGCAAAGATATTATCAATCACAAGCCTATTAAGAATGAACTAGAGTCTTCTAGTACCATACTTTTCCATCAAACACCATCATGTAATCCATGGCCTATCAAGCCTATCAAAGAAAATGCAAACATCCTATGTAATACAATCGGACTTTAAATATTTGAAGTAGCCATCTACAAATATCCATTCAAAAGTGGATTTATAATGCAAGTATGGACGCCATCAATAAAAAAGATTTGTATTAACCAAATATCCATATACGCATACATCTATATCTGTCGATATAAGTATAACATATATACAAAATAGCCATATAGGCTTACAAGAATGCCATATAGGCATACAATGTCAACTATGTACAATACAAAATATATGTCCACAAATGCCATATAGGCATACAACAGAGGAACACAATAAAAAGTCATTCCCCTTTGGCTGGTGAAGAGAATAAATCACGAGCAGCCTTTGATCTTCTAGGGGATGGAGACATGCATGTGGGTGGTCTACTACGAACCCGAGGGCACTCCTCCTATTTAGTTCTTCCTGCACCTTTACCTGTTACAAAAAAAAGTATAGACATTAATATATAGAAATTACATGTTATAAAAAAATGAAACATTTAACAAAATAATCACTTACCGCTAACATATAATCTGTCTCCTCGCTTGCCTCAGTAGCAGAAATAGGCCCTGGTGATGTCATGTCCTATAGAAACCATCCAGATAGAAATTAAACTTCAAATCAATAATCTTTTGATTTTTCAAAAATAGACAACTATAACAATGAATGTAAATTGAAATTTACTAATCTGCCTCATACCCCTGTCAATGCCATAGAGCTATGAATCGCAGAGGCCACACCCTGCTCCATTGCCCTATGAACATGGGGAGGTGTATCCGCAGCCTGCATCATCTGGAAATAAAACAACATTATTCAATTACGAAAACTATAATAGTGATGCAAATCATGGCTCCTAACATACACACACATTCATCTAAACATGGAAGTACACACAATAAAACACACAAATCACATACAAAAATTTAGTAAGTACAATTCATTCATTAAACTATTTATTTTATTACCTCCGTAAAGCTTTGAAGTCCACCACCGCTGGCAGGTGTTGCCATGAAATCTACAGTGTTAACCTATTCAACATCCAAAATCAAAAATTAGAATACCATTCATATAACGATGCTATTCACATGTAATATTTATAATTGTTTACTAGTTACATACCTCGACAGTAGATGATCTAGTGAAAAATGTAGGTGGAGAACCACTGAAAACTGCATCGATGCTATGACCCTGAAATTTCATTAAAATCATCAATTTAAATTAGTTAATCTTGTATTTCAAAAATAAAATTTAATAAATTAAATTCAATAAACTTGCTAATATTTACCTGAGTATCAAGGCCGAAAGTCTCACTCAGGAGGGTATCTGTCATCACCATCTGCTCAGCTGCAGATGTAGCCTGTGCACCTGCATCCTGACTGTCCATGGGGTCATAACCACAGGCTAACCCGCAAGCCTAGCAAGTATGCGGTGGGACCCTACTCCTCGCACTATCTCCCAACCCACTCTGTGTTGCAGGATCGGCATGCTCTATGATGCTTTGGGTCAAGGCACTAATCAACCTCAGTGTATCGACCTCAACACTCTCCTTCACAATGGAAGGGATAGAAACATGCTCGTGGGATGGTCTATTGATTACTTGTCTCACTACCCGCTGTGGGTCAAGATGTGCCCCTGGTCTATCCTGTGCTGAGCCCCCACCTCTACCCTGGAAGTCCCGCATATCAAAATAGTTCGGCACTTTATTGAGGACAAACTCGCAGTAGAGTTTCCTCAAAAAGTATTGCGGGACCTCATTATTATTGCATGGAGGATGGTCAAAAACCATCCACCACCTCTGCCCGAAATTGTCCCTTATCACTTGGTTGTTGCACCAATGGATAGGGAACCTCTTGCATGTAATGGGTGGAGGTTGATTTGTTTGTGGGTTTGTGAAAATTGAACACAAGTCTACTTTTGTAATTTGTAATTTTTTGACATCTTGGTATGACAATTTATCTACATAGTAATCTCTAAACTCTCTCTTTTTATCGGTCCAACTAGTTATTTGCTTGCTAATTGAATTTACATTTGATAACATAGACTCAAGAGATTCGGCAAGCATGGACCTATGCAAGGTTGAAGTGGAAGGATCTTTCAACCTTGTAATTATATCTTCAATTTGTTTTTTGTTGTTTTCAATTTCCCCCATTATATTATCTTGTGTTCTAGGGGCATGTCGAGGAATGAATGGAGGAGGTTGTTGTTTTGCTGGTATTTCCTCCTCAAGATTTTGTGGATTTTGAGGAGGAGGAGGAGGAGGAGAAGGTGCATTAACATTTCCTACAATTAACGAAATATACATCAAAAATCAACAAAAACCTACCTATTTAGGAAGAAATTCAAACAAAAAAATAAAGATAACTCACCCCTTTGGCATGCTCGATGTCGCGGCGGCATTTTGGCGATGAATCGACAAGCCTTTTGTGTTGATTGGCGTTTTGTAGAACGCGAGCGCGTTTTTGGGGGTTTTGAAGCCGCGGGCAGAGGAGAAATTCAGAATGAAATGAAATGACTGCTTTTTTTTAATTTATAAAAGGTTATAACGCGAGCGCGTTATAACGCGCTCACGTTATGACTTAAATTTTTTTGAAAATTTTTTGGCCACTTTTTGGCCCCCCATCTTCTTGCACTTACCCAAGTGATAGATGACCTGTTGCAAACGGTCAACATAGAAATAGAAGATACAATGCAGGAGGCACAAGGAAAATAATACCTAAGGTATTAAGAGTTTGAGGAAATAAAATACAAGCTTGCAGACTCGACTCAAAACCCTAACCCTAGGTGGGCACCATCATTGGCTCTGACTGGGGACGTGCAGGCGCAAGGCTACAGCGAGAACAAGACCATCTCTGGACAGGCTAGGCAAAATGCACAAAAATAAAACCCCGACCACACAAGGTATGTACAGACTATTTACACCTAATTTACAATGTGCACACAAGATATTTATTCATGAGAAATAAGTTTTAAGAAATTTACCGTGCACAGGCAATTCCAGTAGTTCACCATTTAGGGCCTAGAGAAAGTAAGAATCTTCTCCATGAGTATTGTTGATTTGATATGGGCCCATCCATAAGGGCTCAAATTTACCATGCTTGCCCTTATCCTAGCTCTTTACATTCCAAACAAGGACTAAGTCGCTTATCTGAAACTTCCTTTCTATAGCCCTTTTATCAAACAAATATTTTACCTCATGTTATTTCTTGATATTTGTCTTATGTACTTTTCTTCTAATTTCATCTAATGCAACTAGTTGATTTATCCTCTCATTCATTGAGTACTCAATCTCTTTATCATTTTCTTGTATGAATCTATAAACTGGCAAGAGATTATTCACAGGTAACTTAGCTGGTGCGCCATACACTAGCTCAAAAGGTGACCTTACAATTGCTTTCTTCACTGTTACCCGGTCAGCCCATAGTGCCATCTTTAGCTTTGAATCCCATGCCCTTTTGTTCTTGTCTACCATCCTTTTGATGATTTTCATATGGCTTCTGTTACTTGATTCTGCCTGACCATTTCCTTGTGGATGATATGGTGATGCATATGACAAATTAATCCCATAGTTGTTGCAGAAATCAACAAACTCACTAGATCTGAAACACATGGTGTTGTCTGTGACCACCTTGACTGGCACTCCAAATCTGATAATAATGTGTTCCAAAATGAAATCCATCACCACCCTACTTGTAGCTTGCTTAGTTGGAATAGCTTCAACCCATTTGGTAAAATAGTCAGTAGCGACCAAAATCCAACTATGTCTTCCACTTGATTTTTATGAAATTTCCCTTATAAAATCAATTCCCCATTGCTGAAATGGAGCCTCCATAGTTACAGTTCTAAGGGGTAATGTACCTTCATACTTAAGTTTTCCTGAGAACCTTTGACAGAGATCACATTTTCTTACTATCCTTTGTGCATCTGAGAAAAGGGTCAGCCACCAATAGCCTGCTCTAAGAGTTTTGTGAGTTGTTACCTTGGCAATGTAGTGTCCATCGCACACTCCTTTGTGCATGACACTTAAAATATCCATAGCTTGATTTTCATCCACACATCTAAGTAGTACACCATCAGGGTTCTTCCAATATAATTCTCCTTAATAATGATGTATTTGATAGCATGTAACTTTAAGGTCCTTTTTTTACTATCACTAAGATGGGAAGGACAATTCAAATTTTGCAAATAATACACAATATCCTTGTACCATCCAGATTTTGACATGTTAACAACTTCATCCTGAACTACATTTACCTGGCATGTCTCCAAATTTGATTGTGTCATCATCTTAGCCAAACCCTGCCCCCTTACCAATTTTGTAATTTGTATCTCAATGTTGAACTCTTGTAACTTGTTAATCCACCTGCATCTTCTTCCTATCACTTCCCGCTGAGTGGAAATGTCCTTAACTGCTGCATGGGGCACATATGCACTTATCTGAGATCCTACTAAGTATGGCCTAAAACTTTTGATTGCCCTAACCAATGCGTATGCTTTCTTTTCCATGATATCATATTTCAATTTAGCGGCCTGCAATGACATGCTAAAGAAAGCAATAGGTTGCTCAAAACCATCTTCATTTTTCTGTAATAAACATGCAGCAATAGTGTGAAAAGAGGCAAATGAGAACAACTGAAGTGGCTTAGAAAAATCAGGGGATCTCAACACAGGAGCCACCTTTATAGCCTCTTTGATGTTCTGAAATGATCTAATTGATTCAACATTTTAGAAATATCCTTTGTAATCTTTGCAAAGTTGGGAATGGATCTTCTAACAAAGTTAATCTGCCCAAAGAAAGATTGAATGCCTTTCACTGTTTTAGGAATTTGAATTCTGTCAATTGCAGCAACCCTTTCAGGATCCATCCTGACTCCATCCTTGGAAACAATGTGTCCCAATAGTTTTCCTTCTACTACCCCAAAAGTTCATTTCTTTGGGTTAAGTGAAATGCCATATTCTCATGCCCTAATAAAAATTTGTTCTAAATGCATGCAATACTGCTCCTCCTTTTTTGAATAAGCAGTTAAATCATCCTGATATATAGCCAAAATTGAGTCAATCAATCCTGTAAAAGCAACATCCATAGCCCTCTGAAATGTAGCACCTGCATTTGTTAGTCCAAATGGCATTCTTACATATACATAAGTCCCCCATGGAGTGGTGAAGGCAGTCTTGTATTGTTCAGATTCTTTTACCTTCACCTGATTATATCCTGAAAATCCATCCATCATGGATAAAAGCTCACAACCAGTTACCTTCTGTAACATAGACTCCATGTTAGGCAGTGGATAATTATTCTTTAAAGAAGATACATTCAAATTTCTGAAGTCCACACAAAGTCTTATATCACCATTTTTCTTTCTAAATGGGACAAGATTGGACACCGAAGTTGAGTCTCTAATAGGCACAATTATTCCAGCCTCCCTAAGCTTTACAAGCTCTTCTTGCATTTTTGGAGCCAAAGTTGGGTTGATAGGTCTTTGTTTCTATTTGAATGACTTAGCTCCAAGCTTCAAAGGAATCTCATTCTAGAATAAGTCTTCTCTATAAGCTTTTAGGTCCTCATATGACCATGCAAAGACATGCTTATATTTTTTCAATAATGCAATCAACATACTCCTGATGTGTGGCTTGAGCTATTTGCCAATATATACCCTTTTGGGGGCATGGCGTGTCCCCAAGTTTATCTCCTCCAAGCCATCCTTATTTGTAGGAGATGCCTTCATAACAAACTGGTCTCTATTGTCAAATGCTCTTTCTAAAGCAACTAGCCCTTTGGGGATTTTATTTGTATTAAGTTGAATTACTTCTTTCCCCAAAAGAGTTTCTTTTCCATTCACAACTTCTACAAAGTTATGGAAATCAATCTCCTGGTTCTCATATTCATCTATGTAGTTTAAGAACTTCAACAAATCTCTATCATCATCAAACACCTTCCAACTGCATATATTATCTGGTACTGCAGGTCTCATTTTAACTTCAACATTTGTAACATCAGATAGAGTGACATCATCCGACCTTATGGCCACATTAGCTAAAAAGTCTACCATGACATTCTTTGATCTTTCTATCCAATTTATTGAAAAAGCATCAAATAATTCAATTGTTTCCCATACAGCATGCTTATATTGTTTTAACCTTTTATTTTTTGAAGCATATTTATCTCTCACCTGGGAGACAATTAATTCTGAATCTCCAAACACTTTTAGCATCTTATTCCCATGCTTCAAAGCAACATTTAATCCTAGTAGCAGAGCTTCATATTCTAAAATATTATATGTGCAGGCAAACTTTAACAGGAAAGAGAATTTCAGAAGCTTACCTGCTAGAGACAAAAACACAACTCCAGCACCAGAACCTTCCTGTTGAGTACTAGTGACTCAAATTACAGGTTCAATGGTTCCTTGGTACATCATCGGTTCATTGGTTCAGAAGTCCATCAACATGATGGTGACCATCGATGGAGCCTGTGGTAGTGTCTCTGATTTCTTTGGTCTCACCGATGGTAGTGAGACATCAGCATGAGGTTGACTGTCGGCAAAGTTGGTGGTAGGAGCTTCGACAGTGTTGGGTCACTCCGATGGAGGTTAGGCATCGGTAAGACGTGTGACATCGGCGTGATTTGGAATGTTGTCTCCGATATGCTGTGTTACTTTGATGGAGGCCTAGTCATCGGTATGAAGTTTACTATGTCTTGGCGATGGTGCTTGATACACCGATCGGCGTAACTATCACTATCGGTGAAGTTTGGTGTAGTCTCGACGATAGTTGGTGTCTCTCCGATAGATCGGTCATCGGTATGAAGATCATTGTCGGCCTAGCTTTGAAATGTTACTCCGACAACTTGTGGTCACTCCAATGAATGACATTGGCTTGAGCGTCAGTGTGAGAAGTGTTTGTCGGCCTAGCATTGAGATGTCTTCCCGATCTTACCTGTCACTCCGATGGAGGGTTGGCGAAGGTTTGGTATCGGCAAGAGAAACATTGTCGGCAAAAGAGGGCTGAAGTTATATTGAAGGTCAAGGTCTTTCCGATGGTCGGTGAATGGTGTACTGATTAGTCTTGTCAGCAAAAGTGCTGACGGTTATCTTACATGTGGTCAGGAATATAAACTCGGATATCCGACTTGAACGGATGCATGTGGGACTAATCTCATGAATGCGAAACGGTAGTTTGGGCGGTTGGTGAGCGTAACTGACACGAGTAGTTGGAACGAACGGTGAGTTGCATGTGTCGATTTGATTGCTAAAAGCAATTTGGAATCGACAGTGAATGTGTGAGAGAGTTCTTCTCGAGAGAGAGAGTCTGTGAGATGGTGAGTTCAATCCGATGGAACTCTGTTCTTCTTCTTCTGTGAAGTCCTATGCTGTATTTTGTATGCAGCATGTGAACGGCATGTGAGGGGACTGAGAAGAGAATGAAAATAGAGTTCAGATGAAGGGAGTTCTGGCTGAGAAGGGTTATACTGTCAATTATTCTTCAGAAGAAACAAGATGTTAATCTCCTGTAAAGGCTATGAGCCTGTAAATGTATTGTAACTGTTTGGTTGCTGAATAATACAATGGCTCTGTGATTTGGAGTGTGGGGTTTTTTACCCGTAAGGGTTTACCCCACGTAAATCTGTGTTCTTGTTCTGTCTTTCATGTTTAAAGTCTCTGTTGTTGAAACTGGATATTGTTCGCTTGTGCTTTTCTCTAAGGGTCAATGTAGGAAATGTTCTATGTTTGTTTCCGCTTTAAAGGCATAGTTGTGCGTGTTTTTGGAAGCATTTGGAAAGAATTTAAATCTGTCGAAGACACCACTGTTCTTAGAAATACGTTCTGAGATGCTCTCATTTCCTTACAAGTGGTATCAGAGCTTTCTTCTAGGATCTGCTTAGTTGCTCACATTTGTACATTTTTGTGCTGCATGTGTTGCATGTAAGAGTTCCTGGTGTATAAGGTCTGGGTTTTCCTTCTGTGATGATTTCTTAGTGTGACAGGCTTGAGGAAATCTGAAGGAAATGTCTGTTTGTTTGATCCTTGTTTGAGTGAAAGTCTGGCAGTTGATCTAGTGTTTCTATTTCAGCAGTGCTTGAAGGATGGTGAAGAGACTGGAGCTAGTCATGATGTGGCCTGAGGCTCTTAATTGACAGTATTTAATCCTGTTGCATGGGGTTTGCTTTGTGGTTGTGTTTTTGCAATAACTTTCATAGTGGGTGTCTGTGTGAGAGGCTCTCTGATGATATGAAGAAGTTTGTGTTACTGCTCAGCCATGGAGTATTGTGCTTATGCTGGGTGTTCTGTTCCTAGTATTGGAAGGCATAATTTTTCTGTTACCCTGACTACATGTAGGCTATGGAGTTGATCATTGGATGGTCTAAGAGCTTTTGTAATAGCCTGATTCTCTCGGATGCATGTGCATGTTGGTGGTTGAGGGATTGGTCTACAAGTGGGCCTGAAGCTCTTGAATTGTTGTTTCCTTAATTGGATATTTTGCACTTGCATGACTCAGATTCATGTTTTTTGGATTTGAGGGGTTTTTAGTTTTTCCTTAAAATCTATGGTTATGCATATTCATGGTGATCCATTATTCTGGTTTAACTGTTATGGAGTTTTGTTGCAGACTTTTGGGTTTTCCAGATGTGAAGTGGGTATGGATGTGCATGGGTGTTTTTCAAACACAGTGGTTTTGCAAGTTTTACACTGTCAAAAGAAAAACTTGTGGTTTTGTGAAGCTGCAGTTAAGATATTTCTAGACCCTGGCTTTTGGGATGTTGTTGGATGATATAGTTGCAGTTTTGCATGCATGCTCTGTGCATGGTGTGAGGAGGTGAAATGCTTTCTCTACATGGGAGTGCTGGTATGTGATTTGTCACTCAGCATCTCTGTGGTAATGTTTCTGGTTCCTTGACTATGGTGCTCAGGTTGTGGACATGTTGGGCGAATCAGTAAAAAGTAAGTTTTCTGATGCTTGAGTCATGTTGTCTACATTGTTATCTATTCCTTGAGATCTCAGTTTTGCAGTTTCCAGTGTGATAGTGAGTTTGCATGGTACATTGGTTGGATCTATGAGTTATGTAGTTTTGTGTGCTAATCACCTATTAAGCTACAGTGAGATGACTCGGATGTGGACTGTCTTTATCCACCAGATTGTTTCAGTGTTTATGCAGATTTGTTAGCTGGCCTTGTCTATGGTCACTTGTGCATTGGTGTGACTGTTTTGGGATGAGAGGATAGATGTTGTAGAGTATCTGAATAGTTGGTTATGGAGACTTGTAGTATGTGTATCATGATGTCATGTATAGCTTGAATACACAGGTTCGTATAAGCTATTGGCAGTGATAGTTTATTTCCTTGGTTTGGAGATCTTGGTGTCACTTGGTTTTATAGTCACATGGACATGTTAATTTGTGGACCTGGAAGATTTTCAGATTAGGAGATGTTTGGTCAGGATGCTTGGATAGTTTATTTCCTTGGTTTGGAGATCTTGGTGTCACTTGGTTTTACAGTCACATGGACATGTTAATTTGTGGACCTGGAAGATTTTCAGATTAGGAGATGTTTGGTCAGGATGCTTGGAAAGCTCTGTTGTTACAGTTCAGTGGGAGCTTTAGCATTGACTGTGTGTTTCATCACTTAGTGGTGAATGATCTTCTTTAGTGTTTCTCTTTGATCCTGTTGCTGCAGAAGGGTTCTTTCGCATTTGCAGGGGCACTATTTGAGGATGAGTAACATCTTGAAGTCATGGAGGATTCATGAAATTCTTGGCTGAGGTGTTGGTGGTGCTTGACAGGTGATGTTGGTTTAGAATTTTGGTTTGTTTCATATCATGATTTCTGCTTTTGAATTTTGGTATGATACATTGATCTAGAGACCATGGTTTTGTTCACCTAGAACATGGAATCTCCTAAAGGAGATGGTAAGATCATGGTGTCATGATAAGTTCCTGATTCAGATGATTGGAGCTTTGACAGTGGTCTGGTAACTTCTCTATGTTTGGGTACATTTATCATTTGCTTGATTACTTCATAGAAGTGTAGTGATCCAGTTGGAGTTTAGCATGAGGTGATTGTTCATAGGTACTCATGGATACATGGAGAATAAGGTGAGACTGTATATGCTATGCTTAATCAGAGTTTGTAGCAGGAAGTCCGAGGAGTCTTTACCTTGGTTGAATGTAAGTTCAACAAAAGATCTAGAGGAGATTGTTCTTGGAGAAAGTCTTTGGGACTTGGATATCTTGGAAGAACATTCTCATTCCCACTCTTGGTTTGCTTGGCAGTTTATTACTTGAGAGGTATTGCCCATTGTTTCTCTCAGGTGTTTTTTGCTTTCTTTCATAGATATGGATCTTGAACTGCTCATAGATGGTTCTGAAGGATTCATTGTGAGAGATGGATAGCATGTTTATCTCCTTCTGCATTTGAGTTTAAAGACATCATACATTGATGAGGACTATTAGGAGATGGTTAATGGACTGATTTCCTGAAATGGGAAATGCATTAGTTTGATCTTCTTTGGTTTGTGAGGCTTACATCCATGTTAGTTGCGTTTAATCTTGGAGATTGAATGTTTGTTTGGATGTTGTTATGATGTTCTTCTTTGGGGAATTTTGAAGGAGATCATACTTGACACAGTTGGCATTCAGAGGTGTATGTAGAAGGATTGTCTACAGGTATATGATGTGCAGTGTTTCTCTTGGTCTCAGTTATTTTCTCTGATGGTGTGTTTCACATTACATTGTTTTGAGGTTTTGTTCAGAGCTGAAGTGATCACTAGTTTGTGGTCATGTGCTTTCACTTATGTTGTTGGGTGATAGCATGAAGGTTCTATTTTGTTATCTCTTTCATTGTTGGGTGTGAAGATCTTGAGAGATTTCTGGACTAGTGGTGAGATGTACAAGTTATTGGTTTACAGTTTTTGCATATCATGGTGGATGTTTCCTTGGTACTACATGATATTTTTACACTTTCTATGTAATGCTATTGGTGGATTTTTTGTATGCCATGATCTTTTTCAAATCTACATTATCCATGTAGTGGGAGTTCTTGATGTGTTTGGTCTTTTTTGACTGGTTGACACATAGAGCTTATATTTGCAGCTGATGGGTGCATGTGTAGGTGGCATGAGTCTACTGATGTTCATACCTTTAAGGTATGAGTGATTGGATGTTTTAGCACTGGTTGTGTGTGCTATTTTCAGTCATGTGGGTTTTATGTTCAGTTGGATGGCTACAGTCAGCTTACTGTTTGTTGTTCTAGCTGATGTTCTATCTTGTTTCTGGAGGATGTTTTCATGGCTGTGTTCTAGAAGCTTTGAAGTTGGTTTTGTTAAAGCTTCTGTGGAGCTTGTGGGCACAGTGGAGTGGTGGCAGTATCAGCTTTGGTTCTGTGATATGGAGCATTGATGGTTTCTTGTAATTCCTTCGTCAAGTGGGAGAATGTTGAGTACTAGTGACTCAAATTACAGGTTCAATGGTTCCTTGGTACATCATCAGTTCATTGGTTCAGAAGTCCATCGGCATGACGGTGACCATCGATGGAGCCTGTGGTAGTGTCTCCGATCTCTTTGGTCTCACCGATGGTAGTGAGACATCAGCATGAGGTTGACCGTTGGCAAAGCTGGTGGTAGGAGCTCCGACAGTGTTGGGTCACTCCGATGGAGGTTACGCATCGGTAAGACGTGTGACATCGGCGTGATTTGGAATGTTGTCTTCGATATGTTGTGTTACTCCGATGGAGGCCTAGTCATCGGTATGAAGTTTACTATGTCTTAGCGATGGTGCTTGATACACCGATTGACGTAACTATCACTATCGGCAAAGTTTGGTGTAGTCTCGATGATAGTTGGTGTCTCTCTGATAGATCGGTCATCGGTATGAAGATCATTGTCGGCCCAGCTTTGAAATGTTACTTCGACAACTTGTGGTCACTCCGATGAATGACATTGGCTTGAGCATCAGTGTGAGAAGTGTTTGTCGGCCTAGCATTGAGATGTCTTCCCGATCTTACCTGTCACTCCGATGGAGGGTTGGCGAAGGTTTGGCATCGGCAAGAGAAACATTGTCAGCAAAGAGGGCTGAAGTTATACCAAAGGTCAAGGTCTTTCCGATGGTCGGTGAATGGTGTACTGCTTAGTCTTGTTAGCAAAAGTGCCGATGGTTATCTTACATGTGGTCAGGAATATAAACTTGGATATCTGACTTGAACGGATGCATGTGGGACTAATCTCACGAATGTGAAACGATAGTTTGGACGGTTGGTGAGCGTAACTGACATGAGTAGTTGGAACGAACGGTGAGTTGCATGTGTCGATTGGATTGCTAAAAGCAATTTGGAATCGACAGTGAATGTGTGAGAGAGTTCTTCTCGAGAGAGAGAGTCTATGAGACGGTGAGTTCAATCCGATGGAACTATGTTCTTCTTCTTCTGTGAAGTCCTATGCTGTATTTTGTATGCAGCATGTGAACGACATGTGAGGGAACTGAGAAGAGAATGAAAATAGAGTTCAGATGAAGGGAGTTCTGGCTGAGAAGGGTTATACTGTCAGTTATTCTTCAGAAGAAACAAGATGTTAATCTCTTGTAAAGGCTATGAGCCTGTAAATGTATTGTAACTATTTGGTTGCTGAATAATACAATGGCTCTGTGATTTGGAGTGTGGGGTTTTTTACCCATAAGGGTTTTCCCCACGTAAATCTATGTTCTTGTTCTGTCTTTCATGTTTAAAGTCTCTGCTGTCGAAACTGGATATTGTTCGCTTGTGCTTTCCTCTAAGGGTCAATGTAGGAAATGTTCTATGTTTGTTTCCGCTTTAAAGGCATAGTTGTGCGTGTTTTTGGAAGCATTTGGAAAGAATTTAAATCTGTCGAAGACACCACTGTTCTTAGAAATACATTCTGAGATGCTCTCATTTCCTTACACTTCCTTTGAACAAGCTCCATCAAAATACATAGTCCAGAGACCATGTTGGTCAAATTCTTGAATGCAAAAATCTCTCCCTTCACTTCCTCGATCATCTGAGACAATTCTGAAATTCTCACAGTCAGTATCCACAAAACAGATATGCTCTTCTGAATCTTGATCTTCAACTATTTTTGGTGACCTCTCTTATATGACCAGTTTGACATCTCTACCATTCATTGGGATCACGGCATATGATAAATCTAATTGCATACTTCCTCCAACAAATGTTGCCCATCTTCTTGACAATAGCATACCAAACTGTGGCTTTATGTCAACTGCTGTTACGTTCATTCTGTAAGTCTTTTCTGGATATGCTGCTAGCATAAAATCCACATCCTTCATGATTCCTATAACTGGTACCTCCCTAGCATCCATTGCATAGCATTTTCCACATGCCTTGTCTATTTTCAATCTAGCTTGTTGCATGATAGCCAGAGGCATAATATTTGTTGATGCTCCTGAGTCGAGCATACAATTCTTGATTCCTTTTCCATTGATAACAAGGGAGACATAAAATGGTTCAACCTGTGAAGGACATTTTGTCATTGTCACCCCCAGATAGACTTCAGGAACCTCATCCTCATTAATACACAAGGCTTGTTTCTTACCCTGAGTCTCAACATTCTGCTCAGCCTGACAAGCTACTCCTAAAATTAGGGACAATGCTTCATTCCTAAATTCTTCAACTTTCATCATCTCCATCAATTGAACAGAGACCTTTATCTGGGATAAAACCTGAGTTATGTCAAAGGGAGCATAATTTTGTATAACAGTTGTAGCTTGGGCCATGGTTTTATTCTTATCCTGAGCTGATCCAACCTTAATTTTAATGGCCTTCTAACTGTCATCCATGGCTTGAGAATTCTTATTTTGATCCTCATTTTGGGGAACTTCATTTTCTGGTCTTTGAGAATCATGACTTGATTTTTGCTTAGAATTTTTCTTATTATTATTCCATCGCGTCTTATGTGGTTCAACCCCTTTATGATTATGCATTG
This sequence comes from Cunninghamia lanceolata, assembly GCA_027924645.1. NCBI lineage: Eukaryota > Viridiplantae > Streptophyta > Pinopsida > Cupressales > Cupressaceae > Cunninghamia > Cunninghamia lanceolata. The sequence goes on along the minus strand of BSBN01000973.1, from coordinate 430,523 downwards.
GTTGATTCACAAAGGTGTCTTCTGGTTGACGTGGATCACCAACCTGAGCCTTACCTCTAATGTTATAGTTGCTTTTGACCTAAGCCACTGTTGCAGCTATGAGAGCTCTAATCTCTTTATCAGAAGGCCTTCTCAAGTTATTCAAAAAGATGTGTGAGTCCTAAGCATAAGCATAATTATCTTCATCATCCTCATCACAGGAAATCTGCTGGCAGACCCGAGTCACATAATTCGTGCTTTCATCAACATCATAAGAAGACTACTCCCCATTTGTGAACAACATATTGACACTATCATCCTCCATATAATGTGGCTCATTGCATTCATCATAGGAGATAGCATTATTATACAAAGATTGAGCAATCATACATTGCGATTGTGAGTGAGGCATTTGACAGATTATGCACCATGGGGTATCATCAACAATGTTAATGGCTTTCTTCAAAGGATCAGGAGTCTCCTTAACATTTTGAGCTCTTTGATTAGTGTTTCTATTTGGGAGAATAGGTTTACTATTATGCCAATTAGTGTTATATGGCATATCATGCAATTATGGTCTCTTCTCTTGTCTTTGGTAAACTTGCCTTTCGGGACCTATCCCCTTTTCATTTTTAGCAAGTCTATAACTTAGGTCCTTAACAATAGTTGTCAATTTATCCAATTTCTCTTCAGAATTAGATGCATTACCTTGAGTACTTTGAGACTTATTATTCAGATTTTGTAGAATCTTTACATCATCCCTTCTATTTGTCTTACCAGATGTTTCCTATTATTTTCAATGTTGGTTGCAATTCTAAAAGCATCCCTGAGGCTAGTAGGACCCTTATCTCTTAACCCATAAGTTGTTTTAGCATCAAAAGCATTTATGTATAGTACCATGCACATTGGTTCGTTAGGCCTCATGTCAAGTGGTAATTTGTTCAACACTCTAGTGAACCTAGCATTAAAATCTGCAACATGCTCATTTGACCCCTTAGTAATACTAGTGAATTTATTTATAAAAAACCTTGGATCAGTCTTATCACCATATTGTTCTTTAAAAATCCTTCTGAAGTCATCCCATGATAAGACACTCTAGTCAGGTAGACTTTTATACCACTCTCTAGCTTCATCAACTAAGGACTGCATAAACAATTTCATAAAAACATCTTCATATTCAACCTCAAAGTTGTCCATAACATTCTAAAAGGCCTTCAAATGATCTTCCCCTAACACAACATTGTTTCCTGAAAACTTTGGTATCTGAGACTTACATGTTTATCAATGGGGTTAAGGTAACTAGGAATACCATTAAAAACTAGCTGCTCGAATCTATCCAACTGCATAGGTTGTCTACCAAACTGATTAACATTTGCGTTCCTATTAGCATTCTGATTTCTCACATTGTTCAATGGTACCCTAACATTGTTTGTATTTTATCTCTGATCATTCTGTTGATTCTGAACTTCATTTCTTTGCTGGTTTCTTAGCACATTTGCATTATCAAGGGTGGGAACTGAATCACGTTGAGCAATTTTCAGAGGTTGCACCTTTTGTCTCATATCATCTCTAATCCTCAAAGCTTGCAAATATTCTAATTTAGCCCTTAGGTTCTTGATTTCTTCAGCTAATTCTTCATCTTTAGGCATAGAAGAGGATGGTCCCTTTCCATTTTGGTCATCATCATCATCCCTTGGGGACTTAGTTTCTTCAAATCTGTCAGGGGGATCTAAGAAAGGGTGTTCCTAAAACACCTCTGACCTCATTCTCAATCTATCACCTTGTAGTCTTTCATATACATCTTGAATTTCAGCCTCCGTGTTTGAAAAATAAGGTGCATGCTGCTCTGAAGATCCGAGATTATCTTAGGTATTATCATTGTTTCTAGGGCTGGGAGAATCTTATTGACCAGCTTGAATGGTCCCTTTTCTCCTATACATCATTTTTCTAGGTAATTCTTCAAGCAAAGGATTACGCAGGGATCTTCTCCCTTGCATACAAATTTCACCTTACCAGTTGGGAGATTTGTTCGGAGTCGCCACCTACACTAGGAATTAGTTTTTTAAACCAACATTCTCAAACAAAGCATCCCCAGCGGAGTCACCAAATCTGTTGGGTTTCTTCCCAAACTGGATGCTTCCCAGTTATCCCTACAAGGTAGCCATCATTGATCAACAGGATTTCTGGGCCAGGGTCCAACAGTACAGGAGATAGACCCTATAAATATCTCCTCTCCTTCTTTAGGCTCTGTAGAACCAAGGGGGTATTCCCTATTCAACATCCATAAAATATGCTTGTGAACTTACTAGGATGTTGACACAAAGCAGATAAATCCTCTCTTATGCAAACCAAAACTGTAAAATAAGTGCAAAGGGGCTAGCTTTGGGCCTATGCTCAGTTGTCAAATAGAGGATTTTAGTCCTAAAAAACTACTTCTAATATCCTAAAGGTTTATATTTGAAGTTTGAATTTGTATTTTGTATTTGGATGCAAGACTGGGACCTTGGGTTATAACCTCAATACAAGACTAGACTGGTGGCTATCTCGGGGCTCGGAGTCAATAGACATTCACATCTAAATGATTACCATAAACTTGAATCAATAACTAGGTTTCAAGGGGAAATTTTTTAGTGTCTGCCTTAGAGATACTTCCCAAGACTGAGTATTTAGTCATTCATACTTGATGATATCCCTATTGCAACATACCTTTCCCAATGCTTAACCTAAAACATTTAATTTGTTCCTTGAACAAAGGTGAGAGATTAGACATTCAACACAGAAAATCCATGTTCCTGAATCCCAAATAACCCTTATCTATTTAGATTCAAAAGAAAAGATGCTTACAACTTGGAGACAAACAACTGAACACATGCAACAATGCATTTCTCATATAAAAACAACATGAAACCAGTAAAATTATGCATAAAACACTCAACATATGATTCATAAACTCACAAGACACCCAACAGAGCCACCAGCCAAATTGTACCTTGTTATTCCACCAAAATTTGCCTAGTCTTCACCCACTTCCTTAAAAATTGAGTGACACAGTTCTCATATACCCAGAACATGTACTCGACAATTAATTACATGGCATTTTTAAAAATGCTGCCAGATACATCGCACCATCAAAATGGTGCCTAAAACATTCAATACAGCAGAGAGACAAAGATGAAGAGAACGTATGTCTCGAATTACTGCTTGAACTTCATGTTTTATAGTTATTCTTCAGTCCATCGGGATGACTTACACTATCGGTGGGAGTGAGAAGCAGTTGAGCGATATGCAAGGTTTCACCGATATGAATATATCGGTGTGAGAACTATTGTCGGCTTAACATTCTGAAGTCTTTCTGATGCTAATGGTTTCACTGATAGTGAGTTCATCTGGTGGTCGACGAGAGATCAACTATCGGCACAGCTTAAAGTCTTTGGGCCGATGGATAGAGGTCACTTCGATAGAAAGGTTATCGGGCTAAGTCTATTGATCGGCAAAAGGTTCTGAAGTGGCTCTGATAGCTAATGTCACTCTGATAGTTCAACACTGATCGACAAGAGATTGTTCGTTGAAACAATGGAAATCGTTTGGGCCGATGGCGAGTGTCTATCCAATGAAGGGTGTTAAACTGAGGGATCAGAGTGACTTTGTATATCGATGGAAGATGATATGCAATCACCAATGGAGCTTGTTAGGCCAATGGGTTTGTAGGTTGGCTTCATCGGCAACAAAATTACCGACGATAGACTTATGGATTGATTGTGGTTAGAAACCAGAATAGTATACGTGACTTGGTGCATGTGGGATTTTATGTCTTACGGAATGTGGACAATTACGACTGTCGCATAAGCAGCGATGCTGGAAGAAGTTGATTCATTTTCAGTTAGGGCAACAGTTGTGTAACCGTTTATGCTCTTGCAGACTGGAGATAAAACTGATCTTGTGGCATCATTGTTTGGAATGATGATTCTATTTTGTACGGTTTATTTTCTGTAGCATGTGCAGATGAAATAGGTGATCTGGTACAAAGAATAGGATTGAACATTAGTGCGAGTTGAGATCTTTGTTTGCAAATCTTAGTTTTACTATAATAAGGATTGTTCTACTGTTGGTGGTGGGTTTTTTACCCGAAAGGGTTTTCCCACGTAATACTGGTGTATTCATCTGTGTATTAAAAAGTTACCTGTCTGCATTATCCCCTTTGAATTAACATTAGGGAAGCTGTATTCCGCACCTCTGCTTTCCTTACAAGCGGTATCAGAGCCTGGCCCGTTGTGTTATCCTTGTTGGTAGGTTGGGTTTTTTGTGTTAGTTCAGTAAGTGGGAGTTCTATAGAGGTCTTTTCTGTTAAATAAGATGGCAAGTACATCAGGAAAAATAGACATTGAAAAGTTCAATGGCACAAACTTTGAGTTGTGGAAGATTAAGGCTGAAGATTTGCTGGTCGATAGAGATCTTTGGATTGCTGTGTCTGGGGTTAAACTTGCAAGCATGAAGCAAGAAGATTGGGACCTAGCTGACAGAAAAGCTAGAGGACTGATAAGATTAAGTCTTGCAGATTCTGTTCTATTGAATGTCCATGAAGAGAAGTCAGCCAAAGATTTGTGGAAGAAGTTGGGAGATATTTACCAGGGCAAGTCCTTGGTAAATAAATTGTTCCTCAGAAAGAAGTTGTATTCTCTGAAGATGGATGAAGGTGCATCTGTAGCGGACCATCTGAGCACATTTAATTTGATTGTTGCATAGTTGACGTCTGTAGGTGTAAAAATAGAAGAGGAAGACCGATGTATGCTTCTATTGTGTTCCTTACCTGACTCGTGGGATCATCTTGTGATGGCTATTGGAAGTACAACAACCACATTTACAACTGAAGCGGTTGTTACCTCGTTGTTATCTGAAGAGATGCGGAGGAAATCTTCTGAGACAGCCAAAGAGGCCCTGTCTATTCGAGGTAGATCAAAGGAAGAGGCAAGAAGAAGGACAATAGGTCTAAGTCCAAATCAGAGGGGAAATCAAAATCTCCTGGCACAAAGTCCAAGGTGAAGTGCTGGAATTATGGGTAGAAAGGTCACATCAGAAGAGACTGTAAGGAGGAGAAAAAGAAGAAGAAGAAGAACTCTTTTGACAATGATTCTTCTCAGAGTGATGTTGATGCCTTCATTGCTGCCTTGGCAACGCTTGCATATGAAGATGTGTGGCTGGTGGATTCAGGAGCATCATTTCATATGACATCTCACAGAGAGTGGTTCACACAATATGAACTGTATGCTGGTGGGAAGGTGTTCCTGGCAAGTGATTCAACATTGGAAATTGTTGGCCGAGGATGAGTCAGAATCCAGTTCCCCGATGGTAGAATAAAGGGAATGAATGGAGTGCTACACATACCAGGTCTGGCTCGAAATTTACTTTCTGTTAGTAAGTTTAATGATGTTGGAGTGCAAGTTACTTTTGTGAATGGTGGTTGTAAAATGGCTAGAGGTTCTATAGTACTGGCAAAGGGTGAACGCATTGGAACTCTGTATAGATTAGATGCTAGACTAGTGTGCTGTAATAGTGTCTCTGTAAAATCTGAAAAAGATACTATTGTAAAACATGATGCAAATTCTATGGAAGTTAAAATTCTTGTAGAGAAAACAATGCTCTGGCATCATAGACTTGGTCACATAGGTGAAAAAGGTTTAAAAACCTTGAAAAACAAAACTCTGGTAGATGGGCTGATTGATTGTAATCTGGAGTTCGATTTCTGCGAACATTGTATATATGGAAAACAGAACCGTGTTTCTTTCTACTCAAGTTCTCATAAATCTTCTAGTATTTTGGACTATGTACATTCTAATGTCTTTTGTCCAGTTGATGTTCCATCTTTATCTAAATCAAGATACTATGTATCATTCATTGATGATTATTCAAGGAGGGCATTTGTATATTTTTTGAAAAATAAATCAAAAGTGTTCAGTCAGTTTAAAGAATTTAAAACTCTTGTGGAAAACCAGACTAGTAGAAAAATAAAATGCTTGAGAACAGATAATGGTGGTGAATATTGCAATGCGGATTTTGATAAGTATTGTGTAGATCATGGTATAAAAAGACACAAAACTACACCTTATACTCCACAACAAAATGCAGTTGCTGAAAGGTTAAATCGATCGTTGATGGAGAAAGCAAGAAGTATGTTGAGTTATGCTGGTCTTGAACAAAGGTTCTGGGCTGAGGCAGTTGCTACAACTTGTTACTTGTTGAATCATTCTCCTACTTCAGCATTGGTTGATAAGACGCCTATGGAAGCGTGGTCTAGAAAGAACCCATCTCTAAGACATCTTCGTGTCTTCGGCTGTGAGGCATATGCTCATATTCCTGAGGTAAAAAGATCTAAGTTAGATAACAAGGCAGTCAAATGTATCTTTATTGGCTATGGAGTCGGTGTTAAGGGGTACAAGCTTTGGAATCCTGAAACTGAAAAAATAATTTACAGCATGAATGTAATTTTCATAGAGCTGAAACCTTTAGTTAATATTTCTCAGCCAGAGAAGACAGAAGAAAAGAAAGAAAAGAGTGTTGTTAATATTCCTCTAACCCCTGTAAAAGAGGAACAACAAGCACCAAGTGTAGATGGTTCAGATGTGAGTTCAAGTAGCTTCAAAGATTTAGATCCAGAGCAAGAACCTAAACCTGCACCTCAACCATTGAGGCGGTCTACACATGAAAGAAGACAACCAGATAGGTATGGATTTTCTGTACTTGATTCAAGTTGTGCCTATGCTTTACTTACTGATACTGATGAACCTAGGACTATGAAAGAAGCTATTAGCTTACCTGATTCAGATTCTTGATTGGAAGCCATGGATAGTGAAATGTCATCGTTGGAGAAAAATGGAACCTGGGATCTGGTGCCCTTGCCTGAAGGTAGAAAACCTATGGGTATTTAAAAAGAAATATGGTCCAGATGGTAGTGTTGATAAGTACAAGGCAAGACTGGTTGCTAAGGGGTATTCCCAAAAGGAAGGTATTGATTATGGAGAAATATTTTCTCTTGTAGCTAAGCTGACATCCATTAGATTTTTGTTGTCACTTGCAGCAGCATATGATTTTGGAATTGAGCAGATGGATGTGACAACAACATTTCTTCATGGGGACCTTGAAGAAGAAATTTATATGTCCCAGCCAGAGCATTTTGTGGAAAAAGGTAAAGAACATCTGGTATGTAAACTTAAAAAGTCTCTTTATGGTTTGAAGCAATCTCCTAGAATGTGGTATCAAAAATTTGATACATATGTTTTATCCTTGGGGTATGTGAGATCTAAATCTGATCATTGTGTCTATTATAAAACTGAAGGTGATCGGATTCTTATAATTGCACTGTATGTGGATGACATGTTATTCATTGGCAATGGTAAGGGGATGATCTCAGAATTAAAATCTTAGTTGTCCTTGAAATTTGAAATGAAGAATCTGGGGGCAACGAAGTACATTATGGGAATGGAAATCAAAAGGGACAGGTCTAAGAGAAAGATTTGGCTCAGCTAGAGCAAGTATATTACCAATGTTCTTGATAAGTTTCATATGTCTGATTCTAAACAGTTAGTTGTTCCAGTTTTGCAGGGAACGAAATTATCTGTTGAAGATTGTCCAGAATCTTCGAATGAATCTGACGACATGAAAAGAGTGCCTTATGCAAGTCCTGTTGGCAGTTTAATGTATGCAATGGTCTGTACCAAACCAGACATTGCCCAAGCAGTGGGATTTTTGAGCCGGTTTATGGTGAATCCAGGCAGATCACATTGGGATGCTGTGAAAAGAGTTATGAGGTATTTGAAGGGAACTTCTGATTATGCTATTTTCTATCATGGAAACTCAGTTGGATCACAGAGATCTATTAGCATTCAGGAATATGTGGATTCCGATTGGGCAGGGGATATTGATAGTAGAAGATCCACCAGTGGATATGTATTCATGTTAAATGGTGGTGCTATCAGTTGGATGAGTAAACGGCAGGCTGTAGTCGCTTTGTCCACAACAGAAGAAGAGTACATGGCAGCTACTCGGCCATGCCAAGAAGCTGTTTGGTTGAAGAGGTTGTGTTCTGATGTTGGTTTTAATGCAGGGCAGATACAAATACACTGTGACAGTCAAAGTGCTATATGTTTGGAAAAGAACCCTACGTTTCATTCTAGGACAAAACATATTGATGTCTAATATCACTTTGTTCGTGATATGGTGGAAGACAGGAAGGTGAGGCTGGAAAAGATTGACACTTTGGAAAATGTTGCTGATGTCTTAACTAAACCAGTGAGCATGACCAAGTTCAAATGGTGTTCAGATGAATGGGTCTGCAGGCCCATAGTTCTCAATAATCAAATGAGGTTTGAGAAGTAGCAGTTATCTCCTCGACAAGTGGGAGATTGAAGAGAACGTATGTCTCAAATTACTGCTTGAACTTCATGTTTTATAGTTATTCTTCAGTCCATCAGGATGACTTACACTATCGGCGGGAGTGAGAAGCAGTTGAGAGATATGCAAGGTTTCACCGATATGAATATATAGGTGTGAGAACTATTGTCGGCTCAACATTCTGAAGTCTTTCCGATGCTAATGTTTTCACCGATAGTGAGTTCATCTGGTGGTCAGCGAGAGATCAACTAGCGGCACAACTTAAAGTCTTTGGGCCGATGGACAGAGGTCACTCTGATAGAAAGGTTATCGGCCTAAGTTTGTTGATCGGTGAAAGGTTCTGAAGTGGCTCCGATAGCTAATGTCACTCCGATAGTTCAACACTGATCAACAAGAGATTGTTCGTTGGAACAATGGAAATTATTTGGGCCGATGGCGAGTGTCTATCCGATGAATGGTGTTAAACTGAGGGATCAGGGTGACTTTGTATATCAGTGGAAGATGATATGCGATCACCAATGGAGCTTGTTAGGCCAATGGATTGTAGGTTGGCTTCGTCGGCAACAAAATTGCCGATGATAGACTTATGGATTGATTGTGGTTATAAACTGGAATAGTAAACATGACCTGGTGCATGTGGGATTTTATGTCTTATGGAATGTGGACAGTGACGACTGTCGCATAAGCAGCGATGCTGGAAGAAGTTGATTTGTTTTCAGTTAGGGCAACAATTGTGTAACCGTTTATGCTCTTGCAGATTGGAGATAAAACTGATCTTGTGGCATCATTGTTTGGAATGATGATTCTATTTTGTACGGTTTATTTTCTGTAGCATGTGCAGATGAAATAGGTGATCTGGTACAAAGAATAGGATTGAACATTAGTGCGAGTTGAGATCTTTGTTTGTAAATCTTAGTTTTACTGTAATAAAGATTGTTCTACTATTGGTGGTGGGTTTTTTACCTGAAAGGGTTTTCCCACGTAATACTGGTGTATTCATCTGTGTATTAAAAAGTTACCTATCTGCATTATCCCCTTTGAATTAACATTAGGGAAGCTATATTCCGCACCTCTACTTTCCTTACAAAAGAGGAAAGGAGCAGGTGAGATTGGGAGTCATGCAGCTGCCTGGAGATTTTCCTCTTTTAAGATGGTAGTTGGCCCGTTAATCCATTGACCCATACTTCTGCAATTCTGTCATAATGGTCGACCTACCTATTTTGAAATGCAAAGGTTCATTGTTTTAAAATTTCTTCCACTTGGAATGCAGCTGTGGACACATAGAAATCCCTCCTTTGAAAATTTGAATCATGGTCGTCGATTCCTTCCTCTTCTCTGAGATCTACGGCTTCGGTTCACACTGATTGGATCAGACAATCCCAATCACCCATGCTGAAAAGTCCTTGACCAATGAAATCGCACCATGCAGGCAGCTTTCTCTCCTTTGACTTTTCATAGCGCAAAAATACCTCACGCACTTATATAACCCTTTTTACCTTTTTACCCTTTGCATATTCAAATCTTTGCATATGCGCAAATATACATACAATGCGTGAACCTCAAAATGATTATTAACCATATTGTAATTTTACAACAGGTCTGGCTTGTATCTTTTCTTCTTTGTATTTCGGCATATACAATGCACTTAACATACAAACTGCGGACCCCACCTTTGAGTTTGCTGATTTACATTTTCTGGTCGGGTCCACTTTGTATATCCTCCCTTGTATCTTTGCCTTGTATATTGCATATACAACTACGAATATACAAGCAAAACATACATATAATCAGACTTCTGCCTTTATCAACCACAATGTATATTCATTTCGGGTTCGGGCTTTGCCTCTCACGATTGCATATTCCCTTGTATGTTTGATTACATGTGCAAACATACAATTGAATATATACAACTGGTGGACCCCACCCTTTGGTTCTTGCCTTGTATGTATCCTTTGTATCTTCATCGGCCCATTGGAGAAACCTTGGACTTGGCTGCCGATAAGCAAAGTCTCGCCATTATGCATTTTGTATCTTTTGCCTTGTATATGCATTGGCCCATTGGAGAGATCTTGGACAGAGCCACCGACGGTCGTTGTCACACCGAAGACCATCCTTGTATATCTCATCGACCATCGGAGGGACCCTTAGCTTGGCTACCGATAGGCAAGGTCTCGGTGATGATCCCCTTTGGATGTTCGTTTGTATCTCCATCAGCCTATCGACGGGAACATGAATTGGGCTGCCGATGCACTGTGTCACATTGATAAAACCTTTGTATGTCTGCCTTTGCATATTAAAAATACATACAACAATATATAGAAAGGACCCGATGTACATTTGCCTTTGTATATGGCCAAGATACAACATACAATGCATATGCATACAACTGTGGACCCCATCGTCGCTTAAGGATTTTTGAACTTAACATTTTTTCGTGATGGGAAAAGGAGGTAACACTCAGAAAAGGGGGCCAGTCATTCAACGAGCGCTATGACATGAAATGAATCTTAAGTGATAGATGACTTGCTGCAAACGGTCAACGCAGAAATAGAAGATACAATGCAGGAGGCAGAGGGAAAATAATACCTAAGGTATTAAGAGTTTGAGGAAATAAAATACAGGCTTGCAGACTCGACTCAAAACCCTAACCCTAGGTGGGCACCACCAGGATGGATGGTTTGTATCAGCGGCTAAGAGAATCTTACTGGAATTCACTTTATCCTACTTGCTAAGAGAAACACACATGCTAGAAATGAAAACTTACTCTAATTGCTTTCAAAGGAAACACACATGCTGAAATAGAAATTATGCTAATTGCTTGGAAAGAAACACCAATGCTTTAAAGGTAACTATTCTATTTGCTCATAAAATAAACACACATGCTTTCAAGGGAAACTATTCTATTTGCTTTGAAATGAAACTTAGAAGTAACTACATCAATTATCAATCCACAATAATGGAATACTCTGAATAAAACAATATTGCTTCACAAAATAATGAATATCTCTTTTTGGTGTTTTCAAAATTTAAAGGACAAACCTACAGGTGTTAACATCTAAAACATTTACAAAGGAAACAAATACAACAACTTAACATTAACGCACAATACAATGACAGTAAACATAAAACATAAAAGAGAAACACAGGAATAAATACTGAGAGATCTCCTGCTAGTTTGGGAAGCGAGCCCTACTTTCCAAGCTAGAGATGATCTTTGTGAACTCAATCAACTTCAAAATAAATTCCCTTTCATTTGCATTCAAAATAATCCCAGATGGGCATGGATACACAAGTGAAAACAAGAGGTTTTCTTCTGGACAAAAAATAGTAATATTTGACTAAAAATTGGAACTAACTGAGAGAGATTATCGGGCTCCTACTTATACATCTAAGCCTTTATTGAAAGTAATAACTACACTAGATCCTAACTATAGTGAACTAGGATTGAACTAGTTGCTTTATTTAATACATTAGCAGTTTCTTTGCAATTCAACTTTAGATCAAGAATTTGTATCAATCTAATTATCAACGGTTGAGTAAATCCTTGGAGTGGCATAGGCACTAACTGATGGTTAATTCAGTTATCATAAAACAAGGTGACATGTGGACTCGGACTTCGAAGTTGTCAATAAGTTGTGTTTATTGAAGTGAATAGCTGGTCATGTTGTTGAGTTTGCATCACTGGATTCTTAAATGACCCTAGGATTGTCCTTAGTAATCATCGACTCAAGGGGAGGATGACTCTCTTGAAGCATTGTAGGAATATGGAGCTCTCCGTGGTTTAAGTTCCTTATGAAAAAAGTGGCTCTGGGGGGGTCTGGAGGCCTTTGGGAAGGTCTTTGTTGTATTCCTCATGTAATCACACATAACTTGTACAAAAAATTCCATAAAATATGTATTTAAAATAGAATTCATAATAATTAGCCAAAAGATTTCATCTAAAGGAAATAAGGACTAAACATGCATATATATATATAGAGTTAAAGTCAAAGTCTTAAAGAAGGAACTATATAGAAATAATTGAGTCATGTATTTGACTCATCACCAAGAACACAAAGAGGACATGATACTATATTTGTAGTAGAGGATAGATTTTCAAAGATGACACATTTCATTCCTTGTAAGAAGACAAATGATGTTGTACATGTTGCTGACCTATTTTTCAAGGAGATTGTGAGATTGCTTGGATTATCGAAGAGTATAGTTTCAGAAAAGGATATAAAGTTCAAAGGATGTTTCTAGAGGACATTGTGGAAGAAGATGAAGACAAATCTGAAGTTCATTTCAACATTCCACCCATAGACAAATGGACAAACAGAAGTGGTAAATAGGAGTTTGGACAACTTTTTGAGATGTTTGGTAGGAGATAAGGCGGGAAATTGGGATATAATTCTAATGCAAGCAGAGTTTGCATATAATAATTCAATGAGCAAAAATACAGGAAAGACACCATTTGAAGTTGTGACTAGTGTACAACCTAAAGGAGTTTCAGAACTTAGAGACATCAATATGGAGAACAAAAGGAGTGTGGAAGTAGAAGAATTTGCAAGATACATGGAAACAGTACACACTCAAGTTTGAAAGCATTTGGAAGAGACGAATAGAAAGTATAAGGGACAAGCAAATGAGAAGAAGAGACACAAGAAATTTTATGTTGGGTATGAAATCATGGTATATCTCAAAAAGGAAAGATTTCCATAGGGACATACAATAAGTTGAAGATGAGGAAGTTTGGACCATGTAAGATTCTCAAAAGGTTTGGCTCAGGAAATGCATATGAAGTGGAGTTACCAGAAGCATCTGGCATATCACCCATATTCAATATTGCAAATCTATATTAGTATCATGAAGGACACTCAAGTGATAACACCACATAAGTTTATTTGAAGGATCAGATACCACATCAACAATAGGAACATATAGAGAAGATTTTGGATAGCAGAGTTGGGCGCAACACCAGAAACAAGTAGTATAAGGAGTACTTGGTTAAGTGGAAAAGAAGGTCGAAAGAAGATTCATCATGGATTTCTTAGGTTGAGGTAGACCGTATTGGTTTTCCTCTAGCCCCAGGAAAGTGAGGGACTCACTTTTCAAACAACCTCGAGTGTCTGATGCAGGACCATCCCAGGTTGAAAAGCAATCTTGCATCAACCAAAAAATATTTTGTTTCTTTTATTGCATTTCAATCAGTTATGTTTCTTACATTTCAGTCAGTTCAGTCTTAGTAGATTACACCGCATTTCACCACATGATCACTCCATAGCTCATGACACAAGATCAAGATTCTACAATGGCTTCTCTACATCATATCTAGATTTCAAGAGATTTGTAATTATCTAAAGAAAGTTATCGATGTCATAAGCTTCAACAGGATTCATTGTTCAGAGCATTCAACATTCAATTCGAGCATATGAAGTTTGTGGCACCTTCATGTGACTTGTGGCACCTAATGGAACTTCTCATGAGGCACTATGAGACCAAAGGCACTCTCATATAGAACCGCAACATGTTTCATCAACATTAAGAGCATCATCATATGATTTTGGCTGACCTACATGTTTCATGAGGCATTAAGATTCAGAACCTCTTGTGGCCAACACAGATCACTCCAAGAGCTTGGGAAGAATATATAAACATCTTCTATATTCATTTTGAAGAAGTTCTCATAGTTAGGATAGTTCTGAGTTTTGAAGTTCATAGTTCAAGAGTTAGAAGTTCTGAAAGATGAATGTGCCCAATGGTTATATCTTTCACATAACTGTTTGTAAGGAGGATGGTAATGCCTATGTGGTAGGTCTATGAGCCCTATTGTAATCATTTGTGAAGTTGAATCAAATGAAATTCCAATTTGTTTATTCATTCATTGTGTTTATTCCATTGTGTTTACTCTAAGGTTGCACGGTTGGATAGTCCTTTCCCTGGACCCTCCACCTATGACTGCACCAATTGCTCATTGTCATACTAACGTAACCTACCAAAGGGCTTTGACCTAAGAGGACTCATTCAACTAGTGTGTCAACAAACTCCTAAATGGTACCCTTTAACACCACCTTAACAAACTCAACTATCTAGAAGATGAAGGAAAAACAAGTTTTCAAGCACATATGTTATCAAATTGATTTTGTGCATCATAGATTAAATCTATAAATAGGCTTCATTACTTGTGAGTTGAGATAGCTTTGCAAAAAAGTGAAATGAAATGATAAAAAAATTAAGAGAAAAGAATTTTTTTTGGAAGAACTCAACTATTTGGGTGATTCAAGTAATCTTTATCAATGTTATGAATGCCTAGCTAGTAGTAAACCTCTACCTAGAGTTGGATCAATGACACCTTCATCAAGGATATAAAAACCTAATTGGAAACAGAGCAATGTCCAAATGATTGATGATTATGTCTACTTAAGTACTTACATATTTTAATATACCTTTAATCATCTAAAGGGAATATTATATAGTATCTTGATGCTTTGGTTGTGATGACAAGTTCTAGTAGATCTTAAGAAAAGCAATGAATTCATGTCCACATGCTTAGGTTTCAAGGAAATTGGATTTTGTACTATCGTGTGTCTTTACTTTGTTGTTCATGTATCCATTCACTTGTAGTGGTTATTTTTCTCAAACATTTTGGATCTGTAGGCACATTCCTTTATTTCAAGAGAATTTCCTAGTAGAGTCACAATTTATTGTTGGCTACACAACGCACCCCATTTTGAACACCCCTTTTTAGTATCTTGAGTCAAGTCTTTTGGAGTTCTTGTTGTCTTGCATGCATTGTCTTAATTTGAATTCTAGTTCAATTGGGAAAGCCATTTATTTGTCTGGATGAGGGCATGGTTTGGTATTTGTTCACATTGATTTAAGTGTGGGACCCCCACCACCTTGTTTGATTTTTTTTTTTGATCTATCTCTTATGGTGTAGATGGTATAACCCCTAGCTTTGAGAATGCCTACATGGTGGATCTTGGTCCTGAATTTCTTGTCAAACTTTCCTTAGTGATCCTAGGGTATTCCTAATTGCTCATAGTCATTATTGTATTAGGACCCTCCTATTTGTTTGTCCTCCTAATGGTGATCTAATTGTTCTCCTTATATTCAGGTTCTTTCCAAGGTTGTTCTTGTTGCTAGGTCCTTATTTAGATTGGATTGGGTGAATCTGTTGTTAAATTAGTTCATTTTATGGTCTCAAGACATGGTCTTAGGGACTATATTTTTATCCCCATGGTGGCCTTAGTTTAATGCCTTGGTGGAATCCTTTGTATTCATGGTGGTTACGAGTTGCCATTAGAGTGGTGCTATCTTCAATCCTAAGCCTTCATAGAGGCTAAGTTTAAACCACAACTCAATCTAAATACTTTGATTTGTTAAGAAGTGCCTTGGGGTTTGGGTGGGAGAAATTCAACTTTGAATGTGGCATGAAGGTAGAAGACACATGGCACTTTATGATTTAACTTGTCATTACCTTCAAGTATAACATTGATGGGCATAATCCTTCATAGGTGATGGTTGCAACTCCCAAGCCACATGTCAGCACTTTCTTCCTATCTCATAGTGGCCCAACTATGAGTGGCCACCTTGATTTTATTTGCTAAGATCTAGACCGTCTGACTCCCATCAACCAGTGCTCATTGATAGATGTGATTTGAGTAACGAGGATTTTAGTTTCTATTTCACTATTACCTTTAAGTTAAAACTTGATGACCAAATCCTTTAGAGTTTAACAATTGTAAGATGGGGAAACCATGTGGTAGGCACTAGTTGGTAACACACCAACCATGGCCAATGGATAAACATTATGAGTGCATAGCTTGGTTGGTTGTTGAGCACTCTTTATTGGACATGTCCCCAACCCATGCTATTTGTCTAACAATGCTTTAGTTATGTAATCCTTAAAGTATCTTTTAAAGTTACTTTAAAGTGTAAATTTGATTGGTATCTCTCTTCATAAGTGATATCATGTGCTCCTATCCCAAACTTGTGGCAAGTCATTCTACCTATCTTGAGGGTTTAATTCACCTATCCACCTGTCTTGAGGGTTTTGCCACCTATCTACCATTATTAAATACATAGAGCCCTTGTAGCACATCATTCGATGCTCTCCTTACATGTAAATACACTTGTGCATGCCTTAGATGCATTCCATAATTTAGAAGCATTAACTTGAACAAGGGTAAATTAGGTCGCACATGGAAGTATCCTCAAAACCCTACCTAGAAATAAAGATTCATATTATAGACCTATAAGACATTCATGATCCTATGCAATGTTACAAACCAAAATTAAACTAATAATTTAAACATGAAGATATCACCTAGAGTAGATATATAATGGCTAGACTTGGATAAAGAAGACAATTAAATCGTTCTAGTTATATAGCTATGTGGATGAGGGCACCTAACAATTAAAAAGTGAATTAGGGTTATGATCAAGAAGCCAATCTACAAAGCCATAGTGAATTTGTATTAGCAACTTGTTTAAGAAGATGATTTATATAATTGGTTTGATTTGTTTGTAATGTCCCCTTCCTAAGAATTGACTGTTGTTGAGAGTTTTCCTATCACTTGGGTTCCCATAGGCTAACACTGGATCGTTAGGGATCTCCATAGTTATTGGAGACATGCGGGGATGCTTATGTGGCATTTCTCTTGTTGGAATTGAGCTTAGATGACAGAGGGGTTTGCAATGACACTTTTGGATATTGTTTTGGACACTTGGTTGGTGTTCCACCTTTTTAAAAGCTCGTGCCTATTTTTAGTAAGTCACTATGTCAGCACCCACTTCATCATGTGGTAGTGGTTTCACTCCAACAAGGTTGGCCCTTTCCTTTGGTGACCGTTTGGTATTTATCTTGGGGTTATTTTTAATTAATGCTAATATTGTAAAGTTAAATTAAATATTTAACTTTAGCATTATTAAATGTTATAAAGTGACTTTAATGTGGGGCACCTAGGGAGACATAAGGAAATAAGAAAAAAGTGAGTTAAAATTCATACTTTTAATGAGGGAGCGCTCAACTTGGGAGACAAAAGGGAAATTTTAATAAAGTAATATTTTATTTTCCCATGTGAGGCATGAGTGTTTGGGAAGAAGAATAAAAGTGTTTTGGAGCTCATTTTGGTTTATGTGTTGATGAGAAGAAACGTTATGTTGTTGGTTTTTTATCCAGGAACTTTGTGAGGATGAAAACCCTCATAGAGAATATCATTCTCAGTGGTGAGAGATCTACTTGGAGTGATTGTTAATAGTTTCATTTAGAGAATATGTTGGTGCTTATTGTGGAGTTTACAGATTTGTCGCGGAGAGGCTTTCATTGCAAAATATCAGGATTCTTCGAATGATATTTTGAAGGTGAGATTATAGAAGATTTTGGAGATCATTAGAGATTTATGAAGACCAAAGGCAGGTTTCAGGTCACTTTATCCAGCCGTCCAAGTCAAGGGAGGTTGTACTAGTCCTAGGATGGACGTGGACATTTTTTAGGGCAAACGCCCTAGATTTTGGGGTTATTTTGAGCCTATTGGAAGCACCTAGGGGTCTCATTTATATTGCCATAAATTGTGGTTTGGAGAGGTGTTGTTTTGAGGTGTTCTGAATTGTTTCATGAGTACTAAATTGTTGTTTACAGTCATCTTTTTACCTTGTTTGTGACAACAACAAATGGGTATGTGTGAAATGTTATTTTTAATTGCTTTACTCTTCTAGGTATGTTCTAATATTGTTATAAAGTTGATTTACCCATTGGGGTATTGCCAAAACATAAGAAAAATTGTTGAAAAACCCTTTTTATCAAATCTAGAAATCATTTGTAGCTTATGGGTATTTCATATTTATGAATAAATTGTGTTCTGTCATTCTGGGTGTTGTTGCATATTAATCCAATGGGTTAAAACTATATATTTCTGATTTTAAACTCACTAGAATAGTAGTGTGGGAATATGGGTTTGATGTGTATGTGATAAAAATGATTTATAGTGTTGCTGTAGCAATTTATATTTTATAAAAAAAATTAGGGTTGGTTATTACAGTGGTATTAGAGCTCAAAAGTATAATGCCATCATGTGGTGTTGTTTTTCCCTTTGTGTGTGGAGATTTTTATGAGTGGCAGTGAATAGTGGTCACATGATATTAGAGTTGTTAGACCCTTGCCTTTTGTGTATTCGTAGAGGAGACCGGTAATTGAACAGTTTGAAGAAATAGTTTCAGCTTCGATGGGATTGTTGCCATATTTTACCTTCAGGTCAAATAGCCCAAAGTTTCCCTTAAAGCCTGCATTTCATTCCATCAAAGAGATCTGATTTGAGACACCTTAAATGGAAGGAATTTAATCCCAGAAATTTCTAAGCGCAAGGAAGAAGCCCATAAAATGGCCAAGTCCAAAATATTCCAAGTGTTTTCCTTGTGTTGTACCTTTTTCCGAGTTTCAGAGTGTTGGGTTTCCATCTTTTGTCATGACATTCTTATCGGCTCCAAACTCTACATTGGTAGTCAGTAATTCACCTAAGTCTTTCGGGCATCAGGGGTCAGGAGTTTGGTCTTCTTTCTTTTCTCCATGCAGGTAGTAGGCGGAATAGTGAGGCTCTGATGGCCGAAGTCTGATGAATCTCCAATGCTTATAAGTTTTTTGGGCGACGACAAGCAGAGAGTATTCTTTCTTCCTTCCTTTTTAAAGATGGAAAGTAGGAGGCCCAATCTTTGAAAGTCCACCAAAGCTTCATTTCCTTCAAATTGTTGCGGGTGTTGGATGTCGGAGTGATGGCCTTTCACTTTCTTCTAGGTAGGTAGAAGGGTGAAGGTCCGAGGGCCAAAGTCTACCGATTATAGTTTCTCTTTGTTTCGGGCATTGGAGGTTGGGAGTTTGGTCTTCTTTCTTCTCTTCTAGGCAGCATTAAGCAAGCGGAAGATGGAAGGCCCAATCTTTGAAAGTCCTCCAAAGCTTCATTTCCTTCAAAGTGTTGCGAGGATTGGTGATCGGGAGGTTTATTTTCCTTTTTTTTTCAAGAGGGCAGTAGGTTGAGGTTCCGAGGCCCAATCCCTGACAAACTTCATGTTTTCTTCTAAGTTTTATAGAGTCAGGGGTCAAGCGGTTCTCTTTTCAAAATAGGATGAATGGTGGAACCCTGATCTCTGAAGCCCGACTTTTCCTTCTTCACACTTTTAGGTGCCGATCGCTCGGAGGGAGCTTGATCAGTGGAAGGAAAAGACTAAGGAAAAGATGGCTCCCATGGTTTGCATAAATGTTTTCTCATTGATCAAGAGAAAAGGAAAAAGGAAGAAAGGGAGAATCTAGGGAAAAATGGTTCACGACCAGAAAGTTGTAAACTTATGATAAAAGGGAAACACCACCCTATTGTTTTAGTTTTTTTTTAAAACTGCTGCAAACATCTAAACATGGCGATGACGCCCTTGTACTGTGGAGATCTCAGCAAGATCGAGAGGCAGGAAGTTTTGATCCTTCCACTGTGCCCCATCAACTAGAGAAATACAAAGTTACAGTTGAAGTAGGAGTAGCATGGACTGAGGAATAATGTTCTACGAAGGGAGACAAAATAAGTAGTCCGCTGAAGGATGTGTTCAGCCTGTTGTAGCAGAAAATCATTGAATGAGGTAAAATCAGGTTTGCGAGTCTTCTCAATGCATTGCTAGAGTTTGTAGTCATGCAAACTATATCAGGGACACATGTGCCAGCATGAAGTCTCAGTTTTGGGAATCCAAGTTTAGTTTAGAGGCACTTCCAGGCCTGTTAAAGAGCCTGCATGGACATTGTTTGAGTTGAGATGAGTTCTAAAAGCATCTACAAGCAGAAAAGGGTAGTTTTGAGCCCTAAAGGGAAAGCATTTTTATTTTATAAGCCCAAGGAACCTAAAATCATGAAAATTAAGAGTGAGGAACAACTATCAGTTGGAGAGGTAGTTAATTTCAACATGCACAGGAGTTAGAACACAATGCAATCAGTTGAAGCAATTTTCAAGGAGCATACAAAGGAATTTTAGTCAAAAGTCAAAGCCACCTCATCAGTTCTGCATGTTGTGAACATTTCTCAGATAGTCCAAAGTTGGAGTTCCACATCCAAACACCTAGTTCAAGCAAGCAAACTCAGCCTCTTTTTGGGAGTTAGGTTTTAGTCGCAAATGAGCTTGCAGTGAATAAAAACTAGGATTCAAGTTGTTTTGAGTCAGTTCTTTCTAATTTTCTCTACTCTCAACAAGAAAAGCAAAATTGTAACTCAGTTGTTTTAGAAGTGTTCAGTTGTAGAACAGTTATTTTTTAGGTATTTTTAAAGTATTTTTAGATTTCTAACAAAGAAAAGCTCTTATTTTTCAATAAAGTTGTATTTTGGCCTTCTTAGATTTTGTGTTGATTGTTATTGCAAATGATTTGATTTGATTTTTATGATAGTCTATATCAATCCTTGAATTATGTCTCATATGCAAGCATTATTGTACATAAACAAACAAAACTCATACAGGTCATAGGTTGTGTGGCTATTTTTAGCATTTTCTAGTTGTGAAAATACCTAGATTTCCTTTGATAAATGTAAAATCTAAACCTTCATATGAAACACTATTGTGTGAGCTTATTAAAACTTTGAGTTGTGCATAAGAGCAAAGTTTTTGTTTGGAAGAATTGTGAGTTGAAACAGCTAGTATAGGTCTTATAAGTTTTGGTGCATCACCTCCTAGGATTAATATATTTTTCAGTCATAGTATCTTCTATCCCTTTTCTTGTCAAATCAGTAGTTTTAGGTGATCCATCAAGGGAACCAACCCTCTTTGGAGGTTCATCTTCACCATACGTTACCCACATCTTGAGGATGATCCCATGTTCCACAAGATAGCTAATAGTTTTTGGCATCCCGGTGGGACAAATTGGACTATTATAGTCTATAAGTTCTCTATTCATTATTGATATTTGGTGTGTATATCAGCTATATCAGCCTTTGGAGGAGATATTTCACATACCTGGCAACTCTACACTCTGTTTTGAAGCAGATCTAATGCAAACAACACATGAGAAGAGTGCAAACAAGAGGAAGTGCAACTCCTTTTGAGTATTTGTAGTTGTCACCACATCGAAGGAGAGGAAGGATGACAAGGAGAAGTCCTAGCCTAGCCATAAGGACACATTGTACACCTCTAAATCATAGACCTACAAATTTCATTTTCTACAAAAGGAGAAATCAGGTATCAAGTCCTCAAGCATCATCAAATCCTATGGCGAGGTAGTTTGCTTTTGCACCACTTAATGGGGGCAACCAATTAAATCTTGCTTAACATGATTATATACATATGGTAGCCCTTAGAAGCTTGCCTTTTTTCACTAGAGAGGATCAGACCACACCTATTGAGCACATTAGAGATGTGGCCACACTGTGAGCAGTCCACAACATCACTGTTGAAAATGTGGCAATCAGACTTCTAGCTACCTCTTTGAAGGGAAAGGCACTACAGTGGTTCAGGGGTTTGGCTGTCAATTCAATCACAACATGGGACCAGCTGGAGGATGCCTTAAATAAGAAATTTGAGGATAAATCAGACCATTTATCATTGGTAGAGCAACTGACTACCATCAAAAGAGTTCCATAGGAGCACATGACTGATTTAAATTTTTGTTTCTAGAAGACTTGGAATAGAATCCCACAAATAGTAAGGCCTTCAACCCAGCATGCTTTTCTATACTTTCTTAAAGCCCTTAACAGTGATATATCCGTGATGATTTAGTCTATGGGCGGTGCTACACTCCCAAATGCCTATGACATTGCCATCAGGGTAGAAAACAACCTTATATAGGCTCGTAAAATAGCTCCAAGGCCCCCAATGCCCATTTTTCCTAAGGTACAATCACCTATACCCTTGCAAATACCTCCTATAGCTACTATACCTATTGTACCAGTGTTGAACTATCAAGCATTTACCCAAGGAAAAGCTATCCCAGCTCAATCTCAGGAGTTCCAAGAAATAAAAGGCCTATTGCAAACCTTTGGTAACAAATTGGTAAACATTAAGAAGCAGCAAAGTCAAAATTTCAGACCTTACCAAGCTCCTTATCAAGCCCCACATCAGCCTAATAGGCTTCCCTACCAAGTTAATACTTAAGATCAAAAGAGATATTTCAAAGCTAGGCCATAACCCTATCCCCAAAATTTTGAGAAAAGTTAAAACGTCCATCTCCCTTTTCTCTTTCGATGATGCCATGAAAAATGGCTCTTACCCTCCAAAGAGTCTACTCCCACATCTATGGTGTTCCAAAAATCCACAAGACCGACATCTCTTTTCATCCAATTATGGACACCATTGGCTCACCCACTTACAAGCTTGCCACCTACCTAGCTAAGCTAATCTCTCCTCTTGTGGGTAAGTCTAGTTCTTTCATCAAGAATTCAGCCCATTTTGTAGAATTCATCAAAGATAAAAGTTGGAAGATAATGACCTCTTAGTTATCTTTGATGTGGTCTCCCTTTTCACCAAGGTCCCTATCCCTGACTCCATCGAAATAATTAGGTACAAGACCAACAATGAGATTGCCTCCTTGGTAGATCTATGCCTTCGATCCACCTTTTTTACCTTCCAAGGAGTAGTTTATGAACAGTTGGATGGAGTTGCCATCGGATCCCCTCTCTCCTTGATTATTTCTAACCTTTTCATGGAGCACTTTGAAGATATCGCCCTCAATTCCTTTTCCCTCAAACCAAAATGGTGGAAATGCTATGTTGATGATACCAACATATGTTGACCCCATGGCCCAGAAAAACTTGAAGATTTCCACTCACACCTTAACCACATAGCTTACTGCATCTCCTTTACTAAAGAAATAGAAACTAATAACAAGCTCCCTTTCCTCTACATTCTGCTCCTCAAAATAATAGATGGATCCATAGGCTGTCGTATCTTCTGTAAAGCTACCCACATTGACCTTTACCTTCATCCTTTTCACATAACCACCCCGCCCAAAAAGTTGGTATCCTTAAAACTTTGGCCACTGGGGTTTTTTGTATTTGTGATGGTGAAAACTTAGACCAAGAGCTTTCCCACCTTACCAAAGTTTTTGAATTAAATGGATATAAGAGAAAACACATCTTAAGAGCTTTCAAGCAAACCAAGACCCACCTTACATCGAAGCCCAAGGAGGATAACCTCCCTATTGCCACCCTCCCCTACATTGGAGGCATTTCTAACAAAATTTCTAAGATTCTACTTAAAAAGGGCCTCCAATGCACCTTCAAACCATTTTCCACTCTGAGAAACTGGATCCCTTCACCAAAAGACCCCAAAGACCTCTTGGTTAACTCTGGAGTCTACAAGATTGTTTTCTCATTTGGCACTCCCTACATTGGTGAGACGAGACGTTCCTTTAGCACTAGGATCAAAGAGCATAGTGCAGACATCAGGCATGAACGTGTCCACAAATCAGCCCTTGCAAAGCACTCAGCTTTAACCAAACACCACATCTGCTTAGAAGACACTCAAATCTTAGTCAGTGAAGACAACTTCTTCAAGAGAAAAGTTAAAGAGTCCATAGATATCAACAAACACCCATCTAATCTCAATCGTGATGATGGATGTAAGGTAAGTTTTTCTTGGAATCCCTTATTAACCCACCTCAGAAACTTCTCCCTCCCCCCTTCTTGACCTTTTTTTTCCTTCCCCTTTTTTGTCCTCTTCTTTGTCTTCTCTCCTCCTCTCTTCTCCCTTCCTTTTACCATTCACCCCTTCCCTCCTCCATTTCTCTTCTCAACTCCCCTCTATTCGGTTTTGTTCTCTTGTTTTCCTTTTTTCTAACCTGTCTCATTCCCCCCTATCATCCCCCTTCCTGGCTCAGGTATCTTACCCGCTGTCTTTGGCCCCCTTGTCATCTTGTCCCCCTATTTTTCAACTTGCCTTTGTCTTTTGGTTGACCTATTCTCTCTCTCATCTTTCCCATTTTTTAGTTATTGCTTGGTGGTCAACCTTTGTTAGTCTACTTTTGGTTGTTTGTCCCACTCTTTGCTTGCTAGTTTGCATTTAAGTTCATTTATCTTTTTCTTCTAGTCTTCTATGGGTCATGTGGTTTTGTCTTCTTTCGTTATTCTGTGTTCGCTTATTGTGTTGAAATTTGCTCCTTTTGGGACTTGTCTTTTTCTTGTACAGACACTCCCATATATTTATGTATGTATGTATATTTACATATGCACATATATCTGTATATGCATATACATATATACACATTCATGTATTCTTATATGTTTATGTATACATGTAGATACTTATATGTACATGTACACATACATATACATATACATATATATACTTATATATATGTATATATATTGTTATATAGATATATACATACCCATGCATATACTTATTCATACATATACATACTTATTGCTCTCTTTTTTATCCTTCTATTTTTTCTCTCTTCAACCTTTGGTCTAATTTCTTTATACATTTTTTGTGCATTTGATATTAGTCCATATTTATTTATTTAGGCTTTATTGTTTTGGGTGTTCTATAATTAGGTGCAAAATCACGCTTTTCCATTTTTTGGTCATTTCATACATCTTTTGCGATGTACTTTGGTTTATATTCCCAATATATAGTCCTATTATTATATATTTACAAAGTTATTTATATATTAGTAGCCTAATAATTTGTTATAATATATTTATTGATATACTTAAATGTTCTTTTTGTTATATATATATATAGGTTTGTAGGTTTGCAGGTTGAGTGTTTCATTATTATTTAGTTACATTTTAATTTGTGCTTGTATGTTTGGGTTGGTGCATGTGCATATGGAGACTCTTTGTATGTTTATGTGTAGAAGATAGAGTTCATATTTTTATATTTTTTCCCTTGTGGTCTCTTGGTCCTGAGCCACTTCTCCCCCCCTTCTATTTAGTCAGCTTGGTCTGCAAATTATCTATTCTATTTCTCTTCTCTTGCTTTCTATTCTCCTGATGATGGATCATGGAGTGTGATCCAAAACATTGAGGGAAAATACTATCACACAGTTTAATCTAGAAGCATTCATTTACAACATTTTTAAAGTTCTCTTATGATATTTTAACTTATTGCAACAACAAGATATCAATCTTATTCTAAAAAATATAGTTCTTAACAAAAAACTATTTATGAGGACTATTAAGTCCTCATATGTTCCAGGAGAGAATCTTCATTTATAGAGTTTCTCGGAAGGCAACTGCAGAGTGGTTTGCCTTCCATTGGCTATCTCTTTAGCAACCTCTTGTTGTCTAGTTTCCCGTGTGAAGGCCTCCCTGACTTCAGGTCAACCCCAACATCTGTCATTTTCCTATTGTGTCCTTTTCCCTTTCTTTTCGTAGTGGACCAACCCCTTAAATCACAGGGGCTTTGCTTACTAGTCCCTACCCGCTGGGATGGAGAGAACTATTTATTTTTAAAAGAAGTGAAGCAGTTGTTACCTAGTGACCCATTGGACTATATGTTTTAACTTATTCCACGACCAACTCAGTATGGCTCTGGCTCTCCTTGGAGACCTTTCCTAACTTAGGTTCCTTTTCAACAACATCAGGACCCTCATTCTATGTTTTAATTTATCCCTCCTCCCTCTCGACCTCAGGTAGGGAAGTCTCGTGTTCCCCCTTAGGACGCAGTATAATCAGTTGTTCAAGAGTCTCTTCTAGTTTCTTATTTTTCAGGCAAGACCAAACTGTTCTGTATCATAGTATTCTCCATCTCACCCTAGCAGGGATTTTGCAAAGGCCCTTCCTTTATTTCCACCTCACTTTCCTTCTCTGGAGAAGTGGGCTTCTTTGGGGAAGTGGGCGATGAGTTGATGATGTTCAGAATATCTTCTTTGAAGGGATATTCATTAGAAACATCTTTCATCTTTTCCATATATTCCTTGGACTTTGGAAGAGGGTTTTTGGGGGCTCTGCAATGAGTAATAACATGCCCTAGTTTCATATAGTTTTGACAGAAAACCCTAGAATTTTCATATAAGATGTTTTGTGTCCATTTCCCAAGTCTTGACTCAAGGATAATGGAGCTTGGAAGGGTTTTAAGGATATCAACATTGACACAAAACCTAGCATAAACAAGCCTATATTTTGCCTTGGTGACTTTATCAACAGTAACATAGTTCCCAAAGAAGTTGTCGATCCAAGCAAAAACTTCTTCGTCCTAAAATTCTAAAGGTAAGCTAGGTAACCTAACCCAAACCGAAGCCAATTTGTTTAAATCTACCTTAGGATCAAATCCTGGCTTCCACCTACACATGGAAAGGGAATGCTTATGTTATGTCATAAAATGTTCTCCTAGGACTTTTACCTCCTAAGTTAAGCTTCTGGGTCCCTTGTTTTTCATATTGCATATTCATTTTAACTCCCGATGCAAAATCCTTGAAAACCCATCTTAGATGGGGCTAAGGGGACATTGTTGGACTTGATCCTGCCTTGAAAATGGGGCCTAGGGCTTGGGTGCTCACACCCTAGTCTTTCCCTATTTAGTCAGGACCTAAATTTTAAATGTCAGTTATGTGATCGTTAAAAGGTTATGTTACTGACATCTTAAGTTTGAATTATGAAATTTGTAGCGGGAATGCATATATAAGCATGTTTAAGGTTTCATTTGTAAACTAGAAGATGTTTATGAACTTTTGGCAAACTTATGATTATAGAGCATTCAAAGCATTCATTGTTGCAGAGCAGAATATTGTTGTTGTGTTTGTTATGAATATTTGGCTTCATCTTCTCATGCGTTGAAGGATTTTCATCTACATGCGAGCTACACCTACGAGGTGATATCAATTTGTGTTTGAATCATTTATAAATTTTTTTTGCCTCTATCCCACAGGGATACACAATCTTTATCAAACAATAGTTTTGGAAGGCTTGAATGCCATTCTGGGGCTTGACTGAGGCAAGCTTCTAAACACCACAACCCCAACCCCCTTCTTTGTGATTACAGGTGACAGGTGTCATATTCTATGAAAGTGGAGTTGTAGGAGGTTGTGACAAAGTGTACAGATTCTAGATCTAAGAAGAAAAGCACTGCAAGGGCTTGGGCGCCCACCTCGAAGCCCTCCGGATTTGCGGGCTAGAAAATCTCTGTGACAGTGGTGATCAGTAGAAGACAAGTTCCAAAAATCCCTGAAGAAGTTCCTACCTTGGGCTTGGGCACCTACTCTTTAGCCCCCAACTTTTCTACATCTCGAATCTCAAATTCCAGTATGTATCTAATTGTCATTTGATATCTCTGTGTGTGAGCACTTGTCAGAATTCTTCTGTTTGTTTACGGTTTTGCATAATTAGGGTTTTAAGCATAATCAGGCATTAAATTAACACATTAATCAATAAATTCCAAATTTCCCTATCATTACAAGTGACAACCAACCTGTAGGTGAATCCTCTTTCAAAATTTGAGATTCAACTCAGTTAAATGTCCTTAAATGTGTGTAGTGAAAGGAGGATCTAATCAAACCATCAATCAATCTCGTCTTCCCTCTTTTCCTACATAACATTTTGGTGAACCCATGTTTTAATTGAATTTTGTACCTTGCTTAGTGTTGTACTTCAGATTTACATTCATTCATTTCAATTTTCATCTTATTGCATTTGAAAATTTACAAAAAAATTGAAAATTTTGAAAACAATTGGCATCCTAGGCTTCAATTTTTGCATAGTTTGCATCAATTTCATTAAATTTCATCTAATCTCTAATTTTTACATCAAATCTAATATAAATTACAACATTACATCGTTCTATAATCATTTGCATTGCATTTCATGCTTAAATTGTTAGATTTTGCTTGAAATTGTGCATTTTTCATATAACCTAGTTTTTCCAAAAGCTAGGGTTTGTGGTTAAAATCTTGCTTCAAATTTTAGTACTATTTTAAACACTCTTTTAGGTCTTATTTTTTATTGTAGTGTTTCATCATAGTGTGTTGTTGCGTTTACATCTTAAATTTTGCATTTTCACATAGTCAATTTTAACAAAAACTAGCATATTCACTCATTTTTCCTTGAAATTGCACTTGCATTGAGCATTGTAGGATTTGTGACATCATTTTCAGATCTGAGATGAGTTATTTCATATCATAAATCTATTAGATTCAGGCCAGACAACTGAGAGGGGGGGTGAATCAGTTGTCAAAAACTTTCTTCCAATTAATCACTTAAATCCACTTTGTAATTTAGCAGCATAATAATAAATCAATCATGGGAACATAATGCATTAAGTCAAGAGCAGAAACACATTAACACATAAGACACCAAGATTTTAATGTGGAAAACCCAGTTAAGGGAAAAACCACGGGGTGACTATCCCAAGATTGTATTATCTGTTAAAAGAATAAGAAGAGCAAAATGCACATGCCAATTAGGGCTCATTGCTCGAGTACACTACTCACAAGAGGCCCACTGCCTATAGGAGACACACTGTCTACAGAATAATAAATATTACATACTTGAACTGAAGAATAGCATCTTCACCATGCTTGAGTCAGTTCCATTTAAGCTCAATACTTCTGCTCTGCCTTTCGCTCTGCTCCTCTCTACCACACACTCATCTCCACAAGATACATTTGAAATGACTTCACAACCTCTTATTTATACAAGACATTTGACTTTAGGATAATCATCGAATTCAACATACATTAGAAAGCAAATACATAAATACCACATGACTAATTGCAAAAAGACTTCACACGGACCAACATGCTATCGGCCACACAGATCTGAGACATCAATCTTCCTTTAGTAACACTCCATTCTTCATAGAACATCTTCAAGATCATCCGCAGGATGTGTAGCTCATCTGGTTGGCCAAACTTAGGAAGAACATCATCATCCAGAAGTAATTCTTCAATTACTAGCTCAATCTTCAATACAGATCTCCAACACGAACTGGACACAATCCAAAGACCTCCACAAGCTTGCTTGAATCACCAGGAACATCCACACTACTTCTACTTGCTGAAATCTTTCTCTCCTTCATCTGGAACCTCAAGAACATAGTCTGTCATCATTGTCGTATTGAAATAGATGCTTGTGGACCTCCAGACCATGAACCAATTGAGTTATCAATTCACATTTACTTCCTAAACACTCCACCAAATCTGTAGAACAAGATATTGCATTTCCAGATCTCACCGGACCTATCTGTGTCACTCTGTCACCTCTAAACATCTGCCAGAACCAGTTTTAATCAAGTGGCCATAACTCCTTCAGATATTCATGTAGACCTCTGAAATCTTCATTGGATCATCTTAAGACACATATCTACAAACCCTTTGATGCACATTCTTTGATCTTCATCTTAGCTAGGATCTTTACCTTGCTGTCTTCACAGTTCTTCTCTGTTCTTGATAGGACTAATTTTCTCAATATCCTCAGCATACAACTTATCAAATCCTCGTTATCAACGCAATAGGAGTATGTTGACATCAATGAAAACATCAGTTAGGCCCATACTTGTAACAAAATCTGATTAGACTTCATTCATACATCATTTTTCACAGTTTCATGCTTTAATTTCACAATTAGGGTTTGAAAACCTTACATTTTCACTATATTTTGACTTATCAACTATCTAGAATTGCATTATATGTGTGTTGTGAAGTATATTGCTACATTTTTAGACTGATATTTAGGCTATTATTCGCTTCCCTTCATCAATTTCCTTACAACACTACTTTTAGGCATTTCCATTAAAAAAAGTGAAAAAATCAAGCATTTTTAGGTTATAAATATACATAGTTTTGCATACATTTCATTGCATATATATCAAAACCTTTTTTGGTATCCACTTGAAAACATACATACATGGCTTCTAATCATAACAATAATTCTAGGCCTTATTTGAAAAGAAAGACCCCTGAATCTGAAATAACATTTACACCTTATGATACGACAATGAACGATATTGAAGGGCCTCTCTACATCACTGTGAGTATTTAATGGAAATCTCGGTGCATGGTACACTTAAATAGATCCTAATTGCATGACAAATGTGGCTATGGAAAAGTTTATTCTCTCTCATGAATTGATACAAGAGTCTTATGAACCCTCGGATTTAATGATTAAGACACATATTAGAGCTTTAATGCCTACCTTTGGGAAGATATCCTTATTAGTTACAGTATATGATAAAGCTATCGATCAATTATTTGATGTCATCCCTTCATCTAACCTCTTTTGCATACAATTAGGACATCCATGGCTAAAATCTATGAAGGTTGTCCCCTCAACAATACACAAGTGCATAAAATTCCCTTTACATGGACAAGTGCGTACTATTTGTCATAATACATGGCAGCCCATGGTTATGGAGAATAACTTTACTCTTGATTACTTTTGGCCATGACCTGATACAAAACCTGAGCCATAGAGAGACCACTCTTTCTTAGCATACAGATGATACAAAGCAAAACTTCTATGTAGAGTGGCCAAACCTTCTATTTAGCAAACAATAAGAGAAGAACAACCCACATTAGAAGAACTTCCTAGAGATAAAGGTAAAGGACTCTATGCTGAGGTTCCTCCTCTGTCATCCTTACAAGGATTAGGAGTGACTCATGGAAAACAAAGTATTTCATCAAAACAAATTAGATTTGAACAAACTTCCTCCTTTGAAATAAGAAAACCTATAGAAAAACATGAAACTACTTTTGAAGACATAAGCAATAAGACAAGAAGGAATAGACAAGCAAGAGAAAGGAGGAAGAGAAGATAAGATTTTGCCCAATGAAATGCACCTCAACAAGAAAACATTCCACCTAACATTGAACCAAACAAAGAAAACCTTAAAGAGAAAGAGATTAAGAATATTGGCAAACATTGGGCTATTGTACCTTATGTACCTCTTTCTTCTCGCATTCGAGATTGGGAAGATGATGATTTGCTTGTCGACAACTATTAGTTCAGTTGTGCAATAGGTAAGTATTTCTAACCTTGGTGGTCACCTATGTCATAGCATTTTTTTCTCATTTATGTGACCTCCCCTCTTGTGTTGTGTTCCCCCGTGATGTGTTATGTGTTTTTTAGGCCTCCTTGGATGACCCTTGATGCTCTTGTAAAGTCGAGGATACCGAAAGACCGCCTTTGTTGTGACCATTCTTCTATTTGTATCATCATTCTTCTATCTTGCTTCTCCTCCATTTTCATTGTTGTGTGTTGTATCTTAGGAGCATAGCGTTGCGGTTGATGACCTGGGAGCATCCTCCTACGTGATTATTCCTAAGACACTTGTGCTCCTCTCTCTTTTTATTGTTTACCTTCTTCTAGTGATTCTACCTAGTCGACGGATGACGAAAAACAAAAATATACTAATATGGACCATGTGTCCCTTTAGCAAGTAAAGCAAAAATGGACCTAGTCCATATATGATGATGGGGTTGATAGATATATCCGACGCTTGGCTAGTAGAATCACTCTGTGTGATATTTGATGTTGTCTTATTTTTCTAACAAATCATAACAATACATCTGCTCCATGCACTTTGATTGTTTTAAGTGTCTCGCCTTGTTGTTACACTCAGTTCTGAGATGCCTGCAGTATAAGCCCCACGGCTATACTCAGACTTGAACTCGTTTGTGCAGCCTTGGCTTCTTTGTTTTTATGCATTGCTTAGATTAAGAAGTGTGTGTTTATGGGAACATTCGGTGATTGTAAGCACATGTCACCTTTGGGGGCATGGGCTTTGTAAAATCTCTTATTCCCTTGTGTGTTTTCTCTCTACCTTAATGTGCTTGATATCGATACATGATATCAACCACCTTAAGGTGGGGGCATATAACTTGGTAAGCTGTCTGATGATTTTTTGGTACTAACGAAGCGTGTTTGTAAGTCCTCTGCGGAGGTGGAATGTTGTATCTCTAGGGCGAGTGCACATCTTTATTCTATATTGCAATCATTAAGCCCTCTATGGAGGTGGGATATCATGCATAGTCTTTTATTCAAAGCCCTTTGCAGAGGCGGGGATGGTGTATCTCTTGAGTTAGTGCACATCCTTTTTATTAAAAAGTCCTCCAAGTAGGCGGGGTTGGTGTATCCTTCCTTAAGCGTGTCTTTGGCAGTTGTTGTGGCATAAGCCCAACTGTCAGGTGTGCCTGTAGTGTGCTTGAGATGGTGGGGGCTTAGCAATAAGTTCCTTCCATCGCCTTGTTTGTCATGTTTTAGACGTATAGTATGTCTTTGGCATGCTATACGACACTCGTGTATTCCATGTGTCTTCCGTGTGTTTTCCCCTTGTTTAGTCTAAAGTTGTGTGGTGATTAGTCCCTCCCTACACTTGGGTTTTGCATGGCATGTTTGTCCCTAGTGTAGTCTAAAGCTATGTGGTGATGAGTCCCTCCCTACACCTTGGGTTTTGTATGGCGTGCTTGTTCTCAAGTGTAGTTCAAAGAGCATGGTAAAATGTCCCTCCTACACTCTAAGATTTGTATTGCGTGTCTTCTCCCCCATATGTAGTACAAAGAGCATGGTGAAATGCCCCTCCTACATTTTGGGTTGTGTGTTGCATTTTTACTTTCTATGTATCTGCATTCATTTATATATGAGAAAATGAAAAAGAAATAATCATTGCATTCACTATATTCATTGTGTTTTGCATGTCTTTAATACTATCTTCTCCATGTTTTGCATGCCTGTTACTATCTTCTATGTGTTTGGCATGTGTGTGGCGTGTTTTCTCTAATGTCTATCTGAGACTGGGGGGCTAGAAATAGTTCCTCAATCTTTGTGTATGCATTAGCTTAAAGTGCCTGGTGTGTTTGTTGTGTTTTGACCATACTTTAATACATGTATGGCTTGTAAGATCATACATACATTAAAGTGGGGGCTAAATGTTATGTCATAAAATGTCCCCTAGGACTTTTACCTCCTAAGTTTAGCTCCCAGGTCCCTTATTTTTCATATTGCATATTCATTTTAACTCCTGATGCAAAATCCCTGAAAACCCATGTCAAATGGGGCTAAGGGGACATTGTTGGACCTAATCCTGCCTTGAAAATGGGGCTTAGGGCTTGAGTACTCGCGCCCTATTCCTATCCTATTTGGTCAGGACCTAAATTTTAAATGTCAGCTATGTGATCGTTAAAAGGTTCCGTTACTAACATCTTAAGTTTGAATTATGAAATTTGTAGCAAGAATGCATATATAAGCATGTTTAAGGTTTCATTTGTAAACTAGAAGATGTTTATGAACTTTTGGCAAACTTGTGATTGTAGAGCATTCAAAGCATTTGTTGTTGCAGAGCAGAATATTGTTGTTGTGTTAGTTATGCAGATTTGGCTTCATCTTCTCATTCATTGAAGGATTTTCAACTACATGCGAGCTACACCTTTGAGGTGATATTTATTTGTGTTTGAATCATTTATCAGTTTGTTTTTGCCTCTATCTTGTAGGGATACACACTCTTTATCAAACAATGGTGTTGGAAGGCTTGAATGCCATTCTGGGGCTTGACTAAGGCAATCTTCTAAACACCACAACCCCCAACCCCCTTGTTTGTGATTCTAGGTGACAGGTGTCGTATTCTGCAGAAGTGGAGTTGCAGGAGGTTGTTAAAAAGTGTGCATATTCCAAATCTAAGAAGAAAAACACTGCAAGGGCTTGGGTGCCTACCCTGAAGCCCTCCAAATTTATAGGGCAGAAAATCTCTGAGACAATGGTGATCAGTAGTAGACAAGTTCCAGGTATCCCTAAAGAAATTCCTACCTTGGGCTTGGGCACCTGCTCTTTAGCCCCCAACTTTTTTGCATCTCAAATCTTGAAATTTGGTATGTATCTAATTGTCATTTGATATCTCTATGTGCAAGCATTTGTCAGAATTCATCTGTTTGTTTACGATTTTGCATAACTAGGGTTTTAAGCATAATCGAGCATTAAATTAATACATTAATCAATAAATTCCAAATTTCCCTATCATTACAAGTGACAACCAACTTGTAGGTGAATCCTCCTACAAAAGTGGAGATTCAACTCGGTTAAATGTCCTTGAATGTGTGTAGTGAAAGGAGGATCTAATCAAACCATCAATCAATCTCGTCTTCCCTCTTTTCCTACATAACAACTTCCCATATAACCAAGGTCACCCTGATAAAATCTAGAGGAGGTCTTCCTTTGCAGTAAATTTAAACAAAAACATACCTTCAACCATGGCGCTAACAATCATACTGCCTTTCAACTTCCATTGAGCTGTTATCCATCTTCTGACTAAGTTAATGTTAGGACAATATGAGAAGAATTTTCGAACCAATTCATTCTTCATTGTTGAAAAAATCCTATTTAACGTCAAGTCAGGCAACTTAAGAGTCATTCCTTCATTAGACTTTGACAACAAAGGGACAACAATCCCAAAAGCCTGTCCCCCCTAGTCTTTCCCTACAAGGACATTCTTCCAACCTTTAGGCCCTAAGTCTGAGGCTGTAGTCATATGTTCAGAAGAGCTATCCAAGGAAATACCAAGTGAACATGATACTGGAGGAGATGAGGGAGGCACAACTGCCTCGGGCTATCACACACCATACCCACTCGAATTATATACTACAAGGATACAATTTATTTTGTTCCTGAATCAAAATTGAAAGATAAAATTTCAAGAGCTATTCATGATACACCTCTTATAGGACATCCAGGTTACTTTAAAACCTATAGGCAAATCCGAGAGAGTTTCTCTTGGAAGGATCTCAAGAATGAAGTCTTGCGCCATGTTAGAGAGTGTATGACTTATCAGCAGAACAAGTCAGAACATACTTTCCCAATAGGTTTGTTGCAGCCTATTGTACCCATACAAAATTTTTTGTCTATGCTTACAAACACTCTAAAAAGATGCCTAAACACACCTCCCAAGCACCATGTAGCCTTGTCATTATTGTGCTAACCCTGCAGGTACAAGACATACCAAAAGATCATGATCCAAGGCTCAGATGGAGGGAGATTCGAGCAAGCCAATCAGGTGGGGAGCTATGAAAGAACACCTAGAAGCAGAGGCCAAAGTGATGAATCGAAGGCCAAAATGACATAAAGGAACCAAGGGAAGCAATGCAAATACATTTGGCAAATCAAAATTCAATTTTAAAAATTTTTCTAAAGCATTTTTTAGCGTTTTTGGCTAAAGTGTGCTCCATCTTGGAGTATACTTCATGGAGAAGAGGCTTCAATAAGAGCTTCGGATCATATGAGCTTGATTTCTAAACTTCAAGACATTCTGTCATCAAATGAAGAAGTTACGGCAAAAAGAAGATCCGCAGGCAGTGCTCTAGTCAACCTTCATCAAAATGGCTAAGGCAAAATTCAAAGTTTTCCGAGGTCAAAAGTCATGACGAGAAGGTATGGAAACGGTGGATCAAACACAAGGTCTTCACGAAAATCTCAAGGTGAAGATCAAAGGCAAAATGGGTGAAAAAATCTAAGGCAAAATGCTCTAGCAAGGGCAATTCTCCTTCACCTCCAAAAGGCGCTCAATATGGGCAAAACCCACACCTTTTTTCTACTCCCAAAAAGTGCCCCTTTTCAATGAAACCCATGCCTTTTTGATATTCCAAAAAGGCACCCTTTTTAAGCAAAACCATGCCTTTTTGAAGACCTCTCAAAAAGCGCCCTTTTTGGGACAAACCCACGCTTTTTGATACTTGGAAAAAATCGATCTTTTTGGAGGAATTCCATGCCTTTTTGTGTCTAGAGAAAGGTGCTCAAATCAAGGTAAATGCACTCCTTTTCAACAAGCCAAAAAAGTGCTCCATTTGAGCAATTTGGACTGCAAATTTTGGGCGCCCAACTTTGCTTGAGAAGACATTCTAGAGAGAGAAGATGGGACGCCTAGGAGAGAGAAACATTGAGGCTATAAATAGGCCCCTCTTCTATTCTTATTTCATTGATTTTTGTGCATGATTGGAGAAGAAAAGTAAAGTTAAAGTTGGAAGGAAACCTATTTGAAACCTTAATAGGTACTTTGTCTCTATAAAGGATGCATACATGCATTCTATTTGTCATTTCCAAGGTTGTACAAAGGGTTTAGAGGCTGCACATCAATTGGAGGCTCCATTATTGAAAGCTTTGAAGCTTTAGAGGGCATATTTGAAGGATTGGAGGAGAGGCACTCCACCTAGAAGGCCAAGATATCACTATTTGACATCATTCTATCCATCTTTCTTTCATTCCAAGTCTTGCTCACACCCTAGAGAAGCATTTCTTCACATTGGCGGCCATTGATGAGGGTTTCAAGCTTTTTTATGACATGTTAAAAGAATTTTTCGGGCCAGCAAAGCATCCAAGAGGTGGATTGGTCACTCTGAGGCACCTTTTTCTTTATTCTCCATCATCCTAAGGCCCATTTTTACGCATAGAAGACAACACCCAAGTCTAAGGGGTCATTTTTAGAGATTTTTCAAGATTTCCCTTTGCTGGTTATGACTATTCATGCCCAAAATCACCACTTACAACCAAAAGAAAAGTGATTTTTGAGGTCTTTATGTCAAATTTTTCTCATTTCTGATGCATACCCACCTCGGGAAAAGGTGTTCTCCATCATTCTTGACTGTCTAGAGCATAGATCCGGTAACTTTTTGAGGATTCAGCATCATATTATTATTTTCCAAGGGCAAAATACATTTTTCACAAAAATTAGATTTTGGACAGCAAGAATAAAGGCCTGATTTTCTTGAACAACGAGCATACATAGGCCTAGTTTGATCTTTTTAAGGCAAGACAACGAAGACGAAGGCTTTTCTTGAAGCCATAAAGCCACCATGCAATATTGCTCGGTCACCATTGAATTCGGTAAGGCTAAAAAAAAGAATATGAAGATTTAGTAAAGACTATTGAAGATGCTGACATCAACCAATAGATGGGGATGGTTCATCTAGATTCTATCAATATACCAAATGAGGCAAAAGTTGATGAATTCGAGATAAATCTCAATTCTCAGACTTAGCCAATTTTTCACTATCTACACGAGGAATCTATTTTGGGCAATGGGAGAGATTTCCAAAGCAGTTTCTATTTTGAGAACTGACTTTGCTTTCTAGAGTTAAATCTATTTTTGGATTTTGCTTTTGGAGATCATGCAAATTTTCTTTGAGTGGAACTCAATGTGTAATAACATGCAAGTTCAGTTAACTAAATTGCATGAGAGATATTTTATTATTTTAATTGCTAATAAGCTTGTATGCTTCCCATGCAGCATTAGGGTTAGGGCGAAGAGTGTTAGTTAACTCTTCCTTTTATTTCCTTGCACCTTGGGTTTTTAGTGGTATAAATAAGGGCTTTGTGCACATGTAAAATTATTATTCTTTTCTTATTATTCTTTTCCATAGAGATTTTTAGAAGAGATTTTAGTTTTCCAGCTTCTTCAATATTCAAGTTTTTAGTATCCAATGTTGTATTCAATCAATGAATAAAAAGCAAGGACAATTCTCATGCCTCATTTGCTTAGATTGTCATTCTCATATATTCACTTGATTATGTTCTTGTTTTGTTCATTAATGGATTATAGTATGCCTATTTTGCTTCCAAAGATCCATTGAAGTGTGTTATTTGTGCTGAGGATTAAGTTGATTCAAATACCTGCAAACTTTGTGTCGCAGGTAAAATTATAAGTTATATCTTTGCATCTTCTTATAGTTAATTTAATCTTGGCATTTGTGTTGAAATGTTATTCAATCTGATTCAAGTGTACTTGCCCTTCTCAACCTTTGAATTTAGTTGAGTAGCATAAGCATTTTAACCTAGGTTATGTTTTCAGTCAAAAAACATAAAAAATCTTTGCTTCATTGTTGAATGTGCGTCTCTACCTTTTTGCACATTGCAAAAACCCAAAAAGATTGTAAAGTTTTTAGTTAAGTTTTATTTTACAGGGAGCTTCCCCTTCCAATTCAAAGAGCGGTTCTACTGCACATTTGTCTATTTTTTTTTCTCATCAAAAGGTGCAAATTTAAATGCTAACAGTTTTTGGTGACTCTACTGGGGATATGACATAAGACCTTCATCTTATCCTTTGCAAATTCAAGAGGTCTAGAGTTCACATTTTCTAGTTTCAAAGAAGGCTTCCTATGGTGGATCAAGGAGGCAATCATGTCAATAATCGCCTACCTTGGCCGTGGGGAAATCATATCAGTCCGTTGGCACTAGCAGAAAATCATGAGCTTTCTGAAGGATCAAGAAAAAGTTTTCGAAAGTTTCATGGTGATGCCAAGCAACATCCTGATGAGCACATTTCTGCCTTCACCACCGCTTGCGGGATTCTTGGCGTTGCACATGAAGATGTTGTAATGCGGTTGTTCGTGGAATCATTGCAAAGCTCAGCAGCTGAATGGTTTAATCACCTTGCTGCTAGTTCTATCACAAGTTGGGAGTTGATGAAGGAGAAATTTCTCGCCCGTTTCAAGCCTATAGAAGACAGTCATGTCTTGTTTCCACAACTCTCAAATATCAAGAAAGATAGAAGTGAGCCGATGTAAGAGTTCATGGCCAGATTCAACCATCTGGTTGGAAAAGTTTCAAACACCTTGAAGCCTTTATCAAAAATTCTGCTAAGTTGTTTCACCAATGCACAATCTTCAGAGGTTTCTTTCTATCTCAAGCAAAGACATGCTATAGAACTGTAAGAAGCTCAGGAGTATGCTATTGAATTAGAGGATCATATGATCACTTCAGGAAAGATCCAGAGAGATTCAATCAAGCCATTAGTGCCCTTGAATGTTGTACCACTTCGACAAGTTCCATCTCCTTCAAGTATGCAGGATTCTTTCATTAACTATGTTAGTGATCAACCTGCTTCACCTGTGCGTCAAGTAGCAGATGTGTCTTCTGCGGTACAAATCTATTGCTTGTTCCACGCAACAAACCAACATGATGGAGAAAATTGCCTTGAGATGAGAAGATTCATGCAAATATTGAACGCATCAAATAAAAATCAAGGATTTTCAGATAACCTAAACGTCTCTTAGACGAATCCAATGGCAGCTCTATGAAGGGATTTACCCAGTGTAAATCAAATATTAGAAGGGAACATTTTCCTAACTTTGTTTCAAGCAACATCATGTGTTTGCATATGGAACATGACTGTTCATTAGAAGCTGAAAGTTTGCATAATTTCTTTGAGTATGAAGAAGGATCATTGATGGAAGAACCTAAAGAAATGCAAGACTTGCATACTTTCTCTAAGGAGGAAGAAGTGTAGGGTGATGTCACAATAATGGGTTACACTTTCTGGAACATCCTATTTTTTACTGAAATCACATATTTTTAGAGAATACAATGATTTAAGCCTTGAAAGGTTCTATTTAAAGGATTTTAATTGAAGAGGGTTGCTCAAACCTCCTTAGATTTAAACCCCCTTAGATAGAGCCCCGCTAGTTTTAAACCATACCTATAATGGAGTCTCCTCTATGCCTATCAAAATGCTGATAAAAAACCAATTTTGATTTATCTTTTGAGGGATCAAATGAATTTATTTAAATCTTTGTAAGTATGTAGTCCTTATTATAAGCTTCTCAAAAAATATAATTTTAAATATATATAATTTGATTATTATATTTATTTTTTATTTCTTGTGAATGTATGTTTTTCATCGAACATCAAGTTCTCTATTCTACACACATGGAAAATTAGTAAATTACTGAAAAAAAATTCTAAAAAATATCTATGCACTAGGTATTGATGTCCTTGTTTCAAGAAAAAGAAGAAAAATTGAATTTTGATACATACAGAAAAAGTTATGTTTTACAGAATACGCCTATGTCTAAATTATAATTAGTTTGACTTCAAAAATTAATTAAAAAATATATATTCAACAAAACATTATGAAACCAAATGCATACATATATATCGGTGTTACCAATCTAAATTAAAAAGAATCAGAATTTTATCCTTTGTAGAAAAAAAGTTATGTGCTACAGAATACCAATCACTTTAAAAAAATGTTGTTTACTATTAAAAACCAGTTATCAAAGGAGATGCAAAAAAATTTACAATTTAACTCCAAACTTTAAAAAATATATATATTTAGAATCTACAAACAAAATCTCACAAATCACTAGTTCACATCATCTTCAATTTCCTAATAGTTTAGCAGCTATATGTGTCAGAACGTGAAGATTTAGTTCAAATATTGATTTCAATGTCAAGTTTGGCCAAAAAGTGTAACCCATTATCGTGGGATGACCCTGTACCACATCTCTTGAGAGCAAAATTGTGAAGAAGAAGAAATTAGATGTTCTGAAGAGGAGCAATGATGAATCTGATTTGATCTTGTCATCATTCGAAGGATGTTTTGAAAAATCTGCATCAAATACACTCAAAGGAGAAAAGACCAAAGAAGCATTGCAAATTAAGCAAGAACAGGATCTTCATTTTGAAGATAATTCATCAATGGAGGCATTTATCAAATCAGGAGATCATATGGAAGATTCATCATTGGATCTCGACAGTTTTCTACATCACTTGGAGAGTGAATCTTTAGTTGAAGATACTGTGAATTTTCTTTTGTAGTTTAACCCATCTTCATCTTTGTCTCTAGAGAATTCCATACAAATTGGTGAAGAGGAAAATGCTAAACCTTTTGAGGTTATTCATGAACTTGTGCAAGAAAAAGACATCACATACCTGATCAAATCAACACAAGAAGCAGCAAATGAAGAGGCTCATGGAGAAGCAAAGTTCATTGAATATTCAGTCTTGGTCACTGAAGAGAATCATATGGAGAAATCATAAATTCTCGACAAGTGCGTTGTAAGATATGCCATGTGTGAGATCAATCAAGCAGATGAAGAAGAAGCACAAAGCTCAGAAGAATTTGTCCTTGATCTTGCTCACATGTTAGAAGAGGAGAAGTGTGTTCTTGCCGAAGATGAGATGCTACCAAATATCTGCATTCATGGTCTCAACGATACATTTGTTGAAGGAGATTGTTCTATTGAGGTTGATAAGACTCAAAATGATGGATGGCGAAGTGAGCTACTTGGTGAAGATGTTATCCAGCAAGTGTACTTTGATGATGATCAGGAGCTCAAAGATTCATATCTTGATTACTTATCACATTCAGATTTTGATGATTGGATGGATGAAGATATGACTGATGAGAATCATGAAGTACCTCAATCATTAGATAAGCTGTTGTTGATAGATGTGGATCCTATAAGCCAAGAACCCATGATGAACATTCTGTATGAGTAGCTTCAACCTTTTCCAAAGGATGACTCATGGACTGAGTTCAAGGTTGCATATGTTCAAGACATGGATGAAGAACGCCAAGTTCTATATGTGGTGGTGACTATTCCCACAAGCATACTTTGGCCACAGGATCTTGCTTCATACCTTCAGAAGGAGGTTCTGTACCTTCACCTGTTGTAGAGATTTTTCACTATGGAAGAAGATGATCCAACAGAGCTCATGCGCATCAATCAATTCATCATGAACTTCTCATGGCTTGATTGTGTCTGCCCACTTGAATCATGGCTCTTCGAGAAGGTGTTGCTGAAGAAGAAAGACTATGTACTGCCAAGACAAATTTCCCATCTCACGAGAAGAGGTTCTTATTTTTCTGAACCTGTTGATGGTTTTATGTAACAATTTTTCATTTTCCTTGTCCTCACTCGAAAAAAGAGCGTTTTGTGTGTCAAATTGTTTTGTATTGTGTTTCCCCTTTCAGTAATGTATTCGTTATGTAGTATTGTATTTCCCAGTTATGTATCATTTATTTGTCGTGTTCCGTTAGGTAGACCAGAGTTCCACCTTTAGGTGATTTTAGGTAAATGTACTGACTCTATTGCCCAATTGATAATACAGTGATCTACACTATAAACCCAGAGATCTGAGGTCCTCCTATGCCGCAAGTATACACCATGGTCCCCAGACAAAGCCTAATGTTGTACCCATACAAAATTTTTTGTCCATGCTTACAAACACTCTAAAAAGATGCCTAAACATACCTCCCAAGCACCATGTAGCCTTGTCATTATTGCGCTAACCCTGCAGGTGCAAGACATATCAAAAGATTGAGATCCAAGGCTCAAATGGAGGGAGATTCTGGCAAGCCAATCAGGCTTGGAGCTTTGAAAGAATGCCTAGAAACAGAGGCCAAAGTGATGGATTGAAGGCCAAAATGACATAAAGGAACCAAGGGAAGCATTGATGCAAATACATCTGGCAAATCAAAATTCAATTTTGAAAATTTTAAAATTTTGGAAAATTTTGAAAATTTTTCTGTCATTTTTGAGCATTTTTGGCTAAAGTGTGCTCCATCTTGGAGTATACTTCATGGAGAAGAGGCTTCAATGAGAGCTTTGGATCATATGAGCCTGATTTCCAAACTTCAAGACATTCTGTCATCAGATGAAGAAGTTACAACAAAAAGAAGATCCGCAGGCAAAGGCATTAGTGCTCTAGTCAACCTTCGTCAAAATGGCTAAGGCAAAATTCAAAGTTTTTCGAGGTCAAAAGTCATGAGGAGAAGGTATGGAAACGATGGATCAATCAAAAGGTCTTCACGAAAATCTCAAGGTGAAGATCAAAGGCAAAAAGGGCAAAAAAATCTAAGGCAAAATGCTCTGGCAAGGGAAATTCTCCTTCACCTCAAAAAGGCGTTCAATATGGGCAAAACCCATGCCTTTTTGCTACTCCCAACAAGCACCCCTTTTCAATGAAACCCACACCTTTTTGATACTCCCAAAAGGCACCCTTTTTCAAGCAAAACCACACCTTTTTGAAGACCTCTCAAAAAGTGCCCTTTTTGGGCCAAAACCACGCTTTTTGATACTTGGAAAAAAGCACTCTTTTTGGAGGAATTCCATGCCTTTTTGTGCCTAGAAAAAGGTGCTCAAATCAAGGTAACTGCACTTCTTTTCAACAAGCCAAAAAAGCGCTCCATTTGAGCAATTTGCACTCCAAATTTTGGGCACCCAACTTTGCTTGAGAAGACATTCTAGATAGAGAAGATGGGATGCCTAGGAGAGAGAAACATTAAGGCTATAAATAGGCCCCTCTTCTATTCTTATTTCATTCATTGTTTGTGCATGATTGTAGTAGAAAAGCAAAGCTAAAATTGGAAGGAAACCTATTTGAAACCCTAATAGGTACTTTGTCTCTATAAAGGATGCATACATACATTCTATTTGTCATTTCCAAGGTTGCACAAAGGGTTTAGAGGTTGCACAAAGGTTTTAGAGGCTGCACATTAATTGGAGACTCCATT
Source organism: Cunninghamia lanceolata (assembly GCA_027924645.1). Lineage (NCBI taxonomy): Eukaryota > Viridiplantae > Streptophyta > Pinopsida > Cupressales > Cupressaceae > Cunninghamia > Cunninghamia lanceolata. Next base: position 387,009 of record BSBN01000973.1, on the reverse strand, counting down.
ATTGAAAGCTTTGAAGCTTTAGAGGGCATATTTGAAGGATTGGAGGAGAGGCACTCCACCTAGAAGGCCAAGATATCATTATTTGGCATCATTCTATCCATCTTTCTTTCATTCCAAGTCTTGCTCACACCCTAGAGAAGCATTTCTTCACATTGGCGGCCATTGATGAGGGTTTCGAGCTTTTTTATGACAGGTTAAAAACATTTTTTGGGCCATCAAAGCATCCAAGAGTCGGATTGGTCACTCTAAGGCACCTTTTTCTTCATTCTCCATCATCCTAAGGCCCATTTTTATGCATAAAAGACAATGCCCAAGTCTAAGGGGCCATTTTTGGAGTTTTTTCAAGATTTCCCTTTGTTGGTTATGACTGTTCATGCCCAAAATCACCACCTACAACCAAAAGAAAAGTGATTTTTGAGGCCTTTATGTCCAATTTTTCTCATTTCTGATGCATACCCACCTCGGGAAAAGGCGTTCTCCATCATTCTTGACTGTCTAGAGCATAGATCCGATAACTTTTTGAGGATTCAGCCTCATATTATTATTTTCCAAGGGCAAAATACATTTTTCACAAAAATCAGATTTTGGACAGCGAGAATAAAGGCCTAATTTTCTTGAACAACAAGCATACATAGGCCTAGTTTGATCTTTTTAAGGCAGGACAACGAAGACGAAGGTTTTTCTTGAAGCCATAAAACCACCATGCAATATTGCTCGGTCACCATTGAATTCGGCAAGGCTAAAAAAAAAGAATATGAAGATTTATCAAAGACTATTGAAGACGCTAGCATCAATCTGCAGATGAGGACGGTTCATCTAGATTCTATTAATATACCAAATGAGGCAAGAGTTGATGAATTCGAGAGAAATCTCAATTCTCAGACTTAGCCAGTTTTTCACTATCTGCAGGAGGAATCTATTTTGGGCAATGGGAGAGATTTCCAAAGTAGTTTCTATTTTGAGAACTGACTTTGCTTTCTAGAGTTAAATCTATTTTTGGATTTTGCTTTTGAAGATCATGCAAATTTTCTTTGAGTGGAACTCAATGTGTAATAACATGCAAGTTCAGTTAACTGAATTGCATGAGAGATATTTTATTATTTTAATTTCTAATAAGCTTGCATGCCTTCCATGCAACATTAGGGTTAGGGTGGAAAGTGTTAGTTAACTCTTCCTTTTATTTCCTTGCACCTTGGGTTTTTAGTGGTATAAATAAGGGCTTTGTGCACATGTAAAATTATTATTCTTTTCCATAGAAATTTTTAGAAGAGATTCTAGTTTTCCAGCTTCTTCAATAGTCAAGTTTTTAGTATCCAATGTTGTATTCAATCAATGAATAAAAAGCAAGGACAATTCTCATGCCTCATTTGCTTAGATTGTCATTCTTGTATATTCACTTGATTGTGTTCTTGTTTTGTTCATTAATGGATTCCAGTATGCCTATTTTGCTTCCAAAGATCCATTGAAGTGTGTTATTTGTGCTGAGGATTAAGTTGATTCAACATACCTGCAAACTTTGTGTCGCAGGTAAAATTATAAGTTATATGTTTGCATCTTCTTATAGTTAATTTAATCTTGGCATTTGTGTTGAAATGTTATTCAATATGATTCAAGTGTAGTTGCCCTTCTCAACCTCTGAATTTAGTTGAGTAGCATAAGCATTTTAACCTCGGTTATGTTTTCAGTCCAAAAGCATAAAAATCTTTGCTTCGATGTTGAATGTGCATCTCTACCTTTCCGCACGTTGCAAAAACCCAAAAAGATTGTAAAGTTTTTAGTGAAGTTTTATTTTACAAGGAGCTTCCCCTTCCAATTCGAAGAGTGGTTCTACTACACATCTGTCCGTTTTTCTTTCTCAAGTGCAAATTTAAATGCTAACACAACCTTTGCTGATTCCTGAGTAGAAGTGGGAGAGTATATCCATGAATTTTATTACTGGTCTTCCTAGAGTGCAGGGCAAAGATTACATCTTTGTGGTGGTTGATAGGTTGACCAAGTATGCACATTTATTTACTATATCATCTAAGTATAAGGCACCCCAGGTTGCAGAGTTGTTCTTTACAGAGGTGTTCAGACACCATGGATTACCAAAAAACATTGTTAGTGATCGGGACAACATGTTCCTCAACGTATTTTGGCAAGAGCTATTCAGATTAACCTGTATAGAGTTGACTTCGAGCACTAGTTACCACCCCTAGACTGATGGTCAAATAGAGATTGTAAATAAATGGTGGAAGTTTATTTGCGTAATTATGTTGTGGGGAAGCATAAGGCTTGGATTAGGTGGTTTAATTTGGGTGAGCATTGTTACAATACCACCTATCATATGTTGATTGGCATGACTCCTTTTAGAGCATTATATGTCTATGATGATATGTTTTTTGTAGACTTAGAATTTGATGATAGCAGCACTCCTAAGGCTAAGGATTGGTTCTAGGAGAGTGAGGATATCCTTAAGTCACTTAAGGATAATCTTCATCATGCTCAAAATTAGTAGATCTATGTGGATAAGCAGAGGGTTGAGAGGAGTTTTGAGGTTGGAGACTTGGTTTTCTTGTGCATGTAGCCATATAGACAATCTACATTGAAGAAAAGTGGTGTTGAGAAGCTTATGCCTTGCTTCTATGGCCCTTGTAGGATTGTACGAAGAGTAGGAGAGATGGCGTATGGATTGGAGTTGCCTGAGAGTAGCAAAATTCACAATGTGTTTCACATTTCTTGCCTCAAAAAGACACTTGGGAAGCATATTATTTCATCTCCTAAGCTTCCACCTTTGGATGAAGAGGGCAGATTGGTCTTGGTTCCTGATGCTATCTTGGATGTTAGAGAGAGGAGATTGAGAAGTAGAGTGCTCAAAGAGTATTTGATTAGATGGAGGGACTTGCCCCTAGAGGATGTCACTTGGGAGGGAGAGCAGATTTTTCAGCATCTGAATTTGCAATTGCTTGTGGGCAAGCAATTCTGAGAAGGGAGGACTATAATGTCCCCTTCTTCGGCCTAGGCATCAGAGATGGCCATTTAGCCTATTTTATTCCCCTAGGCTAATTTGGAGTTTCGAAGAGGAAATAATTCATTTAATTAAATTAAGTTGTCTCCAATTATTATTTTATGGACAACTTGTATTTAATTAAAAGGGTTATTATAAAGTGACTTAAGTTGGAGTTAAAGTGAAATATTATAAAGTCACTTATATTTGTGCTAAAGATATATTAAAAAGGTAATTTTACATTATCTTCAGCGAAGTTTCAAGGGTTATTATAAAAGGAGGTTTGAGACTCATTTCACTTCTTCTTGCCATTTTATTATTTTGGAGTCTTGTTGAGAGCTAGAGCTTGTTCCGCAAAACCCTAAGACGAAAACTCTTGGGATTATTAGTTTTGATAGCGAGAGATCTGCCCTAGCGAATCTTCTGGTGGAGTCATTCAGATTTCATGCTTGTGCTGAAGGTTTGTAAGTTGAGATTTTGTGTGCGGAAAGATAGATTTTTTCACAAGTTTCGAATAATTATTTCCCGGAGGATTTCATTGATAGATTTGTAGGATTTGTGAACAAATACAAATTTATGGTATTTTCATTGATGATATTGAGATATATTGATGAGGCTAATTAAATAGCTAGGGTTTATACCCTATTGTCCAAGTGCTAGTTTTTTTCTATGTTTGTGAAGGCGTCACTTTTGATCCTAATGTAGCCATAGCTTCACCAATCAAACTAGCTGCAGCTTATACTTTTTCCCAACCGCACATATATTGTTCTTGCTGGCCGTGCATATCTTAGACTTCAAGTGATTATTGAGTGATACAAGGAAGAGCCGATATCTTTTGGAATATTATATTACTGATGTGTAATGTTTGTGGGTCCCTCCCACTCTAATCGCCTTCTTGAAGACTTCAACCAATGCTAAGGAAGTTGCGTAAGGATTTGTGAGGACGTGGGTAAACAAAAAGGTAAGTGCTTAATCATTTAGAAGTTTAGAAGATATAAGGAGGGAATCGTTGTTTGGTGGGAGCCATAGGAAGTTGTTACTGTGGTAACTGTAGATGATTAAGGTCAGAAATTTCTATTACTACAATGCTTCTCATAATTTCTTGGAATTAGAGAACACTGTAGCTGCACTTGATTATTCAAGAGTATCCACTTTCAGAAAGTACAGGCAACAAATGCAAGCTTATGTATAAACCACATGTGCATCTGGGTAACTTTGAAGGTTAGGCAACCATAATTTTCATATCTTTGTATTCTTAGAATTTATATCAGCTTATTGTATTGTTTGATATATATTCATTTCCATTTCAATCAAGGCCGCAAGTTGTATGACAAAATGTCCATATTCAATCTTTGAAATTGATGATGTAATGTTGATTGATCTTTACTCAAATCTGTTTGCAAATCTATCCCAAAACCAAACACACTGAAAGCACTATTGGAAAGACAAATTGCAAATTATTTGATGAAATGCCAATGTGGAAGAAATCAGAAAATTTGTGGTTTTAAGAAAAAATCGTGGTAGGGGATCCTACAAGCTCATAGGACTGCCAAACTTTCTAGGTGTGTGCAGAGTCAACTTCTTATCATATCTCACTATGGACACCTATCATGAAAATGAGTAGAGAATGGAGTAAAATGACAAAATAGGTGAAAATTTGATAAAAATACACTATGATAGGGATAGAACTTTAAAAAATCCACCTAGATTCAAGATTGGGAACCACTCAAATTGACATTGAGAGGTCATTATGAGTTCACAAAACAAATTTCATGCAATTATAAGCTTGAGACATTGGTGCAAGGAAATGATGTGCCCAACCTTGAGAAGAAGTCCTTTCCTATGCCTAACCTAGAGGAGAATTTTTTGTGTTGCACTCAGACTAGAGAAGTCCTATCTTGTGCCTAGCCTAGACCCAACCTAGAGGAGAATTCAAATACCTCTATTTGACCTAAAATTTCATAGGGTGCTTCTTATCAACCTTCTAAGCACTTCTCTAAACTGGGACTAAGTTTGGTTCTTTATAGATCTCTCTTCAATCAACCTACAAGAACAAAATATCAAAGGGAACACTTGAAAAACAAAGAGTTAAAGAAAAAGTTGCCTTAGTCAACCCCTTGTGGGTATTCAAATAAGAGTCCATATGGCATGAATACAAAGACTGTAATATGTGCCTATACTAAGAAACCACACTTATTCTAATTATACACAACCAAATAGTATATATTTTGATGACTAGGATGCAAGAAAGACTAATTAGGTGGTAGTTGGGAGCTAACAAAAAGTGGTCAAATGAAAACAAAAACTAACAAAAGTATAATGGATGGATAAGTATTTTAGATAGGGAGGTGGAAAATTTGATTTGGACTGAAAATGACAAAGTATACAAAAGTTATGAAGGAAATACCAACACAAATTCTTTTGAAAGCTTACAATGGTGAAGGGTGGAAGACAAGGACTAACAAATGAAGAACCACAAACACAAAATTTATGTCAAACACACTAAGACTAGGGTGATCCCACAATAGTGTGTCCCACTCTTTGGCCTAAGTGGGACACTCAAAATCAACATTTTTCAATTTGTATCAATTATAGTGAACAAACTATCAAGAATTTAAGGATGATGTAAACTAATGAATTGTGGCATTTTCTATGTAGATTCAAGATATAATTTAACAAAAAATAATTATTATTTTTATCTTTTTTATTTATATTTTTCAATTATTTTTTGTTGAGTGATATTAATCCATAACCCATAACTTTCACTACAAATAAAAAATTCTATGATTTATTGAATTAGATCATTAACTCCAATGTCTAGTGCATGGGATTTTATGGTAAATTTTTATTAAGTATCTTATATAGTATTATTTTTTGAATTAATACTAACAAAAATTTTAAACGTATATTATTTTGTAACACATTTCTCTTAGCATATATATAAAAATTGAATTTTTCTTTTTTCATTGAAAGATCATTATTCTTTCATAATTTAGATCTATATTCATTATAAAATTAAAAAGAAATATAATATTAAAGAAAACATAATGTATATTTAATTTTTGTAAAAGTAATACTAAGGGCTACATACTTACAAAATGGAATTTCCAAATGACTTCATTTGATCCCCCAAAAGGTGAAGCAAAATTGCTTAGGAGTTTTGATAGGTGTGAAGGAGAATTCATCAGGGGTTTGATTTAAGCCTAGGGGTTCTATCCAAGGGGGTTTAATCTAACCCCCTTAAATCAAAAGGTTAGATGGAACCCATCTAGGCTTAAATCATTAATTTTTCTAAAAAATATGTGATTTCAAGCAAAAATCAGGATGTCCCACAAGTAGGACACACTATTGTGGGATCAACCACTAATATATGGACTAATTTGGTTGATATAAAATAATGTTTTTAAGATTTTTGATGAGAATGAAAGCTAGATGCAAGTTAGGAGGTCCCAAGTCTTTAATGGAAGTAGGAGGAGGTGGGTAAGTGAAAAGGTTAGCAAATTGTAGTGGGGGATGGGGGAAATGGATGAGGAGGGTTGATAGATGACCTAAGAAGGTGAATATATAGATTAGACAATAAAATATGATGAAATTTAAAACTAATGCAAATGAAACCATATGCTATCTTTTGCAAAAACATAGAAATAATATACCTTTGTTGATTGTTTTGGTTGTAGGGACTACTAAGGGGCTCATAAAAACCTTTGCAATAGATTTATGGAAAGACAATTCATCTAGGATTAATGTTTTGATTGCTAACATGCACTTACTCCTTTGAAAATAATGGCTCAAAAATTGCCCTCAAGATGAAATATTATTGTTGTAGTGTCAAAAAGTGATATTGAGAGGCCTATTTAACAAATTTTTGGAGGGAACTCATGATGGAAATGTAGTTCACCTTATTTGGCCTGATTGGAGGAATTTTTGGCAAAATTTTGAATTCAATTGGAGGATGAGGATACCACCTCTTGTCTACACCCAACTCCAAGGCAAAGTCCCTAGACCTAAAATGGCTCAATTCACTGGGTTTAGTAAAGTACAAAGTTTTCCATATGTTGGAGCTTGGCTCCACAAGACCTAAAACGTCAAAGAAAATTCTAAGTCCTGTGCCCCCTCTGTTGCCTTTCCATGCTTTTCCCACTGATTATATTCGCTCTGAGAGATCTTCGATGGATCCCTTTTGTTTAATATGTTCACTCAATGTTGAACTTGTTTCCCCTTTATCCTTCAGTTGTTTGTCTATGTTGATAGCCTTGAAAAATACTCTAAGTATAAGCCTTTTGGTAGGTTCACCAATTTGTGAACCCACTAAAATCTTGAAAGGCATTGTGTTTCAAATTTTCAGCAAGTTCACAAACTAGCAAACATTTCAAAAGGTTTGTGTTGTCCTATTTTGCCTTTTGGCTAAATAGTCTAGGGATCCATGAAATTCTAAGTGTTTTCCCTTTGAAGTGCAAGGAAAAAAGCCCCCCAAAATGGCTAAGTCCAAAATCCTAAGTGTTTTCCTTGTATTTTCTACCTTTTCAAAGTTTCAGAGTTCAGGGTTCTCTTCGCTGTGCCATTCTTGTTGTCTCCGAACTCTGCCTTGGTTCCATTGTAATTCACCTAAGTGTTTCAGGCGTTGGAGCTCAGGAGTTTCTTCTTACTTCTTATTTTTCGAAGGCAGAAGACAGAAGGCCTGACTGTCGAATACCAACAAGTTTTAATGTTCCTAAGTGTTGCGGGTGGCGGCAGGTGGGGGTTCTTTTTTCTCCCTTCTTTTTTCAAAGATGGAAGACAGAAGGCCCAACGGCCAAGGTCTACCAGTTTTAAAAGTTCTAAGTGCTGCGGAGCTCAGAGGTCGGGGTTGCAGTCTTTTTCCTTCCATTCGGTGAATGGTAGGTGGAGGGCCTAAATTTTGAGGTCCAACGAGTTTCAAATATTACTAAGTTATTCGAGTGGCAAAGGTCAGGAGTTCCTTCTTCCCTCTTCTTTCTTTTGGAAGGCATAAGACGGGAGGTCCAAGGTCCAATCAATAGTGCATCAGTGCAGGGGATAACTTTTTTAGAGCCAAGTTGGCTCTACGTCATTGCAATAGGCTACCATATGTACATGGTCAGTTGAAGATTTTGTGGAGCACATGATCACGACGTCAGTTAGGTGTTACTTGATGAGGGGCACACTAATGCGAATTGTTGACACGTGGCCGAAGTCCACCGGGCTCATAAACTTGTCTAAGTGTTTTAGACTTTGGCAGGTGGGGCTTCCTTCTTCCCTCTTCTTTCTTTTGGAAGGTGGAAGGTGGAAGGCCCAAGGCCCGATCCCTGATAACTTTCATAATTCCTTTCTAAGTACTGTAGAAGAGGGGATCAAGTGCTTCTTCTTTTCAAGACCATGATGCATGGTGAAGGCCCGATCTTCGAACCCTGACAGTTTCTCTATTGACCCTTTCAGTCTTTGGAGATTAGGGTTTCCTCCTTCCCCTTTCAAAAGCCCGATAGGTGGAAGACTGATTGGAGGAAGCCCGATTAGTTAGGGCCCAACCTATTTGCTTTCCAGACTCTTTCTACTATTCAAAGATGCGACAGGTTTGCTCAGCGACCCTCCTAGTCTCCATTAATGCTTCTTTAGAGCCCAAAATCTTGTGGAAAATAGATTTCTCACCCCCCATGCCACTGTAGCTCCTTTGCATTGAATTTCTTGTACCCAAGGCATGGGCAGATGATGTTCTTTAGAAAATTTCATGGGCAGAGCCATGTGGACACGCTCCAAGGATAAAGAAGTGAAGTTATTGCAGTATGGGTGATGATTTTCCTTGTTGACTACTCTTTCCATGTCCACGATTGCTACAGTGATTTGTAAAAGCTATATATGCATGTGTAAGAGATGTATTTTGGGTTGGTTAGCTATTCTTCGGGGATATTATATAGGTTGGATAGTTTATTGTCATAGACCTTGTAATGCATTTACAAGAACCAGTCGGATCTGATTCATTATGTTCAAAGCTAAGCCTTTGATGTCTCTGATAGTGGTTTGCCTATGAATGTAATTGGTTATTTTGTGTCTACCTCTTCTGTAACAAGTTGTCCTTCTTTTGTAATGGCTATTTAGCCTTCATGATCAATACAATCACTGATATTTTGCCTCTCTTTATGCTTTTACTAAGTGTTTACTTGAAATTTCTAGCTTATTTGATGGATAAAACGGTCCCTCCTTTAGTTACAATTTTCTAATTCGAGCCTCTGCTAAAGCTGTGAGTCTATGTGAGTCTATGTCAGTATTTGAGATAATTGTTGTGTTATGTCAGTCCCAGCTACCACTCTAAATTAGGTGCATCACCTTTTAATTTCAATTTCTCCTTCTTCTCCTTTTCCCTTGGTAATCAGTAGCATTAGATTTAGTTGAATTCTCTGGACTTTAAGTACAGAGAGGAACCGACCTTATCTAGAGGTTTGGTCTCAAGTGCAAGATCCCACACCTTGAGACCAATCCCATGTGTCACTGGAATGCTTGAACGAGCTTCAAGTAGGGTGCAATTTTAGGTGATAATAGTTCGTAGGTTCTTATTTTTCCTGAAACACTGAAGAGGAGGACAAAGAGAAGATATTTTAGATTTTCAATAGGCTTACAAATTTGTGAACCTACAAAAAAGGTTCTTTGGTTCATGAAAGGCCCAAAAGGCCAAAAGAGAAGAAAAGAATAGGAGAAAAGAAAGAATGTTTCAACAAGTTCATAGTTTCACAAACTTTTTGAAACACCAAAAAGGGAGAAGAGAGAAGAAAATTCAAAAGATAAAACATTTTGGCAAGTTAGTGAGTTCATGAACTTGCTGAAATACTAAAATATGACAAAGAAGGAAGAAATAGGAAAAGCAAAGAGTAAAGAGGAAAGAAATGTTTTGCCTAGTTCCTAGGTTTGTGAAATAGTAGAATCGTCGAAAAGTAAAACAAAGTTTTATTTTTCAAACATGTTATGGATAATAAAGAGGAAGCCACAAAAGGAAAAGCAACTTGACATATTAGTGCCTAAAGCAACAAATAATGCCAATAAACATTCAAATGCCCTGATCGCCCTAAGACGCTTCAACAACATTCAGAACGACCATTAATAATCCTTCTAGGGCCAAACAACTTGGTAGGTGAATTCCATACGACCTAGGGCTCCTGTAGGTCCTTCAATGATGAATTTCATATACCAAGGCATGGGTGAACACACCAAGTGAGCACAGTTTCAACTGCAACCCATGTGAAGATGATGCAAAAGGCATGAGTGACCCGTAGGTGTGCTGACCACTCCAAATCCACATCCAAACAACAAGAATGAATGTAATTCTATATATACATGTTTGTAAGATGTAATAGGGGTTGGTCACTAAACCAATTAATGAGTGTATGTGTTTCAGTAGGTTCAAGGGTAACAAATGATGTAATGTCTAGCTCTATAAATGATGTTGTAAGCTTGTAAATCAGGGGAAAGGGTAGTCTAGTAGGTTTTTCTTGTAGATGGTATGTCTCCATGGAAAACATGTAATATCTCAAGAGGGATTTCAAACCTAGTTGTTCTCTCCCACTTTCCATATTTGTTGGCATGATTGTAATAAAAGTTGATTAATGTTGACATATATTCTAATGCATTGCAAACCTTTTGCAGTGGTCATCTTTTATTGCATGTGGGGTGTTATTGATTAGTTCTGGATAATTAAGAATGTATATTTACAAGGTTTTCTTATTTCATAAGTTTGTTTGAATGTGTAAGCATGATCCCATTATTGATTTGCAGCCTTGTTATTCATCCTCTTTGCAAGTTTAGACTTTGTTTCCCAATGGAGTAGGCACTCATTTGATTGGTGAAGGGCCAACACTCTTTTAAATCATAAATCTCTCTCTCTCTCTCTCTGTGTTAGTGGTAGGAGTAGATTAGGTTTCACATGCTGCTCATGCTTCATTATTATAACTAGGGATTCATCTTAAGAAACCTTCATTGCTTAAGTCATTAGAGAATCATGTCACGCATGCCTACAAGGTGTAGTAATCAACCTTATAAGAGGTATTATGCAGCCAATTAGTCTTGGACTAGTGACAAATATAGGGGTCAAGCATGCATTGGGTATGGTTGTTGTTGTATTATTAATGCTTCATCTCAAATGATCCAAAACCCTGTTAAGAATACCACTAGAAACACCCTCTTGGGTCTAGCTGAGCTCGAAGTGTAAGAGAGCATACCCACTCTCGTTGATTGGCCTTTAACCATCCTCAATCTATTGATGAGCCCATGTTTCCCCTTCTTGATGACACCCCCTAGCCTTGAAGTAGTTATCATGCTCTAGGATTTTGGACATGTGGTTTTTGGAACCAACATAATTGGTGTCATTGCCAGGGATAAAGTTACTTTAGCCATTTTTGGGTTATATGCAATTAGAGATATTTTCAAAACCTTGGTAACAATAGTCTACAATTGTGCATTATGTTTGGGTAAGTTTGCTTAGTTGGTAACTTATGCCAACATAATGGCAATGTTGCCAGAGATGTAATACTTTGTTTCAAATCTTGAAGACCTTTGTAATACAATCATTAAACAAAGTTTTCCATAATCTTCTATTTGCATTTTGTTGTGTGTAGTATTTGGCCTCTAGTCAACTTGCACCAACAAATTAGCAACTCTTCTAGTGATGGACCCATAAATATTTAAACCTTGGTGGTTCTATCTACTCTGAGGATATCCTCATTTAGTGAGGTGGCGACTCTTCTATAATTCATAGTTTCTACTACTGATGCATTCCTCATGCTAATACGTTAAAATCTTCTTCCATTCCAAGCATAGCAATAGTTGAAAGGTACATAATTGCTTCTTCTTTGCTATCATGAAGCAAGAATTATTGTGCAATGAGTTATTTTGGAAAGAGTATGCAATCCTATTTCAACATGATGTATGTTTTATAATTATGGATCATTGGTTTGAAGAAGAGTCAAAATCTAAGCATTAACTTGACTCATACTAGATTAGAAGATCAGTATTCTATGCTCATGAATATTATCTTGATTATTATAGTGATACCTCATATGAATGCACAAATGATTATGCATATACATTTAAAAATGATAAACCAATCATGCATTCCCCTGACCCATTTGAACAAGAGCTTATTGACTTGGTGAGCCACATAAATATGCTTGACTTAGGCATCGAGATGTTCCATAGTCATTATGCATCTACAATTGCACAAGAGGTTATAACAACAGTGTTTGATGGTGAACAAGATGATTTTATTGTTGATTTAAATGAGTTATATGCACATGTATATGACCCTAACTCCCTTTCCCAACATTTGGAAAGCCTTAGGAGGCAGGATGGTGAATCAGTTTCACACTTTCATAATAGGTTTGATGCTGCAATCAATAACCTTCTAGATGAATGAAGACCTGATGAAAGTGTGCGCATAGACTTGTATTGTGATACTTTCTATCTTGGTGCAAGATAGCTTCCCTTGAATATAAACCAAGAAGTATAAGGTGGATTTTGAGTGGGCCAATGCTACCCAATTAGCACTTGAAATTGTTGTTCCACCTCCCAATGCTTAAGGGGATATGCTTGCAGCTCTTGCTATTTAGAATAGTAGGTCAAATCATATGGATGATGGTATTGATGCAACACATGATTAGGTTGAGTGTGTAGTTAGAAAGGTCAAGTTGTGTGATGCAGCATCATATGATAGGTGTGGAGAAAGTGAAGATAGCGGGGCCACTTATCTTCAATTGGATGCATCATCCCTTGGGGATGGTGATGATGTTGCTTTGCTAATTGAATTCCAATCTAAATTAAAGGATGACAGTAATATGCCTACTCTTAGTGATTATCGATCTAAGACAAGTGTTGGTGCAGACATTGGTGTTTACTCTGGGGGCCTTGCCCTGGATGATGGTGTCATTGTTGTGGATGCAAGTAAGGAAGATGAATTGCAACAACTTTGTTATTCATTTAATGTGCTTCCTTACTTTGTTGAATTTGAGGATGATGCCCACACCTTCCTTGTTGAAAATGAGAATGAATAATGTGAAGGTGTGCATGATCATATTATTGTTCCAGGTCAAGGAGTTTTTGACATAGATTAATTTCTAGAATTTGGTTTGGAGCAACTATCATATACTGATGTGGATTGCATCAAGGACACCTTTCTAGGATCATTGTTTGAGCATGTTTATAATAGTATTGTGTGTTCTCATGAGAATCAAATCACTTGCTTGACGGAAGGTGAAGAGGAACAAATCATTGGTCAATTTATGAGTAACTATATTTTTGCAACAAGTTGTATTAAAGAATCCAAAATAGAGAGGCAACTTGAAGCTTGTGAGTCTTCACCTGAAGTGTCTCAAATTTCTAAGTTATATGTTGAAGAGGTTGATTTGGATTTGAATCAAGTCTTTGATTGAATCATGAAAAAATACATTAGCATTTGTGGTGTAGCTGGGTTGCAAGAGCTTGAACAATAAGATGATATTGCTTAGCTTGAAGTTGCACCTAAAATTGACACTTTTCAACTTGATGTTCAAGATGATATTTTTCTTCATGCTAATTTGTGTGCATGTCTAGATATGCATCTTGATACCAAGGATCTTGAAAGTGAGTATTGTTGTGAGAGTTGTGATGATGATGGATCCTATTATTTGTGGTTGCCATGTCTTGATGGTAGTCACCTCCTTTTCTGGTAGGATGATCTAAATAATTACAATTTGCTTGCACATGCTAGGAAGAAGCTTCATTTGTTGTGGTTAGGAGATGGAAGCAACTTCAGCTTGAGGATGCTTAGTTCCTTCTTCAATTTTGTCTTTGAAAGAGGTAAGATATTTGTAGTAGTGTGTCCATGGACTTGTGCCATGGATCTTCTTTGTAGGTTCTGACTTGCAAGTGTGTTAAAATTTTGTTTACGACCATCCTTTCATTGTGTCTTTGTGTCTCGATGCCATTGGATGTAAGTCTTGTCTTGTATATATATCTTATCATTATTATTTTTCCCTATACATACATTCCTTGTGTGCTTTCCCCACCCCCCCATTCTCTTTTTGGATTTTTGGTCTACTCCTAGAGATAGTTGTAATCTTGCTGTGCCTACAAGAGGCACACATCCCAAACAAGAGCCAATGTTAGAGATTGGCTCTACAAGACCCAAAACTTCAAATAAAATCCTAGGTCTTGTGCCCCCTTTCTTTCCTTGCCATGCTTTGCCCATTGATTATATTCAATCTGAGAGATCTTCAATGGGCCCCTTTTGTTCAATATGTTCACGCAATGTTGTACTTGTTTCCCCTTTATACTTTAGTTGTTTGTCCATGTTGATAGCCTTCAAAAATCCTCTTAAGTATAATACTTTCAACAAGTTCACCAATTCGTGAACCAATCGAAAGCCTGAAAGGCTTTGTGTTTCATATTTTTGGCAAGTTTGTAAACTGGTAAACCTACTAAAAGGTTCATAGGTTCTTATTTGCCCCAAAATGTCGAAGAGGAGGACAAAGAGAATATATTTTGGCTTTTTGGTAGGTTTGTAAACTAATAAACCTACCGAAAAGTTTCTTTGGTTCATGAAAGGCCCAAAAGACCAAAGAGAATAAAAGAAGAGAAAATAAAGAATATTTCAGCAAGTTCATAGGTTCACGAACTTGTTGAAACATTGAAAAGGGAGAAGAGAAGAGAAAAGTCAAAAGATAAAATATTTTGGCAAGTTAGTGAGTTCGCAAACTCGTTGAAATATCAAAAGACAAGACAAAGAAAGAAGAAAAAAGAAAAGCTAAGATTAAAGAGGAGAGAAATGTTTTTGCTAGTTCCTAGGTTCGTGAACTAGCTGAATCATCAAAAAGAAAAGAAAAGTTTTATTTTCAAACATGCTATGGATAACAAAGAGGAAGCTACCAAAGTAAAAGAGGCCCAAAAAATTAGCACCTAAAGAAGCAAATAGTGCCAATGAACATTCAAATTCCCTAACCACCCCAGGATGGTTCAATGACACTCAAGATGTCCATTAATAATCCTTCTAGGGTCAGATAGCTTGGTAGGTGAATTACATATGAGCTAGGACTCTTGTAGGTCCTTCAATGATGAATTTCATGTACCAAGGCATGGGAAAACACTCCAAGTGAGCATATCTTCAAGTGCAACCCATGTGAAGATGATGCAACAGGCGTGTGTGACCTACAGACATGTTGACCACTTCAAATCCACATCTAAACAACAAGAATGATTGTAATGCTATATATACATGTTTGTAAGATGTAATAGGGGTTGGTCACTGAACCAATTTGTGAATGTATGTGCTTTAGCAGGTTTCAGGGTAACAAATGATGTAATGTCCAACTCTATAAATGATGTCACAAGCTTGTAAATCAAGGGAAAGGGTAGTCTAGTGGGTTTTTTCTTATATATGATATGTCTATATGGAATACATATCTCAAGGAAGATTTCAAACCTAATTGTCGTCTCTCAATTGCCACATTTTCTAGCATGATTGTAACAGAAGTTGATTAATGTTGATAGGCATTCTAATGCATTGCACAACTTTTGCAGTGGTCTTCTTTTGTTGCACGTGGGGTGTTATTGATTAGTTTTGGATAATTAAGAATGTTTATTTACATGGTTTCCTTATTTCATAAGTTTGTTTGAATGTGCAAGCATGATCCCATTGCTGATTTGCAGACTTGTTATTCATCCTCTTTGCAAGTTTGGACTCTGTTTCTCAATGGAGTAGGCACCAGTCTGATTGGTGAAGGGCCAACATTTTTTAAATCATAAATCTCTCTTTGTTAGTGGTAGGAGTATATTAGGTTTCACACGCTACTCATGATTCATTATTATAACCAGGGATTCATCTTAAGCAACCTTCATCGTTCAAGTCATTAGAGAATCATGTCATGCATGCCTACAAGGTGAAGTAACCAACTTTATAAGAGGTCTGATGCAACTAGTTAGTCTTAGCCTAATGAAAAATATAGGGGTCAAGCATGCATTAGGTATGGCCACTGTTGTATTATTCATGCTTCATCTCAAATGATCCAAAACCCTATTAAGGATACCTCTAGGAACACCCTCCTAGGTCTACTCGAGCTCGAAGTGCAGGAGATCATACCCACTCTCATCGATTGCCATTTAACCATCCTTAATATTTTGATGAGCCCCTATTTCTTGATGAAACCCCTGGCCTTGAAGGAGTTATCATGCTCTAGGATTTTGGACCTGTGGTTTTGGGAACCAACACCATCCAAGGGTGGTGGTTCCTAATTATGAAAATATTTGCAAAGAGATATTTAAGAGTTAAAAGGTGGTTGTTACACTAGGTTTAAGACATAGGATTACATCAAATAGTTTGATTTAAGGAAATAAAAGGTAGTAAGGTGAAGGGAGTGAGGGATCATAGAAGGGGTCAACACTTAAGACCAAGGGACAAAAGACAACAACTAATAAATCACAAAATCAAACATATGAAAGGGATCAAGGGGACATGAAAAAAGATGACTTGACTAGGGATGATGACAAAGAGGATAAAAAAGAGGTCAAAACACACATGTGACAAGACAACTAAAATGAGCATGAAACATGACAAATATGCAATTTCCAATCTTATAGTTACACAATGTGGTAAGAAAGTCCTTTGAAAAGACATTAAAAAATTCCCAGTTTCTATTACAAAGTTCCTAAGGCATTGTTGACTAGATGGTTTGCAAAAGTTTTAACATATTCCATACATTATCCTAAAAACTTTACATGAAACTCATTTTCTAGTTTACCATAGACCCTTAGAATGGATTTATCTCCTCTATAGTACTATATGTTAAAGTATTTTTAGGAGTTGACACAATAGGAGGTTTCATTGGTATATTCACCATTATTTAAGAATGATGACCAAACATTGCTTGATATAAGAGACTAGAAAATTGGGATTGATCTATAGAGGAATAAGGGGGGATACAGACATGTAAGTTGTTAAGTCTAGCATAAGCAAGGCCTAATATGTTGTACATAAACCTAAGAATTTTATGTTATTTAGGTAGAAAGTTTGAGGGAGTACACAAACGCCTCTTCCTACTTGCATCTTGTGCTTGATTCATATCCTTAACCATTTTATTCTATTCTTTTTCAACCCTTTCTTTCTCTTTCTTTAACTCCTCCCTTTTGTTTTTGGATCTTATCCTCTTCCCTCTTTTGTCTCTTTAATTCTCTTTAAAAGTTATATTGTTCCCTCATTTATTTTTATATAACTTGTATTTTTCTTGCCCCTATTTGTGATTTTTTCCTTGCTTTTATTTCTTCAACTTCTCTTTTTTTTGTCTCTTGTTAGTCATGCATGATTATATATTTATCTATTATAAAGAATTGAGATTGTCTACCTAGCCTAATTATACCATCATCTAATGGATTAGGCTTCCTATGAACCCTTTTAATTGGTGGCTTTAGAAAGTTCTTTAATGGACCATCTAAATGGTTAAATGGTTAAATGTGTATCTTAAGTGCATCTCACCTATTGGTCTAGTGTTTCATTAGTTTTTAAATCTAAACAATTTTATATATCTTGAGTGTGTCTCACGTGTTCATCTAGTATTTCATTAGCATCTAAATCTATAGTTTCCCAATTTTTGGAATTTGCATAATAATGAACCACCTCACTTATTGGAAGTGATGACATGGACGAAAAAACTTCTTTATTTTTAAAATCATCTTGCATTCCAAGGTCAGTGACTCCTTTAACCCAATTTGGTGGGTTTACTCATGTTAGCAATCTCATGCCATCATCTATATCAGTTAGTTATTGTGTTTAGCCCACATGAGTACCTAAACATGTGCTTTCATTCACCTTTTTTCTTAGTGTTGGTTGTTCAATATCAACACTGCCTCTTGATGAATGCAACCTTGTCATATGTGCCAACCATTGTTACACTTTAGCTACTTGATATCCTACAAACCTTAATATTTTTGCAATTCATTTCACCTCATCATCTTCTTCAACAAAGAATGTTTCACCTAGCCTAATGTCATTTACAAGTGCATTTTGATTGAGTGGCTAAATCCAATCCTTTGAAAATGTGCTTTGATATTATCAAATGTACGAGTAAGCTTAAAAGCTTTTCTACCAGGTTTAGGTAGTTTGGTCACTCTTTTGTAATGTGGGGATGCTTATTAGGCAAGTCAAAGTGGGATGCCCCTTTTTGATGTGGGCAACAATAATAAATAAATAGAAATAATAATTAAATAATACAAACATTAGGATACAAGGTTTATGACACCTTTCCCAACATTCTTTTGGATGTTGGGTGATTTCTTGAAAGGCTTTTAGAAGAATAATTTTATCTTTTCCAATTATTTATTCAATTGTAATGCATTTCTTGGTATGCAAGACTTCATTTAAAAAATCAAAATACCCTTAAATGAAATGAAGCATATATGATTGGTTGGTGAAGAGACTTTATTTCCACTATATATAAGAATATGTTGATGTCTTAATGTACACTTAATGTAAATTAAAGTTGGAATCTTGGAAATTGGTTGTAGGAGTTGATGAGTTAAGTTAGGAGTACATCCAAGACTTGTTGGTTTCAAATCCCAATGTAATGATGTCTAATTGGAGTAAGGGTTCCCCTTCTAAATTGTACCAATCATATCTTGTTGTAGTAGAGAATATGATTGCATGCTTGCATTCAAACTTCCCTTGTTTTAAATGTCACACAATTCAAGGAGAATATCTTGATATGAGAAAAGACTAAAAAAAGTTATTTAAAGAAGATGTGTGTATCTAATTTGGAGGGAAAATCCTTGAGGGACTAAGTGCCTATAGAATTGAATGTTACCACAGGGACTCTTGATCTTATTTCCTGAAAGATCAGATTTGCCTCAAATTGATTTACACCTAAGGTAGTCTCTATGCATTAATTGTGTCCACCAACCCTATATATAGAATTAAACGAGGGAGTTTATTATGTTCTTGAATAAGGGAGATCTATATATACTAAAATCCTTTCCATTTGTGAGGTTTGTAGATTCTAGAACTATTTTAGTCTATAATAGCTTTGTGTTAGTGAGATATGTTTAGACAAATATTTCTTTTCTCCAAATCTAGTGTAACTATGTCTATATAAGTCAATTAAATTTGAGTATAAGTCTCAATATCATTCCCTAGTTTATTTATATGCTTGATATGATCTTAAATTTTTTTTGCATAGTGCACATTGATGGAAAGTAAACATTAGGTTATGTTATGCATAATATACCTAGATGATTGGATCAATATTAGTTATAATGTGACTACATGTTTGGTTATATACCGCTTGTTATTGTCGATTATGGAATGATAGTGGCTTATCAATTATTGTAGCTAAAAATTACAGTGAGCTCATCCTTTCTCCCTATCCTTTCTATTCTTTTGATATTTTTCAAAAATTTGAGTAGATTAGGAGTAGTGTAGAGTACTCTATATTTTGGTAACTTATGTTGTGAATTGTTGAATATATTTATTGAGCTATTTTTGAATGGGTCATGATTTGGTTTTTAAGGGCTAGTAAGTATTTACAAGTGAATATTCTAGATGCTTGAGTATAATGCAAGTGTGTATTCATTTATCTATTCACCAAGTTGTTTGTTAAATCAATGTGTTGGTGATCTAAGCCATTTTCCAATGACCCTATAGTACAGACTTAGTTCTTGAGGGTAGGGAATGCCAACCTCGAGCAAAAGATATAGCTCATAATTAGGCAAAGGATAGTTCAAGGACAATGCTTAAAGTAGGGTTAATATTCTTCTCTTTAGTCCAGCTAAGCTTGGGAGGGTAGTCCCTAGGATTTGAGGTAGAACAATTAAAGTGGAATGAACAAATATAAACAAGCTTGATAGCAAACCTAGATATTGAGCACATGAAAATCCTAGAAATTTCTCACTAAATTTCATTCTATAAGCTTACTTAATCAAGGTTTTTGAATCACTCTCAACATTATGCATATGTCATGGATCTAACTAATTGTAAATCAAGTTTATATCACATTAAATATATAGTTCAATGGATTACATCATGCACGATGATTTAAACAAGAAACAAAACATAACACTCTCTCAATTTTATTAGAAGGCTCACATAAGGTATTATAAATTTAGGTATATTAGGTTATGCTAGTTGGTAATAAAAATAAAATAGAGTAAAAATGAAAAGGATATGTTCTTTAGAATTTTAGAGTGATGTAACAGGAGATATGGTTTTAGAAGGACTAGCTCCTTTGTCCAAATTATGTAGTAGAGTTAAACATTCATTCCCATGTATTCACATACAATGAGTCCTTTGCCCATTGGCATGATATGATTCAAATAATAGAGTAAAGAAACAAAGATACATTAAACTCATAGAGTCTAGTTGTATACTTATCTAAATGCATTCCAATAATATTATAAGTAGTTAGAAATCGGGCATACTTGATAGATCCACATTCTAAAATTTATGCTTCACGTATATTATAGTAAAAGGGACCTTTGAGGAAGATCAAAGGAATATTTGTTGGTGTGAATATGGTACTTTACCTATTTGGTTCTCTATTTAAGTCCTTTTGACACCTAGTTAAGTTTACTTAGTGACTTTTTCAATTTAACCCATATTGGTTGTGTTTTTAGTCTCTTCAGTGGAATATCTTATATATACCCACCTATCACACTTATATGAGCATCTCATTGTAATGTATTTAATTTTCATTCCTATTGAATAGAATATAGTTTATTCTACCATTTCTAGTTTTCTATTTTTGCTTTCCTTTCACTCATTTTCATTCTTTAGTGGCTTCACAACCAAATCTTACACGGTATTGGAGTAGTTGTGAGTTGTGGGCTAACATTTTTTTAGGAAATATAGGACTATAGAGATATTATTTTCTAAATCACATCAGTATGCTCTTCTCTTGCATGCTTAGATGATCTAGAGAAATACAAAAGTGTAGAAGAAATACTAGTTTTTAGGGCATTCCTTTTCTAACTTGCTAGTTGGAGGTATATTTAAGAGCTTCTTGGAGAAAATTTGGGCTCAACATTGAGTCTAGGGTAGCTGAGAAAGTTAGATTTACCTTTCATTTCATCCCAGTTGGACACTAGAGGCCAAATCTGTAAGGGTTTGAAGTAGGGAGATTTTTTTGCTAGATCCAACAATAATCCATCACTTCAAAGAGTTTTGGATCAAACCTAACCCTACCATTACACCCAGAAGGCCTGAAAACCTATAAATCAACTATAAAACCATCAATTTTGGACAAATTTAAGTATAGAATTTGTAGATTTCACAGGTTACACCACTCAATTCTCATTTTGGGAACTTCTGAAGCTCCAATTGGGCACATATGAGCACCTTTTAAGTGTATTTTTTGATTTAGGGCATGATTTTTTGTGTACTTTGTAGTGGTACTATTAGTTTTTCTTAACTCAATTCCAAAGGTTTACTTTTAGAATTATAGCCTATTTTGACCATGTTTGTAAAGCATTGAAATCAAGTCCATTTTATGATTCTTACTAGTGGATATTGTACTCACACTAATTATAAAGTGCCAAGTCAATTTGCTTGGGTTGTTCTCTTAATTGATTGAATTTAGTGGGGTCTCTTGGTGTGTTTTGTGCTTGTGCATATCTTCTCTTTTGCTTGTGCTCTACATTTCCCTCACAAATGAGTCATTTTAAGTTTCCATTGCTAACTCCTTACAACTATACATCATGGCATAAACATACATGGAACACTTTAATGTAACAAGGGTCTACTCTCTATATTGAACAAAAGGTTGTTGAACCCAAAGATGATAAGGATAAGATACAATGGATTCTTGATCATACTAAAGAACTTAGATGTCTTTATAGCTACATTTCCCTTGATCTTATGTTTTATATTAAAGCATGCACAAATCCACATGATGCTTGGAAAAAAATTAAAATTCTTTATGGTAAAATTGATGAAGTTAGAGGCTACCATATCGACACTAATTTGATGAGACTTGATCTAAAAATGCTTTAACAACATCGAGGATTACATCACAAAGGTACATGCCTTTAGAGAATAATATATATCATGTGGCATTGATAAAAAGGACATTCAACTAGTATTTAGTGCCCTCAACAAACTTGGCTTTGAATATATAGCTTTTGTTTCTAGCTTTCATGCTCATAAGTTAACTATGGGCTCAACATATATTATGCCTTCATTCTCATCCTTCTCTGAGATGTTGATGCATGGATAGGGGAAGCTACTTTCCATGGGTTTCGTAAATCCATCTTAGTCTCAAAAATTGTTGGTTGGTTAGGCAAAGGGAAGAAAAGAGTTAGGCGACTCTGACAAGAAATAGAAAAGGTCCAAGAAGAAGTCACAGAAAGAACATGCATAATCCTCATCTGTCTCGAAAGAAGACTCCAAATCCTCTTCATCCAAGGGGAATTCTTAGAAGAATGATATGTCAACTTGTTCCTACTACAAGAAGGTTGATCATGAGGAACATTCATGCCATGGGAAGTAGATCAATGAGCTAAAGCATCTTTAAAAAAGAACAACATTAATCTACACCCCTCCATTGCATAGAAATCCTCCACTCATTCTTCCAAATTAGGTATAGGGAAAGAAATGAAACTTGTTGCTTTGGAAGATTCTTCTAGATAGTAGATTCTTGACTCAGGTGCTTCACACCATATGGGTTTTGATAGAGAATAGTTTTCCTTGTTGGAACCTTCTTTCATGCCTCACATTCTTATTGGTGATGATTCTCTTGTGGATATCATTATGAAAGGTATAGTTGACGTTGGCACTAGTATATTTGAGGATGTTCTTTATGTGCCTAATTTTTCCACTAACCTTCTCTCTATCTATAAGATCACTCATCTCCAGAATGGCAGGAAAGTCAAATTCACTCTAGATTTTGTTGTCATCAAGGATCTTGAAGATAATGCTCTCGTTGTAGTGGGAAAGGCTGACCATCACTCTCAACTCTATGCTTTCTCTCACTTTGTTCCTAATGCCCCCACTACTGCATTGCTCACTGATTTAGATTCAATGAGAAAATTATTTATTTTAAAAATTATGAAATCATATAAAATCAAACTCATAAAATGAAAAACACATAAACAATTTCATTTAATAATTTTACTCACACAAAAATGCAACCTAAACTAAATGGAGGTAGGTGTGTGTGAATAGATTCCCTCATCTCAAGTTCAATTCTTTTCTGTCACACTCATGAACACTAGAAACATGTAGTTAGTCTAAATCAACATCATGATTTAAATCTAACAATTATAATGCCTTTTTAAAGAAACAATAACATGTTATAATTAAATATTCACACAACCTCAAAATGCTTACTAATATTACTTGTAAACATAACAAGTCCAAATGACATTCATTACATAAACATAATTTTCTTTCCTTGATTTTTTTCTAAATTAATATCATCAACATGGTTAAATACATAAAAGTGTTTTTAACAAGGCAAATCAATTGGGATGTGACAACTACCCCTACACACCACAACAAAATGAGGTTACAAAGAGAATAAATTAAACCTTAATAGAAAGATCTAGAATTATGTTAAGTGGTACACAAGTGGATTGGTGTTTTTTGGGTAGAGGCTATGAGTATTGCTTGTTGCTTGGTAAACTGATCTCTTTGTTCAATTATTGCTAACAAAACTCCTTATGAAGTGTGGAAGGTAGAAAACCTTCTATTTCATATTTAAGGGTATTTGGTTGTGGGGTTTTCATTCATGTGCCTAAATAAAAGTGATATAAACTAGATCTAAAAGCATAGAAATACATCTTTGTTGGTTACAGTGAGAATGTAAAAGTTATAAGATTTGGAATCTACTAAGCCAAAAAATTGTTTATTTTAGAGATGTGATTTCAGGGAGTTTAGAGCATTTTAGGTCCTTTATAGCCAAAGGAAAAAGAAGGAAAGAAAACAGTGCATTTTGAGACTAAGGTCAAAAAGTAGGAAGATGCACATGTTGAAGAACAACATTTAATCGATTAGAGGATGGAGAGGAAGAAGAAGGTTTAAATGAGAGTTTTGAGTAGGATTAGCATACATAGGAACATGAAAGGCCCCTTGTTAGAGTAGGTGTGTTGTACACCTTGCATAACATTAGCAATATTTTATTATGTAAAATAAATATTTAATTGTGGTGCATCATGTGATGTGTTTAGCCACATTGGATATTTATTTGGATTCCACTTGTAATAATTGTATGTAACATTGGGTTAATTACTTTATTTGTAATTATTTGATTAATTGGGAAAACTTAGTACCAATAATCAAATGGGGGGTCAATGGTTTTGTAGACACATGGTATTGGGGAAAATGGTATTACAATACCACATGTTGTATTTGTGTGAGCTTATCTCTATAAAAGCAAACACATGAGTAGTTGTTGTAGTAAGGGTTAGCCATTTGGCTTATTGGTTGGGTTGTAGCTTCTCTTGTAGGTTGGTTGTGTGAGGGTTTGAAGCATGGCATAGGATGTTTGGTTACATGCTTGTTCACATGGATTGCAGGTAGAGAGAGCTTGATGTTTCAGAAGTTATCTCTGCATATGTATTTGCTGATTATTGCTGAATAATACATGAGAGATGCATGCTTTTGGAGGCTTGGTTTTTCCCTCTATGAGGGTTTTCCCAGGGTATATCTTGTGTCACCATTGATGGTATGATTGTCTATTTCTTTTGCATGTGGATTTCTGGTTAATTGCACATTGAATCTCTTATTGGGTTGTGAGGAATTTGTCTCTATGGTTGTATATTTCCAACATTTGGTATCAGAGCTTGGTTGCCATGATTTGGGAGGAAATCCCTATTTGATAATCCTAGCTATGAGTGGATTTTTTGTGTATAGTGGAATCCATGTAGGCTTTGCAGGAAATAATGAAGACATTGCAAGATATGAGGGTTTGTGTAGGTTTTTTGTTTGCAGATCTGGGGTTTTGGGTGTTGCAAATTTGTGGAGAAAATTGTAGATTTGTGTGTTAAAAATTTACTGCAAGAAAGGGTTTCTTGGATCGCTTCGATAAGGGTTTTGAGGAGGGATTTTTCACATATGACCTCCTGTACAAAAATAGACCTCGCCATTGGATTTAGGATGTTCCACAGGTGAAAAAAAACATATAATTTGTCATATTTCGGTCACAGGTGAAAAATGCAATTTTTTTTGGCCCCTAGGTCGACGGTACGACCGTCGTCGGTCTATAGGTATGAATGTTAATAAAAAAATATTCTTTTTCCTACGTACGTTGATTTTCTATAGTTTTAAATAAAATTTTAATTTTTTGGTTTAAAACTATAGGAATGCATGTTTAAAGAAAAAAAAATTATTAAACTTTGGGGGGTACCCCCCTGCGCCAACTTTGCGCAGGCCGTACAACTTGGCAGTACTGTCAGCTTGTGACAATGCTGATAGGCCCAGTGGTAGGCACCTAGCCGGGGAAGCCTAAGGCTCTCAGTCTAGCAGCCCTACTGGCCGGTAAGCCTAGCCGGCGGCCACTGCATGCCCTTTAAGGGATTTAAACCATTTCATTAAAAATTAAACCTTGTTTTAAAAACATTTCAAGTTTGCCACCCCTCAGCAGCCTCTGCACCATTAGGGTGCCATCCAAGTGCCGCCGGCATGCCACCATCACCGGCAAGCCACCAGTGCACCACCTCAGGGCCACCGGAGAGCCACCTTAGTTTTGCTCCATGAGCCTAGGAGGGCAGATTTTTTCCAGGGGGCATAACTTTCACCCAGCATATCGGTTTTTTGACTTCTTATAGTTGACAGAAATATCTTTCCATGTACTATGCAGTGGTGTCATAGATTTTTCTTGATTTTGCTAGTTTGACTAGTTTTTTCTAGTTGAAAGCCAGATGTTGGTTTTGAGCTTTGACCGGGCATAACAGGTGCATATGGAGCCAGATTTTGGACTTCTTATAGGAGTTGGAAAGGTATTTCTAAGAAATACACAGTGGAGTAGGTTTGGAGATGATATTATGAGGTTTTCTCAGATCATATCAGTTGGTCTCTTTGACTTTTGGTGATTTTGTGAGTCGATGGCAAATCAAATCTGGGATGATTTGGTGTTTGAGTCATTGCAAACTTACATGTTTATCTCTAATTATCCTTGGTTGACAACATTATACATGTATTATTGAGTTTGCATGTTGCATTGTGAAATCTACAGGTTGTGCAGTGTTGTAGGTTGTCTATGCCTACAGGTTGCATTTATGACTTGGATGTGGGTTGTCTATGCCCATAGATGTTTCAGTGTTGATGTAGATTCTGATTTGTGGCTTGGGTTAGTCACATGTTACATTGGTTTGCTTGTCATTATGAGATATAGAGAGATGGTATTACCTGATATAGTCCTTATATGGGACATATGTTTGTTGACTATATGGTATAGTTGTGTGAGACTTGATGGGAGTTTGGTGTAGGTACATTGGGTGATGATCATGGTGTCATGGATGTTCCTTGTTTGGTTGGGACTTTGACATCACATGATTGTTTTGGTGGTGTTGGATTGATGTTTGGTTTACAGGTTTTGTTCATCTTTTTGATTTTGGAGATTATGGTTTACTCGACCTTTTGGGAGTTGTGTCGTTATAGTGAGATTCTTTGACTGTGTTGAGGCCATGGATGATCTTCATGTAGGAGATGGTTATCATGATGTCATGGATAGCTTGGTTACATGTTTCAGTGGGAGATTTTGACAGTGATGGGTTTGATGGTTTGATGTTTATGATGTTTCCATGTATAGCTTGGTATCACGGTTCAGTGGGATCTTTGGCAGGTTATGGTTATCTTCATGTGATTTGGAGATGTTGACATCTTGGTACCATAGAAGACTCTTGGAGTCTTTGGTTGAGGTGTTTGTTATGATTTGTCAGTTTCGACAGGTGATCCTTGCTTACAAGATGGTTGGTATTGTGTCATGCTTTACTATTGATATCGGTTTAGAGTGTTGGCATGATACAAGTTCTCTTGAGACAAGATGTCTGCATTAGTGCATGCGATCTTCCTTTGAGGAGATGATTAGATCATGATGTCATGATATGTTCCTTGGTTATGCAGACGTACAGTGGGAGCTTTGACTGTGATCTTGATGGTTGTCTTGGTATTGGGTACATTGATCATGTGCTTGGGAGCTTCATGATAGTGTGGTTTTGCACCTGGAGTTAAGCATGGATTGATCATGGAGGTACTCATGGATACTTGGAGACTTAGGTGAGGCTTGAGTTCTCTTGGGATTAGAGACATGTGTTGATTTTGTTACTCTTTGATGAGGATTTCAGCAGCAAGATTAAGGAGCCTACACCTTGGTTGGACGTGTTGAGGAGATTGTTCTTGGAGAGAGTCTTTGAGGCTTGGTATATCCTGGACAAGCAATCTCATCCCTACTCTTGGTCTACTTAGTGGTGAATGATTTGATAGGTATGCCCACCTGATTTTTAAATGCATTCTTTATTTGTATCGTATCTTCTCATTCTTGAGTCTTGAGCTATGGATTATGGTTGTGAGGACTTGTTTGAGGGGTAGATGCATGGTTATGATTAGTTATCTCATTATGTTTGATCCTGAGTTGTTATGAGATCATTGTATGTATGGAGATGGTTAGTGGCTTTGGGCTTATTCCTATTTTGGGATGGTTATGAGCTTGGTCTACCTTTTGGTTTGAGAGGCTTGCATCTTGTTGTTGGATGTTGAGGATGCTTCTTATTTTTGGGTTGTAAAGGAGATCATACTTTTCACAGCTATAGCACATTAGTGTGGATAGAAGGACATGGTTATGATTTGCAGGTTATCTCTTGATTGGTCTTATTCTTCTTCCTAGATATTTGTGTTCACATGACATTGGAGTTGAGATGTGTATGGAGATTTTGAGTCTCTTTTGTCTTCTTTCTCTTATAATGTGGAGGATTTGGGAGAGATATGGACTTGGGGAGAGTTATGTTACAATTATTTAGTTTGGAGATTTTTCATATCTATGTGTGTGTTCTTTGACACTATGTGATAGAGGATTCAACCACATCTTCTATGTGCGTGCTATTAGTGGATCTTTGGATGCCTTGATCTATTTTTAGATTTGACATTTACTCATGCAGTGGGAGTTCCAAGATGTATATGATTCCTTTGTTGGATGTTCTCATTATGTTACGGTATGGAGGGTCTTGAGGTTTGTTATCACATGCTTTGTGTTGTTGCCTTGGAGGACTTCTTTATGTAGGATTGAGTATATACAGGGACTTGTTATCATTGTGATTTGAGTTGGATATGTTGATGGCATAAGGTCTACTTGTTATTTTTTGTATACCTTGGTTTGGAGGTATGGTTAGTTGATGCATTAGCAACAAGATGTGGTTGCTATTTCAACTATTGTGATTGATTCTTGTCAGCTACTCGAGCCTATTTGTTACCATTGGATTTGGTGTTTGTGTTTGGATATCAGTTGATGTAGGTTTCTTGCTTCTATGTAACAATTTAGTGTGGAATCTCTTTGGAGGATCTTATTCTTCATGAGGCTAGATGGAGGATGGAGAGATTCTTGTTTGAGATGTTGGACACCTTGATTATTGTTGGAGGTATCTTGGAGCACATAGAGCACATGGATGGTTATATGGTACATGTTGGGCACACATGATGGTTTCCCTTGATGTTTTGAGTTTACATGTTGATCCCTTATGCAATGTATACAACAAGTTGGAGAATGTTAGAGTAGGTGTGCTGTACACCTTGAGAAAAAAGTGAGTGAGCATACGACTATAAATTTATATGAAACTTTAGCCAAAGTAATGCAAAAGTTGATACTTGCATTATCGATTCACGATGTACTAGATAGCTGAACAATCAGACTAGGTCATACATAGC
Organism: Cunninghamia lanceolata; assembly: GCA_027924645.1. Lineage (NCBI taxonomy): Eukaryota > Viridiplantae > Streptophyta > Pinopsida > Cupressales > Cupressaceae > Cunninghamia > Cunninghamia lanceolata. The sequence continues at coordinate 358,177 of BSBN01000973.1, read as the reverse complement.
TAGACCTAGACTAGAGTTGTAAACCCAATTGTATTGGCTAGGACACATCAATAATTCTCAGAAAGCATAATGAATCAGTTGATTCTCATTATCTATTACCCTCATGAAGGAAAGGGCCACTTCTAGAAGGAAGGTGTGTAGGGGACCTCCAGTCTGTGGTTGGAGGAAAAGCACCAGGGTGATGCTCTCTCTCTCCCGCAGTTCACTGCCGAAGACTTGTGGACAAGAATACATTACTTATTCTGTAAAAGATATTGGTAAAATTGTAATTCGTAAGAAATACGACCATTTGTTATATGTGGAATTTTGTTAATCACATGTGAAGCGACCATTTTTCTAAATATATGTATTGTACTTGAAATTGCAAATGTAATATATTTGATTATAGTTAAAAAAATTAGTGTGATGTTTTGCTTTAATTATTTTTAAGGATATCTAATATTCCAGTTGGGATGTTACACATGGTATTAGAGCTACCAAGTTCAACACTTGGACCTTAGAGCTCATTGTGAGGTTTCGCAATATTGGCAAGATATGCTAATGCTAAAACATTTGTTCTTGTGCTAGAATGGCAAGAAACAAAAGGACAAGAAAGCGAGCCAAGAAAATAAAACTTAGTGAAATGCCTAAGATCACTATTAAGAAAGAGCCAACTCCTGAACCAAAGATGAAAGATATAATGAGTTATGAAAAGGAAGCTTGGCTCACTAATTTGAAACATTAGTCGATGCACTCAAACATATCTTCTTGGAAAGGAGGAATTGGCTTGAGGAGGCAAAAAGATTGTTAACCCCTACTATTGTTAAGATTAGTAAACCATTTGTTCATCATGACATGCCTTTTGGGTGTGGTCAAGATGTGTTTTTTATGAGTCTAGAGGTGTTGAAGGAGTACTCACAAGTACATCCACCTACTAAGTTTGTGTTACTCAATTTTGACAGAGAGGAGGAACCAAAGGAATTTCCTGTCATAAAGTGATATGTAGACATTTCCCTTTTCACAATTTTTTTTGTATTTGAATAAGGATGTAAAGATCCAAAAAGTGAATAAAGTAAAGTTTTGGCTTTTTAGATGTTTGTGTGATGAATCTCTGAGTTTCTATATTTATGAACTTGTATTTTTATGATACTGTATCAAAAAGTTACATGTTTTGATTAATTTCTATGCAAATGATTAGGTGTGGTAATGTTATGGAACACTTTAGAAACTAACTAGGAGGGAACCTGGATGGCCCAGATCCTGAGAATAAACCCATGGAAAAATTAGATCAAATGTCAATTTTAAATGAACCAAAAGGAAGATTAGAAACCCTAGAAGAAGAAGTTAGTGGGGGAGAAACCAATCAAGATAATTCTCTGAAAGGAGAGAAGAATCTGGTTTCCATGGTGAACCTAGAGTAAATAATCAAGACTCACAAATTCATAATGAGGGAAAAACTCATCTTACCAATGAGTTAGCCCAAGATATGAAGAAAGTTATACCTCCTAAGTTCAATGGAACAGTGAGTGGAGATGCAGCCGAGGCTTGGTTGATAGAGATCAAAAAATATTTTGAGATAAGAAATTATTCTAAGATCACTAAGGCTATATGGGGAGCATACTAGTTAGCTGGAGAAGCATCCACATGGTGGATGAAAAAGAAAATGGAATTAAGATTGAGTTCCTTGAGTCTAACTTGGGATTAATTTGTGGTCATATTTAGGAAAAGGTGGTTGCCCCAACTTTACTTTGACTAGAAATTAATAGATTTTCAAAATCTGCATTAAGGATATATGATTGTCACTGAATACTTTGAAAATTTTACTAGATTATTGAAGTATGTGCCACAATATCAGAAGAATGATAGATTTATAATAAGGAAGTTTATCATGGGCTTGAATGCTCAGATTGGTGGAGAAGTGGATGTCCATGGATCCACAACTATAGATCAAGTCTTTGAGAAAGCATCAAGCAAGAGAAGAAGCTCAAATCTATCTCTATGTATCGAGAAAGATCTCAAAAGAAATTTAAATGGAGTCATCCTTCAACATCCTTCAAAAAGAGAAACAAGAATTAAAAATCCAAAGAGAGGAACTATGGTAAAAGTTCTAGATTTAATAGAAATGAATCCAAGGATGGAAATCAGGATTTCAATTCTAAAAGGAATGATGATAATACCAACTAATCATTTGGAATGAGAGGTCCTCCTAGAGGGTGTTTCACGTGTGGAGGAGATCATTATGCTAACTAGTGCCCCACAAAGAGTCAAGTGAATTCTTATGGAGGCAAACCTTTACCTTCATAGCAAACGACTTTTTAGCAAAGGATTCATGCTGCTCTTGATAGTCGTCAAGCTAAGTATCAGGTTACTCCTATTGAAACCATAGGTACTCTTTTTGGAGCCCCAATTTCTATTCTTATAGATACAGGAGAAACTGAAAATTTTGTGAACCCTAGAATACTTGATAAAATGTCTAGGAAAGTTGGTTTCATGGCTAATTTGAATGGACAATAGAGTTTGCAAACCAGTCAAGAGCTTGGGTAGAGCAATGCTTGTTTGAAGCAAGATTAACCCTACCTACTTTTTCGACGGAGGTTAACCTTTATGTAGCACCTCTAGGATCCTATGATGTCATTTTAGGGATGAAATGGTTATCTCAGCAAAAGGTAAAAGTTGATTGTCTTTCCATAGCAGTATAATGCTTTGATGATGGAAATGTTGTCCTTATCTGAGGTTTTCAACAAGAAATGAAAATCAGGTAAATTTTTGCGATGCAATTGAAAAGAGAAAAATGGAAAGGATGCCAGATGTTTGTAGTTAAAATGGAGGAGGTGAAAGATGAAGAGGAGAAGGAACCTAAGAAAAATTCTTTTGAAGTGTACCCCTTTCTTCATGATTTTCAGGATGTGTTTTCGGAAGACCTTCCAGGTCTACCCCTGAAAAAAGTTTTTGATTTTGCAATAGATAATATTCCTGGTTCCGAACTGGTGTCCAAAGCACCTTATTAGATGACTACTACTGAGTTGATGGAGTTAAAAGATCAACTCCAGGAATTGTTGCAAAAAGGACTGATTAGACCTAGTGTGTCACCTTGGGGAGTGCCAATGATCTTTGTTAAGAAGAAAGATGGCACTCTGCGTCTTTGTATAGATTATCGTATGCTTAACAAAGTAATGATTAAGAACAAGTATCCTCTATTGCGCATAGACGATATTTTTGATCAAATGCGTGATGTTTTTGTATCTTCCAAAATTGACCTTAGGTCAGGGTATCATCAATTGAAATTCAAGGAACAAGATATTCACAAGACAACCTTTCAAACAAGGTATGAGCATTATGAGTTCACAGTCTTACCTTTTGTTTTGACCAATGCTCCAGTAACATTTATGAATTTGATGAACACTGTTTTTAGAGACTATCTAGATAAATTTAGTCTGGTGTTTTTAGATGATATTTTAATCTACTCTCGTAATGAGGAGGAACACCATCAACGCTTGCATAGATAGTTCTGCAACGACTCAGGGAGCATAAACTTTATGGAAAGCTATCCAAATGTACTTTCTTTCAAGAAGAAGTGCAGTACTTGGGTCATATCATATTAGATAAAGGAATTTCTATAGATCCATCAAAGATAAAGGCTATTTTGGAATGGCTTACTCCTAAGAATGTGCATGAAGTGCATAGTTTTATGGGATTAGCAGGGTATTACAGGAAGTTCGTTTTGAACTTTTCTAGAATTTCCCATCGTATCACTTCCTTGCAGAGAAAAGGAAAGAGATTTGAATGGTCTGATAAGTGTGAAGAAGCATTTAATTTTCTTAAAAGGAAATTGACTTCAATACCAATTCTTAAAGTACCAGACCTAGAGGGTTGTTTTGTTGTTGTGACTGATGCTTTAGAAGAAGGGTTAGGAGGAGTGCTCATGCAAGAAGACCAAGTTGTGGCCTATGATTCTAGGAAATTGTTACCTTATGAGAAGAATTATGCCCCTCATGATTTGGAATTAGCAGCAATTGTGCATGCTCTTCAAGTATGGAGGCATTATTTGTTGGGAAAACATTTTGAACTCAAATCTAATAATCAAGGTTTGAAGTATATCTTCACGCAACCTAACCTTAATGCCATACAAAGAAGATGGTTAGAGCTCATCTTTGACTATGATTTTGAGGTTAACTATATTAAGGGTAAGGAAAATTGAGTGGCTGATGCCTTGAGTCGAAGGAGGCACACATCAACAATAGTATCAGTGCACTCTAATTTCAAAGCTCAAATATTGAAGAGTTTCACCAGTGATGAATATTATGAGCAAATTTTGAAAGCTCTAATAGAAAATCCTCAAGATACTAGGTATGATGGATTTAATTTTGAACCTGATGGGTTATTGAGATTCAATAACCGAATATATGTTCTGAATCAAGGATATTTAAGAAGATCTGTGTGGAAAGAAGTGCATTATGCACCTTATTCAGGTCACACTAGAGTGACAAAGTTGTTAGCTGATGTGAAACCCTTATATTTTTGGAAGGGAATGAACAATGATGTTGCAAGATTTGTGGCAGGATGCCTAGAGTGTCAACGAGTTAAGGCTAAACACCAGCACCCAGCAGGACTTTTGTATCCTCATGACATACCTGAATAGAAATGGCAGGTTATTAGTATGGATTTTGTCCAAGGATTACCTATGTCCCGCTATAAGCGTGATGCTATTCTTGTAGTAGTGGATAAAATTTCTAAGGTAGCTCATTTTATACCTAGTAATTTTACAGATGGAGCACCCATCTTAGCCAAGAAGTTCATGCAAGAAGTTTTCAGGTTGCATGGAATTCTGGAAAAGATAATTTCAGATAGAGATGCTCGGATAACTTCAAGGTTTTGGCAAACTTTGTTCTCAGCTTTGGGAACACAACTGAATATAAGCTCAACCTATGATCTAGAAATAGATGAACAAATTGAGAGAGTAAATCAAATACTAGAGTATTTGTTGAGTATGTATTGCATGGATCAACAGTGTAAGTGGGAAGAGTATCTTCCACTAGTTGAATTTGCATATAATAATTCTTATCAATCTGTAATTAAGATGGCTCCATTCGAAGCATTGTATGGCAGGAAGTGTCAAACTCCTATAAGTTGGGATAAGCTAGAGGATAGGATTTGCCTCGGACTAGAAATGCTTTCAGAAATGGAAGAGCAAGTAAAACTGATTACGAAAAGATTGGCAGAAGCTAATGATAGACAGAAAAGCTATGTTGATGCCAAGTGAATACCCTGACAAATTTTAGTACTAGGAGATAAAGTTCTCTTAAGAGTCAAACTACATAAGAGCCTAATTAAGTTTGGAAAGTCTTCCAAACTATCACCTAGATGTGTTGGACCTTTTGAAGTCCTAGAAGTGGTTAATCTAGTTGCTTACAAGATAACTCTACCACCAACCCTTGCTAGAATGCATGATGTTTTCCATGTGTCATATTTGAAGAAATATATATCAGGATCTAGTCATATACTTGATTGGAATTCTCTCTAGGTATAGGACCTAGGGGTGGTCATGATTGAGCCTCTCAAAGTGCTCGAGGTATGCAAGATCTACCTGTGTAATAGAGAGGTTACCCAGTGCAAGGTCCAATGGGACCAGTATTCGGAGGAAAATGCTACTTGGGAGGATTATAATGGTATCTATCAAATGTTTCCACATCTTTTTATATAGCATGATGTATAAGAACATGTTTGAAGTATTTATTTTTGGTTTGGACATAATCATCGAGGACGATGATCTCTAAGGGGGGAGATATGTCACACCCCGTTTTTAAACTAATGTATTTATTTTCATTATTTTTGTGAAGACAGATAGTTAGTTAGAGAAAATTTATTATGATTATAGTAATAATGGAAAATGCATTTTTGCTTTATATTAATTTATATGCAAGAAATAATTGTTTATGACGTTATTATTGATCATGTGGTTAAATGATGAAATAGACTAACTGCCGTCCTGTAACTGAGGTGGATGTAGGAACAATGTTGTTTTCCCTCTAATAAAAGGAGAGAGAGTATCACCATGGAGAGGATGCTAGATCGTGTGAATGCAACGATCCTTATGCCATCTCGAAACACACACACATGTATTTAGTGTAGAGAGATGATGTTTATTCTTGTCAAATGATGTCATTGTTAAGATGAAGGTTAAATCCTTTTTTGTCGTCTGGTAGAAATATGGTGTATGCCCTTGGATGACAAGTCAACATTTGTAAATCGACTAAACATGTTTAATTTTGTTGTTAAGATCATAATCAACATGTGAGAATTCTTCGTCAATAATTGTAGTTACAAATACACACAATAAGTGTTTGAGAGTATGCAATAGCAACATCTATTAGATAAGTGTGTTATGTTTATTATTATAATTAATATTATTGTTATAGTTAAGATCATGTTTGGGAGGTATAAAGTCTCTCCTTATTCTTCCTTATTATAATCCCTAGATGCTTGGGGAGTGAGGAAAGGAGCAGTCGCTCCACACTCTCCACTTATTCCTGCATGATAAGCTTCACGGAAGTGGAAGAGAGATTCTTGTGGACAATGCCATTATTATCTGTCCATAACTATTGGTGAGAAGCAGTTAATATGGAGGGAGAGAAAGGACTTGTGGAGAGGACAAAAGAGCTTAGAAGATATGAGGAGTGGATGAGACATAGCAAGTGACCACGATAAAGACACAACCTATTTTGTCATAGAGGTAAATCCATTATTCTTCGTAGACCATGATGAAGTCTGTATAATAACCTTATGATTGATTAGATCAGTAAGCATTAGAAGTAAAGAGAATTGTGTTTATCTTCTGTTTGGCAAGCAGACTATCTCTATGCATAAGTAAATGTAGATTAGTTGTGTACATCCTCTATAGAGGTATAATGTTTTCTATATTATCTTACTGAATTGGGAAAAAGAGGAATAGCTATGAAAGACTCTGTATATTTATCTATTCCTTGTCATTTAGTTATGCTTTGGAGATGCTAAACAAATCGATACCTCTAAGTAAGTGAGCCTTACATATACATTTTAGACATCTATTTCTTTGTACATTGTTAAGGAATCTTGTTAAGCTATGCAGAGTAATAGTTTATATAGTGCCTAAGTCCCTTGATATTAAACAAAGCTACTTCGTTATGAAGTTTTAGTTTGACTATATATATACAAATCAATCGTGATACATAGATCAACTGTGATATATATATAGATTTATAGTGTTTTAAATGATAATCTACCGTGTTACTATGAGACTATCAGTGTTTTAAATGATAAGCTACTATGTGTTTATAGAAGCCGATTGTGTTTTTGAGTTAAGTCGACTATGTTTTTGAGTTAAGCTGATTGTGTTTAAGTGTTTGGCCAACTGTGTTTAAGTGTTTGGTCGACTGTGTTTAAGTGTTTGGTTGACTATGTTATGTTTGGAAGGCCGAATACGTTATTAATAGGCTGTATGTATTATTTATAGGCCGACTGTGTTATTAATAGGTCGACTGTGTCTCAAGTAGAAGCTGACTGAGTTACAAGAGAGGTCGACTGTGTCTTTTCAAGAGGCCAACTGTGCCTTAAGTGTGGTATGATTGTGCCAAGAAATTTTATTATGAGTCAATGCAACTTAAGAGAGATACCTAAGAGAAGATCATACTTGTAAAACAAAGTACTCTTCTCACAACAGTAGCAAACCATTAAGACATATAGTGTGTTGGAAAGCTTAAAAAGCTAGTTTTGGAGTCAAAGTCATTGTGTAGGAGCACTTGACATTAGACCATTATTTTCAAGTTTATAAAGAAGAATGAGTTGTTTTTAGAAGCTATTCTAGATTTATTTAAATTATATGTATTTTAGTTTTATAGAGAAATAATCTTCAACCTTATCTTAGGCTAAGAATAGCCACATGATTGTCGAGATATATATTCATTATGGCAATAGAAAGTTATGTTATAGATTATTTGATATTATGTTATCTTTTTGATATACATGAGGAAGTGCATTCAATTTGTTGGTATATGAAATTATAGTTAATCTTCGATAGATTATGAGTCAAATGATTATGTTCTTAGATTAAGACAGGTAGAGTCTTTAATCATAAAATCCTATAACTTAAGTGTCAGAATCTTACATATATAGAAGAACACAGTCAACATGAGAATAGGTAGACATGTCATTGAGTAGATGACAGGACATCATAGACCCGTGATTGCAACGAGGCAAAGAGGGACTCAATGTATGTTTTATAGTCACCTACTTGCTCTCACCTTATACTTGTCAAAATGACTAGTAGATAAGGATTATGATGTCTTTAAGTCCAATATGGTATAAGTAAGTCAAAAAGAATTATTTTAGTTATCTGACATAAGTTGAGAAATAAGAATGTTGTCTCCAAGTCAAGAAAAGAGTGAGTGAACATATGACTATATATTTATATGAAACTTTGGCCAAAGTAATGCAAAAGTCATTGCTTGCATTTTTGGTTCATGATGTACTAGATAGTTGAATAATCAGACTGGGTCAAACATAGCTAGAGCTAGACTAGAGTTGTAAACCCAATTGTATTGGCTAGGACACATCACTAGTTCTTAGATGACATAATGAATCAGTTGATTCTCATTATCTATTACCCTCGTGAAGGGAAGGGCCACTTCTAGAAGGAAGGTCTGCAGGGGATTGCTAGTTTGTGGTTGGAGGAAAAGCACTAGGGTGATGCTCTCTCTCTCTCTCTCTTGCAGTTGACTGTCGAAGAATTGTGAACAAGAATACATTACTTATTCTGTAAAAGATATTGGTAAAATTGTAAGTCGTAAGAAATGCGACTATTTGTTATATGTGGAATTTTGTTAGTCGCATGTGAAGCAACCATTTTTCTAAATATATGTATTCTACTTGAAATTGCAAATGTAATATCTTTGATTATAGCTAAAAAAATTAGTGTGACATTTTGCTTTAATTATGTTTAAGGATATCTAATATTCCAGTTGGGATGTTACATGTAACACCATATATACATGGAGAAACCGTTGCATGATAAAACTCCACCATCAAAGAAAGCCCAAGTCTGTATTAATATTCAACAATAGTGTACATATACAACAAATTGTCCCTTCAATTTGATAGAATTTTGACAACACATGTTTACTTGTAATAACCCATGAAATATCTATCTAATGCATACAATTTATAGAGAAGAGTTGAGAGGAAACCACAAGTGGATTCTTGAAACCATGACCACCCAAAACTATGGTATGGAAAAAACCCAATGCCCCCATGTGGCTAATCAATGCATCCATGAGTAGAAACCATTATCAGACACCATCTTTAACCTTGTCCAACTGGTAAGTACAACTCCCAAGCCTAGGGCTCCAAGATGACACCACTACCTCAAGTGTGACCCACCCATCATGAGGAAGATGCTCCACTCTCTCCTCTAGTGCCTAGAATCAAGAAAGTGGTATAAATGCATTCAAAGTAATTTGTGATAGGCACCATCATGCTCCACCTCCTTCATGAATTCCACTACAACTAATATTCAAGTCAACAAGGAGAATAATAATAAAACAATAATATCTCTCAACAACATGGGTGTCCAAGTACTCATTCCAAGATTGTTAGAGATGCAACATTAGTACATTAGAATTGAAATTAAATATCATATTTTCCCAATAGAAATTCATACGTGATAGTTGGATGACTATTAGGTAAAAGGAAAAAAATGGTTTGTAAGTTAAAACCATCTTTCTATGGTTTGAAATAGTCACCTCAGATGTGGTATCGAAAAATTGATGCATTTGTTTGGATGTTTAGTTTTGTTAGAAGTGAAGAGGATCACTATGTTTACATTAAGTGTATTGATAATCAAATTTTAATTATTGTCTTGTATGTAGATGGCATGTTGTTTATTGGTAATAGTAAGACAATTATTAGGGAGCTTAAAACTTAGCTTTCTAGAGCATTTGACATGAAGGATCTAGGGGATAAAAGTTTATTTTAGGAATGGAAATCAACATGGACCAAACTCATAGAAAGATTTGGCATAGTCAAACTAAGTATGTTGACATCATTTTGTGACTATTTTCTATGTATGATTATAAACTTGTGAGTATTTATTTAGTTTTAGGCACTAAGCTTTCATTAAATATGTGTCCTAAGTTAGATGATGATATATAGGATATCTATAATGTGCCTTATTCTAGTGTTGTTGATAGCTTGATGTATGCAATGGTTTATACTAGACCGAATATTGCCAAAGCAATAGGAGTTCTTAGTAGGTTTATGTCTAACCCTAGTAGAGAGAATTAGACTCATGTCAAGAGGGTATTTAAATATTTGTTAAGAAAAATATTTCTTATGTTATCATGGTTCTAATGATGTGGGAAAGTAATTGGACATACATGGATTTGATGTAGATTGTGTAGGTGAATTGGATAGTCGAAGGTCCACTAATGGTTGTATTTTCTCCATTTGGTGGTGCTATTAGTTGGATGAGTAAGAGGCAGCCCACGGTTGATTTGTCTACTACCAAAGTAGAGTATATGGGTACTACACATGCATGTAAAGAGGTAGTATTGTTATAGAGAGTATGTTTAGTAGTTGGTTTTAATTGTAGGGTGGTTTAGATTAGATGTGATAGTTAGAGTGCTATCTGTTTGGCCAAGAATCCCATGTACTATACTCATACTAATAATGTTTATGTATAATATCAATTTGCTTGTGAGATGGTTGAGAATGGTAAGGTCATGTTATAAAAGGTTGACACTTAGGAGAATGTTGTAAATTCACTTATGAAACAATGAGCATGGATAAATTGTCTTGGTGCAGAGAGGCCATGGGCCTTGCATCTTGTACTTGATTTATTTTATTGTTCTTCTTATGTCATTACAATGTATAATATCAAGTGGGAGAATGTTAGGATAGTGTGATATTTAATTGCAATCCTAATGTATTAATGTTGAATCTCCAAACATCTTGAAATAGGTATGTGGATGGCCATGTAGTTGGTTGAGAGATATTGAAATAGTTTAGTGGATGTTTGACTAGGGAGGATGTTGGAGATATTTTAAGATGAAAGATAAAGTTTGTAATATTTAAGAATGTACTAGATATCATAGAGACTGCATTTCTTCATTAAGGGGGAGTGTTGGAATTAATGAATAAATACACAAGCATGTTGCTAGCATTTTTTTGAAGAATTGAACATGTTTTAGTAATAGTTCTGGCAATAGGAGTTGTAGATGTGTCTTTGTTAGTTAGTTTGCTAGCAAATTAGTTTCAGTCAGCTGTCATATTTAGTTCATTGATTATAGGAGTTTGTTGTGCTACTATGTGATTATATAATGTAATAATCTTCAATAAATAATTGACAGTTCAGTTTTGTATGTATTTCTTCTTTGTACTGCTATTAATTTTTCAATATTTTATCAAGGGAAACATAACTTTAGTATGCACATATGAAGTAATATTTTTTACACCCTAAATTACTGTGGCACTCTGATATGAGTTGTTATCCTACATGTAGGAAAGAGCTATGGATTCTCAAAATGGCAAGACTATGTACATCTTTACACGTGTTCCATCTGTTTTCATTCATAGAGTTTTAGACCGTGGAAATTTGATCCAATTTCAGCTCTTTAAAAGTTGTGTTGTATTCTTAGCATGGCTTGTATAAGAAATCTTCAATACAAATTTCTGTGTGTTCCTCTTCTGTGATTTAGCAGTGAAATAGCTAACTTGTTTATATTCACTCCTCTCTATTTATAAAATATTTCATAGCATTTTTTAACATTTCCTTGTAAAATTGGGAACGTTCATGATTCCATGCATTCCAACAACCATAAGTTGAAAATGTGAATGGGAAATTGTCACTAGGATGCCAGAGACGAACTGCATTTGTTGAATAACAAAACTTGAAGCCTGAAGATGAAAATTGGAGATCAACACAAACTCTCTGAAGGTATCTATGACGAAATGACCCATCTACTAACTCTCTGATCTGAGCATTTAATCATGCCTGTATTTCCAGCCCCTTGGTAGGGACTTCAGCTGCACTGCAACCTTTGTTTTCTTTGTTATCTCCTCGTTGAAGGCATTTTTTAAAGCATTTCTAATGCTGGTGGTAGTCAGGTTTACTGGGGTTATTTATGTTTTCGAGACAATTGTGTAAGTTAAAGCAATTGGGTCTTTCTGATTCGCCATTGAATAATTTGTTTTTATATAATCTTCCATATCAATGCTATGTGGGAGCAGACATCATCTGCTTTAGTGCAAAGATAAGCTATTTCCACGTGTTCCAATTGATAGTTGTAATCTCATCCTTGAAAGACAAAGATAGCTCTGAGTTGAGGTCAGCGAATCTATCTCTTCAGTACGAGTAATGTCTCTTTCCCCTATGTCTCCACACATTATCCAAAACAAAGTTAAGAGGCATGTGGATGAAGAGAAGAAACAAAACTTCTTGTACTGTTCACTAGGTAATGTCTCTTTCCCTTGAATATTGAAGCACCGCCTTCTCCACGTAAGTGAATGGAGATCCACACACACATATGTATATTTTGAAGCATCTTTTCTATCGTTATCGTGCATCTACCCAACCAGTTTAGACACGGATATAGGTGTACCACTCGAGAAAACTTTCCAAGTCGGGTTAAGAGTTTTTTAAACTAGTGTATTATTGCATTCTTCCAATTTAAATTTTTGATTATTATAAATAATTTAGATTAATTATTATTATTATTATTTTTTTGGGTTAATTTGGGAATTTTTTGCTTGGCCCTGGCGAGAGAGGCTGCTTCCGAGAATCTCTTCCCATCTTGGGCATTATCACTCCTTACATCAACACAAAGGATTCAAACCTCGAGCTCAGTGGTCGAGCAAGGCACAAGCCCTGCAAGTTGGTGGATTTATCAACATGTCATGTTTTTAACCATTACACCATGTCCTTGGCAACTAATTAAAAATTATTTTTCGAAATTATATAAAATTTGAATATAATTTTTATAAATTTAATTAATAATAAAATAATTTGAATTGACATATATTTCTTAATATGTAATAGGTATTTATTATTTTTATTTAGGATAATTAAATTATTTGCAAGTTGGTGGATTTGTCAACATGTCATGTTTTTAACCATTAGACCATGCCCTTGATAACTAATTAAAAATTATTTTTCAAAATTATATAAAATTTGAATATAATTTTTATAAATTTAATTAATAATAAAATAATTTGAATTGACATATATTTCTTAACATGTATTTATTTTTTAAATAATTTTATTATTTTTAATTCGGATAATTAAATTATTTATTTTTCTTAATAATTTTTCATTTTTTAATTTTCATAACAAATTAGTAGTCATGTAAATTTTAATTTTGTACAATATACTTATAAGTTTCTCTTCTAAATTTCTTTTCAAAAATTTCTTTTCATCAATTCTATGTTCCACAATTTCCATTCTAACTATTTTTTTTTATATAAACAATTTTACCCTTTATTTCTTTTCCCATACAATTAAATTACTTAAGATAGATTCTACATTTTTTATTAAATACAATGCTATAATAATGGTTACTAAATCTTGTTATAATTTGTGAATTGTGTTTCTATGTTTTACTAAGTTATTCAACTCTTTTATTATTTGTATTTAATCTTTTCGGTAATGCTTGTGAGTGCTTGCATAATGATTTTATGCTAACTAGTGTTGAAAATAGTTTATATTTATATGATCTACCTTGCAATATATCTAGAATTGCTTGATTGAAATGAAATCTAAGTTAAATTGAATTTTAGATATATATTGTCTATGTCATTTTAATATTGCTTTTTAGTGAAAATAATTTAAAAGAGGTATATAGTGTTTTAAAAAGGGAATGTTAGTCATTTGAAAAGAAATGTTTTATTGAATTGCGTTATTCATTTCTATTAAAATGCCTAAAAGTGCATTATTTGAAATGTCTTCTTTGAAAAGGGTTTTGGATGTGAAATGAAGGAAATAGTCTTTTGAAAAGGATTTTTTTGGATCAAAAGGCAAAGTAAGTTCATTTGAAAATCATTTGTTATTTTAGTTTTGTTTGCTCTCTTTTATTCCATGGGTTTGGCGTGAGATTTGGTATGGTTGGAGGATTGAAATGGAAGGATTTGTTGGAGATTGCTAATATACTGGTGTGGTTTTGGGTCTAAAATAAAGGAAAGAGTTTTTTGAAAAGGGTTTTTGGGTAACAAGGAAAAGTAAGTTCATTTGAAAATCACTTGTTATTTTGGCCTTGTTTGCTCTCTCTCCTTCATGCTTTAGTTCCAAATTTATTCCAAGGGTTTTGCTTGATATTTGGTATGGTTACAAGATTGAAGTGGAAGGATTTGTTCGAGATTGCTATTAGATTGGTGTGCTTTTAGGTGTGAAATGAAGGAAAGATTCTTTTTAAAAGGGTTTTTGGGTAAAAAGCAAAATAAGTTCATTTGAAAATTACTTGTTATTTTGGCTTTTCTTGTTCTCTCTCCTTTATCATTGAGTTCCAAATATATTCCAAGGGTGGAAGGATTTATTAGAGATTGCTAATAGATTGGTGGTGCAACATCAAGATTCATCTCCATTTTTGTGAGCTTGGATTGGAGGTAACTTTCTTTTAATTTCATGCATTTTGTGGGTTTAATCTTCATGGTTTGGCCATAGCCACCTTATGTGGATGCATATGGAATTTCATTGAGTAGGATATGCATGTGTTTGGATTGTTAAATTAAACTGTGTGCTAAACAATTTAACAATCCCATGTTTTTAAATTTTTAGAAAATTGCATTTTGTGTTAGAATTATGGAAGTTTAAAAAAGAAATATTATGTGAGTTGAAAAGTGTGATTTACATGCTATTAACTTCAAGAGGGTATTAGTGAAAATTTGAAATTTGGAAGGGTTTTGAGCATTCAACTCTCAAAATTGAAATTTGCAAGGTTTTTTTTTGTAATTCTTGAAAATGAATAATTTGAATTCAAAACTTGTTTGTGCATTGTATTTTTTGAGGTTAATATTTCTCCCATGGAAATAGGATGGGTTATCATATGACCATAAGTGTGCTATGATAGGACTTTATTTTTTTGTGTTGTACCCATATTGAGTTTTTTGTCTATGTGGCCTTAGGAGTGAGGATTATAGGCTTGGATGGAGTGGACTCTCATGCCCATCTATTTGAAATGTAAGATAGATGATGTGGCAAGATATAAGAAGAAAGTAGTAACTAAAATGAATGGGCTTAAACATGAACATTAACAAGGTTAATTTGTGAGTTCACTTTTGTATGCCTATATGGGTATGTTGTATGACCATGAATAACATTAATATGATCCATAGAGATCGATGTAAATGTCGTTGATGATCCCTCTTAGATGGATGCATACTTCTCAACTCCATAAGGTTTTGAGAATCTTGTAATGACACTCCATCATGGTATCTTATGATACTCTCTTCCTTCTTTATGCATGTTGTTGGCATCCTTCTATGATATGTATTGGTGTTTTGTTTTCTTATGATTGAGTTGGTCATGCATTGTAGCCATTGTGTTTGGTGTGCATGTTGAATGACTACTAAATTGATTGCTTCCTAGTATAGAGGGGTGGGCCTAAGAGTTCCACATGGTTGGGTGGTGTTGATCATTGTTGGGGCTAGTGGTTCCTTTGGAGATGCTTGGAGAGAAGAAAGGATTTCTTTACCTTATATAAGTAATAGAATTTCATTATGTTATCTATTGATTAGAATGTATAAATAAGGACATTTGAGTCATTGTAAGCAAATTATACTCACATTGTGAAGTACTCTTGTGATGGGTTGTAATCTACCCACATATGTGGTGTGAGTTCCATATTGTAACTTGTTATTGATTGATCATTACATCGAGATTGCATGGTGTTTTGGAAGTGTTTTCTCATGTTTGGTTATGATCTAGAAGCATGTTGTGAAAGCATAGTTTAACTTTTAGTTTGAAATAAAACATGTATAAATAATGGTAGTTGTGATATTTATAGATGACATGTAAGGAAAAAATAGTGGAATTATGTCACAAATATTGACTTGCATTTAGAAGTTGATTACCTTTGCATGCCTTGTTGCATTTTGCTTGTGTGAAGTCAATGCTAGTAATTAATTTATGCATTTGATTTAACTTGATAATGTAGTTTTTGGAAATGTAACACTAATATTGTTTTTAATGGTTGAACCTGCCTATCAAAGTATAAATTAGTTTTCCACAATTTACAAAAATAAGTATATAATATTTATTTATGTAAAATTTTAAATTTAAGTAGAAATAAAATAATAAGTAAAATCAAAACATTGTCAACAAATATTAAAAATAAAAATTAATTTAATAACTTTTAACTTATTTTATTTAATTATTAATTTTATTGGAAGATAAATATTTAAACTAATAATGATTAAATAAATATAAGTAATTGAAAAACTAGTTATATTATTAATATTTTAGTTATTAATTATTTCTAACTTAATATTAGTATATATTTATTTTAATTATTGATAGTATAATTAATAATATTTGATTAATTTTTATTTTTTAATAACCTTTAAGTATATATTATTTATTTATGTATTATTAAATACAATAATCTAATATATTAAATTAAGTATATATATTATATTTAGGTTATCATGAAATATTAAAAGGATATAAAAAATATTAAAAATAAAAATATTTAATATTAAATTTATTTATTTATGTAAAATTTTAAATTTAAGTAGAAATAAAATATTTAATATTTAATTGTATTTTTTATTAAAATACTTATAATTGTAGAGTTCATGTAAAAATAAAATATTATTAATTTATGTTTTGATTCTACTTGCATAGGTTGCTATAGGCTTTCCTAGGCCTGTCCCTCCACTTATTTTGGGGTTTTGTACATTTTTTCTTGTCTTGTGATGTTGGAAGTTAGGGTTGGGTACATAGGATGTTCTTAGGATTGTAGTGGACCCTTTTAAGTGCTTTAGGATCAATTTCTAGGTCTTTGGGAAGTGTGCTATCTATCTAGAGTCTTTCCACATGTTAGAGGTCACCTATTTTACTAAGGGTAACTTGGCTTAGCAACATGGGTGATTTTGGGGTCATTTATTTTACCAGGGGTGACCTCAAGAAAGATAGGGGTGACTCAAACTATTAATGTAGGTGATCTGTTCTAGAAAGAGGTAACCCTTAGATAGTGGTTACTTCCCACAGTTTTTTTTTAAATCACAATTATAGTCTGCCTTGCTTACCTATCATTTAAGTTTGGATGGTAATTTGTGTACTTTGAGAGTTATTGATCATTTTATGTTGGGAGTCATGCTTGGTGTTAGGATGACTAGCCTAGTGTGTTTGGGTGAGATGTCGAGTCTCTCTAGCATCCTAGATTTTGAGTGTGTAATCTTTAGATCAATAATTTAGTCCCACGTCCTTATTGATGTGTTGTTGTGTCATATTGAGTCATTTAAAGGTTGAGATGATATGTTGCTGTCTTCTTATTATTTGTTTGGAAAGCAATGGAGATCATGGTCTTAGACTTGATTGTTAGAGTTAGAGAAAACTCTACCCCTTCTACTTTTGTCATGGTGACCTTGACTCATGATTGAGTAAGTATTTTAATTGTTTCCATGTTTGATGATTGGTGTTACATTCCTTGAGAGTTATTGTGTTGTATTGTGGCTTCTTGAGTGTGTAATTATGTAATGTCGCATATTAATGTCACATTGTATCACAAAAACAATTGTCCATTTATTATTTGATAGTTGATGTCTTAGGCAAAATTTTGGGGCATTACATTTTGTATCAAAGACCATGTTACAACATTGGGAGCTTGTGTGTTTTCTTGTTTTTAGTTTTCTAGTGTGTGTTTGCTAGTTGTGTGCTTACTTGTTGCAGGTGCCTTGTGTGTGGGTGTGATTAGACTAATGATTATTCTTGATCTAATCCATGCAACTTGTTTGTGAAGGAGGATGCCTCATAATTTTTACCATATGCATTAGGGAGGTTAGGATAACCTTGACAAAGTTTCTCGTAAAGTTCAAAGTGAGGTATCTCTTGTTAGGTATGTTCAAATAGATGATATAGTTGGCCTTCCTTAGATAGTAGGGTTGCTTCATGAGATTTTAGCACAGTTTCTCCCTAGATAGTTAGTTCTTAGCCTTCTTGTGAGAAGGGAGAGAACCACTATAGGGAAAGAGAAAGAGAGTGATTTAGGATCCCTCATTAGTTAAGAATTCATGAGTAGCCTTGACAAGAGGCTAGACAGGTAGTGGATGATCATAGTGTGTGAGTGAACCACATGAGGGATTTTCTTTGGTAGCATCCATCGACACTTGAGGGTTCCATGGAGGGGACTAAAGTAGAGGATTAGCTCTTAGCACTTGCTTGGTGCTTGGTGATGTAGCCTTTTGGGACTAACACCAAGGCTTGCTATGTCATCATGTAGTTTCACAATTATGCTTCTACTTATGCCTCTAGAAAGTGGGAAATTCACTCTTGCTCACAGGAAATAACTATTGAAGTAGGGGAGTGACTATTGAACTATCCTCTTCTTAAGGGAGATGACTCCTATGAGCAACATGGATGGCCTTGAGTGGGAGTTTGATGATTGTTATTGGTAACATTGATGTGATGGACCGTTGTTGTTAACTCTTTTAGCAGGTTGAGGTTTGTGGTTATAGTTTCTAGAATAATATTTAATTCTTGTCGAGTGTAAGTGAAAAAGTGGTTGATGCATTGGCCATGTATTGATATACCATTGCTACACAAACTCTTATTCTATTTTATTCTATTTATATCAATATATAATATTTCTCTTGAACTTGAGCTTGGTTTATGGGGATGCAACCCAATCCTGTTAAACTCTAGGACACATCAGTGTGAGATACCTAGTGAGGAGCCACAAGGGGATTCACGGGTGAGTTAATCTTAAGGAATTTGACATGTTCTCTTGTTTTGAAGTTTGTTTGAATTTCGTAGTGTGTTGTGTGATACTACTAAGGGTTATACTTTTCTCTATTTTTAGTGTTTTCATAGTTTTGGATGATGTCTCTAAATACAATTTAATCTAAATGTATGCAAAAGTAATCTATTCTATATTTTTGTTTTTTTTCTCAAAATTAAAAGCTATCTAATTAAACCACTTTCAAGAAATAAATATTTCTCTACATGGATACAATTATATGGTTTTTCCTATGTGCAATGTGATTCATTATTTTTGTGTTCCATTTTCCAATGAGATAAATATGGAATCTCTCGATTGTTTATGCAATTTTAATGAGAGTATTGGGATCTCTTGGTTTTTAGGTTTATCCTATAATCTAAGGAAATAAATTTATAATTCAACTACTCTAATTATAAATATGTTAAAATAAATAAGGAAATTCCTAAATTTAAACCAAGAAAATGTAAGCAGATATTACTTCCCCCAGGTAATTTTAATTTTCTAATTAAATTACTTACCCTTTTTAAAGAAATCTGACTAAAACAATGGAACCTTTAAAATAAAAAGCTTCAAAGAAGATTTGACAAAGCCTATGGTGTCATACATCCTCAGGAGGTCCAACCTTTATATCTTCATCTTCGGCAGTAGGGTGCTCCTTCTTGATGATAGTGGGTTACAAGGAAAACAAGATCTTAGGGAAATTGGGAAATTATTTGGATGATTGAAGGAAGCTTCAAAATCTTATTGAGCAGGAATTGAAAGTAGGTACAAGAGGCTTGTAAGAGCATGAAAATGTTATGGGTGGGGGTTGTTGTGCAAGGATAGCTTAGTCTTATAAGGTGATTCACAATTCTCATTATCTAAGAGAGGGATTGGAATGAGTGATTTTGGCAAGGAGATGTATACAAAAGAAAAATGGACAACCTCCCCTATATAATGATGGTAAAATGCACTTACCTCTTGTATTGAGGATATATATGTTATGGGGTTTGCTAAATCAAAGAATACAAAATGAACATCCTCTAAGCCAATGGAAAGGGGAGTATTTATAGGTGAGAAGCTTCACAAATTGAGGGAAGTGATTGGGAGAAGACTATCTAGAGAGATGATGGATAAATGATTAAAAAGATGATTCAGAGTCAAGAGTAGAGGAGAATTAGTCAGGAGGGTAAAGGCTCAGTCAGGACTTGAAAGAACTCTCAATCATGAGTAAAAATGTTGGGGAAATGGTTGGAATTAAAGCAATCATGCATCCTCCAAAAGATGATAGGGTCTCCCCTTTTTCTAGGGAAGGTTGTTTAGGCAACCCTATAACTTAATCTAGGTTGCCTAGATGACCCTAGGGTCTCTCGAGCAACCCTATAGTTAAAGTTCAACAAAAAGTCTTTGGAAGTGTGTAAGTACTTGGAACTCAATTTGGGGGCTCAAAAAGATGGATAAGGGGCTAAGAAGGATGATGAAATTGTAACTGAGTTAGAAAATGATAAGAGGAAGCATATTTCATGCTTCATGGGTCATGAGATGGACCTAGAAAGTCATCATCAAACTGCCATGTCGACTCATGAAATTTTGGGTACTTACATATTTGCCCTCTCATGTACGATAGTCTACATCTAGAAGGTATGTACCATTAAACTAAAGATTGACATTTTGGGATCGACATCTACTTGTACTTTTGTTGTTATCTCACATTTGGACATGTCATTTACCCCCATCACTCACCTGTAACCTACAAAACAAATATCAACAAACTGACTCAAGTGCGTGTTGATAAATGATTAGCTCAAAGTAAGTTAGAAATAAAGATGAGAGGATATACATTGATGTGTGGTTTGATGTTCACCTATGTCACCTCGATCCACCTTGATGACCTACAAGAATGATGAGAAAAAAATGATATAAAAGAAAAACCTACCCTAAAAAAGTAAAAATGGAGGAAAATAAAGGTCATTTTCACTTATGATGATGAACAAGAAATAAGATATAAAAGAGGAAAAAGAGGGAAGATGGATAAACTACAATGAAATCATGTAGATGAACAACCAATAGAGATCTAGCAATGAGGAGACCACAAAACACAAAACTTGGAGGATCTATGGGCTAGAGTTGACCTTAAGGTCTTTGAGAGACTATAATGCCCGCTAGTGTGTTTTCCTTGTGTGCTTTTTGATTTATATGATATATATTTTATTGAGTGTTTTAATCATTGCCCAACTTTTTGATGAGGCCCTTTGTACCATTGAGGTGTTTTGATGGTGTAATCTAGATGCTTTGGTGGAGATCTTGTGTATGACCATTAATGTGTTCTCAATGAGGTTTTGTAATGGCATTAGAATTCGGACTATGCATTATGGGATGCATATGTTGTGCATTTATATCTTCGATCATTACAATGTTTGAGCTTCACTATTTTCACTATATTTGATATAGTTGTGATGATTATATATATATATATTATGAATTATGGTTGATTACACATCTTGTTCCTAGATCATGTTATTCATAGATGATTTACAGTTAGATGTAATGATTTGATATTATGTTATGATTTATATCACCTTGGGTGGATTATGTTGCTTTGACTATTATTATGTGGAGTAGGAATGCTTGATGTTTGGCATGAGTGTGGAGGTATAGGGTTATTCACCAATGGTGATTATATTGGAGATGGTAGTCTTTGGGTAAAGAATGTGTGTGTTAATCTCTATCTCACTTGGTTCAAGTGTGAGATGAGTCTTGTAAATTCCTATGTAAACTTGGATTTGAATTGGTGGTAATTTTGGCATTTGCATGTTGTGGAAACCCGTAAAGTGTGTATGAGTCCTTTGTGTTTGTTTAATTTATCTTTTGCATTGCATTTAAATTTATTTTGAAATGCATGTTTTTTATGTTTGTGAAAGATATTTTTTGCACATTAGTGGAAAAAGTTCTATTGCATGATTTTACTTTTGGTAGAAGAAAATTAATCAAAATTGATATTCTTTAAAAATAAAATATTTAGCTTAGTCAAATAAAATGGTTAATTTAAAAATATAATATAATTTAAATTAATTGACTTCATTTGCTATAGGAAAATATCAATTAAAATTAAATTAGTTGTTTAGCTTTATTAACTCAATTTATGGGTTTATTTATCTTAGAATATATATTTTACAAAAAGTGAATGTTGAAAAAGAAAAAAGAAAAAAGAAATAGAAGGAAAAGTATAAAAGGAAATTAGAAGGCTATTTTACTCACTTTGTTATTTTTGAATTTGAAACTCTCTCTCCTCCTTTGAAATTTTGGAAAAATAATGGATTTGAATTGTTGGAGGTTGGATTTGAAGTGCTTGATCTTGGATTTGTGGTGCAGTCATGGAGGGAGGGTCCAGAGAATGGATTGTCCAACCATGCAGCTAAAGTAAACACAATGGAAACAACACAAGAACAACACAAGAGCAGAATACAATGGAAGATTATTTGATTCAATATCTCAATCAGTTACAATACTCATATGCTAGTAACATGTGGATTGATATGGGTGCACAAGCCCGCCCTCCGGTAGAATACAAATTACATGAATGATATAGCTTTAAGTGCCTTCTACAAATCCACATCTAACGACTAAGAACCTTCTATCATGTTTGATATCAATGACTACTTCCTAATACATCTAGATCATGAATACATATCAATCCCAAGCTCAAAGAATGCTCTGTGTCAGCCTTAAGAAATCTCCAGCTCCAGTGCATGATGAAGCATGTAGGTCAGCCTACAAATCATGGTAATGCTCTACAAATGAATGAAACATGATGCAGATCTCAATGAAGGTCTATCTAATCCTTTAATATCCTATGTAATATTCCATTTAGCTCCACAAGTCATGGGAATAATCCACAAACCCTTTATGCTCAAACTGAATGCTGAATGCTCTGCTCTGTGAAAGCTGATGATATTGTGATAGTGATAACTCTCTGCAGATAAATCCAAATCTCATGAAATCTAAATATGATGTAGCTAATATAGTGTAGAATCTAAGTCCTACTCCACAAACTTTAAAATGATGATGCAGTAAAATGCGGTGGAAATGCTGAAACTACAACTGACTAAAATGCAACTGTAATGCAAGAAAGAAAAGAAAGCAAATATTTTTTTTTGGTTGATGCAAGATTGCTCTTCAATCTGGGATGCTCCTGCATCAGACACCTAGGGTTGTTTGAAAAGTGAGTCCCTCACTTTGTTGGGGTTAGAGGAAAACCAAGGCGGTCTATCTTAGCTTGAGAAATCCATTATGAATCTTCTTCCAGTCTTCCTTTCCAATTTACTAGGTACTCTTTATACTACTTGCCTCTAGTGCTGCATCTAATTCTTCTATCCAAAATTTGTTTTATCTTCTCCAGTTGTTGCTGTGGTAGATGATCCTTCAAACCAACTTCAACAATGTCACTTGATTCTCCCTCATGATATTGATATAGATCTGCAATGTTGAATATAGGTGATATACCAAATATCTCTGGTAACTCTACTTCATATGCATTTCCTAAATCAAACTTCTTAAGAATCCTACATGGTCCAAACTTCCTCATCTTCAGCTTGTTGTATGTCCCTACTAGAAATCTTTCCTTTCTTAGATATACCATAACTTCATCCCCAACAAAAAATTTCTTATGTCTCCTCTTCTCATCTACTTTCTCCTTATACTTACTATCCATCTCCTCCAAATGCTTCCTGACCTACTTGTGTAGTGTTCCCATGTATCTTGAAAATTCTTCTACCTCTGCACTTCTTTTGTTATCCATGTTGATGTCTCTTAGCTCCACAACTCCTCTAGGTTGTACTCCTGTCACAATTTCAAATGGTGTCTTCCCTATACTTCTGCTCACCAAATTATTGTATGCAAAATTTGGTTGCAGTAGAATTATATCCCAATTTCTTGACATATCTCCTACTAAGCATCTCAACAAGTTACCCAAACTCCTATTTACCACTTCTGTTTGTCCATCTGTTTGTGGGTGAAATGTTGAACTGAACTTTAGGTCTGTCTTCATGTTTTTCCACAATGTCCTCCAAAAATATCCAATTAATCTTGTATCCCTATCTGAAATTATACTCTTTGGCAATCCATGCAATCTGACAATCTCCTTGAAAAATAGGTCAACAACATTTACTGCATCATTTGTCTTCTTACAAGGAATTAAATGAGCCATCTTTGAAAATCTATCTACTACTACAAATATAGGATCATGTCCCCTCTATGTTCTTGACAAACCTAATATGAAATCCATGCTTATGTCTTCCCAAGGTCACTCCGATATTGTCAAAGATTTGTACAAACCAGTATTCTGACTACTCCCTTTTACAACTTGACATACTCTGCAACTCTAAATAAATTTCCTTACATCCTTATATATCTGAGGCCAAAAATAATGTTCATTCACCAAAGCTACTGTCTTGTCAATACAAAAATGTCCTTCTACTCCACCACTATGCTTCTCCTTGATCAAATTCTCTCTCATTGAACTCCTAGGTATACACAACTGGTTCCCTTTGAACAACATATCCTCTTGAATTAAATAATCCAACCACTTGCTTCTATCTGTCACAATAGGCTCTCTACATGTACTTTCCATGCTTCCACAAAATCAAGATCATCTTCATACATATGCTTTAGTTCTTAAAAACCTAGTACTTCTAGCCTCATCTCTATCAACAATTTCCTTCTTCTGCTCAATGCATCTACAACTTTGTTTGAATTTCCACTCTGGTGCTTCAATACAAATTTGTAACTCTGCATGAACTCTACCCATCTCATGTGTCTTTGTTTCAACTTACCTTGACTATTCAAATACTACAAAGCTTGATGGTTAGTGTGCAACACAGATTCTTTTGGCAACAAGTAGTGTCTCCACTTCTTCAAGGCTTGAATTATGGCATAGAACTCTTGATCATAAACTAAATATCTTCTCCTTGAATCATTCAAATTCTCACTAAAATATGCTACTGGTCTCCCTTCTTGACTTAACACTTCTCCTATTGCCTTTCCACTGGCATCACAGTCAACTTGAAATACTTTGTCAAAATCTAGTAATTCTAACACTAGTTGCTCTATCACCTTTTTCTTCAACAACTCAAAACTCTTACATGCTCCTGATGTCCACTTAAAGTCCTTCCAGTCACCTCTCATTGTCTCTGTCATTGGTGTGCATTTAGTACTAAAATTTCTAATGAATTTTTGGTAGAAACTTCCTAGTCCATGAAATGATCTTACCTCTCCAATGTTCATAGGTGTTGGTGGTGCAGTCATTGTAGGAGGGTTCATAGAGTGAACTATCTAGACCATGTAGTAAGAGTAAACACAATGGAAACAACTTCAAGAAATGGAAGAAATGCAGATTCAGTCAATAGAGATCGGATGGCAACATGTGGGCTTACAATTAGGGCTCATAGGCTTGATTACATACATGCGAAAGATAAAGCTTTGAAGCTCCTTTACACATAATCCAAACTATCAATTATCACTATGTGAATTACTGCTTTCCTAAGGATTTATTACATCAATATATATCATCTCCGGACTAATAGATTCCTCTGCATCAGCCAAGGAAGATCACAAATTC
Organism: Cunninghamia lanceolata; assembly: GCA_027924645.1. Classification (NCBI taxonomy): domain Eukaryota; kingdom Viridiplantae; phylum Streptophyta; class Pinopsida; order Cupressales; family Cupressaceae; genus Cunninghamia; species Cunninghamia lanceolata. The sequence goes on along the minus strand of BSBN01000973.1, from coordinate 332,644 downwards.
CAAAGAAGAGATGTAACGTGTGTACACAGATAGGTCAGACCTAAATGCATAGAACACTTCCAGAAAATGAATGGAATGAGGTGCGGATTTCTGAGGAAGGTCGGCCACAAACCAAAGATCATCGAATGATGTGTCATTAGGCTCCACAGATCAGGAAATGCTTCTGCAAGTTTCTCCTTCAATTGATTGTCTGTGATTATCCGAATGCTCTGCTCTGAGAAATAGTCAAACTTTTGATAGTGATATCTTTTTGGTAATGAAGTGCGGATCTCTGAATTCTAGATATGATGTAGATGAATGAATGTAGATACTAAGTCCAGCTCCACAAGATTTGAAAATGCTACTGGACCAAAATACAGAATCTACTTCTGACTGAACTACCTGAACTGAACTAGAAAATGAAAAGAAACAAACTGAACTAAAAACAAACTGAAATGCAAATGTTTTTGGTTGATGCAAGATTGCTCTTGAACCAGGGATGCTCCTGCATCAGACATCCAGGGTTATTGAAAAAAGTGAGTCCCTCACTTTGCTGGGGCTAGCGAAGAACCAAGACGGTCCACCTCAGCCTGAGAAATCCATAATGAATCTTCTTCCGGTCTGCCTTTCCACTTCACAAGATATTCTTTGTATTGTCTTCCTCTAGTGCTGCGTCCAACTCTACTGTCCAAAATGTCTTCAATCTGCTCCAGTGCTTGTTGTGGTAATTGCTGCTTCAAGTCTTCTTCCATGCTATCACTGAACTTTGCTTCATGATACTGATAAAGGTCTACAATGTTGAAAATAGGTGAAATACCCAATGTCACCGGTAACTCCACTTCATATGCATTCCCTGAATTGAATTTTCTAAGTATCTTATAAGGTCTAAACTTCTTCATCTTCAGCTTGTTATATGTCCCAACTAGAAATCTTTGTTTTCTCAAGTACACCATTACTTCATCTCCAACTTCAAATTCGTTATGTCTTCTCTTCTCATCAACCTTCTCTTTGTACTTACTATTCATATTCTCCAAATGTTTCTTCACCTGATTATGCACTGTCTTCACATGATCTGCAAATTATTCTGCTTCTGCACTCCTTTTTTCTTCTGTACTGATGTCTCTTAGTTCTGCCACTCCTCTAGGGTTTACTTTGGTCACAATTTCAAAAGGTGTTCTTTCGGTACTCTTGTTCACTAGATTATTGTATGCAAACTTTTCTTGTGAAAGAATCAAATCCCAACTTCCTGTCTTCTCTCCAACCAAACATCTCAACAAATTTCCCAAACTCCTATTCATGACCTCTATCTGTCCATCAGTCTATGGATGAAAAGATGATCTAAACTTTCAAATCTATCCTCGTCTTCTTCCAAAGTGTCCTCTAAAAGTATCCAACAAACTTTGTATCTTTGTCTGAAACTAAACTCTTAGGTAATCCATGCAATCTCACAATCTCCTTGAAAAATAGGTTAGCTACATGTACTGCATCGACTGTCTTGTTACAAGGTATGAAATGAACCATCTCTGAAAATCTATCCACCACTACAAATATTGAATCATGTCCTCTCTATGTCTTAGAGAATCCCAACACAAAATCCATGCTTATGTCTTCCCAAGGTCTCTCCGATACTGTTAAAGGTTTATATAATCCAGTATTCTGACTATTCCCTTTTGTAACTTGACAAACTCTACAACTCTGCACAAATCTCCTAAAATCCTTGTGTGTTTGAGGCCAAAAGTAGTTTGTACTCACCAAAGCCACTGTCTTATCAATGCCAAAATGCCCTGCCAATCCACCACTATGCTTCTCCTTGATCAAATTATCTCTCATTGAACTTCTAGGTATGCACAATTGATTTCCTCTAAACAACATATCTTCTTGAATGAAATAGTCCAACCACTTACTCCTATCTATCACAACAAGTTCCTTACATGCTTTCCAAGGTTCTACAAAATTAGTGTCTCCCTCATACATGTTCTTCAATTCATCAAAACCCAACACTTCAACTCTCATCTCTGTCAACAAGTTTCTTCTCCTACTCAATGTGTCAGCAACTTTGTTTGATTTTCCACTCCTACACTTCAAGACAAAAGTATAACTCTGCATGAACTCTACCCATCTCATATGTCTCTGATTCAACTTACCTTGATTGTTCAAATACTAGAAAGCTTGATGATCTGTATACAACACAAACTCCTTAGGCAACAAGTAATGTCTCCACTTCTTCAAAGCTTGAATTTTGTCATAGAACTCTTGATCATAAACTGAATATCTTCTTCTTGCACCATTCAACTTCTCACTGAAATATGCTATAGGTCTACCTTCTTGACTTAATACTGCTCCAATTGCATTTCCACTTGCATCACAATCAACTTGAAATACCTTATTGAAATCCGGTAATGCCAAAACAGGTTTCTCTATCACTTTCTACTTCAATAGTTCAAAACTTTTATCTACTCCAGATGTCCACTTGAAAGCCTTTCTATCACCTCTCATTGTCTCTGTCATAGGGTTGCAAACTGAACTAAAATTTCTGATGAACTTCCGGTAGAAACTAGCCAATCCATGAAATGATCTAACCTCTCCAATGCTCTCTGCTGTAGGCCATTCAACAATTACTTTCACTTTCTAAGGGTCCATCTTCAATCCTTCTGCATAAATCACAAATCCCAAATATACCAACTCTTCTTTCATGAAACTACACTTATTGATGTTTATCAACAATTTCTCTTCTCTCAGTCTCTGCAAAACTTGTCTAATATGCCACAAATGTTCCTCTTTTGTGTTACTGAAAAATTAAAATATCATCCAAGTATACAATCACAAACTTACCCAAGAATTCCTTCAAGACTTCATTCATCAACCTCATGAAAGTACTCGGTGCATTTGTCAATCCAAAGGGCATCACTAACCACTCATACAGTCCTTCATTTGTCTTAAAAGTAGTCTTCCATTCATCACCTTCTCTGATTTTGATCTGATGGTATCTACTCTTCAAGTCTATCTTTGTGAAATATCTTGCTCCACTCAAACAATCCATGATATCATCCATCCTAGGTAAAGGAAATCTATACTTAATTGTGATCTTGTTTATTGCTATGGAATCAGTACACATTCTTCGTTCTCCATCTTTCTTAGGTGCTAGCACTGTAGGCACTACACAAGGACTCAAACTTTCTCTGATCAAACCTTTCCTCAACAAATCTTGTATCTGTCTATTCAGTTCTTCATTCTTTGTTGGTGTCATCCGGTGTGCTGCTTTGTTAGGAAAACTTGCTCTAGGAATAAGATCCATGTGATGACTGATACTCCTTATAGGTGGTAATCTATCAGGTACATTATCTGATATGATGTCTTCATATTCTGTCAGCAGTTCTTTTATCTCCTCCAATTGTGATTCTTCAGTCTCCTTCTTCAATGCTTCAGGCTTCTTAGGAATCAAGGCATAACACATATTCTCATGTCTCAAACCATATAGAAATTTCCTTCCATCTACCAATCAGATTCTAGCATTCCCACATACTTCACTCATAGGATCATCCTCCAAAAGAATCAAAGTAATTCTTTTCACATTTGCTGTTATAGTGTATGTATTCTTTCTTCCATCATGTATAGATTTTCTATCATACTGTCAAGGTCTACCCAACAAGATATGACATACATCCATAGGCATAATATCACACAAGACTTCATCATGATAATATCCAATATGAAATTTCACCAAACATTGTTCACTCACCAGTACCTTATGATCATCCTGAATCCATGCTATCTGATATGGCTTAGGGTGTTTCAATCTTTCTAACTTCAGTTTAGTCACCATCTCCTCTAAAACTAGGTTATCAGAACTACCACTATCAATTTTAACTTTACAACACTTACCTTCAGATTTGCATCTAGTTCTAAACAGACTCTTCCTCTATGGTGGTTCCTCATTTGTCTTTGTTTGAAATAGTGCTCTCCTCATTACCAATGATTCTGCTTTCTCTGGTTTACCAACAAAACAAGGGTCACTTAGTTTAATAGGTTCTTCTTCAACATATGCTACTCTTCTGTTGTTTTCTGTCCTCTTACTTGTACTACCCTGATTACATTCAAATGCTCTATGTTCTTTACCTCCACACTTGAAACAAGTACCTCTGAATGTTCTCTTATCAAATCCTCTTCCTTCTCTTCTGTATCCTTCATTCTGGTATGCACTAGGGTTTCCTCTCCGATAAAAATTTTTGTCATCTCTCCTATAAGCACTGTTATCTCTGTCCTCCTTCTTAAATGGGCTATCAAACTTGTTCTGCTCTGGATATGATTTGTCTCCTCCGGAATAAGTCCTACCTCTCTAAAATTTACCTCCTCTACCTCTCTGTCTCTGATCATGTCTTTTATTCAACTTCTTTTCAACTTTCAGGGCAAACTGATATGCTTGCTCTAAAGATGTCATCCTTACCAAGCTTAGTTTCTCTTGAATGTTCAATCTCAGTCCATTAAAGTATCTAGCCACTTTCTCCTTGCTTGCTTCACTATGTCATGTCCTTATGATCATTTTATGAAATTCCTCAGTGTACTCCTTCACAGATTTCTCCTTTTGTCTCAGGTTTTGCAATCTTTTCAACAGCTCCAACTCATAGTCAGCAGGTGTAAATTGATTCTTCAGTTTTGTCACCATCCTATCCCATTTTGTAATCTTTTCTTTCCCTCTTCTATTTCTTTCCAACTAAACTTCTTTCCACCATATAGAAGCATGTCCTTTTAGCTTTGTCCTTGCAAATTTCACCTTCTTCGGATCTTGAATTTCCTCATATTCAAAGTATTCTTCCATATCATTTATCCAGTCAATCAATTCTTTAGGGTTTAAATTACCAGTATAGTTTGGCACATCAACTCTAGGTCTCTTTCCAATCTTTGAAATATCTTGTAGCATCTTTACTTGATTTGGTTCTTCTTCTTCATCACCTCCTAGGATTTCACCAGTTTGTTCAACAGTTTGAAATTCTTCTTCCTCATCGCTTTCAATATTAGGTCATGGTGTCAATCCTCTTCGCCTATCTTCTTCAACAACATCCAATCGAATTCACATTATTTTCATTATCTCCATCATCTCATCTATTCTACTAGCCATTGTTCCAACAACAACAACTATCTTCAATGGAATTCTTCCTAGGATCAAGTGTAAACTACCTTAGGTTTGGCGATCAGCCTACAAGGTGACAATGCCTCACAATCATCGATCGGTTGCAACACAAGTAACCTGCCTCAATTCAACGATCTATCCACAACAAGATCTTACAGAATTCCCTTGCCAACTTCACTCAATTCGCTCCCAAAGATTCAAACTTTCACTCTGATACCACTTTGTGCAGTCACGGTAGGAGGTTCACTGAGTGAACTATCTGGACCGTGTAGCAAGAGTAAACACAATGGAAACAACATCAAGAAATGGAAAAAATGCAGATTCAGTTATTTAGTATATCATAGAATCCAAATAGAGATCGGTCGACAACATGCGGGCTTACAATTAGGGATCACAGACCTGATTACATACATGCGCAAGATAAAGCTTTGAAGCTCCTTCGCACAAAATCCAAACTACCAATTATCACTATGTGAATTACTACTTTCCTAAGGATCTATTACATCAATAGATATCATCTCCAGACCAATAGATTCCTCTGCGTCAGCCAAGGAAGATCACAAATTCCAACGAAGAGATGTAACATGTGTACACAGATAGGTTAGACCTAAATGCATAAAACACTTCTGGAAAATGAATGGAATGAGATGCGGATCTCCAAGGAAGGTCAGCCACTAACCAAAGATCATTGAATGATGTGTCATTAGGCTCCATAGATCAGGAAATTCTGCAAGTTTCTCCTTCAACTGATTGTCTGTGATTATCCAAATTCTCTGCTCTGAGAAATAGTCAAAATTTTGATAGTGATATCTTTCTGGTAATGAAGTGCGGATCTTTGAATACTGGATATGGTGTAGATGAATGAATGTAGATGCTAAGTCTAGCTCCACAAGATTTGAAAATGCTATTGGACCAAAATATAGAATTTGCTTTTGACTGAACTGAACTGAAAACAAACTGAAATGCAAATGTTTTTAGTTGATGCAAGATTACTCTTGAACCAAGGATGCTCCTGCATCAGTTGGCCACTCAAAAATTTCTCTAACTTTCTCAGGGTCCATCTTCAATCCTTCCACATAAATCACAAATCCCAAATATACCAATTCTATCTTCATGAAACTACATTTCTTGATGTTTATCAACAATTTCTCTTCTCTCAGCCTCTAAAGTACTTGTCTGATATTGATGCAAAGGGATCATACAATTACAAATGCAACCTATAATCACCCACAAGAACCCCTTGACCTACAATCTTTTAGGTCTTTCTTCACAAATTGCCCTTAATCCTTGTAGCCTTTCAAAAAGGCCTTTTTGACCATAACTTTCATTGTAGACATGATATTCAAAATCTGAGACCTATTTGAGATACCCTTTTGGCTCTTATGACACATATCTAAATATGCGTAGGGGTTTCTTTGTACGGATTAGGGCAAAAAATTGACTCTCCTCTTTTCTATTAGGCCTAATTAGGTCTCCTAGGCTTGGCATTCCTCTAGTTCTTGAATTCAAATGAAATTTTCTTTGTTCCTACACATACAATACACCCAACAAGGTCCCAATAAACCATCCCTCTATCATGAATAGTCCTATACAATCATATTCATCAAACCCTATAAACCTACTAGGGTTCTTGACTGAAAACAGGGTGAAGAGCAACAAACTGTCATGAATTTCTCCTTTCACATTTAAAACCCAAAATCCAACTATTGTGAGATGTTAGAGGACATAAAAATAGACTTTATTACCAAGTGCCTTGACCAGGTCATGTGGGAAACGTGAGAAATTGGATTTTTTGTGCTTCTTGAAACCCTAGGCAGGGTTTAGGACAATTTTCACTAAAATGTTGATATCTCCTTCAAAATCCAATGAATTTTTATCAAACCAAGTGCAAATGAAAGGTAGAACAGTCCCCTACATGATGTAGACCACCTTTAGTCCACATAGATTATCCTCAGGCCATACAATGTAAAGAAATTTATAGGAAATCAAAAAAAACTTAGAAAATTCAAAATTTTCACATGCAAGACAGTAATTTCTCATTCAAAATCTCTAACAACCCTCTCCAATCATGGATACAATACATATATAAGATTTTTCAACCACATTCTAACTGTCCTAACTATATTTTGGTTTAGTTGTTTAACAAATCACCCTATTACACATATTTGGTTCATTTACTTGACAACCTTTTAGTAACTTTGACAACATTGGCATTTTTGCATAACCTTGCACCTAGAAACTCAATAATGACTCAAACTGACTCAAAATGGCCTAAGAATCTACCTTATTACATGAAATCAACTCTCATATGACTAAAAACCAAAAAATCACTACATAGAACCAAGGGTGCACCTAAAACCAAGGGTGCCCCTGCACCATACTCCCTAGAGGAGAAAAGAACTCAAGTCTCCCTTAAGTTAAGACTCGCTCATCATCTACAAATGCTTGGGAGCCTGCATTATGGCATGCAACAACATCCCCTTGTAAAGGGTGCAAAGAAAAAACTAAATCTTCAACCTGGAAATCAAGTGCTCCTCTATTCATAACTACCCTCTGCTTGCATCTGCTAACTCCAACCTATAGCTACTCCCATTCTATTTGATGGATTGCATACATGGCAATAGCACCTTTCTCTCCTTCAATAGCTTGTTTAATTTTGACCTTAGGCTTGTCACCCCTCAAGTTTTCAATCTCAACTAGAGCATTCTGTCTTCTCTCTTTGTCTCTAATCAGCATGGCATGAAACATGGTTTCTTGATCAGTGTTACTGCTCTCTTCCAAAAGAAGTAAATCATATCTAACCTCCAATATCTCCCTTTGTAATGCCTACAGTGAATGTGTATATTCTTCACCCTAAATGGAAAATAGAAAAGCTTGAGTGCTCCTTGCCTTTTCAACGCCATCCACTCTCAGATGTAGAAGGGGCTTGGACTGAGAATCAACAACACAACCCATATCATCCAAATCTGCAGTGTTTAATGCTGGTTTCTCCTTTTTATCTACACAATGAGTGACCTTTTCCTTCTCTCTGTTCATATCAGTTTGCAAAACAACAAATGGAACCTTTAATTTGGAATTGAGCCTCTTAACCTCATTTTGTATTGGATTACCTTCACCAAAATGCCCAAGCAATGCAAAAATAATTTGGGTTGCATTCTCATATTCCAACTACAAATGCTGAGTATCTTCAATCACATTGAAAGGTTTGTCTTCCCACTCTAGAAACCCTACATGAGGACTAGTACCTTTCTCTAGAATGTCATCTATTATCAGATTAACATGCTCTTGCAACAAATCTTGAACCTCCAATGGTAACTGATCAACCTTAGTTGCTGTCATAACAGTCCTAGGTCTGTTTATGCTTGCAAACCCTTTGTCTTCCTTTTCTATGGTTTGTACAAATTCCTTCTCATTTACCAGCATAACACTAGAACCCACTTGTGATTCTTGACTTTCTTCTTTCAAAGGTGTTAAGGTGTAAGAAATCCCATCCTTCTCTATGGCATAGGTGTTTTTCCTACCATCATGAACTGCCTTTCTATCATACTGCCAAGGCCTACCAAGAAGCATATGGCAAACATCCATTAGAATGACATCACACAACACTTTGTCCTTATATCCCCCTATTTGGAATTCTACCCAATATTGCTCATTAAATGACACTTGTTGCTCTTTATTTAGCCATGAGACCTTATATGGAGTGGCATGGGGTATTTTTTTCAATTTTAACTTATCTACCATTTCAACAGAAACCAAGTTATCAGTACTACCAGAATCAATACCTTTGCAACATTTACCTTGGCATTTGCATGTAGTCCTGAAAAGTGACTTCCTTTGTGGTGGTTCTTTCTCCATTGGCACTTTGATCAAGGTCCTTCTCATCAACAAGGACTCTCCAACTTTTGGATTAGCACTGTATGATGGAGAATTAACACTTTCATCATCCTCACCTTGTGCAATTTGATTCCTCCTTTCATTTCTAACTGAAGTAGTGGATAGTTCCTCAGTGCATTGCCATGCTTGATGGCCAGCAAACTTGTTACATTTATAACACTTTCCATTGAAGCCATTTGTTCCTCCTCTACTCCTAAATCTACCCCTAAAATCTAATCTTCTACCCCTAAAACTGCCTCTTGAATCTGCAACTTGTTCTTAGGTATTGCTTGTCTCTCCTTGACTCCCATGTGGCTGTCCTGAATAAGCAAATGTCCCTCTACCTATGATGTTTGTCCTTCCCCTACCTCTACTTTTCTTTTCATGTCTCCTTTTCAACTTATCTTCAGCCTTTAAGGCTAGTTGATAACATTCTTCTACTATCCTTGGGCTTGTGAAACTAAGTTCATCTTGTAGGCTATACTTTAGCCCATTAAGGTATCTTTCAACCTTACCAACTTCATCCTCTAGATGGCCAGATCTAATGCTTAGTTTATAGAACTCCTCTATATATGCCTTCACATCCATATCTTTTTGTCTCAAATTTTGTAATTGCCTATGCAATTGAGTGGCATAATCACTAGGTAGAAATTTACCTTTCAACTTTGCAGCCATTCTATTCCAAGAGGTGCTTTTGGATTTTCCCCACTTCCTTCTCTCATCTTGCACATAGTCCCACCAAAGGGATGCATGACCCTTCAACTTTGTTCTTGCCAACTTCACTTGTTGTTCTTTAGGCAAATCTTCAAATTCAAAATACTTGTTTAGTTCTCCTATCCAATCTAGGAGTTCCTCACTATTTAGACTTCCTAAATACATTGGGAGTTCCATCTTGACCTTAGGACCATCATTCTTGAAAGCCTTGAGTAGCCTCTCCATCCTTATCTCTTCAACATCTCTTTCTTCTTCTTGTTCTACTTGTGGTGTCTCCTCACCCACATCTTCTTCATCTTCTTGGTCACTCATATCTCCTGTGACCACTCCTCTTTTCTGATTTCTTTCAAGTGCAGAAAGTCTAGATTCAAAGAGTTCTCTCATCTCCCTCATCTCTGTTGCATGCTTCTCTTTCAACTCACTCACTTCTCTAGCAACTGCATTCCCTTTTGGAGGCATCTTGGCTTGACTACAATATCACCTTATTATACCCTATTATAGACCTTTCCTGCTCTAATACCAATTTGATGTAGAGGGATCATACAGTGACAAATGCAACCTATAATCACCCACAATAACCCCCTGACCTACAATCTTTTAGGTCCTTCAAAAACTGCCCTTAATCCTTGTAGCCTTTCAAAAAGGCATTTTCAACCATAAATTTCATTGCAGACCTGATATTCAAAATCTAAGACCTATTTGAGATACCCTTTTGGCTCTTATAACACATATCTGAAAATGGGTAGGGCTTGTTTTGTACGGATTAGGGCAAAAATTGACTGTCCTCTTTTCTATTAGGCCTAATTAGGTCTCCTAGGCTTGGCATTCCTCTAGTTCTTGACTTCAAATGAAATTTTATTTGTTCGTGCACATCTAATAGACCTAACAAGGTCCCAATAAACCATCCCTCTATCATGAATAGTCCTATACAATCATATTCATTAAACCCTATAAACCTACTAGGGTTCTTGACTGAAAACAAGGTGAAGAGCAACAAACTGTCATGAATTTCTCCTCCCATGTGCAAAACCCAAACTCCAACTCTTGTGAGATGTTAAAGGACATCAAAACAAACTTTATTACTATATACACCTAAAAATGACACGATTTATTCTAAATAAATATTCTTAATATTTATTCCCTTCTAATTCTTCTATCAATAAATAAATAAACAAATTTATTTATTTGATTCACATTCCTCTTAATTAATTAAATATCAAAATATTTAATTATTTCTTCTGAAGTCTAAATTAAATAAAATCAATTTATTTAATTAAATTCCCTAAATTCTTCTAGTATTTCACATAATTAAATAATCCTACATTATTTAATTAATCCTAAATTTCTCTATCCTAAGTCCTAATTTCATAAATCCACCTCACCAATCCACCTCACCTTTTCCACCTCACCTTCTCCACCTCATCATGTTGCACATGTAATTAAATATCTCAAATATTTAATTACCTAATATTCTCTCACCCACATGTCCTATTTCTTCTCTAATCAAAATTAGTTAACTCATCAATCAAAATTGTTAACTAATCAATCAATTCTGTCTGCTCCTCAATCTATTCAGGTAACTGATTAATCAAACAAGGACGATCTTGATGGGCAACAATAGAAGTTTCGATTCAAGGAAGGTTTGCATTGTTTTATTCATTGCTTCATTTCATTCAATCTTCTTAGTTTCACTATTCTATTGAGTTATGGGTATTTGATTTTTTATCATTGCATATTCATTATTTATTCTAGAATAGATGCGCTTTTAAACTCTGTTCCTGCGCATATGTTATTTCTGCGCATCTGTTCTTTCTTACGGCGCTTTTAAACTCTATTCCTGCTCATATGTTATTCCTGTGCATCTATTTTGTCTTACAGCGCTTTTAAACTCTGTTCCTGCGCATATGTTATTCCTACGCATCTATTCTTTCTTATTGTGCTTTTAATTACTGTTACGGTGCATTTGTTTTTACTGCACTTCTATTGACTATTTCTGCGCATTTAGTCACTGAAGTGGTGCTTCTGTAGTGGGCAATAATTTTAGGGTTTTTCTAAGAAGATTTTTGCTAACGCTGACATCTTTGCAGGTATTCTCTGGAGTTGTTTTGTAGGATAGGTTTGGGTTTTGTTTCATATAGTTGCATTTTTGATAGCTTACACTTCACTTTCTAAAGGGATAGTAAAATAGATACTCATGCAAACTTCCACATAGTTTTTAATTAGGAAAGAAGTAATTGGATCATTGCTATCTTGCATTGCAAACATTATTATCTTTTCACAGTTATTGCTATCTGGTATAAAACTGAACTCATCACTAATATTTGGGTTAAAACTGAACCACTGCTATCTCGATTGACCAACATTTCAAAGTTAACAATTCATGCTATCGTGGTATAAAACTGAACTCATCACTGATATTTGGGTTAAAAACTGAACCACTGCTATCTTGATTGACTAACATTTCAAAGTTAACAATTCGTGCTATGTGGATTAAAACTGAACTCACCATTGCTTTCTGGGTTAAATACTAAACCATTGCTATCTTGCTAAATCACTTAAAAGTTCTGTGCTTGCCCAAGTAGATTAGCCCATTTAGTTTTTCTACTTTTAACTAGGTTGGATTAATTAGTGTCTTCTGTGCTTATCGAATAACAACAGGCCTATGCTCTCCCCTTTACTGGGTGACCAAAATGCCAGAGTTGTTATTCCATCTGTTTAACCTTTAGAGGGGCCTACCCTTGGATGCATGCCTGTCCAAGTGGGAACAATCCTGAGTGGAAACAGGCTAGACGCCAAGCCCTACCAATCCACTTAAAATAAATGTCCTTGAGGTGAAAACCTCCTGCAACAAGTGCTGCTATGTTACACCGACGGTCAACCTCCCCCAAAACCCTCTAAGGCGCAACCCTTTGAGGCTGGGAGACTCCATAACGGAGAGTAGTGCCGCCGCATGTGTAACCACTTGAACAGCTGCCCGCATTAAACACCTCTTGTTCTAGTGGCCAAAAACCCTTGTAATCCATTTCTAGCCTAGGATTTTTGTACTTACTTTTGTTCCTTTTAGTCCAAAAAGAGTCAGAAAAATCACTAAAAAAGTTAAAAAATCATAAAAAATTCTTTGTGTTTTATGTGTTTTCTTGCCATTAATTCAGAAAATCAAATCAAGAAGACCTTTTTTTGCAAACAAAGTACCAAAAACATCAAAAAAATTCCAAAAATTGCAAAAAACACTGAAGAAAGCTAGAGCGGCACATCCTTCCTCTGTTCTTGCGCATCTATGCCAACTTGCAGCGCATTTGTTTAGACTTCCTGTGCTTTTGCTATCTATTGTTGTGCATACACTTTTTACCAGTACGGTGCATATACCCTAATTTGCTGCGCATTTGTCAATTTCTGCTGCGCATCTGTTTGAACGCATACACGATAGTGAGCACTTGCACAATTTTTGAGGGAAAGATTTTACCAGTTCTGAGCACCCATTTCAGCTTAGCCCCAAGATTAGAGATCAGGTTCTACCTTGCAATCAGTTTTCATCCATTTCATCCCAATAGTCTCTCTTTCGTCAATCATCTCATCCACCTTCTATCAGGTCTTTCTAGTCCCACAGTCAGAGTATCCCATATCAGATTAGCGTAGGTCCTTTCTTTCGTGTCATTGTAAATTCAAGTAAACCTAGTAGGTCACAGAACTTTGCTAGTGGTTTGTTACATGACTAGTCCATACACAGTAAGATAGGTATCAAGTACCCTTACTAGTGGCTATCGTCTTGTGTCATTCGTCTTGTTTGAAATCATTGAGTGAGAGAGTCCTTTATCCAAGTCTTGTCTTAGATATCCTATTCACAGCAGTCTCCGTCGGCAGCTTGACAAAATTTCTAGTCCCAGTCTACTCCATCCCACATCACCTTACATGGTTCTTACTAGATCTCAATACAAAAAGCAACTTGAAATGGCCGGCTCATCGAACCGCATCGTCACACCTCATGATAGTGACGAGGAAATCTCTTACGAAGATTATCAAGAAAACATCCAAAATCAGAAATTCCAACGCCTAATAGAGAAGGTGCTCCATGAAGACCCTCATAAGTATTTCTACCATCTTGCTAGTCTTGGAATTAAACTACCTGTGGATTTTGATATAAGCTCAATCATGGAAAACATGGAAAATGATCACGAAAAGGAAAAGAATGCCATAGACCCAAATGCAAATGATAGAGGAAAGCGAACCATGGACCAAAATGCTCCTATGGAAGAAATGAGGAAACAACTTGAGAGCCTAACACAACAAATATCGGATCTCAAGATGGGTACAAACGCCAAAAACTACTCCTTGGAAGATATTGCACCGTACCCCTTTGACAAAAGTTTGATCATGAAACCATTCCCCTATCAATTCGAAGTTCCTAAGTTTGAGAAGTACAAAGGGAAAGGGGACCCTAGAGACCATATAAGGGAATTCAACGCAGCATGTTTGGAAGTAGCTCACAATGAGAAGTACTTAATGAGACTATTCCCTAGGTCTCTAGGTAGCCAAGCTATGGAGTGGTTCTCACAGCTTCCACCGGGCATCAGAACTTTTGATGAACTAGTCAACAAATTTATCACGCACTTTTCTTACAATATCGAACATGAAGTATCTATGCTAAATCTATGCAACACCAAACAAAAGAGTGGTGAGTCATTCACAACCTTCCTATAATGATGGAGACAACTAGCAAGTAAGTGTTCTTATGATATACCTAAGAAGCAGCTATTGGAGAAGTTTGTCCATAACCTCAATACCGATCTTAGCTATCAAATACAAATACAATGCCCTACATCATTCTCAGAAGTTATTGAAATGGGATTGTTCATTGAAAAAGCTATGATCTCCAAGGGGGCAATCAAGTTATACAAGGACACACCTACCTCCAACTACATGACGGACAAATTAAAGTTTTGGACCAAGAATACGAATGTTGTCAACGATGGGGTCGTGGATGCCAAGGTGGCAGCTCCCAAGCAACAACCCATATTCACTCTCAAAGGAGAAACAAACATTGTTGCACCCAACAAACCATTCTCTAGGGAACCAAGACCATGGTTTAGTTCAAATCCAAGGCGAAAGTTCACACCGCTAGGTGAATCTCAAGAATCCATATTAAGGAAGTTGTTGGCTAACAATGAAATTTCTCTACCGCCAACAAGTGATTATGAGCCTATAGTCAAACCTCCCTATTGGAAGGATACAGACTATTGTGAATATCATAGAGGAAGGGGGCATACAACCAACAATTGTATCTGTCTCAAAAATGTTATCCAAGATGTGCTTAATCAAAACCAAGGAGGAACCCAACAGCATACCTCCAATGAGACACATGTGGCTTATAGGGATCCGCTTCTAAATCACAACAGGCCATACAACAAAAATAACCACAATGACAACAACAACAACAATCGCAACAGGCCAAATCAGAATAGTGGGAATAGTAATGCCAACTATGCAAGTGTACCATTTGACTATACCATAAATTGCATTTCTGAGCATGTCCCGCAAATCAATGTCATCACACTCAACCAACAATAAGGACCTAACATAACTGGTTGTAGTATCATTACCCACAGTGGTAAAGTCACACTCAATACCGCCCCTCCAAGGTCGTCACCGTCTCAATCCAACTTCCGTCAGTATAATGTCATAGACCAATTACAGAAAACTCTAGCCCACATTTCCATCTTGGAGTTGTTGCGTCTATCCCCTTCCCATAAGGAGATCCTTGAGAAAGCCTTAGTGGAAACCACTGTCCCCACTAACTTGGCCCAAGAGAGGTTTCAGACCATGGTAGGTAATCTGACCTCCTCAAGCTCCATATCATTTACCGAGCAAGATGACCTCTCTGTATCTCAACCCCATAACACCCCTCTACATATTGTCGCCTTCATCCACAAGCACTGCATCAAGAGGGTCCTCATTGATGGGGGGACCGGTTTAAATATTTGCACGTTAAATCTAGTCCTTGCATTGGGGTTCTCCGAACAGGCAGTTGATCCAAGGAAGAAGATTACTATCAAAGCATATGATGAAGAAGAGCGAACTACAAAGGGAACAGTAGTCCTACCCATACAAGTGGGACCAGTAATAAAAGATGTTGTGTGCCAAGTCCTTGATAGGGAGCTCGCTTATAATATTCTTCTAGGGAGACCATGGATTCACACCATGAAAGCAGTACCCTCGACCTATCACCAATGCATAAAATTCTCGCACAATGGCAAGCAAGTCACCATCCAAGGTGACCCTGACCCCTTTCAGCATTGCAACTCCTTCCTTGCCAAACTTGATTACATCATACTAAACAATAGAGCTTATACGTCCCCTATCCCGCACCATGATCATACCGCTGAAGCTTCCTCCTCAAGGCCCAAAGAGCAAAAAATTACCATAGAAGAAAGTGGAGTGGGAGAATACTCCATAGAGCATAGCCTCAATCTAGGAAAGATGCCTTTGTCTCCTCGATCTTTTGGCCAACCCAAACATTTTCCAAAGCCATCTGCTCCTCTTATAGCTCCTGCAACTCCCTTTGTAAAATGGGGGACCTTATCTGATCAATCAGAGGAAAGAGATATCCTACAGTGGCTTTATACTGAAGAAGAGAGCACATCACAAGAACCGCCTAGGCTCCCAACAGAACTCTATGGGCGAGGTGAAACTATCCTACATAGAATGGGCTACGAAGGACAAGGCCCCATCGGCCTCAGAAAAGAAGGAATCATAGAGCCTATTCAACCTTCTTCATCCTCATTGGCTAGAAATACAAATGGTCTAGGATACAAAGGCAAGGGCAAAGCTAAAGAAAATGCTTGTCTTGTGGAAATGACCCATACACTTCAAGAAGATAGTGACACAGACTCTAATGAATATGTGGGATGAGCTAACAGAACATTCCTATGATGACAAGGAGGTCGACACCATCCAAACTTTTAGCCACTACCGTGAGGGACAAACGCTACCGAACAGACCACTAGAGTCTGATTCGCCCATCTCTGATATTATGGCTTTTGAGGAAGGTTCAAGTTCCATCACAATAAATAACTTGGAGGAAAGTACCATCCCGAACACCACCCCTACCTATACTCCTAGTGTATCCATTCACACTATTAATGAATCAGGTCTATCCTCCGACTCCCTCCCTCTTGTGCATCCTGAGCTTATTGACTGGGATCTGCGAGGAACTCCTCAACTAGATATGTTCCAAAATGATGATGCTTACATTGACTATATGGAACTTAGGGACCACCTACCCAAAGGAGATCATAAAGCTGGTTTCACTATTGAACTTAATACCATGGCTTATTTCGGAGAGAGTGCCAAGCCTTCCAGTCGCAAAAAAATAAGATAAAAACTAGATCTGACGGTGAAAACTATTTTATGGCAGTGTTAGATCCCAAAACAGTAAAAAGAAAGGACGCATCCAAAGGTGAAAACCCCACTGTGGCACCTGGCAATGGAAGGCTTGACACTCTCCCCACATACATGCACTAGGAGAAGTCCCAAATTGTTGTGGAACCGACAGAGCTTGTTAATATTGGTACAGAGGAACAGCTTAAGATCATTCACTTTGCTAAATCTCTTACACCACCAGAAAAGATCAGGTTTGTACCATTCTTCAAGAAAAAGAGAGGCAGCTTTGCTTGGTCATATGCAGACATGCCAGGTTTGGACCCAAACTTGATTCTACATCATCTTCCATTAGATCCGAGAGTAAAACTAGTGAAGCAGAAGCTTAGAAAGATGCATCCACATATAGTACTATTGGTCAAAGAAGAACTCAAGAAATTACTGGATGTAGGGTTCATCAGAGCTATAGACTACCCAGAGTGGAATCCAACATCGTACTAGTGTCCAAACCTGATGGCCGAGTCAGACTATGCAATGATTTTAGAGATCTAAACAAAGCTTGCCGCAAGGATGATTTTCTGTTGCCAAATATCGATATCATAGTTGACTTAACAACAGGGCACACCATGTTATCTCTCATGGATGGTTTCTCAGGATATAATCAGATTTGAATAGCACTAGAAGACCAACACAAGACAACTTTTACTTGTCCATGGGGCACTTTCTACTAGAATGTCATGCCATTTGGGCTAAAAAATGCAAAAGCCACATATCAACGTGCTATGACGACTATATTCCATGATACGATGCATGTAACAATGGAGGACTATGTCGATGATATCCTAGCAAAGTCACTCATGAGAGAATCACACCTGGATGTGTTAGAGAAAGTCTTTCAGAGATTAGACCAATTCAAAGTCAAGTTGAACCCAAAGAAATGTGTGTTCGGAGTCACTGCAGGCAAGCTACTAGGCTTCATCGTGTCGGCAAATGGAATAGAGGTGGACCCCGCCAAAGTCAAGGCTATTATGGACATGCCACCACCTAAGACTCTTACTCAATTAAGATCACTACAGGGCAAACTACAAGCAATCCATAGATTCATATCCCAGCTAGTAGACAAGTGCCAACCATTCAGTGATCTCCTGCACAAGAACATTCCATTCATATGGGATGAAAGGTGTGAAGAGGCATTCAACAAGTTGAAAGAATATCTTACGAATCCACCCATTCTCATGCCTCCTATTCAAGGGAAACCATTGATACTCTACATATCTGCTACACCTATAGCTCTTGGGGCTCTTCTGGCACAACAAGATTATGAGAATAAAGAAAGAGCCGTCTACTACATTAGCCGAACATTAGTGGGCTATGAATTGCAATACTCACAAATAGAAAGATCATGTCTTGCAATAGTTTTTGCTTCACAGAAACTCTGACATTATATGCTTGCACATCCAGTTAAACTCATTGCAAAAATAGATCCACTGAAGTACCTACTAGGCAAAGCAGCTCTCACAGGTTGCCTAGCTAAATGGGTAATGCTCTTAAGCGAATACGACATTGAGTATGTAGACAGGAAAGCTATCAAGGGATAGATCATTGCTGATCAACTGGCGGATGCACCATTACAGGACACCACACTGATGCAATTTGAGTTTCCAGATGAATCCCTTTTCAACATATCAACATATTCCTGGAAACTCTACTTTGATGGGTCCTACACAAATCATGGATCGGGGGTAGGAATCTTGTTTGTGACTCCTCAGGGCGACACAATTCCAAAGTCTTACCATTTGTTATTCCCATGCACCAATAACATCACAGAGTATGAATCCTTAGTAATTGGTCTCAAGATGGCAACTGAGTGGAAAATCCAAGAGCTACATGTTTACGGTGATTCTCAACTTATCATCAATCAAGTCAACGATGATTACCAAACCAAAGATGAAAAGCTTGTCCCATACAAGCGGATGGTCAACGACTTCAAAGAACACTTTGTAATCATCTCTTTTGAACAGATACCTAGGATCGAGAACAAAGCAGCAGATGCCATGGCAACCATTGCCTCCCTCCTCGAGATACCAGAAAATGAGACATGGTACAAGTTCTTAGTGGAAACTATCCGGCAACTAGCTTATGATCTTCTTGAAACCCACTTCATATGCCTTCTAGTTGGATCTGATTCACCTTGGTATGGTAAGATTTACACTTACCTCAAGGACAACATCCTCCCACCTGACCTCTCTTCTAACCAACGACAAACTTTTATATGCCAAACCTCTCACTACACCATCATTGCCGATACCCTATACCGACGTGGTCTAGATGGTACTTTACTCCGTTGTTTAGAATGAGAAGAATCCATAACCGATTTGGAAGACGTACACGAAGGGATCTGCGGAACACACTCTAGCGGTCTTTCCTTACCCAAGAAACTCATGCGTTTGGGTTATTACTGGCTGAACATAGAAATGGATTCATATCAGTTTGTCAAGAAGTGCAAGTAGTGTCAAATACATGGGAACCTGATACATGCACCGGCTCAAGGGTTGAGACCTTTAACGACACCTTGGCCCTTCTGCCAATGGGGACTTGACCTTGTGGGAAATATCCATCCACCCTCATCCAATGGCCACAAATTCATCATAACTGCCACTGAGTACTTTACAAAGTGGATTGAAGCCGTTCCCCTCACCTCCGTCACAGGTAAGCAAATCTCCTCGTTCATCCTTAATTACCTCATTTGCAGATACGGAATTCCTTCATCCATTATCATGGATAACGAAAGACCATTCAAAAACCAGGATGTCCAAGAACTTTGTAAACATTTCAAAATCCAACACCGTTTCTCCACTCCATACTACGCCCAAGGTAATGGTCAAGCTGAAGCGTCCAACAAGACCATCTTGAAACTCCTCAAGAAGACAGTCAACGATGTTGGCTATGATTGGCATATCCAACTCAATCCCGCTCTGTGGGCCTATAGAACCAGTATATGCACTCCCATAGGTGCTACACCCTACGCCCTTGTCTATGGCTCAAAAGCTATCCTCCCCATTGAAGTTGAATTACCATCTCTCAGGGTGTCATTAAAAGGCCTCATATCAGATGAAGAATACAAGTCTCGAGGTTACAAGGACTAGAGTTGCTGGAAGAGAGGTGACAGAAAGCCTTTGATCATCTCAAAGCATATCAACAAATGATGTCAAGAAGCTATAACCACAGAGTTTGCCCAAGAATCTTCAAAGTTGGAGATCTCGTTCTTAAGGAGAATCCTCGCAACCAACAAGATAGAGAAAAGAAAGGTAAGTTTGAACCCAACTGGCTTGGGCCTTATGTAATTGTAGCAGCATATGGATCAGGGGCATATCAGTTAGCAATGTCAGAGGGTGAGCTATTCGATGACCCGATCAACACCATGCACCTTCGCAAGTTCTATACCTAGGAGAACCCCAAATGTAAGGGGGGCATAAAATACAAAAAAATCAAAAACATCAGAAAAATACAAAAAAAAAATCAAAAAATTAGAAAAGTACAAAAAAATTGTCCTTTGGTGAAAACCTGGCAATCAAGTGCCTTGGATAGGTATCATGATGAAAACTTGGCAAATAGGCGTCATGTATACTTTCTAGCTTTCATGCAAATAAAAGCAAGTGGTGAAAACCTGGTAAACAGGTGTTACTTGTGATAAACCACCTTATCCATCTTTGGGAAACCAATCACCTTGAGTTCATTCCACCTCGTGTCCCATTCAACCCATATCTGTCCCATAACAAACTCCTGATGGTTACCTATCATGGCTTGATACTCTATCTCTTTATTGGCCTTGTCAACCAAGGTTTTGTCCCATACCGTATCCATCGTGTAAGCCTAGCATAGTGTCTCTCATCAGTTTTCCACGGTCCAAATCGATGAACTACGTTGCCTCTGCGTCGTCACGTAGGCAAGGCCATATTCCTATGCACCCCCGAGGCTCCCATGGTCCCATCCATCCCATTTCTTGTCATCTTTCTTGTCGTCTTTCTTCTAGTCCATCCATGGTCCATTAGGGTTTACCTCGAACTATGTTGCCTCTGCGTCGTCATGTAGGCAAGGCCATTTAGCAATGAGCCTCCAAGGCACTAGGTCAGTCCCTTAGGGTCCGTCTCTCCAATAAGGATTTTGAAACCTTCTCACCAAGCAAGCAAGCACAAGTAGAACCGCTCTCCAAAGCAGAAATTTTGACACAAGGCACTTAACCTATCCAAGACAAAGCAGAACAACACCTAAGGTCTTCTAAATGATTTTACTCAAATTATGGCAAGAAACAAACACACCTAAATGCAAGAATGATTTGTGGTGGTTAGGTTAAAAATTACCGAGTCTTGATTTCCACTATCATGCCTTTCTATGCTACTCAAGGATGCCAAAAGCTAGAGATGCTATGATGGGGACATGATTCTTTTCTTTGTTTTCTGTTTGTGGATTAATCTTTAGTAATGTGAAGCCTTGTCTAAGGACATGGTCGGCAAAAGATCATCGAGGACATCAAAGGTCTAACATGAACAGGGGCAATCCTTGTTTGTTGATACGCAAGAAATACTCAGGTCATCTCGGTTCAATTATACCTTGATGCTTGTATTAGCTTTCTAAATCAAAATCTATGTAAGCAATGCTCAGGTCATCTCGGTTCAATTATACCTAGATGCTTGTGTTAACTTATAACATTTCAGAAAAATACCAAAAAAATTGCCCAATGATGAAATAAGGCACTCCAAAATATTTGCACCGTCAATATGTCAAAATCAATACATCCATTTACACATCCATGCACCCATATCCCATGCAATAAAAGATCCAAACAAGGCAAAGTAACAATACAAAGTGAAGCTGGTGAATCTTTCTATCGATTCATTCTCCTGTCCAATTGGTCTTCTATCCATCATCCTGTCATTTCTGTGTCGATAGAGTACATTTGGACATCACAAAAATAGAGCATATAGTTGCATATCATATCATATGAGATAGTCATTTACATGATTAAATCAGTTGCATACATAATACAGTGCATTAGGTCATCCATATCCCATCATCAAATAGTGTCAAAAATAAAAAACATAGCTAAGAGCATCACATACAATGGCATAGTCATATAGATATCATTTTTCATTCACATACATTACAAACACATCAGATAAATCATTTCAAAATGCATTAGATCATATAGACATCACATAGCATCATATCAAAAAGTTGCATCCAGATAACATCTCATATAGCATCAGATAAAACATCTAAGTCTACATATGCATCATATTGTATAATCGAAAAGAATCATAAACTCATAACATATAGAGCAAGTCACATAGTTGCATTGTCATATACACATCACAAAATGAGTCCAAATGTACAATATCATAGCATATGTCTCTGAATCAAAGTCATATACAAAAATACATCCCAATGGATGATGATACATGTCTCAAAAGTACAAGTGTGATACAAGTCTACCCCTGCTACTGTGGACCACCACTGCCAACAGTGTCTCCCCCTCTGCCAACCCCTGACTGCTGTGGGCCCATCACAAAAGCTCCTGACCTTGATGGACCTACTCTTTGGGAGGCCACAGACTAGCTCCTATAGCTAGAGGCCCTCTGGCTTACCGGCATGACACCATGATACAACCCCTGATAATACTGAGCCTGCGCCTGCACTCTACCAAGCTCACCCTGCACCTGTGCTAGCTGTGTCTGTGTCTGGCCTAATTGTGCCTGTGCTTGTTGCACCTGCCCAACCAAGAAACTGGTCGCTACGTCTATCCCCAAGGCTGCCAATGTGGTATCCCGCTCTATACGGATGACTCGTATCCGTGTGTCTGCCATATCTCTCTCTGGCCAGTCTCACAATCACCTCTGCATCTATCTCTCATCAGCTATCGGCTCTCCTGAACTGTGCCCTTAGCTGTCTAATCTCTCCCCTCAGGGTGGCTATCACCCTCTCCTACACGTTTGACTGTACTGGACCCTGAGCTGCCTCTACCTGTCTTTGCCCCTGTGGCTGCAGTCCCTGTTGGGGTGGCGGCATCTGCACCTGCTGTGTAACCTGTGATGGCACTACCTGCTCAACTCTCCTCCTCTGTCTAGCTTGACCTCCGTCATCCCCATCATCTCCATCATCTCCTCCATCTCGGCCACCCCCTCATCCTCCTCTCCTCCCCCTCCTCCTCCTCCGGCCCACCTGGCCCTCGTCATCTGAGTCTGCCTCATCTATGCGAGGCACCAGCATCCCAGGCCCTGAATATCTCAGAAAGGGGTGTGCAGTAATCCAGTCCTTGTAATCCTGCGTCATCCCTGCATCTGCGATCTCCATCCTCATATCCCAGGTGACATAAGATGTCTACCGAAACTTTGCTAGGGCCTCTTCATAGGATGCCATCGGCCCCCATCTGACCCTCTCCGCATGTGTTCGTGCAAAGTAAGCTTGCCCCTATGGCATGCCCTACCTCCTACCGAACTGTCTCAATACTCTGCTAAAAATCTGCCTCTCTAGTATGTGGCGGGTCCGTCCTATCATCCATCTCGTCTGAAAGCAGTAAGGTAACTCATCTGCCTCATCATCCCATGGCTCACAGTCTAGATATAGTCGCCAGACAACCACATCTACCCCATCCAAGGCATGTCTCCAATACTCCAGCTTCCCTAGCCTATGCTGGGAAATCACCCCTGCGTAGCCATAGTTGTATGGCTTCCCTCTCTGTCTAGTGAAAACACAAATCGGTCTCGTGATCGCTATGTGCTCCCATAGCCAAAACTGTAATAGTGACACACCGGCTGAAAGGATCGTGCTCCGGTGGTATACTACCTGGTGCATGTTGTGATACAAGTGAGCCACTACATAGACACCCCACGCATATCGGGTGCCCTTTGTCACCATCCTCTCCATGATCCTACCCCATCCAATGGGGAATCCATGTGATCTCCTATCAGGGCACACAACGCCTCTGATTAATCCTGCCACAATCCCAGGGAAGTAGTCATAAAAATCATAGATATCGTGCCATGGGATGACCTGTCCTACCAACCCCGGATCATCAAATACTCGCCTGCACTCGGCGAGTCCCGCACCTCTCTGTGGGTCATACTCCACAAGCTCACCATCAATGGGCAGGTGTAGAATCTGATAGACATCCTCCAGGGTGATGGTCATCTCACTAGTAGGAAGGTGGAAAGTCCCATCCTCACTATGAAATCTCTCCACTGCAGCCGTCAGCAATCCGCGGTTCTCTTGAACCTCAGGCATGAAGCATACATAGTCCAATTCCATAGCACCAAGCGCCTCTCTATCTATCTCGGTCAGTTTATATCTCTGCAACAAGGGCATAGGGAACTGCTCCCTAGACTGTAGCGTATCTCGTATCTCCTCCTGCAAGCATGCAAAGCAAGGCATCAAACTCAAGCTGGAGTATCCCATACTCAACATATCTATAGAACTATATCACCTAACTTAGCATTTAAAATTGATCAAAAACAACACACTACATCTCTTGACTAGATTCCTACAATCTCGGAGATAGCTCATCGGTTGATGCGTCAAGCAAGATGCTCATCAAGTTAATTTTGCTAAGTACTATGCTCTCTAAAACATATGCGCCACTTCTGGCAAATGCACCGCTACATTCGGTAAGTGCGCCGCAGAATCATGGATGCACCGCTCTATTCTACATATGCGTAGCTTCAATGCATGTGCTGCTACATTCGGCAAATGCGCCACGGATTCACATATACGCCACCAAGGTCCACATATGCACATATTTTACACATGCGCTGCATAATTTGACATATTCGTCGTAAAATGACGTATGCACCGTTTCACGCTGCATATGCGCTATTCGGCGTTTCGGTGCATCTATTTCCCTAATTTTTCCCTAGCATTTATGACACCCTAACTCGACCCTAGGGGAAATTTTTTGAGACACGTACCGGGGGTCCTGCCTCTGCTGGTCGGCCGAATTGACGGACTCGCTCGAATCGGTGCTCCTCGCGTGGAATATCCGCCTTCTAGCTGCCATGCTGCTCCAAATTTGCTCTAAGCTCTCTCAAAAGAATTCAGATCAAATAAGTGTACAAATGACTTATCTTGTGGATGCAGCTCCTATATATAGCTTGCAAACCCTAAATATGGCTAGGTGGTGATTGTGACTACTTCCCGCGCCCGTTTTTCTTCCAGTTTTCTTCCCGTTTCCCTGAAACATGTCTTGTTTTCTGCAAATCTAACCTTCTTCTTCGTGAGATTGTCCGTCTCACGCCCTTCTACCTTCTTCCTGTCCAATCTCCCGAGGGGGCATCCTATCGTCAAACTTGTACCAGGGGCAAACTGGGGCATGTATCATTATCAAACTATTTATTCTTTGAAGCAACGTTGTAAACTGCATTGCATCAAAGAGGGGCAAAATGTATACGCCTAAAAATGACATGATTCATTCTAAATAAATATTCTTAATACTTATTCCCTTCTAATTCTTCTATCAATAAATAAATAAACAAATTTATTTATTTGATTCAGATTCCTCTTAATTAATTAAATATCAAAATATTTAATTATTTCTTCTGAAGTCTAAATTAAATAAAATCAATTTATTTAATTAAATTCCCTAAATTCTTCTAGTGTTTCACATAATTAAATAATCCTACATTATTTAATTAATCCTAAATTCCTCTATCCTAAGTCCTAATTTCATAAATCCACCTCACCAATCCACCTCACCTTTTCCACCTCACCTTCTCCACCTCATCATGTTGCACATGTAATTACATATTTCAAATATTTTGTTGCCTAATATTCTCTCACCCACATGTCCTATTTCTTCTCTAATCAAAATTAGTTAACTCATCAATCAAAATTGTTAACTAATTAATCAATTCTGTCTGCTCCTCAATCTATTTAGGTAACTGATCAATCAATTATGTCAATTCCTCAATCCATTCTATTAACTCTTCAATCAATTTTATTAACTACCCTGTTACATGATGGAAGTGGGACACTTGTCCTCTTTTTATTCGTTGCACATTCCTCAACCATTCTCAATTGTTCATCTGCTCATTTTGTCTCAACCATTGATCTTCATCCTCCCAAGTCTATAAATGGAACCTCATTCCTCCATTCTATTCATCTAGGCTATTTGTATTTTTACTCTGCAGAAAATCACCAGCGCACCTTTGGCACCCCAATACAATTTGCTTGAGATCACCCAAAGCTTTGAAGCTCCTCTTCATTGCACATCTATCACCACAACCATTCACTATCGACATTCTTGAAAACAGCAAAGGAGTGCACTCTCTGAGGGCCTACTTCATACAAACAAGGACAATCTTGATAGACAACAATAGAAGTTTTGATTCAAGGAAGGTTTGCATTGTTTTATTCATTGCTTCCTTTCATTCAATCTTCTTAGTTTCACTATTCTATTAAGTTATGGGTATTTGATTGTTTATCATTGCATATTCATTATTGATCCTATTTTACCCTAACAATTACCATGTGCCTTGACCAGGTCATGTGGGAAACATGAGAAATTGCATTTTTTGTGCTTCTTGAAACCCTAGGCAGGGTTTAGGAAAGTTTTCACTAAAATATTGATATCTCCTTCAAAACCCAATGGTTTTTTATCAAACCAAGTGCAAATGAAAGGTAGAACACTCCTCTACATGATGCATACCACCTTCAGTCCATACAGATGAGCCTCAGTCCATACAATGTAAAGAAAGTTACAGGAAATCAGAAAAAACTCAGAAAATTCAGAATTCTCACGTGCAAGACAATAATTTCTCATTCAAAATCTCCAACAACCCTCTCCAATCATTGATACAAGACATATATAAGGTTTTGAAACCACTTTCTAAATTTACTAACCATCTTTTGCTTTAGTTGTTTAACAAATCACCCAATTGCACATATTTGGTTCATTTACTTGACAACCTTTTAGTAACTTTGACAACATTGGCATTTTTGTATAACCTTGCACCTAGAAACTCAATAATGACTCAAAATGGCCTACGAAGACCTTAATATATGAAATCAACTCTCATATGACCAAAAACAAAAAATTCACTACATAGAACCAAGGGTGCACCTAAAACCAAGGGTGCCCTTGCATTAGATATGTTGCAAATGTTCTTCTTTTGTTCTACTAAAAAATCATAATATCATCCAAGTAGACAATAACAAAATTACCCAATAATCTCTTCAAAACCTCATTCATCAATCTCATGAAAGTACTTGGTGCTTTAGTTAATCCAAAAGGCATCACTAACCACTCATATAATCTTTCATTTATCTTGAATGTTGTCTTCCACTCATTTCCTTCTTTGATCTTGATATGATGGCATCCACTCTTAGGTCAATCTTTGTGAAATATTTTGCTCCACTCAAACAATCCATGATGTCATCCATCCTTGGCAATGGAAATCTATACTTGACAGTGATCTTATTGATTGTTCTAGAGTCTGTACACATCCTCCATTCTTTATCTTCTTCAGTGCTAGTACTGCAAGTACTGCACATGGGCTTAAACTTTCTCTGATCAATCCTTTCCTCAACAACTCCTATATTTGTCTATTCAACACCACATTTTCTACTAATGTCATCCTATGTGCCGCTTTGTTTGGCAAATTGGATCCAAGTATAAGGTCCATATGATGATTGATACTTTGGATTGGTGGCAATCCATTAGGGACATTCTCTGATATGATATCTTGGTACTCTATCAACAATTCAGTTATCTCTTCTTGTGGTGGTTCTGTTGGCAAGAGACACTATATGGATTCATGGTTGTTGTCATTGATGGCAACAAAGGTCATCCCACATATCCGCAAGTCATGATGTGTCTCTACCGGAAGTCAGAATAAAGAAAGTTGTGGTCCGGTGAAGAAGAACAGAGCATGTGGCAAGGTCCGACAGATTGGTCCGGACCTCTCAGAGGAAGTGTCTTGGTGCGGTGCGGATTTGGGGAAGTCAAGAGGACTACCTTGAGTGGTATATTCCAAGGATTTAGGCTCCGGTGATGGACAAGGAAAAATATATGAATGGTTGAGTACCGGATTCCTGAGAGACAGTGAAAACAGAGGAAGAACTGACTGGCAGAGTATCAGACTACTTTCCGGATGGGTTACTGTTGATGACAGAGGTTGTGAAGGCATGAATCATGTTTGGCCGACATGATTAATGATATCTACAAGTATATGCTTGATCCGCATTGCTTGGTGAGGAAGGATTCAGCCGACAGAATGAGAGTTTGTAAGAAACTAGACTGTTCCGGATGCCGACTAGAAAGGTGATGAAATTACTTGTGCGGATATATATAGAGGATGGATTTAGTTGTGAAATGTGTGTTAGTGTGGAGAGATATGCGAATAAGTCCAGAGAAAGAGCAGAGGTAGCAAAAAGGATCCGGTATGTGGAAGATAGCAGAATAAAGAACAGAGGAAAGATGAAGTGCAGCAGATCAGTGTACTGAGCCTAACCGGAACTGAACTCCAGCATATGCAGATGCTTCCAATCAGTTCAAGACTATGATTCTCATCACTTTGTAGACAGTGTGTCTTCTTGTAGGCAGTGGGCCTCTTGTGAGCAGTGTGCTCGGGCAGTGAGCCCTAATTGGCAAGTGCCATCTTTGTAATTTCCTATTCTTCTAACAGAGAATAATTTTGGGTTAATCACCCCGTGGTTTTCTCCCTTAACAGGGTTTCCACGTCAAAAATACTGTGTCATGTGTTTCTTTTTTTATGGTTAATGTTTTATGTTTGATTTTATGCTGCTTCAATTAAAAGGAAAGTTCAATAAAGGAAATAATTAGGATAACTGATTCACCCCCCCTCTCAGTTATCAACAATTGGTATCAGAGCTAAGTTCCTCCTAATAGAGCCTAACAGCTTGAGGAAGATCTGGGATTTCAAATGGATGCATATGGTTTAAGGGAGCAACTCAAGACTGCCCTTGAGGATCTTGAACAGTCAAATTCTGAAGTCAGTGAATTAAAGGAAAGACTCAAACAGGCTGATGAATTCATGAGAGAATTAAAAGACAAATTAAGTCTCTCTATGAAAAAGAGAAAGGAGCTGCTTCAACAGTTGGCAAGACAAAGTGAAGAAAGCAATACAAATGAGGAATTGACTGAGCAAACCAAGTTATGTGAAAAGTTATCAAAAGAAGTCATTATGTTAAGACATGAAATGGAATCAGGAACTATAAAGTTTACTCAAGAGATTGAAGAAAAAAGAAAGGCTGAAGACAATCTAAGACAATCTCTTAAAGAAAAATCAGAAGAATGCCACCAGATGGACAGGATTATCAGACACCTTGAATCTGATCTTGAAGATGCCAAAGATAATGAAGGAAAACTTGAGGATCAAATTGCCTCTCTCAAAAGAGACCTTCAAACAGCAAATGAATATAAAGAGAAATTCAAGATAAGTTCTGCTCAACTTGAAGTTCTTCTTGGAAGTCAAAAGAGGACAGATAACAAGTATGGCTTGGGATATGAGAAAGGAGAAAGCTCCGGATCCGGTCAGAAGAATCTTGGATCAGAAAATCCAAGGAGCAGGCCTAGAAGACCTCCGGTAAGATAGCCAAATGCTCAAAGATATCCATCCTTCAATGGATACTGCCACAACTGCAACCACTTTGGTCACAAAGCTAATCAGTGCAGAATGAGAATGAATCAGAATAATTCATCCTTCTCCGGACAGTGCTTCAACTGCAAAAGGTATGGACACAAATCCCATGAATGCAGAATTATGCAAGTAAACAAATCATTCAAAGGTAGATGCTTCACATGCAATAGAATAGGTCATATGGCAAATCAATGCAGATCAAGAGGATATCAGTCAAATATGCAAAGAAATGTTATTTGCCAAATCTGCAATAGGTCCGGTCATAATGCTAAAATCTGCAGAAACAAGAATCAGGACAAAAGAGGTCCGGTGTATAATCAGAATCAAGATAAGGGTAAACAAAAGATGAATGCGGATGAGGTTAGGAATCAGATGAGCAAGATTTGGGTGAAGAAAAGTTTAGAGAATGTAGAGGTTGGATCCGCACCAGACTCTGGTGCTGATATTTCTTCCGGAAATTAAAAGTGAGCTCTGGCTCAGGGGGAGACTCAAAGAAAATCTTGTTCCCCCAGCCAAACAAGTGGTGCCGGATGTGGCACAAGATGCGGATCAAAGGGTTTGTAGATATGAATCTTGAGATACTTCAGTCAAGTTTTCAGAGGTCCGCATGAAGTTATGAAGAAGCTGTGATCGATCAAATAAGACCTGTTCAGGGAGATGCTCCGGTATGATAAAGGATTACAAAAAGGTCCGGAAAGATCCGGAAATGCACTATCTTGTTCTGCGGATTGGACAGAATGTTTGAGATGATCTTGTAATATGCTATCTCGATTTATTCATGATTGAAAGATCCGGATGATATCCACAGATCAGGACTAATCCGGGATACTCCAAGCTATCCAGACAAGGCAAACCGGAATGATGTAGGTGAAGCATTTATTGCAGACAGGTATTAGGGTTCGTGGAGCAATTTAAGGGATTTCTCAAAGGTCATTTGCTCATTCTGCACTCGAGAAGAAGCGAAAAGTGGAGCTCTGCAACAAGGTTCATCAAGCACCAAGGATCTCCTACCAAAGCTATTGTATAAAGAAATCAATCCAACCACTCCGTGCAAACCGAAGGCGCATAAGGTATTCTCCGTTTTTCATTACCTCACTGCAAATCTTTGAAGAATGGCTACTCCAAACATAGTTAAGATCTCTGATAGACCTCGCCCCTCATTCAAGAAACATCCCTACAAATCATTGGAGGTAGACCCACTAGGAGCCTTCTCTAGTGTTCCCCACGGAGTTTTACACACCGAAGACATTAGGGTTTACATACATGCAAACATTGAGGAATTTGGGGAATTCAAATTAAGAGACCTCTATCACAAGCAGCTGATTGACAATGCCTTTGAGCTTAAACCAGAGTATAAGGATATTCAGAAGAAACAATTTGAGCAATTTATTCATTTCCCCTGTTTTGAAGAGGATGAATGGGTCCGGTATGTACTGAGCAGAATGCATGACAACTTTCTATGGCTAGATAGACCCTGCAAGATCACAAAAGAGGCAATTAGAGCAGTAACTGGCCTATACTCTTCCGGAGGAGTACCTATCCTCAAATCTGTCAAGAACAACATTGTAACTGAGGCCACCGGATCAAAATTTGACAAAAGGGCAATGACCATTGAAGACATCTCCGATCCGGATATCAAATATGCATCAATGATAATAGGATACAAGATCTATCACTCCAGCAGGGAGAATTCTGTATCCGGAACTGCAATATACACTGCTTATGAAATGTTAAGAAAGAATGCAGAATATGATCTCTGCGAACTACTACTAAGCCAATTAATGGAAAACATACAGAAAATCAAGAAGGATAAGAAGAATTCCTTTAAGTATGGTACTCTGATTGTATGTCTATTCTTCTACTTCATGAATGAGCTACCCGGAACAAGTGGATGGGTATGGCAGAATGACAAACCTGTTGCAGTCCAGATAAGAGACTACTTGCATGGACTTGGGGATGCAAAAGCGAGAAATTCAGCTCTATGGGGATACTTCAAAAACTTTCAGAGCATGATGCAAGCAAGAGAGAGAATTCCTCAATCTCTCATTGAGAAATACAAGGACTCAGTGTGCTTTATGGTTGACACTGATCAGTGCCTAATGGAGGCAGTGGAGCCAAGGACTGTCTGGATCATGCCCATGGGGTATGAAGTTGATGAACAAATAGTGGAGCTGCATGTTCAACACATGCTAAGTCAGCCCAAAGATCCTAAGGCAGAAAGGTTTGGAACCTTTGAGGAGCTGAGTGTAAAAATACATGTAGAACTCAGGGAACCTGAGATTAAAAGAAAGGTAAGAAAAGAAGTAGAGCACATTGCTCAAGGCCTAGGTATCTCAAAGGAGGCACTTGATGCCAGCCGGGAAAAGAGGAGGAAGGCCGAGGAAGAAGAGAAAAGCAAATAAAGTGCTCCGGTTGGAGCTCCCACCCGGACCAGATCAACAAAGAGATCTGCACCTCCCTCAACTAAAAGTTCAAAACCGGAAGTCCAGGCATCCGGTAAGAGATCAAAGGCA
The DNA here is from genome assembly GCA_027924645.1 of Cunninghamia lanceolata. Taxonomy (NCBI): domain Eukaryota; kingdom Viridiplantae; phylum Streptophyta; class Pinopsida; order Cupressales; family Cupressaceae; genus Cunninghamia; species Cunninghamia lanceolata. The sequence continues at coordinate 300,413 of BSBN01000973.1, read as the reverse complement.
AAAGCCACAAGGGCTTATGGAAGCCAAAAGGATGAAGAGGAGACAGAATCAGATGAAGGAGTAAGAGAAGTAAAGAAACAGAAAAAGAAAGGATCCGGTAAGCCCTCCACAGGCCAAGACAAGGAGGAAATGGCAGAGGTAACTGTTGAAAAGCCCACTCTGTCACTAGAGAGCATAATCAAGTCGGTCACGGTGGATGGAAACCTTCAACCAATGACTGAATCCTATGATGACTTCAGTGAGGCAGACCAAAAGACTCTGCAGGAAGCCACAGTGAAATATCTTAACATATACAATAAGGCTTTCATTGAGATCATATCTCTCATTCCTAAAAGCCTAGAGAAGGAAATGGAAGTAAGAAAGAATAATGCTCATGCCAAAGATCTTGAGATCCGGGAGCAGATAGCTATTCAGCTATATCCTCAAATTGATCCCAAGACCATGAACATTATCTTCAAAGACTGCAAAGATGAGTTCAGAAGCAAAGCCAGGATGAATCAACTCATGCTTGGCGAGACTGACAAAGTGGCCCAAGAAACAGAAGAGATCCTCCGGAAGGCCTTCAAAAGGTTCAATCTTCCTGTTGTAGAGGACTTAGGTGCAGAAACAGCTGCTGATTTGGAATCTTCTGTTCCGGAAGAAGTGAGCCCTGAACAGACAAGTGAGGACTTGGGACCCTCTGCTCAAGAAGAAGTGGCCCATGAACAAGTTAGCATCTCTCCTCCGGTTTCCCCTACAGTCTCCGGATCCAAAGAAGAAGAGCAACTACAGGAGAAGGAAGCAGTGGTGAAAGACAAAGAGGTTGACAGTTCTAAGACTGCAGAAGAAAAGAAACATCTGTCTCCAGCAAGAGACACTGCACAAACTGTTCAACAATTTTTGAGTAAAGAAACTCTAGAGATTGATGAACCGGAGCTTCTCAAAGGTCCATTTGATTTTGACTCTCTCTCTCCGGTACAAACAATGAAGATAGCTTCATTTGCAAATGCCAAGGCAAATGAAAAGCTCCTGAAGTCTCATATGGAAGACTGTGAGTTGATAGAGGCTGCTTCCGGAATACTTGTAAAGATCATGCCATCAATCCAGATAGATCCGACAGCCTCCACTTCCGGTAATCTAAAAACCTTAGTCAGCAGTGTTGATACACATTTTGATTCTTTAGAAAAATCAGCTGAAGAAAAGGTCCGGAAGGAATTTTTGGATAAGAGATTTTCAGAAATATTAGAATTAATCTCTAAGGATAGGAAGATTGTAAGCATTGGAATAAGGAGCTTAGAGAATGCTCTTAAGGATGGTGGTGATATCTATAAATTTTGTATATCCTGGTCAAAGGCAACAACAGCATTTGACAAGAAAATAAAAGAGGAACAGGATAAGCTACAAAGCTTATCTCAAAGTTTTGATCCTCTCTCTTCCTCTATAATAAATCAAGAATGTCAGACTATTGCAGTCTTGAACGAAATAAAGAATCTTGAGAAGGAAAGGAAGAACATCACCAACCGGATGGGAGAACTTAGAAGGATTATAATCCCTAAGTTGGAAACCATGCATGAGGCCATCAGTGATGCTAGGACCACCGCCCAAACAAAAGATCCGACAGATCTCAAGTGGGCAGAAGCGTTTGCATTTTTGTTAAGTGGTCACATTTCAATTTTGGACAGAATGAAGCAAAGTTGGGCTACCGAAATGATTCAATTACAGACATCCTTTGCAGACATTCTTCAATATATGTGAGTATGTAAATATGCGGCTAAGTATAAGAATTTTTTTTGAAAATTTTGATATGCGGACCCTACCCTTTGCCATTGATGTCAAAGGGGGAGTAAGGAGCAGTGAAAAATGAGGAATCCAACTAAGGGGGAGTTCCGGAAATTGTATATAAAGACAGAGCATCAGCAAAGGGGGAGCATAGTGAAAACACTTAGTCATTTTTCACTAAGTGTTGCCATCAATGCCAAAGGGGGAGATTGTTGGCAAGAGACACTATATGGATTCATGGTTGTTGTCATTGATGGCAACAAAGGTCATCCCACATATCCGCAAGTCATGATGTGTCTCTACCGGAAGTCAGAATAAAGAAAGTTGTGGTCCGGTGAAGAAGAACAGAGCATGTGGCAAGGTCCGACAGATTGGTCCAGACCTCTCAGAGGAAGTGTCTTGGTGCGGTGCGGATTTGGGGAAGTCAAGAGGACTACCTTGAGTGGTATATTCCAAGGATTTAGGCTCCGGTGATGGACAAGGAAAAAGATATGAATGGTTGAGTACCGGATTCCTGAGAGACAGTGAAAACAGAGGAAGAACTGACTGGCAGAGTATCAGACTACTTTCCGGATGGGTTACTGTTGATGACAGAGGTTGTGAAGGCATGAATCATGTTTGGCCGACATGATTAATGATATCTACAAGTATATGCTTGATCCGCATTGCTTGGTGAGGAAGGATTCAGCCGACAGAATGAGAGTTTGTAAGAAACTAGACTGTTCCGGATGCCGACTAGAAAGGTGATGAAATTACTTGTGCGGATATATATAGAGGATGGATTTAGTTGTGAAATGTGTGTTAGTGTGGAGAGATATGCGAATAAGTCCAGAGAAAGAGCAGAGGTAGCAAAAAGGATCCGGTATGTGGAAGATAGCAGAATAAAGAACAGAGGAAAGATGAAGTGCAGCAGATCAGTGTACTGAGCCTAACCGGAACTGAACTCCAGCATATGCAGATGCTTCCAATCAGTTCAAGACTGTGATTCTCATCACTTTGTAGACAGTGTGTCTTCTTTTAGGCAGTGGGCCTCTTGTGAGCAGTGTGCTCGGGCAGTGAGCCCTAATTGGCAAGTGCCATCTTTGTAATTTCCTATTCTTCTAACAGAGAATAATTTTGGGTTAATCACCCCGTGGTTTTCTCCCTTAACAGGGTTTCCACGTCAAAAATACTGTGTCATGTGTTTCTTGTTTTATGGTTAATGTTTTATGTTTGATTTTATGCTGCTTCAATTAAAAGGAAAGTTCAATAAAGGAAATAATTAGGATAACTGATTCACCCCCCCCCTCTCAGTTATCAACAGGTTCTTCTTCTTTTATGGTGGTGATTTCTACACTTAGGGTTCTGCACTTCTTTGGAATCAATGCAAAACACATGTTCTCATGTCTCAATTCATCCAAAAATTTCCTTCCATCCACTAAATAGATTCTAGCATTGCCGCATACTTCACTTTTAGGTTCTTTTTCCAAAGGTATTGAGATATGTCTCTTCCCCTTTGATGTTATAGTGTGGGTATTCTTTCTCCCATCATGTATTACTTTTCTATCATACTACCATGGTCTTCCCAATAATATATGACATACATCCATTGGCATAATATCACACAATATCTCATCAACATAAGATCCTATATGAAATTTCACCAAATATTGTTTACTCACCAATACCTTGTGCTCATCTTGAATCCATGCTATCTTGTAGGGCTTTGGATGTTTCAATCTCTCCAGGTTTAGTTTTGTCACCATCTCTTCTACAACCAAATTATCAGTGCTACCACTATCAATGATAACCTTACAACATTTACCTCTTGATTTGCATCTTGTCTGAACAAACTTTTCCTTTGCGGTGGTTCCTCAGTTGTCTCTACTTTAAATAAAGCTCTCCTCATGAATAATGACTCTCTTTTCTCTAGCTTTCCCACTGAACTAGGTGATCCAACTAGTTCTTCCTTCGCATAAGCTACTCTTGCACTACTCTATGTTCTCTTGCTAGTACTCCCTTGATGACATTCAAATGCTCAATGTCCTTCTCCTCCACACTTGAAACAGGTTCCTTTGAATGATCTTTTGTCAAATCATGTTTCATCTCTCCAGTATCCTTTATTGCGGTAAGAATTATGATTCCTTCTGCTATTGTGGTAGAAACTTCTATCATCTCTCCGGATATATGAATTTTGTTGTCTCTATCTTCTTTCTGGTATGGGATACTCTCCTTATTCTTCTCTGCATATGGCCTTTCTCTTGTAGAATGTGTTAAATCTCTCTAAATTTTTCCTTCTCTACATCTCTACCTTTTCTCATGTCTCTTATTCATCTTGACTTCAACTTTTAGTGAAAATTGATAGGCTTCTTCTACTGTTGTCATCCTTGCCAGACTTAATTCTTCTTGAATGTTCATCCTTAATCTATTTATGTATCTGTCCCCTTTCTCCTTGCTTGCTTCACTATGTCTAGTCCTAATAATCATCTTATGAAATTCTTTAGTGTACTCCTTCACAGACTTCTCCTTTTGTCTTAGGTTTTGCAATCTCTTCAACAATCCCAACTCATAGTTAGTAGGTATGAACTGATTCTTCAATTTTGTCACCATCCTATCCCATTTTATGATTTTTTCTTTTCCTCTCCTATTTCTATCCAATTAAAATTCTTTCCACCAAATAGCAACATGTCCCTTCAACTTAGTTTTTGCAAATCTCACTCTTTTTGGATCTTCTATTTCCTCATATTCAAAGTATTCCTCCATGCCATTTATCTAATCAATCAATTCTTTAGAGTTTAAATTTTTGGTATAGTTTGAAATCTCTATTCTAGGTCTTTTACCAATCTTAGAAATAGATTTCAACATCTTTACCTAATTTGATTCTTCTTCTTCTAGGGCTTCTTCATTTTGGTCAGCAACTTGAATTTCATCATCATGACTCTCCTCTTCATGTCTAGGGTTTAGTCCTCTTCTTCTATCTTTTTCTACAACATCCAATCTAACTTTCATTGTTCTCATCATCTCTATGATTTATTTCATTCTTCCAGCAACATTGGCCATAGTAGGCATCCTCCTTGGCAACATATCTTCCTAGGATCCAGTGCAACTGCCTCAATTCAGTGATCTAACTAAAGGATTGCAACTGCTTCACAATCGATGCTCTATTGACAAACACAAGTAGACTACCTCAGGTCGGCAATCTGTTCATCACAAGATCTTTTGAAATGCCTTCACTTCCAAAGGATTCACAAACTTCACTCTGATACCACTTGGTGTAGTCACAGATGGAGCATCCAGAGAATGGATTGTCCAACCATGCAACTAGAGTAAACACAACAGAAACAACACAAGAACAACACAAGAGTAGAATGCAATGGAAGATTATTTGATTCGATATCTCAATTAGTTACAATACTGATATGTCAATAACATGCGAACTGATATGGGCGCACAGGCCTATCCTTTGGCAGAATACAAATTACCTGAATGATATAGCTTTGTAGTGCCTTCCACAAATCCACATCTAAATACTAAGAACCTTGTATCATGTTTGATATCAATGACTACTTTCCTAATGCATCTAGATCATGAATATATATCAATCCCAAGCTCAAAGAATGCTCTGCGTTAGCCTTAAGAGGTCGCCAACTCCAATGCATGATGATGCATGTAGGTCAGTCTATAACTCGTGGTAATGCTCTATAAATGAATGAAATGTGATGTAGATCTCAATGAAGGTCTATCCAGTCCTTTAATGTCTTGTGTAATGTTCCATTTAGCTCTACAAGTCACAGGAATGCTTTGCAAACCCTTTATGCTCGAACTAAATGTTGAATGCTCTGCTCTGTGAAAGCTGATGATGTTCTGATAGTGATAACTCTCTGTAGATGAATCCAAATCTCATGAAATATGAATATGATGTAGCTGACATAGTGTAGAATCTAAGTCTTTCTCCACGAGATCTAAAATGATAATGCAGTGGAAAATGTTGAAACTGCAACTGACTGAAATGCAACTAAAATGCAAGAAAGAAAAGAAAGCAATTTTTTTTGGTTGATGCAAGATTGCTCAACCTGGGATGCTCCTGCATAAATTTGGAATTCTTGAAAGTAGATAAATAGTTGCATGTGTGCATGTTTGCTCCAAAGGGAGATTTCCTCTATTGTTGCAAGCTTGAGAAGACGTAATTTATTTTCTTTTCTTGCATTTAAATTAGAATTTCTTCCTTTTACCACATGCTTGTATTATGTGGAGGCATATGGCATCATGCTATAGGAATGTTTAAAATTATAATTCATATATTTTAATTTGTATTTTAAATTTTTTGAAAATATGCATTTTGTGGCCAAGTTATGAATTTTTTTTTTCCAAAATCTATGTTTTATGAAAATTGGAAAAGTATGATGTGCATTTTTGGAGAAAAAGGGCACTCTTGAATTTTTGAAATTTATTGTAATTTAGGAAATACAAATTTATGAGTTTTTGCCCAATTTCATCAATGGTGAATTTGGGGCTTTTATGTTTTTTCTCAAGTTTTAGAAATAGAAAAATTGAATTTCATATCCTTATTTGAATGAATTATTTTGTAAAGTGAGATGACTCCTTATTTAAATGTGATTTTATGTCATTGTGCAATGTATCACAATTTGTTGTATTCATTTCCATGCCACACCCAAATTATAGAAATTTAGAGCATTGGACTTTTAGGATTGTGGTATGGTGTAGGAAAGGAGTGGGCTCTCATTGCTTGCCGCAATCCACAATGATACATGAAGATTGAGCAAGGGAGAGTTTTAATTAAGTGAAAACCTAATACACATTGGGATAATAATGATTAATAAAGATATATGTGCCATGATTGAATGCCTTGCAGGATGGATTTAGTCTCAACTACTAAGGACATGTCACAACTCTTGGAAGTTGGTGAATGCCACTGAGTAGCTTCATATGAGGAAGTTATACTCCTAAATATCTATTTGGAAATTGCATGATTATGATGACACTCCTTGTCTTATCTCTAGGATGCTCATCCTTACCTTCAGTCAGATGTTGTACATTCGATGTGATTTATGATCATTTACATATGCATTGATTGGTGTGTATGCCACATATTATCTTGTATGCTTAATTTGGCATGAGTTGCTAAATGTGATTTTTTATGCTTGATTTGATGCAAGTTACCATATGTGATCTTGTATGCATTTTATTGGCATGAGTGTTTCCATGTTCTCCTTATTTTGTGTGAGTGTGATTATACTCAATTCGACTATCTCTTATGATAGTGGGGTAGGCCTTAGGGCCCCACATGGTTGGGTGTCTCTAAATTACTATTGGGGGACAACTGAGATTGGAGGGTTTTCATTGGAGAGTATGTTGGACTCTCTTAGTATATTATGCATTTGTATTTCTTATTTGTTGTAATTTGTAAACATTGTAAATGGGGTCCTTGAGACCATTGTAATATGATTATGGTTAATGATTTGATGCATTCTATTATGCAGGTTTTGATCCATCCATGTTTAGGATGGGATCCTTTAAATGTAATAAATTTTTGATAGTATTTTGTATTTTTGTACACCTTGTCTTGGGAGGGTGTTATCATAATTGTAATGTTGAATCATGATATTTTAGCATGTTGGCTTCAAATTATATAATGTTATATTTATGTTTATAGCTACCTTAGTATTGGATTGCATTCTACCCATATAGGTGGTGATGATCCTATATTTTATTTTGTCACGTGTTGATGTTCCTGTTGAATGTGCATAACATTTTGTAAGTCTTTTTTCATATTTTGCAAGTGTAGCTTAAAATGTTTGTTCTTTCAAAATAGTTATTTTCCTTGTTCCTTGGAAATTGTGCCCCTTGAGAGGTCCTTGCATGACCAAGTTGAATCCCACAATCCCTTGAATAATTGACCTATACCATTTTCTAACATCATAAAAATCAAGTTATGCCTCGTTAAGTGAGAAAATGAACCAGCTTGTTGTTTTTATGCCTTAGTTGTTTTCTCAACTCTTTGTATTTTGCATGTTATCCTACATAGTTTGAATTGCCAATTGTAATTGTACTCCAAAATTGAAACTATAGGTGGGTTGGATTTTAGAGTCCAGTTAGCATTTTCCATGGTGGAAAACGTATTTTAGATCCAAAGTCTGAGTTGTACAAAGGTCAGAGTTCAAAGTTGACTTGATACTTTGCATGTTACAAATGCAAGTTAAACCCCAAAGCCCAAACCACCGAGAGTGTTCTGTTATAGAATTTTGATAGGCCCTTGCATAGTGTGAGTCACTTTCTGGACTTGAATACTGAGATGCATGTTGCAATTGGATCTTGAGGTCTAAAGTCAACCTAACTTAGGAATTGGAGTCTTTTTGCACTTTGTAAATGTGTGAACTATAATTATTTTTTGGAACCTGAGCATGTGCAGAATGCAACTATATCATGAAATCCAAAGATGAATGGGTGTTGTAGGTTGCAAGTTGCAACCTGATGCCAAAGTTTGAGGTAGTGTTAAAATGCTAGTTGAAAATTTAAAAAAAGAAACCTAAATGGAAAACCTTGCCTATGAAGTTGAGTTGCACGACCAAAGGGAAAGTCCAAACTTTTGCAAGTTCTTTCCCAAAGTTTGAACCTTTGGTAGTTTTGTCTTTTTGCTTCCTATATCTTTGAGATATCAAATGGGTGATCTAGTAGGGATGTTGGAAGGATTTTTTAGTGATGTTGGAAATATCGACTCTCCTCCTTGTCTTATTTTTGTGCCAACCATGGTGTTTTTAAGCCTTCCACTTGTGTCACCTTGAATCGTGCATGGGTGTGCATGTTAAGTGTGTCATTACTATTTGTTATGACACCTTGGGCACATATTCCTTAATGCTTCTTTTGTATCATAAATTTTTTTTTATCTAGTTTTTGTCTGTTAATCTTGAGTGTAAGCTAGGGGCATTACATTTGGTACCAAAGTTCATGTTGCTGCATTAAGAGCTTTGGGTTGTGTGTTCTTCTTGTTGTGTTTGAGTATGTGTGGGGTCCTAGTGTGGTTGTGTGTTGTGGGTAGCATGTGTTGTTTCTTGATATATTTCTTGGCATGTGTATGTTAAAGTAATACATTATTCATGTGGTATTAGTTAGACCCTTGTGCTTGTTGAGAAGTTGCTTTTGTGTAGACTATCTTCTTGATGTCTTGAATGCTTGGCAAGAATCCTATATGTGTGTATGAACGTTTTAGTGACCTTTGTGGGGTCATGTTTGGTGTTGTTGTAATCACTCTTGATAATGTGGCTATGAAAACCTTCACGTGGAAAAGAATGCCGATGTTCTTGATTTTTTAATTGAACATTATGTTGCAAGTATATGCCTAATTGGTGTTGTCATTGATGTCAACATATCCTTGTTGTCATTAGTGTCAACTATATCTTATTCTATTACTTGTTTAGAATACTTGTATGTTGAGGATATTGAGAAAATTAGCCTCTCTGGAAGAAACAAGTGAGTTACAGAGAAGTGCAGTACAGACAATGAGTTGTATGCTGAAGAACAGTCCAGTAAATTGCTCCGCATTTATTTTTACTTGAAGATCATGGTCTATGGATTGGAAGTAAGTTAGAGATATGTTTGAGGATGATACATTATAGGTTTGAGCCATCCACATGAAGATCTAATTGAGTTGTGTTCACCAGAGTGAAACCTACTTTTTCTGTAAGTTCAGTTGGGACAGGAAGAAAGTATTCTGCTCCTCATTCCTCTGCAATAAAGTATTTGTCTCTGTAGTTCTAGAGGGAAGTCTAGGATGATGATAAGTGCCTACAGTTGCAATGGTTCATGGTTTGGTGGTCCACAAGCTATCTTTCTTTTATGACAGTTGAAGACAGTGAAGTTCATGTGTTCTGGTGAGAAGATTCCTATGGATAAAATGGTTAAGGTTCGTACGGTTGCTCCTGATGATTATAGAGTGCTTGTGGATGTCTCCTAATCATGTTCCTATCTAGACTTTGGTCCGTGTTAAGAAATTGAGATGGTGTGTGAATATTGTTCCTAGATAATGTAGCGTGTAACCAGTCTTGGCCAACTTGGTTGATCCTAGTGATTACAGAGATCTCTAGAAGATTGTCGAAGCATGTTGTGGTGTGGAAGATTGTGTTTGAGTCCCAGCTAAGGCATGGTGTGATCTACATTTCATTCCCTTTGCATGATGTTGCAATAGGTCAGGACCTATTTTGTAAATGTTTGTAATACCAACCTTGGAGATTGTTCCAATGGTTGATGATTGTGATGTCGACCTTGATGATCATTCCAAGGTTGATGTAGTGTATAAATACTTGTAGTTGAGTCATGGAAAAGGTGTCCTTGAGTAAAAATTAAAAGATATTAAGAAAGGTCCAAAGGCAAAGTAGAGAAGAGGTAGAGGAAAGAAGAGGAAGAATAGAGCAGAGGAAAAGAAGAGCAGAGGAAGAGCATAGAAAAGGAGTTGTTATTCATAATATAGAAAGGTGTTGATCATGGCAGTGAGTCTGGTAGTAAGCCGCCAGTAGGGTTTAACAGCCCTCAGGGTTTAACAACCCTTATTATAATCTTTCTAGGTTTAGGGTTGAGGCAGTGAGCCTGCTAGACCTAGTTGTTCTTCATGGCAGTAAGCCAATATGTTTAGGCCCATGGAGTGACCAAGCCTAAACATCATTATTTCAAGATTAAAATATATATTGAGAGCTAATCCTCTTCGTGGTTTTTCCCCACCTTGGATTTTTCCACATAAATCTGGTGTCTCTTGTGTTTGATGTTGTATCTATGGTTAAGTTTTTGATTTCATGCACTCAATGTTAAACTATAATAATTGTGGATAAGTAATTAATGTTTTAATTGCAGAAAGTGTTTAAGTTTTTGTCACAACTGATTCACCCCCCCTCTCAGTTGTCTGGTGCATATCAACAATTGGTATCAGAGCCAAGTTCCTCTGAAGAAAGTTTAATAGCTTGAGGAAGATCCAAAATGTCTTACAAGAAGGAAGCGCCGCATTTTGATGGAACAAATTATGTTCTCTGGAAGGCTCGGATGAAAAGCCATCTTCTTTCTCTTGGTCACAAAGTTTGGAAAGCTATAGAAACCAAATGTACCTTACCTCAAAATGGCCTGACGATTGAAGATGGAATCAAAGAATATGAGATAGATATCAAGGCAAAGGATGCTCTACTAAGCTAATTAATTGACTCAATATTGACGAAAGTGGTGGATCTTGAAACTAAAAATAAGTTATGGGAGAAGTTGAAAAATCTGTATGAAGGAGATGATTATGTGAAGGAAGCCAAGTTACAAAGTCTAAAAGTGAAATATGAAAGCTTGAAGATGAATAATGATGAAAACATATCAGCTTTTATGCAAAGAGTTGATGAACTTGTTATAGGGATAAAAGCCATAGGTGGAACTCTCGAAGAAAAGGAAATTGTTATGAAAATTCTCAGATCTCTGCCCAAGTCCTATTGTTACAAGGTAGCTGCAATTGAAGAATTCATCCAATTAAAAACCATTAACAGGGATCAGTTGCTTGGTAAGATTACTACTTTTGAAATGAGGGAGTTAGATGATGCTCTACCGATAGTTGAGACGGCCTTCAAAGCCATTAATCCTGGAAGTACTTCCAGATCAGAAAAGTACAAGGTAGAATCTGATGATAGGTTAGATGAAGCTGAAGCTAACTTTGTGGACAGACTGCAAAGAGGATCCAATAAGTATAAAGGCAAACTACCTTTCAAATGTTTTTCCTATGGTAAATTAGGTCATTTTGCTTCCAGATGTCTTGAAAGAATTGAAAGAAATAGAAAAAGATATGAGAATAGGCCTATGACCCAAAAGAAGTGTTATTATGTTGAAAATTTTGATGATGATGAAGGAGTATCAGATAATGGTGAACCAGATAATGCTAGTTCCTTTGTAAATGAATGCTTGTTCATTGCTATTAAGGAAGATCTCATGTCTACTAATTCTTCTAGCTGTGTGAAGGAAGAAAAACCAGTGGAAAGTGCTTTGGCTACTTAGGTCATTAAGGACAAGGATGAATGGATTATTGATAGTGGTTTCTCTCACCACATGACTGGTGACAAAAGTAAGTTTGTAAGTTTGGTAGGATATGATGGTGGACTGGTTAGGTTTGGAGATGATACAACTAGTAGGATTTATGGAAAAGGATCTATTTCTTTTGATGGCAAGCATAATACTGGAGATGTCTTGTATGTGAAAGGATTAAAGCACAATCTTCTGAGTGTGGGTCAGATGTGTGACAAGGGCTATGACTTAAGCTTCAAGGATAATGGATTCAAGATTAGGAAAAGCTCCAGAATAGTCATTGCAGTTACTGGTAAGAAGACCAGAGGTAATATCTATCACTTGAAAGGAACCGAGAACTATTGCTTGTTGACTCAGATTGATGAGAGTTGGTTATGACAGAAGGTTGTGTCACATAAATTTTGATAATATTATGAAGATAAGTACTACACAGATTGTTAGAGATTTGCCTAAGCTTGTGAAGCCTACTAATCCAGTTTGCAAGGAGTGTCAATTTGGGAAACAAACAAGAACAAGTTTCAAAAGCAAGGACCAATCAGTTAGAGGACTACTTGAGCTAGTGCATATAGATTTGTGTGGACCTACCAGAGTAAGAAGTTTGCAAGGAGATAGGCATTTCATTCTGCTCATTGATGATTATTCTAGAATGACTTTGGTCACCTTTTTGAAAGAGAAAGCTAAAGCTCTAGATAAATTCAAGGCATTTAAGGAAATGGTTGAAAATGAGATGGATTTGAAAATCAAATGCTTGAGGTCTAATAGAGGAGGAGAGTTCACATCAAATGAATTCAATTTCTTTGGTGAAGAACATGGAATAAAGAGACAACTATCTACACCTAGAACTCCACAACAAAATGGAGTTGTTGGAAGGAAAAATAGAACAGTTCAAGAAGCTACTAGAACCATGATGAAGGAAGCTAATCTTCTAGAAGCATATTGGAGAGAGGCAATTCACACCGCAATATATATCCTAAATAGAGTTCAAGTAAAAGCTAACAGTTCAAAAACTCCCTATGAATTGTGGCATGGTGGAGTTCCTACTGTGAAATATTTTAAAGTTTTTGGTAGCAGATGTTATATCAAAAAAAGAAGAAGATTTAGGCAAGTTTGATGCTAGATGTGATGAAGGAATCTTCCTTGGTTACTCCACCAAGAGTAAGGCCTACTGGTGCTATAATAAGAGGCTGAATAAGATCATTGAAAGTGCAAATGTTAAAGTTGATGAATGTAAGGAAAAGTCTTCAGAATCAAGTGGATATGAGTTAGATGATCCAGATGTTTCAGAAGTGGTGTAGCATGAAGACAACATAGATGAAGAAGAAAAAGCTCTGATAAGTGCTACCAAAACTCCAAGATATGTAAGAATCAATCATTCTGAAAATCAACTCATAGGAGATAAGAGAAAAGGGATCTTAACCAGAAGAAAAGCTACAAAGGAACAAGTAAATTTCTGTTTGATTTCTAAGATTAAACCTAAAATTGTGGATGAGGCTTGCAAAGATGAGAATTGGATAAAGGCTATGGAAGAGGAATTGATGCAGATAGAGAAGAATCAAACATGGGATCTTTTTCCCAGACCAACAGACAAGAATGTAATTGGTACAAAGTGGGTCTTCAAAAACAAAATGAATGAGAATGGTGAAGTGGTAAGAAACAAAGCAAGGTTGGTATACAAAGGATACGCTCAAGTTGAAGGAATAGACTTTGAAGAAACTTTTGCTCCAGTAGCAAGGATTGAAGCAATAAGGATGTTTCTGGCTTTTGTAGCATTCAAAGATTTCAAGGTTTATCAAATGGATGTGAAGTCTGCCTTCTTAAATAGAGGGTTGGAAGAGGAAGTCTATATTGAACAACTGGAAGGATTTTAGTCATTAGAACAAGGGTACATAGTATGCAGATTGAAGAAAGCATTATATGGATTAAAACAAGCTCCCAGGGCATGGTATGCACGGTTGGATAGGTACCTGATATAGATAGGGTTCAGTAAAGGTACTACAGATAGTAATCTCTACTTCAAGATCAATGATGAACAAACCCTGATTGTTGTAGTTTTTGTTGATGATATTATTTTTGGAGGCAATGAAGGTATGTGCTCAATTTTTGCTGGAGAAATGCAAAGTGAATTTGAAATGTCTATGTTTGGAGAGATGAACTTCTTTTTAGGTCTACAAATAAGTCAATCAAATAAGGGTATCTTCATTTCTCATTCTAAGTATGTGAAAGAGTTGTTAAAGAAATTTGAGATGGAAGACTGTAAACCAGTATGCACATCTATGATAACTAGTTGTAAGTTGACCAAAGATGATAACTCACCCATGGCAGACCAGAAAAAGTATAGATTTATGATTGGAGGATTACTTTAACTGACTCAAACCAGACCTACCATAATACATGCAGTGTGTCTTGTGGCAAGATTTTAGGCATAACCCAAGGACTCACATGTGATGACAGTTAAAAGAATTCTGAGATATTTAAAAGGCACAATAGATTATGGTTTGTGGTACCCTAAGGACTATGACTTTACTCTCAGTGCATATACTGATGCATATTGGGCCAGAGATGTGGATGACAGAAAAAGTACAAGTGTAGGTGCATTCATCTTGGGAAAAAGATTAGTATCTTGGCTAAGCAAGAAACATGATCCAATATCCTTGTCTACTGTAGAGGCAGAATACATTGCAGCAGCATGCAGTTGCACTCAAGTGTTATGGATGAAGTAGACTTTGAAGGACATCAAAGTTGTGTATGAAGAACCTATTGCAATCTTTTGTGACAACACAAGTGCCATAAACATATCAAAGAACCCAGTGATGCATTCAAGGACCAAGCACATATCCATTAGGTATCATTTCTTGAGAGAAAAAAATGACAGAGAATGAAGTCAAGTTGGAGTATGTTTCTACCATGGATCAGATTGCAGATATTTTTACCAAGCCTTTGCCTAAGGATACTTTTGAGTATCTCAGAGAAAAGTTAGGGGTCATCACACCTCCTGCTCTAAACTAAGATGCATAATAGTGCATCAGTCCAGAGGTGTTCAAAGGTCCAGATTGATGCTTTTTAGGGATACTTTTAAGGGGGAGTAGTCAGAGAGTTCAGAAGAGAGATTAGATCAGAGAAAAAGAGTGCAAGTATGTGCCCTTTGCCATTGATGTCAAAGGGGAAGAGAAGTCATGTGAAAAACTTAGAGTGCAGATGTGTAAAAGAAAGGTGGAGAATTTTGGAGAAAGAAATAAGTGCGGGTATGTAAAGAGAAAGGGGGAGAATCTTGTCTTGATGGCTGTTGTAGTTTTTCACATCATATGTTGCCATCAATGACAAAGGGGGAGATTGTTGCAAGTATGTGCCTAATCAGTGTTGTCATTGATGTCAACATATCCTTGTTGTCATTAGTGTCAACTGTATCTTATTCTATTACTTGTTTAGAAGAGTTGTATGTTGAGGATATTGAGAAAATTAGCCTCTCCGAAAGAAACAAGTGAGTTATAGAGAAGTGCAATACAGACAGTGAGTTGTATGCTGAAGAACAGTCCAGTAAATTGCTCTGCATTTATTTCTGCTTGAAGATCGTGGTCTATGGATTGGAAGTAAGTTAGAGATATGTTTGAGGATGCTACATTTCAAGTTTGAGCCATCCACATGAAGATCTGAGTGAGTTGTGTTCACCAGAGTGAAACCTACTTTTTCTGTAAGTTCAGTTGGGACAAGAAGAAAGTATTCTGCTCCACATTCCTCCACAATAAAGTATTTGGCTCTACAGTTCTAGAGGGAAGTCTGGGATGATGATAAGTGCCTATAATTGCAATGGCTCATGGTTTGGTGGTGCACAAGCTATCTTTCTTTTATGACAGTTGAAGACAATGAAGTTCATGTGTTCCGGTGAGAAGATTCCTATGGATAAAGTAGTTAAGGTTCATGCAGTTGCTCCTGATGATTATAGCGTGCTTGTGGATGTATCCTAATCATGTTCCTATTTGGACTTTGGTCCACATTAAGAAATTGAGATGGTGTGTGAAGATTGTTCCCAGATAATGTAGCGTGTAACCAGTCTTGGCCGACCTGGTTGATCCCAGTGATTGCGGAGATCTTTGGAAGATTGTGGAAGCGTGTTGTGGCATGGAAGATTGTGTTTGAGTCCTAGCTAAGGCATGGCATGATCTGCATTTCATTCCCTTTGCATGATGTTACAATAGGTCAAGACCTATTTTGTAAATGTTTGTAATACCAGCCTTGGAGATTATTCCAATGGTTGATGATTGTGATGCCGACCTTGATGATCATTCCAAGGTTGATGTAGTGTATAAATACTTGTAGTTGAGTCATGGAAAAGGTGTCCTTGAGTGAAAATGAAAAGATATTAAGAAAGGTCCAAAGGCAGAGTAGAGAAGAGGCAGAGGAAAGAAGAGGAAGAATAGAGCAAAGGAAAAGCAGAGTAGAGGAAAAGTAGAGCATAGGAAGAGCAAAGCAGAGGAATTGTTATTCACAATATAGAAAGGTGTTGATTATGGAAGTGAGTCTGGCAGTAAGCCGCTAGTAGGGTTTAACAGCCCTTAGGGTTTAACATCCCTTATTATAATCTTGCTAGGTTTAGGGTTGAGGCAGTGAGCCTGCTAGACCTAGTTGTTCTTCATGGCAGTAAGCCAGTATGTTTAGGCCCGTAGAGTGACCAAGCCTAAACATTGTTATTTCAAGATTGCAATATATATTGAGAGCTAATCCTCTCCATCGTCTTTCCCCACCTTGGGATTTTCCACGTAAATCTGGTGTCTCTTGTGTTTGATGTTGTATCTATGGTTAAGTTTATGATTTCATGCACTCATTGTTAAACTATAATAATTGTGGATAAGTGATGAATGTTTTAATTGCATAAAGTGTTTAAGTTTTTGTGACAACTGATTCACCCCTCCCCTCTCAGTTGTCCGACGCATATCAACACATTGTGTACTCTTGTGAGTTATGAATTTTGTTAGGAAAGAGATGACATTTTGTTCATATGCCTAGTATTTAAAAGAAAAGTAATGTGGTACTACTTGTTTAAATGCACCTTGCATTGTTTACCCTTGTTGTGCATATACTGTGTTGCAAGAGTAGAATACCTTCCTACCCATTTTATCATATTTAGAATTGTTATTTACCTCTTTTTGTGTGGTGACTAGAAATTCTTGCATGAAATGTATCTTGCATTGGTATTTAATGAGTGCATGTCATTATGTGAGAATTGACTATGTAGTTACATGAAAGAAAAATGTTGAATTATTGGAATAGATCATTTGGGTAATGACTTATGTCCCCAAATTGTATTCTCCCCTAGGATTCATGTGGGAAACTATGTGTGTTAATTCATTGTTTCAAATGAAAATTTAAAGAAAAAGGGTTGTAAATGGGTCATATGCATGGGAATTATGGTGAATACTGTGAAGATAATGAATGCATTAGTGAATCATGCATTTGTGACTCTAAATTGTGGTCCTATTTAATGTGCATGTATTGGCTTATAGAAAGAATTATGTATTAAAGGATTCATTGGGTTAGTGTGGAGTAGAGTCTCCAACTACTTGCCATTCCTTGAGAAACATGTCGGTGTTATTCTATTGTTGTGTTGAGAATATAATCAAGGTGTTCTTCTTATGTAAATCTCCCCATTGAGTGCCATTGCACTTTTCACTCTTGTTATGTGTGCTTTTAATTTTGAATGTGCTTATTGTCATGTGGTAGAGAAATTTTAGCATTATAAGGATAGAATATTGTGTGAAGGGCTAAATTCTCAATTGAATTCTTTTCCTTTTTATGCTGCTATGTGTTAGAATATGAATGTTGCATTAATGCATTACTATATGATTGGTGAATTCCTATACAGTGTTAAATGTCAATTACTCCCTAGTGTGTGAGTGGATGTGTTGAGATGTCTTGGCTTATGAGCATGATTTTGTCCTAACTTAATCTTGGTTTGTTAAATGATTGCTAGTTTGTGACAATGTGCATCATTGCATTGTAATTATAATTCCCTTGAATGTGATGTTTGAGTGAAGTGTCATTCTTGTGTAGGAAGGTAAATTCTATTGGATGCTTTAGGCAATGCCATAGAAAACCTTGTGATGATCTTCTTGTGTAATGATGTGGTTGTGGTGTGATGAAGCTATAATTGCTTGACAACTTAAACTATGCTTAAAATAGATAAGTGAAAATGACCTCTTGTTTTGTGTTGTGATTTGAGTCTTAGAAGAATCATTTTCTTGGAGTTGCTTGAGCACGTTCTCTTACCCACAACAAATATAGAAATCTAGGTATAGTGTATTGTTTTACTCCCTTGCTTGTGACTAGAATTAGTCACATAGTGCATGTAAAGTGTACCTTCAAGATTTTGATACTTTATTTTGGTTATTGATGAATTCTTCAAATATCTATAAGGGATAGCATTGATTTATTATTCTTGTTTATGAGTAGTTTGGCCATTGAAACTTTGATATCTATTTATCTTGTGACTTTTAAGGTCATGCTTGATTTATTGTTGAAATTGAGCATATTTATGCCTTATTGTTGGAATTGATATTTCTTCCATTTTGGTGTTGTTTTTATTCTTGTGGTGGCTATAATAAAGTGTTTTAATAATTGGTCATAACCATGTAATGTTCTTCTCTATCATGTCCATGATGGGCCTCTAATGGTTTGTATAAGGGTGTAGATTGTAGAGAATGTGATAATTCTTGGTGTTTGTGTTGTTAGGACTATGGTAATTTGAATTCTTTACTCTATTGAATGCAAGTGAATATTGTGTGAAGTATTTGAGAAATCTATGAAATGTCTTTGTATTCTTATGGATCACTTGTTATGAGCAATTTTGTTGGTTGGTGTGTATGTCGTGCATGTATGGTAGTGAATGATGTATAGTTGGATTCATGTATGAGCTTGAGAGAATGTGATGTGTTGAAATGCTTGTGTGGTTTTCACCTTACTATTAGTATCTAGTATGTGGTTGGGTGTTGGCTTAGTCCGTCAATTGTGATTGTTTTGCTTGACTCATTCTTGTTTTCTTTGGTCATGTTACCATGCCTCCTAATATTCCAATATTAGTTGAGTGTATGATACATGTTTTAGACAAAAATACCATGTTATTAAATAACATGAAGGCACACACCATGTCATTTAGATGTTAATTTTATAACCTACAGTGATGTTCTAACATAACATAGGGTATGATGGTGCATTAGTATGTGCATGGACACATAATATATATATCTATTGTAGTATAGTTGTCTACCTATTCTTGTTTTAATTATATCTTTGTGAGTTTGGTTGCGGTAGGAGTTTCTCCTTGGTAGTTTAGATGTTTCCTAGCATGCTGCTTTAAGAGATGCAATTCTTGTGTGAAGAATTTTCTATCTTGTGTATTCTATTTTATGAATACTTGGTGTTTGAGCCACGAGGAAGTCTCATGTTGCCTTGTAGATTATGGATTCATTATCTTATTGTGCTATTTAACTTTTTGGTTTGGATAAGTTGAGCATTGAAGTGGTGTCAAGAGTATTTCATGCTTCTATGTCTTGTGTTAGTTTCCTCCTTGGATATGTTCCTTATGAGTAGTGGGTTTCTAAAGTTTGCTTGTGGGATTGCTTATGGTTTTAGAAGGATATTTTCTAGATCCTTTCCTTTAATAAACCATAAGTTTGTCATAGTTTTGTAATTTGGAGCTAGAGTGTTAGTGAAATCCTCTTTTTTAGGAGTGGAACATGAGGAAGGACCTCATGGAGAGCAACCAAGAATGAAAGTGAGGCATGCTTTTGGAGTGCATGGAGGTGAGGTAGTTATACCTGTAGCCTTTAAGAGTTGGTTTGCCCTAGCTTTTGAGTTGTAGTGTAGTGGATAGAGGTCTTAGTCTCAAGAAGGATCATAGGTAATGTAACCTTGCGTTGGAAAATCTCATCGAGAGTAGAATTTGTAGCATTGCGAGGTTTTCCTTGGATTAGTAAAGAGATTAAGTTACACTACAAGGTAGTAGTAGTCTTGGGTTTTAGGACCTTGTGTTGCTTATGATCGGTTGGGCCATTTGGCTAGATCTTGTCCTCACTTGCAGTGGCAACTAGGGGATAGAATGATGCAGCCTCTGATGAGTTAGTAGGCACAGTGGTTGGTTTTCACTTGGATTTTGCACCCTTGGATCTACATGAGATGTATATTTGAGACCTAGACTTGGTGATGGTCTAGAGGGTTGATCTTTTGAGATTCATTGTGTTTGTGAAGGACTGTGTACCATGGGTACCTTATCCTTATCTTTTTGTAAGATTCTAGAAGTAATCTTATTTTAGTGGGGGAGGATGTAATTCCCATGAGTGTGTTTGCCTTGTGTTCTTTTTGATTTATATGATATATGCTATATCTAGTGTTTTATCATTGTATTATGTGATTCATGTGTTATGAACCATTGCACTTGTTGGAGCATGTGTCTAGTTTTCTATTTTATGCTCATGGTTAAATTATCAACCCAATCTATGAAAGTGTCATCTCAATTTGAGTCCCCTTTGGTGTTGTTAGAACTTGAAAAATCAACCCTCAAAATGATCATTTTACCCCTAAAAATCCAAAAATTTTGTGCATATTTCCTAGAAGATGTCACCATTGGATAGATTTTTCAATTGTGAGCAACTTTGCCTTTTGAACCATGTTAAAATTCCTCAAAATGAAGAAGTTATGCTTCTTTAAAGTATGGTTCTTATGTTTTTTGCCTTAGTAAAAAAATTATCTTTTCCTTAGAATATTTTCATGTTTTTGCCTATTGGCAAATCAACCTTTTTTCTAACTTCATAATTTTTTTAAGTTCAGAGATCTGCCGATTCGCTGACAAGGTGGAAATGAGGAAAGGGGGACTCTTGCAGCTAAGGGATAAAGTGTTTCAGCAAAGACTAAGGCAGAAAGATATAGGCAAAGTGGCGTAAGTTTAAACTTTTTCAAGTTCACTCGATGAACTTTTTTCCGATAAGGCAAGTGGAGTCCAAGAAAGGGGCAAATGTTGTTGTTCATAAAAGGCTATTTTTAAAGATAAAGCAAAATGAGAAATTTGAAAATATGTCTAAGTGTTGCCTTTGTTGGGGAATTTGCCTGATACCGAACTTTTCACAAGTTCATCTTTTCACACTTTTGCCGATAGGCCGATAAATAAGGATGATAGATGCAAAGAAATGAAGTTCGGCAAAAAGAAGAATCACTGAGAAGGGCAATAAGGAGTAAGTTTGACATAGTTTTATTTTGTCGATAATGAAGAAGATGACAAGGCAAATAAAGGTAACATTTTGCTAAGGCATAAGGAGTTCGGCAAAAGTCATTTTTGCTGATAAAGAAGAAATGAAGCCACGGTCCTTGGTTTGAATTTTCTTGAAATTTGCTAATGGAAGGAAAATTGTCTAAGGCATGTATTATTGACAAATTGAGTGGAAACTGAACTTTTCAAAAGTTTGAGTTTTTCTCATTTTGCTGATAAGATGAAAAATAAAGCCAAAAGGGAGATGAACTAAAGAGTTCAGCAAATGGCCAATTTGTCAATAATGAAAAAACATAAGGTAAATGGTTTAGTTCGACAAAACTTCTTTTTGTTGATAAAGAGAAGAATCAAGGTAAAGTTTGAAATAGAGTAAGTTTGCTAATAAAGAGAAAATTGGCTAAGTCAGAAAGGTTCGACAAAACTCATTTTTTCCAACAAAGGTAAAGTAACTCAAGTTCACCAATATTGATATTTGTCGACAAGGGAAATAAAGAGTAAAGGAGAAAAGTTTGCAAATGTTAAATTTTGCTGATAAGGAAAATATATAAGGATGAAAAAGAAATAACAAAGAAGTGGGAAAAGGCTTGAACATGATAAAAGTTGTTGACAGAAAAAGAATGGGAGCCAAAGGAAAATTTTGTGAAATAAAATATTTGCAAACACAAAAGGAGCCATGGGCGATGGAGATAAAAAGAGAAGTTCAACAACTAGGGTTTATAGCTGATAAATAGAAAATGGTGAAGGGCAGGCTTAGATTAGAAAGGGTAAGATTCGCCAACAGGGCTAATAAAAGAAGAATGATGAAGGGATTCATGGTGAACATTAGGTACCCTAAATCAGACAAAAGGAGACTAAGTCTAATTTTTTTGATGTTTGGTTCCCTGGTTTCCCAACTTCTCCAACCGCCCGGAAAGCACTCCAACCACTCCTAGAAGCGCAATCACTATGAAGCGACTAGCTGACTAAAAGACAAATGTAGTTAAGATGTTTGTTGAAGATATTATTTGTAGTTATGATGGTTGTTGCAGATTTCAGTGCCCTAATCTTTCTCAGATATTTTCTAGACTGACCTAGGATGGCTATAAAAAGTAAAATCAGTTCTCTTGTCAAAGGGTTGGTCATCTTTACCATTCTTTAGGTGACTAAGTACAGAGCTACCTAGGGTTCCAAAGAGCAGAAAAGTTATAGTTCTCTAGTGGTTATGAAAGGTTTTTCAAATTAATTTCAGTTATCATTGTAAGAAATTCTCCTTCTTCTTCTATAATTCTTTAGGGAAATCCTAAGCTTCGCTAGGGTTTTCTCTTACCACATTTCATGGTATGATTGTAACCATGAATCAGATGAATTAGATAGATTCTTAAAACATTACATGCTATGTGGTGATCTCTTTTATGGTTATAGATGAATGATTGTGTGTTTCAAAGGATTACTAAATATTATCTTCTTTGATAGTTGTCTTTCTTACATTTGGGTATCCTGGAAGTGTGTGTTTCACTTCTTTTGTTGTTTTCTTCCTTCTGCTGAATTGTTGACCCTATAACCCAATTTAGTAGGCACCAATCTGAAGTGTTTTGATCATCCACACTCTTTAAAATCAAAACAAACTTATCATGTGTGAAGTTGGTAGTTAGTTTGTATGTCTTGCAAAACAAGCATACCTGCATTTTCCATTGTTAATGGGAGTGCCTTCTCATTAGCTATACATGGGTTATTAGTGACAACCAATTTTTTAGGTCTAGTGACAGTCTTTGGGGCCTAAAAGAGGATTTGGGTTTGGTTGTCCTTTTATTTTTAGTTGTTCATCTAGTGTTGAATCTAATACCTGTTTAGGTGTACCCCTTGGAATATCCCTCCTGAGTCTAAGATGAGCTCAAAGTGCAGAGGAGCCTACCCACTCCTGTTAGTTGGCTAAAATCACCTTAAACTTGTTGATGAACCTCTTCCCATCACCCATAATGACCATCCCTGGCCTAGGTGATTTAGGAATGTTTTAGGGTTTAAGGTTGCAGCTATTTTAGGTCCCAACAGATTGGTGCCATTATCAGGGACTTTTAATAGATTGGTTTAAATTCTGAATATCTCTACAACAGTCATTAAAGAAGTTCTTCCCAATAGGGAAGTGGTGACTTTGTCATCGAAAAACCTAGAAAGTTATTTTTCAACAGTTTTGAAACGGACTGTGGAAGAAGGTCAGAGGATTATTCAGAACCTGAAATATCTCCAAATCGCTCAAGAAGTCTATGGGGTAGGGGTAGAAGAAGATACCCTAATATGGTGCCAAGAATATATCCTTATGTAGTATCACCATTGAATGCCCATGACCAA
This sequence comes from Cunninghamia lanceolata, assembly GCA_027924645.1. Taxonomy (NCBI): domain Eukaryota; kingdom Viridiplantae; phylum Streptophyta; class Pinopsida; order Cupressales; family Cupressaceae; genus Cunninghamia; species Cunninghamia lanceolata. Next base: position 277,042 of record BSBN01000973.1, on the reverse strand, counting down.
GTGGGTATTTCTGGAAGAGATGATGTATTTGATGATCGAAGAAGTCAAGATCAATACACTTCTGAGGATTCCGCTAACAATATACTCAAAACAAATAGAAGATTGAATAGTGATGGGTATGATATCAGGAGAAATCAGAATGTCATTAGCAGGGGAAGAAGAGATAGGCCTCATAATGTTGATATGAGAACATTTGGCATGCCTCGTAAAAATGAAGAGCCTCTCCATAATGATCAACAACATGTTTCATTTGCAAGGTCACTTGGAAATCAGCATGACAATGTCCCTAATGAGGAAAATTAGTAGTAGGCTGGTAATGATGAAGAAAGAGAAAGAAGAATCCATGATGAATTGGAATTGCTTGATCACATTAGAAATAGGAAAAGAGAGATTCAAGCCTTATTGGAACAACAACAAGCTCAAATTTCTCCACAGGCCCAGGTGAATTAGAATGAATAGTGGCAACGTGCACATCAACAACAATACAATCAACAGGATAACTAGAGATAATAATAACATCAAATGGGACAACAAGGTGTGAATCAGGCCCTTGCTCATAATATTAACATTCAACCACCATTGAATCAAGAAAACCAACAGCAAGGCAACATTCAAAATGTTGGGCATGCATAGCGAAGGCAAGCACAGAGGTTTATTGCACATAGGCAGCCACTGGGAGCTGAAAGGTACAAGAAAATTGACTTCTCTGGCATCCCTAACTTTCCTAATCCTATTCCCAATGAGATTAGAGGGAAAATTCTAAGGTTCCAAGGTAACAATGTTGTTACTAGCGAGGAACACTTGAGACACTTCATCAATGTCACAGATGAGTATGAGATTGAAGATGAAGATGTGATAATGAAGTTCATGCACTCTTTGGAAGAAAGTGCAAAAGAATGGTACAAGGTTCTCCCAGATAATAGTATTGACTCATGGGATGAATTCATGAGATCATTTAGACTGCAGTATGGGGATAGGATTGACCCCAAATTTGCCATCCATGAGCTCACAACAATCAAAAAGGGAATCAATGAAACTATTGCTAACTTCAATGGCAGAATCATTATGACAATGAGAAAGGTACCTCCTCATATGAGACCTAACAAATCCATGTGTTTGGTTTTATATTGTGGTGCCTTTGATTCTAAAATTGGTTATTGCTTGAGGGACAAGAGTCCTCAAACACTAAGGGAGGCCCATGCTATGGCCATCAATATTGAAAGTAACATGAGAGCCTCCACAAACATGTTAAGAGATCTGATGTGAAGATCTCTCAGCCTGATAGAGCAGCTTTTAATAAGCCTCTCACAACTTAAGACAAGTTGGATAAGCTTATGGGGGTTATGAAAGACTTATCCTACAAAGTTTCTCGAAATGACAAAGTGTTGCACCACAAGGTGCTGCAACACATTTCAATGAAGGTCAAAGGCTGCATAACTGACCTTACAACATAGACCAGTCTAAGAGACCACAACAAAATAACAAATAAGATGCCCCTAGGCATGTTAGTTTCAAATAGCCTGAAAGGGATACTCTTGATCCATTGAGTAAGGATCAAGCAAATTTTCAAGATGAGAGTCTTTGGTGCCAAGTGTGTTTCATTCCCCATGACCCAACAAATTGTGTAGTTGCTCATTCAATGAGCAGAGATGGGGAATTTCCAAATGAAGAAGGTGGAGCTGAGTATTATGAGGAGGAGATTAATTAGTTTGACACACAGGAGTATGAGCAGATGGGTCATGATCTAGATTATGACAGCTATGAGGATGATTATATTTTTCAATATGATCACGATGAAGAGCAAAAGAGATATCAGTTTCCCGCTCATGACTTTGGGGATTTGAGGGATCTCATGTAAAAGAATTACAAACAATCCAGACCTTCTGAGAAGGACATGAAAGCTCTCACTAATGCCTCCATCTTGTAGGTTCAAGGGGGCAAATAGTTGCAAAATAGGCTAGTGCCTACACAGAATTCTCCTCCTACTGAGCCAAGACATGATATGATTGGTGATGGCAAGAAAAAGTAGAAGGTGAATGTGGAATAGAAAAGAAGTATTGTTCCAAAGAAGATTGTGCATGAGAAGAACTTTCCAGTGCAGCCTATAGTAGCAAAACAAAAATATGTACAAAAGAACCAGGCATCAATTGAGCAACCGGTTACTATGCCCATACTAGGGGTTCATTTCCCAAAAGGCGATTACAAATGTGATCAGCCTCAAGATCAAAAGGAATCAAAAAAGGAGAAGGAGAAGACAAAGGAAAAAGGTAAGGATATATCATCCAATCTAGTAATACCTTATATTCCTTTTGCAAATGATGTAACTATTTCATTTGATACTCCTTTTCCAAGTTATCTTCCTATTGACATGGCCCATGTTTTTAGCCAAATCTGAATTTAGTACCAATAGGGGAACTTATTAGAATTCTTGAGCATAGGGATAGAGTTGTTTCATTTTTCATAGCCTCTAGTGCACCTACACAGTCCATTGTTGCCCCTATCAAAGAAGATGAGACCATAGAGGTATATCTGGGATCAATTGTTGTTAACAACAGGATAGGAGTAGACCCTTTCTACACAACATTGATCATAAATGGTTGGCTATTACATAATTGTATGCTTGATTCTGGAGCATCTAGTAATGTTATGCCTTTGTCTATCATGAATGATTTGGGTTTGAAAGTATCCAAATCTTTTGGAAAGTGTTTTTCTATGGATTCTAGGGAAGTGAATGTGATTGGTCTGGTAAAGAATGTTGAAGTTAAGCTTGCTGTCTACCGAGATAAGTCTTTCATCATGGACATAATTATTGTGGATTGCCCTACCAAATGGGGTATGTTATTGTCTAGGAAATGGGTAGCTTCCATGGGTGGAAGTATACAAATGGATCTGTCATATGCCACAATTCTAGTTCAGGGTGTTGAAGTGAAGTTACAAAGGGAAAAGAAGGTAGAAGATGAACACCTAGAGGACAAATATAAGATAGAGGATGATCACACCAATTTCTTTGATACTGACATAGACCATTTCATGGGATATTGCAGTGATGATAATCCTGGTTTGGAAACTTTGCCTTCTAATCCTGTTACTCTTGTTTGTGGTACATCAAAGTTATGAACTTTGTATTTTGATGGTGCGTACTCAAGGGAAGGCTCAAGTACTGATATTGTTTTGATATCCCCTAATGGTGAGCAGTTTGGCAAGTCTTTTAGACTTGATTTTCAATGCACCAACAATGTGGCTGAGTATGAAGCTCTCTTGCTAGGCTTAAATATTGCTCGTAAACATGGAGTCACATGTCTGAAAATACATGGTGATTCAAAATTAATTGTACAGCAGATTAGAAAGATATTTTCTGCCAAAGATAACAGACTTAGATTGTACAAGATTGCATTCTGGGGCACAATGGAGCCGTTTGATGCCTTTGGCATTGAATGGATTGACAAGACTAAAAATGAAGAAGCAGATGCCTTGGCTGTGATTGCTTCAAAATTTGATCCTCAAATGTATTTTCCTCATGGCCAATATGCTATGGGAATACTTACAACACCAACAATTCTTGATAACATCTATAGTTGGCAAGTTTTCAATGATACCAATCAGATTTCTAGTTTTCTGAACTGTATGGATGAATTTGATAATCAATTGATTGATTAGTAGCCAATGATAGAAGTGGTTGATGGTAAGGAAACTCTATTTGGAAGTGAGGTTGTGTAATTAAAAACAAATACTATTCCAAAGGTGCTGGTAGCATTAGAAAGAGAGTTTGACAATGCAGATTGATGGAAGAGTAAAAGTAAGCCTGTTGAAGAGGACAATGTTGAAGGTGTAAACCTGGGAACTAGGGAGGTACCTAGAATGGTTTACATTGGGAAGAAGTTGAAGCCTCATGAAGATGCTGATTACTCAGCTTAGAAAATTTAAGAAGTGTTTTGCATGGTCATATGACGAGCTTAAGGTTTATAGGGAGGACCTGTTCCAACATACCATTCCCCTCCAACCTGATGCAAAACCATTTAGGCAGAAACAAAGGCCTATAAATCCTACCATTGCTCCCAAGATACAAAAAGAATTGTTGAAGATGAAAGAGGAAGGCATTATCAAACCCATTAGACATTCTAAATGGGTATCCAACCTTGTCTCAATAAGAAAAAGAATGGGCAAATCAGGTTATGTGTTGACTTCAGAAATTTGAACATCAAATCCCTCAAGGATAACTATCCTCTCCCAAGCATGGATCATTTGTTATAGAGGGTTGTTGGTGCAGAATTGATGTCAATGATGGATGGATTTTCAAGATACAACCAGGTGCTAGTCAAGGAGTCTAAACAATACAAAACAACATTCACTACTCCTTGGGGGACCTATGTATACCTAAGAATGCCATTTGGATTAAAAAATGTTTGGTCAACATTTTAGAGGGTCGTGGATGTAGCTTTTGCTAGTCTCATTGATGAGATCATGGTGGTCTATCAAGATGACCTGACAACATTCTCAAAAGAAAGAGGTGAGCACTATAAGCATATTGAGATAATCTTCCAGAGGTGCTTAGATTATGGGATTTATTTGAATCCTAAGAAATGTCAGTTTGGAGTTGAAGAGGGCAAGTTGCTCAGGCACATTGTGTCAAAAGAGGGGGTAAGAATAGATCCAGAATGAGTCAAGGCTATTGATCTCATTCCCCAGCCCAAATCAGTTAAAGTAATACAATATTTTTTTGGGAGAATCAACTTTGTTAGGAGATTTGTTCCTAATTTTGCCGAAAAGACTAAAGCTATTTTTAAAATGGTCAAGAAGGGGCAATCTATTACATGGGAAAAAGAGTCATTTAAAGCATTCAAGGATATCAAAGAAGCTATCAAGGAGGCACTTGTACTAATAAGTCTAGATTACTCTAAACTCCTTTAGTTATTTTCCTTTGCTTCTTATTATACTATTGTTGTTGTTCTACTTCAAAGGAATGAAGATGGATTTGAACAACCTATAGGTTTCTTTAGCAAGTCTTTACAGGCTGCTGAATTGAATTATTCCATAATGGAGAAGCATGCCTATGCATTGGTTAAGGCCATAAATAATTTCAAATCTTATTTCATAGGGGCCAAGATCATAGCATATGTGCCACATATAGCAGTAAAGGATATCTTCACACAACATGAAGCTTCAGGGAGAAGGTGCAGATGGATCAATAGGATCCAAGAATATGACATAGACATATAGGTCACGAAGTTGGTTAGAGGCCAAGGCCTAGCTAATATGATGGCAAATTCCAACTTAGAGGCAGCTGATATAGATGAGGTAAATGCTCCTCAATCTACTAGTATGTGTGCTTCGGCTGGCAATCCATGGTATAAGGCTGTTATATTTTACCTTGAAAACATGAATTGTCCACCATGTATGGATGAAAACTAGAAAAGAACACTCAAGTTAAAATCCCAGAAGTATGTCTCGATCCAAAATGAGCTCATGTGGAGAAATCATGACAAGAGAAAACTGAAACAGTGATGAATGAATGTCATCATGGTGTTTGTGGGGGGCATTTCTGAGCCAAAACCACTACCCATAAGATCTTAAGAGTTGGATATTGGTGGCCAACCTTGTTCAAGGATGTGGCACAAGAGATAAGAAAATGTGATGCTTGCCAAAGATTTTCTGGCAAGTTGAAATTTGCTGGGGCATTACCCTGTTACCCCTTACTATGGATGCACCTTTCCAGCAGTGGGGAATTGACTTCATTGGAGAGATATAGGAAAGGTCCAGCAATGGTTTTAAGTGGATCCTTGTGGCCACTGATTACTTCACCAAATGGGTAGAAGCAATTCCTACTTGCAATGCAACATCCAAAGTGGTCATTGACTTCATAGTAAGCAATATAATTACCAGGTTTGGAGTGCTAGCTAGGATTTTGGCAAACAATGCAACGTGTTTCAGATCTCAAGAGATGCTGAACATGTGTTCTAAATTTGGCATAAAACTTGTGCATTCATCTCCTTATCACCCCCAAAGCAATGGACAGGTTGAGTCAAGTAATAAAATCTTGATGAAAATTATAAGGACACTGGATCAGAACAAGAAGAGATGGGATGATAGTTTGAAGTATGCTCTTTGGGCTGATAGGATAACTTTCAAGAGATCCATTGGTAAATCCCATTTAAACTAGTATATGGAGCAGAAGTGAAGATGATCATCAACATAGAGTTGTCAGTCCACCAACTGCTACAAGAGATTGAAGGGGAGTAGCATGATGCAATGTCTCAAAGGATTTACAGCTAACTGAGATAGAAGAACAGAGAAGAGTTGCACATGATAAAATGTTGCACCATAAGCAAAAGATGAAGCTCCTATTTGATAAGTGTATTGTGTCAAGAGACTTCCAAATTGGTGACTTGATACTTCTCTAGGATGCAAGATCTGAAGATAAAGGGAAACATGGCAAATTCAGTCCCTTTGTTGGATCTAGGGCATACAACTGAGGGGGGGGGTGAATCAGTTGTATAAAAATTCTTGTTCTTTCAACACTTGATTCTTTGTTGTTAGTTAGCAGCATATCAATTAATCATCCATGAAAGCATAATACATAAGCACAAGAGCAGATAAGTATCAACACATTGAACACCAAGATTTTGACGTGGAAAACCTGGTTAAGGGAAAAACCACGGGGTGATTAACCCAAGAATTATTCTCTGTTAGAAGAATAAAGAAAAATGAATGGCACATGCCAATTAGGGCTCACTGCCCGAGCACACTGCTCACAAAGAGGCCCACTGCCTACAAGGAGACACACTGTCTACAAAGTGATAAAAATCACAGTCTTGAACTGGAGAATGACATCTCTACCATGTCCGGATCAGTTCCAATTAAGCCCAAAAACCTCTGTTCTGCCTTTCGCACTTCTCTTCGCTATGCCACACTCATCCACACACACCACACCTCGAAATGAACTCACAGACCACTATTTATACAAGACATCGACTTAGGATCAAACATCTAAGTCAGCAAACAATCATAAGAGTATCTGCAAGATGAATAACACATCCGGTTGGCCACCACAAGAACATTCGCAGGATGAACAACTCATCCGGTCGGCTAAACAGAGCAAGAACTTCATCCGGAAGAATAACTTCAATTCTGGGCTCTACTATCAATGCGGATCAGCAACACAACCTCAACACGATCCAGAAAACTTCACAAGCCTGCCTGAATGTCCGGATACATCCGCACTTCCTTTACTTGCTGGAATCTCTTGTCTTCCTCATCCGGAACTTCAAGAATACAGTCTGTCGCCACTGTAGAAGGTACTTCCGGACCTTCAAAACATACATTATCAATGCAGACCAATAACACAATCTCAACATGATCCAAAAACCTTCACAAGCCTGTCTGAATGACCAGGTACGTCCGCATTTCCTTTACTTACTGAAATCTCTTATCCTCCTTATCCGGAACTTCAAGAACACAGTCTGTCGCCACTGTCATAATGCAAGAGGTACTTTCAGACCTCCAAATCATACACAACTCGAGATGGCACATCACAAGGACATCCCAAATACTCTTTCCAAACCGCAGATTAGGATTGTACAATTTCGGACCTCACCGGACCTTTCTGTGATCCTCTGTCACCTCTAAGCACTTGCCGGAACCGGTTCCACACAGACAGCCATAACTTCTTCAGGTCTTCATGCGGACCTCTGAAAACTTGACTGAAGCATCTCAGGACTCATATCTGAAAACCCTTTAATCCGCATCCTCCGGTTTTCAACCTATCCAATATATTTGCCTTCTTCTCATCACTGTTCTTCACTGTTCCTGACTGAGGGTAATTTTCTCAATATCCTCAACACACAGCTCATCCAATCCTTCTTGTCAATGTAATATGAGTATGTTGACATCAATGACAACACTGGTTCACCTCATACTTGCAACAATCTCCCCCTTTGTCATTGATGGCAACATATGATGTGAAAAACCATCAAGACAAGAACTTCTCCTTTCTGTCACAGCTCCCCCTATCAACAACAACTTTTTACATGTCTTCTCTCCCCCTTTGATCATTAACCACTTGTTTTTCACATGTCTTCTCTCCCCCTTTGACATCAATGGCAAGGGGCTCATACTTGCAATTCTAATACATTAGAATCATACCAGCTGCTCCCCCTTAGTAGCAGCTCCCCATCATCAATCCGGATCACAAGATATGACTGTGATATCCACCGGACTGATGCACATCAGTGCATCTTAGTTTATCACCGGAGGGGCCATGACCCCTAACTTCTCCCGGAGATATTCAAAAGAGTCCTTGGGAAGAGGTTTTGTAAAGATATCTGCAATCTGATCCTTGGAGGGAACATACTCCAATCTGACTTCTTCCTTGTTTACTTGTTCTCTCAAAAAGTGAAATTTGATAGATATGTGCTTAGTCTTAGAGTGCAATACTGGATTCTTAGAAATATTAATTGCACTTGAATTATCACAGAAAATTGTGATAGGCTCCTCATATTCAACTTTGATGTCTCTTAGCATCTGCTTCATCCATAAGATTTGAGTGCAACTACCTGCTGCTGCAATGTATTCTGCTTCAGTTGTAGACAGAGATATTGCATCTTGTTTCTTGCTTAGCCAAGAAACCAATCTCTTCCCCAAAAAGAATGCTCCACCACCAGTGCTCTTCTGGTCATCCACATCTCCTGCCCAATCTGCATCTGTGTAAGCATGAAGAGAGAAATCCAGATCTCTAGGGTACCATAGACCATACTCAACTGTTCCTTTCAAGTACCTAAAAATTCTTTTGATTGCCATAACATGAGATTCTCTAGGATCAGCCTGGAATTTTGCCACAAGACCAACAGCCTGCATTATATCTGGTCTAGTTTGAGTGAGATACAACAATCCACCAATCATTGATCTATACTTTGTCTGATCGGCCTTTGGAGAATCATCATCTTTGCTTAACTTACATCCGGTTGCCATAGGAGTGTTCATAGGCTTTGAGTCTTCCATACCAAATTTCCTTAACAATTCTTTCACATATTTGGTCTGAGAAATGAAGATCCCTTCTTTTGTTTGAGTGATTTGCAGACCCAAGAAGAAATTCATTTCACCAAGCATAGACATTTCAAACTCACTTTTCATCTGATTTGCAAAAGTTTTGCACATACTATCTCTTCCTCCAAAAATGATATCATCCACAAACACTTCAACAATCAAAATATTTTCATGATCAATTTTGAAATATAAGTTACTGTCAGCAGTACCTTTGTTGAATCCAATCTACACAAGATGCTTATCCAACCTTTCATACCATGCTCTTGGGGCTTGCTTCAATCCATACAAAGCTTTCTTCAACTTGCAGACCATATCATCATTATCAGACAATTGAAATCCATCCGGTTGTTCAATGTAGACTTCTTCTTCCAGATCACCATTTAGGAAGGCAGACTTGACATCCATCTGATATACCTTGAAGTCTTTGAAGGCAGCAAATGCAAGAAGTAATCTGACTGCTTCAATTCTTGCCACCGGAGCAAAAGTCTCTTCAAAGTCAATTCCTTCTATTTGAGAGTAGCCTTTGCAGACCAATCTAGCTTTGTTTCTGATTACTTCACCAGCTTCATTTAGTTTGTTCCGAAAGACCCACTTGGTTCCAATTACATTCTTGTCTCTAGGTCTGGGAACAAGATCCCAAGTATGATTTTTCTCAATTTGCATCAATTCATCTTCCATTGCTTTGGTCCAGTTTTCATCATTGCAGGCTTCATTTATTGTTTTAGTTTCAATCTTTGAAATCAGACAACATTCATCCTGATTTTGAGCAACATTCCTTCTAGTTTGTACACCTTTGCTTTTGTCACCTATGATCTGATCTTCAGAGTGGTTCAATCTTACATACCTTGGAATTTTGGGAGTATCCTGCACTGCTGCTTCTTGATCAGGCTCATTCAAACCTATCTCTTCTTCCTGATTTACCGGATTAGGCTGACTCTGTCTCACCGGAGAGGATTGAGGTCCTTGAACACTATCTTGGTCATCTTCATCAAACTCATAAAATCTTGAAGGCTTCTCAATTCCTTCATCAACTTTCACATTGGTGCTTTCTATCATCTTCCTCAATCTCTTATTGTAACATCGGTATGCTTTGCTTTGAGTGGAGTAACCCAAGAAAATTCCTTCATCACTTCTAGCATCAAACTTTCCTAGATCTTCATCTCTTTTAATATAACACTTGCTACCAAATACTCTGAAATATTTCACAGTAGGAGTGATGCCAAACCAGAGTTCATAGGGGGTCTTACCGGTGTTGTTTCTGATTTGAACTCGATTGAGAGTGTAGACTGCAGTGCTGATAGCTTCCTTCCAAAACATTTGAGGAACATTTGCTTCCAACATCATTGTCCTGGCAGCTTCCTGAATGGTCCGGTTCTTTCTCTCAACCACTCCATTCTGCTGTGGAGTCCTAGGAGCAGACAACTGTCTCCTTATACCCTGCTTCTCACAAAAATCAATGAACTCACCAGATGTAAATTCACCACCTCTATCAGACCTTAGACACTTTAGTTTCAATCCGGTTTGATTCTCTACCATAGCTTTGAAGATCTTGAACTTCTCAAATGCTTCTGATTTTTCTTTTAGAAAGGTAACCCACATCATCCGGGAATGATCATCAATTAACAACATGAAATATCTATCACCTTGCAGACTCTTGATTCTTGTCGGACCACAGAGATCAGTATGTACTAATTCCAACAATCTGGTAGAAGACTGATCTTTGCTTTTGAAAGAGACTCTGCTTTGTTTACCTAGCTGACATTCTTTGCACAAACTATTTGTAGGTTTCATCAATTTTGGAAGATCTCTTACGGCCTGAGTATTGCTTATCTTGATGATGTTATCAAAATTTACATGGCACATTCTTCTATGCCATAACCAACTCTGATCAATTTGAGCAAACAAACAACTTTTATTTGAACCAACCAGATGAAAGATATTACCTTTTGTCTGAGTACCGGATGCAATCTCAGTTCCGGAGTTTGTAAAGATTCTGCATTTTCCATTTTTGAATCGGAGATCATAGCCTTTGTCCACTAACTGACCAACACTAAGAAGATTGTGCTTCAATCCTTCAACATACAGTACGTTACCTGTTTTGCTCTTTCCATCGAAGGAAATAGTTCCCCTGCCTCTGATTCTGCCAGCAGAATTGTCACCAAACTTTACCATTCCTCCTTCATACCTTTCCAAATTCAAGAACTTATTCTTGTCACCAGTCATATGGTGAGAACATCCACTGTCAATAACCCAATCATCCTTTTCTTCCACTTGAGCAGCCAAAGCTTTTTCAACAACTTTGTGATTGACAGATTCAGAGAGTATTGAATCTTCTTCCTTGATGGCAATAAACACCCACTCATTTCCGGATTTGCTTCCTAGTTCTGATTCATCATCTGTTACTCCTTCATTGTCATCTTCTTCGTGAACATAATAGCAATTCTTTTGAAACCTTTGTCTGTTAGTATTAGATCTTGCAGATCTTTCCGGACATCTTGAAGCAAAATGACCAATCTTATTGCAGTTGAAACACTTAAAGGGTAGTTTTCCTTCATACTTACTGGATCCTCTTGGCAGTCTCTTTGCAATGAGGGCTTCAAGTTGAGCTGTTTCTGCTTCTTCTTCCTCCATGTCTCTTCTTGCTTGATCATACCATGACATTTTCCTTGATGAGTTTTCTCCCGGATCAAATCTCTGTTTGCCTTTCACATAGGCACTGGCTTTGAAAGCAGATTCAGTCTTGGGAGGATCATCTCCAAACTCGGTCATTTCAAATGCAGCTAGTTTGCCAGCTAGTTGTTCTCTTGTGACAGTTGTGTGGGCTCTGAATTCATCAATGGCAGCAACCTTGATTTTGTAGGCAGCAGGAAGGGATCTTAGGATTTTGCAGACAATCTCATTTTCATCTAAAGTTCCACCAGCATTTCTGATTCCACATACCAGCTCATTCACTCTTGGCATAAAGGTAGTGATGTTTTCATCATCTCTCATTTTCAATCTTTCAAATTTCCCTTTCAGACTCTGCAACCTTGCACTTTTGACAAACTCATCTCCTTCATACAGAAGTTCCAGTTTAGTCAGGATCTCATATGCAGTTGGTAGGTCAATAACATTCGAGAGATCTGAGTCATTCAATGCGCTTAGAAGAGCTTCCTTGGTCCGCAGATTGTTTTCAGCTTCTGTGATTTCATTCAGAGTTGTCGGACCACCTTGTGGAGGTACATATGGTTTTGAAACCATAGCCAAGTATGCTTTTCCCATACATTCCAAGTGACACTTCATGCGACCTTTCCAGAGAGTGAAGTTGGTTCCATCGAACTTCGGACTATCCTTCTTGTATGACGACATCCTGGATCTCCTCAAGCGGTTAAGCTCCTATCAGAGGAATCTGGCTCTGATACCAATTGTTGGATCTAGGGCATACAACTGAGGGGGGGGTGAATCAGTTGTATAAAAATTCTTGTTCTTTCAACACTTGATTCTTTGTTGTTAGTTAGCAGCATATCAATTAATCATCCATGAAAGCATAATACATAAGCACAAGAGCAGATAAGTATCAACACATTGAACACCAAGATTTTGACGTGGAAAACCCGGTTAAGGGAAAAACCACGGGGTGATTAACCCAAGAATTATTCTCTGTTAGAAGAATAAAGAAAAATGAATGGCACATGCCAATTAGGGCTCACTGCCCGAGCACACTGCTCACAAAGAGGCCCACTGCCTACAAGGAGACACACTGTCTACAAAGTGATAAAAATCACAGTCTTGAACTGGAGAATGACATCTCTACCATGTCCGGATTAGTTCCAATTAAGCCCAAAAACCTCTGTTCTGCCTTTCACACTTCTCTTCGCTATGCCACACTCATCCACACACACCACACCTCGAAATGAACTCACAAACCGCTATTTATACAAGACATCGACTTAGGATCAAACATCTAAGTCGGCAAACAATCATAAGAGTATCCGCAAGATGAATAACACATCCGGTCGGCCACCACAAGAACATTCGCAGGATGAACAACTCATCCGGTCGGCTAAACAGAGCAAGAACTTCATCCGGAAGAATAACTTCAATTCCGGGCTCTACTATCAATGCGGATCAGCAACACAACCTCAACACGATCCAGAAAACTTCACAAGCCTGCCTGAATGTCCGGATACATCCGCACTTCCTTTACTTGCTGGAATCTCTTGTCTTCCTCATTCGGAACTTCAAGAATACAGTCTGTCGCCACTGTAGAAGGTACTTCCGGACCTTCAAAACATACATTATCAATGCGGACCAATAACACAATCTCAACATGATCCAAAAACCTTCACAAGCCTGTCTGAATGACCAGGTACGTCCGCATTTCCTTTACTTACTGAAATCTCTTATCCTCCTTATCCGGAACTTCAAGAACACAGTCTGTCGCCACTGTCATAATGCAAGAGGTACTTCCGGACCTCCAAATCATACACAACTCGAGATGGCACATCACAAGGACATCCCAAATACTCTTTCCAAACCGCAGATTAGGATTGTACAATTCCGGACCTCACCGGACCTTTTTGTGATCCTCTGTCACCTCTAAGCACTTGCCGGAACTGGTTCCACACAGACAGCCATAACTTCTTCAGGTCTTCATGCAGACCTCTGAAAACTTGACTAAAGCATCTCAGGACTCATATCTGAAAACCCTTTAATCCGCATCCTCCGGTTTTCAACCTATCCAATATATTTGCCTTCTTCTCATCACTGTTCTTCACTGTTCCTGACTGAGGGTAATTTTCTCAATATCCTCAACACACAGCTCATCCAATCCTTCTTGTCAATGTAATATGAGTATGTTGACATCAATGACAACACTGGTTCACCTCATACTTGCAACACCCTTATGGTTTGGGCCTTATGAAGTTGCAGAGAAACTAGAGCTCAATGTCTACCGTTTGATAATCCTAGAAGGAGAATTGCTGGAGCTACCTGATCACGGTCAGCTTTTAAAACATTACTTTTCATAAGTAAAGATTTCTTTCAAATTTTGTGATGAAAACTTGCTATATCTAGTTTTTTTGACCTCGAGTTGTCTTGACCACTGTTGGTCTTGATGGTTTTTTGTTTGGTTCCTATGTTTCCTTTTTTTTGGTGCTTTTTGGTCTGCCCGGAGATCTATATTCTCGTTGTGCCACTGATTGGCACACGTCCCCAACTAGATCCACTATTAGGACTTGAAAAATCAACCCTCAAAATGACCATTTTACCCCTAAAAATCCAAAAATCCTTTGTAAATTTATTAGCGTATGTCACCATTGGATAGATTTTTCAATTCTGAGCAACTTTGCCATTTGAACCATGTTAAAATTCCTTAAAATTAAGAAGTTATGCTTCTTAAAAGTATGGTTCTTATGCTTTTTGCTTTAGTAAAAAATTGATCTTTTCTTTAGAATATTTTCATGTTTTTGCCTTTATCGGCAAATCGGCCTTTTTTCTAACTTCATAACTTTTTAAAGTCTGGCGATCTGCCAATTAGCCGACAAGGTGGAAATGAGGAAAGGGTGACTATTACAGCTAAGGGATAAAGTGTTTTGGAAAAGACTAAGGCAGAAAGATATAGGCACAGTGGCGTAAGTTCAAACTTTTTCAAGTTCGCCTAATGGACTTTTTTCTGATAAGGCAAGTGGACTCCAAGAAAGGGGCAAATGTTGTGGTTTGTAAAAGGCTAGTTTTGCTGATAAAGCAAAATGAGAAATTTGAAAATATGTCTAAGTGTTGCCTTTGTTAGGGAACTTGCCTGATACCGAAATTTTCACAAGTTCATCTTTTTACACTTTTGCCGATAGGCCGATAAAGAAGGATGATAGATGCAAAGAAATGGAGTTTGGAAGAATAAAAAATCACCCATAAGGGTGATAAGGAGTAAGTTCAACATAGTGGCATTTTGCTGATAATGAAGAAGATGACAAGGCAAATAAAGGTAACATTTTGCTAAGGCATAAGGAGTTCGACAAAAGACATTTTTCCTGATAAAGGAGAAATGAAGCCACAGTCCTTAGTCTGAATTTCTTGAAATTTGTCGATGGAAGGAAAATTGTCTAAGGCATGTATTATCAAAAAATTGGGTGGAAATCAAACTTTGCAAAAGTTTGAGTTTTTCTCATTTTGCCAATAAGGCGACAAAATAAATCCAAAAGGGAGATGAACTAAAGAGTTCAGAATATGGCCAATTTGCCGATAATGAAAAAACATAAGGCAAATGGTTTAGTTTGACAAAACTTCTTTTTGCCGATAAAGAGAAGAATCAAGGTAAAGTTTGAAATAGAGTAAGTTTGCCAATAAAGGGAGAATTGGCTAAGTTAGAAAGGTTCGGCAAAACTCATTTTTTCTGACAAAGGCAAGGTAACTCAAGTTCACAAATATTGATATTTGCCAAGAAGGGAAAATAAAGAGTAAAGGAGAAAAGTTTGCAAATGTTACATTTTGCCGATAAGTCAAATATATAAGGATGAAAAAGAAATAAGAAAGAGGTGGAAAAAGGCTTGAACAAGATAAAAGTTATGCATAGAAAAAGAATGGGCACCAAAGGAAAAGTTTGTGAAGATATAAAATCACCGAAAGGCCTAGTTTGTGAAATAAAAGATTTGCAAACACAAAAGGAGCCGTGGGTGACAGAGTTAAAAAGAGAAGAATTTCAACAACTAGGGTTTATAGATCATAAACAAAAAATGGTGAAGGGCTCATATTAGAAAAGGTAAGGTTAGCCAACAGGGTGAATAAAAGAAAAATGATGAAGGGATTCATGGCAGACATCAGGTGCCTTGAATTAGACAAAAGGAGACCGAGTCTGATTTTTTTAGTGTTTGGTTGCCTGGTTTCCCAACTTCTCTAACCACTTAGAAAGCACTCTAACCACTCCCAGAAGCACCATCACTATGAAGTGACTGGCTAACTAAAAGACAAATGCATAACTTAAGATGTTTGTTGAAGATATTATTTGTAGTTATGATGGTTGTTGCAAATTTCAGTGCCCTAATCATTCTCAGATATTTTCTAGACTGACCTAGGATGTCTTTAAAAAGAAAAATTAGTTCTCTTGTCAAAGGGCTGGTCATCTTTACCATTTTTTAGGTGACTAAGTGCAGAGCTGCCTAGGGTTCCAAAGAGTAGAGAAGTTACAATTCTCTAGCGGATAAGACATAGGTTATGAAAGGTTTTTCAGATTAATTTTAGTTATCATTTTAAGAATTTCTCCTTCTTCTGTAATTCTTCAGGGAAATCCTAAGCTTAGCCAGGGTTTTCTCTTACAACATTTCATGGTATGATTGTAACCATGATTCAGACAAATTCTTAAAACATTACATGTTGTGTGATGATCTCTTTTATGGTTATAGATGAATGATTGTATGTTGCAAAGGATTACTAAGTATTATCTTCTTTGATAGCTATCTTTCTTGCATCTGAGTATCCAAGAAGTGCGTGTTTCACTTCTTTTGTTGTTTTCTTCCTTCTGCTGAACTGTTGACCCTATAACCCAATTTATTAGGCACTGGTCTGAAGTGTTTTGATCACCCGTGCACTCTTTAAAATCAAAACAAACTTATCATGTGTGAAGTTAGTAGTTAGTTTGTATGTCTTGCAAAACAAGCATACCTACATTTTCCATTGTTAATGGGAATGCATTCTCATCAGCTATCTAGGGGTTATTAGTGACAACCATTTGTTTTAGGTCTAGTGACAGTCTTTGGGGCCTAAAAGATGATTTGGGTTTGGTTATCCTTTTATTTTTAGTTGTTCATCTGGTGTTGAATCTAATACCTATTCAGGTATACCCCTTAGATCCCTCCTAAGTCTAAGTTGAGCTCAAAGTGCAAAGGAGCCTACCCACTCTTGTTAGTTGGCCAAAATCACCTTAAACTTGTTTATGAACCTCTTCCCATCACCTAGAATGACCAGCCCTGGCCTAAGTGATTTAGGAATGTTTTAGGGTTTAAGGTTGCATCTATTTTGGGTCCCAACAGTTGTCATAACTTGCCTAAACTAGGTCAAGAGAAAAATATTTGTGTATAGATTGGCCCATATAGAGATTCTTGAGCCTATAAAGTGTCGTATTTGCATAAAAGGTCCCCTAAAATGATCTGGTAAAGTCAAATATTGTTTATGTCTAAAAATAGTAACCTACTATTTTTAGAAAGTTTGCATTTGAGCACATATGGACCTAAAATTTTACCCAAAGCTCTGGAATTGTAAAGTTAGCCTATGGTGGAAAATCAGCTAAAGATCACTTGTAGATAATGTGATATTAAAGTTTCAAGGTCCCAAAATCCTATAAAAAATATTAAATTTGAATTTTGGACCTTTAAACGATCAAATAAGGCTCTAAATTTTTTGAACATTTCTTGTTTTGGACCTTTTGTCATGTAGAGCACTTTAAGCTTTTCAGTTTAAAAAAAGGGCTCAATCAGGTACCTAGATCAAATGTCACTACTCTTAGAAGTTGAGCTATTTTTCAAATATTTCCAGCAATGGGATTCAAATGCCCAAAAAGGTGAAATCAAATGACGGAAACAAAATTACAAATTTGAGTACCATCAAAGGTGGGAAAAGGATAGATGGACTGATTTGGGCATCCAATTTCTTGGGTTTGGATATAAATATGTAGTTTTTTTCATTTTGTAAGGGGTGAGTGGAAAAAGAGGGATTTTGGAGAGAAAGTTGTTTGTAAGAAAAACTCTGCGTAATCTTTTTTGAGGGTAATGGGTGTTTAATCTTGTTGCAACATGAATATTGTAATGCATTTTCTGTGAAATAAATGTATGAGTGATGGCTCTTTTATTTTGATTGTCTCCTTCATGATATTGCATGTTCTTGGAAAGAAGTAGATTTTCAAGGAAGACAGAGAATTTTTGAGTGCACCTTTGCTATAGGATTTGCATGTTTGATTAGTTCATCCTAAAGGGGGTGGTGAATATTTTTAAGCATCAAGTGGGGTGTGTAGTATTTGTGAAGGATTTTAAGTAGAATCAAGTTTAAGGGTTACCTTCGTGGGTTTAAATTACTATAAGGCAGTGATAATGTTGTTAAACCCCAAAGATGAATTTTTCTTATAATATCATGTTGTAGTTGTTTTAGACTCTGTGATCCCAAGGAATAAGCACCAATCTCTTTAGTATTCCATCCACTTGCATACTCATAATGAATAAATCATACATTTGGCATTGTACATTAGTAGCTTATGATTTTATCCATTATGCACAGGTTTAGTGTTTCCGATTCGTAATATTTCTGGTGAAAATGTCATTGCTACACCCATAAAAATATGTGTATGGTATTGTAGTGTTCATGTTCAGTCATTGAGGGTACATGGAAGGTTGACATTGTGAAGTCATTTTCAAACCCTTGTCATACATGCATGAAAAATCATCTACTTTTTTTGAAGTATTTGTTTTAGGTATACCGGTGTAGGTTTAGTAGAGCCTAAAGTGCAGGAGAGACTATCTATCTTTCATTTGTTGGTCATCCTCTAAGTGAATTTAAAAATAGGGATTCACAGCCCCTTAGAAGGATATGAAAGTAGGTTGGAGAACCAACAACACTTAACTTTTTGACGAGGCATGTTGTACCATTGAGGTATTTTGATGGTGTAATCTAGATGTTTTGGTGGAGATGCTTTGTATGATCATCGGTATGTTCCTGATGAGGTTTCGTATTGACATTGGATTTTTTACTACGCATAATAGGATGCATATGTTGTACATTTATATAGATTATTATAGTGTTTCTACTTCACTGTTTGCACTATATTTGATATAGTTGTGATAATTATGTCTATTTTAGTATTATGAATTATGGTTGATTATGCATCTTGTTCCTAGATCATGCTATCCATAGATGATCTATAGCTAGATGTGATGATTTGATATTACGTTATTATTTATACCATGTTGATGGATTATGTTGCTTTAGCTCCTATTATGTGGAGTAGGTATGCCTCATGTTTGACCTAAGTGTGCAGGTATAGGGTTGTTCCCTAAAGGTGGTTATATTGGAGATGGTTGTCTTTGGGTAAAACATATGTGTGTTAACCTCTATCTCACTCAATTCAAGTGCGAGGCAAGTCTTGTGAATCCCTGTGTAAACCTAAATCCAAATTGGTGATGATTCTGGCATCAACATATTGTGGAAATTTGTAAACTGTGTATGAGTCCTTTGCATGTGTTTATTTTATCTTTTGCATTACATTTATATTTATTTCAAAATGCAAGTTTTCTATGTTTGCGAAAGAGATATTATTTGCACATTAGTGGAAAATGGTCTATTGCATGATTTTACTTCTAGTAGAAGAAAATTAATCAAAATTGATTAATCTTTAAAAATAAAATATTTAGCTTAGTGAAATAAATTTGCTAGTTTAAAAACATAATTTAATTTAAATTGATTGACCTCATTTGGCTATTGGAAAATATCAATTTAAATTACATTAGTTGTTTAGATTTATTAAGTCAATTTATGGGTTTATTTCTTTTGGAATATGTATCTTGCAAAAAGTGAATATTGAAAAGAAAATAGAAACTAGAAAAAAAAAAGAAATAGAATGAAAAGTACAAAAGGAAATTAGAAGGCTATTTTTACTCACTCATTATTTTTGCATTTGAAAACCCTCTCTCCTCCTTTGAAATTTTAGAAAAAGAATCAATTTGAATTGTTAGAGGTTGGATTTGAAGTGCTTGAGCTTGGATTTGGAATGATTGAAAGTGGATAGGGAATTGTGTGTATGTTTTCTCCAAAGGGAGATTTCCTCCATTGTTGCAAGCTTGAGATGAGGTAATTTATTTTCCTTTCTTGCATTTAAATTGGAATTTGTTCCTTTTTCCATGCCCACATTAGGTGGAGGTATATGGCATCATGCTATAGGAATGTTTTAAATTCTAATATGTAGATTTTAATTTGTATTTTAATTTTTTGAAATATGCATTTTGTGGCCAACTTATGACAAAATTTTCCAAAATTAGTGTATTATGAAAATTGGAAAAATTAATTGCAAAAGTCTGTTATTGTGCATTTTTGAAGCAAAAGGACACTCTTGAATTTTTTAAATTTATTATAATTTAGGAAATAAAAATTTATGAGTTTTTTCCCAATATCATCAATGGTGAATTTGGGGTTTTTATGGTTTTTCTTAATTTTTAGAAATAGAAAAATTGAAATTTAGATCCTTATTTCAAATAATTATTTTTTGGAGTGAGATGAATCCTTATGTAAATATGATTTTACATTATTGGGAAATGTGTCATAATCTATTGCATTAGTTTTTGTGCCACACCCAAATTATAAATTTGGATAATTGGACTTTTAGGATGTGGTATAGAGTAGGAAAGGAGTGGGCTCTCACTGCTTTCCGTGATCTAGAGTGATACATGAAGATTGAGTGGGGAGAGTTTTAACTAAGTGATAACCTAATACACATTGGGATAATAAAATGATTAATAAACTATAGATGTGCCATGATTGAATGTCTTGGATGGATTCAACCTTGGTTGCAAAGGACATACCACAACTCTTGGAAGTTGGTGAATGTCATTAAGTGCCTTTGTATGAGGATTTTCTAATCTAAAATATTTGTGTGGCCGTCATGCTACTGTAATGATACTCCTTGTATTATCTCTAGGATCCTCATTGTTACCTTCAATAAAATTTTGTAATTGACATGATTTGTGATCATTTATATATGCATTAATTGACATGTGTGTCACATATTATATCATATGCTTGATTTGGTGTGAGTTTCCACATGTGGTGTTCTATGATTTATTTGCGGTGAGTTAACACACATGATCTTGTATGCATTTGATTGACATGAGTGTTTCCATGCTCTCCTTATTTTGTGAGTGTGATTGTACTCAATTTGACTATCTCCTAGGATAGTGAGATGGGCTTGAGGGTACCACATGGTTGGGTGGAACTAAACCACCATTAAGGGACATGTGAACTTGGATGATTCTCATTGGAGAGTGTGCTAGACTCTCTTAGTATATTATGCATTTGTATCTCTTATTTGTTGTAATTTGTAAACTATTGTAATATGATTATGGTAATGCTTTGATGCATTCTATTATGTGGGTGATGATCCATCCATGTTTAGGATGAGACCCTTTAAATGTAATAAATTATTGATATCATTTTGTATTGTTGTAGACCTAGTCTTGGGAGGGTGTTAGCGTGATTGTAATGTTGAATCATGATATTTTAGCATGTTATATTCAAATTATCTAATGTTGTATTTATGTTTATGGATGCCTTAGTGTTGGATTCCATTCTACCCATATAGGTGGTGATGATCCTATCTTTTCTTTTGGTATGTGTCGACGTTGGTGCCAAACATGCATAGCATTTTGTAACACTTTTGTCATATTTTGCAAGTATGGTTTAAAATGCTCATTATTTCAAAATAGTTCATCACCTTCTTCCTTGGGAACCATACATGTTGGGAGGTTCTCATGTGACCAAGTTTGAGCCCATGATCCCTTGAATAATTGATCAAAACCATTTTCTAATTGCCCAAAAATCAAGGAAATTATGCCTCATTAAGTGAGAAAATGAACCTTGTTTTTATGTCTTAGTTGTTTTTCAATTCTCTATTTTGGATGTTAGCCTACATAGTCTAAATTTCTAGTTGCAATAGACTCCAAAGTCTATACTATAGGTGGGCCGAAGTTTGGAATCCCATTGGCATTTTGCATGGTACAAAATGAATTTTAGATCCAAAGTCTGAATTTTCAAGGGGTCAGAGTTCAAAGTTGACCCAACACTTTGCGTGTTACAAATGCAAGTTAGACCTCAAAGCTTGAACCACCGAGAGTTTTTTATTGCAAACTTTTTCCAAGGCTTTGCATAGTGTGAGTTGTTTTTTGGACCTAAAGTCTGAGATGTATGTTGCAATTGGAACCCAAGGTCTAAAGTCAACCTGACCTAGGAATTGGAGTCTCTTCACACTTTGTAGATGTGTAAACTATAGTTATTTTTTGAAACTTGAGTAGGTGTAGAATGTAACTATATCCTTAAATCTGAAGCTAAGAAGGTGTTGTAGGTTGCAAGTTGCAACTTGATGCCGAAGATTGAGGTAGTGTTAGGTGCGAGTGTAACTCAAGAAAGAAACCTGAATGGAAAGCCTTGCTTGTGAAGTTGAGTTGCAAGGCCAAAGGGGAAGTTTGAACTTTTGCAGGTTCTTCCCTAAAGTTTGAACCTTTGGTAGTTTTGTCTTTGTGCTTCTCGTATCTTCAAGATATTAGAGGGGTGGTCTAGTAGGGATGTTGTAAGCATTTTTTAGTGACCTTAGAAATCTTGATTCTCCTCCTTGTCTCATGTTTTGTGCCAAACATGATGTTTTGTCCCATGGTGTTTTAAAGTCTTATGCTTGTGTAACCTTGCATCATGCATTGGTGTGCATGCCAAGTGTGTCATTACTAGTTGTTATGTCACCTTTGGCACATAGAAGTGTTGTGTGGATTTCTTAATGCTTCTTTTGTATCGTAAAAAAAATATTTGTCAAGTTCATGTTTGTTAATCTTGAGCATAAGCTTGGGCATTATATTTGGTATTAGATATCATGTTGTAGCATTGGGAGCTCTAGTTTGTGTGTTCTACTTGTTGTGTTCAAACATGTGTGGGGTCTTAGTGTGGTTATGTGTATCATGTATTGTTCCCTGATATGTTTCCTTGCATGTGTATGTTAGAGGAATACATTGTTCATGGGATTAGTTAGACTCTTGTGCTTGCCGAAAAGTTTCCTTTATGTGGATTACCTTCTTGATGTCCTGAATACATTGCAAGAATCCTTGTTGTGTGTATGAATGTTTGAGTGATCTTTGTGGTGTCATGTTTGTGTTAATGTAACCACTCTTGATAATGTGGTTGTGCAAACCTTTGTGTGAAAAAGAATGCTAATGTTCCTAAATATTTAATTAAACATTGTGTACTCTCTTATGAGTTATGCATTTGGTTGTGAAAGAGATGATGTTTTGTTCATATGCTTGGTATTTAAAAGAAAAGTGATGTGGTACTACTTGTTTAAATGAACTTTACATTATGTACCCTTGTTGTGTGTATACCATGTTGCAAGAGTAGCATACCTTCTTACCCAATTTGCCATATTTGGAATCTTTATTTACCTATAATTTTTTGTATGGTGACTAGAAATGCTTGCACGAAGTGTATCTTGCATTGGTCATTTATGGGTGCATGCTATTATGTGTGAATTGACTATGTAGTTACATGAAAGAAAAATGTTGAATTATTGGAATAAATCATTTGGGTAATGATTTATGCCCCCAAATTGCATTCTTCCCTAGGACTCATGTGGGAAGCTGGGTGTGTTATTGCATTATATTTGTAGACACCTAAAATTGTCCCATTCCCAGACCAGACATTCATCTGCCATACTTCACTTTAATTAAATAATTCTTAATTATTTGATTAATTTCATCTATTGATCTCCATCTTATTCCTCAATATTATTTAAATAATTTTAGTTATTTAATTAAATTAATTTTCCTCCACACATTAATTAAATAAATGTAAATTATTTATTTAATTAAAGCTAATATTCCATTTCTTTCAAAATAAATAAAATTCAATATTTTATTTATTTATCCATGTGCATGAAATTAAATAATTTATTTATTTAATTTCTTATTATTCCCTCTCCTCCATAATTCAGTCTTAATTAGTTTAGATAACTAATCAATCAAATTAGTTAACAAGTCAGTCAATCTAGTTAACTAATCAATCAATTTAGTTGACTAGTCAATCAATTTAGTTAACTAAGTAATCAACTTAGTCAACTCTTCAATCAAATCTGTTAACTCCCCTGATGCATGAGAGGACAAGGACACTTATCACTCTCTCATTTTCTCACATCCTCTCAAATAATTCTAGCCATTGATCTCTCTGATCATTCACAACCATTGATCTTCACTTCTAGAAATCTATAAATTGAACATCTTGCTCAACCTCATGGGATCTCTCATCTTCATACAACAACATGCTACTAAAATCATTCTAGATCCTTTTATCTACTATCCTCATACTGCAAGGTTATGTTGTTTAATCAAGCAATCCACATATCAACATAGCAAGGAGCAATCCATTGGAGTTTGGGTGCAACTTCGATACGCTCAATTAGTGAGGCTAGATTTGTGAATGCAAGGGGAGGTAAATTGTATTTGATTTTAATTTATTTCATTTATGTTTGCATTGTCAATTTATACTATCACATTTTGGCACACCTGATGATCTAACCCCTGCTTTTTTTGTGAGTATTTGTTGAGGATTTTTGTTGTAGATTCAGGTTTTCTTGGATAAAATCTAGGAATCAACTTTCACAGACGGTCTCCTATGCTCAATCTGACCTCACTGTTGAGTCTGGGAGGCCACGCAGATGAAAATCAACATAAAACACCCTATATTTATGTTACTGTAAATTTTTGCAATTTTTTTAATTTAGCCCCCCCACATAGGCCATACCATACAGATCTGTATGGACCCATATGACTGCCTGTGCAAGCATAGCATATGTGTTGTATGCAGAGTTTTAAACATTATAAAATAATAATAATAATAAAACTAACTATAATGGCAACAAAAAAAACTTTAGGTTTTTTTAATAGTTTTCAAACAAAATTTTTGTAGTTATCGGGCCCCTCTGCCCCGCCGCTCCTGCTCCACCGAACTCCCTGCTCCACCTCCCTTAACCCCTACACCTACACCCCACTCTCCACCTCCCTTAACCCCTACACCCACACCCCACTCTCCATTCTCCCTTCTCCCTACGTCTTCCACCTCCCTTTTCTCCTCCCATCCATTGCTCACCTGCCGCTCCCCGCCATGCTCCCACCCACTCCCTCTTATCCCTACCTCCACCCTGACACCCTCGCCCTGCTGCTTCCTCCCAGCCTCCCATCCTCCCTGCATCCTCCCAGCTGCCTGTTAGTGATTTCCTTAAGCCACCCCTACAATTCCAAACATACAACAAATATGTTGTCATAAAATGTCCCCTTGGGGGCTTTTCCCTCTTAAGGTATAGCTCCTGGGTCCATAGAATGCATTTAGAGCATCTTACATGTTAATTTTGAATCCTAATGAGAAAACCTGAAGTCTTATGACAAATAGGACCTAGGGGGTGCTATTTTGATGACCCTCGAACAAAAATGGGAGGGCGGACTTGGGCACTAGCACCCTAGTCTTGCCCTATTTTGGGTTAGCCCTAATTTAAATGTCAGTTTTATGACCATTACTTAGGTCCTATGCCGACATCTCAAGTTTGAATTATGAAATTCTTAGTGGGAATCTTTGTAGTTGCATATATAATCATGTTTAGGTTTCATTTGTAAACTAGAGAAGATGATTGCGAACTTTAGGCATATTTGTGATTTCAAGAGATTTATTGTTGCAGAGTAGAGCATTGTTATTGTGTTTGTGATTGTAGATTTGACTTTATCTTCTCATGTGATTAAAGATCCTTCATTTATGTGAGATCTACACTTCAAGGTGACATCTATTGTGTTTTTGATCATTTATCATTTGGATTTTGCCTCTATCCCACAGGGATACACACTCTCATCTAACAATGGTGTTCAAGGGACTTGAATGTCTCTTTGAGGCTTGACCGAGGCAAGCCTCTAAACACGACAACCCCTTCCCACACTCCTTTATGACTGTAGGTTACAGGTACCAATTTTAGCAGAGTGGAGTTGCAGAAGGAGGTTGCAGACGACAAGAATTCAAGACCCAAAAGAAAGAGGACAAAGTTCAACATTTTAGGACACGGGTGCTAGTGCCAGTGTCCTCCACCTTTTTCGGGACCAAAATGAAAGATATAGTGAATAGCAATGTCGAAAGGAGATCTAGATTCCATGCAGAAAATAGTACCTTGGATAGGGGTGCTAGTGCCAGTGTCACTGACTGTTCTGTATTCTGAACTTTGAAAAATAGTGAGTTAACAATCTCTATCCTTCACCTTAGTCTGAAAGGATTTGTCATAATTCATCAATTTGCTTACTATTTTTCTTATTTAGGGTTTTAAGAGTACTTAAGAATTAATTTGAGATATTGTTTGATAAGATCTGAGCTTTCACATCATTCTAAGAGGCAGCCCAACCTATTAGGTGAATGCTCTTACTTAGTAGAGATTCAACTCGGTTGATATGCCCTTAAATGTTTGATGAGAAGGGAGGATCTAAACCAAATCAACCACATCCACAACATCCCCCCTTTTAATCATAAACATTTTGGTCAACCCATGTTTGTTTGAATTTTTCACCTTGCTAAGTGTTGTGTGATAGATTTGTATTCATTCATTTTATTACATTCAAAAAATTGCAAAAAAATTAAAAATTTGGCATCTTAGACTTGCATTTTAACATAATTTGAATTAATTGGCATTTAATTTCTGTTATTTTCATCAGCTCTGATTTAATTTACAGAAATTCATCATTTAGTATTTACTTGCATTGCACTGTCATGCTTAAATTGTCAAAAATTGTTTGAAATTGTGCATTTTTCATAAAAACCTAGTTTTGCATTAGCTAGGGTTTGTAGTCAAAATCTTGTTTCAGATTTTACTACCCTTTTCAAACACTCATTAGGACTGATTTCTAATTGTAGTGTTGCATCATAGTAGATTTCTTGCAAAATTCCATGTCTAGGGTTTGGAAACCTTACGTTTTCACTAGATTTGGCCTTATCGTCTCTCTAGAATTGCATTACAAGCATCTTGTGAGGGATTTTGCTGCATTATTTAAATGATATTAGGGTTATTATCTTCTTCTCCTCCTCAAATTCCTTACAACACCCTTTCTATTGGGCTTTTACATTGAAAATTGGTGAAAAATTGCATATTTTAGGTGTATTTTCACTAGGTTTTGACTTGTCATCACTCTAGACTTGCATCAAAGGCATGTTGTGAAGGATATTGTTGAATAATTGGGCTGTTCTTAGACATATTATTTGCTGTCCCTTTTGAAATTCCTTACAACACCTCTTCTTTTATTCATTTGCATTGAAAAAAGTTGAAAAATCAAGCATTTTTTAGGTCATATTCATACATACTTTTGCATTTGTTTCTTGCATAAGTGTTGAAAATCTTTAAAATATGATTTGACATTCATTTTAAAACATACACATGTATTCTCACTACAAAAATAATGCTAGGCTTCCTCCTAGGCCTTATTTGAAAAGACGAGCCCCTGAACTTGAAATAATATTTACACCTCATGACAAAGAAATTGTAGATACTAAAGGGCCTCTTTACATTACAGTGAAAATAATGGAAATACCTATGGATGTAACACTTATAGACCCTAATTACATGACTAATGTGGTTATGGAAGAGTTTCTTCTTAAACATGATTTGGCACAAGATTGTTATGAACTGTCGGATTTGAGAATTAAAACACATAATGGAGCTTTGATGAATACATTTGGAAAGATAACCTTATTGGTCTCAGTTTATGATAAATCCGTGGATCAATTATTTGATGTTATCCCCTTATCCTACCTCTTTCATGTAAAACTAGGACATCCATGGCTTAAGGCTATGAATGTTGTCCCTTCAACTATTCACAAATGCTTAAAATTCCCTTTGCATGGAGAAATCCGTACTATCTGTCGTAATTCATATTGACCTCTAGCTAAGGATAAGAATTTCACTCTTGATTACTTTTGGCTGCAACCTAATAGAGACCCTGAGCCATGAAGAGACCAATCTTTCCTAGACTACAAACAATACAAAGCAAAACAATTAGCTAGAGTGGTCAGGCCTCCTTTACAAACAATAAAGGAAGAACACATTGCATTTGAAGATCCCCTTAGAGAAAAAGGAAAATGAAAAAATGACATAAGAATAACACAAGACTATTATGACTATGATGAAATAATTGGCATGGTTGAAGTGGATAAAGAAAAGTTTCATAACTCACCTCATCCATAGAGAGATGGTATCTATGCTGAGGTTCCTCCCCCATCATCCTTACAGGGATCGGGAGGTTTTCATCGACAACAAAACATTTCAACAAGACCAATGAAATTTGAACATGGTGCTTCCTCCTCTAATGTACAAATCCTTATAGAAAAGCATAACAATGCCTTTGAAGAGATTAATAGTAAGACAAGAAGGAATAGACAAGCAAGAGAAAGGAGGAAGAGAAGACAAGCTTTCACCCAACGAAATGCAACTCAACAAGAAAACATTCAACCTAACATTGAAACAAACCAAGAAGAGATTAAGCACAAACAACCTGAAAACAAGAACAAAAGTTGTCTATGGTACCTTACACACCTCTTTCCTCTAGCATTCAAGATTGGGAGGAGGATGATTTGCTTGTCAACAACCCTTAGTTCGGCTGTCCCTAGAGGTAAGTGTTTCTAGCCCTTTACCTCTGTGTTGTGTTTCCCCCATGATGTGTTATGTGTTGTTTAGGCCTCCTAGGATGACCCTTGATACTCTCGTAAGGTCAAGGATACTAGGAGACTACCTCTGTTTTGACCCTTCTTCTATTTGTATCATCTTTCTTCTATATTGCCTCTCCTCTATTTTCATTGTTGTGTGTTGTGTCTGATAGACATAGCATTGCGGTTGGTGACTTGGGGGCACCCTCCTACGTGATTGGCCCTAAGGCACTTGTTTCTCCTTTCTTGATTTATTGTTTACCTTCTTCCAGTGGTTCTATCTAGTTGGTGGATGATGAAAAACATATTATACTGATACGGACCTAGTGTCCCTTTGGCAAGAAAGCAAAAAATGGACCTAGTCCATACATGATGATGGGGTTGATATATGTTATTCGATGCTTGGCTAGTAGAATCACTCCATGTGATATATTGATGTTATCTTATCACACTTACAAATCATAATAATATTGTTGCTTCATGCACTTTGTCTAGATCTTGGATCTTTCTTTCCTCATCTTTCTATGTGAATGATTACATGCATTGTTGTTTATCATGATTATATGGATGCTAACACCTTTTCTTGTAGGAAATCATGTGTTTGTGGGAACATTTGGTGATCGTAAAGTACATGTCACCTCTAGGGGGCATGGGCTTTGTGAGATCTTGTGTTCCCTTGTGTGTTTTATCTCTACCTTAATGTGCTTGATATCGGTAAACAACATCAACCACCTTAAGGTGGGGGCATATATAAGGTAAGATATCTGATGATTTTGGTACTAATGAAGCATGTTTGAAGAGGTGGGATGTTGTATCTCCGAGTGAGTGCACATCTTTATTTTTTTATATTGCTATCACTTAAGCCCTCTACGGAGGCAGGGATGGTGTATTTCTCGAGGAGATTGCACATCCTATCATTTTCTAAAAAGTCCTCCGAGTAGGTGGGGCAGATTTGAGACTATCCTAAACCTTAAGCATGTCTTCAGAGATTGTTGTGGTGAAGCCCAATCATTGGTGTGTGCCTGTAATGTGCCTGATATGGTTGCAAACCTAGCAATAGGTTTCTTCCATCACTTGTTTGCCATGTTTTCTCTGTGTCTTCCACGTGTGTGTATGGCATGTTTATTTTCAAGCATAGGTTCAAGACTGGTGGCGATGAGCTCCTCCTATGCTTTGGGATTTGTATGGTGTGTTTGTTCTCAAATGTAGTTTCAAGATTGGTGGTGATGAGCCCCTCCTACACTTTGAGATTTGTTTGGCGTGTTTGTTGCCCCTTATGCAGTTTCAAGACTGGTGGCGATGAGCTCCTCTTGCATTTGGGTTGTGTGTTTACTTTCCTTGTACTTGCATTTGCATTTCATATATGAGAAAATGAAAAGAAAAAAGAAATAATCATTGCATTCACTATGTTTTGCATGTCTTCAATGATGTCTTCTCTGTGTTTTGCATAATTGTAACTGTCTTCTCTGTGTTTTGCGTGCTGGCATGTCTTCATCGTGCTTGGCGTGTTTGCTGTGTTTGTTGACCGTACTTTAATGCATGTATTGACCTTGCATTTATACATACATTAAAGTGGGGGCTAAATGTTATGTCAGAAAATGTCCCCTTGGGGGCTTTTCCCCCTTAAGGTTTAGCTCTTGGGTCCTTAGAATGCATTTAGAGCATCTTACATGTTAATTTTGAATCCCGATGAGAAAACCCCAAATTCTTATGGCAAATAGGACCTAGGGGGTGCTATTTTGATGATCCCTGAACAACAATGGGAGGGTGGACTTGTTGAACTGCATCGGACAACTGAGAGGGGGGGTGAATCAATTATCCTAAAAATTTTGACCAATTTCAGTCCTAAACTTATCAATCACTTATATTTAGATATAACCATGAAAGCATAGAATGAGAAGCTCAACACAAAAGCATAATCAACACAGGAGACACCAGATTTTACGTGGAAAATCCTAAAAGGGAAAAACCATGGTGGGTGTTAGCCCACAAAAATATATAAGTTATATCAATACTAAAAATTAGAAGCTCATTGCCTACAAAGCTCACTACCTATGGATAGCTCATTGCCAAGGGGTGGCTCACTACTAAAGGAAGGCTCACTGCCAAAAGGTTGAACTGAGATAACAGCATCTACTTCATGCCAAGGTTTAGTTTCATTGAAGCTCAAACACCTCTGCTCTGCTCTGCTACTTTACTTCACCTTATTTTCTCATCTTTGCACTTGGATAATCTTTCACGACTTAATTACAAGTATTTATACACTACATCAACCTTGGAATGATCATCAAGGTCAGCATTACAATCATCAACTGTTGGAACAATCTCCAAGGTTGGCATTACAAACATACATAAAATAGGTCTAGACCTAATACAAATTTAACTAAGGAAAAGATGTAAGAATGTATGTGGATCACGCCATGCCTTAGTTGGGACTCAAACACAATCTTCCATGCTACAACATGCTATCACAATCTTTGATCCATCTTTGCAAGCGATGAATTCAACCAGGTTAGCCAAGACTGATGTAAACACAAGTACTCTCAAGAGCATGCTTCATGCACAATCTAAATTACACCTTGTAGACCAATCCGAATGTAGGAGCATGATTAGGAGACATCCACAAGCACATTATAATCACCAAGAACAACTGCACGATCTCTAACAACTTTATCAACAAGATTCTTCAAACCAGAGCATAAGAACAACACTGCCAGCCACTGTCATGAGTAAAAAATAGCTTGCAGATCACCAAATCATGAACCATTACACTGGAAGGCATTTGACATCATCATAGACTCACTTCCAAAACTGCAGACCAAAATACTTCAATGCGGAGGAATGCAAAGCAAAACACTTTCTCCCAATCACCACCAAAAACAGAAAAAGATGTTTTCACTCTGGTGAACATAACTCACTCAATTCTTCATACCGGAGGCTCAAACTCAAAATATAACATCTTTAGACAAGGTTCTAAATAACTTCCAGTCTGCAGGCAAAGATATTTATTCTACAGGAAATGCGAAGCATTCTTCTAGACTGTTCTTCTGCCTATAATGCACTGTTTCTACTGCAACACATTGTTAACACTGGAGGGGCTAATTTTCTCAATATCCTCAACAAAGTAAGAGCACAGTTGACACCAATGGAAACATAGATATGTTAACATCAATGACAACATTGATTAGGCACATACTTGTAACAATCTCCCCCTTTGTCATTGATGGTAACATATGATGTGAAAAACTGAAAAGGCCACCAAGACAAGATTCTCCCCCTTTCTCTTTACACAACTACATTCTTTCTCCCCCTAATTTTTTCACATGATTTCTCTCCCCCTTTGACATTAATGGCAAAGGGTACATACTTGCACACTGCTGCTCTGATCAATTTACTTTACCAAAAACACTTAGCTACTCCCCTTGAGAGGTAGCCTTTAGAACATCAATCTAGATCAAGGTATGACACTTTGAGCTCCACTGGATTGATGTATTCCTATGCATATTAGTTTAGGATAGGAGGGGTAATGACCCCTAGCTTCTCTTTGAGATACTCAAAGGTATCTTTAGATAGAGGCTTAGTGAAAATGTCTGCAATCTGATCCTTTATGGACACATATTCCAACTTTACTTCATTCTCTGTCACCTTCTCTCTCAAAAGTGATACCATATTGATATGTGCTTTGTTCTTGACTACATCACTGGATTCATTGAAATGTTTATGGCACTTGTATTGTCACAAAAGTTTCCAATTGGATTTTCATACATAACTCTTATATCCTTCAAAGTCTGCTTCATCCATAATACTTGAGTGCAACAACATGCTACTGCAATATACTATGCTTCTGTAGTTGATAAAGATATTGAATCTTGTTTCTTGCTCAGCCATGAGACCAATCTATTACCCAAGAAGAAGGCACCTCCACTTGTACTCTTTTTGTCATCAACATCTCTGGCCCAATCTGCATCTGTATAAGCACTGAGAGTGAAGTCATTGTCCTTTGGATACCATAAGCCATAATCTAGAGTACCTTTCAAATACCTCAGGATTCTCTTAACTACCATCACATGTGATTCTCTTGGATCAACTTGAAACCTTGCAACAAGATAAACTGCATGCATAATATGAGGTCTAGTTTGAGTTAGATAAATTAATCCTCTAATCATGGATCTGTACTTTTTTTGATAAGCCTTAGGTGATTCATCATCTTTGCTCAACTTGCAACCAGTCTCTATGAGAGTACATACCCTTTTAGAGTCTTCCATCCCAAACTTCTTCAACAACTCTTTCACATACTTAGATCGAGATATAAAGATTCCTTTATTTGATTGATTAATTTGGAGATCTAAAAAGAAATTCACTTCACCAAACATGAACATTTCAAATTCACTTTTCATCTCACCGGCAAACCTTATGCACATACCTTCATTTCCTCCAAAGATAATGTCATTAACAAAGACTTCAGCAATCAAGATCTGATCATCATTGATTTTTAATTACAAATTGTTATCTGTAGTTCCTTTACTAAATCCCAATTGCAACAAATACCTGTCTAACCTTGCATACCAGGCTCTAGGAGCTTGTTTGAGTCCATATAATGCTTTCTTCAACCTGCATACCTTATCACATTAATCTGACAATTGGAATCCCTCTGGTTACTTCCTCTTTTAATTCACCATTTAGCAAGGTGGATTTCACATCCATCTGATATACCTTAAAATCTTTGTGAGTTGCAAATGCCAGAAACATTCTAATCTTCAATCTGAGCTATTGGGGCAAAGGTTTCTTCAAAATCTATCCCTTCAATTTGAGAATATCCTTCACATACAAGTCTTGCTTTATTCCTTACAACTTTTCCATTTTCATTCAGCTTATTCCTGAATACCAATTTAGTTCCAATAACATTTTTGTTAGTAGGTCTAGGAACTAATTCCCAAGTTTCATTCTTCTCTATCTGCAATAGTTCTTCCTCCATTGCCTTTACCCAATTTTCATCATTGCATGCTTCATTCACAGTTTTAAGTTCAATCTTTTAAAGCAAATAGTAATTGACTTGTTCCTCTATAGCTTTTTTTCTTGTTAGCACACCTTTGTTCTTGACACCTATAATCTGATCTTTAGAATGATTGATCAAGTTACATACTTGGGAGACTTGACAATATTTTCTAGAGCCTCTTCTTCATCTTGACTGTCTGCTTGCCTATCTTTCTCTTCAAATTACTATAGTCACAGGTTCATTTGGTTCATAGCAACTCAGGTTTGATATTCTTTCTTTGCCTTCATCTACCTTCACATTTGCACTCTCAACAATCTTTTTGAGCCTTTTGTTGTAGCACCGGTAAGCCTTACTCTTGGTAGAGTATCCAAGAAAGATTCCTTCATCACATCTTGCATCAAACTTTCCTAGATCTTCATCTCTCCTAATATAACATTTGCTTCCAAAGACTTTGAAATACTTTACTGTGGGAATTCATATACCACAATTCATGGGGGGTTTTAGTACCATTACCTTTCACTTGAACTCTATTTTGAATGTAGACAGAAGTGTGAATAGCCTATTTCCAAAAGACTTCTGGCAGACCTTCTTCCTTCACATTGTCCTAGCAGCCTCATGAACTGTCCAATTTCTTCCTCTCCACAACTCCATTTTGCTGAGGAGTCCTAGGTGTAGATAGTTGTCTCTTTAGCCCATGCTCTTCACAGAAAATGTTAAATTTGTTTTATGTGAACTCACCTCATCTATCAGACCTCAAGCATTTGATCTTCAAATCTATTTCATTCTCACCATTGCCTTGAAAGATTTGAACTTCTCTAGGGCTTCTGATTTATCTCTTAGAAAAGTAACCCAAGTCATTCTAGTATAATCATTAATAAGCAACATGAAGTACCTGTCACCTTGTAGACTTATCACCCTTGTAGGACCACAAAGATCTGTATGCACCAGATCCAGCAAATCGGTGGAAAATTGTTCTTTGCTATTGAAACTTGTCCTTATTTGCTTTCCCAATTGACATTCCTTACAAATTCAGTTGGAGGGTTTCATAAGTTTTGGTAAATCTCTCATAGCCTGACTTGAGCTTATCTTTACTAGACTATCAAAGTTTATATGACACATCCTTCTATGCCACAGCCAAATTTCATCTTCTTGAGCCAATAAACAATAACCATTTGTTCCTTTCAATTGATAAATGTTACCTTTTGTCTTCTTACCAGTAGTAATCACAGTTCTAGAGCTTTCCATGATCTTGCACCCATTGTCTTTGAATCTTAGATCATATCCTTTGTCACACATTTGACCAACACTCAAAAGATTATGCTTCAAACCCTTCACATATAGAATATTGTTAGTATTATGCTTTTCATCAAATGAAATAGATCCTTTTCCACAAATCTTACCAGCCGCATCATCTCCAAACCTAACCAGTCCTCCATCAGACTTTTCCAAACTTACAAACTTACTTTTGTCACCGGTCATATGATGTGAGCATCCACTATCAATAATCCATTCGTCCTTATCTTTCTCAACCTGAACAGCCAAGGCACTTTCTTCTATTGGTTTTTCATCCTTCACATAGCTAGCAGGATTAGTAGACAAAAGATCTTCTTTAATAGCAATAAACAAACATTCATTTGCACTAGCACTAGCATCATCAGTCACACCTTCATCATCAAAATCTCTAACATAGTAGCATTTCTTTGGAACTCTAGGTTTGCTCTTATATCTTTTCTTATTTCTTTCAATTCTTTCAGGACATCTGGAAGCATAATGACCTACCTTACCACTAGAGAAACATTTTAAAGGTAGTTTTCCTTTGAACTTACCAGAACCTCTTTGCATCCTGTAAACAAAGTTAGCTTCAATTTCATCAAAGTCATCATCCACTTTATATTTCTTAACTTTGGAAATCTTTTCTAAAGTATTGACTTTGAAATCTGATTCAACTTTTGGAAGAGCATCACCAAATTCTCTCATCTCAAAGGCTGTAAGCTTTCTAAGTAACTAATCTCTGTCAATAGTTTTCATAGTTATGAATTCTTCAATAGCGGGCACCTTGTGACTATAGGATTTTGGTAGTGATCTGAGAATTTTCATCACAACTTCCTTATTAGTGAGAGTTCCTCCCATACCTTTTATTCCAGTGACAAGTTCATCAACTCTCTGCATAAAGGCTATTATATTTTCATCTTCATTCATCTTCAGACCCTCATATCTTACTTTCAATCTCTATAGCTTGGCTTCTCTGATAGAATCATCTCCTTCATACAAATTTTTCATCTTCTCCCATACCTCATTTACAGATTCAAGGTCCACAACTTTTGTCAACACTGAGTCACTTAAGGAACTTAACACAACATCCTTTGCTTTGACATCCAACTCATATTCTTTGATATCATCTTCAGTTGTCAAACCACCTTCAGGCATGACAAATTGTGATAGTGTAGCTAGCCATACTTTATAACCAGGATAGAGAAGATGGATTTTCATTCGTGCCTTCCAAAGAGTATAATTTGTCCCATTAAAATGTGGAGCTTCCTTCTTGTAAGACATCTTGGATCTTCCTCAAGTTGTTAGGTTTTCTTTAGAGGAACCTTGCTCTGATACCAATTGTTGAACTGCACCAGACAACTGAGAGGGGGGGTGAATCAGTTGTCCTAAAACTTTTAACTAATTTCAGTCCTGAACTTATCAATCACTTATATTCAAATATAACCATGAAAGCATAGAATAAGAAGCTCAACACAAAAGCATAATCAACACAGGAGACACCAAATTTTTACGTGGAAAACCCTAAAAGGGAAAAACCATGGTAGGTGTTAGCCCACATAAATATATAAGTTATATCAATACCAAAAATCAAAGGCTCACTGCCTACAGGGCTCACTGCAAAGAAAGGTTCATTGCCTATGGATGACTCACTGCCAAAGGGTTAAACTGAGATAACAACATCTACTTCATGCCAAGGTTTGGTTCCATTGAAGTGCAAACACCTCTGCTATGCTCTGCTACTTTACTTCACCTTATCTTCTCATCTTCGCACTTTAATAATCTTTCACGACTTAATTACAAGTATTTATACACTACATCAACCTTGGAATGATCATCAAGGTCGACATTACAATCATCAACCGTTGAACAATCTCCAAGGTCGACATTACAAACATACATGAAATAGGTCTAGACCTAATACAAATTTAGCTAAGGAAAAGATGTGAGAATGTATGCGGATCACGCCATGCCTTATCTAGGACTCAAACACAATCTTCCATGTTACAACACACTATCACAATCTTCGATCCATCTTCGCAAGTGATGAATTCAACCAGGTCGGCCAAGACTGATGTTAACACAAGTACTCTCAAGAGCATGCTTCATGTACGATCTAAATTACACCTTGCGGACCAATCCAAATGTAGGAGCATGATCAGGAGACATCCACAAGCACATTATAATCACCAGGAACAACCACACAATCTCTAACAACTTTATCAACAAGATTCTTCAAACTGGAGCACAAGAACACCACTACCAGCCACTGTCATGAGTAAAAATATCTTACAGATCACCAAATCATGAACCATCACACTTGAAGGCATTTGACATCATTGTAGACACCCTAAAATGACCGTGTCGTCGAATCACTTGCATTTCGTAATCTGTCAAATCACTTGCATTTCACACATTAATTAAATAATCTAATTATTTAATTAATTTCACCAAATTCTTCTAAATCACATACTTTTGACATTAATTAAATAAATCCTCTTTATTTAATTAATTAAATCAAATTCCTCTATTATTCTTCCACAATTAAATAATTTTAAATTATTTAATTATCCTCTTTCCAAAAATCAAATCTACATTAATTAAATAAACCCAATTATTTAATTAATTCATCACAATTCCCTCTTGTCTATAATTAAATAATTCTTAAATTATTTAATTAAATCAAAATCATTCTTCCAAAATCATGCACAACGGTTAAATAAATTTATTTATTTAATTTGCTTTCAAATCTTCTAAATTAAATAATTCCAATTATTTAATTGCTTATTCCAATAATATCTTCTCTAAATTTAAATAAATCAATTATTTATTTAAGTTACTTTTTCTTCTAATTTGAGTTATCTCTAAAATAACTCAAGCTTTCTATATTTAATAAAGCAAAATATCTTCTAATTCTCATGCAAATCCCTTCTTCTTGTTTTAAATCACTTAACTGATTATTACATTCTGTTAATTGCTTTAACTCATTCTTCTATTCTTGATAACTCCTCTCATGCAAAAGAAAGCAAGACACTTGTCTTCTTCTCATTCGTTGCACGTTCCTCAACTATTCTCCTCTGTTGATTCTTCTGAATTATCTGGACCGTTGATCGATTTTTGTTGAAATCTATATAAACCCCCCTCATCTCCTTCATTGGGCCTCTCTCTTCGATCGTATTCTCAGGCATACTTAACAGAGCTTTGAGCATACAAAACCCGTCGATTGAGCAACCTTACGATCTTTTAACATTGATCTTTGAGCACATTGAGCACACTACTTGCTTGTTGCAGCTATGGTTTCGCAACTTGATTGAGCAATCCACACTTCTCCAAAAGGGAACAATACAGGTTTTGGTAAGAGCTTTCATTTGTCTTTGATTTTATGATAATGGCTTTTACTTAGATTGGTTCGCTTTATGTGATTGGTTTTTGGTTTTATTAGTTTAGATTTAATCAATTTTTCCTCATACACATTCTGGCACGCTTGGTGGGACCCACTAATCCCTTTGTTTCTTTGAGAAATTGTTTTTTTTGAAGTCATAGTATGGTACAGCGCAAACGACATTGCAAAGCGCTTCTGGCAGCATCGTTAAGCGCTATTGGAGGTACAATTAAGCGCCTTTGGGGGCACTGCGGCACTTCTGGTAGCACAGAGTGGCACTTTCGGTACCACAGAACAGTGCAACCGGTAGCATCGTTATGCGCTTTTGGCTAAATTAGATTTTTGACTTCGTTTGGTGTTGTTGTAGGGTTTTCTCGTTACATATCTGTTTGATTTGTCTGACAAGCTATTGTATTTGTCTTTCAAACCTACTTTTTGATACTTCCTAAGCTGATTTATTTAGGGGTATCTTTGGTATTTGCTTTAATCTATTGTGTTGATACATTTTCTAAGTTTTCTGGATTTGACAATTCAGATCTATTAGATATTATTGCTCAGAACAATAGATCAACCATGAAATCCCATTTTGACCTGGTTATTTTGACAAAAGCTAATATTTTTTGATCTAAGACCGTGCGGCGCATTCGGCATAACAGTATCACGCTTCCAGATACAAAGTACAACACCTCTGGTCCTTGTTCAGCGCTTCCGGTAGTATCCTGCAGCGCTTCCGATATACACTACATCGCTTTTGGCATAATAGTATCGCACTTCTGGATGCACAGTACAACGCTTCTGGATATTTTTTAGTGCTTCTGGTAATATTCTTTGACGCTTCTAGTCTGTGTTATAGCACTTTTGAAAATACAGTAAGTCACCTCTGATAAGACAGTGCAGCGCTTTTGGTCAAAGTTGATTTGTTTTTTGCTAACTTGTGAATTTTTGGTGGAACTAACTGACTTGTTGCAGCTTCTTATTACTCACACAGAGCAAATAGGTGTTTTAACATGTTCATGTAGGATGAGCATTGAAGAACCTTTTGATTTATCTCACTAAGTCTTAGAAACACATTGCATGCTTAAAGGGATAATTGAACAAATCATTTTTTCTTGCAATCTAAGTCTTAGGAACATACTGCTTTTCTTAAGGGACAATGGACATGTATGCACACATACCTCAATTTTTTAAGGGACAATGGACATGAATGCCAAACACTTCAATTTCATAAGGGACAATTGACAACTACAAACGTGTGTGTGCCTAGTTTAGTTGCACTGTATTTTTCTTATAACGGGACAATTGAACCTTTGTTTAACGTGCTTGCTCTTACTTTTCTGTACTTCCTTTAGAAGGGCCTGCTTTTGGATTGTGCTTCATCCAAAAGGGATGACCCTAAGCAGAGTTTTCCTTTGAACCGCTATATAAGAGGGATAAGGTGAAAGCCAAGTCCTAACCGACGTCAGCCTTACCTTGTGGTGCCAAACTGAAAAGAGGTGTACTAGCTCTTTGTGGAAATGATTTTCACATTGAGCGAAGTGTTTGATACTCTTAGTAGGATTGGTTAAAGCTTTTAGTAGCTTGTTGCATTGCTCGTAAGGTGTTGGTCCCTCAAAGTCACTAAGAACCATTTTAGATAGAGATTACCTAACCTACCTCCGAACATTGCAGTAATCATCAGTGCAAGGGGAATCGATTTAAGCCCTTAAGATACTCACCATTGGCTCCCTTGAGAAGAGATAGTATTCCCTTGGACATAAAGCCCTTGTGACCTACTTGAGCTTTCCAAGGGGAGGGTGAGATATCCCTACCTATCGTCTCTCGAAAAGATACTAAATATCCGACACCTTTATGGAATGATATTTTTATCGACGGAGTATTAAGCTGTGAGCTGATCTACTGCAATGAAACCTTGTCTCTAGGGATAAAAAGTGCTTGTTATTGATTGCAATTGTCTTATACTTGTGGAAACATTGGGCTTGTTTGGAGCCTCGAACATACACTATCTGTTGTGTCAGTCCCTTGTGTGTGCCAACATTGTTTGCTGTGTTTTCTCTTGCCAAACAAAATCCAATCAGAAACAGAAACAATCCATCAAAATTTTGCCTTTTTGAAACATCAGACACTACTTCAGCACCCCTGGTATTACAGCATCTCGCCTTTGGTAGTACAGTAGAGCACCCTTGGTATAGCAGTAACTCGCTTCTGGTAAAACTCTACTTCAGCGCCCTTGGTATAATAGTAGCTCACTTTTGGTCACTGTAGCTCACCTTTGGCATAGTAGTAACTCACTTCTGGTAGCTCAGTCTGTCACCTTTGGTGTCATAGTAGCACACTTTTGGTTGCACAGTCCTGTGCCTCTGGTCAAACAGTATAGCGCTTTTGGTCCAGTACTTTGTGCATTAGAGTTTGTCCGTTTCTCAAAGCACCTCACAGAAACCCAGCATTACCTTTCTTGTCCTAGGGTATTCTATGGTAACCACTAGGCTCCAGCAAACTATGAAGTCCAAGCAAGTTGTCCCTAAGAAGCGCAAGTCACCTCCTCACACACCGCAATCAGGTCGTCTCAACATTACTCCCAAGGTTACTCCTAGTACACCTGTGGCAAAACCAATCAGCTCTCCGAACATGCCGCGCATTGACCAACCAAGCAATCCTCAAGAGGGTAGGGTCCCTTTAGTAAGTACAATCAGTATACCACCGGCTTGCCTCCAGATTTTGTGCCACAAGGATATACTATTGAGCAAAACCCACCTCAAGAAGGTAAGGTTTCTTTGGAAAGCATTTCCCAATACACCACCGGCTTGCCTCCGGATTTTGTCCCACAAGGTTATACTGTAGATTTAGTCCCATCTCAAGAAGAGTGACACTTTGAAATAGGTCAATCCTCTCAAGTAGATGGGCAAGATCTTGATGAAATCATACAAGAGCCTAGAGTCGTGGCCGCCTTTGACAAAATCCTTAGTGAGAACCAAGATCATTTCTTTCGCTTGCTTGCAGAGGAAGGCGCCAAGTTACCTCAAGATTTTGATTTATCCACTCTCAAGGAGAACAACAATGCCCAAGATACCATACAAGCGGTGCAAACCATGTCAATGGTGACTACGCCCTTACCTACACAAGGCTCACAGTATAGGAATCCCCTTTTTCAAAACCCAATAGAAGAGAGAGCCGTGTCAACGCTTCTGACTCCTATGGAGATCTATAAAAACCAATAAGAAACTCTCCAACACCAAGCAGAGTTAGCTAAGCAAGCCACCTTAGCTCGATCGAATATGCAACCACCTCCTAAAGTGTCCACACCGGTCGCAAGTGGAATCTTGGTTACCCCATCACGCGTAGGTTTCCCACCAAATTACAATCTGGGGAACAATTATGTAGCCATGCAACAAGGGTCTCAACAAATGCCACCTCCTATATCATCACACCTTCATGTCTCTCAACCAATTAGAGTCATGCAAACCCAACCACAACATTCTTCTACTCTCGTCCTTAACCAACCCCAACCACAACATTCTTCTACTCTCATCCTCAATCAACCCCAACCATTGCAAATCATGTCTACCTATGTCCCTCCTCCACAACGTTCATCCTCGCTCAACTTCTTTCACACATTGCCTAGCCACTCTCAACATTTCCAACATCAAGTTTCCCAAAGCTATGTGCCGCCATCACAACCTAATCAAACGCACTTTGGCTTTCCTCCACCCAATTCTTTTCTTCAACCATCACAAAGCCAACATTCTTACCTAGCGCCACCCCCACCTCTGCCAAATCAAAACCTCCAATTCCAACCCAATCTGAACCAAACGTACAACCCGTATGATCCCAATCAATCTTACAACCCTTATAACACCAATGTGCATGGCTTACATTATAATCTTCCGTATGGGCAACACCAACCACTTTTTGGACAACAGGAGATGTTACCAACCCCTCCCACGACTATGGAGCTAAAGATCGCAGAAGTGCAACAACAGCTATCTGATCTTACGTTTGGCCACACCAAGAAGACCTTCTCTTTAGAGGAAGTGTGTCCTTATCCTTTTGATTGGTCATTACCAATGATCCCTTTTCCTCAAAATTTCACTATTCCCAAGTTTGATAAATACAAAGGAAAAGGTGACCCAAAAGACCATCTTAGGGAATTCTATCTTGCTTGCTTCGAGGTCTCACATAACGACATATATCTTATGCGTATCTTTCCTCGCAGTCTTGGAGGTCAAGCAATAGAATGGTTCTCACACTTACCCATGGGTATCAAGTCTTTCAACGAGTTAGCAGAGAAGTTTGCCACCCACTTTTCTTATAACGCAAAGCATGAGATTTCCATGACCAATCTATGCAACAATAAACAGAAAAATGGTGAAACTTTCATTTCTTTCCTTCAACGATGGAGACAAATGGCTAGCAAATTCCCTTTTAAGATTCCAGAGAAACAGCTTGTTAGCATATTTGTGCAGAACCTCAACCAAGAGTTAGGCTTCCATTTGCAAATTCTTAGTGCTACAACCTTCGACGAAATCACATACAAGGGAATCAATATTGAGAAGGCCTTCATTGCTAAGGGTGTGGTCAAAATCTTTAAAGAAACAAAAGATAGTGCTCCTCATCAACAATCGAACGATAAACCCAAATATTGGAACAAAAACAAAAACGTGGTCAACGATGGTGTGGTTGATACTAAACATGTCTAAACGTTGCAAACACCGCTG
The DNA here is from genome assembly GCA_027924645.1 of Cunninghamia lanceolata. Taxonomy (NCBI): domain Eukaryota; kingdom Viridiplantae; phylum Streptophyta; class Pinopsida; order Cupressales; family Cupressaceae; genus Cunninghamia; species Cunninghamia lanceolata. The sequence goes on along the minus strand of BSBN01000973.1, from coordinate 234,219 downwards.
CAGCTCTCCAAACCAAGTCAAGCTCCACCTCTCAACAACAGCAGCAACAAAGGTAGCCTTATCAAAACCAATAGCAATGACAACAAGAGCGGCCTCAACAAGATTACCCTCCGCGGTGTCAATTCACTCCCTTGTGAGTGCCCATCGAATCAGTCTTACAGCAAGCTTTGCAGAAAGGGCTCATCACCTTACCTGATGCTCCCCCATATGGCGAGCCTGTTTACAAAACTGCACATTACAGAGATAATGAATATTGTGAGTTCCATAGGAGCAAAGGGCACAGAACCACATCTTGCATGAAACTTAAGCACCTCATTCAAAACCTCATCGACGGTAATCAAATCACTTTTGAGAATGAATCACCAGTTCAACACACGAACAAAGATCTTGACATGTACAAGGAACCATTCCCTCATCATGGTCCACCTCCTCCTTAGGATAGAGGTAAAGGTATCAATCATGCTTCCACGTCCTTTGATTCCATTGTAGGTTATTTTGAAGAGAGTCGAGTGTCTACCCTCACAATCAAAGGCAAATCTACGGATTGCGCTATTACTACTCGTCGTGGTCATGTCACCATTCGGGGTCCTACACCTAGGCTTCCGGTTCATTCTGATTATAATCTTGTCGAACATCTAGGGAGAACACCAACACAGATCTCTATTTTGGACCTTCTACGGTCATCACCTGCACATAGAGTAGTGCTAGAAAAAGCCCTCCAAGAGTCTTCCGTTCCTAACAACATAGCGGTCACAGATTTCCAAGCTATAGTAGGTAACATTACTTCACCCTACAATGTGGTCTTCTCTGAGAAAGATCTCCCATCCCATGATCCTTGTCACAATGATGCCCTTCATATTGAAGTTCTCATCCATAAGCGCAAAATCAAACGCATCCTCATAGATGGTGGTGCTAGTCTCAACATATAATCTTTAAAGTTACTAAAGCAATTGGGATATTCTGAGGATCACGTCAACACTGATCATAGTATTACAATCAAGGGGTATGATGATGCAGAACGCCGTTCAGAGGGTGTTATTCACTTGCCTATACAACTGGGCCCTGTCATGCTTGAAACTAGGTGTCATGTCGTTGATATTGAGCTGCCTTACAACATTATCCTAGGCCGCCCATGGATCCATGCAATGAAAGTTGTTCCCTCCACGTACCATCAGTCCCTAAAATTCCCATACAATGGTACGGAGATCACTATCCCAGGAGACCCCAATCCTTTTAAATTCTGTCGTGTCTTACAAGGAAGCTATAAGAATTGCAACCAAGTGCCTAAAAATGAAAAAGCCCTTGAATCCCCACTCTATGTTGATCCTAAAACTCTGACGCAAGCCTCTACAAGTGAATCTACACCCCTCCCCAAAATCACAGCTTGCATCCGAGATATAGGCTTTGGCACTTACGATATCTCAGAATCTTGTTGTGTAGGGCGGATGCTTTTATCTCCAAAATCTTACGGCCAACCACCCATTGCCAAAGTAACCAAAAAAGCAACTATTCCTCCCCCAACATTCCTAACCCAATTCCAACATGGACGGTTATTGGAAGAGGAAACTATTGAGGATATTTCTTCTTGGCTCTATAAGGAGAAAGAACCAGTCACAATACCAGTCAAGCAATACGGCAATGGCTTAAGAATAGTAAAAAACATGAGCTATAAAGGCAAAGGTGGCCTTGGGAAATAGAATCAAGGAACTATGGAACCCATTGTTGTAACAAAGAAGCTAGACAAGAAGGGATTAGGATTTGGTAAGGAGGTACCGCACACCTTGGACATCGAGTATATCCTCGACTAGGTAGCTGACACTTTTCCTGCCGATTCGATGTCTACAGAGGATATCATTGATGACTCATTCCTCCATATGACCAACCTATTTGCAGAACTCTCCATTTTTACGCTATCCTTCGTATCCTTAACTTCCACCACCAGCACCTAGACTGTCACACTTGTCTACGCTGAACTTATCGATTGGGACCAACAAGGGTCCCCCGTTATAGATGTATTTCAGAATGACGAAGCTTTAGCTAAGTTCATGGGACTTCGGGAAGGTATCCCTCTTGGCGATCATAAAGCAGGTTTTGTAATGGAACTAGAGCCAACGGCTTATTTTGGTGAGAATGCCAAATCCTCTAGTCGCAAAAGTACAAATAAAGAAAGATCTCTAGGTGAAAACCACACTGTGGCACCTCCTGATCACAAAAAAGTAAAAATAAAGGACGTATCCAAAGGTGAAAACCCAACTGTGGCACTTGAGGATGGAGGATTTGACCTTCCCCTACCATCTAAGTATCAAGAGAAATCAGCTCTCCTAGTGGAAGATTTTACAGAGATAAACCTGGGCACAGAGCAAAATCCAAAGACCACATTCCTAGCAGCATCATTATCTGAAACAGAGCACAGAAATCTTAACAACTTCTTCTTGCAATGAACCATCAACTTTGCATGGACCTATGCCGATATGCTAGGGTTAGACCCCAAGCTAGTTGTCCATTATCTCACAGTTGATCCCAAAGTGAAACCAGTCAAGCAAAAGTTGAGAAAGATGCACCCGCAGATCGCTCTCTTGGTAAAAGTGGAAATACAGAAATTATTGGATGCCAAGTTCATACGACCCATTGACTATTCAGATTGGGTTTCAAACATTATACCTGTGTCTAAACCCAATGGACGCATCCACATGTGTAATGATTTTAGAGATCTCAACAAGGCATGTCCCAAAGATGACTTTCCACTACCAAACATTGACATTATAGTGGACTTGACAGCAGGTCACGAGATGCTTTCTCTCATGGATGGATTCTCTGGCTACAATTAGATAAGGATAACAGAAGAAGACCAACATAAAACAACGTTTACTTGTCCTTGGGGCAATTATTGTTGGTGTGTCATGCCGTTTGGTCTGAAGAATGCAAGAGCAACCTATCAGAGAGCAATGACAGTGATCTTCCACGATCTCTTTCATCACATCATGGAAGACTATGTTGATGATATACTGGCTAAATCTTCTAGGGTGGATCACATACAGGTTCTAGGATAGATCTTCGACAGGCTTGAAAAATACCAAGTAAGACTCAATCCAAAGAAGTGTGTATTTGGTGTAACATCAGGGAAGCTGTTGGGATACATTGTATCTCATAGAGGCATCGAAGTCAGTCCAGTGAAAGTAAAGGCTATAGTGGAGATGCCTCCACCCAAGAACCTTAAAGAACTAAGGAGCCTTCAAGGGAGGTTGCAGTCCATTCGGCATTTCATATCACAACTAGTAGATAAATGTAAACCCTTTCAACACTTGCTCCGAAAGGATGTCTCATTTTGATGGGACAACAAGTGTCAGGTAGTGTTTGACCAACTTAAAGAGTATCTAGCTACACCTCCTGTATTGGTTCCACCAGTTGCGGACAAACCTTTGATATTATACATCTCTATCACAAACTCGGCCCTAGGGGCCCTGCAAGCACAAAATGATGAATCAGGAAAGGAGCATGCAATTTATTACATTAGTAGAACCTTGGTGGGATATGAGCTCAATTATTCACCCATGGAAAGGGCTTGTTTAGCAGTAGTGTTCGCTTCTCAAAAGTTGCGGCATTACATGCTGAACCAACATACAAATCTGATAGCAAAGATTGATCCCTTGAAATATCTACTAGCAAAAGCAGCTCTCACAGGCAGACTAGCTAAGTGGGTCATGATCCTTAGTGAGTTCAATATTGAGTACACGGATTGTAAAGCAATCAAAGGACAAGCCCTCGCGGATCAACTAGCAGAAGCACCTATGAAAGATACACATCCTATGGTAGCCGACTTTCTTGATGAGAATCTATTCATTCTTTCCAACTCAATAATGTGGAAGTTGTATTTTGATGGTTCTTATACACAACATGGATCAGGGGCCGGCATCTTGTTTGCCACACCTCAAAATGACTATATTCCTAAGTCATATCAGCTTGCATTCCCTTGCACCAACAACATAGCCGAGTATGAAGCACTCCTTATAGGTCTCAATACAACAGTTCAATGGGATATCACAGAATTACAAGTAAATGGATACTCACAGTTAGTCATTCGCCAAGTCACGGATGAATACCAAACAAAGGATAAAAAGTTGGTCCCCTACAAGCAACTAGTAGATGCCTACAAACCACACTTTTCTAGCATCACATTTGAGCAAATTCCAAGAGAGCATAACAAAGCTGCGAATTCTATGGCTTCTGTAGGGTCACTGATTGACATGCCTGCTAATACACAGAAGTGTGAATTCTTGATCGAGCAATTGTTGATACCAACTGTCGATGTTCCTGTTACTGAAATCATCTGCGAACTTGTTGGTCCCAATTCCCCATGGTACGAAGATATCTATGAATACCTCAAGAACAAAACCTTTCCCCCTGACCTATCATCCACCCAATGCAAAACCTTTATCCGTCGATCCTCCCGTTACATCATTCTGGGTGATACACTATATCGCCGGAGTCTTGATGGTATCCTCTTACGATGTCTTAACGCGAAGAAGCCGAAGCTACCTTACGAGACATACACGAAGGTGTCTGTGGCGCACATTCTACCGGTCCTAATCTTGCTAAGAAGATACTCAGAACAGGTTATTACTGGCCTACAATAGAGCAAGATGCTGCACAGTTTGCTAAGAAGTGTCTACAATGTCAGTAGCATGGAGATTTGATTCACGCACCAGCTCATGAATTACAACCTGTGACAACTCCATGGCCTTTTTCTCAATGGGGTCTCAACCTCGTAGGACAAATCCACCCTTCCTCCTCAAATGGTCACAAGTTTATCATTACCACCACTGAGTATTTCATGAAGTGGGTGGAAGCCATTCCTATGACCTATATCATCAGTAAGCAAATAGCCAAGTTTATTCTAAACTACCTCATATGTTGGTATGGTATTCCCCAAGCCATTGTCACTGATAATGGGAGACCATTCAAGAACCAAGATGTCTGTGCCTTGTGCACACAATACAATATCTGACATCGCTTTTTAACTCCCTACTGTCCGCAGAGTAACGGCCAAGCTGAGGCTTCAAATAAAACCATTCTCAAAATCCTCAAGAAAACAGTCAATGAAGCTGGTTGTGATTGGCACTTGCAACTCAATCCCGCCCTATGGGCCTACCGCACTAGTATCAGAACACCAACTGGTGTCACACCATATGCCTTGGTCTTTGGCTCTGAAGCCATCCTACCTATAGAGGTTGAGATCCCATCCCTCAGAGTATCCATGCAGGACCTGATTGGTGGAGACGAGTATCGCACTTCCAGATTAGCTGAGCTTGAACTACTGGATGAGAGGCGCCTTGCCGCACTGAATCATCTCCATGTCTACCAAAACCGCCTCTGGCGTAATTACAACAAAAAGATCAAAGAAAGATGGTTTCAAGTTGGTGATCTTGTACTTAGGGACAATCAGAGAAATCAAGCAGATCGAGAAAAGAAGGGCAAGTTTGAGCCTAATTGTTTAGGTCCCTTCATTGTCACCGTAGCATATGGATCAGGAGCTTATACTTTAGCTACACCTGATGGCATTCCTCTAGATGAGCCACTTAACAGTGTCCATCTCAAGAAGTTCTATGCCTGATCCTCAGAGTATTCCAAAAAAAAAACAAAACAAAAAAAAAATCCAAAAAAATCCGTCCTCTGGTGAAAACTTGGCAAACAGGCGCTATGTGTAGAGTCAGCATCCATCGTCTATCGAGTCCTGTCCACTCCTTGTCCAGTTCGTAGTGCACTTTCCATCCGTCCATAATAAAACCATTGACTTTGTTTGCATTTCCATCTCCCTATCTAGTATAGCTTGGAAATTTGTCAATGTCCATCATCGTCTCCCCATGTCTTGATCTGTGTCAACAGTTAACACTGTCTTGTCCTAGGTCAAAGCTTTTAGTGTCTTCTTCGGTAGTCACTCGTACAGTTTCCTCTACCAGAATGGGGGCAACTCTTTTCTTAACTTAGGTCTAGGGGAGGTTCCTTGTTCGTGGTTCGTAATGCATGCTTCAATCTCTTTCTCATTGTTCACAGGTAACACCCTTTAACGGACACATCGCTCCTACGATAAGGCTATTATCTTCTCAAAACATTCTTTCCCACATCATCACACCAACCAGAACTACATATTATCTCTTCTCAATCTTAAGGTACCTTGATCCCATGGATATGGGTATGTAGGCAGTCTGGAATACGAAGGAAGTATCCAGTACTCAGGTACATAAGATCCCCTCCTTTCCACCTCGATCCATTTCATCACTCTATCCAGAACTACATATCATTTCTTCTCAATCTTAAGGTACCTTGATCCCATGGATATGGGTATGTAGGCAGTCTGGAATACGAAGGAAGTATCTAGTACTCAGGTACATAAGATCCCCTCCTTTCCACCTCGATCCATTTCATCACTCTATCCAGAACTACATATTTATCACGTTCATCTTTTCATTGTCGTGTGCCTTGATCCCGTGGATACAGTGTATGTAGGCAGTCTGGAATACGAAGGATGTATCCAGTACTCAGGCACACACGATCCATCATTCTCCACCCGTTTCAATCCATTAGCACTGTCACCTTTCTAGTCTTCCATTTTTCAAAATCCATTCACCTCGACTTGACTAACTCAAGCAGCAAGCAAGCGCATACTTTCAAAGCAAAAGTCCTTAACAAACTTGAAGCAAAGTAGCTTCCTTCCAGAGTCATCTACTGTCCTGCATACCGATTGCCAACATTAGCTAAGTCCCGCTTAACCAAAGCCCTAGATCAACAAGCTTGTCTTCTGCAAAGTGTTCCATTGTCGAGACCAACACACGCGTCTCCTGCGACATGTGGTATTTCCTGCAGCAAGACATTGTCTTTTTAGGTAGATAGCACCCTTTAATGGACACAAAGTTCCTACGATAAGGCTGTTATCTTCCCTATCCAATCTATCCTGAGCAACCTCTTTGGCAAGAGAATATGTTGGCTGTATGTTTACTTTGTAAGTCAGTCAATTTGCTTTATGGTTTATCTTTTGTTCCTTATCCGTTACCTATTCAAGGCTACCTTGATTTATCTATAATCTTGGTATGTTGCGATGCAGTACGGATTGGGGGCATAGTCATTGCTTTCTGTGTGCCGTGTTTGAGGAATGATCTTTAGTATCTCTCTTAGCATGATATTTATCTTGTGTGTGTTAGGACCTAGCATCTTACATATTAATATTCTTCTTGCATTTACATGTATTGAAGTTTATTTTATGTTCAAGACTATGGCTCATTCACATGTTCCAACAAGGTTATATTATGTCTAAAGGGGTCTAAGTTCAAACTGCTTGCTTGCAGAGTCAACGTCCACGCACTCGGATATTACTGCACCTTGGTCTTTTATACCTTGGTGGCGAACTATCCACGTGCTATATCAAAATAAGGATTGCTCTTTATATACAAATGCGAAACCATTGCAACAAGCTCATCTTTCATCCATTCCCACAAACCTTTATATCATTTTCATTGCAGTAATCGATCAATAGTCTCTGTCTCCATCTCCTCCTGTTCTTCTCTCTGGTGCATATCTGTAAAACCCACATGTCAGATATCACTAGTCATCACATCTATATCATCATATATCTCTATCATCATATAAGCAACATATGTCATCACCTGAATCCATAATCATACATACATATCATCACATCTATGACATCAAGGAATGCATACACAAAAGCATGAACAACAATGAGCCGAATTGATCATCATATATATCATGTAATGGTCATCATAATACAAAATGTCTGTGTCTACATCAATAATACAAAGTGTGTATACATCCAAATATACATTAAAATAGTACATCAAGGCTATCAAGAGCCCGCAAAATATACATTAGAATGCATGCAGGCATCTGTCCAAAATGATACAAATGGTACAATATACAAATGTCCATCGTAATACAACTATGGAACAAATATGATACAATACAAATGTGCATGCCCTACTGGGTAGAGCTGCCCTCCTACTGTGGCCCCTGTCCTCCCCTTGTGCTCGGTGGAGGTCCCCCTGCTGGTCCTCCTCCGCCCCCTGGTGGTAAAAATGGTCCTCTAACTGAGGACACTGACTGCCCTGTCCTACGGGATCTGGATGCCCCAGATCTGCTCCTATCTCTGTAACTCGGTGCCTGCTAAGCTGCTGGCACCACACCCACATACAGACCCCTGTAATACTCTGCCTCCCGGCCAGCTGATACTAGCTCTCCTTGCACCCGGACGAGCTCGTTGTATAAGGTCCTCTGATTTGCACCCAGTGCATGGCGTGCCTCCTCTCTCTCCCACCTCACTCTAAAGAGTGTGGCCTCTGCTATCAACCGCAGCTGCACCTCTGCATCCCTCTCCCGTCTAGTCTAGGCTAGCTGCCCATCATCCCCTACCGGTGTGGGTGCTGCCTGCGCCTGTGCCTGTAGTGCTGCCTGTACCTGTGCCTGCACCTGGGCCTGTACCTGTGCCTGCATACTGGCCTGTAGCTATGCCAGGGCTGTCTGTGCTGCTGAGGCTGCCTGTGTCTGTGTCTAGGCTGTGGCCTCAGCCTGCCTCGCCTTCGTCTATGCTGCATCCCTATCCCTCCTCAGTCGCACCATCCGGAGCTCTAATCGAGTCCTCCAGGCTATCTCCTCCTGCAGTAGTCACTCAACTCTCTACAAATTGGTCTCTACGACTGGGCCCACTACCTCCGCCATCTCCACATTGGCCTGCTGGCCGTTACCCTCTCCACCTGCCTGCTGACCACGGCCCTCTCCACCTGCCTGCTGACCACGACCCTCTCCACCTACCTGCTGCCTGGCTGCTCGGGCCTGTCGTCTCATCCTAGCCTCCCCACCGAGGACTAGTACCTCTCCCATTGCCCCTGCTACACCTGGTGTAGTCAATCTGATCGGCCTGTGTGTCTACCAATATTGATCATACTCTGGCAGCGTCCCTGGGTCTGCCAAAACTGTAGCCACTGGGATCTCAGCGTCCCAGTCTCCAACCTCCCTCCGCGTCCTAGCATGTGTGGCCTCCCCCATGGGTAGTCCTTGCGGTACTCCAAACTGCCTAAGAACTCACTCTGGCAGGTACCTCTCTATCATATCTGTCTGTCTCCCGAACAGATAACGAGTCTGTCTGCAATACATGAGCTGCTCATGCTCGTCATCCCACTCCTCACATAGTAGCCAGGGCCTCCATATGAACAGGTTCATCTCATCAATCTGCCACCTCCAATGGCTAACTGACCCCATCCTCCGGTGTGTAATCACCCCATCATATAAGAACGCATAGGGCTCGCCTCTGTCTCGATGGCGCTGTGCCATGGGTCGGATCATTGGAATATGCTCCCATGCCCATACCTGTAATAAGGTCACCTCTGCTGAGAGGCTCCTACCTCTCCTGTACATGCAATGGTGCATGTCATGATACAACTATCCTAGTACACAAGGGCCCCACGCATACTGTCTGCCGTGTGTGAACATCCCTAATAGCACTGTCCCCCAACCAACTGATAATCCCCTGGATCTCCTATCAAGGCATAGGAATCTGCCAATCAATGACGCCACTATCCATCTGATCCTGTCGCAGAGTCTCGGGACGTCTGCCCATCGAATCTCCTCGTCATCTATCCACAGGTCATCTGTGCAGAAGACCTCCACCATGCCTGCCTTGCCCCATGCCGGGTCAAAGTCCACTATCTCTCCATCAATCCGAATCCGCAGGATCCGGTACACGTCCTCCAGTGTCATAGTCGCCTCCCCCATCAGAAAGTTGAATGACAAGGTCTCGCTGTGATATCTCTCTACCACTGCTGTCACTAGGGCGAGATTCACCCTAATGTGTGTCAAGTGGGCCACATGCCATAGTCCCGCATGCTCCAGGAATGCGTCCTCCTCCCATGTCAACTGTACTACCTCGTGTGCAATTGTGTGATGTCACTCTTGCGACATCAGTGGTGGCAAAATCCTCTGCATCCATAACAACTCACTTGTCAGTTCTTCTATAACCAATCCCTCAAAATCCTATCTACCCATATGCTATGCTATGCAACCCCCAACCATCCCTTTCCTCTTTTGACCCCTAGGATAGGCATCCCTTTTCTCACCCCACACTTATAATTTTCTTCTACTCAAGCCAAAAGCGCTTTGTTTTTACAAACTCGCTGCACTGTTTATCTAAAAGCACCGCACTGTCTATCCCAAAGCGCTGCATTTTTTATACCAAGTGCACCTTATTTACCAAGTGCGCCGCGCTATGCTACCAACCGTACCACTCTATTTTACCAGAAGCGACTCGACTTCTACTATCTCCTACCAACTGCGCTATTCTACCCTACCCAAGGCGCTGCGGCATACTGCCAATCGCGCTGCAGCATACTGCCAAGAGCGCTGCGGCGCTGACCTACAAATCATTAGTGCTACGATTTTACCAATAGCGCTACAACCCCCTACCAATCGAGCTGCGGCGCGCCAAAAGCGCCATAACCGACTACCATACGCGCTGCGACTCCCTAGAGCGCTTTTGGCTTCCCTATTCAAACCCCCTAAACCTAGCCCTAATCTACCCTCCAAAACGCCAAATTACAAAGGGGTTTTTGACCACTTACCACTGCCGGAGCTCCTGCTGGCCTCCTGTAGGTCCACACTAGTTCCGCCCGATGTCGGTGCACTGGAATCGGCATCTCTCCTCACTGTCTGCTCAACTCTCTCAACCTAGTTTGGAAGCTCTCCTCTCTAAATTTAGAATCTCCTAGGGTGCAAATGAGGATTGTGGTCCCCATGGGACCTATTTATAGTGTCCCACCCTTAGTTTTTCTTCCCACCCCTTTTCTTCTTTTCCTCCTACCTGGTCGCGTAATCTTCTAGTCGAGCGTCAACCCAGTTCTTCTACCGCTTCCCCTTCTTCCTGCTCGAGGGGGCATATGCTGGGGCAACTAGCTACGCTGGGGCATCAAAAAATTGTATCACATCTTCAACAATCGTTTTCTTTGACGCAACGCTGTAAACTACATTGCAGCAAAGAGGGGCAAAATGTAGACACCCTAAAATGACCGTGTCGTTGAATCACTTGCATTTCGTAATCTGTCAAATCACCTGCATTTCACACATTAATTAAATTATCTAATTATTTAATTAATTTCACCAAATTCTTCTAAATCACATACTTTTGACATTAATTAAATAAATCCTCTTTATTTAATTAATTAAATCAAATTCCTCTATTATTCTTCCACAATTAAATAATTTTAAATTATTTAATTATCCTCTTTCCAAAAATCAAATCTACATTAATTAAATAAACCCAATTATTTAATTAATTCATCACAATTCCCTCTTGTCTATAATTAAATAATTCTTAAATTATTTAATTAAATCAAAATCATTCTTCCAAAATCATGCACAACGGTTAAATAAATTTATTTATTTAATTTGCTTTCAAATCTTCTAATTTAAATAATTCCAATTATTTAATTACTTCTTCCAATAATATCTTCTCTAAATTTAAATAAATCAATTATTTATTTAAGTTACTTTTTCTTCTAATTTGAGTTATCTCTAAAATAACTCAAGCTTTCTATATTTAATAAAGCAAAATATCTTCTAATTCTCATGCAAATCCCTTCTTCTTGTTTTAAATCACTTAACTGATTGTTACATTCTGTTAATTGCTTTAACTCATTCTTTTCTTGATAACTCCTCTCATGCAAAAGAAAGCAAGACACTTGTCTTCTTCTCATTCATTGCACGTTCCTCAACTATTCTCCTCTGTTGATTCTTCTGAATTATTTGGACCGTTGATCGATCTCTGTTGAAATCTATATAAACCCCCCTCATCTCCTTCATTGGGCCTCTCTCTTCGATCGTATTCTCAGGCATACTTAACAGAGCTTTGAGCATACAAAACGCGTCGATTGAGCAACCTTACGATCTTTTAACATTGATCTTTGAGCACATTGAGCACACTACTTGCTTGTTGCAGCTATGGTTTCGCAACTTGATTGAGCAATCCACACTTCTCCAAAAGGGAACAATACAGGTTTTGGTAAGAGCTTTCATTTGTCTTTAATTTTATGATAATGGCTTTTACTTAGATTGGTTCACTTTATGTGATTGGTTTTTGGTTTTATTAGTTTAGATTTAATCAATTTTTCCTCATACACAATCATCACAGACTCACTTCCAGAACCGCATACCAAAATACTTCAATGCGGAGGAATGCAGAGCAAAACACTTTCTCCCTGTCACCGCCAAACACACAGAAAAACTATTTTCACTCTAGTGAACATAACTCACTCAATTCTTCATACCGGAGCCTCAAACTCAGAATATAACATCTTCAAACAGGGTTCTAAATAACTTCCAATCCACAGGCAAAGATATTTATTCTACAGGAAATGTGGAGCATTCTTCTGGACTGTTCTTCTACTTGTAATGCATTGTTTCTACTGCAACACATTGTTAACACCAGAGGGGCTAATTTTCTCAATATCCTCAATAAAGTAAGAGCACAATTGACACCAATGGAAATGTAGATATGTTGACATCAATGACAAAACTGATTAGGCACAAACTTGCAATAGGACTTGGGCACTAAAGTCCTAGTCCTGCCCTATTTTGGGTTAGCTCTAAATTTAAATGTTCGTTTTATGACCGTTACTTAGGTCCTATGCTGACATCTCAAGTTTGAATTACAAAATTCTTAGAGGTAATCTTTGTAGTTGCATATATAAGTATGTTTAGGTTTCATTTGTAAACTAGAGAAGATGATTGCAAACTTTAGACATATTTGTGATTTCAAGAGATTCATTATTGCAGAGAAGAGCATTGTTATTATGTTTGTGATTGCAAATTTGACTTCATCTTCTCATGTGATTGAAGAGCCTTCATTTATGTGAGATCTACACTTCAAGGTGACATCTATTGTGTTTTTTCTATCATTTATCATTTGGATTTGGCCTCTTTCTCGCATGGATATGCACTCTTATCTAACAACAGTGTTCGAAAGACATGAATGCCTCTTCGGGGCTTGACCGAGGCAAGCCTCTACACACCACAACCCCCTCCCACACTTCTTTGTGATTGTAGGTTACAGGTATCAAGTTTTGCAGAGTGGAGTTGTAGAAGGAGGTTGTAGACGACAAGGATTCATGATCCAAAAGAAAGAAGACAGAGTTCAACATTTTAGGACATGTGTGCTAGTGCCAATGTCCTCCACCTTTTCCAGGATTGAAATAAAAGATACAGTGAATACCAGTGTCAGAAGGAGATCCAGATTCCATGCATAAAATAATATCTTGGATAGGGGTGCTAGTGCTAGTGTCCCCAACTATTCCGTATTCTAAACTTTGAAAAATAGTGAGTTAACAATCTCTGTCCTTCACCTTAGTCTAAAAGGATTTGTTGTAATTCATCAATTTGCTTGCTATTTTTCTTATTTAGGATTTTAAGAGTAGTTAAGCATTAATTTGAGATATTGTTTGATAAGATCTGAGCTTCCACATCATTCCAAGAGGCAGTCCAACCTGTTAGGTGAATGCTCTTACTTTGTAGAGATTCAGCTTGATTGATACACCCTTGAATGTTTGATGAGAAGGGAGGATCTAAACAAAATCAACCACATCCAAAACATCCCCCCTTTTCCTATAAAATAAAATATAATAAATAAACAAATAAAACAATCACAAACCCTTAAACAAAAAACAACAAGAAATGCAAACCCTTGGTCACATTCGTGACTGCCCCCACCCCACTTGTTTTATATACTATTTTCTTTACAATAGCCCTTGGTCATATGGAAGACCAAGGTCTTCATTACAAACTTAACCACTAGATTTAACTGTGGTTTACTAACCGCCCTTGTGATCATTGTGAGAGCTAACCGCTAGTGGGTAGCTAGCTGCATGAGCCTATTTTTTTACCTCCAAAGCCCTAGAAGGGGGCTTTTTTTCTTTTTGGCATAATTTTCATATACGAAGTTGGATTTTCACAAAACCAGCAGCATTGGAGTGCTGACTCACCCAACTTCATTGTGGCAAAAGAATTTTTAGGTAATTTTATCAGGTTTGCTAGCTATACTTAGCCAAAGTCAACCCTTCATTGCAAACTTCAAACAATCATATCTTGTGCAAATTTTATCCGATGCCAGCTAATTATTTTTGAAACAACATAGAATTTCTTGTAGATTCTAATCATATCATCTATTTTTTTATCACTATTGATCATTATCAAAAATTTTCTAGATTGCTCATTTTTCACCTAACAAGTTAGCTTGCAAGTTTCTTTGTTCTTTTTTTGTTTTGGTGGAATCTAGGACATAAGGCATTGCACAACATTAGAATCAACATCTGATCTGGAGATAAACATTCCAAGTGAACACAATCCAACTTTTGTCTTTTCATTTAATCAAAAACTTGTTTGCAATCACACTTTGATTTGGGCTTAAAACAAACAATTGTTTGCATCATCATACTTGAAATTGGGCTTAAAATGAACATGTGTCTTTCTCATCACACTTGGATTTGGGTAAAAAAACAAACTTGTGCTTGAATTTCTTGGTGGATTTGAGTGCGATTTAGGGTGTGTATGCTTTTCTCATGCACTTCATGTGATCTTGAGAATCAAAACATCCTTTAATCCATTCATCTTCACACACACATTTCAATTCCTAAGGGTCAATTAACGTTGCGAGTGTGAGTCGAGTGTGTGTGTATGCTCTCTCTAAGCAACCGCAAGGTGATCTTGGAGATCAAAAGCACTAGTTGACTTGATTTTGTCACCCTTCTTAGGAGGTCTACTTGGAGACACACCACTCGAATGGACGCCCTCAACTCTTGTGTTCCAAAGGAGTATAAAACGTGAGGAGTGAATCGAAAGACGCACCTCTTGGAAGTTGAAATCTTGTCACTCAAGCTAAGCCCCCAAGAACGTTATACCTTGGGGAAGTAAAGGTGAAGGGTGAGTTACCTTCTTCTCCTGACTATGTGGCATTATTTCACTTTCATTTCATAGAATCGGGCCCCCTGTACCTTGTGTATATTGGGGACATCCTTAGACAACTTGTTTATAATGCTAGCTTAAGACCTCTTGGCCACAACCATTTGACTAATATTAGGCTTTTTGATGTGTCTTCAAGTGTCTTCATAATCACAACAATCAATCTTGAAAATTCAACCTTGTCATTATGTCTTGTGTGTGTGATTTATGTATGTACATGTGAAATCTTTTGTTTGCAAGTTGCCTAAGTCACGCTATCAACAAATGTGTCTTACATCATCCTAATTGTCCCTATCATCACTTTCATCCTAATCCAAATCCTAATCATCCAATCCATATCCACATCATCTTAATAATCATCCAATCCAATCCACCTTCTTCTAATTCTCACCACAATCTATCCCATTCTTGAGCCTCATCTAATCCATCCTTTGTCAAAATGGTTATGACACTAGAAAACATGAACCTAGAGCAAGATTGTTATGATATTCAAAAAATGTTTGATGAACTTAGGATGTTATATAAAAAGGAACAAGTCACTACCCCACCAAAAAATCAACACATACAACAATAACAATCCCTAGACCAACAATTCCAACAACTCCTAGACCAACAAATCATACAACAACAACAATCTCACATACAACTACAAGCTCTTTTACAACAAAATTTCCAAACACAAAAACAAGTCCAAACACAACCACAACCTTCATTTAACACATCATCCACTATACCATCACCCATACAACATCAACATATTCCCCCTCAATCCTATGTGTCATCCCCCTCAACTTCATACCAACCTAATCTAACCACACATCATGTTACTCCTATATCAACTTATCCCAATTCTTCCAATGTTAATCAATATCTATATCAATCCATACCTCAAGAACATCCAACTACTTATCTTAACATTTCACCTCACCGCCAAATCCATTCACAGGGCTATCAAGTTCCTTCACAACAAGAACACGCAAGTCTAAGTTACCCTTTGCACCAAAATCAAGTGTCCTTAAGTCCTTATGGTACCTTTGACAAGGAGAACATCACTCTAGCTTATGCATCCTATGGGTACCCTACATTATCATCCAATCAAATTCCAATCCAAGAAACTACTAGTCCTATCCCAACACCTCCATGTAGTCCCTATCATAGTCCATTGATCCATCAACCTTCTAATCCATCAAGCCCTTCATTACCTCCATCCTCATGTTCCTCCAATATTCCACTAAAGGATCCCTTGGAGATAACTAGGTATGACAATTGGTCCAAACAAAATTACTTGAGCTACCCCCGATAAAACCATATAATCCTAATCTATCCAATCCTATTATCTCTCCACCTAATCCTTATCCTAATCCTACAATACCATCTAGTATTATTATCCATCCATTATATTATCCATCCACACATACACTTATGAAGGATGTGATCCAATGGCTATTAGCAAGGAATCAACCATATCCATGTCATCAAACACCTATCCAAGAGCCTATCAAAGAGCCTTCAAATAACATGTCTAGTCCTCCAAATACATCATATAGTCCTCAACCCATCAAGCCTATTGAAGAGTATCCTACCATGAGTCCAAGTCAAGATCCATTGTACCCTCATGTTGTTGAGAATCTACAACCTCTCAAACCTATCCAAGAGTCTCCCACTCCCACTTTGATCCAAAATCAAGAGCTATGTCAAGAGTGTAATCTAACGCATATATAAACATTAACCCCTCATCCAAATCAAGATCAAAGCATCTCCCTTCAACCTACCCATAACCTATTTCTTATTTATGATCAAGATATTATCTATGATGAAGAACCTATACACGAGCAAATTGATCCCATCCATAGAACACTTAATCCTATCTATGATTAAGATCCCATCTATGATCAAGATCCTATCTATGATCAAGAGAACCATGATGATCCATGGTCAAAAGAATATCACTCTACCTATCCATAATCCCACACCTATCCATAAGCAAGATATCCAAACTTCTCCTATCCACCCTTCACCTAATCCTATCCATGATCCAACAAAATCCACTTCCATTGATGAGACACTTGGCTTCCAAGTAAACATAGATGATCAAACAAATAGCTTGGATCTTAATGAGTATAATGATAATCAAGATCCTAATAATCCTTCATCACCCACTATTGACCATATTTCACATCCACCATCATATCCCCTTGGGCTTACCACCTTCATCCATGAATGTTCCTCCTTAGGAGAGCAACAACCATTATCTACCACCTCACCTTCCCCATCAAATAATGAGCTAGTGTCTAGTGTCAAGAACACCCATAATCCCATTGTCCATCGCATACTCCAAAAAATGAACTATCAAGGTAAAGGCTTAGGCCTTCATGAACAAGGTATTTTGGAACCCATCCATGTCAAAGTCCCTCCATGATCATATGGAATTGGTTATATTCACTAAGAAATATAATCTCAAGATGTTGGTACTACCTCCATGCCTTCTAAATCCACTCTTTTCCATCATAAACCACATCATACCCCCAAAATATATGTTGCCACTCCTCCCCCATCATCCTACAAATCCCAAAATCATGTGACCATACACTTTCCTCCATCAACTTTACTTCCATTACTTCCAACTCCTGATATCTGTTGGCAACATGGTCAAGAGCCACTATTGATATGATTATGATATGGTCTTGTCATTGATGGCAACAGTTAGATATGATTGGGAACAGGTCTTGAGACAAGTTGTGTATAGTTTATTTTTGGTCTGGGAAGAATAACTTAGTCAAATTAACCAAGTGTTGGCAGCTTATTGAGTTAGCGATAGAGATTTGGTTGGTATTCCTCCGCAGATACAGATTCTGGTATGTGGTTCTTGTATGTTGCACATGGTTGTTTGATGATGCTATATTCCAAGTTTCATGTCCTAGTGATCTACGAAAGCTACACATTGAATTGCTTAAGTCTAGGTTAACAGAGTTCAGTCATGAACAGTGCAGAATACCTAAGTATTTTAGTCTACATTTCTCTGCTATTGTTTGTTTTGATTTGTGATTTGGAGGTGTTGTAAACACATGTTAGGAGTATCCAATTCCAGATTTATGGAGTCTGAGGTTTACCGGATGATAGTCTACAAGTTTCTAAGTATTGGAATTTAGGTTGATAATATTTTACAATGACAGAGACAATAGTTCAGAGATCCACATTTTGCCACATAAGAATATTATGACTCATGGTTCTAAAGGTATGTTGGGTGATGCATAAGGAATGTCTGGTATGCATTTTAGAGTCTTGTGTGGTCCACATTGGGAGTTGTGGTATGATAGTTGATTTGGTTAAGTGTATACTTAAGGATGAAGCTGACATACAAGTTGGATTGATATGCATTAAAGATATATTGTTTGGATCATCATTCTAAGTGGTACTATAATAGGTTCGCACCTATATGAAGGTTCTTGAGGGATTGTATTAGTCCACATAGCTTCTTGTGTAAAGAGTTCAAACTGACAAAGTATAACCTTTTGTGTACATGTTTCATTTTTGGCAAGCTGACCCAGTTTTGAGTTATATCTTGTTGCGGATATAAATACTTGATGGATTTTGTTATTAAGTGTGTGTGTGTGTGTGTGTGTGTGTGTGTGTGTGTGTGTGTGTGAAAATATGTGAACTACAAAGCAGGTGACAATAGTAGAAGAAGAGAGATCTTGTCTAATGTAAGAGCAGAACAGTGAAACAGAGTAGTCAAAGATGAAGAGTTTTGAGACATTATTTTGAGCATTCATTAGAGCTGTAATCATGCATATATAGATGCAACTAGAGAAGTTCATTTTTGGCGGTGAGCTATCTCCTTTCTTCTTTCTTTTTCTAAGGCAGTGAGCCTTCTTGCAGTGAGCACTTCTTTTGGGCAGTGAGCCTCTATTGTAATTCGATATTGTTCCTACATAATATATTATGAGCTAACACTCACCATGGTTTTTCCCTTTTCTAAGGGTTTTCCACGTAAAAAATTTAGTGTTCATGTGTGCATGGTGTTGATGTGCTTAAGTGTTATTTTTGCATTTCAAATTTAATCTTCATAACAGACTAAGTGGTTAAATCAAGTGAATGTAATTGAGAATTAAGTAAAGTTTAATTTTTAATACAACCGATTCATCCCCCCCTCTCAGTTGTCTTGTGTGTTCAACAACATCCCTTCATCCACCCTGCCTCCACTTATCCCAATGCCTAATATCCCTATCATCCAATCCTGTTATCCATTTATCCACAAATCCACTTTTAATCCCTCCATCCATAAATCCCCTCACATTTCGAATCATGATTGACAAATGCATAGATCGACCAAACATGAAGCTTCCACCAAGTCCATGGGATTCACAAATAAAAATTTGGATGCCTCTACTCATAAAGCAAAAAATCCTAAAGATACTTATGCCTTAGGGCATCAGTACAAAGAGTCCAAGAAAAATCTATCCAAAAGGCTACCCAAGCCCATACTTTCACAAGAAAAGTCCAAAAATAAAATGGTTTGGGTCCTTAAGAAAAAATAAATCAAGTCAAATGAAGCATCCACATCCCAAATATCCCAAAAATCTCACTTCATCCAAAAATCTCAAATTCCTTCATCCCAAAAATCCCAAAAATCCCAAAAATCTCACTTCATCCAAAAATCTCAAATTCCTTCATTCCATAAATCCCAATGCAAAAATCATAAAAATCCTAAGTCTGTGTGGGTACCTAAATTCCTACATTGACCATCCCCTTAGAAAAAAACATCCATTATTTCATACACCTTCTATTCAAAAGCTTCAATGTTTATCATGGTGTGTGCAACTGTTGGTCTTGGTTCCTTTCCATTCCACAACATTCCCACATACCTCCATATCACCATATTATATTCATTATCCCACATATTTCACCCATCATATCCCTATGGTCCATGCTTTTGCATAATCCACATCATAATCCACTATCCTTCCATCCATAATCCACATCATAATTGACTATCCTTCCATCCATAATCCACAATCTCCCATCCATTATTGCATAATCCTTCCAAACATAATCCACATCATAATCCATTATCCACCTACACCTCCCTCTCATGCAATCCCCTACCAACATCTATAAGCATAATAACATTTGACATGGTCCATGTGCGACATCCATCTTTAATGGGACTATCACATTTCATGGAACTAGACACTTGAGTCCCTCTTGTCCATATCCACCCATGCCATCCAAGTATTCCAAAAAAAAGAGAGAAAAAATCAAAATAGTAAAGATAAATCCCTTCGTCCAGTGGTGAAAACCACCTTGGTGGCGCCATGGATAAGTACCATGATGAAAACCTGGCAAACAAGTGTCATGTGTAGGTTGACTATCTATGTATCTTACACTTGGGGGCACGTTGTCTCATCCAACCTATCATTTTATTTCTATCCACCTCATCCTATCATATCCTATCCTACCATCCTTAGCTATTATACCCACATACCTATCCCATCTATCCATCCATCGTCCCTTCCTCCTTTTTGATCTTGATAAAGACATAGGGGCAAAATGTTGAAAAATGCTTTAGAAAATCTTTTGATATACCTTATCCTTTCCAACTAATCCAATCATCCTCTCATCCTAAGTATTGTCATGTAAAATCCTAAATATACTACCTAGAATGGGGCATGTTATTCCTATGCGACATAGTATTTGGAGATCACATCCTAGCTCACTTATGATATGTACATCCATTCCATCCACTGTTATCCATAATTTTATCTATTCCTCTATCATGAGCTTTCCATTCCACACACTATCACCTATCCTTTTATCCATCCCTTTATCGTGCGTCTTCCATCCCATTTATTTTCACCCATCATTTTATCCATTTATCTAATCCTACCTTCATCCTTGCATCTAGACCTGGTTTTCCCTTGTCATTGGTATCTAGCAATGAGGCTTTCCAAACTCCAATACAATGCCATCCCATAAAACAAAAATATCCAAAAACAATAAAAAAAATAACAAAAATATCTGAAACACAATAAAAATATCTCAAAAATATCCAAAAAATCATAAAAAATCTCAAAAATACAAAAATCAATTACTCAAAAAAACCAAGCAATAAACCAAATGCAAGTCATCCTTAATCCATACCAATCTAGTCAATCAATCTAGCCAAAGAATCCAATCACATCCTTTGGTCTTGATCCTAATCTTGTCATAAACCAAATCAATTAATCATCATCAATCAATCAATGGGATATATCACTTCCACATCCTTGTGTTGATCTAGGGATATATCGTTCCCCATAATGACAACACTATATCAAATCATTAATCAATTGATTGATCATTGGTTTATAGCTTAACAGAGGCAATACCTTGTCAATTTTTGTATCATTTGTGCATTCTTACTTGCTTGTTTGTGTGTGTCATCTTTTTATCTTGCATTTGTATCAAGTCCTTATCTTTCCAGCTAATATTCATATCTTGTGTATGTTGGAATAGATTTTTGCATTATCCTTTGCATCTAAGGTCATATCATACCTTATGTGCATTAAGGCTTTGATGCTCTAAGTATCCTTCCTCATACATCTAGACAAGGTTGTATTACTCTGGGTGCACAAGACACATCGTCACCCTAGTCATTATACTTCGGTACATAATGTCTAGTGCTATATCAAACTATAGGATTGCTCTACTCAAGTCAACATAACTACTCCCCATAATAAATCCATCATTCTTGCATCCATCATTCTGTCTTATCCATCATTCTGTCTTATCCATCTTTCTAGCTTCTCCTTCCACCAATTCTCCATCTTCTATCTCCTTCCATTCATTTCAAGAGCACATCCGTATTCTTCCACATCACGCATCCTATTGAGGGGGCATCATTCAACCCATTAATTAATATACTAAGTACTTATTCTACCCGACTAGGGCATCACCATTTCTAATCCAATCATATTCTTCCAAACTAAAATATTCCTCTATCCAACATAATACTATGTTTTAAACTTCTTTGAAATGATGTTACTTTGCAACACCATCTCAAAGACGGGCAAAATTTTGACACCTAAAATTGTCCCATCCCTAGATCAGACATTCATCTGCCATACTTCACTTTAATTAAATAATTCTTAATTATTTGATTAATTTCATCTATTGATCTCCATCTCATTCCTCCATATTAATTAAATAATTCTAATTATTTAATTAAATTAATATTCCTCCACACATTAATTCAATAAATTTAAGTTATTTATTTAATTAAAGCTAATATTCCATTTCCTTCAAAATAAATAAAATTCAATATTTTATTTATTTATCCATGTGCACAAAATTAAATAATTAATTTATTTAATCTCCTATTATTCCCTCTCCTCCATAATTCACTCTCAATTAGTTTAGATAACTAATCAATCAAATTAGTTAACTAAATCAATCAAATCAGTTAACAAGTCAATCAATCTAGTTAACTAATCAATTAATTTAGTTGATTAGTCAATCAATTTAGTTAACTAAGTAATCAACTCAGTCAACTCTTCAATCAAATCTGTTAACTCCCCTGATGCATGAGAGGAAAAGGACAGGAAAAGGACACTTATCACTCTCTCATTTGCTCACATCCTCTCAAAAAATTCTAGCCATTGATCTCTCTGATCATTCACAACCATTGATCTTCACTTTTGGAAATCTATAAATTGAACATCTTGCTCAACCTCATGGGATCTCTCATCTTCATACAACATCATGCTCCTGAAATCATTCTAGATCCTTTTATCTACTATCCTCATACTCCAAGGTTATATTGTTTAATCGAGCAATCCACATATCAACATAGTAAGGAGCAATCCATTGGAGTTTGGGTGCAACTTTGATATGCTCAATCAGTGAGGTTGGATTTGTGAGTGCAAAGTGAGGTAAATTGTATTTGATTTCAATTTCATTTATTTATGTTTGCATTGCAAATTTATCCTATCATAGTATTAATTGAGAAGTTAAAGAAAAAGGGTTGTAAGTGGGTCATATATATGGAAATTATGGTGAATGTTGTGTAAAGATAACAAATGCATTCAGGAATCCTGCATCTTGTGACTCTAAATTGTGTTTTTCTCCCTATTACATAGTGTGCATATTAGCTTGTAAAAGGAATCATGTATTGAAGGATTCATTGGGCTGGTGTGGACTAGTGTCACCAACTACTTGTTATTCCTTGTGAAACATGTCAATGTTATTCTCTTGTTGTGTTGAGAATGTGATATTGAGTGAAGTTACACTTTACACTCTTGTTATGTGTTCATTTCATTTTGAATGTGTTTATCATCATGTGGTAGAAATTTTTTAGCATTGTAAGGATATAATGTTGGGTGAAGGGTTTAATTCTCATATGAATTCTTTCCCTTTTTATGTTGTTATGTCTTAGAATCTAAATGTTGCATTAATGCATTATCCATATGATTGGTGAATTCCTATATGATGTTAAATATTAATTACACCTTGGTATGTGAGTGGATGTGTTGAGATGTCTTGGCTTGTGAGCTTGATTTTATCCTAGCTTAATCTTGGTTTTTTAAATGATTTCTAGTGTGTGACAATGTACATCATTGCATTATAATTATAATTCTCTTGAATGTGACATTTGAGTGAAGTGCCATTCTTGTGTAGGAAGTTAAATTCTATTGGATGCCTTAGGAAATACCATAGAAAACTTGTGATAATCTTCTTGCGTAATAATGGGGTTGTGGTGTGATGAAGCTATAATTGCATGAAAATTTGAATTATAATTGGAATGAATAAGTAAAAATGATCTCTTATTTTTGGAGTTTCTTGAGCATGTTCTCTTACTGACAATAGATGTAGAAATCTAGGTGAAGTGTAGTGTTTACTCTCTTTCTTGTGACTAGAATTAGTCACATAATGCATGTAAAGTTTACCTTCAAGATTTTGATAATTTATTTTAGTCATTGATAATTATTCAAATGTTTGTAAGGGACAACATTGATTTATTATTCTTGTTTATGAGTAGTCTAGCCATCAAAACTTTGATATCTATTTATCTTGTTACTTATATGGCGACACTTGATTTGTTGAAGAATTGAGCTCATTTTATGCCTTATTGTTGGAGTTGATATTACTTCCAATTTGGTGTTATTTTTATTATTGTGGTGGCTATACTAAATTGTTTTCATTGCTTGTCATGTACCATGAAATGTTATTCTCTATCATGTTCATGACAGGCCTTTGATGGATTATATAAGGGAGTAGATTATAGAGAATATGCTAGTTCTTGGTGTTTGTGTTGTTAGAACTGTGACAATTTGAATTCTTTACTCTTTGTTGAATGTAAGTGAATATCTTGTGAAGTATTTAAGAAAAATATGAAATGTGTTTGTATTCTTATGGATCATTTATTATGAGTAATCTTGTTGGTTTCTGTGTATGTCATGCTTGGATGATAGTGAATGACGTATAGTTTGATTCATGTATGAGATTAAATGTTATTCTTTGTTTGTTTGACCATGATAATGAGATGTGTTGAAATGATTGGGTGGTTTACATCTTTCTATTAGTAGTTAGTATGTGGTTGGGTCTTGACTTAGTCCATCAACTATGATTGTTTTTCTTGACTCATTCTTGTTTTCCCTGATTGTGTTACCATGCCTCATAATATTCTGACATTAGTTGAGTTTATAATGGTGTTTTTTAGACACAAAGACCATGTTATCAAGTAACATGAAGGTGCATGTCATGCCATTTAGATGTGAATTCTATAACCTACACTAATGTTCTAACATAATGTAGGGTATGATGGTGCATTAGTAAGTGCATGGGAAGACATTTTTTATATATCTATTGCATTATAGTTATCTTCCTATTCTTATTGTGATGCCAACTTTGTGAATTTGGTTGTGATAGATGTTTCTCCTTGGTAGTTTGAAGGTTTCCTAGCATTGTGCTAGAAGGGATGCAATTCTTGTGTGAAGAATTTTCTATCTTGTGTATTTTATTTTATGAATACTTGGTGTTTGAGCCATTAGGAAGTCTCATTTTTCCTTGTAGTTTATAGATTCATGATCTTATTGTGCTTTTTAACCTTTTGGTTTGGAGTAGTTGAACATCAAAGTGGTGTTGAGAGTAGTCATGCACCTATGTCTTGTGTTAGTAGCCTCCTTGGATATATTCCTTGTGAGTAGTGGGTTGCTAAACTTTGCTTGTTGGGAGTGCTCATGGTTTTACAAGGATGTTGTCTAGATCATTTCCTCTAGGAACCTGTAATTTGGTCATAGTTTCAAGTTGTGGAGCTACAGTGTTAGAGAAATCCTCTCATTTTAGAAGTGAAACATGATGAAGGACCTCATGGAGAGAAACCATGAGTGGAAGTGATGAATTCTTTTGGAGTGCATGTAGGTGAGGTATTTATACTTGTAGCCTTTAAGAGTTGGTTTACCCAGGATTTTGAGTTGTAGTGTAGTGGGTAGAAGCCTCAATCTTAGGAAGGACCATAGGGAGTGTAACCTTTCATTGGAAAATCTCATACAGAGTAGAATTTGTAGCAATGTGAAGTTTTTACTTGGATTAGTAGAGAGATTAAGTTACCCTACAGGGTAGTAGTAGTTGTCCTAGGTTTTAGGACCTTGTGTTGCTTATGGTTAGTTGGGATATTTGGATAGATCTTATCCTTTCTTGCAGTGGTAGTCATAGGATAGAGAGATGCAATATTAGAATATTTTGTAGGCACAATAGTTGGTTTTCACCTAGCTTGTGCACCCTTGGAGATATGAGATGTAGATTTGAGACTGGGACTTGGTGATGGTCTAGAGGGTGGATCTTCTGAGATTCATTGTGTTTGTGAAGGATTGTGTGCCATGGGTACCTTATCCTTATCTTTTTGCAAGCTTCCAAGAGTAATCCTATTTTGAGTGGGGGAGGATGTAATTCCCACTAGTGTGTTTGCTTTGTGTGCTTTTCGATTTATATGATATATGTTGTATTGAGTGTTTTATCATTGTATTGTGTGATTCATACGTTATGAACTGTTGCACAAAACTTTTTGATGAGGCCTATTATACCATTGAGGTGTTTTGATGGTGTAATTTGGATTCTTTGGTGGAGATGTTTTGTATGACCATTGTTATGTTCTTGATAAGGTTTTGTATTAGCATTGGATTTTTTTGACTATGCATTATGGGATGCATATGTTTTTGATTAGATAAGCTAGGAAAGGGGTCCCAGGCCCTTACATAAAAGAGTTTAGAACCATAGAAAACATCAAAAGGATAAACAACAAGAGAATACAAACAAAAAACACTAGCTGGTATAACCTCTAGACCAGGCAATTCAATAGGAACATGATAGAGACAACCAAAGGACAACAAAAAGACAAGACTAAGAATAGTAACAAAATAGTTCGAAGTAGCAAGAAATAAATCCCTATATTTAGTAACCAATGTCTCCCAATCCTTTTGCATAACCTTGAGCTTCTCCTCCCACTTGGCTACACCCAAATCCTTTTGCAATACAATTTTATTCATCTTTTTGTTTGACTAATAATCTTCCTCTTGAAGTTGTTTGCACTTTTTCAATTCATCTTGTAGGATAACAATTTCTAAAACTACTTTCCTCATCATGGTATATTCAATCTTGACCAACCTATTGTGACATTTTTTCATATTCTCATACATGAGCTCCAATTTTTCATTGCAACTATCACAAATTTGGGGATGCATAGTGGACTACTCAATTTTAGCCATTCTTCAAAGGAGATTATCTAATGTATCAAAAAACATAGCCAAATTATCATTAGTAGTGATATTCCTATTGTCATGTTCCATCATAGTATCTTCATGAGCACAAAACTCCTCACTCTTCTCCTTTTCCTCCCCTTCATCTTCCTAATCCTCTTGAACTTCCTCAACAAAATTAGTGGGAGAAATAGAAACCAAGTCATCAAAATCTTTAGGGGGTGTTTCAAGAGTCTCCTCATCATCAAATGCTTCCTCCTCAGAGCTCTGTGAATTATACAAGGGAACATAATTAGAAGTGATCTCTTGCACTGTGACATCCTCTCTCTTAGTGACATCCTTCCCATCAAAGCCCTTCCCAAAGCTAGAAACATTTGACTACATGCATAAACTTTAGAAAGGTCTCCTTTTTCTTTAGGGGAGTGATGGAAAATATTAGCACCAATGTAAATATCAATAGTGACTGATCTTATTCAAACTATCCTCTTCAAACCCTTGGGAATGCCCTTACTTCCCTCATTCTCTGTGAAGGATAAAAAGATTTGTTCTAGTGTATTAGTTGTTATCATCTTACCATTATTACCCTTGGAAGGGGTAATTTTAGGGTTATCATTTAGGGTTTCTGAAACATTAGCAATGGGGAAAGAGTAACCCCAACTAAGAGCTTTTTCTTCCCCTTAGCACTAGAATCTTGAGACTTTCCCCTAGGTTTGTCAGAGGAGGCTTCCAAGGAAACATGAAGGTTTTTCTTCATACCCCTTCCACTAGGATTAGATTTAGTAGGGGTTTGTTTGACATGAGTATGAAGAGAAGAATGAGGGGCATCAGCCATGGGGAGAATGGTGGGAGTAAGACTCAAGTTCTTTTGGTAAAGGAAGTAAATTAATCCTTGGTGCAAAGGAGGTGAAGCCCCAATTTTGATACAACAATTCAAGGAAGAGAGCAGAAAAAAGGAAAACTATCCAAATTTCCATGCCTTAAATGATCAAGTAATGAAAAATGATACCCATGAACAGTTGAGAAACACCATTCCAAAGTGAAATATTTCATAATATACCAACTTACTATTGGCCAAGGCTAAGGAAGAGCAACTCGTTCATAACCATTTTGGTGGCAAACAAGGGATTCACCATCCTTAAGGAAAGAGTCGATGAACTCTTTCTCCTTGCTTCGTCCTAAACACAATACTTTCCTTCCATTACAATTGAGGCCCATTGCTTGACCTATCATTGTCTTCATAATAGTAAACTAGATCCCACCAACAACCACATGTCTTTTGTCCCATGAATTCACAAACTAAGTCATGAGGACCCCATCGTGCCCTTGCATCACCTAAAAGTAAGGGGAAATACCACCCTTCTAAAACAATTCCCAAATTTTCTCATTCTTTTTGAGATTAGAAAAAGAAGAGGGACCAATTCTAAGCCTTTTGACTCCCATTTTTCTTACAACACTAAAGACCCAGTTCCCACTAATATCACTATAATTTTTCTCATTGTAATTTTCTGAATAGGTGATAAGAAATATGATAAAGATATGAAGAATGTTTAACTGAACATCCCAGTACTTCCATCTAGGGATCATAATGAAAATTATACTTCAGCTGCTAGTTATCAAATTACCATTACTCCCGACAAAGAAAGACAAATTCATAACATGAATAGGTGAGGGAATGCAATCAATCTGATGATTAACCCGCACATGTTTCCATATATTACTCCCCACAAAGAAAGACAAAGTCATAACATGAACAGGCGAGGGAATGCAATCAATCTAATGATTAACCCACACATGTTTCCATATATAATAAACCTTCTTTAAATATCTAGGACTTCATTACAAATATCCAATCTACAAAAACTAATGATCCCATAAAAGGTGGTCATATTTGCATAGTTATTACACCTATAAATTTGCTTCATCATGCAGATTATCTCCCATAGAAATAGGAAGATCCTTAGTATTATTTGAGTACTTCCAATTTTCCACCTCAATGCCTAAGTTTGCTAACTTATCTGCAACCTTGTTCCCCTCACAGTATATATGATTAATACTATAGTTTTTAAAATATTTGATGGAATTCCTTATATCTTCAATATAATTCCTCAATTTCCAAGGAGGAGTTTCATTACTCTTGACCAAGTCTATAATGACTTTAGAGTCCCCTTCAATTTCAATATTTTGAATGTTAGATCATTACAATGTTTCAACTTCACTATTTTCACTATATTCAATATAGTTGTGGTAATTATGTCTATTTTAATATTATGAATTATGGTTGATTATGCATCTTATTCCTAGATTGTGCTAGTCATAGATGATTTATAGTTAGATGTGATGATTTGATATTATGTTATGATTTATATCATGTTGGGTGGATTATGTTGCTTTGGCTCTTATTATGTGGAGTAGGTATGTCTAATGTTTGACCTAAGTGTGCAGGTATAGGGTTATTCCCCAATGGTGGTTATATTGGAGATGGTAATTTTTGGGTAAAACATATGTGTTTAACCTCTATCTCACTCGGTTCAAGTGTGAGATGAGTTGTGAATCCCTATGTAAACCTAAATCTGAATTAGTGGCAATTCTAGTGTCTACATTTTGTGGAAACCCATAAAGTGTGTATGAGTCCTTTGCATGTGTTTATTTTATCTTTTGTATTGCATTTAAATTTATTTTAAATTGCATGTTTTATGTGTTTGTGAAAGAGATATTATTTGCAGATTAGTGGAAAAAGGTCTATTGCATTATTTTACGTCCAGTAGAAGAAAATTTATTAAAATCGACTATTATTTATAAATAAAATATTTAGCTTAGTGAAATAAAATTGCTAGTTTAAAACCATAATTTAATTGAATTTATTGACCTCCTTTGGCTATTGAAAAATATCAATTTAAATTAAATTAGTTGTTTATCTTTATTAAATCAATTTATGGGTTTATTTCTCTTGGAATATGTATTTTGAAAATGTGAATGTTGAGATGAATCCTTAAGTAAATGTGATTTTACGCCATTGGGCAATGTGTCATATATTGTTGCATTGATTTCCATGCAACACCCAAATTGTACATTTGGATTGTTTTACTTTTAGGATTGTGGTATGGAGTAGGAAAGGAGTGGGCTCTCACCACTTGTCATGATCTAGAGTGATCCATGAATATTGAGCGTGTGATAGTTTTAATTATGTGAAAACCTAGTATACATTAGGCTAATAAAATGATTAATAAAGATATTTGTTCCATGATTTAATTCCTTTAATGGGTTTGGTCTTGGCTGCGAAGGACATGTCACAACTCTTGGAAGTTGGTGAATGTCATTAAGTATATTTGTATAAGGAAGTTATACTCCCAAATATCTATGTGGCCATCATGCTACTACAATGACACTCCTTGTCTTATCTCTAGGAACCTTGTCCTTACCTTAAGTCAAATTTTGTATTTGATGTGATTTGTGATTATATATATATGCATTGATTAGTGTGTGTGCCACATATTATCTTGTATTATTGATTTGGCATGAGTTAACACATGTTATATTTTATGCATTTGATTGGCGTGAGTGTTGCAATGTTCTCCTTGTTTTGTGTGAGTGTGATTGTACTCAATTCAACTATCTCCTAGGATAGTGGGGTGGGCTTGAGGGTACCACATGGTTGGGTGGTGTTAAACCACCATTGAGGACATGTGAACTTGGATGATGCTCATTAGAGAGTGTGCTATAATCTCTTAGTATATTATGCATTTGTATCTCTTATTTGTTGTAATTTGTAAACATTGTAAATGGGTCCTTGAGACCATTGTATTATGATTATGGTTATGAATTGATGCATTCTCTTATGTGGTTTATGATCCATCCATGTTTGGGATGAGACCCTTTAAATACATAATAAATTATTGATATCATTTTTTTATTTTTGCACCCCTCATCTAGGGAGGGTGTTAGCATGATTGTAATGTTGAATCATGATCTATTTTAGCATGTTAGCTTCAAATTATATAATGTTGTATTTATGTTTATGGATTCCTTAGTGTTATATTGCATTCCACGTATATAGGTGGTAATGATCCTATCTTTGGTTTTGGCATGTGTCAACATTGGTTTGGAATGTGCATAACATTTTGTAATGTTTTTGTCATATTTGAAAGTATGGTTTAAAATGATTGTTCTTTCAAAATAGATCTTTTCCTTTTTCCTTGGGAACCATGCCCTTTGGGAGGTCCTCATGTGACCAATTTGGAGCCCATGATCCCTTGAATAATTGACCAAAACCATTTTCTAACAACATGAAAATCGAGGAAGTTATGTCTTGTTAAGTGAGAAAATGAACCTTGTTATTTTTATGCTTTAGTTGTTTTCAACTCTCTATTTTGTAAGTCAGTCTACACAGTCCAAATTGTTGGTTAAAATTAGACTTCAAAGTCTAAATTATAAGTGGGCTAGAGTTTAGAATCCCATTAGCATTTTACATGGTGCAAAATGCATTTTGGACCCAAAGTCCAAGTTGTCAAGGGGTCAGATTTTGAAGTTGACCCAACACTTTGCATGTTACAAATACAAGTTAGACCCTAGAGTTCAAAGAACTGAGAGTATTCTATTCTAGACTTTTTCCGGGACTTTATATAGTGTGAGTTACTTTTTGGA
The DNA here is from genome assembly GCA_027924645.1 of Cunninghamia lanceolata. NCBI lineage: Eukaryota > Viridiplantae > Streptophyta > Pinopsida > Cupressales > Cupressaceae > Cunninghamia > Cunninghamia lanceolata. Next base: position 202,837 of record BSBN01000973.1, on the reverse strand, counting down.
CCTAAAGTTTGAGATGCATGTTATAATTGGACCCTGAGATATAAAGTCAAGCTAACCTGAGAATCAAGGTCTCTTCATACTTTGGAAATGTGTAAACTATAATTATTTTCTAAAACTTGAGTAGGTGCAATATGAAACTATATCTTGAAATCCAAAGTTGAGTGGGTGTTGTAGGTTGTATGTTACAACCCAATTCCAAAGTCTAAGGTAGTGTTAGGTGCTAGATGTAACTCAGGGAAGAAACCTAAATGACAAGCCCTATTTATGAAGCCAAGTTGCAATGCCGAAGGAGAAGTTCAAACTTTTGTTGGTTCTTCCCCAAAGTCTGAACCTTTGGTAGTTTCATCTTTATGCTTCCCATATATTCTAGATATCATAGGGTTGGTCTAATAGGGATGTTGTAAGGGTTTTCCACTGACTTTAGAAATCTTCATGACTCTCCTCGTCTCATTTTTTGTGCCAACCATGGTGTTTTGTCTCGTGGTGTTTTTAATTTTTTGCTTGTGTCACCTTGCATTGTCCATTAGTGTGCATGCCAAGTGTGTCATTATTGTTTATTATGACACCTTGGGAACATATGAATGTTGTGTGGCTTGCTTAATGCCACTTTTGTATCACAAAAAAATTTTCTTCCAATTTCTATATCTATTAATCTTGAGTGTAAGTTTTTTAGAGATTTTCACTTGCCCCCTTACATGAGGATATTTATATGCATGTGTGCACATTTTTCTCTTCTAGATCCCTTGATGAAGTTTTTGTACTCATATACTTTGACACTCATTTAGCATTTATTTGTGATGACCATGATTGGTTCCAAAATATATATAGTTGTAGTTGACGTCTTTTATTTTGCTTCACTCTTGTGCACATGGGTGTTTTTAGAATTTATGTTTATTTAACAATAAATGTTTATGTTTATACATGTATGATAATATGCTCATCCTCTTTTTGTAATTTTTTGTATATATCATGAGATGGATGCAATGTGAAATTAGTATGGATGTATTAGACTATATAGATGAAACACAATGTCCACATATGCTCTCTTTGCTTCTTTTTATGGATGCCATTTTTATATGACATGATTTATTATTATTTTTGAATGATATGCATGTGGTACTACAATTGTGATTGTTATTGATAGGATTTTTGACCTAGAGGATTGAGGGTTGACTAGCATAAGGTGACTCACTAAGCTTATGAGATAGGAATTATTAGGGGATCAAGTGGGAATGGAGAAGGTGATGGAACAATTTAGATTAAGTTTATACAAAAGGATAAAGTCTAATACTTGTGTAGTGACCACTTAGACTAGATTTCAATGCAAACAAGAAACAAAATTTATTGGTAACTTCTAGACTTAGACAAAAAGAGATGGCTAACATGCTAGACCTAGGGTGAAGGAAAAAATCCTTAGCAAGGATGGACCTAGAAAGAAAGCTAGACTCCTGGGTTTACCTAACTTGTGCATGCGTGTGCTAAGGTTATGTTTCTCCTTTTCTTTTCTTGTTTTGTTTTGACTGTCATCCTCATAGCTTTGCATTTAGAGGGTTATTCACTTGAGAATATAGACATTTGCAATTTATCTCTTTGTTTTTCTTTTTGAGTTTTAATCCCCTAACCTAAAGATTAACCTAGGTGAGTACGGGGCTAGGCACAACCAAAAGGGTAACTAACTCCTTAGACTTCCCTCTTGCTTAGGAGAATTGGAAAGACTTTCATGTTAGCTTCTATTGGTATTGTGGGTTTGAAAACTTTCTTTGTTTAAACTCAATTAAATGACAACTAAGACCAATATCAGTTTAAATCTTTGAGTTTACTTTATTTAAAATTGTTGGGAATGTAAAGGGGTAGAACCTTAAAAATGATTTTGAGAATCTATGGTTCAGTAGAGGAAACCTATTCTAGCAAATTTTAGACTCCTTACTAGAACAAAAATCAAACAAGAGTGAACCACTAACATATGCAATGGTGGAGAGAATAGAATGTAACACATGTTTTTATTTTGAAATATATAATTTGTTGGAGTTATTACATTATTTTATATAGTTAGCATATAGATTAGAATATTAATAAATAAATAAATTAATATGCAAATGTTAATTTATAGGTTAGTTACTTGTTATAAAGAAAATGATAGTTAGTTGTATTGGGAGTTACATTCCTGTAAGTAGTTTAGGAAGTTTATACGAGAAAATATTGTGGCTTTATAAGCCAATATAACACAATGTTTTTGTCATCCCTATTGTATCCAAAAATATCAATATACTATTTTATGATTTTATTGTTGTGTAGTAATGGTTTGATTCAATTTGTTTATGCTCACCATTTTAATATGATATCGAAGTAGTAGATGGTTATGGGAGTTAGAAAGGAGTTTTGTGAAGAAGCCATGAGCAATAGTCATGATGACCAATGCCAAACATATTAATTCAAGAGAGTATGAGTACCATTCTATTTGTTGGTAAATTGAATTGATTTTAAAATCATGTTTTTTAAAATAGTCTAATGCAGTCTCACCAAAACTGCAATATCTCTCTCATTTTATATTAAAATTTAAAAATTTAAAGTGTTTTGGAAAGATAACGAAGAGAAGAATAAAACACATCAATGTTTTAAGGATATTGTGAGTATTTTATGAGCAATTTGATGCGGAAAAGTGAGCATAAAAATAGTGGCGTGAGTTTCATACAACTATGAAAAGTTAAAAAATACGTGAGAAGTTAGAATGAGAAGGCGTCTAAATGTAGAGGCATTTTGGAAATTGATAATCCAATGTGTAAGAGTAAAGGAGGTGTTGGTTTTTCTTCTGAATCAACATTAGGGTTTGCCAGTTCTAATGCACAGGCAGATTCAGCCAACTGAGTACAGGAGGTTGCGTGAGCTCCTCCCCTTCACTTCTAGTTCTGCCGCACCAAGGGGGGTTTCCCTATTTGATAAAAGTATAACCTTGACTAGCTCAATGACAGAAGGATTTAACTTGACATCAACAGGCAGAATACTCTCATGTATGGACCAAGATTTGTGTAACAAATCACAAGGTTGGCAACATTCTTGGACATAATGTCTGGTTAGGTATGAGAGCATGCAGAGGTTCCTAATCCTAATCCTACAACTAATAGATGGAAGGAAGAGATGGTTTGATTTGAATTTTGGATGCAAAGCTGGACATGGTGTATAACCTCAACACAGAGCTAGATTGGTGCCTATCCAGGGCTTGGAGTCAGTAGACATACACCTGTGAATGATCAACATGAATAGCTAAAACTAGATTTCAGGGGGATACACATGATATCTGCCTTACAGATATCTCCCAATACAGAGTGTTAAGCTGTCTATACTTATGGCATCCCTATTGCAGTAAGAAAGATACATGCAAAACTGGAGACAGAATCAGCATAACACATGCAAACATAGCATTATTCATATAAGATTAACCATGAAATCAGTGGATTCATGCCAAATTGTACAACAGGAGATACATAAACTCACAAGTTTTAACTATACAGAGCAACCAAAACAGACTGTATTGTGTTACAGAGCCAAAAATCTTCAACTTTCAACAACCTAGAAATGAGTAACACTTCCTGCTTATAACAGCCAGGTAGTGTACCATAAGCAATTAATTACATGGCTTTGACAAAAATCCGCTAGATACAGCCCTCAGAAGGAATGGCGCTCAGAAAATGTAAATGCAGCAAACAAAGAGGAGCCTCGAGCCACGCGCCACTATCTGAAAATCTTCATTCATGATCAGGCAGCTTCACCGTTTGTATCATCGCCCATACCGCTGCACGACAGTCATTGATGGCTCAACCACCCGCACTTCACTTGGAAACTGTCGTTGTAGTCAACATGAGGCTTCCCGCCAAAACGTCTCCTTCGCAGGTTCAAATTGTGGAAAAGGAATAGTCCCACATGCATGGTGAGGAGAACACACTAGCGCTTTATAAACATAGCCGCACACATGATAGGTGTCGAGCGTTTTGCCACGCTTGACACACAACCCTTCGCCAAGAACCCATCGCTGTGACATATACCATCGGCCCAGCTCAAAATTCCCTCGCCGATATAACAACTCATGCCGATGAACTATGGCCTCATCCCTCCGTCGGCCAAACACATGCCGATGAAACCTCATCGGCCAAACATTACCCATCGGCGGGCCCTCCAACTACTAGCCCGATCTCAAAAGTCTCGCCGATCGCCAAATCCTACATACTCCACCGTTGGCCAAACTGAACACAAAGTCATCCCGATGGCATTCCCCATCGGGGTGACTTCCTTCTATCGGCGGACCACAAAACACATTGGCCGATCATAGTAGTCTTACCGATGCCAAACGTCAACCCCACTTTCTTCGGTAAGACACACGCCGATGAATCTTCATCGGCCAAACACTACATTGTCGGCCCAACATCTGATAGCTCACCCGATAGCTCCCACTCCTGCCGATGAATACATGACTTACCCCTGTCGGCAAGACCAACACCATCGGTAGAACAACAATCTCATTCGCCGACATCACATGTTACGCCGATACAGTTCCATCAGCCAAACACCTCTGTCGGCCCAACTGAGAAATCCTACACCTATGCATATACAACTATTTGATATACAAGGTGGATCCCAAACCTTTATGAAGCAGATTGGAAACATATTCGGGTCCGGCTTGTATCTTGACCTATGTACCTTTACATGTATATACAACTGGAGGGCCCCATCACTTGTATATCAGCCATTGTATATTTTGTTCCTTTGCATATCCGCGGGCCCCAGCACATGCATCTCCTCCGCAGCACTGTAGCGAATGTATATTTGCACCTTTGTATGTTTTCCTTGCATCCGCAAATATACAAACCTCCAATATACAACTGCAGCATCTTCAACAGAATATTCGATGAATGTATCTTCCGCTCGCCACTGTAGCAATTGTATATGCGCACCTCCTTTGTACATTTCGCTTGTGCATGACCCGATATACAAAGCGGGAATATTCCTGGGAATATACCCGCAATGTATCTTTTCTTTGTATGTTTGAAATGCATGTTGGCGGCTTTGTATGTAGCTCGATATACAAGACCACTTGTACATCGCACTGTAGCAGAAGCATGTTCGCCGCCCTTATACATTTCAGGATGACATCATTGTCATATTCGCAACATCGGGGGATCTCCATAAAATGACTTAGTGTTAGCAATGTGACCCTCCAGACCTTGATGACGTCACCCCCATATCGGCATCAGGATGATATTCGGAAGATTAACCAGATATTTGGAAATATCATCCTGACGCGCAAATATCATGCTGCACTGTAGCTTCACTGCAGGATCGGGATGATATCCAAACATCACCTGATATTGAAACATGATGACCCTGATGAAACATCCGGTCAATAGAAAATGATAATGATGATGACCCCCTCCCTTAGAATATCATAATGATGATGATCTTCTCTCCTTAAGAAAATATGATGCTGCAGCTGAAAAATGCTGAGGAGGTCCAACACTTAGGAAAATGGGCAAGAAGATATAGGGTTCAAATGAAGAAACCCCCTAAACATGAAAAATCAACCTCCAGGTCAAAATGAGTACCAACAGGAGGATTGTATAAATTTTGTAGAAGCCATTTGAGGTGGTAAAAACCAAGCAATGGAGGATAAAATGGGGGCGCAGTGATTTCAAATCAAATGCAGTCATTTGAAGATATATATATTTGTAGGTGCATGGTATTTTCAAAATCTATTTGGCATTGAAACAATGTTGTGAGTTGGCTTTAATAACATTAATATCTCTTTTTTAATGTTTATTTTTGGGGCTCGACATATAGAGAATTAATTATTTGTTTTGGAGAGATAAGGTTTTGTTTTATAAAAACAATAAATATCCAAGCATGATGCATAGTTGAGTTGGTGAAATTTTTGGAAGTTTAAGCCTAGACTATAAGGAGGTTATGATTTCAAAACTTGATTTTTTGGAGGTATAAATTTGACTAGTGTATGAGTCCATCATTGGTTGAAATCAACATCATTATTTTTAGCATTTGATAATGGCCACACATTATGCCTATGTTCTTGATGCCATCCCTGATAGAAATTTGGGAGACTCACATGTGTGTGCTATTGAAGGTGTAAATGCTATACCTGATAGTGATTTCAAGAGTTCACATGCGACATCAGGTGAATAAAATGTAAGCACATCAAATTGGAGGTAGGAGGCACCAAACGCTGGAGGAGTTTTCATCATCTTGAGCTAGCTTCTCACTCAAAGATGATCCACTACATGAGAAGCACCATCAATTTGTGTCCCTTCATGGAGCAAGGGGGCATAGTAGTTCTTGGTTTTAGGATAGTTGAGTATGTATCAATCCACAAACTTGGTGAGTGGTGACTATGGATAGTTAAGTGTGTCTCTGGTGTAGCCACGGTAGGAGGGTTCACAAAATGAACTGTCTAGACCATGCAGTAAGAGTAAACACAACGGAAACAAATCAACGATATGAAACAATTATAGATTCAATCATTCAATATATCACATAATTCAAAAAGAGATTGCTCGACATCATACGGGCTTACAATTAGGGCTCACATGCCTGATTACAGAATATCAGTACATGCACAAGATATAGCTTTGAGGCTCCTTCGCAAGAATTCAAACTATCAACTTATGCTAATGATCATAAATACTTTCCTAGGCATCTATTACAACAATATATATCATCTCCAGAACATAAGATTCCTCTACATCAGCCAAGGAAGATCACAAACTCCAATGAAGAGCTGTAGCGTGTGTACATAGATAGGTCGGACCTAACTGAATAGAACTCCTCTACAAATGAATGGAATGATGTGCGGATCTCAGGGAATGTTGGCCACGAACCATAGATCATTGAATGATGTGTCATTAGGCTCCACAAGTCATGAAATGCTCCACAGGTCTTCTCCTTTAGCTGATTGTCTGAGACTGTCAGGATGCTCGCTCTGAGAAAACAGTCAGTCTTCTGATAGTGATATCTTTCCGTTATCTTAACCAAATACTCTGAGATTTAGATATGATGTAGATGAGCATGTCTAGATGTTAAGTCCAGCTCCGCAAGGTCTGAGATGCAACTATGGCAGAATGTGGACCTGAAACTACTTCTGACAGAACTGCCTGAACTGAACTGGAAAATTAAAAGAAACAAATTGAACTGCAAACAAACTGAAATGCAAATATTTTTGGTTGATGCAAGATTGCTCTTGAACCAGGAATGCTCCTACATCAGACATCTGGGGTTATTGAAAAAGTGAGTCCCTCAAATTGCTGGGGCTAGGGGAGAACCAAGACGGTCCACCTCAGTGTGAGAAATCCATGATGAATCTTCTTTCAATCTGCCTTTCCACTTCACAAGATATTCTTTGTATTGTCTTCCTCTGGTGCTGCTATTGACCTATTTTACCTCTACCCAGAGCCAAATATTCCACCTTATATTTTTCTTGAAAATCTTTTAGAAATGCATGTACAAGGTGTAAATTCTTCAAATACTCATGCATACCTTGTCAAAAAATCCCAAAATCTTGCCTGAGGAATCCTTGCAAAAAACTCAGAAAAACCCAGAAATCTTTTGTTTTCAAGTGCTTTCTATCGCTGGGATTTTCTCATTTTTATAGCTTGTATTTGTATGAATTTTTGAATGTACATTTGCATATACATTCGCCTTTGTAAATACAAAGGAATATGCAAAGGATATATACAATGCAAAATGTACATTAGCGGCTTGCAAAAAATTTTCCATTGGTCAAGGCAAATGGTGAAAAAATGACCTGTATGCATTTTTAATGCATATTGGGCCTGCTTATACATTGGGCAATATGCTGCAGATTCCCAGAATATTCTGTGAATGTACATCAAGATAGTTGTATATCGGGTTTGTATGTTTGCACATACAACCTAATATACAATGAAAACATACAAGGCCGACTTTGATGCATGTACTATAGTGGAATGCATGTTGCCAATATACATTCGCAATATACAAGGACAAAGATGCATTTGCTACAGTATCTTGTATTTTTCGCTTTGTATGTTTTCACATGCATTCGCCGATATACAAGTAGATGCAACTAGTGGGGCCCGCGCATATACAAAGAGGATTGTATGTCTTCTGCATACAAAAGATCAAATGAACAATGGAATGTATATCGGATTGTATGTTCTCACATACAAGGCCGATATACAAGGAATTTTATACAACCCGAACCTGAATAGAAATTTCAATTTATTCTATGTTGTTCTCGGGTCCACCTTGTATAAAGGGTGATTGTATATTGCGATATACAAGTCAAAGATGCAAAGGATGTATACAAGGCAGACTTGAATCCAAGAGAAAATTCAGCATATTCAGGTGTCAGGTCCACCTTGTATGTATAAGTGTTTTGTATATTTGAGCATGCAAAGAAATATACAAAGAAAGGTGATACAAGCTGAACCCGACGGGGCAATCAAATATAGTTAATGATCATTTTGGAGTCCATGACTTGTACGCTGTGACATACAAAGGAAAGGAAACAAAGTTAACATACAAATGGTGGGGCCTACATACAAAGGTGATTGTATGTATATACAAGTTGCAAATTCAAGGAAAATGCATCAGCTACGGTGGCTTGTATATTTTCGGCTTGTATGTTTGCACATACAAACCGATATACAAGCACTGAACATACAAGGGTCAGATGTATGTTTGTATGTGCAAGTTTTGTATGCATGTTTCGTATTGTATGTTTAAATATACAATCACGATAGACAATGGCCAACATACAAGGAGGAACATGCAGTTTTTAGAGATGGCCCCAAGCTTCATTCCAGTGACGAATCAGATGGTGCCACATGTCAGATGAGATACAGGGCCGATTCAAAAGGTAAAGGCCCACGTATATGCAGATTCAAAATGCATATACACGGGGCATTTTTAAAAAAGGTTGTTTTAAGCGCCAAAAGATAGCCTGATATACAAAGTGCTTTGTACATGCAAAGGCAGTTTCAGAAGCTGATTCAGATGGCAATATATACACAGATGCAAAGTGATATATATAGGTGGTTGACCAAAACTTTGACCACCTGTATCTCCTCCATCCTAGCAAATCTCGACATGCTGCAAGAGGCAAAGATGCATATTTTGGTCCCCTCTTTCATTTGGCAAGGTTTTCAGGAGTTTTTGTCACCTTTCCATTTTCAGATCTGGCTTTGCATTTTTTGGTCGAGTGGATGTTTCAACGACCTCTTGTGAGTAGATAGGGATATTTCTTGCATTCATTGTTGCACAATGAGGAAGTAGCTCGCATTGATGATCAAATATCTTTCCACTGCCCTGTTTCAGATATTTTCATATACGCATTGCTGAGTATCGATGAGTAAGCTGCTGCATTAAAGACTCTAAATATCTTCTATCTACCCAGTGCCAGATATTGGACACCATAGCTTCTATAGGTGGACAGTCATTCATGGGAGGATACTTTTTGAGATAGCTCTTAAAGCAAATTTTGTAACTGCCCTAGGTTAATTTGGAATGCTATATATATGCATTCATATGATGTAAATAGGGTTGGAAAATTTTTAGCATTCACGCTTTTTCTGTTTCCAAATAGAGCTTTCTACTACTGTAACTGTGCCTTCCCACTAAATATATTCAAGTTATTTTACCTCTTTAGACTGATTTCTCGTCTTGTGTGAATCTACATATGGTTGTTTGTGAATGTCTTTGTTCCTCTCAATCATCTGGTTTCTCACCTTTACTAGGATCAATAGAATCTGTGTATGTCTGCTTGCTATATTTGGTTATATTGTGCATTTTCTCAGTATTGTGAGGGTTCTTTTATTAAACTTGGTGAATCACCCTTTTTGTTTTTCAAGCTTTTGTCCCATCTTTCATGTTAAAGCATTCCTTCTCCCTTTTCCCCCAAAATTCAGTAGTTTTAGGTGATAATCAGGCAAGGAAGTCGGCCTTCTCTGGAGGTCTGATCTCATTTAGCAAAGTCCCACACTTAGAGATCATTCCCATGTTACTCCAGATTGCAGAGGTTTCACAACTGTATGCAAGAGTGCAAATCTGAGAGCCAACAACTTTGGCACGCCCGGTGGAACTAGAAGTCAGAGCAACAATCAACTTAACAATCATTATTGCTGGTTTTGATGTGCAACCAGTGATTTTCAAACCTGTAAGAGGTTAAACTTGCATATCTGGCGACTCACACTGAGAAAGAACAAACAGATCAGTTTTGCTGATACATGTTTTATGAGAAAGATTCAAACCAGGAGTTCAAGCTCATTTGAATATTTGCAGTTGTCTCCACCTAGAAGGCAGAGTAGAGTTGTAGCAAGGACTCCAATTTCTAAAAGGACACATTCAACTCCACCAAATTTCAGGCCAGTTGCTTCTGTAGTTCCTGTAGCAACTCAATCAAATCTACCCCCAATTGCTCAGATGGCAAGAAATCATCCATTCGTGGCTTTTGATGGGGGCAACCCTTTAAACCTAATAGTACATGATGTTATACCCATGGCAGCTTTGAAGAGTCTACCTTATTTCACAGGGGAAAATCAGACTACTCCTATTGAGCACATTAGGGACATAGCATCTCTGTGTGGTGTACATCATGTCACTCAAGAAAATGTAGCCATCAGGCTGTTGGCTGCCTCATTCAAAGGGAAGGCATTGCAATGGTTCAGGAGTCTACCAGTGCAGACTATTACAACCTGGGATGATCTAGGGGAGAAATTAAATAAACAATTCCAAGACAAATTAGATAATCTATCATTGGTTGAACAGATGACCACGATAAAGAGAGCTCCTCAGGAGCAAATGATGGATTTTAACTTCAAATTTCAAAAGACACGGGACAAAATTCCTGCCATGGTAAGACCTCCAGCCGAGTATGCATTCTTGTATTTTTTGAAAGCTCTGAATAGTGATATTTCAGTAATAATTCAATCACTAGGAGGTACTAGTTTACCAGATGCATATGAATTAGCTATTAGGGCAGAGAATAATCTGATTCAGGCTGGAAAAATAGCACCCAGACCACCAGTACCCATCTTTCCTAAGATTTAGGCTTTAATGCCTTTGCCAATCCCATATTTTGCCCCTTTACCTACTGTGGCAGCATTACCAAGTACTGCCAATTCTGAACCTGCTGCCACTAGTTCATCTCAAGAGCTAAAAGAGATCAAAAATAGCCAACAAAAAATAGAGAATATTCTACAGACCTTTGGGAATGAGTTAGTAAATATTAAAAAGCAGCAATCCCAGAGCAGGCAACCTTATCAGCCACAACCTCAAGGGCAAAATCAGCAACCATACCAAGGCCAAAATCAGCCTTACCAAGCTAATAGGCCACCTTATCAAAGTAATTACCAATGTGCCAGGCAAAATGTGAATCAGAGGCCTTTTCAGCCTTATAATCCAATACCTATTAATGTAGTAAGGGACCTTGTCCCTACTCAGAACAACCTTGCAGCTAGGTATGAATGGTGCTATCCATGCAATTAGCCACATAGTCAAGCAGCCTGCTCGAATGGGGTTGTAAATCAGGCTTTAATGGTGCAAAACGTGGCAGTCTCATAGCCAAATACACCTAATGATGGAGTTGTGTAATAGCAGGAGCAACCTAAGGGAGATGCTGCTTTCATGAACTGGCAGGAAGGTGAATTCTGTGGCATGAATAGAGATAATATGCCAGTAGCAGCAAATACAAGGACCAAGAAGAGGGGTTATGAGATGGAGCAAGTAGAAAATAAAGGAAAAGCACCTGTTGACGCTTCTACATCTCAAATTTCCCATATTTTACAAAGAAATACTCTAGCAACAGTAAGGGAAATGCCTCATTTACAGGCTGAAATTGTTGCTACAAAATCAAATCAGAAGGTAAGTGCCATCCCACCTTTCAATATTATTGAAAATATGAAGAAGATGAATGTGACAATGTCCATGTGGGATTCCCTAGCCATCCCTGGCCAAAAAGACATATTGCAATCTGCCTTGTCTGATTTGAAAGTATCTAAAGATACAATTATTGACCCAAATAGGGTTGTCCTTACCAATTCCTCTCAAGATAATAGCAAACAACTAAACAAAGGTGCTAAGCCTCTCCCATTTTATGTATCTTTGATAATTGGGGACAAGTTAGTACACAACTGTATGGTAGACAGTGGTGCAAGCAGCTCTGTGATGCCAAAACAAATTGTAGACCAGTTAGGATTGAGGTACCAGCTCTTGGAGAAAGGTGTGCTTCAATTAGATGGCACGACTGTTAATATTGTGGGTGCAATAAAAGACCTAGGTCTTACTCTGCACACTTGCCCAAATGTTTCAATCATCCAAGACGTCTTCATCATTGACTTGCCTCCTTATTTTGCCATATGCTTATCAAGAGAATTTACAACCAAGATAGGAGGATATTTATCCTCAGACTGGTCCCACATGTTTTTTAGGACCAGATATGGCACCAAAGTAACTTTAAAATCTGAGTTGCTTTCAAATCATCACATTGAGCCCTACACACCAAGTGTTGTTAACACAAATTGCATTATTTCTGATGATCCTGAACTTGTGGCTGCTCAAGAACTACAAGCTGAAAGTATACCAAAAGTGCTATTGAGGGAGTGGTTCTTAGAAAATGTTGTAGATGATCCTGAGGCACACATTCAAGAAATTGGTATGGGAGTTTACATACTACATGAGCCTGAAACAACAATTCCAAATCTGGTAAAGGATGCAGGACGACAGACAAAGCAGCAGGAGGAAGTATGGAAAATGTATTTTGATGGCTCTAGGAGCAGAAATGGATCCGGTGGTGGTGCAATGCTGGTGTCACCACAAGGTGAAGGATATTTTTCTGCTTTCATTTTGGCCTTCTCATGCACCAATAACACTGCTGAGTATGAGGGATTGATCCAAGGTTTGCAGTGGGCTAGAAAGAGGAAGATTGGTTGTTTACAGGTGTTTGGAGATAGTGAACTTATTGTAAATTAGGTAAGAGGGCTGCATCTTACAAAAAATGATACTTTGAAATGCTACAAACATAGGGTGTGGGACATGATTGAAGAATTTGATGCTTTCAATTTGATCTTTATTCCAAGGAATTAGAACTCCCATGCTGATAGCTGCAATTGGGGCTCAGTTTGACATCCCCAGTGATATTCAAAGGGAAAAGGTACAACCTCATGTAAAAATAGTTGATAGGCCCTCTATCCCTGATAATAATATTTATTGGCAAGTTTTTGAAAGTGATGAGCAGATCCTGCGTTTCTTATTAGAGGAAGATGAGTTTTCCATGATGAATCAGGATAAACTCAAACAACAGTATGGTAATGATCAAATTGTTCAACTGAGAACAAACAAGTTGCCCAAGGGATTGGTAACCTTGGAATCTATTTTTGGCACTGATGATCAGATGAAGAAGACCAAAACTGGCATGCAGATAAAAGAGGAACATTATGAGAAGTTGGAAATTTTCAAGGGGAAACTTCTCAAAATAGGTAAAATCTGTTCGCCTGAAGATAGGAGAGCCTTCATTGCCCTTTGTCAAGAGTTTGAAGATGTATTTGCTTGAGATTATTCAGACCTGAAGGGATTTGATTCTCATAATGCCCAGCATACCATAGAGTTAGAACCAGGTACAAAACCTGTGAGGTAGAAGCAAAGACCTCTAAATCCAAAGCTTGAGCCTCTAATGATTAAAGAACTGACCAAACTGATTTAGGGGAAAATTATTTTTCCAATCAAGCATACTTCTTGGGTCTCCAACCTCGTCCCTATGAGAAAAAAGAATGGGGAGATTAGGCTATGTGTCGACTTCAGAGACCTCAATAGAGCCTCCCTAAAAGATCACTACCCATTGCCTTCAATGGAGCAGATTCTGCAAGTGGTAGCTGGCTCAGAGAGATTTTCTTTGCTTGATGGATTTTCTGGTTACAATCAGGTGTTAGTCAAGGAGGAGGATTAGTTCAAAATTGCTTTCACCACTAAATGGGGCACCATGGCTTACAGGAGAATGCCTTTCAGTCTCTCAAATGCTGGCTCTACGTTTCAGAGAGCCATGGATATGGCCTTTAAGGGTTTGCTATATAAATTGGTGCTGGTATACCTGGACGACATCACAATTTTTTCTAAGAATGCATCTGAGCATTTATCCCATCTGAGGCTAGTATTTGAAAGATGCAAGGAATTCGGGATATCTCTTAATCCCAAAAAGTGCATATTCGTTGTACATGAAGGCAAGCTGTTAGGGCACGTTGTATCAAAGGAAGGCATTACCATTGACGCTGAAAGGGTAAGAGCTATTCTGGAGTTGCCCTTACCTAGCCACAAGAAGGGGCTTCAAAGTTTCATTGGCATAATTAATTTTCTGCAAAGATTCATCCCTGATATTGCAAATCTTTTGAAGCCTTTGACGTCCATGTTAAAGAAGAATACAGTTTTCAGTTGGACGAAGGAGGCCAAACTCAGCTTCAAGTCCATAAAAGAAGCATTGTCAGCTGTGCTGACTCTGGTAAACCCTGACTTCTCCAAAGATTTTATTTTGTATGCTTATGGCGGCCTGGATACGATCTCTGCGATTTTGGTACAGTAGCAGAATGAGGGTTTTGAGCAACCAATCACTTTCTTTAGCCAGGGGCTGGAGGAGTATGAGCAAAGGTATAACTTTGTCAAAAAACATGTCCTTGCAGTGATAAGGAGCCTCAAGAAGTTTCGACATCTTGTTTCTAATAATAAGATACATCTAATGGTATCTCATCCTAGTGTAAAGGAGTTCCTATTGAGTAAAGATGTTAGTGAGAAAAGGGCTGGTTGGATCACCAAAGTCATGGAGTATGACGTGGAGATCAAGATAACCAAGCTTGTTAGAGGCAGGGGACTCAGTGAACAACTTGCTACCAGTTCAGAGAATGAAATAGAAAAAGAAGAGGAGGTGCTTCTAACTATTGAGGAAGAGCATCAGAATGATACAGCAGCAGTAGGCACTAGTTGGGTTAATGACATGACTCAATTTTTGCAAACTGGTGAATGTCGAGTAGGTCTAGATAGAACCAAAAGAAGATATTTTAGACTGCAATCCATTCCATATGTTTTAATAAATGGCATCCTCTTCAGAAAAGACTTTAATGATGTATTGTTAAGGTGCATTGATAATGATCAGACTGACAAGGTGCTACATGAATTTCATGATGGAATAATAGGGGGTCATTTTGCTCCAAGGACTACTGCTTGGAAAGTAATGAGAGATGGCTATTACTAGCCCATCTTATTTAAGGATGCCCATGCATGGGCTAGAAAATTTATAAAGTGTGCCATTTTTTCCGGCAAAGAAAGGCTGCCAGCTTTACCTCTACAGCCAATTCAGGTAGAGCAACCCTTTTTGAGATGGGGCATTGATTTTATAGGTCCTATTAACCCACCATCAAGTGCAGGCCACAGGTGGATACTTACAGCTATAGACTATTTCACAAGGTGAACTGAAGCAGTGGCCCTGGATGAATCCAATGAGAATGCTGTTTTAAATTTTTATCATGATTTGATTTCCAGATTTGGAGTACCTGAGTCTATTGTCTCAGATGATGCTTTGGCCTTTGTAGGATTGAAAATAACTGACTGGGTTGTTAAGAATGGGATCTATTTGAATACTTCATCAAATTATTACCCACAGGGTAATGGTTTCGCTGAATCTACAAATAAAAATCTCATAAGGATTATTAAAAGATCAATGGAGGATAACCAGAGGACCTGGCACACCAATCTGAAATTTGCCTTGTGGGCAGATAGAATAACTCCTAAGAGGTCCATTGGGAACTCCCCATATCTACTAGTGTATGGAAAAGAGGCAAGATTGCCTATATCTATGGAACTGCCAGCCTTAGACATTATGAATTAGCTAGAAATGTTTAAAGCAGAGGACCCCATGGCTATCAGATATGCTCAACTGATGGAGCTTGAAAAGAGCAAAGATAAAGCCATGAAGACCATGGAGTATCATCAGCTTCAAACAAAAAGAAATTTTGATAAAAAGGCCACCCCCAGAAATTTTGGAATGGGTGATATGGTGCTCAAATGAAATGAATTAAAAAGTAGACGAGGAAAGCATTCCAAGTTTGACAACATATGGAGTGCCCATTTCTCATTACTGAATGCAAGGAGCACAATGCATTTCAGTTGTCAAAAATGAATGGAGAAAATCTACCTATCTCAGTCAATGGGATACACTTGAAGAAGTGTTTTGAGGTATGACTTACCTTGTAAAGAAGTAGATTAGATTTCTTGCTTTCAAATAAGTGCTGATGCACAATTGGTTGGATCCTTTTGTTTTCCCTAAGTGCTGTCTAGCACAGTTGAAGGGGTTTCCTTTAGCATTTTGTTTGTTTGTCTTGGCCTGGTCTTCCAAATGTTCTTCACTGTCGGTATGCTGAGTTGCTAAAATCAGGATTCCTTGTCAAGACATATTTTTGTTTCTGTATGACTCCATGCCCAATGGACCCTTAAGGCCACTGATCTTATGTTTAGCAGGCAAACATCCCATAGAAGTTGCCAAATTGTTGACCTATTTTGCCTCTGCCCAGAGCCAAATATTCCACCTTATATTTTTCTTGAAAATCTTTTAGAAATGCATGTACAAGGTGTAAATTCTTCAAATACTCATGCATGCCTTGTCAAAAAATCCCAAAATCTTGCCTGCGGAATCCTTACAAAAAACCCAAAAAAACCCAGAAATCTTTTGTTTTCAAGTGCTTTCTATCCCTAGGATTTTCTCATTTTTATAGCTTGTATTTGTATGAATTTTTGAATGTACATTTGCATATACATTCGCCTTTGTACATACAAAGGAATATGCAAAGGATATATACAATGCAAAATGTACATTAGCGAGCTTGCAAAAAAATTTCCATCGGTCAAGACAAATGGTGAAAAAATGACTTGTATGCATTTTTAATGCATATCAGGCCTGCATATACATTGGGGAATCTATTGCAGATTCCTGGAATATTCTGCGAATGTACATCAAGATAGTTGTATATCGGGTTTGCATGTTTGCACATACAACCCAATATACAATGTAAACATACAAGGCCGACTTTGATGCATGTGCTACAGTGGAATGTATGTCGCCAGTATACATTCGCAATATACAAGGACAAAGATGCATTTGCTATAGTGTCTTGTATTTTTCGCTTTGTATGTTTTCACATGCATTCGCTGATATACAAGTAGATGCAACTGGTGGGGCCTGCGCATATACAAAGAAGATAGTATGTCTTCTGCATACAAAAGACCAAATGAACAGTGGAATGTATATCGGATTGTATGTTCGCACATACAAGGCCAATATACAAGGAATTTTATACAACCCGGACCCGAATAAAAATTTCAATTTATTCTATGTTGTTCTCGAGTCCACCTTTTATAAAGGGCGATTGTATATTGCAATATACAAGTCAAAGATGCAAAGGATGTATACAAGGCGGACTTGAATCCAAGAGCAAATTTAGCATATTCAGGTGTCAGGTCCGCCTTGTATGTATAAGTGTTTTGTATATTTGAGCATGCAAAGAAATATACAAAGAAAGGTGATACAAGCTAAACCCGACGGGGCAATCAAATACAATTAATGATCATTTTTGAGTCCATGACTTGTATGCTGCGACATACAAAGGAAAGGAAACAAAGTTTACATACAAATGGTGGGGCCTACATACAAAGGTGATTGTATGTATATACAAGCTGCAAATTCAAGGCAAATGCATCAGCTACGGTGGCTTGTATATTTTTGGTTTGTATGTTTACACATACAAACTGATATACAAGCAGTGAACATACAAGGGTCAGATGCATGTTTGTATGTGCAATTTTTGTATGCATGTTTCACATTGTATGTTTTAAATATACAATCATGATATACAATGGCCAACATACAAGGAGGAACATGCAGTTTTTAGCGATGGCCCCAAGCTTCATTCCAGTGACGAATCATATGGTGCCATGTGTCAGATGAGATACAGGGCCGATTCAAAAGGTAAAGGCCCACGTATATGCAGATTCAAAATGCATATACACGGGGCATTTTCAAAAAAGGTTGTTTTAAGTGCCAAAAGACAGCCCGATATACAAAGTGCTTTGTACATGCAAAGGCAGTTTCAGAAGCTGATTCAGATGGCGATATTTACACAGATGCAAAGCGATATATATAGGTGGTTGACCAAAACTTTGACCTCCTGTATCTCCTCCGTCCTAGTGAATTTTGACATGCTGCAAGAGGCAAAGATGCATATTTTGGTCCCCTCTTTCATTTGGCAAGGTTTTCAGGAGTTTTTGTCACCTTTCCATTTTCAGATCTGGCTTTGCATTTTTTGGTCGAGTGGACGTTTCAACAACCTCTTGTGAGCAGATAGGGATATTTCTTACATTCATTGTTGCACAATGAGGAAGCAGCTCACATTGATGATCAAATATCTTTCCACCACCCTGTTTTAGATATTTTCATATACGCATTGCTGAGGATCGATGAGTAAGCTGCTACATTAAAGACTCTAAATATCTTCTATCTACCCAGTGCCAGATATTGGACACCATAGCTTCTACAGGTGGACAGTCATTCATGGGAGGATATTTTCTAAGACAGCTCTTACAGCAAATTTTGTAACTGCCCTAGGTTAAGTTGGAATGCTATATATATGCATTCATATGATGTAAATAGGGTTGGAAAATTTTTAGCATTTAGGCCTTTTCTGTTTCCAAACAGAGCTTTCTACTACTGTAACTGTGCCTTCCCACTGAATATATTCAAGTTATTTTGCCTCTTTAGACTGATTTCTCGTCCTGTGTCAATCTGCATATGGTTGTTTGTGAATGTCTTTGTTCCTCTCAATCATCTGGTTTCTCACCTTTACTATGATCAATCGAATTTGTGTATGTCTTCTTGCTATATTTGGTTATGCTGTGCATTTTCTCAATATTGTGAGGGTTCTTTTATTAAACTTGGTGAATCACCCTGTTTGTTTTTCAAGCTTTTGTCCCATCTTTCATGTTAAAGCATTCCTTCTCCCTTTTCCCCCAAAATTCAGTAGTTTTAGGTGATAATCAGGCAAGGAAGCCGGCCTTCTTTGGAGGTCTGATCTCATTTAGCAAAGTCCCACACTTAGAGATCATTCCCATGTTACTCCAGATTGCAGAGGTTTCACAACTATATGCAAGGGTGCAAATCTGAGAGCCAACAGCTGCATCCAACTCTGTTGTCCAAAATGTATTCAATCTGCTCTGGTGCTTGTTGTGGTAACTACTTCTTCAAGTCTTCTTCAATGTTGTCACTGAACTCTACTTCATGATACTAGTATAGGTCTACAATGTTGAATATAGGTGATATACCCAATGTCTCTGGTAATTCCACTTCATATGCATTTCCTAAATCACATTTCCTGAGTATCTTACAAGGTCCAAACTTCTTCATATTCAACTTGTTATATGTTCCAACTGGAAACCTTTCTTTTCGCAAATATACCATCACTTCATCTCCAGCTTCAAATTCCTTATGTCTTCTCTTCTCATCTGTCTTTTCCTTATACTTACTCTTCATTTCCTCCAAATGTTTCTTGACCTAATCATGCACTGTCTTCATGTGGTCTACAAATTCTTCTGCTTCTGCACTTCTCTTTTCTTCCATGCTGATATCTCTCAGTTCTACAACTCCTTTAGGATTTAATCTGGTAACAATCTCAAAAGGTGTTCTTCCGGTGCTCCTATTCACTAAATTATTATATGTAAACTTTTCTTGTGAAAGAATCAAATATCAACTTCCTATCTTCTCTCGAACCAAACATCTCAACAAGTTTCCCAAACTCCTATCCACTACCTCTGTCTGTCCATCAATCTGTGGATGAAATGCTAAACTAAACTTCAAATCTGTCTTCATCTTCTTCCAAAGTGTCTTCCAAAAGTATCCAAGAAATCTGGCATCTCTATCTGAAACTATGCTCTTAGGTAATCCATGCAATCTCACAATCTCTTTGAAAAATAGGTTAGCTACATGCACTGCTCAGTTGTCTTCTTACAAGGTATGAAATGTGCCATCTTTAAAAATTTGTCCACCACTACAAATATTGAATCATGTCCTCTCTGTGTCTTAGGCAATCCCATTACAAAATTCATGCTTATGTCTTCCCAAGGTCTCTTTGGTACTGTCAAAGGTTTATACAATCTAGTGTTCTGGCTACTTACTTTTGCAACTTGACAAACTCTACAACTCTGCACAAATTTCCTAACATCCTTATGTATCTGAGGCCAAAAGTAGTTTTTACTCACTAAAGCCACTGTCTTATCAATGCCAAAATGTCCTGCCAATCCTCCACTGTGTTTCTCTTTTATTAAGTTATCTCTCATTGAACTTCTCGGTATACACAACTGACTGCCTTTGAACAACATACCTTCCTAAATGAAATAATCCAACCACTTACTCCTATCTGTCACAACAGGTTCCATACTTGCTTTCCAAGGTTCTGCAAAATTAGTGTCTCCCTCATACATGTTTTTCAATTCATCAAATCTCATTACTTCAACTCTCATCTCTATCAACAAATTTCTTCTCCTACTCAAGGTATCAACAACTTTGTTTGATTTTCCACTCCTATGCTTCAACACAAAAGTATAACTTTGCATGAACTCTACCCATCTCATATGTTTTTGATTCAACTTACCTTGACTATTCAAATATTGCAAAGCTTGATGATATGTATACAACACAAACTCCTTAGGCAACAAGTAATGTCTCCACTTCTTCAAGGATTGAATTATGGCATAGAACTCTTGATCATAAATTGAATATCTTCTCCTTGCATCATTCAACTTCTCACTAAAATATGCTACATGTCTACCTTCTTGACTTAATACTGCTCCAATTGCATTTCCATTTGCATCACAATCTACTTGAAATATCTTATTGAAATTTGGCAATGCCAAAATAGGTTGCTCTGTCACTTTTTGCTTCAACAATTTAAAGCTTTTATCTTCTCCCGATGTCCACTTGAAATCTTTTCTGTCACCTCTCATGGTCTTTGTCATAGGGTTACAAACTGAACTAAAATTTCTGATGAACTTCTGGTAGAAACTAGCTAATCCATGAAATTATCTGACTTCTCCAATGCTCTCTGATGTAGGCCATTCAAGAATTGCTCTTACTTTCTCAGGATCCATCTTCAATCCTTCCGCAGAAATCACAAATCCCAAGTATACCAATTCTTTCTTCATGAAACTACATTTCTTGATGTTTATCAACAATTTCTCCTCTCTTAGTCTCTGAAATACTTGTCTCAAATGCTGCAAATGTTCCTCTTTTATCTTACCAAAAATTAGAATGTCATCCAAGTATACAATAACAAACTTACCCAAGAATTTCTTCAAGACTTCATTAATCAATCTCATGAAAGTACTAGGTGCATTTGTCAATCCAAAAGGCATCACTAACCACTCATACAATCCTTCATTTGTCTTAAAAACAATCTTCCATTCATCACCTTCTCTGATTCTAATTTAATGGCATCCACTCTTCAAATCTATCTTTGTGAAATATCTTTCTCCACTCAAACAATCCATGATATCATCCATCCTAGGTAAAGGGAATCTATACTTAATTATGATCTTGTTGATTTCTCTAGATTCAGTACACATTCTCCATTCTCCATCTTTCTTTGGTGCTAACACTGTAGGCACTACACAAGGACTCAAACTTTCTCTGATCAAACCTTTCCTCAACAACTCTTGTATATGCCTATTTAATTCTTCATTCTCTGCTAGGGGCATTCTATGTGCTACTTTGTTAGGCAAACTTTCTCCCGGTATAAGATCCATGTGATGACTGATACTCTTGATTGGTGGTAATCCTTTAGGTACATTATCTGATATGATGTCTTCATATTCTGTCAGCAATTTGGTTATCTCCTCTGGTTGTGAATCTTCATTCTCCTTCAGTGTTTTAGGCTTCTTAGGAATCAAAGCATAACACATATTCTTATGTCTCAAACCATCCAAAAATTTTCTTCCATCTACCAAATAGATTCTAGCATTCCCAGATAATTCACTCTTAGGGTCATCTTCTAAAGGAATCAAAGTAATTCTCTTTCCATTTGATGTTATAGTGTTTGTGTTCTTCCTCCCATCATGTATATCTTATCTATCATACTGCCAAGGTCTACCCAACAAGATATGACAAACATCCATAGGCATAATATCACATAATACTTCATCATGATATGATCCAATATGAAATTTCACCAAACATTGTTCACTTACCAGTGCCTTATGATGATCCTAAATCCATGCTATCTGATAGGGCTTAGGGTGTTTCAATCTTTCCAACTTCATCTTAGTCACCATCTCCTTTGAAACTAGATTATCAGAACTACCACTATTAATAACAACTTTACAACATTTACCTCCTAATTTGCATCTGGTTTTGAACAAACTCTTCCTCTGTGGTGGTTCTTCATTTGTCTTTGCTTGAATAAGTGCTCTCCTCATCACAAGTGATTCGCCTTTCTTAGGTTTACCAATTGAACTAGGTGATCCAACAGGTTCTTCTTCCACATAGGTTGCTCTTCCACTATTCTCTGTTCTCTTGCTTGTACTCCCTTGATTACGTTCAAATGCTCCATGTCCTTCAACTCCACACTTGAAATAGGTTCCTTTGAATGTTCTCCTATTAGGTCCTAATCCTTCTCTTATGTATCCTTCATTTTGGTATGAATTACAATTGCTTTTGTGATGAAAATTTCTATCATTGCTTCTGTAGGTATTGCTATCTCTGTCTCCTTCTTAAATGGGATGTCAGGCTTGTTCTGCTCTAGATGTGATCTGTCTCCTCCAAAAAATGTTCTGCCTCTCTAAAATTTACCTCCTCTACCTCTCTATCTCTGATCATGCCTCTTATTCATCTTTTCTTTAACTTTCAGGGAAAACTGATATGCTTCCTCCAAAGATATCATCCTTACCAAGCTTGGTTCTTCTTGAATGTTCAATCTCAGTCCATTGATGTATCTAGCCACTTTCTCCTTGATTGCTTCACTATGTCTTGTCCTTATGATCATCTTATGAAATTCTTCAGTATACTCCTTGATAGGTTTCTCCTTTTGTTCAGGTTTTGCAATCTCTTCAATAGTTCCAACTCATAGTCAACAGTTATAAACTAATTCTTCAATTTTGTCACTATTCTATCTCATTTTGTTATCTTTTCCTTTCCCCTTCTATTCCTATCCAACTAAACTTATTTCCACCATATAGCAACATGTCCTTTCAACTTTGTCTTTGCAAATTTCACCTTCTCCGGATCTTCAACTTCGTCATATTCAAAGTATTCTTCCATGTCATTTACCTAGTCAATCAACTTTTCAGTGTTCAAATTGCTAGTGTAATTAGGTACATCAACTATAGGACTTTTCCCTATCTTTGAAATAGATCGCAAATATTTACTTGATTTGATTATTCTTCTTCATCACCTCCTAGGGTTTCACCAATTTGTTCAACAGATTGAAATTCCTCTTCATCATCACTTTCAACATTAGGTCTAGGTGTCAATCCTCTTCACCTATCTTCCTCAACATCATCCAATCGAATTCTCATTATTTTCATCATTTCCATCATCTCATCCATTCTACCAACCATTGTTCCAACAACAAGGATTCTCCTCGGTGGCATCTTCGTAGGATCAAGTGCAAATTGCCTCAAGTTCGGTGATTGGGCTACAAGGTGATAACTGTCTCACAATCAGTGATCGGTTGCGACACAAGTAACCTGCCTCAATTTGAAGATCTATCCACAGTAAGATCTTATAGAATTCCTTCACCCACTTCACTTAATTCGCTCCCAAAGATTCAAACTTTCACTCTGATACCACTTGGTGCCGTCACAGTAGGAGGGTTCATAGAATGAACTATCCAGACCGTGCAGTAAGAGTAAACATAATGGAAACAACTCAAGGATATGAAACAATTGTAGATTCAGTCATTCAATATATCACAAAATTCAAATACAGATTAGCTGGCATCATGCGGGCTTACAATTAGGGCTCACAGGCCTGATTACACAATATCAGTACATGCACAAGATATAGATTTGAGGTTCCTTCACAAGAATTTAAACTATCAACTTATGATAATGATCATAACTACTTTGCTAGGCATCTATTACAATAATTTATATCATCTCTGGAACATAAGATTCCTCTGTGTCGGCCAAGGAAGATCACAAACTCCAATGAAGAGCTGTAGCGTGTGTACACGGATAGGTCAGACATAATTGAATAGAACTCCTCTGCAAATGAATGGAATGATCTGCAAATCTTGGGGAAGGTCAGTCATTAACCATAGATCATTGAATGATGTGTCATTAGGTTCCACAAGTTAGGAAATGCTCTGCAGGTCTTCTCCTTTAACAGATTGTTTGAGACTATTAAGATGCTCTGCTAAGAGAAAATAGTCGATCTTCTGATAGCGATATCTTTCCATTATCTTAACCAAATGCTCTGAGATTTGAATATGATGTAGATGAGCATGTCTATATGTCAAGTCTAGATCCACAAGGTCTGAGATGCAACTGTGGTAGAATGCATACGAAAATACTAAAACTTCTTCTGACTGAACTGCCTAAACTAAACTGGAAAATGAAAAGAAACAAACTGAACTGCAAACAAATTGAAATGCAAATATTTTTGGTTGATGCAAGATTGCTCTTGAACTAGGGATACTCTTGCATTAGTCTCGATCCATAGTTTTGTAGGTTTGTATTTGTGGATTTTGAAGTTAGTCTCGATCCACAAATGGAGGAGAGTTATTGTGGATAGTTGAATTATTCTTGATTCACAATTGGTTGGTGTTTGTACTGTGGATAGTTGAGTAAGTCTCTATTCATAGTTAGTTGATGATTTGCTTATGAATAGTTGAGTATGTCTTGATTCATAGGTATTCTACAGGTTTGACAATCATGAGATCCGCTAGCGAGTTTAGTTTGGTGTTTTCTGGGTGAGTGAGGAGAATTGGTGGATAATTAAGTGTCGATCCATCAAAGTTTCTAGAAGAGCTACTGTGTTTAGTCCTTGCAATGTTCCATATTTTGTTTGGATTGATGTAATAAGGGGGGAATGTTGGAGTTATTAAATCATTTTATATAGTTAGCATATAGATTAGAATATTAATAAATAAATAAATTAACTTGAAAATGTTAATTCATGAAAGGAAGCTAGGTGTGCAGAAATCATTTTCCTACACTAATCTAATGAGGAGAGGGCTATGCAAATTCAATTCTTATCCTTACAACTATAGCAACATAGAACATCTAAAAGAGATATTGCAGCAATACACATGAACCAGAAAGAAGATAGAAGAAGAGAGACAAAGATATAACGTGGGGAAAACCCTTATAGGGTGAAAAGCCCCACACTCAGAAACCTGCACAATGTATTATCAAAAACAGAAAGTTGTTACAATACAATTGCAATGCAAGCTTCAATGGTCTTCGACACTTGTATCTAGAGTCAATCCGGTAGAGTAACAGTACCTATAAAACTTGTGATACTTCTCCACCTCCAAGCACCTGTTTATATAGAATATACAAGGCAATATTGGTCCTATCTTGGGATGGGCATCCAACTTGGCCTCATGGCCCAAAACCCATACCTAAGGACACTTAGTCAACATTGTAGAATGTGCTTGACACTTGTCCATAGTTCCCATACCAAAGAGGTCACCTATTTCCAAAATGGGCTATGACAGATGCTCTTATGACACTTACGACCGTCATAGAATCTATCATAACGGTTATAACTTACAGCTGTAAGAGAATCTGTCATACACATACTATAAATAGTATATTCTCTTACAACATGTCATAGTCCACCTTGGGGCACCCAAATATGCCTTTTTCAAAGATGCTTCATGACACATGTCTTTACCTGTCTTACATGCTTCTATTTCTGACTCTTACATGTCATAACTTTGTCATAGGAATCTGTCATAACTCTTTCAGTCAAACATTCCCTTACACAACATGAAAGATGCCGACACATGGAAAAATGCTCCTACCACAAAGTGGGATGCCTATCTCCTCATGTGAGGACAAAATTACAAGTTGTCATCTTCCATGTAGGATGACACATCACCGTGCCACAACCCACAATATGACAATATGGAATTTACAATTAATTTACAACATAGGCAATGAATTAGTAAATACAAACATAAATAATGCAAGGAATTACCAAGGTTGAGACACCTTAATTCCCAACATTCTCCCACTTGTTGAACACCTTGTAAGAGCCAATAGAATAATAGGATTTAACTACTATAGGCCGAGAGGCCCATAGTCTCTGAACACCATCTGAACTTCTTTGTGCCCATTGGTTTCGTCAATGCATCTGCAACATTCTTCAAAGTATCTACCTTCTCCAAATTTACTTTCCATCCTCAACCATGTCTCGTAGGAAGTGAAACTGAACATCAATGTGCTTTGTTCTAGCATGGAAAGTTGGATTATTCACAAGGCAAATTGTACTATGAATGTCACAACTGATCGTGATCTGACCTGCATCAACACCAATATCTGAACATAATCTCTTAAGCCAAATGGCTTCCTTACAATCATGAGTTACTCAGCTTTTGTCATGGACAAAGAAACAACATGTTGTCACTTAGTCATCCAACTAATAGCACCACCGAATAGTGTAAACACATAAGCACTGGTGGATCTCCTACTGTCAATGTCACCTGCCCAATTTGAATTCACAAATCCATGAATATCAACAAAATGATGAGGTCCTATAACATTACCATGATAGCATATGGAATACTTGGAAGTACCTCTCAAATAAATGAACACTCACTTAACTGTATCCCAATGAACCCATCTAAGATTAGCCATAAATCGACTAAGGACTCCCACTACTTGGGCAATGTCTGGTCTTGTGCAGACCATAGCATACATCAAACTGCCAACAACACTAGCATAAGGTACTCTACTCATGTCCTCCACCTCACTAGGAGATTTTGGACAATCCTCAATAGACAACTTTGTCCCTAAAGAAACAGGAACACATAATGGTCTACAATCTGCCATGATGAACCTATCCAACACGGTCTTCACATACTTACTCTAGCTTAACCAAAGTTTTATGTTGGTTCTATCTCTTCTGATTTCCATTCCTAGAATGTACCTGGCTGCCCCTAAATCTTTCATTTCAAACTGTACTAACAACTAAGATTTGAAATCAGAAATTATATTCTTTCCTTCCCAATGAGCAACATATCATCAACATATAGTGCAACAATGAGGATATGATCACCATCAAACTTATAATACACATAGTGATTTGATTTCAATCTCACAAATCCAATAGACAACACAAAGGCATCAAACTTCAAGTACCATCTCCTAGGGATCACTTCAAACCATACAAAGACTTCTTAAGCTTGCAAACCAAATTTTCCTTTCCTTTCCCCATGTAATGCTCTGGCTGTGACATGTAGATTTCTTCCTCCAAATCACCATGAAGGAAAGTTGTCTTCACATCCATCTATTCTACCTCTAAGTCATAGGTTGCTAGAAGAGATAAAAAGAATCAAATGGATGTCAGCTTTGCAATGGGAGAGAAGATCTCACCATAATCTATACCCTCCACTTGTGAATGCCCCTTCACAACCAATCTGGCCTTATACTTCTCAACACTGCCATCTGCATCAAATTTCTTCTTGAACACCCATTTGCATCCAACAGGTTTCCGTCTAGGAGGCAAAGGAACCAAGTCCCAAGTTTGATTCTTTTCCAAAGAAGCCATTTCATCCTCCATGGTCTCCTTCCAAGAACCTGCATCTTTCATGTCCATAGCCTCTGATACAGTTCTAGGTTCATCACTGTTAGTAAGCAAAGAAAAAGCACAACTAGAATCAAGCAATGTAAAACCAAACCTTTCAGGTTGCTTTCTTATTCGTGTGGACCTCCTCAAGAGCTAAGGTTGAGGTTCAGCTTCTTCATCTGAGCTTTCAAAGTTGCAAGAGCTCTCCTCATCATCAGGTCCAACATTATCTTTCTGTTCAGTCTTCTCAAGGGTAGGAGGAAACTGAACAACATCCTCTTTCTTTTCTTTTTCTTCTGGCTATAAAATAGTGGAAGAAGGTGTAAGCTCTCTGAAGATGACACTTCCTCTATACAACACTTTTTCAGCCATAGGGTCCCAAAGCTTGTATCCTTTCACATCGACACCATAGTCAATGAAGATACACTTAACAGCCTTGTTCTACAATTTTGACCGCATCTCCCTAGGCACATGTGCATATGCCTCACAACCAAAAACATGAAGATGCCTTCTTGAAGGCTTTCTACCAGACCACACCTCCATGGGTGTCTTTCCAACAAGAGTTGATATAGGAGATTTGTTTACAAGATAGCAAACAATAGCAATAGCTTTAGCCCAAAACTTTTGTTCTAGGCCATATCCACTAAGCATACTCCTAGCCTTCTCCATCAGTGTCCTATTCATCCTCTTTGTAACTCCATTTTGATGCGGGGTGTATGGAGTTGTCTTATGTCTTTCAATCCCAAGTTCCTTGCAATATTTATCAAATTTTGTAGAACAAAGATCACCACCATTGTCAGTTCTCAAACACTTAATCTTTTTACCAGTCTAATTTTTAGCAAAGGACTTAAACTCCTTAAACTTACTATAGACTTCATATTTACTTCTGAGAAAATAACTCCATGTCCTTCTACTGTAGTCATCTATAAAAGTTACAAAATATACATATTTTGATAACGAAGGAACATTAACATGACCAAATACATCAGAATGAACAAGGTCCAACACACTAGAAGACTTATGAGAACTCAAATAAAACTGAACACAATTTTGTTTCCCATATATGCAATGTTCGCAAAAGTCAAACTCAAGATTACAATCATCTAACCCCTCAATGAGGTTTTTATTTTTTAGGGTATGTAGACCCTTCTCACCAATGTGGCCAAATCTCTTATGCCATAACATTGTCTTTTCAGCAGGAAGCTTAACTTCCAAGGCATGATTACAACCATCAGAATTAGAAACAACAGATTTCTTCACTGCTCATTTAGATGGTGGGGATGAAGTGACTGCTGCCCTCTTCCTTGAGTCAGAAGAACTATTGCATTGTGAAATGCATGCCTCTAGTTGAAACAGAGTACCTCTCCTAGTACCCTTAGCAAGCACCATAGCTCCTCTAGTCATCTTCGATCCTTTTTTCAAAAAGACAACCTGCACACCTGCATCATTCAACATACTTAGAGAAAGCAGGTTCCGTGCTAAGCCTGGGATGTGCATAACCCTAGAGATCCCCTTCACTCGTCCATCAGGGAATCGAATAGAGACTCTTCCATGACCAACAATATTTAGATGAGAGTCATCACCCAAGTACCCTTTCCATTGTCAAACTCCTCATACTTAGTGAACCAGTCTCGATGTGAGGTCATGTGGAATGATGCACCAGAGTCAATCAGCCACACATCATCAGATGCATGGGTTGCCAGAGCTGCAATGAAAGCATCACCATCATCTTGTGATTTGTCAGAATCTGAATCTGGGGTCTTCTTCTTCTTTTTCTTTTCTTCTTTGCATTTCTTTCAAAAATGCCCAAATTTACCACAATTCCAATAGATAGCCTTGGACTTTCTAGGAGATTTAGATCTCCCATGGGATTTGGATCTACCCTTCTCAGCTTTCTTGTCCTTCTTTTTCCCTTTCTCCTTGGGTCTTCCACGAACTGCAAGAGCCTCTTTGGCTGCATCAGAAGACTTTCTCCGCATCTCTTCAGATAACAACGAAGAAACCACTTCATCCATTTTGAATGTGGACGTGGTACTTCCAATAGCCATGACAAGGTGATCCCATAAGTCCGGCAAAGAACAAAGAAAGGTCATACACCGATCCTCCTCCTCCATCTTCACACCAATAGATGTCAATTGTGCAACCAACATGTTAAAAGCATTCATATGTTCAACAATGGATCCTCTGTCCTCCATTTGAAGGGAATACAACTTCTTTCTCAGAAAAAGTTTGTTAACTAGGGATTTGGCTTGATACACATATCCCAACTTCTTCCAAAGCAAGTTTGTAGTTTTCTCCTCATGGACATTTAACAAGACAGAATTAGCAAGACTAAGTCTTATGAGACCCTTAGCCTTCCGATCCTTGAGATCCCAATCATCTTGTGACATTGCAGCTGGTTTAGTTCCATTAACACTTTCCCAAAGGTCTCGGTCAACAAGCATGTCTTCCATCTTGAGCTTCCATAGCTTGAAATTAGTGCAATTGAATTTCTCCACTTCAAACCTTCTGGATGTGCTTGCCATCCCCTTGCTACAATAGAATTTAGAATACTCTACACAGACTCCCACTCAACTTAAGATCAGCTCAAAAAACCCCTACCCAACAGCTAAGACCAAAACTGGCCAGGCTCTAATACCAACTGAAAGGAAGCTAGGTGCGCAGAAATCACTTCCTACACTAATCTAATGAGGAGAGGGCTATGCAAATTCAATTTAATCCTTACAACTACAACAACATAGAACATCTAAAAGAGGTATTGCAGCAATACACATGAACTAGAAAGAAGACAGAAGAAGAGAGATAGAGATATAACGTGGGGAAAACCCTTATCAGGTGAAAAACCCCACACTCAGAAACCTACACAATGTATTATCAAAAATAGAAAGTTGTTTACAATACACTTGCAATGCAAGCTTCAATGGTCTTCGACACCTGTATCTAGAGTCAATCCGGCAGAGTAATAGTACCTGTAAAACCTGTGATACTTCTCCACCTCCAAGCACCTGTTTATATAGAATATACAAGGCAATATTGGTCCTATCTTGGGATGGGCATCCAACTTGGCCTCATGGCCCAAAACCCATGCCTAAGGACACTTGGTCAATATTGTAGAATGTGCTTGACACTTGTCCACAGCTCCTATCCCACAGAGGTCACCTATTTCCAAAATGGGCTATGACAGATGCTCTTACAACACTT
Organism: Cunninghamia lanceolata; assembly: GCA_027924645.1. NCBI lineage: Eukaryota > Viridiplantae > Streptophyta > Pinopsida > Cupressales > Cupressaceae > Cunninghamia > Cunninghamia lanceolata. The sequence continues at coordinate 171,786 of BSBN01000973.1, read as the reverse complement.
ACGACTATCATAGAATCTGTCATAGCGGTTACAACTTACAGCTATAAGAGAATCTATCATACACAGGCTATACATAGCATATTCTCTTACAACATGTCATAGTCCACCTTGGGGTGCCCAAATATGCCTTTTTCAAAGATTCTTCATGACACATGTCTTTACCTATCTTACATGCTTCTATTTTTTACTCTTACATGTCATAACTTTGTCATAGGAATCCGTCATAACCGTTTCAGTCAAACATTCCCTTACACAACATGAAAGATGCTGACACATGGCAAAATGCTCCTACCACAAAGTGGGATGCCTATCTCCTCATATGAGGACAAAATTACAAGTTGTCATCTTCCATGTAGGATGACACATCACCGTGCCACAACCCACAATATGACAATATGGAATTTACAATTAATTTACAACATAGGCAATGAATTAATAAATACAGACATAAATAATGCAAGGAATTATCAAGGTTGAGACACCTTAATTCCCAACAATTTATAGGTTAGTTACTTGTTATAAATAAAATGATAGTTACTTGTATTGGGAGTTACATTCCTGTAAGTAGTTTAGGAAGTTTATACGGTAAAATATTATGGCTTTATAAGACAATATAATACAATGTTTTGATCATCCCGATTGTATCCAAAAATATCAATATAATATTTTATGTTTTTATTGTTGTGTAGTAATGGTTTGATTCAATTTATTTATGCTCACCGTTTTAATATAATTTTTATGACTTTTTTCTTTAAGATTTTTTTGTTTTGCAAATGTAATATTTCTTTGAATGGATGTGTTAACTATCTCACTAAATTCTTCACCCCTCAATTGTGCACAAGAGATAGGAATTTTTGCTGATACCTTCCTTAACCATGTATGAACCTATCAAATTTGGCTTGAATTTCTTCTATGCCTTTAATCCTATAGTGTGGATAGGATTATGAGTAGTTGGTTTGTGGCAACCTTAACTCTTAATTAAGTTATATAATCATTATTATAGTCAAATATAGGTAGTTAGGTCAACGTAGGTATTATATTTAAGTATTTAAGTTAGCCTGGGTGGCATCCATGACATAATTAGGTATATATAGGAGCTAGTGGTAAGTTTATTATCATTATATTGCAAATTATGTTCTCATTGGAGATATTTGGAGATTTTTCCCCTAAAAGTGGCTTGTTATTCTCAATTATTAGCAATTATTTGTAGCATATTTCCTATTATATTCTTCTCTTGTGCAATTTATTTCATTACAAGTGGTATTAAAGCATGATCTTGGCATCATGAAGACAAGAAATTAGACATTATTTTTAAAATTTTATGGGTCATTTTGGGAAGCAAATATTTTTAATATTTTTGGAGGGTTTTTCAAGGAAATATTAAAACTACTATAGTCTAGAATTGAGGTCAATTGGAGTAGAATTAAGGGAGTGATTATAGAATTAGGATTTCCACCATTTTCATTCATAGGGTTGTAATTCAGTGAATTTTTTCTTAATTTCTAGAGGGTTGAACAAGGGAACTTTGATACACCTAAAATTATAATTTGGAGGAATTTTTAGGATGTTATTGAAATTTTAGGGTTTTTCATAATTCACTATGTAGGTTGCAATGTGTGGAATTTTTCACTTGTAGAAAATAATTATGAGTTTTCTTTTTAAAATTTTTATTTTGGAGTGACCAACAAAAAATAAAATTAAAAAAAAGAGAAAAATTTAGATTTTGCACTATATGGCTAAACCACGGATTAGAGGCAGTGGAAAAACTTCATATACTCTTGGTAAGACTCTTGACAAAGGTGACTCATCACTAGAGGATATGGATAAAATATCCATGGAAGAAGATACCAACAAGATGAAGGAGGATACACATCACTTGGTAGGAAGAATGGATGCCTTAATAGGAGATATATTGATGCAGTAGAATCCTAGGTTGCAGAGCAATCTTGCATCAACCAAAAACATTTGTATTCTTTCTTTTCTTTCATTTTCTAGTTTAGTTCAGTTCAGTTCAGTCAATAGCAGTTTCAGCATTTTGTATCGCATTTTACCGCATTTTTATTTTAGAGCTCATGGAGCAAGAATTAGCATCTAGACATCATCAGCTACATCATATCCAAATTGTAAGTTATTTGGACTTGTTTGCTAAAAGTTATTGCTATCAAAAGATCACTTGTTTTCATAGAGCAGAGCATACAGACAGGTAGTTGAAGGAGAAGGTTTGTAGAGAACTTCCGTGACTTGCGGAGCTAAATGGAACATGTCACACAACACATAATGATGAAATAGACCTTCCTAGATGCCCTCACCAAGTTTCATTCATTTGCAGAGGAGTAAGTTTAAGGCTGACCTATTTGTTTCTACACGTTACATTCCTTCATTGGAGTTTGTAACCTTCTTGGCAACACAGAGGATCTCTTGAGCTTGGAGATGATATATATAGATCTCTAGGATGTATTAGGAAGTTAGTAGTTCATTAGTTGGATTTGATGATAGTTTAGAATAAAGATTTTGTTTCGAAAAGGTGCTTCAAAGCAATATCTGATGTAACTAGAATTAGGCCTGTGAGCCCTAGTTTTGTAAGCCCACATGTTGCTGGTATATAATAATTTTGAATCAATGATATATTGAGCATTTGTTTTGTTCATTGCATTCTATTTTTGAGTTGCTTCCATTGTGTTTACACTTTTGCACGACCTGGACAATTCATTTTGTGAACCCTCCAACCATGACTGCACCAAGTGGTATCAGAGTGAAGTTTTGAATCCTTTGGGAGCAAATTTTTGTGAAGGAATTCCATAAGATCTTGTGGTGAACCGATTGTCAACTTGAGGCAGTCTACTTGTGTTTGTCAACAGATCACCGAGTGTGAGGTAGTTGATACTTTGTAGCCAGATCACCAAATTTGAGGCAGTTGCACTGGATCCTAGGAAGAGATGCCACTGAGGAGAATACTTGTTGTAGGCACTATGGCTAGAAGAATGGACAAAATGATGGAGATGATGAAAACAATGAAAGTTAGATTGGATGTTGTTGAAGAAGACTGAAGAAGAGGACTAACACCTTGACCTAATGTTGAAAGTGATGATGAAGAATTTTAATCCACTGATCAAAATGAAGAAACCCTAGAAGAAGAAGAATTTGATCAAGTGAAGATGCTGAGATCTATTTCAAAGGTTGGAAAGAGATCTGGAGTGGAGGTACTGAATTATACTAGAAATTTGAATCCAGAGGAATTGATTGATTGGATAAATGACTTGGAGGAATACTTTGAATATGAAGAAATTGAAGATCCAGAGAAGGTAAGATTTGTGAAGACTAAGTTGAAAGGACATGCTACTATTTGGTGGAAAGAAGTTTAGTTGGAAAGAAATAGGAGAGGAAAAGAAAAGATCATAAAGTAGGATAGGATGGTGACAAAATTGAAGAATCAATTTATACCTATTGACTATGAGTTGGAGCTGCTGAAGAGATTGCAAAACCTGAAGCAAAAAGAGAAATCTGTGAAGGAGTATACTAAAGAATTTCATAAGATGATCATAAGGACTAGACATAGTGAAGCAAGCAAAGAGAAAGTCAAAAGATACATCAATGGATTGAGATTGAACATTCAAGAAGAATTGAGCCTGGTAAGGATGACAACAATAGAAGAAGCATATCAATTTGCCCTGAAAGTTGAAGAAAAGTTAAATAAGAAGTAGGAGCAGAGAGAGAGAGGTAGAGGAGGTAAATTTCAAAGAGGTAGAACATATTCTAGAGGAGATAGATCATATGTAGAGTAGAACAAACATGATTGCCCATTCAAGAAGGAAGATAGAGAAAATAGTTCATACCAGAGAAATGATAGAACTTTCTACCACAGAGGGAATCATAATTCTTACTGGAGTGAAGGGTATAGGAGAGATGAAAGAGGGTTTGATAAGAGAACATTCAGAGGAACTTGTTTTAAGTGTGGAGGTGAAGGACACAAAGCATTTGACTATCATTAGGGAAGTACAAGAAAGAAGACAAAGAATAGTGGAAGGACAACTCATGTAGAAGAAATTTTTGGATCACCTAATTTAGTTGGAAAGCTAGAGAAAGGAGAATCATTAGTCATGAGGAGAGCACTATTTCAAGTAGAGACAACTGAGGAACTACCGCAGAGGAAATGATTGTTCCAGACCAGATGCAAATCAGGAGGTAAATATTGTAAGGTTATCATTGATAGTTGTAGTACAGATAATTTGGTTTTAGAGGAGATGGTGACCAAGATGAACTTGAAGAGATTGAAACACCCTAAGCCCTACAAGATAGCATGGATTTAGGATGAACACAAGGTACTGGTGAGTGAACAATGTTTGGTAAAATTTCATATTGAATCTTATCATGATGAAGTATTGTGTGATATTATGCCAATGGATGTATGTCATATATTGTTGGGTAGACCACGACAGTATGATAGAAAAAATATACATGATGGGAGAAAGAATACTTACACTATAGTATCTAATGGAAAGAAGATAACCTTGATACCTTTGGAAGATGAACCTACGAGTGAAGTATGTGGGAATGCTAGAATCTATTTGGTAGATGGAAAAAATTTTCTAGATGGTTTGAGACATCAGAACATGTGTTATTCTTTGATTCCTAAGAAGTCTGGAACCCTAATCACTGAGATAGAAGAATCACAGCCAGTAGAGATAATTGAGTTGTTGATAGAGTATGAAGACATCATATCAGACAATGTACCTAAAGGATTGCCACCAATAATGAGTATCAGCCATCATATGGATCTTATACTTGGAGCTAGTTTTCCTGACAAAGAAGTACACCGGATGACACTAGTAGAGAATGTAGAGTTGAATAGACAGATACAAGAATTGTTAAGGAAAGGATTGATCAAAGAAAGTTTAAGCCTTTGTATAGTACCTGCAGTACTAGCATCGAAGAAAGATGGAGAATGGAGAATGTGTAGAAACTCTAGAGAAATCAATAAGATCAAAGTTAAGTATAGTTTTCCATTGCCTAGGATGGATGACATTATGGACTATTTGAGTGGAGAAAAATATTTCACAAAGATAAACTTGAAGAGTGTATACCATCATATCAGAATCAAAGAAGGAGATGAATGGAAGATTGCATTTAAGACAAATGAAGGATTATAGGAATGGTTAGTAATGCCTTTTGGATTGACAAATGCATTGAGTACTTTCATGAGGTTGATGAATGAAGTTTTGAAGAAATTCTTAGGTAAGTTTGTTACTGTATACTTGGATGGTATTTTAATTTTTAGTAACACAAAAGAAGAACATTTGTGGCACCTTAGAAAAGTATTACAAAGACTGAGAAAAGAGAAATTGTTGATAAACATCAAGAAATGTAGTTTCATGAAGGAAGAATTGGTATACTTGGGATTTGTGATTTCTATAGAAGGATTGAAGATGGACCCTGAGAAGGTTAGAGCAATTGTTGAATGGCCAACACCTGAGAGCATTGGAGAAGTTAGATCATTTCATGGATTAGCGAGTTTCTATAGGAAGTTCATTAGAAATTTTAGTTCACTATGCACACCAATGACAGAGACAATGAGAGGTGACAGAAAGGACTTTAGGTGGACAGGAGCAAATAAAAGTTTTGAATTGTTGAAGCATAAAGTGATAGATGGACAAACAGAAGTGGTAAACATGAGTTTGGGTAACTTGTTGAGATGTTTGGTAGGAGAAAAGGCAAGAAATTGGGATCTAATTCTATTGCAAGCAGAGTTTGCATACAATAATTTAGTGAACAGGAGTACATGGAAGATACCTTTTGTGATTGTGACTGGAATGAAAGGTAGAGGAGTTGCAGAACTAAGAGACATCAGTATGAAGAATAAGAGAAGTACAGAGTTAGAAGAATTTGTTGGATACATGGAGACAATACATAATTAGGTTAATAAGGATTTGGAGGAGATGAATAGTAAGTATAAAGAACAAGCAGATGAGAAGAGGAGACAAAGAATTTTTAGTTAGAGATGAAGTGATGGTGTACCTGATAAAACAAATATTTCCAGTAGGGACATATAACAAGTTGAAGATGAAGAAGTTTGGACCATGTAAGATACTCAGGAAATTTGATTCAGGAAATGCATATGTAGTGGAGCTACCAGAGACATTAGGTATATCACCTATATTGAACATTGCAGACTTATATCACTATCATGAAGGAGAATCCAGTAACAACATTGAAGATGATTTGAAGAATTAGTTACCACAACAACAACTGGAGCAAGTAGAAGACATTTTGGATAGCAGAGTTGCACGTAATACCAGAGGAAAGTAGTACAAGGAATATTTGGTAAAGTGGAAAGGGAGACCAGAAAAAGATTCATCATGGATTTCTCAGGCTGAGGTGGACCACCTTGGTTTTCCTCTAGCCCAAACAAAGTGAGGGACTCACTTTTTCAACAACCCTAGGTGTCTGATGTAGGAGCATCCTAGGTTGCAGAGCAATCTTGCATCAACCCAAAATATTTGCATTCTTTCTTTTCTTTCATTTTCTAGTTCAGTTCAGTTCGGTCAATACCAGTTTCATAATTTTGCACCACATTTTTTCACATTTTCATTTCAAAACTCATGGAGCAAGACTTAGCATCTAGACATCATTAGCTACATCATATCCAAATTTTAGGTCATTTGGACTTGTTTTCTAAAATTTATCACTATTAGAAGATCACTTGTTTTCACAGAGCAGAGCATACAGACAACCAGTTGAAGGAAAAGGTTTGTAGAGTACTTTCGTGACTTGTGGAGATAAATGGAACATGTCACACAACACATAATGATTAGATAGACCTTCTTGGAGGTTTGTACCAAGTTTCATTCATTTGCGAAGGAGTAACAGTTGTTTAAGGCCGACCTATTTGTTTCTACACGTTACATTCCTTCATTGGAGTTTGTAACCTTCTTGGTCAATGCAGAGGATCTCTTGCACTTGGAGATGATATATATAGATCTCTAGGATGTATTAGGAAGTCATTAGTTCATTAGTTGGATTTGATGATAGTTTAGAATAGAGATTTTGTTCCAGAAAGGTGCTTCAAAGCAATATTTGTTGTAACTAGAATCAGGCTGTGAGTCCTAGTTTTGTAATCCTGCATGTTGTCGACATATAAGAATTTTGAATCTATGATATATTGAGCATTTGAGTCATTCATTGCATTTTGTATTTGAGTTGCTTCTGTTGTGTTTGTTCTTATTGCATGGCCTGGATAGTTCATTCTGTGAACCCTTCGACAGTGACTACACCATATATCTAGCATCAATAGCACATTGGCTAATCTTAGCACTTATAGCTAGAGTTAATTAGGCTCACAACTAGAGGTTTCAAGCAATCAAGGTGGACAATCTAGGTTAGCTAATCTAGATCCAAATGCTAACACTCAAATGGGATCTAAAAATTGGTTACCAAAGGCAGACATGAGCAAGTTTGATGGCAAGTATCCATTGACTTGGATTAATCATATGGATAACATTTTTTTATGTTAATCAAATTCCAAGTGGAAAAAGGGTGACAATGGATTCCTTATATTTGGAACCAAAAGAATTCATTTGGTATCAATGACTATGTGTACAATAAAAGAAAAGGGTCTCAATGTCACATGGATGATTTTTACAGAGAGTTACAATCATAATACGATAATATTATAGAAAACAACTACTTTAGCTAGTTAGGTAAATTACAACAAACAGGATCAATCAAGGAGTATATTCAACAATTCCAGAACCTATCTATGAGAGTAGATATAATTTTAGAAGAGAACTTGAATGACTTATTTCTAGACGGTCTCAAGGATTACATCCAAAATGAGGTATGCATGTTTAGTACTCATTCTATATCTAAGTCTTTTGTTCTAACATGCAAGAAAAAGAGAAGTTTTTAATTCCTACAAGGCATGAGTTCAATGGCATAAGAGAGAAAAGATTTTTAGCACAACCATTCCCTCAACCCACTAGATTGACTCCTCAACAAATTGAATAAAAGAAGGAAAAAGGGTTATGTTTTAACTATGATAGAAAATACAATAGGGGACATAAACGCGTAGAAAAGAAAGTGTTCTACATTGAAGGGCCAAGCGACGAAAAAGATGATGAAGAAGAAATATTAGATTTGGGCAATGTGCTAGGTGAAGACTCAAGAGATTCCCAACAAATCATTTCTTGTCATGTACTTTCAGGTTTTAGCACCCCACAAACTCTTAAGGTAGTGGGTTTCCTAAAGAAACAGAGAGTAATAGTGTTGATAGACTTAGGAAGCACTTATAACTTGATCAACAAAATGTTGGCTACTCATCTAAATTGTTTTATATATCTAGCTCTAGAGTTTTAGGTCTTGATTATAGATGGTGGTTCTGTTAGTTGTTCAAGGAAATGCCATAGTATTAAGTTATCCATGTGAGATTATCAACTTGATCACCCAATGTTTTCTATCTACAAGGGTAAAATAAATATTGTTTTGGGAGTTTAGTGGCTTAATACTTTGGGAACAATTGAGATGAACTTCTAAGAACAATTCATGCACTTTCAATTAGAGGGAAGGATAATAGAATTGAGGGGGTTTCAAGAAAAGTCTCCGTAGATGGTAAGATATTACCAAATGCAAAAGATTATTAAGAAGGGGGTATATGGGTTTGTGGCTCGATTATTTTCACTAGAAGCATAGCACTTAAAGGCTTCTACACCACTGGATTTATAAGTAGTTGTAGATAAGCACTCAATAGTTTTTGGGGAGATGCCAAAACGATTGCCTCCTAAAAGACATCATGATCATTCCATTTGACTAGTACCATAGAGTCAACCACCCAACATAAGACCCTATAGATATCCATATGTACAAAAAAGTGAGATTGAGAGATAGTTCAGGAGATGCTAGAGTTAGGTATTAATAGGCATAGTTAGAGTGCTTACTCATCTCCTGTGGTAATCATGTGCAAGAAGGATGAAACTTGGAGGATGCATATGAATTATAGGGAGTTGAACAAATACACCATAAAAAGATAAGTTTCTTATTCCAATAATTAATGATTTGTTAGATGAGTTTAATGGTGTAGCTATTTATTTTACAAAAAATGATCTTAATGGTGCAGCTAGATGAGAATATACATAAGACAACTTTCCAAACCCATGAGGGCTACTATGAATTTTTGGTAATTACTTTTGGTCTCACAAATGCACCATCAACATTTCAAAGTTTGATGAAATCTATCTTCAAGCCATTTCTAAGGAAATTTGTTTTGGTATTTTTTGATGACATATTAATATATAGTAAAACTTGGGTGGATTACTTGCAACATGTAAATCAACTTTTGGACATTTTGGAGTAGAATTAGTTGTATGCTAAGCCATCCAAGTGTATGTTTAGAGTCAAATAAGTGGAGTACCTAGGTCACATGAGGGAGTTAAGGTGGACCCTCATAAGATCTGGGCTATTGTAGAGTGGAAAATTCGTAGGACCCTCAAGAACCAATGGGGTTTCTTAGGGCTTATAGGTTATTATCATCAATTTATAAATAATTATGGTAGAAAAATATCACCTGATACATATTTGTTGAAGAAGGATTCCTTCCATTGGAATGGGGTAGCTACAAGGGTATTTAAGCAGCTAAAGGAAGCCATGTGCACAACTCTAGTCCTAGCTACCCTAGATTTTTCTAAAACATTCATTATTGAATGTGATGCTTTAGGACATGGCATAGGAGCAATACTCATTCAAGAAGGAAGATCCATAGAATTTTAGATTTTCCAACTCAAAGGTAATATTGTGTTGAATATAGTTTATGAGAAGGAAATGTTGGCTATCTTGCATGCAGTCAAACAATGGAGACCTTATCTAATGGGAAGAAACTTTAAGGTAAAGACAAATCATGATAGTCTAAAATATTTCTTGGAACAAAGTTTATCATTTGAAGAACAAAAATGGGTCACAAAGATGTTGGGATATGACTTTTAGATAATATATAAGAAAGAACAAGAGAATATTGTGGTTGATGCTCTATCGAGGACGGATGAAATCATAGAGTCACTTTTGTATGCCATTTCCATATTAAAAGTAGATTGGGTAAATGAGGCAAGAGAAGAGTGGGAGAAGGACATAGATACTGAAACTCTTATTGAGAAAATCCAACAGGATTCAAGTGTGTCAGAAAAATTTGTATGGAAAGGAAATGTTTTATGGTACAAGGATAGGTTGTACCTTTGCAAGAACTCAACTCTTAAGTTTAAGGTGTTGGAAGAACTACATGCTTCTCCAATAGGTGGGCACTTTGGATTCCTAAAAAACCTATCATAGAATGAAGCAAGATTTATTTTGGGAGGGGATAAAAGGAGATGTTCATAAATTTGTAGGAGAATGCATGGTATTTCAGCAAAATAAATGGGAGACAATTAAGACTCCAGGTTTTCTACAAGCCTTATTTATCCTAAGTTAGTAGTGGGAGGAGGTATCTATGGATTTCATCATAGGTTTGCCCAAATCAGAAGGAAAAAATGTCATCATGGTCATTGTAGATCATCTCACCAAATATGCAAACTTTATGCTTTGGCACACCCATTGGTAGCAAGCACCATAGAAACAATCTTTATGTATACTATTCAAAAACTAAATGGAACTCTAAAAGTTATAGTAAGTGACCATGATCCTATATTTACAAGTAATTTTTGGACTAACTTATTTTCATGTTTGGGTTTAGCTTGCTTGTATCATCCCCAATCTGATGGACATATTAAGGTGGTCAACAAATTCTTGGAAGGGTACCTTCAATGATTTCTATCAGATAAATAAGAGAGATGGGTGTAATGGCTACCACTTAAAGAAAGGTTGTATAACACATCCTTTCATACTTCTTCAAAGATGTCTCCATTTTTGGCACTATATGGGTACCAAATGCTATCAATCACCTTTTCATTATGGAAACAACCAAAGGTTCAAACAGCTGAAGAACACATTCACCATCAACAAGAGGTACTTTCTAGTCTCTAAGAGAACTTGGCAATGGCACAAAACATAATGAAGCAACAAGCTGATCAAAATCATAGTGAAAGGACTTTTGAAGTGGGTGATTGGGTCTTTATGTAATTAAAACCATATAAGAAAATGACTAAAACAACATAAACATAACAAGCTTGCACCCAAGTACTATAGCCCTTATTAGGTGTTGTAAAAGATTGGTAGTGTAGCATATAAATTGGAGTTACCTATGCCAACAAAACTTCATCTAGTTTTCCATTTTTCATGTTGGAAGAAGGGTATTTGGAAAAAAGTTGTAGCACAAATTGGGTTACTAGAGCTTGATGAGGAGGGAAGATTAGTTTTGGATCCTAAGGGAATTCTTCAAACATGCACCACGAGGCTATGGAGAAGGGAAGTCATAGAGTATTTGATATAATGGAAGTGTTACCAGAAAAATTGTCAAAGTTATTAAACTCAATCAATAAATCGATAATCTCAATAGAAATTGTAAATAACAAAGATTCAAATAATCAAGGAACAAACCGTGCAAACCTTGCTACTTCGTTGCTTCCATTGTTTGCCTAGTCTCAATCGATCTTTGTATGAATATTGAAGCCCTCAGAAGCGTACTTCCTTTCTTTGTTTTTCAAGATGATGATGGAGAGATGGATATGATACTTTTTGTAATGAAGATGAGCTTCAATACAAGAAAAGGGTGATTGCAAGATATGGATGGATTTGGATGCCAAAGACGCACTGTTAATTCTATAGAGTAACGATACTAAAAGCTTGGATGAATGAAATGGAAGAAGAGGGTTCAATTTATAGACTCATGAGAGAGAAGATCAATGGTATAGAAAGAATAAGAAGATCAATGGTATAGAATATTTGAGAGAACGTACACAAATAGAAAGAAGACAAGTGTCACACAAAAGCTATTTTGAGTTAACTGCTTTTCCTTTATTGAAGATAAGATTTGCTTTCATAAATTAGAAAGCTCTTTTCTAATTTAAGAGTTATTGATAAAAACAAGATAGATTGAATTAGTTAACTCAACTTCAGATTTGCTTTTGCATGATTTGAGAGAAATTAAATAATAAATTATTTAATTTTGTGTGTATGAAGAAGAAGACTTATTTTTAGAAGATTTAGAAGATATTTGAAGAATTTAGAAGATAAGAAAGCAAATTAAATAAATAAATTTATTTAATTGTTTGTGCATGATTTGGAAGAATAAATAAAATAATTGATTGTATTTTATTTTTAGAGAATCAGAGGATTTAAATAAATTTGATTGATTTATTTAAATTTGGAAGAAGAATTGACTTAATTAAATAATTTAGAATTATTTAATTGTTTGGAAGAACTAAATTAAATAAAAGATTTTATTTAATTTTGACTTTAGAAGAGGTAATTAAATATTTTGATATTTAATTAAGTTAGAGGAATATGAATCGAATAAATAAATTTGTTTATTTATTTATTGATAGAAGAATTAGATGGAATAAATATTAAGAATATTTATTTAGACTAAGTCGTGTCATTTTTAGGTGTATACATTTTGCCCCTCTTTGATGCAATGTAGTTTACAACGTTGCTTCAAAGAATAAATTTTTGATAACAATACATGCCCCAATTTGCCCCTGGTATAGGTTTAACGATGGTAGGATGCCCCCTCGGGAGTGTTCTCAAAATCAGCTACGCTCATTTTTGTAGACAACCCCTACGAAACTTGTCCATTTCATAATCTACACTCTAAGTTCGTAAATCGAGACAAGATTCTCTTGGCCTCGTACGAAGTCATATGACATCCTAAACTAGTTTGCAACATTCCCCTGAATCGATTCCTTGAAGTTTGTGCAAATCAATTAGGTTGTAAACTAACCAAAATATCAATTTTGATCATTTTTGGGTGTTAGTAAAATTTTGAAACTGTATGTGCAAAGTTAGCAAAATTTGCCGCTATTGCATACCTTTTTTGTTTGCTTGTGTTGATTTGGCGAAATTTGCCGCTTTTACATAGTTTTTTGTTTTGAATATGCCCAAGCGGCAATTTTTGCCGCCGTTACATATTCTTCTTTGAAAGCAAACGCATAAGCAATAATTTTTTCCGCTGTTGCGCTAACGGTTAACACATGTCAGGTCAGTGATTTTCACCACCCGAGTAAGATCATGAAGATCTTGAACTTCAGTGGCATTAATGGCCACTCGTGTTAACATTAAGGTGTGCTTTTAAACCTTTTGAATGGCTAAATTCATTCTATTTCTTTATTTCTTTTTCCTCTAAGCCTCCCAATCAATTCTTGAAACCTTTCTCAAACCACTCGATCGCGTTGATCTTGGATTCAAGCGGATTTCGAGTTGCCACCGTCGCACCTAGGGTTTCGGTCTTTTCAATAGGTAAGTCTTTAAAACATTATTTTTGTTATTATCTTTTTCTAGGGTTTTCTTTTTCTTGTTCTCTGAAGTGGTTGTTCATGTTCTTTAAGAATTTTATTGTTCGAATGTTGTTCAAAGCAAATCGTCATTTTTTGCATCTTCCTTCTTTTTGAGTCATTCGTAAAACCCTAGTTTTTGCTCAAATCCGCTCTAGCCGATGTTTTATCGTAAGGGTTTGCCGGTATTTGTCTCATGAGGAGTTAATCTCCGTGTGCCCAGCGGTAAGTTTTACCCCTTAAAACATGAAAACCTTGAAACATTAACATGCAATGTTGGATATAATTGCCACTCCAACATGTTTCTGTTATGTTTAGGTTTTATGCAATGTCAGCTATATTTGTCGATTGAAGTATTTCCATAAATTTGTGAACAAATGCTAAGTCGGCAGAAATCACCGCTTAAGCATTTGAAGTTGTATCCAAATGCAAGTGTATGGGCAGAGAAATTTGCTGCCCTTACACGAAGAAAACCTTGAAACATCGACATGCGATGTCGGCGAATTTAATCACCGATACACTTGCAATTTTCTCCTAACATGCAAAAGCTGTAATTTTCACCGCTGATACACAAGCATTTTTAGTTTACTTGTAGGGTTGGTAAAAATGGCCGCCCTGACACTTGCAAACTATCCCATACATGCAAGGGCGGCAAATTTTGCCGCCCGTGCATTCACCCTCTCAATTTTTCCTAATGCTGGGATATTTTCAATTTTGCTTTTCCAAACCCACTTTCCTTCATTTTTTTTCGACTTGCTCGCACTCTAGCCCTTTCAAGCGTATCTCCATAGTCATGATCGTTGACATGCAATTTTCCCAGATTACTAGTATTTCCCCTAATTGCATGATCATGGCTTTTTGTTACAGTTTCTTCTATGGATTCTCTCTCTTCACCAACATCTTTCTGGTGATAGCTTTTTCAGATGACTGAGTTGTCTCCGAAGAAGTTGAAAGCGATGAAGTATAAGTATCAGGGTGTTTTTCCAATCACCTCGGTTACTTCTAATGTCGATGACATTCGAGATACAGAGATTGGCCATGTGGACATGGCTGAATTTGTGGAAAGAACCAAATCCAATAATCCTAGTTCTGCAATGAAGAAGATTATTGACAGTAACATTCATTTGGTGTCGTCTTTCTCGGTGGTAGCCCATAACTTAGAGTTTGTTCTTCAGTGTGCTCAGTTTTACAACAGGGATACTAGGGCAGTGATGGATGCAAATGGCAATGTGATAATCAGATTAGATCCTGAATTCATTGATAAAGTTTTCATGTGCCTTACTGTTACAGAAGTTATAAAGCTAGATTTTGCCGAAGCCCAAAAAGAGTATGACAAAAATTCTAAGAAGGCTAAGAAGATAATCAATACTAAATGGATCAAGACTTCAAGGTCAAACTTGTCTAGGTGGCCGAGGAGTTTTCCTAGAAGTGATTTTGTAGAAGAAGTTGGTGATCTTATAACTCGTCTTAGTAGGATAAGGGGATTGGCCTCTTCTTGACTGTTTCATGAGTGGATGTATCCTTTCATCAAGGTAATACTCCAAGATAAAAAAGCAATCTTTTGGGGTGAGCAAATCAGCAATGCTCTGCATGAACAATTGACAAAGGTATCCACTACCTTCAAATTTTACATGACTTCTTACCTAGTGTATATAGCTGCCTCCATGAGAATCTTTCCAGGTCTAACATCAGAAGGAGATATGAGGGTAATTCCTGTGTATCAGTACTATTCTCAATTGACATTGAAGGGTTCTATTCATCACTTCAGGAGGGTAAATTATGCTTTCTTTGCAGTGTTCTTATGTCTTTTTGACCCTCAGCTAGAACAAAGAAGAGTTTCAAATGAAGCTTGGTCAGTGGTAAATGATTTTGGATGCATGTTCTTACAGTTTCCATCTTTCTCATATTTAAGAGTTGGCTTTTTCCAAGGTCATCCTTATATGTTGCCAAGGTTTCCCTCAGACAAACTTGTTTTAATGGAATTATGTAGACAAATGATTGTCGTACATAATAAGCAGATGGAGCTCAAGAAACTCGATTTTAGGTTTCCAGTGGAGATTGGTAGGTTTTCAGTATTAACTGCTGCAAAGGCTAGAGCCATGGAAACTGAAATGCAGCTTGTAACCATGAAACAATTCAAACGAAGGCCAAAGTTTTATTACAGAGGTGTGAAAGACAAAATCAAGAGAAAGACCTAGTTTCATGAACCTATGGTTGAAGATGTTTGGGTGGATTCGAGAACAGAAGAAGATGTCAGAAAGTTGGATTATAGTGGTTATCTCTGGAGCAGATTGAATATCTGGGATTGGCTGATATTCCTAAAGACCTAGTGGATGATGGAGAGTTGATCGATGACAAATATAACACTGAACAGGTTGCTGGTACTCCTCTTCCTCCTATCCAATGGTCTTAGAAAGAATTGACTTCTCTGAAGAAAAGGTTTGAACCCATATTGGCTAACACCAATAACTGGCTAGCAGATAAGGGAATTGCTTTGAAAGAATTCCTTACAGGATCAAAGACTGAAATTCAAGAGCAAACTAGCAAAAAGGTGGAGAATAGGACGAAGAACAAGAGTGATGTTCCCTCTTCTTCCAAGCCACATAAGCCCAGGATCAAATTTGTGACAAAGAGGTCAGAGGCTGTGGAGAAAGAGTCTGAGATAGAAGATAGGGAAATTGAGAAACAAAACACTGAAGAACCAGCCACTGAGGAAATGGAGGTTGAAGACAAACCTACATATCAACAAGGAGAGGAAGTTTTGTCTCCACAGGAGAATGTACAACAAGAAATGGGAGTCTCTTCTCCTTTGCCCGATACACCTATTTTAGTTCCTTTGTCTATTTCACCTATTGATATCCCCTCTTCTGAATCTCTCTCACCTTCCAAAACAATTTTTGACAACCCTCAAAATACTTTTGAAGATGTTCTTTGTTCCTCAGAGTCTATTCCTAGCTTGTCCTCCTCATCTTTTGATATTGGGGATACTTCTATATTTGATCATTTTGTAATGAATTCTGAATAGGCTCCTAATGTGAATATAATAGGTGCAGTTTTTTCTAATATTCCGCCTATTATTTCTACTTCCAGTGCAAGTGCAGTTCCAATAACACTAGCAATGGGAACAGATCCTAATGTGAGTACTTTTGTGCTTCCACCATGGTTATCAGCATATACACCAAAAAGGAAGAAACAAGCCATCTCTCCAGATGACTTTAATTTTAGTAAGCTGGTGCCTACGAAAGCTAAGACCCCGAAGAAGCCAAAGGTTCTTTCGAGAATGCTCAGAGACAAGGGACACAAATTTCTGGAGATTGCAAGACCTCCACAGGATGCAACCATGGAAAACTTTAGTATGAATGATTACTCTATCTCTAGGGTTGAGTTAGGCAAAATAACTCATGAAAGTGCAAAGACTGATATGCAGTCAGCCATGGACATTCTAATTCAGAAGTTTGACAAAGAGAAAGAAATGAAAGATCATTACAAAGCGATGGTTGAATAGTTGACTGCAGTGGTGAGGAAAATCACTTTGAATTCAGAATTAGTGACTCCCGAGGTTGTTTCTATAGAAGACCCTATCATTCAAAAAGTGGAAAAGACTCATCTTAAGGGAAGAGTACTTGAAGAATATCTGGAAAGGATGCACACCCAAGGAATCTCTTTGCTTACAGAGCTATCTGAGAAGATAGACAAAATGAAGAAAGTAAGAGCAGAACTTGATGACTTGACTGATGTTCCTTCTCAAGATATTGAGCACCTAGAATAGAATCATGATAAGTGGGTAGAGATGAGAAAGCTGAAAATAAGTGCTCTGATATCAATTAGCGTCATTCCAAATAGGGATTCTTATACTGAAACCAAAGAGGCATTGACATACTGGAGTCGTGTGCTGAAAGATTTGATCAATGACCTGGAAACTGTAAGGAAACTAAGTGATCAAAGTGATGTTAGTCTTTTGCATAAGTTGGAGGAGCTGCCGTGCAATCTGGTGTCACAGGACAATCAATTTCTTTCTGCAGAAGAGATGATTCAGGAATTTGAAAATATGTTCTGGAAAGAGTTTGAGGACAAAACATTTTCAATGGCCTCCATGGATAACATTCTTGATAATCAGTTAACTTTGGATAATTTGAAGGCCAAGTTACTAGTCACTCAAAATCAGTCACCACGGTCAGAGATGCAATAGTTAGAGCCAGAATGATTTTCAAGAACACGGTTAGTCTGGATAGTCTTGGGATGAAACCCGCATTCACCATGTATGATTGCCACATGAAGAAAGAAGGCAATGCAAGTTGAAGCAGCTTTTCCATGACTTAGTTTATTTTCCACTTTTCAGATGTACTTTTGAAATAATTTTGGACATATTTACATGTACTTTTTCCATATGTAATTACATGTAAAAACATAGGAAGTCCCAAATCAAAAAGGACTCCTTTGTTGAATAAGTCATAGTCAGTTTTTCTTTTCCTATTTTTGCTCTTGGTTCCTCTTATAAATAAGGACCCCCATTGTAAATATCATCTTTTAGTTATTGAAGCGAAACTCTGCCAAATTGAAGAGCATTTTGAGACTTTGTGTTCAAATTGTAAATCAAATTTTATCAAGTGAATAAGAAAGCAAGTGATCATTCAGTCTTTGTGTTAGAATATCTTGTGGTGTATCGGAAATTGTTCTTATGTCCTTTTCCTAATACTATCTTATTTGTTTGATCAAATTGTAGTGTGAGTGAGGATAATCTGGGAGATGCTCTAAAGTTGATTGTGGAGACTTTGTGCTACAACAATTATCTTTAGTTTGTGATTTTATGTTTTGAGGTAAAAGATATTGGAAAGGCTTTGAACTCCTATTATCTTTTGTGATCATATGTTTTATTGTAGCATTCGATGAATACATTGGGCTGCACCTTATTCTACTTGGTTCTAAGTTATAAATCAGTAAAAGAAGCAATAATAGACTTTGTGCTCTCGTGGGTTTCTTGGTTATTCAATTTGTATCAAGAAAGTGCTATTTCATTTTGTAAACATCATTTCTGAAAAAAGAGAAATGGATGATATGGTCTCACCCCCAAGTTAGTATTTAGTTTAAATAAGTTTGTGATAGTTGATAGGGAACCTCCCCTTGCTGAGAGAAGAAATTTATCTCATTACACTGTGGTTGATATAACCATTTTGCCTTCATTTAGTTGAAGACAAAATATTCAACCAATAGGGAGATTAGATGGGAATAAGACAGAAGGACATGAGACGGACAATCTCACGATGAAGAAGGTGAAAAACAGGTTAGGATGAAAAAATTGGTTGAAGAAAGAGCTGAATGATACGTGATGCAAGATAAAATGATAACACACACAAGCAAGCAAGCAAGTATGCACAAATGATACAAGAACAAACAAGGTAATTCCCCCGTCCAGTCGTAAACCAACGAGTAACCAATATGATATACGATAGTGTTGTCATGGCGGGGAACGATAGATCCCTAGATCAACACAAAGGATAGTGTTGTCATGGTGGGGGATGATAGGTCCCTAGAGCAACATGAAAGATAGTGTTGTCATGGGGGGGAATGATACATCCCTAGAGCAACACGATAATCATGGGAAATGTATCTCCCACTGATAGTTATGATTGATTGAGTTGGTTTACAACAAGATTAGGATCAAGACCACTGATTGTGATTGGATCATTTGACAAGATTGACTTAACTCGATTGGTATGGATTACGGATAGACTTGCATTTGGATCATTGCTTAGAATGACTACTAGAAATATTTGACAAGAGATACAATGATAGATAGAAGATTGATTGATAAAAGAATGACTTGACAGAAGGACTCACAAGATTTGATTTGTATTAATACTTTGCATTTTGGATCTTTATTACATGGGATATGGATGTAAATGGATACGATATGGATGCCAAATGGTTTTGCCATCTTGACATTGCAAGTATTTTGAAGTGCTTATTTCATCATTAGGCAATTTTTTTGGGTACTTTTTTCAAATGTTGTAAGAAAATACAAGCATCTAGGTATAATTGAACCAAGATGACCTGAGTATCACTTACATGAATTTTGATTTAGCAAGTTAATACAAGCATCTAGGTATAATTGAACCAAGATGACTTGAGTATTTCTTGCGTATCAACAGACAAGGATTGCCCCCCTTTCATGTTAGACCTCTTGAAGTCCTCAATGATCTTTTACCGATCATGTCGTTAGACAAGGATTCACATTACTAAAGATTAATCCACAAACAATAGACAAAGAAAATGATTATGCCCCCATCATAGCATCTCTAGTTTTTGACATCCTCAAGTAGCATAGGAAGACATAATAACAAAAATTAAGACTTTGTAAGTTAACCTGATCACAAACACAAAACATTCTTGCATTAGATGTGTTTTCTTGCCATAATTTAGATAGAATCAGTTTAGAGTGCTTTAGGTACTTGTTTGCTTTGCTTTGGATATGTTGATGCCTTGCATCAGGATTTTTGTTTTGGAAGTTGGCTTTGCTTGTGCTTGCACGCATGCTTGGTAAAACAGACCCTAAGGGACTGACCTATTGCCTCGGGGACTCATTGCTAAATGGCCTTGCCTACATGACAACGCAGAGGCAACATAGTTCAGGGACTTGGACCACGTGGATGGACTAGAGGATAGACGACAAGGTGTGGGATGGACAAGAAATGGAGCCTTGGGGGTGCATTGAAAATGGCCTTGCCTACATGACGACACAGAGGCAACATAGTTCGGGATCAACCCTATGATACTGACAATAGGCGCTATGCTAGGCTGACACTATGGAAAGGATGATTGAACAACAATTTTGATAGCCTTAATGCTAGATACTAATGACAAGGAAAACACCATGAAGAGGTAGATGAATAGTAAATGGTGGATACAGATGGTTAGGTAGAAGGAAACAAGGATGTGATCCCCAAGGACTGTGTTGCATAGGAATAACTCAAGATTTGACATGACAAAGCTTACGATGAAGGAGGTTGAGAGGATTGGATTGGCATGACTTGGAGGGATAAGGTATGTCAAGAGACATATAAAACATTTGTCAACATTGTGCACCGAATCTCTATCAAGATCAAAAAATAGAGGAATGGAAGATTAGGATGGATGGATTCGACAATACAGGTACGTAATGGATAGAATGGTAGGATAGGAAACTGATAGGAGAAGAGTGATATGTCGATGAGACAAGGTGCCCCCAAGTGTAGGTGATGTAGAAGATCAACTTACGCATGATGCCTATTTTCCAAGTTTTCATCATGGTACTTATCTAGGGTGCCTGTTTGCCAGATTTTCACCATTGGACGAAGGGATTTCTCTTTGCTCTTTTTTTTTTGTTTTATTTTTGAATATTTGGATAGAATAGGTGGAATCCGAATGAGAGAGACTCAAGTGTCTAGTTCCATGAAAGGTGATAGTCCCACTAGAAATGCATGTCATCAGATGGATCATGCCAAATGTTGCTATGCGCATAGATGTTGGTAAGGATCGCATGAAAATGAGATGGAGCAGATAGATAGCGGATTATGGAGGGTGCGATAGTGGATGATGATGCAAATTATGTAGGACTTATGCAAGGATGGAGGGAAGGTTTAGGCAAAAGCATGGACCATAGGAATAGGATGGGGAAGATATGTAGGATAAGAGTGGAAGGAAGGTTCGATGGAGGTATATAGAAATGTTGTGGAATGGAAGGGAATCATGACCAACGGTTGCACATACCATGATAAACATTGAAGCGGATGATAGGAAGGTGGTGTAGGAAGCAATGGAGATTTTTGCTTGGTGGATGAGTGATTTAGGAATTTAGGGATCCACATAGACTTCATATTGTTCTAATTTTGGCTTGTCATGTGGGATGGAAGGATTTGAGACTTGAGGATGGAATGGGAGAAAGTGGATGGTTGGGATTCTTGAGAGGTGGATGCTTCATTTGACTTGATGGCTTTTTTCTTAGGTACCCAAACCATTTTGCCTTTTGATTCTACTTGTGAAGGTATGGGATTGGATATATGCATCTTTTGTGCAGCTTCGAAGGTAATTACTTGTTGCTTAGGGACCCACACCTTTTTTAGTTTGGCATTGAGGTGTGTGGTTGTATAGAACTTTTGAAATGGATAACTCTTTGATTCTTGGCTTTTGTATCCTATGTCATGAGGACTCTTAGGATTTTTGACTTTATAAGTAGAGGCATCCAGATATTTGTTGTTGAATTCCCTTGGGATGGTGAAAGCTCGTCCTTTAGACAACATGTGCATTTGGTGGCCATGATTAGGATATTTAGAGAATTTATGGATGGATGGATAAGGTACTGGAAGAATTGGTGGTAGATTGGATGGTAGAATGTTAGTAGTTGGAAGTAGCGGAGGTAGATTGGATGGTGGAAGGTGTATGGTCACATGCTTTTGGGATGTATACGATAAGGGAGGTGGAATGGCGACATATGTTTTGGGGATATGATAGAGTTTGTGATGGAAAGTGGTGGATTTAGGAGGAGTGGAGGAAGTACCAACATCTTGAGATTGTTCACCTTGGGGTGTGTATCCTAGGCCATATGAGTGAGGAGAGACATGGACATGGACGGGCTCCAAAATACCTTGTTCATGAAGGCCTAAGCCTTTACCTTGATAGTTCATATGCTAGAGTATGTGGTGGACAGTGGGATTATGGGTGTGTTGGACATTAGCAGTGATCTCCTTATTGGATGAGGAAGGTGAGATAGAGGATAATGGTTGCTAGTGTTCTAAGGAAGAACTTTCATGGATGAAGGTGGTAAGACCACGAATATATGATGATGTATTTGCAACACATGGTTGATAATAGATGGTGAAGGATCATTAGGATCTTGATTATCATTATGTTCACTAGGATCTAAGTCCTTCGTTTGATCATCTATGTGCACTTGGAAGGCAAATGTCTCATCAAGGGAGGTGGAAGTTGTTGGATCAATGATAGGACTAGATGGAGGATGGATAGACAGGGTGATAACCTCATGACTATGGAATGCATAAAGTTGGCTAAGAGGATCATCATGGTTCTCTTGATCATAGATAGGCTCTTGATCATAGATGGGATCTTGATCATAGATAGGATTAAGTGTGATGGGATCAATGTGCTTGTGTATAGGTTTTTCATCAACGATAATATCTTGATCATAGAAAAGATAGAGGTTATGGATGGATGGGAATTGAATCTCTTCTTCGTGTATGGGTATAGGATCAAGTTGCTCATGGATAGCTTCTTCATCAAAGGTGATATCTTGATCATAGAAAAGATATAGGTTATGGAGAGGTCAAAGTTGGATTTCTTGATCTTGATTTAGACAAAGGTTTGATGTTTCCACATGTTCTAAAGTGTGCTCTTGACATTACTCTTGATGTGCTTGAATTGAAGTTGAGGTAGAAGACTCTTGGATAGGCTCTTGGTCAACAACATGAAGGTGCAACAGACCTTGACTTTGGTGCATGGTAGGAGGTTCTTCAATATGCTCAAGGGGTTGCAGATTACATGACAAGGTTAGAGTAATGGACATGCTTGAAGGTTCTTTGATAAGGTCAAGGACTTAAATTTGGGGACATGGTTGACTCTTTGCTAGTAGCCCTTGGATCACATCCTGGGTAGATGAATGAGGCAATGGATGAGTGGATTTGGAGTTCTCCATAGCTTTTCTTTTGTTGTATAAATTTGGAAGACATATGTCCCAAAAATCATTCGAGGATTTTTTGATTGCCGGATTAGAGCTTGGGGAACTCAATGTCAGTGTTGACGTAGGACTGGATGCTTTAGGACATGTGTTCTAGGAGATTGTGAAGGAGGACTAGTAGATGGAGTGGTATACAATTTCCAACTTGAGGTGGTGCTTCCCTTGTCATGAGTATCATTAAGACGGGAAAAGGATGTACAGTTTTGGGGCGCGGCGTAACTAGTATTGGCCTGTTTAGCTTGTAAGATTGCCATTTCTTGTTGTATGGCTTGGAGTTCTTGAGCAATTGCTATATGATCTTGGGGTGAGGCACCTGAGTTTAACTGCAATTGTAGGTATTGGAGTTCTTGAGCAATTGTTTCTAATTGGGTTGTCATCTTCACAGAAATTGACACAAGACTGAAAATGGGTATCTAGAAAGGTTGAAAATTTTCTCTAAAAAGATGCGGAAATGCTCACTATTGTGGATGCATAGCACTAAATGCGCTGAAACAGAGGATAAATGCATAGCAAGTCAGTGCAAAGGCACAGCTCTGGTAAATGGTAAAAGCGTAGTAACAAGTGACAGATGTGCAGAAAGTTGATGCAAATGTGTCGCAGGTCAACACAAAAGCGCAATTTCAGAGAGTATATGTGCAACTCTAGTTTTTTGAATGTTTTTGTAATTTTTTTTGGCAGGTTTTTTTATGTTTTTGGTTTCTTGGTTGCAAGTTGGTGTTTTTGCTCTGATTTCTCAATTATGGCAAATAAAACACAACAAACACAGAATTTTTCATGATTTTTTTGATTTTTTTTTTGTAATTTTTGGACTCTTTTTGACTCAAAAGCAAGTACAAATCCTAGGCTGGCTAGGACAATATAAACTAAATTCTCACTATTTCTAGATGAGGCATCCTCAGGAGGTGATAATCGCCCTTCCCTGCACCAGCTTATAGGGGTTTTCAGCTACTAAAAACAAATGATGACTAGTAAGTGCAACCGTTTGAGTGGTTATACATGCGACAACGCTACTCTCCATTATGGAGTCTCCCAGCCTTCAAGGGTTGCGCCTTGGAGGGTTTAGGGGGAGGTTGGCTATCGGTATAACACAACTTCACTTGTTGTTTGAAGCTTTTGCTCCAAACACAATTTATTTATAGTTTCTTGGCATAGCTTGGCTTTAGCTTGTTACCACTTAAGGTCGTTCCCACTTGGACGGAAGAATATCCAAAGGTAGGCCTCTCTAAGGGTTTAACACATGCGAAATGATATGTCTGGCATTTTGGTCACCCAAGATAGGGTAGAGCATAGGCCTAGTATCATTCCAAAAACACAAAAGATAGTGGTTCTTTTCCCCTAATTAAAATGAAAAAGACTAAATGAGTTATCTACTTGGACACACACGTGATTGTAGTTGTCAATTGTCCCTTATGAAATTGAAGTGTTTTTTGCATTCATGTCCATTGTCCCTTAAGAAAGCAATTTGTTCCTAAGATTTTGCAAAAGATGATTGTTCAATTATCCCGTAGGAAAGCAATATGTTTCTAAGACTTAGTGTGATAGGTTTTTAATTCTTCAATGCTTGTCTTGCATGAACATGCTAGGAAAACCCATTTACTCTATTTGAGTAATAAGAGGCTGCAAATAGTTGATTAGTTCCACCAAAAACTCAATAGTTAGCATAAAATCAATTGAACCAAAAGCGCTTAACTTGTTAGGTGAAAAATGAGCAATCTAGAAAAAATTTGATAATAATGATTAGGTACACCAGATTGGATATTATGATTAGATTTTACATAAAATTCTATACAATTTCAAAAATAAATTCGTGAAAATTGAATAAATTTTGCACAAATTATGACTGTTTAAAGTTTTGCAAAGAAGGGTTGACTTTGACTGAGTGTACCTAACAAATTTGATAAAATTTCCTCAAAATTCTTTCACCATAGAAACTTTGGGAGAACTAGCTCTCCAACACCGCTAGTTTCATGAAAATATGACTCCTTATGCAAAAGATATGCCCGATTTCATGAAACTGCTCTGAAAAAATAAAAAAAACAAGCATGGGCTAAAAAAAGGACACGGATTGGGATATGTTTTTCTTGAAATCTATGCACTTCTTGCAAACAATAAGAGATACCCAGGCAGGATTTCGATGTTTTCAACAAAACCTAGAAATCTTTTGAGCTAAAGTTACACATATATGCCTAATTTCATGAAATTGCTAAAAATAGGCCAAAAAAGTTTTAAAAAAAGCAAGCATAGGCTAAAAATAGTCATGCACTTTCTACAAAAAGTAAGAGATACCCAAATAGGATTTCAATGTTTTCGACAAAACCCATAAGTCTTTTGAGCTAAAATTACATAGATATGCCTAAATCCTCTTGTGTACAGAACCTTAGCACAAAAAAGCTTAGTTTTTGGATTAAATCGTGGCAAGGCCCCACGGTGGGCACCAAAAATGTTAAGGAAAATTATGCATAAATATCAATAATATCAATAATACCCATAACTCAATGAAATATAGAAATAAAGGATATTTAAAACAAATGAACAATACTTCAATAAACCTCTTTATCTCATGGCTTCCATTGATGGCCTATCACAAATGATCTTGTGTATGAATATGCCCTCAGAAGGTACACTTCCTTGCTATTCTAAGATATCAAGTGGGAATGGCCATGGTAGTTTATTGCAATGAAGATGAGCTTCACAACAATGGTAATGGTGATATGGTAACAAGTTGATCGCAAGCAAATGGAATGAGTTGGGTGCCAAAGGCATGCTGTAATTCCTATAGAGTAACAATACTAAAAGCTTGGATGAATGAAGTTGAAGAACAAAGTTTAATTTATAGACTCATAAGAGAGAAGATCATCGGTATAAAAAAAATAAGAAGATCAACGGTATAGAATATTTGAGAGAATGTGTGCGAATAGAAAGAAGACAAGTGTCACACAAAAGCTATTTTGAGTTAACTGCTTTTCCTTTATTGAAGATTAGATTTGCTTTCATAATTTAGAAAGTTTTTTTCTAATTTAAGAGTTATTGATAAAAATAAGATAGATTGAATTAGTTAACTCAACTTGAGATTTGCTTTTGCATGATTTGAGAGAAATTAAATAATAAATTATTTAATTTTGTGTGCATAAAGAAGAAGACTTTTTTTTAGAAGATTTGGAAGATGTTTGAAGAATTTAGAAGATAAGAAAGTAAATTAAATAAATAAATTTATTTAATTGTTTGTGCATGATTTGGAAGAATAAATGAAATAATTGATTGTATTTTATTTTTAGAGAATGAGAGGATTTAAATAAATTTGATTGATTTATTTAAATTTGGAAGAAGAATTGACTTAATTAAATAATTTAGAATTATTTAATTGTTTGGAAGAATTAAATTAAATAAAAGATTTTATTTAATTTTGACTTTAGAAGAGGTAATTAAATATTTTGATATTTAATTAATTTAGAGGAATATGAACCGAATAAATAAATTTGTTTATCTATTTATTGATAGAAGAATTAGATGGAATAAATATTAAGAATATTTATTTAGACTAAGTCGTGTCATTTTTAGGTGTATACAGGAAATACTCACTAGTCGAAGAGGTTACATGGGAAAATGAGGATTGTGTGCAATAGCATCCATAATTGATTAACACTGAGGACACCGCTTCTCTAAAGAGGGGGGAATGATACACCTTTAATCCTATAATGTGTATAGGGTTATGAATAGTCAAATTGTGGCTACATAACTCTTAATTAAGTTATATAATCATTATTATAGTTAAATATAGGTAGTTAGGTGATCCTAGGTTTTATACTTAAGTATCTAAGTTGGCCTGGGTGGTAGCCATGGCATAATTAGGTATAAATAAGAGCTAGCAGTAAGTTTATTATCATCATATTGTGAATTGTGTTCTCATTCGAGATATTTGGAGGTTTCCCCCCTCTAAGTGACTTGTTATTCTCAATTATTATCACGTATTTGCAACATATTTCCTATTATATTCTTCTCTTATGCAATTTATTTCAGTACAATTAATTTCCTTCATCGGCTCTTTTATCAATTAGATTGTTAATCTTGAGCACAAGGTCTCTAACCCTAAATGGTTTGGGGATAATTTTTTACTATATTATTTTCTTACACTCACTAAGTATGAATTGTGCCTTTATGTTTCTCTTATCCTTCTTTCATCTAACATTTCCAATTCTACTAATTTGACTACCCAATACTCTTCATTATCCAAAATTCCTTGCAAGGACACTCGAAGACTTGGTATAATATGTTTATGAACTTAGTGAGAAGCTCTGTGTACTCACATATTTAATTGTTTGATAATTTGGCACCTATATTTATCATTTTATGTTCTTTAAGAGAACTGGAGAGATTTGCCTATTAGCTTCTTTTGGGTATTATGGGTTTGAAAACTTTCTTTGTTTAGACTTAGTTAAATGACAATTAAGACCAAGATCAATTTAAATAGATTTGAGTTTATTTTATTTAAAACTGTTGGGAATGTAAAGAGGTAGAGGTGAAAGTGATTTTGAGAATCTATGGTTTAGTAGAGGCAGCCTATACTAGCAACTTTTAGTCTCCTTACTAGGACACAAATTGAACAAGAGTGAATCACTAATAGATGCAATGGTGGAAAGAATAGAATGTGATGCATGTTTTTCGTTTGAAATATATGATTTTTATGACTTTTCTTCTTTTAGTTTTTTTTGTTTTTTAGATGTCATATTTCTTTAAATGGAATGTGTTGACTATATCACTAAATTATTCACCACTTGATTGTGCACAAGAGATAGGTATTGTTGCCAATAGCTTCCTTAACCAGGTTTGGGCCTAACCAATTTGGTTTGAATTTCTTCCCTTCACTGGCTCTTTTATCAATTAGATTGTCAATATTTAGCACAAGCTCTCTAACCTTAAATGGTCTAGGGATAAATTTTTGATTACTAATTTTCTTACAATTATTGAGTATGAAATGTGCCTTTACACTGCTCTTAGCCTTCTTTCATCTAACATTTCTAATTATACTAACTTGACTACCCAATACTCTTAATTGTCCAAAATTCATTGCAAGGACACTCAAAGACTCGGTATAAAAATGTTTATGAACTTAGTGAGAAGCTTTGTATACTCACATACTTCATTATTTGATAATTTGGCCCCTAGCTTTACCATTTTATGTTCTTCCAGTGTTCCAATGTTTTTTTTAATAGTTTGATCAATGAAAATGTGAATCCTTCTTTGAACTTCTCAAGGGCAAGTAGTATTGGTCCTAAAATAATTATTGATGACTCTCCTACTTCCTATTTGAGCTCTAGTTCTTCTTTTTCTTCAATAGTGATCTTAACCATATGGATTCTCATATCTGGTTCAACAAGAATGGTTGCTAGGATGAATGGAGTGTAAGATTTTGTCAAGTGGGGATCAAAGGGGACTTCTCTTGTCTTTCTTTCCCCTACAAATTTTAAAGTCTTAGCAATATTCATGGCTTGTCTAGATATTTCTCCTTTTTTCAATTCATTAATTTTTGGGTCATTGGTAGTTTTGGCTAAATCTTCTTTATTCTTGGCTTGTTTTATTGTGTAAATGCTAAAAGTATTAGGGTCCCCTTTAATTATGTGGACTTGATCAATGTGAAGGAAATGTACCTCTTGAAATAACATGAAGGGGATGGCCTTCATCCTATGAATCCAAGGTTTTCCCAAAATCATGTTGTAACTAGTTTCTTCATTTATGATAAAGAATTTAGTGGGTAAGGTTTTGGGACCTATGGTAATAGGAAGGTTAATTTTTCCAATGGAATGAGTGTTGAGATTTTCATGAACCCTAAGGGTACTAATTCTATGAGTAATGTGAGATTTATCATAACCCATCCTTTGGAGGAGAGAGAAATAGACAATTTTAATTACAACCCCTCATTAATGATGATGCATTTAATGCAATAATTGTAAACTTGGACCTATAGGTAAAGAGGATGGTCTTCATGCCTAACTATGTCATCATCTCCAAGTAACGTTTTGAAATCAAATGTGAAGGAAGAGTGCTTTTTGTTTGGAGTATCTTGAGCTAGATGGTCTAAATCTAAAGCAGCAAGGAGAACATTCTTATGAGTAGGAAAACTTTTCAGGTTTAATATGTGTGAAAAGAATAAATTAGTAGGAGTGAGGTCTAGTTGTTCTAGCCCTTGGGTAGTGAAAATTTCTTGGTCTTTATCCAATTCCAAAAGGGTTAACACATTTTGATCAAAGGTGTGTTGATGATTGTGCTAATAATTAGCTAGCTATGTTCTTGAATATTTGTTGTTGATTGGGAAGTCTTGAGATGGTTTTGTTGTAATTATAACATGTCTTCATATCATTCCCCCTTGTCTTATGATATAAATAATACTTGTTAGGGTCAAAAGAGAAATGATATGACCCATACTTATCTTCAAATTGACGATTTACCTATTGTCGATTATCCCTTTGGTAAAAATTATTGCTATTGTGGGATAATCCATAGCATTGACATTTTGATTATTTTTGGTTGGGATAATTTTGCCCACAATAATAGTTTTTGTATCCCTTATTGTTATTTTTTCTTTTAATGGGGAAATGTCTATGACCCTATCAGTTTTCACGTTTTAGTTATTATTTAATATTTTTGGAGGTGAATGGTTGTTTTCATTATTGTCATTATTTTGCATAGCCACATTTTAAGTGACAAGCCTTCCATTAGTTCCATAGGCCTCTCTCCCACTGTCAATTCTTAGAGATCTTTTTAGGGCCTCTTCATACAATTTGTATGGTAACTTTTTGGACCTCCTCTCTTGTATCCCTATTAATAGCATGTAGAAAAGGTCACATAGTTCCCTATAATCCATACTGGGAGCACTTGTTGACAAGTAGAGGAACTATCTCCAATGTGTGATAAAGTGTACTACCAATTCATTGGCATCCTATTTCATGCTCAAAAATTCATAAATTCCTATCTTGACAAGCTTATTCATGTCAAAATCTATGACAAACTCAGTGATGAGCTACTGGAACAAATGAATTAATGCTTAAGGGAGGTGATAATACCAATCCAAAGTGATCCCTTCTAGAAAATTTGGAAATATTCTAGTAACAACTTTATCCCAAGGGAGGGGTACCCTCACATCAGTTGTATAAGCTTTGATATGAGAAATCAAGTCACCTCACCTTTGAATCTTAGAATATCTATGAGAAAACATTGCAATAAGACACTATAGATGTTAAGGTCTATGGGCTCTTTAAAATATTTAAGATATATCCCCACAAAAATACTTTTGCATGGCATGCATTGTTCTTGCAAACATAAGCCCCATGTTAGGGACTTGCTGTCCAGGTTAGGCTTGGAATAGAATGCTAGTCTAATATCTAGTCATGGTTGGATAGTTTTGTTTCACATTTAATTATTTTAATCATGGTGGTGTTGCATAGTTTTGTGTTGTGGGCATCCCACTAGGTTGAGAGTTGTAAATTTTATTTCTGTTGAGGAGGCATAAATGCGCCATTACTTGTGTTTTGAGAATTAAAATTAAGTTAAGGGAGTAATCGAGTTACCTTGGGATTTGGTCATTTCTAGTGGTGGTAAATGGGTTATCATGTGAATTCCTCCTTGGTGACCTAGGGCATTCGTCGACTTTGTTTTGGAAAGGTTGCTCAACACTTCTAAACTCAAGCATTTTGATTCATTAGACCAAGGTGGCTATGGGGTCTTTAGGCATTTCTCCCTTTGCTCCATGTTCTTACATCTCACCAACTTGAGGTAGATTTTCCTACAATGGGGCTTGTGTGGCTCCATTAGTTACTTTCTCCATAAAGTTTTCTCGAAACACTTGGTGTGTTGCAACCTATTCATTTTGGTAGGCTACATGGAGGGATTCTTGAGCTACTTGAGCCTCTTCTAAATTCCTTTCTAAGTATCTCACCTCATTGTCCATCTATGTGTACATGTACCTATGACTTATGATAGGATGATCCTATTGATGTACTTTTTATCAAATGAACCCTTCACATGCTCTGTCTTGATTTGGGTTTGGATGGAGTATAGTATCTCAACTTTAGGATGTATTATTAAAAGTCATGAAGTTGTGTGATTCTAGTCACCTAGTTTATGATTTAGTATCTTTATGATCAAATGATTGAAAATTGGTGCCATTGGGTTTGGTGAAAGATACCTATCAAATGTGGGGTAATAGGCTCACTAGAGGGGACCTACCCTTGAGATCTATATAATTCTAACATATTCTAGGGTTATCAAAGATGCCATAGAATAATGGAATGAATACAAAAGAAAAGAGAGCAATAGAGATGGAAAGAAGTGTGGAAAGGAGCGACTATTGGAATATCATCTTCTTGAGGGAGAAGAGTCCTATGAGTGACTGTACGCTCAAAATTGTGACTCTAGTTGCCTGGGGTTGTTGGGTTGGATTTCAGCACACACACGAACCCTTTCCTTTCTTGCCATGAGGCGATCCCCCACGTCATTCTTGCTCATGTGGAATTAGCCAGTTGAGAGGAGGTGAGACACGATGGGGGTTTGGCTCATTGGAGAGTTGGACTTCATGGAGAGGGGTCGATAAGTACTGCAGCCTTTGTTGTTGTGTGCTTTGTTGTATGTTTCGTTTGATTATTGTTGTAGTTGAGATAACCCTATGACCTGAAGCGTCACTAGTTTCTCTTCTCCTATTTGGATTTCTAAGATTCTACCTCTGTGTGGGTAAGTGATTTTTCTTATTGATGTCCTCTTGTCTTTGTATGCATTGTAAGAGGTCTTGCTGTATCTGTCGTTGTCTAGTTTCTTCTAACAAAAAGAGGATGAATGGGTCTCCTTGTGGTAAGAAAAATGTTTGTTGAGGTCTTGGATGGATCTCTTGGATCTCATCACAGATAGCCCTCACCCACTCTCCTCTCACTCCTAAGCACATTCATGAATCAGAAGAGAGGAAGTTGTGTGATTGCTGATCCTTAACCAGATCTAGGGTTTGACTTTGTTTTTACCTTGTAATGAAATCAAGGGTTTGTTTGGAATCGTTTGAACTATTTTTACCTCGTGATGGAATCGAGGGTTTGCAGTGTTGTCTATTCTATTGTTTCTGTATGCATGAAAACTAAAATGATATGCAAAACGTTCTTTTTGGTATTTTTTTGAGTATTTTGGAAATAAAAGTGCTTCTAGTCTATGAAAAGAAAATATGTATGCAATCCTATATAAATTTTTCAATGCAATGTTAACCTATGTTTTTTGTGTTTTCAATGTTTTGAATGCAATTTAATCTAAGAAAAGGGAAAACGCTTCTTCTAATAAACTAGATCTAGATATATGAAAGCATTTAATCTAACATGCAAGATCTAACTATCAAGGAAAAAGCAATGTTTTACTGTTCCCAAGAGCAAATTTGATTCTCTAATTACTATGAAATGAAAAAAACAATGAAGGAACCTGAGAGAAACGAACATTTGTTGACTCCACTACCCTCAAAATCCTTGTAATAGGCAACCTCGAATCCTTTTGTAGCAGCATGTGATCCTCTTGACAACAAAATGACCCAAAGAAGCAAAAAGAAGCTTTTGATGAAGCTTGTATGAGCTCGATGAGAGCTTGGATTGAGCACAATGGCATAGAATGAAGCAGCACGATGCTACTTGGTTGAACAAATACAACAAGAGGCACCTTCATCCTATAAGAGCATTTGCCTCTATTTGTGCTTGAGGGAGGGGGATATTTATAGGTTTAGAAGAAGGCATTGATTGGAGAGTTAACTCATTTGATTGATGAGTTAACAAGAATAGATTGGGGAGTTCACAAGGTTGATTACCTAATGAACTCAACTAATTGGAGAGTGATGAAGCAAAGATAACTTATCACTGGAGAAGAAATGGAGGAGAGGGAATGCATGAGATTGATTGAAGAGTTAAATTGAGATCAAATAGAGCTAATTATGCATGTGTGGGTACATGAAATAGTTAACTCTATATCAGGGATCAAAAACCATGCAAATAGAGAGAAAAATAGGTGTAAATAGAGCAAAAATAAGAGAGAAACTCAAGTTTTTCTGCGGCTGTAAAAATGGCAGGGTCGCCCCTTTTGCCAGTAGGGTCACCCCTAGGCGACCATGAGTCACTCAGGGAAGATCTGGGATGGATAGGGTCAGATGCAGAAAAATAGGCTGGGAGATGGTGAAGAAAGGAAGAGGATAGGTTCTTCATCAAGAAATAGGCCAATCATGTGGAAGAATCCAAATCTCCACTTGCGTCAGTAGGATCTCCTAGGGGAGATCTGGAAATAATAGGGGGAGATTTGGATTGGTTTGACGGAACTGAAAACTGAAAGCAGGAGATGGGCAAGGGGACCTCTAGAAGGCTTCTAGGAGGTGCACTAGAGGAAAAACAAAGGGGAGAGGTGAAAACTCACCTACAAGACTCTCACAAGGCTTAGGATCAAGGTCAAAAGCCAAAAAATGCAAGTCGACAAGTGTCGCAACAAGTGTCGAAAAGCTTCGCAAACAGGAAGAGAAGGAAATCGATAAGGAAGAAACAACACAAGACAAAAAAAGAGGACACATTATCAAGAGGCCTGCTGCTTAAAGGATATTATTTCATGCTTACATGTACATGACAAGGATTTGAATCATCACAGGGGTCCTCGTGGAGGCAGTGCATGATTTTTGTGCTTACATATTTGCCCCCTCAGGAACGGTAGTCTACATGAAAGGTAGGTACCATTCCCGAACTAGGCCTTACCTGTTGTCAATTTTCTCGCAATTTGTACCTACAATAACTAGTGTTAATCCAACATTTAAATATATCAAAGTAAATAATGAAAACTGAAATGACGAATCTTACCATAGATCACTTGAGTTCGACTAGTTGCTTGCTTTTGTCAGTTTAGACATATAGGATTGAGAGCATGCAAAACAATGCACAAAACGAATGCATAAAAGCAAAGAACTAATCTAAAATGCATAAATGAACTAAGCTAAAGGCAAACAAAGTAAGACAAATTGTGAGATCAGAGTAAAACAGCGATGAAATCATTCGTGTGAGCAGTCGATAGAGAGGTATCATCGAGGAGATCACATAGATGGTCACCTCTTCTTCAACCACGATGAATTGGGTATGGAATTAGTGAAAAACTCTTCTCTAAACCCTAGCTTGAATTTTGTGAAAAATCTCTCAAAATTGTCTATTTTTTGGTGATTTTCTCTATTGCATTGTGTTCATCTCGTCATTTAGAGCAAGATTGGTCTTTCATTTTCTAAAATTGATTGAAAAATAAGTTTTTAAGAGTGATTTTTTCTTAAGGGATTCACTCCTAGGGTCACCCCTTTTGTCAGGTAGGGTCACCTAGGGGAGATCCTGTTTGACAACAGGGTCACCCGGGGCAGATCCTGAAAAGCAGCTGGGTCACTCAGGGGTGACCCTATTGGACTAATTTCTGACTGCATATGATGTTGTTTAACACTCATTTCACTTCGATCTAACATGATTAAGGTCACTGAATCTACTTGTTTATTGCAATTTTTGAAGGTTTATGTGATTTTTTGTGTAAGGTTTTCCAGAGTTTTACAATTTTTAGGGTTTTTATGAGTTTACGAGATCTAATCTAAAGTTCTCTTTTGATTTTGCAAGACATGCGTATCCGATAGAATGCCTGCCGAGAGCAGGGATGACTCTTAGGGATGTTTGCTTCACTGAGTACTGAGGATCATGCTATATTGAAGAGGATAGGTCTTGCTAGAGTCTGCCATGTTCCTATGATTCATCCTATATCCTACATATGTTGCAACATCTTGACTTACTGGGATGCAGACAGGAACACATTCTGATTCCCACAGATTTTTGGAGAGTGGAATATCACTCTGTATGATGTATATCACATTGTTGGAGTACATATGAGGGGACATCCCCTATCTCTTCCTATCAGCGAGTCCTATGAGGACAAGGCTTCTTGGGCTGCATTTATGGTGGTTAATCATCCTGGAGATCAGACAGGAGTTTAGCTTCATTACATCTGTGCCACATCTCCACATTTTGCTCTTGAGGAGGTTCCTAATTAGTTTGATTTATTCAAGGTTGTCAAGAGACAAGGCCTTGGCTCGTCTGAGATGGTGTTGGGCACCCATCATTTGTGAGATTGAGGAGAGCACAGTTTTTGCTTGGGGACTGGACATCCTGGGTATGGTTTACAGAGACTTCTATCAGATTTCACGACGAGGGGCTTTAGCCTTTAGCCACTCTTCTTTGATCATGGCATGGATTTTTGAGCACATGAAGCCTTATCAGAAGCTTATTCCTCTTCCAGATAGGGGGCTACCGAGAGCGGCGAGGTGGGCGCATGTTGGTCATTTTGATGCTACTTTACCCACTATGCTACTCTCGTTGATGATGATATGATTTTTGATCCTTATCATGACATGGAGGGGGCTTGGGCTCAAGATGGTGAGATTAGAGAGCACTATCACGAGGTTTTAGAGATTACAGACCACAACGGTCTTGTTGAGGCTCATCGAGTTGATCGTGTTTTGCAGCAGTTTGGCAAGGATGTCCCTGAGGACTTGCCCCTAGTGTCCACCTGTTATAGGACCGTTCAGGAGATGAGTGAACTTGGAAATGTCATTTGGACTCCTTTGACTCCTGGCATCTTCATTACTAGGGTCTCTAGAGGAGGACAGATGGGAGGGAGAGGGACTCCTTCCCGATCTCTGATTGTGATAGTTGATTTAGAGTCCACTGACAAGGACTATGTTCCAGATAGTAATGATTCGTCAGATGATACCACTCTTGAGGATGAAGACTTTGATGATATTGATGATTTAGATGATATTTCTGATATCCCTGAGGGTCCTCCTATTGTTCCCCAACCTCCTCATTCTGATGAGGCGATGCGTCAATTTGACCCTGATTGGCAGCTTGGCGATCCATGTAAGTTTCTCGTTTACTCGCTTCTCATACTTTTTATCCTTTCTCTTTTTACATGGATCTAACTTAGTCTTGCTTTGATTTTCTATTCCAGGCAATGTCAAAGAGTGGAGGGACTTTGTTCATGAGGTCAATGTTGGATTAGCTTCTCCCTTCACTAGGATGACTCGTGATCATCTTTTGGATGATCCTGGTGCGCCCCCAGCTGTAGGGCGACACACTGACATTTTTCCTCATGTCTACCATGGGTGTCAGGAAACTACAGAGTTGAAGACCAAGGTTGACATGCTCAAGGGTGAGAACCAGGTACTCTGAGAGATGGCCCACCTTAATTTTGGACGTCATGATGCTAGCATGGCGGGGCCTTCACAGTCGCATGCTCACAGTAGAGCACCTCATTCTCATAGATCTCAGGGAGTGAATAGTGGTACTCGTAGATGAAGGAGCCGAAGTCTTGAGGGTTTCGTTGGAGGGAACTACCCCTGACTTTCTTTTCATTTGAAATTTGTGCCCCCTTGCATAGGGAGCCTCTACTTTCTTGAGAGTGTTTTGTCTTAGCTCTTTGATACCCTTGTGTATGCAAACTTTGGATATATCTATGGAAGTCTATCTTTTTATGGTTTTCTCTTATAGAAATCTATACTCATCTCTTGTGTATGTTTGGAAGCTTTGAGGAACTATTTGATTATGTTTGACCTTTTCAACTCTTTTAGCAAATGCAAGTATGATAATGATGACATATTTTTGTAGTTTTTTAATGACATATATATGATATGCAGTTTATGATATGATAATGTAGGAACACAAGAAATGCTATAAATGAGACTATTACTTCTACTAAATGCCGTGAGATATGACATTTGACTTTATTGCTTTGAGACTCTTTTTCTGATTTTGGCATGAATGTAATGTGGAACAAACAAAGTGACTGCTCTTAAATAGGATTTTCAATTTAGGGGGTTGCAGGTTGTCCTGATGTAAGAAAACTATTCAAGGCTATGAGATAGGATTTAGGGAAACTCAAGTGGGGAGTGGAAATGAATATGGAGCATTTCTAATTTCTAGACTTCGCTAAAGGCAAAACATTGATCCTTATCTAGATAAGACAAAATGGTAAGCTTTCAACTTAGACAAGTAGCAACTTTTATTGGTGTCCACTAGACTTAGATCATAGATGGAAAGTAAAGTAGACCTGGGGTAAAGGATAATAGGGAAAGAACAAGGGTCCCCAGATAGCAAATGATCCTAGAGACTACTAGACTCTTCGGTTTTGCTCAGCTAGTGTGTGTGTGTGCTTAGTACCTCTCTTTCTGTGTTAGATTGTCACCCTTGAGGTTTCAAGCTTAGACTAATCTCCACCCAAGAGTACAGACATACATCAATCTTCTCTCTTTCACTCTTTTTTTTTGTATCTCTTTTTTGTATTTTCCTCACTTGATTTTTCTCATTTTTTTTGGATTTTTGACTTTTCAAGAAATGAATGCTTTTAAAACTTTGATATGCAATGCTTTGATCTCTCAAATCTCATTTTTGACACTCTTATTTTTATCACTCATTTTTTTTATTCACTCGTATCTTAGATTGCTTCCTTCAGAGTTTTGATCTTCTTGACATTTTTGGCCAAGAAAGATAAGGGGCTGAGTGCCACCTAAAGTTTTTGTAATCTGGTTGGAATTCTCTACTACTAGGGAAGAATTGGGAAATTCTACTTGCAAGCTTCCTTTGAACACTGTAGGTTTGAATACTGACTTTGCTTAGACCTAACATCTTGACTCATTAAGACTAGGATCAGTGAAAAGCTAAGAGCTAGGTTTTGATTAGAATCGCTAGGAATGAAGAGGGATAATGGCGATGGTGGAAGATGGGGATCTCTAGGTCCTGAAAAGATAACGTATATCTAGACAACATTGGACTCCTTACTAAAGGGAAAATAGTACAAGAGCAAGTCACAAATTGTAATGCAAGATGAACAGAATGATGCAGAAATGCAAGAAACAAAATTGTTTTTTTGACATTTTGATTTTATATTTTTTCTGTATTTTTATGTTTTATGATTTTTTTGGTTTTTTAGACATAATATTTCTTGAGGTGAAAGGCATTGACTATTTTTCCAAATTCCTCTCCCTCCATTGTGCACAAGAGATAGGCACCATTTCCAACATCTTCTTTAACCATGTAAGGACCTTTCCAATCTTTCGAGAAAGCTCGCTTTCATCTTCTCTTCTTATTTTTTGTGCTTCCCCTTCTTAGGACAAGTTCTCCTACTCGGTATGGTTTGTCATTTGAATCAATCGCTACCAACTCAGTGGTTTCTCTTGGCATCATGAGACACAGTAAGTCTCAAAAAGCATGTTGATGAGAAGGAGTCTAATATAGAAATCCATCACAATTTAATAGCTCTGCTAATAGGTCAAATTGTTCTTGCATGTAAACTTTTACATCAAGTCTCTCTTGGATTCTTTGTAAGAGTTGGAATAATTCAAGAGGAGTTTGTGGCTCCCTCTACTCATCTGGGGAAACAAAGCTTATGCTTGTCCTCCCATTGGGTTTTGGTCTTAGATCCATGGCATACCCAATATAATTTTTTGGTAGTTCAAAAATGACAGGGTCATCGATACCGACTGTCACTCTCATCTTCCACTCTCTATGGAAGATACCTTTGGTTTCTTCATCCTCGTCGGGAAGTCTTTTAACCATTTCTATTTGTACCTGAGGTGCTTCTAATTCACCAAGTTCATTTGACTGAACCAAGGAGCAGGTGGTTGGTTTTACTTGTGGTTGTGATACCACAAACATCTTAGGCAGCATTCCTATAACATTAGTTGATTCATTATCAATAGAATGTGCCTCCTCCGTGGGCATTATTGGTTGATGCGAATCCTCTGTTGGTGTGAGAGGTTTATATGATTCTGTTTCTTCTAGTGTCTTAGGGACACGCGATTCACTTAGTGATAATAGTGTGTAACCTTCCGTCATGTCTTCATCTGCATCTAAGAAAGCATGTGGGTCTACATTTCTCAGATCTAATGTGGTGGTCTGAAAGACTAGTCCTTCCATTCTATGAGGCTTCTTCCCTATGCAAGAAAAGAGTTTGTAGGCCTCTTGGAAATCGATCATGAGTATTTCTAGGGGGAATTGGAGTGGCCCATCCCGTTCGATCAACTCCATGATTTCAATTGTTTTATCCTTGGAAACCATTTCTTTTTGCTTTGGCAGTGGCCCATTCTCTAAAGTTTTTATTTTTGTGGTGTTTATGGTCTTTTCTGGAGTTTCCATCCATTTGACGCATGTCGACTAAGGTGTGGGAATTGGGATGGTTAACTTGTTGGTAGGGAGTTCATAGTCTATGGGGATGCCTATGTGTTTGTTTGATGTATTTGATTTTAACATGCTAAAAGGCTCTGGATCTCTATGTGCGACATATATCTTCCCTAAGTGTAATAATCAAACTTCTTGAAACAACTTGGATGGCACAACTTTCATCTTGTGTATCCATGGCCTTCTAAGAATCAAGCTATTTCCCATCTCCTTATCTATGACATAGAAAGTGGTTGGAATGGTTTTGGGCCCCAAAGTTACTGGGAGGGTGATTTTACCTACGGTGGCTGCCTTTAGATTATCATATCCCCTTCGAGTATCCCATGAAGCAGTGATGTTGGTGTGTCCATAACCCATCCTCTCTAAAAGGGAGAAGGGAACTATAATAACTATAGCTCCGTGATTGATTAATGTTTGTTTGATACATGTGTCATAGATCCACACTTGAAGATATAGTGCGGGGTCTCCTTTCTTTGTTAAATTTGCCTCAAAGTGCATTTGTTGTAAGTCAAATAAAAACCCTAGATCCTTAAGTTCTAAGTTTGGTGGGTTGAGATCATAGTCCACATGGTTTGTTTGCTCACTAGGTGGTGGTGTAATTTGGTCAAGATATTTTAGGCCTATTGCTTGTAGCAATGCGAAGCGATGTGAGTGGGAGTTCCTGAGTAAATCAATGGATGAAATGTGTGCATACGTTTTCTTCAGATCTTCTATGAGTTCATAGGGTCCAATAGGAGTTGGTATTGGTTCTACTATTGAGATGGTACCCTCATATGGTTCTTGATGAGTGCCAAGTTGCACCCATGAAATACACCTTTTTACCTCTCTTTTTCTCCTTCCTGATCCCATCTTTCTTAATGTCTACACCCAAATAAGCTAGCAAGATAGTTCTAGTTAATGATTAATTGAGATAGATTACTTAAGATCATAATTTATGATTGAGAGACTAATGTG
This sequence comes from Cunninghamia lanceolata, assembly GCA_027924645.1. NCBI lineage: Eukaryota > Viridiplantae > Streptophyta > Pinopsida > Cupressales > Cupressaceae > Cunninghamia > Cunninghamia lanceolata. The sequence goes on along the minus strand of BSBN01000973.1, from coordinate 131,461 downwards.
CATGGAATTGATGGAAAAATGCAGAAACTTCTCTCTTTTTGAATCAATAGGTGTAGATGCCAGGAACAACAATTTTGTGCATCTCCAAAGATAGTCTTCAATGATCTCTGAAGACAATACCAGAATACCACGACACTAGAAGTTTTGAAGGAAAGAGAAAGCCTCTCTGGAGCTGAACAAAGAAGGCCACAATGGTATCTCTGGAGCTACAGACATCTCCAGAGCTACACACATATCTCCAAAGCTATAGACAGGGATAGATATCTCCGGCACCTCCTGAGAGTAGGGCATATTTCCAGCATAAGCTTTCGATCAGGCACTCTCAGCAGTGATCATAATACCCCTCATTTCACTCAAATCATCACCTGAGTGGTGAAGGGTCATCTTTAGTTAAACTACTAGAGTTTTTATCTTTTTAAAGTTTTTGCATCAGTTATGGATAGAACTGATTCAATATCCATATTTTTAGGGCCTCGCTGCCCAAATGTATTAACTCAAACTTAGAATTCTGAGTGGACTTCTGTTCCACTTAGTCTACTTTTATTGCATGATTATTTTCCATAGTTAGACAGCTAGTGTAATAAAGAGATGGATGTCATCTCATAGAAAAATTAGTAGATAAGATAAGTGATATGTCATCACTCATTTTCATATATACTGATAGAAATAGCAGAAGAGATATACAATGATTTGGTTATTCTAATTCTGAGTAATCTCAGTTTGGTGATATCAATATTTTTCATGAATGCAAAGCGAATGGAATTGGATTAAATTTAGTTGTGATCTTCTTCTTTTGTGCTAATTCCCTACCATAGCCTTTAGCCCCAAGGGTGTGGAGCAAGGGCCCACTCTCACCACCAAGGTAGAAGGCTAGTACCACTATTTTGTTACTTCAGATTTTGCTGTGAAAAGTATTTACTGATTTATAGATAGATGCATGTTACTATTTTTCAGATTGCTTTAAGTAACTTCCTGTTTAATTATGTTTTCAGCATTCCTTAAATTCATTTAGTAAGTAGACAGATTAATCTTTTCAAATTAGTAGAAGTTGTTAAGATTAGCTAGGAAAACTGGTAACTATAGAATCCTTAATTGCAGATAGCCGATGACACAACCCCTAGATTTTGACATTTGAAAATAGATTAAATGATGAGGTACAACGACACCTTGTTAGTTCTATTTGTTCATTTTCTTCCTCATGATCCTCCTCTTACTCTTCACTATGCATAATCTCAACCAATCCCATCAACCTAGTTTCTTCTTTTTGTCCTAGTTGTGGTGGGATTTTGGGGTTACTACTCTGAGTTGCTTTGCTTTGATTTGTCACTTCTATATCTTGATGCACGGGGAATGGGTCCTGATAAATTCTCATGTTTGTATTTTGTGGCACTATCGGAGCTTGATTTTGCCTTGTATCTTTGTTATCTAGTGTGACTTCCCGTGGGTTTAAGAACATTTCAATGAACAGTCGTTGTTGGTCTTCCAGAAGTCTTGCTATGAATCTGTTGTATTCCCTACAAGATTATATGATATGCCCCCTTGTTCTATGAAAAGAAAAAAATTGGTTGAACTCATACGGGGGTCTTTCATATCTTCCATTATTTTCATTCCCATTTAAGTTCCAGTTGCAACCTTGATAGTTGTCTCGAGGGTAGTACCCATTGTTTCTTGGTCGATCTATGGCATTTATGTTGGGAGGATAGTAATCTCTCCCATTGTAGTCATCTTTCATCTTCTTGACTGGGGGTTGATCTGTCACCCCGTATGTGGTTGCACTCCTATTGTTTTTGAGGATTTTAATGACAAAAGCATTGTTTCCTATGTCTTCCTTTATTATCTTTCCATTTTCTCCATAGACTTTTCTGCCACTGTCAATGGTGGCTTGGTCAATTCTTAAAGCACTTTCCAATGCCTCTTCATAGGACTTATATGGCAGTTTTTGGACATCCTCTCTCATGTCTTTGTTGAGGGCATGCAAGAAGAGATCATACAGTTCTCGATGATCCATTTTCAGGGCATTGGTTGAAGAATAGAGAACTTGCCTCCATCGAGTGATGAAATGTGCTACAGATTCATTTGGCTCTTGTTTCATTGTGAGGAATTCTCTGATCCCTGTTTTGATGAGTTTGTTCATGTCGAATGCCATGACAAACTCTCCGATGAGTTGTCTAAATGAATGGATCAAAGCTTCTAGGAGATGATAATACCAATCCAGAGCAATACCTTCAAGGGTTTTCAGGAAGATCTTTGCTACAACCCCATCCCAAGGGAGGAGTTCTCTTATGGTCATGGTGTAGGCTTTAATGTGTGAATTCGGATCTCCTTCCCCTTTGAACTTCGGGAGATTTGGCAATGGTCGAGGTAGTTGCACATTCCTTATGTTTTGGTCTAGAGGCTCTTTCAAATATTCAAGATACGATCCTAGAAAGGTACTTTGAGATTGCGGAGTTGTTAGTAATAACCCTGTGGGTGGGTTTTGATAACCCATTGTTAGATTCATTGGATTGTTTTAAATAGGAGGGTTCCCATATAGACAGGTATCATTACTAGCATGTCGTGAATAATAATTTAGATAGGGGGGATTTTGAGATGCCCCATGGTCCTGTTCATGGGACTTTTGTCTTCTTTTTGGAGTAGCTTGTTCTATCTCCAGGATTTTAAAACTTTGTACTAGAGTTGCGATTAAATCTACAAGAGTTGTAGCTCTAGGGGTTTCTTCATTTATAGGATGTTCTCTATGAATATTCTCATGGTGAAAGGCTTCCTCACGTGCAACATTTTCTTTTTGTTCTTCTTGAAAGGCAATCCTTAGTGCTTCTTGAGCATCTTTGGTTTCTTGTAAACATTTTTCCAACCTTCTAACCTCTTCATCAAAGTGGGTATTCGATGTACTTGTGGAAGGTCGTTCTGGTCAATGCATTTCTGACCTCACCCTTCTTGCTTTATGCGGCACATTTGGTATGGCCAAATTGTTCTCCCAAGCTAGGTTGTTGAAGGATAGAGAGCACCTAGATTCTCTTTGATCTTTCTCATAGTTAGAATCCTTGTAATCATATCAATTGGTGATTAGCGCGTCAGGATGTGGCGGCACATACCTATCAAATGAGAGAGTTTATGGTTCCCTTGAGGGAATGTTCCCTTGGTTTAAGCTAGGTTCCATCATATTCAGGGGTGCCATAGACCCTACAAAATAAATGGAATGGATGATGGCATAGATGATAGAAGCTGAAGCAGAAAAAGCAGCTATGAAGAATGGTGTAAAAATGTTGTGAAGTTTTTGTTAAAACTTGTTTTGAGACATTTGAAATGGGAACGCATACAACATAACTAAGAGGCTCTGCTCTTCACATCGGGTTCACCAAAATATGTACGCTCAAAATCATGACTCTAGTTACCTAGGGCTGTCGAGTCAGATTTTAGCACGCACACGGACCCTTTCCCCCTTGCCACGGGGTGATCTCCCACGTCACTCTCACTCACGTGGAATTAGCCATTCGAGAGGAGGTGAGACACGGTGGGAGTCTGGCTCATTGGAGAGCTAGACTTCATGAAGAGGGGTCGGCAAGTACCATGGCCTTTGTTGTTGTGTGCTTTGTTGTATGTTTCATTCGATTGTTGTTGTAGTTGAGATAACCCTATGACCCGAAGGGTCACTAGTTTCTCTTCTCCTGTTTGGATTCTTAAGATTCCACCTCTATGTGGATAAGCGATTGTTCTCGTTCATGTCCTCTTGTCTTTGTATGTGTTGTAAGAGGTCTTGTTGTATCTGTCATTGTCTGGTTTCTTCTAACAACAAGAAGATGAATGGGTCTCCTTGTGGTAAGACAAATGTTTGTTTTTGAGGTCTTGGATGGATCTCTTGGATCTCGTCACGGATAGCCCTCACCCACTCTCCTCTCACTCCTAAGCACATTCATGAATCAGAAGAGAGGAAGTCATGTGATTGTTGATCCTTAACCAGATCTAGGGTATTGACCTAGGGTTTTGTTGACCTAGGGTTTGACTTTGTTTTTACCTTGTGATGAAATCAAGGGTTTGTTTGGAATCATTTGAACCGTATTTATCTTGTGATGGAATTGAGGGTTTGCAGTGTTGTCTATTCTATTGTTTCTATATGCATGTAAACTAAAATGATATGCAAAATGTTCTTTTTGGTATTTTTTAGAGTATTTTGGAAATTAAAGTGCTTCTAATCTATGAAAAAGAAATATGTATGCAATCCTATATGACTTTTCAATGCAATGTTAACCTATGTTTTTTGTGTTTTCAATATCTTGAATGCAATTTAATCTAAGAAAAGGGAAAATGCTTCTGCTAATAAACTAGATCTAGAAATATGAAAGCGTTTAATCTAACATGCAAGATCTAACTATCAAGGAAAAAGCAATGTTTTACTGTTCCCAAGAGCAAATTTGATTCTCTAATTACTATGAAATGAAAGAAAAAAATGAAGGAACTTGAGAGAAATGATGATTTGTTGACTCCACTACCCTCAGCAATCCTTGTAATAGGCAACATCAAATCCTTTTGTGGCAGTAGGTGATCCTCTTGATAGCAAAATGACCCAAAGAAGAAAAAAGAAGCTTTTGATGAAGCTTGTATGAGCTCGATGAGATCTTGGATTGAGCACAATGACATAGAATGAAGTAGCATGATGTTGCTTGGTCAAACAAATAAAGCAAAAGGCACCTTTGTCCTGTAAGAGTATTTGAATGCTAAGTTGGAGAGCAAAATTTGGCAAGAGCTGTGTGCACAATGAATTTGCCTCCCTTTGTGCTTGAGGGAGGGGGGTATTGATAAGTTTAGAAGAAGGAATTGATTGGAGAGTTAACTCATTTGATTGATGAGTTAACAAGAATAGATTGGGGAGTTCACAAGGTTGATTACCCAGTGAACTCAGTTGATTGGAGAGTGATGAAGCAAAGATAGATTATCATTGGAGAGGAAATGGAGGAGAGGGAATACATGAGATTGATTGAAGAGTTAAATTGAGATCAAATAGAGCTAATTATGCATGTGTGGGTGCATGAAATAGTTAACTCTATATCAGGGATCAAAAACCATGCAAATAGACAAAAAAATGGGTGAAAACAGAGAAAAAACGAGAGAGAAACTCAAGTTTTTCAGCAGCTGCAAAAATGGCAGGGTCGTCCCTTTTGCCAATAGGATCGCCTGGGGGAAATCTAGGCTGGATAGGGTTAGATGTAGAAAAATAGGCTAGGAGATGGTAGAAGAAAGGAAGAGGATAGGTTCTACATCAAGGAACAAGTCAGTCATGTGGAAGAATCCAAATCTCCACTTGCGTCAGTAGGATCTCCCTGGGTAGATTTGGATTGGTTCGATGAAACTGAAAACCAAAAGCAAGAGACGGACAAGGGGACCTGTAGAAGGCTTCTAGGAGGTGCACTAGAGGAAAAACAAAGGGGAGAGGTGAAAACTCACCTACAAGACTCTCACAAGGCTTAGGATCAAGGTCGAAAGCCAGAAAATGCAAGTCGACAAGTGTTAAAAAGTGTCACAAATGGGGAGAGAAGGAAATTGACAAGGAAGTAACAACACAAGACAAGAAAAGAGGACATGTCATTAAGAGGTCTGCTACTTAAAGGACATTATTTCATGCTTACATGTATGTGACAAGGATTTGAATCATCATAGGGGTCCTCGTGGAGGTAGTGCGTGATTTTTGTGCTTACAATGATAGTGGGGTTTAGGCATGGATAGTATCGAGTGGGAGTTTGATGATTGTTTTTGGTAATGTTGATGTGATGGAGTGTTGATGTTAACTCTTATAGCAAGTTGAGGTTTATGATTGTAGTTTCTCATATAATGTTTAATTCTTGTCAAGTGTCTATGAAAAAGTGGTTGATGCATTGACCTTGTATTATACCCTTGCTACATAAACTCTTGTTCCATTTTATTCTATTTCTCTCATTATCTAAGTTTTCTCTTGAACCTAAGCATGGTCTATGGTCTAGTGGGATGGTTGATTGGCCTTAATTTCTCTCAAGATGAATGCAGTCTAGTCCTCTTAAACTCTGGGACACATTGGTGTGAGATGCCTACTAAGGAGCCACAAGGGGATTCATGGGTAAATTAACCTTGAGTAACATGACTTGTTTCAATGTTTTTTTAATGTTTTAGCCTACCTCATGTTTTGAATTAGATAATCGGAACATAAAGCCCAAAGGTGAATAGTTAGAGTTTTACGAGGAGTAAAATAGAACACAAAAAAAGAAACCAAAAGCAGAAAACAAACACATAAACAATGGCTGCCTAAAAGGCCAGCATCATACCAGCAACAGAAACCTTACTTCTTAGGCAGATGCTTAAGGCCACTAATGGCCTACTATTCCCTATTTAGGAATTCAAGCTTATCTTAAAATGAGCTCTCTTGCACCTTCCTGTCTTGATCATCCGGGGAGTCCTTGCATATCTCCTTTCCTTTGCTGTCTCTTCTCTTGGCTCTTGTCCTATTAGTAGGTCATGTAGTAGAAGTCTATAGTAAATTGTTGCCTAAAGAAGTCCCTATTTTTCCCTCTTTGACCACCTTCCTTTTCTCCATTTTGGTTTGAAGCACATACAATGTGGTGGCTGATTTCTTAATAGTTTCTTTGCTGAATGCCACTATTTCTTCCATGTTTTTCTTAATACTCTCCTAATTTTTCTTTATCCTATTTAATTCCTCTTCCATGTTTTCCCATTTTTCAAACATTTTGGCTAGGTTCTCAACCTCTTGCCACAATTCATCCTCATTTTCCTTCGGCCACTCAGAGGTTTCAAGTTGAGTAATGACCTGAGGTGCTGAATTTTTCTCTTAACATGATGCATTTGGGAAAGCTGCCACTTCAAGACTTGATTCTAAAGGTTAAGAGATTGGTATAGGGTAGCCAACTTGTCAACAAGTTGCTGGCAGGACTTACAGTCACTTTTCTTAGTGTTGGGAGTTTGATCACTCATAGGGGGCTACTAGGGGTAGGGGTGGACTAAACAATCTTAGGGGGAATGGCTTGAACCCGGGGTTTCAAACTTTGCTTGTCAATAGTCTCCAAAAATTTTCTTTTGTCCTTGACTTTATCCATATTGCCTATGTGAGGCAAATCTAGAACAGTTGGGGAATCTCCCAGAACCTTTCTTTTGCTTTTATCTTTGACTCCCTGAATAGGGGAATCAATTTGAACCTTTTGTTTGCCTTTGCTTGGAGCATTGGAATTTCCCTATTCAATGCTAATCTCAAGGGATTCTAAAAGGTAACCTTGTTCTTCTTCTTGCCCATTGGGGCTAGGGTAGGAGTTTCTTTTGAGACCTTAACAGGGGTTGTCTCAACAACATTAACATGGGTAGTTTTAGTAGAGGGCGAGGGTTTAGGAGTTTGAGTTTTCTTTCTGAAGGGAAGGTCATTAGGCACATTCTCAACAAGGGAGGGATTGTAAATCCTCGGCTTAAAGGCTAGGGCAGGGGTGAGTGCCAATTCAAACTTGTAGGTAGCATATATCAACCCCTAGTGAAGCGGGAGGGTTTTTCTCTGACCAGGACCTTTTGAATAGAATCCTTTAACACCATGTTATATTTTTTTGACAAAAATAGGACCACTTTGTGTGCTCCCCCTATTTGACCCTCTTAATATTCACCATTTTTTAAAGAATAGTAGTTTAGGAACTAGATTTTAAGAACTACTAATCTTGTTCTTATCACATCTTAAAATTTTGAGCATGTGTATCTTGAATTACTCATTGAAGATCTTTTTTGTTGATTTTAGGAAAAAAGTGGCCACTTAGCCCCCATTTCCATACACTTACCTTAGTCAAAATATTTAAATAAGTATCAATATGTGGAGGTATAACATGTGTGATAAGGGTTGAAGAAAATTTGGGGCTTACATATTATAGGGAGTCTTTAAATACATATTTATTTAAGGGTTGAGGGTAGCATAGTTGTGTTTGTTTTCACATAGGTGGCCCAACACATTTCTTTTCATTCTACATTTAAATAGAAGTTTCCTTGTTTGATCTCCATTATTTTTCCTTGTTTATCATATATTTATGATTGCATGCCTAGTTTTTCATTTGACTCATAAATGACTACTACACCATCTAAACACCTCAATATATCTAGTGCACATTTGGAACATTCATTGACATAATTAACACATCATTATTCATTACCTTGTTGCATAAGCATCTAGGTCATTCTCTACATGAATGATTGCTCTTTTTTATCTTATCTAAAATCTAATGAATCTGTATTCTATCGGTTTGACTAAAGAAGAATCAATCATTGCATAAAAAACTCCCCAAAGTTATTTCTAAACATTATTGCTTAACTAAAACAAATCATTAGCATCATAGTAAACTAAAAGCAAACATCAAATATGTGCATTGAAGATCATATCTAGAGACCTAGGTTAGATCCATAGACCTAGGTCATATCTAATGACCTAGGTCAAATCCACAATTGTGTAGATCACTTCCATAGTCATGGAAGTGACTTAGAATGATAAATTGTCCATTTCTAGATTCTATTTCATTTTTCTAACTACTCTTGATTTTCTTATGCATTGATGAATCAATAAAATAGACCCTACATTACATTTTCCATTAATCTGATTTCAACTAACTACTATTTATTAATTCAATTTCTACAATTATTTCAATGCATCATTCTAGAGTTTTACATGTCCCAAATCTAAATTCTAGGCTGATCATCTAATTCTTATTATTTAATTATTTTACCCTAGGGTTTTATGTAAAAGGGATTTTAATCTCAAGTTTAACTTTAAGGACTAATGCTAATTAATTTTCAAGACCAACAAGCACCCAGATAGTTATCATACATTTGGAGCATTGATTCACATAATCAAAGCACCATTACTACATCACCTACTTGGATCAACATTTAGGGCATTCTCTAGATGACTACTTGTTGTCTTTAATCTTCTCCAAAAAGATATTAAATCTGTTGCAAAGACGGTTTCCGTTGCACCAAAAGATTGACCTATTAATGCTCTATACAATTGCCAAAGTTAATGAATCCATGGGAGGTGGTTAAGCCTTGTCAGAACCCAAGCACTACGCTGCACAACACAAGGAGACCAAGGGCACACACCTTGCAACAATTCCCCCTAGCACAAGCGAGGGGTTTGAACCCATGATTCTGGCTCTGATACCAATTGTTGTAAAGACAGTTGTCATTGCACCAAAAGATTGACCTATTAATGCTTAATACAACCACCAGAGTTAATGAATCCATAGGAGGTAGTTAAGCCTTGTCACGAACCCAAGTGCTGCATTGCACAACACAAGGAGACCAAGGGCACACACCTTGCAACAAAATCAACATCCTAAGAGTTTAATCAAATGAGAATCAATTCTTACCTAACAAACTCCCCAAAGGTCACAAGGTATTCATAAACATTTCTAGTTAACTAAAACAAATGATGTGCATCAAAATTAAAAATTAGACATTAGAGTTTAGCACAGATCAGATTTGTACACCAAAGTTTAGAACCATAGGCATATGTCAAATCTACATTTGTGCACATCACTTTAACAATTATGGTAGTGACCCAAACTGACAACAATCCATTATTTAAATTTTGGCTCATTCATTTGACAACTCTTAAATTTTCTATACATGAACAAATCAATTGTAAACACCTTGCACTACATTTTTCATTTGATAGATTCCAACTAAATACTATTTATTTATTTTCCACAATTTTTCAATGTATTATTTTATATAAAATTGCATATCCCAACTGTAAATTCTAAAGTCTTGTTGAATCAACTATAAACACCTTACACAATATTTTCTATTTATCAAATTTCAACTAAATACTTTTTTTTTTTCACAATTATTTGAATACATTATTTCAAATGAGGGCTATGGTGCAATTGCAATTCCTACACTAAATTGCAAAGAAATAGATATTCAAAATTCTTTAAGAGTAGAAGTTGGTTCTAGAGGTAGCTCTTCTAAAATACTTTTTATTCTAAGTAGATTACAAACATGAACTTTGTATTGCCATGTATTGTCATCTTTCCATTAATAACCTCACTATTAGGCATGTATGTGTTAGTAAACAGATTTGTCACTATATTATTTGTATGACACACCTTGCAATAGTAACAATCCTACTAAGATTTGGACAAATTGCAAATGGAATTCACAACCTTCCTCTACATTTGAAAAAGGGGCAACTCCCTTTGTAAGATAAAATTTTAAATTTTTGGGTACACTTTTAACCCAAAAGTGGGAAAGGTGCTTTTCTAGTAATATAAATATGAATAATTCCTTCCCATAAACATCCAACACATTTATAGGATAGTAAATATAAAATTTGTGAAACCACCACATAATTACTCAAACATAAGAATGAAAATTACTTGATGGCATGAAATCAGACAAGTAAATTCTAGACTATCAATATAGCATACATAAATTAATGCAAGATATTTCTTCAATCAATAACATTGCATATCTAACATTAAAAGGATTTAGAAACCACAGAAAGATGGTGACCCAAAATTCACTGCACTTCTGTAGTCATTAAACCAAAATAGAGCTCAAAGTCTATGTTCCTCAAAATATTTACAAAGTCTTTCTGATAATGTGAAAGCCCTTACAATCTTTTTAGAGAATTAACATTTAAATTCTAAAATGATCAATTCACGAAGCAATTCACCAAAAGATCCTTTAAAATTTATGCTTCTCCCATATATAGGAAAGATATCAAAACGACTTCATGTCCATAACTATTTCTTGGAAAGCAATTAAAACAAACTTTATTTCATCCCTTTGGCTTAACAAAAATAAAGTCTATTAAAATTAAAAAACAATATATCCAAGTCTTTTTGAATAATAAAATAAATATCAAATAAGGATGCTTTTTCCTTTTCTTTAGCCAGCTAGTCTTGTTTGCGGTCAATACTTGTAGGTGGAGGCTTCGATTGAGATGAAGCTAGCTTCTCTTTGAAATTTTCTGAACTTTTCATTCATTGGAGTGATTTCCTTCTCGTTAGGAATGGTCATGGTATTGAGGTGAATCTTCCACATAGCTATTGCATCATTCATATCTCGAATCTTTTTTATAAAAAATTGTGATTGCCTTTCTGAAGGTAGTAAGATAAACATATAAATTTCAAAGCTTTTCCAGGACCGCTTCATTCATGGTATCTTTCTTGGTTAACTCTTTTGAAACAAGATCTTTCTATTTTTGTTTGATAGTTCCCACATCTATTAAATTGACCTTGCCTTCATCAAGGATATCAGCTTCAATAGCCAAGCAATTAGCTCTAATGTCTAACAAAATAGAGTCACAATCCTTAACCATTTTTTAAAATTCCACCAGTGATTGTTTTATAACTAGGATCTTCCATTCAATTTCCACCAACCACTTAGTTGACTCATTGTCATCAAGTTTATCAATCACTTTCTTAGAGAGCAAGATACTACCATCAACCTTTACCATTTCTTGTAAATCTCTGGTAATCACCATAAGTACAAACTTTTCTTTATTTATCAATCGCACATATGAATGAATTTTCTTCTTCTCATTCAAGATATTTTCAAAAAGTTTCATAGCTTCCTCTATATACAATAATCCATCAACAATCAATTTCTCAACCCAAGAATCAACTACCTTTCCATAGGCCTAGAATTTACCAATCTTATCAATAACATCTAAGTCAACCCCCTTGGGAGAGACTTTGATAGGAGTCACATATGATGCATCCAATGGTTGAGAGGTGGTATCAATGATAGATTTCATATAAGAGGTAAGTATTTCTACTTGTCTTCTAAATTCTCTATTTCTTTTCTTTTTTCCTCTAACCTTTTGATCAAAATGTTAACATATAACTTTGCATGATGAATATCTCCCTCCAATGTAGGGGTCCAAGGTCAATCTTATTTACATTGAAGTCAGCCTCGATAACTTCCTCTTCATTCATGTCAACCATAGGCTCAACAACTTCAATTTATTGATGTTTAGAGCATGGATCAACCATCAACCTATATATTTTCTTGGCTTTCTTGGGCTAATGATCATATTGTAGCAATCTAGCCATAGAGTCAAACCTAGGATCTACCATATGGGTGTATTTCATTTTCTTTCCCATGGCTTCTTTTAGCCAAGGTGGGGATGGTAACACTACTTGACTATCTAGTATCAAAGGTGAAGCATTATTATTTGGAATAGAATCACAAGGAACATTATGTAAAGATTGTTGTTGAGGTGGTGAAGAGGATGGAGAAGGGTTGACATTATGTATAAATGGTCGAGGAGGTGGAGTTACACCTGAATTCACTTGAGAAGAAGGGGGAACATTACCTTAAGGAGGGGGAGAAGAAGGATTACTTTGATCATCTTGTTTTTCTTCTTATATAGATCCCCACACCCTTGTGTTGTCTTCCTGAGGATCTCTTTTCACTTCTAGTTTCTACTTTGGCTTCTTAGTATCCTCCTCACATTGGCTTTTCAATTTTGCCTCCCTATCAAGATCCTCTTCATCATCACCCTTTTTAAAAATAGTTTTAGACCTAGTGGAATACACACTAACAAATGGTTGTTGAGAAGAAGAACCTACGATTGGCTTTTGTTTTCTTGTAGCCTAATCCTTATATGGGGGCCTTATTGCAGTATGACTGGTGATTTTACTATCCAACCACCTTTTACTTTTATCTAACACAAATGATGATCTTACCATTATATTTGTAACTTCCTTTTTTGACCATCTAATCTTGGGTAGGGGTTTAGATTTATAATATAATAAGTTTCATCAATTAGATTAGAACCATTATAAACCATGTCTGGAACATTCCAACCAAGATTGAAATCTTTCATTTAGTCTATAGTGAGTCTCATCCAATCCTTCTTCCTAACTTCATATTCATCTATACAATCTTCCCAAAAATCTTCCAAATGGCACTGATGCTCATAGGACACTCCAGTATACAAATTATTTTTCACATACTTCTTGCTATCAAAAGATGACCTTGTAGTAAATGTATGGAAATGGAACTTTGATAAAATCCTATCAATATTTTTGGCATCATCATGAGTTTTGCAAGTATAATGTGTCAAGTGTACAGGAAAAGAATACCATGTCTTCTTTTGATCATGACATCTTTTACTTGCATGTGCCATTTTTAGATATACCTCCATAAATATGATATAATCATTAACATATTGTGGTAATTTGTACAAGGCATTTTCAAAACCCCCAATCCTTATATATGATAATTTATCGAATTGACTAAAGAAGCTACCATACTACATGACCAGTTGTGTTGCCTCAGGAGATTATCGTTAATTCTCCTGACATTAAGCATGCAAAAAATATCATTTACTCTTCTGTAATCTCTGTTACCATGTTCTTCTTGTAGCTGTGGATAATAATCATATACCTGAGTTTCATGAGTAAAAGTCCCAATGGTCCTCAGACCAGGACATGCTACTTGCATACTAGCTATGGTATAAAACAAGTAGGAACACATATAAAAACTCTACTTTCTCTAAAAGTTTACCATTTGATCATGAATATGATCACCAATTAATTTGGCCCAATCTATATATTGTGTTGAATGCCATATAACAATAATGAATTGGCACACCCATTTTTCAAATGAGTTGATTCATCATTGCCCACTACCCTATGTAACAATATGATCATGTATAAAATATTCTCCTTGAAATGAGATCTTAATAATATTTTAGGAACTTGGGACTTCCCTTTCTTTACATTTTTAAGCCAACTTTTGGCTATGCAAGTTGGACACTAACCCTTTTTATCAAGGTAATACGACCACCCTGTCTCCATTGACCTGTTAGCAAATTCATCCCTCACCAGTAAGCTAAGAATGTTTCCTAGAGATTTTGCATTTATTCTAGCCACTATAGTTCCATCAACAGTCCTTACTTCTCTAGATTCAACATGGTAGTTCTTTATACAGGCAAGAACTAAATTTGGGCACTGTACTATTAGTGGAAACCCTTTTGCATGAGCAAGCCCACTTGCAAAGGTTGTCTCTTCCATGGGAGACCTGGGATTTTCATTCATTCTCATCCAACAATCCTTTAAATTGACATGTCTAAGATCAATGTCCTTGATTTGTGCCAAATTATTTTGAATAATCATTGATACGTCAAATCCCTTATACTTATACTTCATTTTCAATAGATTGAGAAAATACCCAAAGGAATAGTCTACAATTCTTAGTACAAGATGATAGATCACTGGTAGTGGAAAATTCTTGAAGAATTGATGATACGTTGAATATGGAGAATTCATGAAAAACATAGGAAAAGAAACACTAGGGCTTTGGCATACTTTGAAATATGAAATGGTTCAGATGAAAGAAGTTGATGGCAAGAATACTAACCTTTTAGTCATCGTAATTAGGAAGGACAAGTGTGAGCTAATAAACATCCACCATGACAGTGAGGGCAACTTTCTACTTTTGGTGAAATTCATGATCTTGAAAACAATATATAAAGTGAACTTCAAAGTTTCCTCTTATAGTTAGGAAATTAGGTTAATTTGAGTTCGTCATCCTTTAACATCACTGAAATTAATGTGAGTATTAAAACTTATGCCTTTTGGTGAAAATAATAACTCACAAACTCCCTTAGGTGAACTGATGAGTTTGTGAACCTGTACTTTCCCAACTTTTCTTAATCTTACATTCTTTTTTGCTTCTTCATTTTCACTAACTCTTGTTTCAACAAAGTCTTCAATTGGTGAACTCTCTAGTTTACAAACTGTTTCAATAATTTGGAAATAAGAACTTTCACATCCCCGTCCTCTAAAGATCATTTCCTTTTTCAGTGGTTTTGCCTTTTGGTGAACCTTCCTTTCGGTGAACCTTAGATTTCACAAACTAGGAAAGTTAATGAAAGAAAAAATAAAGATTTAAATTTCTTTTCGGAAGAATGATAAATTAGAAAATCAAGAAAGGTTTTAAAATAATACACAATACATATGTTTTTGGCGAAGTAATAAGTTTGTGAACTAGAAAAACCATTGAAAGAACAAGTAAAGAGAACCTTAAGTTCACGGAAAGGACTATCTATTGAAAGGAAGGAAAAGAAAAGTAAAAGACTTTAAAAGGAAATCAATCTGATTGACTGGTAGGTTTGTGAACTAGCAATCCTACTGAAAGGTTCATAGAACAATGACTTTTCCAAAAAAATAGAAGGAAACTAATGATTTCACAAGGGCTTGAGATTGAAGAAAACTAGAGACTTAGATATAAAAGGAAACCTAGACTAAAAGACATTAAAAGGAAATCAATCTGATTGACTGGTAGGTTTGTGAACTAGCAATCCTACTGAAAGGTTCATAGAACAATGACTTTTCCAAAAAAATAGAAGGAAACTAATGATTTCACAAGGACTTGAGATTGAAGAAAATTAGAGACTTAGATATAAAAGGAGACCTAGACTCTTATTAGCCAAATTTTGGATATGACAAAATCTTGGATAACAATTGGCTCTATCTGGGGATGAGGACTAAAAGTATGAAGATAAAATAGAGTCACTAGTTGGCCAAAGCCTTATTCCTATGGGCCAAATAGTCACACAAAAACACAAGAAACAAAACAACAATTTATAGACAAAATAGAAGAACTATGATATAGGATGGGGGACAACCCGTTTCACATGTTGCATAATTTCAAATTTTTCCCATTATGTGGAAGGGGCATGAGAGTTCCATCCAGATAAGAGAGCAAATATGCATTGTCTCTATAAACCTGTGCAATTTGGAAAGGGCCCTTCTAGAGAGAGTCGAACATGCCATGTGATCCTCTTGGTTCTCTTCTTCTATCCCATAGTAAGACCAAATCTCCAATTTTAAAATTCCTCATCTTTGTCTTTTTTTATCAAAAATCCTTTTGATCTGTGTGTGATGTTGGGTAATTTTATCAACAACCTCTTCCCTTTGTTCTTCAACCTTCTTCATAAACATAATCCTTTTCTCAAGTGCACTCTGGAATTGTTCATCCTTGATAGCTTTCTGCAAATTATCTATTGACAATTCTAATGGCATTGGTAAAGCACTGTTAATACCATAGACCAATTCAAAAGGAGACATTCCAATTTCTCTTTTGTTTGTTATTGTGTCTGTCCAGAGAGCATAAAAAATCTTCTTATGCCATTTTTATTATTATAATCCACCAATTTTCAAACAATAACTATTAAGTTCTTATTACTAGATTCTACTTGTCCATTGCCTTGTGGATAATAATATGAAGAATGTACAAGTGAAATACCATTATTATAATAGAAAAGGGACATCTCAAAGGAATAAAAGTTGGATGCATTGTCCATGACAATCTTGAGTGGAAATCCAAACTTGGAAATAATGTTTTGTTTGATGAAATCACAAACCACTTCGGATGTAGTCTACCTTACAGGAATGGCTTCTACCCATTTAGTGAAGTAATTAGTAGTAGTTAATATATGAGTGTGTCTAGCACTTGAATGAGTATGGATTGGCCCAATAAAATTGAGACCCCGTTGTTGGAAAGGCTCTTCATTAATAACAAGTTGTAAGGGAAGTGTGGCCAACTGTGGTTTGCCAAAAAATTGTATACATTTTTTGCATTTGTAGGCCCACTCATATGCATCCTTAATTATTACAAGGCAATAGTAACCATGTCTCAAAATCTTGAAATTAGTAATAGATGAGGAATAATGGCCTCCACAAGCTTCATCGTGGAACAACTTCAAGAGTCTTACCTATTGTTCTTTATCAACACACTTTAAAAATGTACCATTAATGCTCTTCTTGTATAAAGTATTATTCTAGATGACATACTTAGCATCCTTCAACTTAATATTCCTTTTCTCTTTTGGAGACAAATTGGATGGGCATTCACCATAGATCAGGAAATAAGCAATATGAGAAAACCATTCATCTTTGATTCCATCAAGAAGTGTGAGGGGAATATCTTCTTATTCATTTACTTTTTTTTCAGTTATCAGTTTGTAAAGTCCTTTTCCTCTGACCAACTTAGTTGGTTTAATGTCAATTTCCTACTCCTAGACCTTTTCTATCCATGCACCTCTCTTATTATAGCTAATATATTGTTGAGTGAGGATACTTTTGACTATTGGATTTGGTACAAAAATTGTAGAATAGGAATGAAGAATATATAATCTAAACTATTTCATAGCTTTGACTATAGAAAAAACATGTTTCTCATCCTGAGAATAATTCAATTCATGTTTTTTCAAGTGAATGCTCATAAAAGCAATCAAAGATTCCACATTTTGATCATTCTTTTGGAGTAGGATGCCTGACAAGGTATGTTCCGATACATACGTATAAATAATGAAATATTTATTGAAATCAAGGTGCACTAGGATAGGTGCATGAGCTATGACAATCTTAATATCAAACAATGCTTGCTTATCTACCTCATTCCACTTAAAGATCTGATTTCCTTTCATCATACTTGCAATATGCTTTGTTAGTTCAAAAAACTTTGGAACAAACCTTCTTAGGAAATTTACCGGTCCAAAGAAAGATCTTACCCCTTTAATGCTAGATGGAAGAGAGAGTTGCTAAATAGCCTTTACCCTCTTTGGATCAATCTTTATCCCTTCTTTGGAAACAATGTGACCTTATGGTTTGCCCTCAGTGACTCCAAAAATTGATTTCTTGGAGTTAAGAGATATACCATGAAGATGACACCTTTCAAGTACAGTTTTTAAATCCCTAAAATTGTCCTCTTTTCTTGGAGAATATAGTATGATAATCCAAATACATGATAATAATCTTGTTCTTTAAATCTCCAAATGACAAATCCATGGCCCTTTGAAATGTAGCACCATCATTTATTAATCCAAAGGGCATTCTATTATAGGCAAGAGTACCTAAGGGTGTGGTAAATGTCGTATTGTGTTGATCCTCTTAGGCAACACTAATATGATTATACCCTGAAAATCTGTTAAGCATTGACATCATTGCAGATCTAGAAACTATTTGCAATAAATAATCCATCATTGGAAGTGAATAGTTATCTTTTAGGGAAGATTGATTTAAATTTTGAAAATCAACATAGATTATAATTTCACCGTTCTTTTTCCGCATTGGCACAATATCTTCCACCCAAGTTGAGTGGCTAATCTAGGATAAATGATCCTTTCTTTTAGCATCTTATCAATCTCTTGGAAGATAGAATTTGCAATTTTGGGGTTGTATGGTTGTTGCTTTTGCCCGAATGGAGATATTCTAGGCTTGAGTGGAATGTGGTGTTGGAATTTCCCATTCATAAAAGTTTTTAAATCATCATAACACCAGGAAAACACATCTTTGTATTTAATGAACAATGTTATAAATCTTTCCCTTTCTTTAGGAGTACAACATTTGCCAATGTAGACTATCTTAGGGTCATTAACACTTCCAATATTAATTTTTTCATAATCATCTGAACTATTTTTAGTACTCTAAACCTTATCTTGGATGAACCTATCATGTTTGTCGAAGATATCCTCTAATGACACAAGGCCTTTAGGAAGTTTATTCCATTTCAACTAAATCAAAGCATCTTCTGTGACTTCTTCTAAACTTAGACAAACTTCATTACATTCTGAGTTACTTCCTTGAAAATGCAGATTAGTAAACATCTCAACTTTTTCAAGAAATTTTATTATTTGTTTATCATCCTAAAAAACCTTCCAATCGTTAGCATTATCTGGTACAACTTAGGATGATAAATGAGCTTAATCTTGTAAGGACTATCTTTAAAGTTAGGATGTGGTAGTAATAAAGAAGTGTGTACAACCAATGAGTCGACTCTAGTGTTTTTTTTCCCTAGGAACAACTTCAATGGAAAATACATCAAAGTATTCTATACTATCCTAGACCCTATTTTTGTAATGTTTCAGTCTTTCATTTTTAATAGAAAACACTTTCCTTACCTATTTAATTATGTGCTGAGGATTACCAATGGCCTTTAATTTCTTAATGCCTCTTTCCCTTGCAGCAACAAGACCAAGTAACAAAGCTTCATACTCAACAGTGTTCTTGTTCTCAAATTCCAATTTATAAGAAAAGAGGAAGTTCTCTTTATTTGGGGATATCAAGACTACTCCTGCCCCTGATCTTGAATGAGAGCAACTTGCATCAAATTCAATTGTCTAGATTTATGATGATGTATCTAAACTAGTCAACTCTAAAGTCTCTTCACCTGGTATAGAAGAAAGCATATATGTTCCAAAATCAATTTCCTCATATAAAATATCTGACTTAGGATCATCTGATTTTAGTACTGTGAATCTAGCTTTAGGCTTAGGGTCTAAATGAAATTTCCTCCCAGCAACAAGGATATATGCATGTGACTAGTTAAGTTGGTTTTCTCCTCCCAAATCTTTACAGAAACTATGACTTAACAACATACCATAACTAGCTAGTATATCAACAACTTGGATGGTCAATTTGAGTCTTTTGTCAAGAAAAGCAACCAAAGCTACTTGAGCATCCTTAATTTGGCCAATCAAGGGCACTTTTTTAGACTTCATGGAATATCATTTACCATGAATCTTGGTGAGAGAAAGACCTAATGCATGGGCAACCTTGCTAGCATCACATTGTTAGATGCACCAGAATCAATGATACAATTAGTTAGTTTACATCCAACAATGTACAAGGATATGTAAAAGGGGTTGGGGTTCTAATTAGACATTAGGGGCATAAATTTTTTTCTTTAGAGGATGAATTATGAGGGGAACCTTTAGCATAGGAATCTGTGGAGGGTGATTGAGCATTCACACCAAAAGAAGAGGAGTCTATTTTTACATATCTAATGAGGTGATCTAATTCACTAGGGTTCATCCTCAAATACTCTTCTTGTGAGATCTATATCTTAGTATTTTTACAATGTTCTAAACTATCAAAACCTTCACAAGATTTAATTTCACAAGAAAGAGATAATGGATTGGATGAACCTGAATATTTAGCAGCAGTTGTTGAAGCATTGTCAGCAGAAGATGATCCTCAATATAAGATATACTTGGGAGATGAATTAGTGGTGTCCTTTTACTAGTTCTTTGAGGTAGGGGCTTCTTTCAATGGTTGATTTTGTTGACTTCTCATGAAAATAAAATATACTTGACCATCCATTTTTGTTAGAACATTCTCTCCTCTATTTGAATCTAATTCATATTCCAAATATTTGATGGTAGAGTCATCAAAGGGATTAATTACCTCATCTTCAAATGTCTCCTCCATGGTAACTTCTCTCATTGCTGCCATCTGCATTAACCTATTCATTTATGGGCATGATGCTCCATCATGATCTGAAATGAGATGAAAGTTACACATTGCATGTCCCTTTCTAGTATAAGATGGACCTTCATTTGCTAGCCTTTGCACATGCAATGGAAATTGTAATCCTTTTCTTTGTGGCAATTCCAATCCTTTGCTCTGTGGCAATTCCAATCCTTTGCTCTTATTATTATTGAATGGAACATAATCTCTCCTAGGCATGTCTTGGTATAAAGGTTGTTGAGGTTGTTAATGTTGGAATTAGTCCAGACAACTAAGAGGGGGGGTGAATCAGTTGTCACACAAATTTAATCTTTTTTGCCTTTAATCTTCTTTCACAACTTATAATCAAATTAATGATATAAACATTAAAGCATGAATAAAAAATACATGAGAAGAAATGAATTGAACACACATAACACCAAAATTTTTATGTGGAAACCTGGTTAAGAGAAAACCACGATGGGGGTTAACCACAAGATTCGTACCCTGTTAAAAGTACATAAAAGAAAATGGGAAGGCACTTGCCTTTAGGCGCACTGCCCAGAGCTCACTGCTCAAAGAGGCTCACTGCCTATAGAATTTATGTTTAACACAAAAGGAATTTAACTGATAAATAGCATCTTCTTCATGCCTGGTTTAGTCTCATTGAATGCTCACAAAACTTATGCTCTACCCCCAAACTCTTCTTTACTAACTCTTCATTCTATACTGCTCTTGTTCTTTTGCTCCTCCTCTTCTCTGCTATGCTTCTGATCCTTTCTTTGGATTTTATTATTTTCGCACAAGGATGATTTTCCATGACTTAACTACACTCCTTTATATGCTTCATCAACCTTGGAATAAACATCAAGGTTGGCACTCCAAACATCTGACTTAATACAAATCACAAAGTTGTCAGCCAAACATGACTAGGACTCAAATCTTCCTCGATCAATACGCCACGCTCCATAGAATTTTTCTTAGATCATCTACAACACGCTTGAATCATCCGGTCGGTCAGGACTGGGAAGAACAACAACATCAAGGAATAATTCTTCAACAATGAGCTCAATCTTAAATGCAGACCTCCAACATAGCAGGCACATGATCCAGAGACTTCCACAAGCACATTGAATTCAACAATAACATCCACACTACCCCAAATTATCAGAATCACTTGCATCTTCATCTGGTACCTCAAGAACACTATCTGTCATGACTGTCACACTAGAAAGATTTCTTACGAACCTCCAAACCACGAACCACTTGATTTGAGGATACACACTGACTTCCAAAACATGCCTTTAAATCCGTAGATCATCATTTTACATTTCTGGAATAATCTGAACCACTTTCCTGTCACTCTCTCTCTTCTGAATACTGCAAAACTAGTTCTATTCAGATAGCCATAACTTTTTCAAATCTTCATATGGACCTCTCAAATATTAACAAGAGCTTCTTTAGACAATCCTCTATATAACCATATGGTCCACATACATTGATCTTCATTAATTTTCTCAATATTCTCAACATTCTAGTCTTCTCAATCAAGTAACAAAATAGGATACAGTTGACACTAATGACAACAAGGATATGTTGACATCAATGACAACACATCATAGGCAGATATTTACAACAATCTCCCCCTTTGTCACTGATGGCAACATGTGATGTGAAAAACTGATTCAACCATCAAGACAAGATCTTCTCCCCCTTTCTCTTTTCACTTCTGCAACAACTTTCTTCACTGCTCCCCCTTTCATCAGCAACTAGTTTTTCACATGACTTCTCTCCCCCTTTGCCATCAATGGAAAAGGGCACATATTTGTAATCTTTTCTCCCCCTTTGTTCTAGACTGATCTTCAATAATTTGCATATTGACTACTCCCCCTGAATAATATCTCCTTAACATCAATCCAGATCACAAGATGTGACTATGAATTCCACCAGACTGATGCACTCTAGTGCATCTTAGTTCTGATCAGGAGGGGTAATAACTCCTAGATTCTCTCTGAGATACTCAAAAGTATCTTTAGGCAAAGGCTTGGTAAATATGTCTACAATCTGATCCTTTGAAGAAACAAACTCCAATCTCACTTCATTCTCATTAACCTTTTCTCTCAAAACATGAAACTTGATGGATATATGCTTTGTCTTTGAAGACAACACCAAATTCTTGGAGATGTCAATTGCACTTGAATTATCACAGAAGATTGTAACAGGCTCCTCAAACACAATTCTGATGTCCTTCAACATTTGTTTCATCCACAAGACTTGAGTGTAATTACCTGCTGCTACTATATATTTTGCCTCTGTAGTAGACAGAGATATTGCCTCTTTCTTTTTGCTCAACCAAGAAACCAATCTACTTTCCAAGAAGAAAGCACCACCACTAGTACTTTTCTTTTCATCCACATCTCTTGTCCAGTCAACATTTGTATATGCTTGAAGAGTGAAGTCATTATCCTTCAGATACCACAACCCATAAGCAAGTGTTCCTTTGAGATATCTAAAAATTATTTTAACTGCTACAACATGGGATTCTCTAGGATCAGCTTAAGTCCAACTGCATTCATGAAGTCAGGTCTGGTCTAAGTCAGATAGAGCAGTCCTCCAATCATTGATCTATACCTTTTCTGATTTGCCTTAGGGGAGTCATCATCTTTACTCAACTTTCATCTAGTTACCATAGGAGTACTAACTGGTTTTGAATCCTCCATTCCAAACTTTTTCAACAATTCTCTCACATATTTAGACTGAGATATGAAGATACCTTTATCTGACTAAGTGATTTGCAGACCTAAGAAGAAATTCATCTCACCAAACATGGGCATCTCAAATTCACTTTGTATCTAATCAAAATATTTCTTACACATGTTTCCATTTCCACCAAAAATGATATCATCAACAAATACCTCAACAATCAGGATGTGCTCTTGATCAATCTTGAAGTAAAGATTGCTGTCAGCAGTGCCTTTGTTAAATCCCAGTTTTAGTAGATACATATCTAATCATGCATACTAGGCTCTTGGGGCTTGTTTGAGTCCATACAATGCTTTTCTCAATCTGCAGACCATATCTCCTTGATTGGACAACTGAAATCCTTTCGGTTGCTCAATGTAGACTTCTTCCTCTAACTCTCTGTTCAAGAATGCTCACTTGACATTCATCTAGTAAACTTTGAAATCTTTGAAAGCAACAAATGCAAGAAATAGTTTGATTGCTTCTATTCTTGCCACTGGAGCAAAAGTTTCTTCAAAATTAATTCCTTCCACTCGAGAATATCCTTTGCATACCAACCTCACTTTGTTTCTTACAACTTCACCATCTTCATTTAGCTTATTCCGAAAGACCCATTTAGTTCCAATCACATTTTTTTCCTCAGGTCTAGGAACAAGATCCCAAGTGTGATTCTTTTCAATTTGCATTAATTCTTCTTCCATTGCTTTTACCCAATTTTCATTATTGTAAGCTTCGCTTACTGATTTTGGTTCAATTAGAAATCAGACATATCTCCTCTTGTTCTTTAGCAATTCTTCTCCTAGTTTGAACACCTAAATTTCTATATCCTATATTTTGATCTTCAGGATGATTCAGCCTTACATACCTGGGAGTTTTGGGAATTGCTTGAACTTCTGTTTCTTGAGTTTGTTCCTCTACATCTGCACTAACTTCTTGAGTTTCTAGATTTTTTGGATCACTCTGGATCTGAGTCTGGGTTTGAACTTGCCTTCCTTGACTTTGACTTTCATCTTGATCATCTGAATCATATCTGCAACACTTGGATTGTTCTTCTTTGCTCTCATCAACTCTAACATTAGCACTTTCAACAACCTGAGCAGTCAAGGCACTTTCCACATTTGCACATCTAGCAGATTCATTAGACACTAGATCTTCTTCTTTGATAGCAATGAACACCCAATCATCTTTAGTGGAATCTCCATGATCAAATTCATCATTTGTGACTCCTTCTCTAGCTTCTTGGACATAGTAACATTTCTTTTGACATTTATATCTGTTAGGGTTTGGTTTTGAAAACCTCTCCAGACATCTTGAGGCAAAATGACCAATCTTATTACAAGAAAAACATTTGAATGGCAACTTTCCTTCATACTTACTGGATCCTCTTGGCATCCTTTTGGCAATAAGAGCTTCAAGTTCTGTAGTTTCAATTTCATCATCTTCAAGATCCTTCCTTGCCTTTGTAAACCTATTAGATCTTCCTGAAGAACTTTCACCTGGATTATATCTTTGTTTTCCATATACACTAGCCTTAAATGCAGATTCAGACTTAGGAAGAGAATCACCAAACTCACACATTTTGAATATTGAAAGCTTACAAACTAATTGATCCCTTGTAACAGTTGTCATGGTCCTGATTTCTTCAATGGTAGTAGCTTTATGCTTGTATGTTGCAAGTAAAGATCTGAGTACTTTGGCAACAGTATCTAATTCTTCCAATACTCCACCAGCATTCTTGATACCAGTCACAAGTTCATTCACTTTCTACATGTAGGAGGTAGTGTTTTCATCTTCACTCATTACCAACCTTTCATATTTACCCTTTAGGCTTTGTAGCTTGGCACATTTGACATATTTGTCACCTTCATACAGATTTTCCAACTTCTTCCAGATTTCATGGGCAGTTTTCAAATCCAGGACATTTGCCAATTCTTTATCAGTCAGGGCACTCAACAAAGCTTCTTTGGCTTGAATATTGTGTTCATCATCTCTGATTCATCTAAAGTTGTAGGGCCATTGTTCAGAATCTTTTACACATTCTTAGTTATCGACCAAAAGACATCACCCATGCATTCCAAATGACACTACATGCGTACCTTCCAAAGGGAGTAATTTGTTCCATCAAACCTCAGACTTTCCTTCTTGTAAGTTGACATCTTGGATCTCCTCAAGCAGTCAAGCTTATTTTAGAGGAACCGACTCTGATACCAATTGTTGGAATTAGTCTGGACAACTAAGAGGGGGGTGAATTAGTTATCACACAAATTTAATATTTTCTTCCTTTAATCTTCTTTCACAACTTATAATCAGATTAATGATATAAACATTAAAGCATGAATCAACAATACATGAGCAGAAACAAATTAAACACACATAACACCAAAATTTTTACGTGGAAACTCGGTTAAGGGAAAACCACGGTGGGGGTTAACCCACAAGATTCGTACCCTGTTAAAAGTACTTAAACTAAAATGGGAAGGCACTTGCCTTTGGGTGCACTGCCTAGAGCTCACTGCTCAAAGATGCTCACTACCTATAGAATTTATGTTTAACACAAAAGGAATTTAATTGATAAATAGAATCTTCTTCATGCCTAGTTTAGTTTCATTGAATGCTCACAAAACTTCTGCTCTACCCCCAAACACTTCTTTACTAACTCTTTATTCTATACTGCTCTTGTTCTTCTACTCCTCCTCTTCTCTGCTCTGCTTCTGATCCTTTCTTTGGATTTTATTATTTTTGCACAAGGATAATTTTCCATGACTCAACTACACTCCTTTATATGCTTCATCAACCTTGGAATAAACATCAAG
This sequence comes from Cunninghamia lanceolata, assembly GCA_027924645.1. Taxonomy (NCBI): domain Eukaryota; kingdom Viridiplantae; phylum Streptophyta; class Pinopsida; order Cupressales; family Cupressaceae; genus Cunninghamia; species Cunninghamia lanceolata. The sequence continues at coordinate 105,654 of BSBN01000973.1, read as the reverse complement.
GTTGGCACTCCAAACATCTGACTTGATGCGAATCACAAAGCTATCGGCCAAACATGACTGGGACTCAAATCTTCCTCAATCAACATGTAATGCTCCATAGAATTGTTCTTAGATCATCTGCAACACGCTTGAATCATCTGGTCGGCCAGGACTGGGAAGAACAACATCAAGGAATAATTCTTCAACAACGAGCTCAATCTTCAATGTGGACCTCCAACACAGTAGGCACATGATCTAGAGACTTCCACAAGCACATTGAATTCAACAATAACATCCACACTACAAATTATCAGAATCACTTGCATCTTGATCCGGTACCTCAAGAACATTGTCTGTCATGACTGTCACACTAGAAAGATTGCTTGTAGACCTCCAAACCATGAACCACTTGAGTTGAGGATACACATTGACTTCCAAAACATGCCTCTAAATCCACAGATCATCATTTTACATTTCTAGAATAATCTGAACCACTTTCCTGTCACTCTATCTCTTCTGAATACTGCAAAACCAGTTCTACTTAGATGGCCATACCTTTTTCAAATCTTCATGCAGACCTCTCAAATCTTAACTGGAGCTTCTTCAAACAATCCTCTATACAACCATATGGTCCGTATACACTGATCTTCATTAATTTTCTTAATATTCTCAACATTCCAGTCTACTCAATCAGGCAAAAAAATAGGATACATTTGACACCAATGACAACAAGGATATGTTGACACCAATGACAACACATCATAGGCACATATTTGCAACAGTTAAACCTTTGGTAATTTCCTTTTGAGGTAAATGATATCATTTGGTAATTTTTGCATAACTAGATCAGTGGAGGTAGTTATAGGACTATTGCTAGTTTGAATTTCCCTTTTCCACTTACCAGCCATAAGAAGGTCATCTTCGATCTCAATAGCTACACTTTGGGCATAATCTAATGTCGCTACTCTATCCCTCTTCAATTGGTAGTTGATTTTTGGGGGTTATGCATTTACAAAAAACACTTTTGATTCTTTCCAATAGGTCTCTTGGCTGCAGGTATTTTGTTAACCAATTTATTAAATTTGGCTACAAATTCACGCATGAGTTCATGCACTTCCTTCTTCAAGTGAGTTAGCTCTATAAGCATAGAATGTTAATCTTCTAGGCCTTTGAATGTATCCTCAAATTTCTGAATCATGACAACCCAGGAATCAATAGATGTAAGGGGTAAATGGTAAAACCATTATGTAGTTGCATCTGAAAGGGACTCAACAAACAATCTAATAGAGACATCTTTGTGATGGACACCAAGGATAACACTAGCAGCAAAAAATGCATTTATATGCTCATCAGTAGACACTTCGCCATCTACTCAGAATTTGGTTATGATTTTTTGGGATCCATGAGGCAAATCATGTAATTGAACCTCAAGAACTAGAGGACCAACTATTGCTCCCATGGGACAGGTTCTTGTGGCTTTTGTTGTGCCATGATGGATTAAATATCAATAGTAATTGAAAGATCAATACCATGTAGGACTAATGCTTGAAAAATTGAAGGGATTATAGGTGTTCTAATAGGTGAAGGTGGTATGTTGAATGATTTAGATGTCTTTCTACAAGAGCAAGAAATTGCAGCAAAATCAACTTCTGTTGAATGATTTAGATGTCTTTCTACTAGAGCAAGAAATTGTAGCAAAATCAACTTCTTTTAATTTCTCAAAATTAGGATTAACAATACCTTTATGCCGGTCACCTCTGGTGTATCTTTTGTCAGTCAGATTGACAAATTATTATCGATGATTTGTTGATTATTTTGATTGTTTCCTTGATGGTTATTTGGAATGGTGTGTATCTAAAAAGGTCTATCCCTTCTCGATACTACAACTATCCTTTCAATAATGGAATTTTGGTGGACAACCCTGAATTGTCTCACTTGTTGTCTGAGTTCTTGACCTGAATCTCCTTCATCGTCAAGAACTTAGTTAACCTGATGGAACTATTGATTGGTCGTTCTTTGTCTTCAGACTAAATTACACAGACTTGTTATGATATCTTTCTTCTCTACATCTAACTAGTTAAGATTTGGTTGCAAAATAGGACCAAATCCTCGTTGGAGTACCATTAGTTATCTTTGTCTTCATGAGATTCTTAGAGTAGGGATTGTATTAAATAACTCGACCAGATCTCTAAAAATAAGATCTTGAGCTAGTCTTTGGGCATTTTCTTGAATTTCTCACCCAAGTTGTTCTTCCTGATTAATCACTTGTTCAATTTCTTGGTATTGAACTCTTGATCCTCTATTTCCATGAGATTCTTAGAGTAGGGATTGTATTAAATAACTCGACCAGATCTCTAAAAATAAGATCTTGAGCTAGTCTTTGGGCATTTTCTTGAATTTCTCACCCAAGTTGTTCTTCCTGATTAATCACTTGTTCAATTTCTTGGTACTGAACTCTTGATCCTCTATTTCTCTAGGAAACAATTCTAAAGTTAGTTATTATGTCTTCTCTATTTCCACCCAGGTTGCAGAACGGGGATTCGATTAGACTACAACCCCATAATATAAAACCATCCTAGAGTGGAATAAGGCAACAACAATAATGTCTATTGTGTTTCCCCAATAGAGTAAAAAAAATCTATTAGCAAAATTTTTTGTCACTGTGCTTCTTTGTGAATTTGCCTAATGGACAATGACAAAATTTTTGCAATATTGGAGAAATCACCATAGAAAGGGTGATTTTCCTCTACATTTGAAAGGGGTATCTCCCTTATGTGATTTTTGTTTTATTGATTTTAGGTAATTTTAACCAGAAAGTACAAAAGGGGAAGAAAAACAAAAACAATAGGAAGTGAAATAGTATGTAAAATCAAATAGATAACAAACTTAAATTTACATACAATTTTAGAGAGAGAGAGAGAGCATAATACACGAGGAAAAATGAAAAATGAATTACAAATTGAACATAAGAATAATTTGCAACTCATGAAAAACAAGGTGAAAAGATTATAGATTCACAATATTTTTATTCTTTACAAAATCTGAGTACAAAGACTCTAACATAGTTGTACATGGCCGCAACCAAAAAAAAAGCAAAAACCCTTTCTTCTTTCCCCAAAAATTTTCAAGAGAAGAAGACCCTGTTTACAATTTAATTCCCCCATTTAAACATTTTACCCACACATAAGTAGTTTTGAAACTACTTGTAAGGTCTTTTCACCCCAACTCCCAAATTATTTTCCCACCTTTTTATAAATTCTCATTCATGGGAAATGCAAAATTTATTAATCACTTTTATACTTTACATAATTACCAAAGAATTATTTTACCCAATTTCACTACCACTTACCCTCACTAACATTTATTCTCTTTACCCCAGTGCAATATTTAATTACTTTTTGTACATTATGGTAATATTGTTTGATCCTTAAAGAATTAAATAAATAAGTTAGTGAAAAAGTAATTTTATCCTAGCATGACTCTAAATTAAATCAACTAATTCAAAAAGAATTAATATGATTTAATTGAATAATATTATTCAATATTGGCTTTAGACTTAGCCTTCTAATTATTTTCATGCTTTAATCTCAATTAACCATGATATGCTATTTATTCGAGATTTTCCAAAATCAGGGATAATAGTATGCAAATTTAGGAAAAACATGTAGCAAAGAAAATCACAAGATACTAAATACAATCCAAACTATTAAAGTAGCAAGAGAAAAAATTTGAATGATCACTTTCAATTGTTCTTTTTTAAAACCACCCCAATAATAAACTTTGAAACAACAAATACATCCAATGTCCTTAAAATTTTGGCATAAAGATCCTTAGCAATATAAATAGTTCTATCCTTAACGTAACTTCACAAAGAGATTACACATGACAGGATTAGTATCATCAAGCAAAAAAAGAGATTGACCATCTTTTCCAAATTTGTCATTGTGATTTTTGAGGGTGGCCCAAACTTAACAGTTTTCTAAATTTTTAATGGTCAATGAGGAAAAGGTATATTTTGATAAGGTTTCACTTACAACTAATTAATATTTAGTTAAGCCCCATAAATTTGTATCTTTTGCTCATAGTTTATTTATGCATCTTATTATGCAAACTTACAGTTATTAATATTCAGCTAAGCCCCTTGAATTTTATCTTTCACTCAGTTTATTTATGCATCTTATTATACAAACCATATTATTTTCTAATATTTTAGAAATTAAATCTATGCACTCTTCTCAATTTCTATTTCTTATTATCATTGTAAAGGATCATGTCTTGAACTACAATAGTAACTATGACTAGTTATTTTCTAAGAAGCCTTGTCTTAGGCAATGGACAAGAATAATTTTTCTGGACATGTGATTTCTAACAATTTCTCTGGTACTTGCTTTTACTAGGTTTCCTTTCACTATTGCATTGAAATTCAACTTCTACATCTCTTGAGGGATACAATGCATGGTGGCATGGCTTTGTAGAATGGTCTCTCATGGTCTTGCTTTCAACATTGAAAATTTGTATGAATGTTTTCTTGTCATGTCTCCTTTCTAAAAAATTTAATTGGTGAGACTATTAGCCCATTCCTATTTTCTCATGGGCTAATGTAAATCAAAAGGAAAAATATTTTATTTAATATTTTAATTGTAATCCCGTAAATTAAGGATTTATTTTTTTAAGGAGAAATTAAATATTAAATATTATTATTTTATTGCACAAGTGGGGGCATGGGGTTTAATGAGATGTAATTATAACTCCCAAGAGTTAATTTAGGAAATTTTATGATGGTTATGATAGATTCTATGATAGGTTCCTAAAAAATAGTTGATTTTTTGACAACTTGTAAGAGGGGAGTTATTGCTTATTTTTAGCCAGGAATCTTGCAACTTATGACAAGCGAGCACCATTTGAGGGAGTTTATTGGAAATATAATTATTTTAATTTATTTTCCAATAGAGGGGCTTTTGGATTTGGGGCTATTATAAATATGCGAGTGTTTTCTTTCAGAAGAACTTTTGATCATATTTTTCTCTCAAATTTTTTGTATGAGCACTTGTGCTTTTACAATTACTTCTATGGACGAAAACTAGTTGGAGGTAGAGAGTAGTGGATGAAAACCCATTGGTTTCTAAGAGAAATATTACTTAGAGTTTACATTGGAGCTTCAATGAATTTACAGGATTTTGTACGTTGTTTTAGTTGTGCAATGTGTGTGTTGTTTGCAGGTTTCCAGTGAAGTTGTGTGGAGATTTGTGGGTGTTGTGTTTTGTGGAGTGCATTGTTTTTATATCTTAATTTTCTACTATTATGTATCATTATTTTTATGTTCATTTATCCTTCTAGATCATCTTCCAGAGTTGTGAAGATTCATCCTTCACATTGGGGCAAAATAGTGTCATTAGTGTTGTGTAGTTTGCAGTTTTTGTGTTGCATCTTGATGTAATAGTTTCCAGATTTTGTTGCTACTGTAGATGTTATTGTTTTGGCTATCATAACATCCCATATCAATGTCCAAATAAGATTTTATAAATTAAATAAGTTTCCAAGGGTTTCTTGATGAAATTGCCAAAATCTAAGTTGATTAGTTTGGCTTAGTTTGTTGTGATTGTTTGGGATAGTTCAGTGATTTCTTTCAGTTGTTTGCTGCTGTTTTTTTCTATTGTTTTTCATTGTTCTATTGGCTGTAGTAACAACATAAATTAGTGCAAAATCAAAAATTTATGAATGGAGAAAGTTTCAAAAGTTTCTAGGTGAAATTGTGTTAATTTGTGTTGGATAGTTTGTGGAAATTTGTGTAGTTTAGCAAGATTTTGTTTATGCATACAAATATGAAAATTATCTAAAAAAAATATTAGTTTGGGGATATTTCATTTCTTTATGTAATAAGCAAGTATCTTTACAAGGTTTTTTCTTTTCATGGTGCTCAACCACCAATCACAAGAGATGTTATACACAATCATAAATTTTAGAAAATATAATTCTTAGTTCGGTCTTTCCTATTTAAAGAGAAGAATATCTACTTACACTTTGAATTGAAACTTGTCATTGATTCATGTAGGAAATGTGCAACATCACTAATGATTTATGTTCCAATAGAAGGCATAGAACTCTTGTTAACATTTTTTCCTTCTACACCAAGTGTAGAACGTTTTTGAAGTCAATTGATGGATTACATTAAAAAAAAGACTAAAATTAATTTTTGTATATTTTGAGAAAGGATTTCCATATGTTGAATAGAAAATACTATTCATGAAATATTTAATAATGTAAAGTGTGCATGATAAGAATGTATCTAAACTTCATTGCATAATTAAAGTTCAAAGAAGTGGTCAAACTGCTAAAATTTTGAATCTCCATTCTAGAAGACACCAAGAGAGAATTGAAGCAATATAAGCTTCATATAATTTATAAGTGGCCACAATGTTATTGTGATTCTATCACAAATTCATAAAAGATTAATTTACAAGGCTAAGAAATGCATCTAGGTTTAAGAGGTGATGGATCACTTTTGAGATTGTTTACCAAAGAGGATACAACTATTATAATATTTCAAAAGTGCACAATATTGCTAGAGCTACATTAATATTGTAAATACAATTGTAAAACTACTTTATGATGCATAATATTATGTAGATGCATGACATATTTTAAGATTAAAACAATGAAGTAAGAAATGGAGAAAATTAATTTGTGTTTCTAGAGATTGTTATAAATTATCTGTCTAGACTTGTGATTATTAAATATCATAGAAAACTTAAAACTTTGAAGTGTGTGATTTGTAGAAATTTGAGACTTGCATGTTGTATGAAGATTGAATTAATTTATTTCCAATGATTTCCTCTTTCTCCTTGGCTTGCTTTCTGCCAAGGCTTTATTTACCTAAAAAGTGTTTTCTTTTTTCTAAATTATGTCAAGTTCCTCTATTTCAACTACTTGTTCATCATTTACTAAGGCTTGCTAATCTAAGATTTGTGTAATAGAATTAGCAAGGTTTCCTCAAGATTATCCTCTAATGCTTTAAAATGATAAAAATAAATAAAAATTTTATTAGGTATATGTTGAACACACCAAGATGCTGAGAGGACAAGGGGTGAATCAGCATATATAAAAATTTAACTACTTCATTTGCAGATCAAATAAAATTACTTAGAGAACATAAAGCAAGGCATGCACCACATTAGTCAACACAATGACACCAGTATTTTTACATGGAAAACCCAATAAGGGAAAACCACAGTGAGGATTAACTCACAATATAATATGCTCACTGCTATAAAATATTACAACTTTGTTTTAGGGCCACAACCCATGGAAGCTACTACTCCCTACTGACTTGTAAACTAAGGCTACAACCTTAGAACAAGATACAAAGAATTACAATGAAAATAGGAACCCGAACTGCTGTGAAAGAAGCATCTAACTTATGTTGATATTGCAGTCCTCTTTTCTGCACAACTACTCCATCATACTGACTTCACACACTTCATCCTTGATATTCATCTCTATTCCATTCACACACTTCTCAAATTACTTTGTTCTTCTATATATATACCCTCCGCAATATCTCAAATCCTTAATTAGGTCGGCACCAAAAAGACCTTTAGATGAAACGTGTAATTCTTCATGAGTTGGCATCAATCATATACAATATGAAATAAGATAGGTTGCAGATCTCAACACATCACAATAGGACCCAAAACATGTCACAACACATCTTTAAATGTCAAAACAAGTGATCAGGATCCACCGCACATGAAGAAAACTAGACTGTCAGCCCAAACCACACTATCACTACTGACTGTCCATCTTTGCACCACCGGGAAGACACCAAAAACATGATGTGGAACAAGATATGAGAAATGTACCTTATCATCACTATCCATACACCTTTCTCCTAAAGTATCTAATCATTCTATGCATCCACAAGACATGAAACATATTGAACTGATGAAAATAGGGCATTCCAGACTAACCGTGACACATCAAAACTTAGGATATGTATTGTGGACCACCAAAACATATGAAACTCTTATGAATGATCCTATATACCATTATAAACATATACTTAGAACTGTACAACCATATCTATCATTTCCAGAGGAATGCAGAGACATTTAACTCAGTTGCACTATGATTAACATTTATATATAACTCAAGGTGACTTGAACACTCTATGCGGTATTGGAAACAAAGAGGAATTGCTTGTGATTCAAACCTGAGATGTATTGAGATGTGTAGAACCTCTGCATAAACTCATATTGTTGATCTATATCCTCTCCATCTTCTGCAAGTACTCAAACATTTGCACTGAGAATAACTTAGACATCTGGAACTATCTGTATTAAACTTCTGTCATTTGAAAACTGACCTTGCGGACCATTAGAACACTTGATACTGCAAGGAAGCATTTATTACACATCTCTGATCATGTTTTCAAAACCTCATGGGTACTAATTCTCTTCTGGAGGAATGTAGAGCATTCCAACAGGTCTCCACCATTGCTTTACTCTGTCTAAGCATTGACCGAAACTCTGTCACTAATAAATTTCTCTATTGAAGGTGTAATGAGATGAAATATTGGATAGCATACATTCATATCTCAATTAGCTTGTATTTTGAATTGTAAGACAAAATCTTTCTTTGTGGAAAAATGCAGACAATTAGTCAAAATTCATAGTGTATACATTTTTCTGCACGACTAGTTCTCTAAGTGCCTTAGGGTATACACTATGAATGCCTTAGTCAAACTTTTGCAACTTATCTGTAAGTGTGGTACACCATCCTAGTAAGATATCAATGTAGACATATAGGAAACATGTTAGAATAGGTTTACACACCTCCGCATCACACTTAGACAACTTTTCTCCATCTGCTAGAACTTCCGGACTGACTTGCCTTAAGTATGCTAACCACATGTCTTCAACTGTGTCAAACCATCTCTCTCAAATCTTTCACTATCCATCATCTTCATTATCTTTGACCTCAAGTTGGCACATATAGAGTTGACATCAATGACAACACATATTTCCAATAATCTCCCCCTTTGTCATTGATGGCAACACCAAAACAAAATGTGTACAAACACTCCCCCTTAGATGCATATTTCTCTCTCCCCCTTTGACATTAAGGACAAAGGGCCTAACATCTTATATTATCCCAAAACTATTTAAAATCCCCCTTACTATATGATTTCTACAATCAATACTCCCCCTAAGATGGAAATGCCACAAAAAATGATGCTATGTACATAGAAAGACACTGTGAACCTCCACAAGTTTATACAAAACCAAAATTGTCTCTTCTTCAATACTCTTTAAACTCATTTAGAAGGTATTATAGATTTGTAGATTACCTTGATTTGAGTAAGAGTGGATACCTAATTTGCTTTTTCTGAGGCAAGAATATGATTTTGACATTCAAACTACATATATAAGTCCTCAGCCTCATCAATGTTTCTTGGGGTCTTCGTTTTCTGCTTAATCTTTTTAGCTTCACCTAGCAACCTTGATAATAAAGAAAGTCTCAAACTGACTACTTCCCTCAGCTGACCAAACTGCTTCTTTATCTATTCTCTTTGGTCTTGTAGCTGTGACATCTGTGAATGAAGATTTTTAATTTGTTCCCTAGTTGATCCAACCTTGTCTTTTGACAAGTCATACACTTCGGCCAATTTAGAGATATGTGACTCAATGGAGTCAATCTAAGATTTGATGTTCTTAGTGGAGTTAGGTCATTTCAAGAAGAACAGGTATAAGGTTATGGCTTCATCAATGCATCCCTTAAATATCTTCAAATTTTTTTGTACTTTATTTTGTGCATTGGCACACTTATCAAATATCTCAGCTAACGTTATATCATTTATCTTCCTTAATGCTTCTTGTTCTAATTTTTGTTCAACATGAGAAGAATGATCCTTAAAAGAATCCATTAATAGCTTTAACTTCTATTCCAGAGGTAGGGAGGAGTCAATTATTACCTTTGGTAACTTCAATGCATCTTCAAGTAAACTGGTCTTCTTCAGGTTTTCTTGCAAGAACTCCTTTCTTGCAAAAGCATGCAGGATGTCACCAAGTTGTAGCTTATGGAGGGGTGAAATGTTTGATAGATCTACTTACCCCTCATGAGTGGGAATCTGCAGAAAATGTGGTGTGATCACATGTTGAAACTACATCTGCAAATCTAATAGGTCCTTAAATGAGTCTGATCCTGAAGAGCTCTGACCTATATCCATAGAAGTATCCTTAACTTCTTCATCTTGCTTCTCCTTTGTTTCACTTTGATCCTCTTCATCTTATTTTTCCTCAGTCTTCTCTTATTCATCTTGAACTTTCTCTTCGTGTTCCTTCTCATAGTTATCCTCTTTTATTTACTCATCTTTCCCTGTATTCTTCAAAGGAGGATTATCATGTTTTCTACCAGAATCAGTATTCACTTTAGCTTGATCTCCTGAACTCTATTCTTTTGTGTTTTCCAGAGGAGGTGTACCCACATTACCTTGATCCTTTGTATTTTGTGTTTCAATGTTTTCTAGAGGATCAATCTCCTTATTTTGCTTATCATGTCTAATGCCCCCATTTTTGGGTTCTCTTGCATTATAGTTGGCACTAACCTTGTGGATGTGTGTCAACGTTATCAAAGGAGTTATTTGATGATTCCATTGAGCTCAGGTGGTCTAGAGGACTCATATGCCACTTTTTGAGGTGATTTTCGGCTTCGGGTGTGCTCTCTAAGAATCTTGGAGAGGGCGTCTATTTATAGTAAGTCGCTTGGATGGCTCCATTTATCATTATTCTTCATTAGGATCACTCCAGTGAAGTTAGTCTTCGATTCTGATGATTCCGGCAATTTTCATAGAATGGGTGTATTAATGGCTTTATTTTAATTATTTACTAAGATCGCTAAATATTATTTAAATTATTTTAAAAGCACCTTAGTGTTATAGCTCGTCAGAACCGGAATGAAAAGTTTTAAAACATGAACACATAATATTGAGACCTTGTGAATCAAATATTATCATTATTTTGATAAAAAGGTCTTTTGGAGCTAAAAAGGAGCTTTTAATTAAAAACTGAATTAAAAAAATAAAGGCTTTTGGAAAGGTCAGTGGGAAAAAAGTATTAAAGGAGGTTGTGTGAACTCATTTGGGATATTCAGAAGTTTGTTTCTTTTCCTTTGGAGATTCCAAGATTGTGTTTGTGGCCAACTCTTACCAGTAAGACGAAAACCCCAATAGTTTCTTGAAGTTGAGGACGAAAACAATCCATCTTCAACAATGTGGTTACATCTAGGGATCGACAATGAGCTAAATATTTGGAGTTTGGGGATGAAAACCCTCAAATTCTGTTGGAACAATTCAATTCAGAGATTGCCAGTGTGTTGAAGGATTGCTGATTAGAGGATTTGATGATTATTAGTCATGAAGGGATTACTGTGTAAATTCTATTGAGATTCTTTGAATAATAAATTTATTTGATAAACTTGGGAGTTGTGGTGATTTGTTGAGGATTCCAGAAAGTATTTTCTAAGTATATTAATGGCTGCATGGGTCTTCATAATGGCTATGTGACACCTTTTTGTGAGTGCCAAAATGTTGTGTGAGGAGTTTGGAGCCAAGGGGAGTTACGTGTGAGTTTTTTTGGAGGGACATGGGACTTATGGAATGGTTGGTGCTACTTATTCCACCCTCTTCGCATCATTTCTTTTGTTGGCCACTGGGTATGAGGTTTTGGAGCTGTACATGGAGGTTTGGGATTGCTATCCAAGCTTTGCACAACCATATTTACTTATGTATAACAGGTCCTTCTCTTTGTCATTATATGTTGGACAAACTATTGTGGAGGGAGTGCAAGTAGATTTCTTCATATATTCATCTACAGGAGACTTACAAACAAGCTAAAACAGCATATAGTTTGCAACAACAACAATATATTACTATGGATCTTCATTATTTGGCTTGTAACCATGATCTAGTATCTCAGATATTGTAACAACAAAAATACTCATTAAAATCAATATATTATTGCTAGAGTTAAGCTCAGTTTGTGCTTCATTGATATTCCTATTTCATGTCAAGTGTTTGATCTAATGTCTATGAGATTTATATGCAATTTTGAGTTGTTTCTTGAGAAATTTTCTATTATATATTGTACATTGAATGAGCCCAAACACAAATGCATTGAAATACACTGAGAATTACAACAACAAAATATCAAACCAGAAAAGTGTTTGACGGAATGTCACTAGAAGTCAGTAAACTTTATGGGTGTTTGGGAAAGAATTGTTCCAAACTAGGGTGGGACATTAAAGTGGTATCAGAATTGTTGATCTTGCTAGTTTGTTTGAAAACCTAACATCTTGTTGCAGATCTTCAGTTGTGAACATAATTTCAGTGGTTGAAAGTATATGTTCAGCAGTTGTGAAATCATGGCATCTTTCAGTGAAGAAAATTTGTGTGAAAGGATTTTCATTACAGGGATGAAACTTGAATCTTTGTGATGTTCAAAAGAGGTTCTTCTCAGCAATTTGGAGGAGGTAGAGGATTGTTTGCACTAGGTGGATCAGTCACCTTCTCAGGTAATATGAGTAGCTATGATTCCTATAGTGACTTCCTTGTGTAAGCAAAGGTTGTTAAGACACATAAATAATGATGTGAGATTACTTGTTGCCACTTGCATTAGTGAAATTATAAGAATTTCAGCTCCTGAAGCACCCTACAATGATGACTTAATGAGGGAAATATTACAACTAATTATTGAAAGCTTTCATGGGTTGGGTGATACCAGAAGCCCCTCTTTTGAAAAGAGGGCTAATATTTTAGAAATTATGGCTAAGGTCAGGTCATGTGTCATTTTCCTTGATCTCAAGTGTAATGATTTAATTCTCCAAATGTTCCAATGCTTCTTTTCCAAAATCAAAAAACACCATGCATACAATGTTAAAGTAGCCATGCTAACTATCTTGTGCTTGATTTTAAATGAGGATGATGATATCACCAAGCAGTTGCAATCTGACTTGTTGGCCATTTGGAGGAAGGAGCAGGATGTCTCACTTATAGCTCATGAGTTCTCACAATGGATAGTGAAGCAAAAAATTGAGAAGTTTAAAAACTAGTTGACTGAAGAGGAATTGATTTCATTAGGTTTACAAGTTACAAGATCTCCTAAAAAGAGCAAGAACCAAATGAGAAGAGACCAACATTGCTTCACATGTCAAGAGGCTTGGACACTTGATCACATATGTGGGATCAATAAAGAAAATAAATTATTGCAGCGAAGTGGTGTTGAGGACAAAGAAACAGTTGAGGCTATAGAACTTAAAGAAAATACCTTATCTCAAGAGGTATGTATGACAGAGCCCCAAAATTACTCCATTAAAGTGCATGCAATATGGATGATAGCATGAAAACAGATGATTCTGTAAATAGGTCAGTCATATGGAGGGAAGAGTCATCGATGATATCCTCATTAGACGTCAAATCAGCGGGAAAAGTTTCTACCACCTTGTTGAGGATACCCTCGATATCCAAGGCGTGTGGTACCTTTCTACCAAATCCTAACCCCTTCTTGTCTAGTTTCTTCATCACAATAATGGGTTCCATTGTTCCTTGATTCTATTTCCCAAGGCCACCTTTTCCTTTATAGGTCATGTTTTTGACTATCCTTAAGCCATTGCCATATTGTTTGACAGGTATTGTGACTGGTTCTTTCTCCTTGTAGAGCCAAGAAGAGATGTCTTCAATAGTTTCCTCAACCAATAATTTTCCCTCTTGGATTTGGGTTAGAGATGTTGGGGGAGGAATTGTTTCTTTCTTAGTTACTTTGGCAATGGGTGGTTGGCCATAGGATTTAGGGGATAGAGGCATCTGCCCTACACAACAAGATTTTGAGATATCATATTCTTCAAAGCCTATATCATGGATGCGAGCTTTGATTTCAGGAATAGGATGAGGATTAGGTTCACTTGTAGAGGCTTTTGTCAAATTTTTAGGATCGATATATAATGGGGATTCAAGGGCTTTGTCATTATTGGGCATTTGGTTGTAATTCTTATAACTGCCTTGTAAGACAGAATAGAATTCAAAAGGATTAGGGTTGCATGGGATAGTTATCTCTGTACCATTAAATGGGAATTTGAGAGACTGATGGTACATTGAGGGAACAACTTTCATGGCATGGATCCATGGGTGTCCTAGGATAATGTTGTAAGGTAGCTCAATGTCAAGGAATTAGCACCTGGTTTCAAGCATGACCGGGCCTACTTGTATAGGCAAGTGGATAACACCTTCTGACTGGCGTTCAACATCATCATACTCCTTGATTGTAATACTTTGATCAATGTTGACTTGATCCTCAGAGTATCCCAATTGTTTAAGTAACTTTAGAGAATAGATATTGAGACCAGCACCACCATCTATGAGTATGTGTTTGATCTTGAGTTTATGGATAAGAACCTCAATGTGAAGGGCATCATTGTGACATGGATCATGAGATGGGAGGTCTTTTTCAGAGAAGACCACATTGTAGGGTGAGGCAATGTTACCTATTATAGCTTGTAAATCCATGACCATTATGTTATTAGGAACCAAAGACTCTTGTAGGGCTTTTTCTAGCATAGCTTTATGTGTAGGTGACGACCGTAGAAGGTCCAAGATAGAGATCTATGTAGGAGTTTTCCCTAGATGTTCGACAAGATTGTAATCTGATTGGGTTGGGAGACTTGGTGTTGGACCACGAATGGTGACACGAACACGACGAGTTTTAACTGTGCAATCCATAGATTTGCCTTTGATTGTTAGGGTAGACACCTGACTCTCTTCAAAATGACCCACAATAGAGTCATAGGAAGTGGAAGCTTTATTAACACCTTTACCTTTATCTGGAGGAGGACCTTGACCATGGTTAGGGAATGGTTCCTTGTACATGTTGTGATCCTTGTTGGTGTGTTGAGTTGGTGGTTCATCCTCAAAAGTGATTTTGTTTTCGTCGATGAGGTTTTGAATGATGTGCTTGAGTTTCATGCATGATGCAGTTCTGTGTCCTTTGCTCCTATGGAATTCAAAAGATTCATTTTCTCTGTATCGCGAGGATTTGTAAACAGATTCACCATATGGGGGAGCATCTGGTAAGGTGATGAGTTTATTGTGTATAAGTTTATGTAAAACAGTCTCAATAGGCTCTCCCAAGGGAGTGAATTGACATGGTGCAGGGTAATTTTGTTGAGGTTGCTCTTGTTGTCGTTGGTTTTGGTACGGCTTCCTTTGTTGGTTTTGTTGAGGCAAAGATTGACTTGGTTTGGAAAGCTGAAGGGGTTGTTGCAATGTTTGGACATGTTTAGAATCAACCACACCATCGTTGACCACGTTTTTATTTTTGTTCCAAAATTTTGGTTTGTCGTTTGATTGTTGTTGGGGAGCATTGTCTTTGTTGTCTTTAAAGATTTTGACCACGCCTTTAGTGATGAGGGCTTTTTCAATGTTGATTCCTTTGTAGGTAATTTCGTCGAAGGTTGTTGCACTAAGAATTTGCAAATGGAAACCTAATTCTTGGTTAAAGTTCTGCACAAATATGCTAACAAGCTGCTTTTTAGGTATCTTGAATGGGAATTTGCTAGCCATTTGTCTCCATCTTTGAAGGAAGGAAATGATAGTTTCCTCATTTATCTGTTTATTGTTGCATAGGTCAGTCGTGGAGATCTCATGTTCTGTGTTGTAAGAAAAATGGGTGGAAAATTTCTCTGCAAGCTCATTAAAAGATTTAATACCTGTGGGGAGGTGCGAGAACCATTCTATAGCTTGACCTCCAAGACTACGAGGAAAGAGGTGCATAAGATATGTGTCATTATGTGAGACCTTGAAGCAAGTGAGATAGAATTCTCTAAGATGGTCTTTTAGGTCTCCTTTTCCTTTGTATTTATCAAATTTGGGAATAGTGAAGTTGTGAGGAAAAGGCATCATGGGTAATGACCGATCAAATGGATAAGGACAAACTTCTTCCAAAGAGAATGTTTTCTTGGTATGGCCAAACGTAAGATCAGATAGTTATTGTTGAACTTCCACAAGTTTTAGCTCCATAGTTGTGGGAGGGGTTGGAAACATCTCATGTTGTCCTAGAAGTGGTTGTTGTTGCCCATATGGAAGATTATAGTGATAGCCATGGGCATTGATGTTGTAAGGGTCATATGATTGGTTAGGGTCATATGTGTTGTATGTTGGGTGTAGATTGGCTTGGAATTGGGTGTTTTGATTTTGGGGGGGGTGGAGGTGGTGATAGGTAAGAATGTAGGCTTTGTGATGGTTGTCGATAAGAATTTGGTGGAGGAAAGCCAAAGTTTGTTGGGTTTGGATGCGGAGGTGGTGTGATGAAAGCATTTGATGGAGGAAAGCTAAAGTATGTTGGGTTTGGTTGTGGTAGTGGAACATAGCTTTCGGAAGTTTGGTTTTGGGAATGTTGAGGGTGGTTAGGAAATGTGTTGAAAAAGGTTAGTGTCGATGAGCGTTGTGGTGGAGGGACATAAGTAGATGTGTTTTGTGATGGCAGAGGTTGATTAAGATTGAGTGTAGAAGAATGTTGTGGGGGAGGGACATAGGTTGCGTTGACGTTCTGTGAAGGTTGGGGTTGTATGATATTGTTTGGATTAAGGATACGAGGGTTGATGATGGTGGAGGTGGTATTTGTTGAGACCCTTGTTTCATGGCTACATAAGTGTTCCTCGGATTGTAATTCGGTGGAAAACCTTCTCATGATGGGCTAGCCAATGTTCCACTTGTGATTGGTGTGGGCATTTTAGGAGGTTGTTGTGTGTTTGATTTTGCTAGAGTGGCTTGTCTTGCTAGTTCTGCTTGATGATGTAGAGTCTCTTGTTGTTGTTTGTAGATTTCCATAGGAGTCAGGAGCGGTGATATGGGTCTTTCTATGGTTGGATTTTGATAAAGAGGATTCTCATATTGTGCAATCGTTCTCCCTTGTGAGCTTTGTTCGGGTAAGGGTGTGGTCACATTTGACATGGTTTGGACCATAGGTATGGCGTCATAGGTTTTGTTTGTGTCCTTGAGATTGGATAGATCAAAATCTTGAGGTAATTTGGCTCCTTGTTCTGCTAGCAAGCGAAAGAAATGATCTTGGTTCTCACTAAGGATTTTGTCAAAGGTGACCATGGCTCTAGGATCTTGTATGATTTCATCAAGGTCTTGTCTATCTTCTTGAGAGGATTGGATAGCTGAGATCACTAATGTACCTTTAGAAGAAGAGTATGTTGAGGGTAATTATGATGATGTCTTCAAATCAGCTGATGATGATGATCCCTTATCTCATCCTAGTAATGATAACTTCGGTGGTATTTGGTTTGACTTCCAATCCAAGCCTATGAAGAGGGATGCTTATGATGATTTTCGTACTAGTGAGTTGGAGAGTGCCTTTTTCAGAGAGACAACCACTCTTGAGGAGCACAATGAACAATTTTTATTTGAACAAAGCAATCAACCCTTTAGCACATGGGATCTGGGTGTGTTGGCACCTAAGTATGATGAGGATCTTGTATGGGATGAATTTCCTTTTGATCATGATGATGTTCTAATATTAGAGCACAATGAATGCCATGAGGATACTATTGAAGAAGCCAATTTTGAAAAGTTTGATGATGATCCGAACACAAATTTGATTTATTAATGCATGGAGCTGATTCTGAGCAAAGGCTTAGTGAACTTGTTGAGTTAGATCCTCATCCTAATGTCAAGCATTTTTATCAAGATAGTGAAGGAGAGGGACATGAGTCTTGTGAAAGCCATGGAGACATTGATGACAAGTATGAAAGTTCTGATTTTCACATGCAACATAACAACAATTCACCATCCTTACATTCTCACAATTGGAAAACACAATTCTTGGTGTCAACTGAAAATGAAGTGCAAGTTTTATCTAGATTGGATGGCACACATAGGCATGTGGAGAACTTAATTCAAAACGCACCAAGGGGTCATTGTGAGAAGATAGTTTCCCTTGTTGATTTACATAAGGTTAAGAGTACTATGGAGGAAGTGAAATCAACCTACTTACACATGATCCATGACAGAGATATGGCTACCAAGATTGCAGATGAGGCTTTGATTCTCTACAGGGAAATTGATGCTAAGGGAGATGAGCTTACTTTTGAGCTTAGTACAACTAAGGATTCCTTGAAGAATGTACAAATGTCTCTCCTAGAGGTAGAAAATTAGATTTTGGCTACTGAACAGTACATGGAACAAGAAAATACCTAGAGAAAAAACAATAGTGATCAAATAGGTAGTGGAAAAACTTGATTACATTCATGAGGAGTTGGATTTATTATATTGCCCCAAGAAATCAGAAAATGGGAGTTTGGATCAGCAAGAGGATTGGTTTGAGTTTGGAGTTGAGGATGATCTTCAGTTTGTTGGTAATCCATTATTTGATGTGGATGCTGATATAACTTTTGATAATCCACTCTTCGAGTTGGATGATGGAGATTTTATCAATTTTAGTGATGAGATTAGAATTGATCATAGGATTTGGGACCTAGGTGTAGTTTCCAGTAGTGAGGTGTTGAGACAAGATTAGAGTTGTGAGCCAAATTTCAGTGATGTTACCATTGTCCGCTTTCCAATCAGTTTACACAGGACTTCAGTTCATTGTACGTAGATGAGTTGGATGGTCGTCTCTAACTAGCAGTTGAGTATTGTATGGTTGAGGTTGTTTGGTAGAGGTGATTTGATTATAGGAGAAATCTTATCATCTATTTTCATGCTTATATCTCCTATGTTTTCAAGGGTATTTCATATTATTATATTATGCCCTTGCATTTTCACATTGATCATGATGACATCATTTTATGAGAAGATGGTTTTTGAGCTTTGGAAGTCTTTAGGGTAGCTGGTTGTGAGATTTTTTTCAGACACAGTTTAGTTATTTTTTGTGTCTACTTTGGTGAGTGATGGTCACTATAGATATTTCATGGTGTTGGTATGTATATCTTCAGATAATGCTTGTTTGATTGCAGTGGGTTGGGTGTGTTGGTGTGTTCGAAATTGCCTCTTTGACACTTGGATATTAAGTGTCAATGATGTGTTAATAGTTTATGACCATAGAGGTATTTTTAGGATAGCTGATTTTAGAGTTGGTTTTGTTGGCATATTCTATACCAGCCACTTGTTAGGGATCAATCTGTCTCAATTTTGGGACATCATGAGGAGAGATGTTGAGTTTTATGTTTTATGGTTGAGCAGGTTATCTTTCCTATTACCCAAGATCATGTCAGGGACATGGATTATAGTTATGGACCTCACTAAGATGCCTTGGAAGGAGATGTTTCATGGTATAGAATTCAGCCCTTTCAGGTATTTTAGTCTGGCTTATGATGATGGATATATTATTAGGTCATAGGATAGAAGAGTGCGGTTTTGGCATGATGAGTTTATAACTATAACCAGAGTGGCACAATGTCATCATAATGGGTTCTTTCTAAGATTGACATGGGACCCTAGGATCACATGTGGTTGTAGCTTGCTTTAGTCTGATGTTTCTGGTGTTGCATGTAGGCATTGCTTGAGGACAAGCAATCTTTGGGTAGGGAGGATTGCAATGTCCCTATGTTTAGGTTCTCTTACATTACAGTTGGCACTGACCTTGTGGATGTGTGTCAACATTATCAGACGAGTTATTTGATGATTCCAGTGAGCTCAGGTGGTCTAGAGGACTCATATGCCACTTTTTGGGCTGATTTTTGGCTTCGAGTGTGCTCTCTAGGAATCTTGGAGAGGGTGTCTATTTATATTAAGTCACTTGATTGGCTCCATTTATCATTATTCTTCATTGAGATCACTCCAATGTAGTTAGTCTTCGATTTTGATGCATTTCGATAGTTTCTGCAAAATGGGTGTATTAATGGCTTTATTTTAATTATTTTACTAAGGTCACTAAATATTATTTAAATTATTTTAAAAGAACCTTAGTGTTATAGCTCATCATAACCGGAATGAAAAGTTTTAAATCATGGACACATAATATTGGGACCTTGCGAATAAAATATTATCATTATTTTGATAAAAAATGTCTTTGGAGACAAAAATGAGCTTTTAATTAGATAGTGAATTAAAAAATAAAATCTTTTGGAAAGGGTGGGAAAAAAATATTAAAGGAGGTTGTGTGAGCTCATTTGGGATATTCAAAAGTTTGTTTATTTTCCTTTGGAGATTCTGAGATTGTGCTTGTGGCCAACACTTACCAGCAGGACGAAAACCCCAATGGTTTCTTGAAGATGAGGATGAAAAACCCTCTATCTTCAATAGTGTGGTTCCATCCAGGGATCGACAGTGAGCTAAAGATTTGGAGTTTGGGGATGAAAACCCTCAGATTCCATTGGAGTAATTTCATTCAGAGATTGCCAGTGTGCTAAAGGATTGCCAGTTAGAGGATTTGATGATTATTAGTCACAAAGGGTTTACTTTGCAAATTCTATTGAGATTATTCAAATAATAAATTTATTTGACAATCTTGGGAGTTGTGGTGATTTATGGAGGATTTTGGAAAGTATTTGTTGAGTATATCAATGGTTGTGTGGGTCTTCATAATGGTTGTGTGACACCTTTTTGTGAGTGCCAGAAGGTTGAGTGAGGAGTTTGGAGCCAAGGAGAGGTGCATGTGAGTTTTTTGGAGGGATGTGCGACTTATGGAAGGGTTGGTGCTTCTTATTCCACCCTCTTAGCATCATTTCTTTTGTTGGCCACTAGATATGAGGTTTTGGATCTGCATGTGGAGGTTTGGGATTGTTGTCCAAGCTTTGCACAACCATATTTACTTATGTCTAACAAACTTGTCATTGTCATTGTCTGTTGGACTAGCTATTGAGGAGGGAGTGCAAGTAGATTTCTTCGTATATTCATCTACAGGGGACTTACAAACTAGCTACAACAACATATAGTTTGCAACAACAGCAATATATTGCTATGGATCTTCATTATTTGGCTTATAACCATGCTCTAGTATCTTAGATATTGTAACAACAAAAATACTCATTGAAATCAATATATTATTGTTGGAGTTAAGGTTAGTTTGTGCTTCATTTTTATTCATATTTCATGCCAAGTGTTTGATCTAATGTCTGTGAGATTTATATACAATTCTGAGTTGTTTCTTGAGAAATTTTCTATTATATATTACACATTGAATGATCCCAAATAGAAATGCATTGAAATACACTAAGAACAACAACAAAACATCAAACCACAAAAGTGTTTGATGGAATGTCAGCTCACTAGAAGTCAGTAAACTTTATGGGTGTTTGAGAAAAAATGTTCCAAACTAGGGTGGGACATTACATCATCCTTCTCGGCCATATCACTACTTCCCACATTATCTTCAAATGCTTATAGATCTATATCATTAGATATATCCTCAATAATTACCTTAGCATTCTTCATCTCTTCAAGTATTTTGGTGGTTGTCTCTAATGTTTCCTTCTCCAATCTTTCTATTTCTTCCTCGTCCTTTCCCATCAGAATATTTGTTTGTCTTTTTGTTCTAAATTCCTTTGCTTATTTTTGAGATATCTTAATCTTTTCTTCATCAGTGATGGATGGACCAACCTTTTCAACTGCATGTTTTCTCATCTCAACCTCTTTTGTCATGGCTTCATTTATCTTGTTGGCGAGTAGGTCTGCAAGGCTTGTAGGAAGTTGGTCAATGATCTCAATTAGGGCCACATTAAAGGCCATCATATACCTAATTATTGCTTCCTCAATTGTAGCTTTGTCATTAGCAGACATCTTATCATAGAGATCTACAACTTGTTTCAAAGCACCATGTTGTGCTATAGAATTTAGAGTGGCCTCAAGCTGTAGAGGCACATGCTCAAATTCTTCTTAAGGATTTTCTTTGATTTCTTTCCTTTTCCTTTTCCTTTTTCTTTGGTGGTTTTTGCTTCTTCCTCTCCTTCTCTTGTTCTTTTCTTTTTTCTCTCTAACATACAAGCTTCTTCTTCCTCCTCTTCTTCATCATCTTCATCATCTTCTATGTTCACCAAATTAATCTTCCTCCTCTTTGCCTGAACCTTAGGCCTATTTTTCTTTTTCTCTACAATCTTAGTCTAGACTGGGACTTCAATAGCTCTTCTCTTGCTAAGAAGAGTTTGAGTTGATCTGGAAGGGTTGGAAGAAGTAGTTGCAGCAGGAACATATCCACTTGTCCTTCTTGGAGTTTGTGTAGTAGAAGTGGTTTGAGCTTCTCCTGCAGGACCCTCAGGAGTGTCAAGCATTTCTTCTAGTTTTGGCTTCATCTTTTCTACTTTTTCTTCCACATCCTTCTTGATTGTTTTGCTGGTAATTTCATTATAAGTCCCAAATCTCTCAGTAGCAGGATCCTTAGGCTTGTTGAGCAACATATCAACATATCCAATCAAATCATGTTCAGACACCTCATAAGGCAAGGTGGTTATCCAGAAAGTCCTTGGTTCTACTACCTCCGTATAGAAATTATCTTTATCCACCATAAAGGTTATATCATTCTTGTAGTTCTCTACAACTTTTATAGGTATCCTCTTCCTCATTTGCATATCATTTTGAAATGTTTTGAAAAATCCCTAAAATATTGTATCACAATATTTATGATCAGGAAAACTACGAATGTAGTCCTTAATTTGATGAGAAATAGGGGTGTCTCCTTTCTAGACCATACCCTTCATGGCAGGTAATTCCTTCAGGAAATAGAACATAAGACAAATGATGAAGGATCCATATCAAAATTTGTACCTTATCTCCTTTGTTTTCTTCATGTTGTTTATCAATTGCTACCATAGGAGCTCATAAAGGTCATAGTCCTTCCCTTCCTTCACCATTTGATAGGCAGTATAGATGTTGGTTACGGTAGCATAACCTTCTCTGTTGGTTTAATAAACTTTATATGCAATGCCATTGTGGCATACCGGACCCCTAGATTAGTGATATCGTCCCCTATTAGGGTTCTCTTGTCAAACTTTGCTCCAGTAAGCTTCATAACTTCCTCATTCTTCATAGATTTTAATGTAGGTATAGGTTCGGAGGAGCATAATTCGGTCACAACTCTAATTGCTTCCTTTGTGATCATGTGAGCTTGGTGAAGGAAAAATAAATTCTCATGGATCTGGCTTAATGCAACTCTAACCTATTCTTCTTCATAGTGGAAGTTGGGGAAACCCTTCCATATGTCTAGTTGTTTTGCCTCAACATTTACAAACTCTGGATTGAGTTGAAAATCATCTCCCAGAGATGATCATTCCTGAATTGTTCCAACTTCAAATGATCATACTCATCCAGCTATGAGTGAATATATATCCGTACATCCTTTGTATGTAGTACATTGATGGGGACATGGGAAAAAGCTCCATCTTTATTAGTCTCAGTGGATTTGTAAAGATGTTTCTTGAACTTAGGCCTCAACCTCTCCACAACATCTATCACTACAGGTGTTGCCATGATAATTCCTTTAGAAAACTAGGGTTTAACCAGTAAATTTGAAGAACACTTGATAATGTTTTTGTTAGGGTTTGCACACAAGCTTTTCTAAAGATCTTCTTCTCTTCTTTTCTCTTTTACACACTTTCTTTCATTCAAATGAGATCAATTTTGATAAAAAAAATTTGAATAAATATGCTTCAAATCTACCCTTGTTGCTTCACATTAAATGCATCCTTTTTGTTCTTGACCTAATTCATTGTTTACTGAATAGGTGTTCATGATCACTCAACAATCCTCTGCAAAGAGTCCATTTGCTTTAGAAATTTGATTAAACATCATCATATCATCAACCAACATATCCATATCACTTCTAGTCATTATGCTGAAGATTTTAGCATCTTATACATTCAGGCGTTTTGAAAATATTTGTAGTTGCAACTCCCCCTGACTCAATACTTCTTCTTTTAGTTATCGAAGGCTCCATCTGCACCAGGCAGAGGTACATATCCTTCCTTTACTTCACCTTCTTCCTTCTTCCATATCTTGGTCATTTCCTTCTTTTGCTGACTATTGTCAATCTTCTTTTGAGGAGTTGGTCTTACATTCTTTCCTTTGTAGAACCTTGCAATGTGTCCTGACTTATTGCAATTGTAGTAGGTGATATTGTTTTGTAGAGCATAACCACTTCTTACATTAGATCTGCATTTGGTAGCCTTATGACCAAACTTGTTGCATGTGTAGCAGTAACCTTAGAAGAGTTGAGAAGTCATAGCATTGCTCTTGTTCATGAAATCATTCCTCATCATTTTACTTTTGTATCCATTAGCCTTATGACTAACTTTGTTACAAGCATGACACTGACCATGAGAGTTCACAGCCATGTACCTTGGAGGCCTGAATGAATTCTGATTCATCTTGCTTCTACATTCAATAGCCTTGTGACCAAACTTATTACAAGCATAGTAATTATCATTAAAGGCTTGAGAATACCTGGTAGGAGTAGTTTGTCTAGGAGCATGCTTTCTAAAGTTCTTGTTCTTTATTTGTCTCTAGACAGGAATGAATACATCTTCTTTTGCATCTACGGAGGCATTCTTCTTGGGATCTTCAGTGCAAGCTTTTTCCTCCTTTGTTTCAGACTTGAATCCTTTTACTTTGAAATTATCATACAAGTCTGCTTATGCACTGGTTATAGGTATTTTCCCTTTTTCAAAACCAAGACCAGATTTTTCTTTTGATGGCTTTTGAGAGTTGACCAATTCATCAAGAATCTTAGAACCTCCTTTTAGTTTTAACCCCTTGTCAATTTATTCTTTTTCTTTTTCCAATTCTTTTCTCAGAGTGACAACTTCTTCCTCAAGTTTTGAACATTCAACAACTTTCTCATTGAGTAAGCAATCTTCAATCCTCTTGCCTTCTTCAACCATGACCTTCAAACTAGAGATCATATCTTCTGTCTCTTTGAGTTTAATGTCACATCCTTTATCTCCTTCTATTTGAGATTTCAGTTTGCCAATCTATTCTTTTGATTCTTTAGCTCATTTCTTCAATTTCACAATTATCTCCTTTGATTTTTCAAGAATGTCCTCATATTCCTGGTTTAGTTCTCTAGCTTCATCCAAATATTCAAGTGCTGACTAGAGTTCTCCTTCAAAGTCTACCTCATCTAAATTTAAGTCCCAGCCTTCAGGTTCCATTGATTCTAGATCTGGTTCTGGAATAAATACATCATTATCCACAGCTTCAGATTCCATGTGTTTAAGTGCAGGATTTACCTCAGCTGTTAGGCTTCTCAAAGGTACTTGGCTCTGATCCCAATTGTTGATCACATCAAGATGCTAAGAGGGGGTGAATCAACATATATAAAAATTATACTACTTCATTTACAGATCAAATCAAATTACTTAGAGAACATAAAGTAAGGCATGCACCACATTAATAAACACAATGACACCAGGATTTTTATGTGGAAAACCCAATAAGGGAAAAACCACGATGAGGATTAACACAATATAATATGCTCATTGCTATAAAAATTACAACTTTGTTTTAGGGCTACAACCCAAGGAAGCTACTACTTCCTACTAACTTGTAAACTAAGGCTACAACCTTAGAACAAGATACAAAGAATTATAATGAAAATAGGAACCTGAACTGCTGTGAAAGAAGCATTTGACTTATGTTGATATTGCAGTCCTCTTTTTTGCACAACTACTCCATCATACTTGTTGCAAGTATGTGCCTAACCGATGTTGTCATTGATGTCAACATATCAGTGTTTTCATTACTGTCAAATGTGCTCTTGTATTGATGCTTTCCTATAACAAGTAAGTGATCTTAATATTGAGTTTCCAAGTGCTTTTGAGAAAATTTGCTCCTTCGGTGGAAATAGTGTATAGAAGAGTATCTTTGATTACAGCAGAACAGTCCAGTAGATTCCTTCACATTTCTTGTAGAATGAATATCTTCATCTGCGGATTGGAAGTTATTTAAAGGCATGTCTGAAGATGCTATGTTCCAAGTTTGAGCCTCCGGTATGACAATTTGAGTGAGTTATGTTCACCAGAGTGAAAACTATTTTTTCTGAGTATTCACTAGTGACATGAAGAATGTATTTTGCTTTGCATTCCTCTGCATTGAAGTATTATGATATGCGGTTCATGAGTTAAGTCTAAAACTATGTTAAGTGCCTTCAACTTCAATGGCTCATGATTTGATGGTCTGTAAGCTAGCCTTTCTTTATGACAGTAGCTGACAGTGTTGTTCTTGTGTTTCGGTGTGAAGAATCTTCTTGACAGAGTGGTTAGAGATCGTGCAGTTGTTCCTGGTGATTACAATGAGCTTGTGGATGTATCCTAATCAAGTTTCTACCTTTGGATTGGTCCACAAAGAGAAATTAGGATCGTGGATGAAGACTGTTCTTAGAAGACTTAGTGTTGACACCAGTCTTGGCCAACTTGGTTGTTTTCACTACTTGCAGAGATGCATCAAAGATTGTGAAAGCGTGTCATGGCATGGAAGATTACATTTGAGTCCTAGCTAAGGCATAACATGATCCGCATACATCTTTCCCTTAGCTAGTTTTGTTTAGGTCCAGACCTATTTCTATGTATGTTTGTAATGCCAACCTTGGAGATTGTTCCAATGGTTGATGAATGTAATGCCGACCTTGATGTACATTCCAAGGTTGATGAATTGTATAAAAGCATGTAATTAAGTTGTGAAAAAGACATCTAAGAGTGAAAATGAAAAGATAAGTGTGAAGGTATAAAAGAGCAGAGCAAAGGAGATATATTGTACTTCAATGGAACTAAACCCAGGCATGGAGTAGATGCTATCAAATTAGTTCACCAATCTTGGCAGTGAGCCAACCCTTGGTAGTGAGCCACCCCTTGGTAGTGAGCATATTGGGCAGTGATTCTTTGTTTTTCAGTATTGTTATAACTTATATATTTCTGTGGGCTAACACCCATCGTGGTTGTTCCCTTTTAGGGTTTTCCACTTAAAAACCTAGTGTCTCATGTGTTGATGATGTTGTTATGTTAAGTTTCTTATTTCATGCTTTCATGATCAAATCTAAATAATAGTGAACAAGTGTTTGATGTGTTAATGTTCATAAGTGGTCAAGGTTTTTGAAGACAACTGATTCACCCCCCCTCTCAGTTGTCCGTTGCATTTCAACAATACTAACTTTGCACACTTCATTTTTGATATTCATGTCTATTCCATTCACACACTTCTCAAATGACTTTGTTCTTCTATATATATACCCTCTGCAACATCTCAAATCCTTAATTAGATCGGCACCAAAAAGACCTTTAGATGAAATGTGTAATTCTTCATGAGTTGACATCAATCATATATAATATAAAAAGAAAATGGGTTGCAGATCTCAACACATCACAACATGACCCAAAACATGTCACAACACATCTTTCAATGTCAAAACAAGTGATCAAGATCCACCACACATGAAGAAAACTAGACTGTCAGCCCAAACCACACTATCACTACTGACTATCCATATTTGCATGATTAGGGAGACACCAAAAACATGATACAGGCCAAGATATGAGCAATGTACCTTATCATTGCTATCTATACACCTTTTTCCTAAAGTATCTGATCATTCTATGCATCTGCAAGACATGAAACATATTGAACTGATGAAAACATGGCATTCCAGACTGACTGTGACACATCAAAACATAGGATATGTATTGTGGATCACCAAAACATATGAAACTCTTATGAATGATCCTATATACCATTATAAACATATTCCTAGAATAGTACAACCATATCTATCATTTCTAGAGGAATGCAGAGACATTTAACTCAGTTGCACTATGATCAACATTCATATATAACTAAAGGTGACTTGAACACTCTATACGGTACTGGAAAAATAGAGGAATTGCTTGTGCTTCAAACCTGAGATGTATTGAGATGTGTAGAACCTTCGTATAAACTCATATTGTTGATCTATATCATCTCCATCTTCTGCAAGTACTCAAACATGTGCACTGAGAACAACTTAGACATCCAAAACTATCTGTATTACTTCTGCCATTTGAAAACTGACCTTGTAGACCATCAAAACACTTGATACTGCAAGGAAGCATGTATTACACATCTTTGATCATGTTCTCAAAACTGCATGGGCACAACTTCTCTTCCAGAGGAATGCAGAGCATTCCAACAGGTCTCCACCATTGCTTTACTCTGTCTGAGCATTGACTGGAACTTTGTCACTGATAACTTTCTTTGTCTTGGATAGCATATCTCAATTAACTTGTATTCTGAACCACAAGACTAAATCTTGCTTTGCAGAGAAATGCGAACCAAAATTCTATGACTCTGCCTTAGGGTATACACTGTGAATGCCTTAGTCAAACTTCTGCAACTTATCTCTAAGTGTGATACACCATCCTGGTAAGATATCAATGTAGACATATAGGAAACATGTTAGAATAGGTTTACACACCTCCGCATCACACTTAGACAACTTTTCTCCATCTACTAGAACTTCCAGAGTGACTTGCCTTAAGTATGCTAACCCCATGTCTTCAATTGTGTCAAACCATCTCTCTCAAATCTTCTACTGCCCATCAGCTTCATTATCTCTGACCTTAGGTTGACACATATAGAGTTGACATCAATGACAACACATATTGCGAACAATATTGTAGGTTGATAAATTATAGTAATGGTTAAGTATTGTGGCCAACTTGGCTAATGGAATGATCATCGCTGCATAGGAAAGAAAGATGGGCTAGATAAAACTTTTACACAATTGTCATCCTTGAATTGCATAGTTGATGTTATTCTCTTCTCCAGGTCTCATCATTGTAAATGTTGTGTAAGATGTGACGATGAGTATGGTGGAGGTGCTAAATGGAGTCAAAGATCTAATAAGGATGTAGACTACCTTGTTATGAAATTGCCAAGGAGATGATCTCTAAAAGCTATTTTTTGCACTTTATGCCAGGAACCAGAAACAATGGTTAGGATGGCTAAGAATCCCTACAAGCTTAAGGAACACATGCAAACACTAGTGGCCAATCATTAGGATTTTTTGTGGAGGTTATTTTTGGTATGGGGAATTTGTCAACACAATTTACTTATTTTACTCTAATAGTAATGGTTTTAAATGAATTAGATGGTCATGTATTGTTGATCCTTCTTCATCTTCTTATGTTGTAGCACCAACTTCTTCACTACTAGTGCAATTTTATCATAGAAAGAGAAAGCAAAGGAAGGATTTGAGATATTCCTACTAGATGGAGAAAACAACAATGATAGAACAAATAACTGTCAAAATCCCAATACTATCAGTCTTGTCACTCATCATGTTAACTTAAAAATATTTCTAAGGATATGTGCCTTTCAAATAAGTATGAAGTTTAAGAAAATATTAATAACAATAATGAGATCAAAGCCAAGAAGGATGAAAGAAAAAAAAAATGATAAAAATAAGGAATGTGTAGAAGCTTTGCCTCTTGTTGAATCTACTAGAAAGAACAAAAGGATGATACGTATCTAACCAAACATTTATAGAGCATGTTAGGATGTAGAATAGGGTCATGTGTGGATAGAAATAGTGTAGACTATGTTCACACACCTTTGTGATGGGATAGTGGTCATGCTTAGAATTGACCCTTGATGAAAATTGACCTTGCATATATCAATTGTTGCACAATTACTTTTCTTTTAGGCATGCATGATGCTTGTACCTACATCTATGAAGAAATACTAGCATTGATTTTGAGAAGAAAAAAAAAGCATATTATTACCAATGATTTCCCAGGGCAAATCTATAATAAAATTAATATCATTCTCACTTCTACAATTTCTAGTGAACATGCTATTGTTATTATAATGCTTTCGTAGGGAAAAACTACAATAATTTTTTCCCCCATTTCCTATGGGAAGGTTTAATCATCTAATATCTAGAAGATAGAATCACCAACTTTCCTTCTCCATCAATAAGTTGAGTAGAACAATACTTATCCATGTCCATACTTGTAGAATAAGAGGTACACATATGTTTGAATAGAGCTACGACCACTATATCTCCTCCATTCAGACTTCTCCCAAAAGAGCCAAACCCACATGCTCCTCCTACCATATAACATCCCCATCTAGTTCATCAAAGTGTTTGAAAATTTGATTCTATACTAAATGTGTGTGTCTACCAGTAGTTCCCAAGCAGTCCAAACTTCCATAGCATGTAGCCCTTGTTTTCATATACTCGTTGGTGCAACTGAAATGAAAAAGGTAATGTAATACAATAGAAAGTAAGATGAAGCATAATAGTGTATAGAAGCTTGTTGAAGAAGCCACTATGCATGGCCAAACCCTTGCGAGACATATTCTCACCAGACAACACCCATCCACTCTAAACTACAGCCAAGTACACACATACGTCTTTACACATTACAAATAAGAAAAACCATAGAAAGGCTGTTAATTTTTTACCCTCTCCCCCATTGGATGACATTTTTTTCAAAATTTTCATAGTCAATGTCCAACCAAGAATTAAATTTCTTTTTTCCACGCACACAAAAAAAACATAAAAAAATAAAAACCTTAGCAGAAGTGCACAGATTCCTACTGCACACCAACCAATACAATTAAAATTGTCCAAACCAAAAAAACATAAATATTCCCTTTCAACCTTAAAATGCAGTAATAATTACAACCAATTATTGGCTGATGGTTTTTCAGTAAAGACGACATTATTCCCTTTCAACCTTAAAATGATATAAATCGAGTTGAATGATCGCTATGAATGATGAATAATAGGGGATGTGCTTGTGAATGTGAAGAACATTGCATGGGTATGGGATTTGAGAAAGGCAGGAATGGAATGATAGGCAAGGAGAATTTGGTGAAGTGCAGGGCCCCACTGACACTCTCAAAGCTCTTACAGCCGGCTCAGTGCTGACTGCTCTTGCTTTCATATTTGCTGTGACCTGTCTATGGCAGCTCCTATTAGGTATTGTCTTGCAAATTGCAAATGGCAATTAGGTAGCATTCATTTTTTATTTTTCTGAGGCTTTTCTGCCAGGCAGACCAACTTCCAATTTAACTGACATTACAGAAATATTTTGCAGAATCTGCAGATGTAAGGTTTGCTGATGCGACTAATCATCATTCTCACACTCTCACTGTTTTCGAAGAGCTAATCCATTCCAAACTGCTCGGAATGAATCTAAACCGTCTCATACTGTAATCAGTTAACAACAACCAAATCGATAACTGTTTTATATTTGTCTGTTGTTGCTCTTATTTTCAAGTCTTACAGTTTGCTTTGCAGACTGCAGAGAAAAGATAGTGTCTGGTTTTTAAAATTGTTCTGATTGCTCAAGCTTTCAAGGACATTTATTCAAAAGCTTTGGTGGTAGATCAGATTTGACTATTTGGGGTGGCATCCTGCAGTTGCTCCAGATTGACTGAGGTAGAGTGGAATTTCAGCTCTCAAAGTTTCTATAAAATACAAGTATCCATCACAAGGCCAGAGTGCGCCCGCCTGTGACGGGCTATATTTTACAGTCTTCACATGACATACAGTCTCACATAGCTTAGCCCAAAGTTGAAACACAACGTATCCCATTGCTGACTCCTGCGTAGCTGTGTTTCACAGTGTTTGATGGTCCCAACCATTAAATATTATTGTACACAAGCGGTTTTGCAATGCTTGAATTAAATTTACTGTAATAGCACCAAGAAAAGAGATTAGCAGCACTGGACTTGTTTTTTTTAAGCAAATATAAAAGCAAGAAACTGAAGCCCTTTTTCTTTTCATACCTCTGGAACCCTACTGGCCTTTTACAACGGACTAGAGCAATATTGTAAAGGAGAATGGGCTTTCCTAAGTGGGTTACCTGGCTAATTAAATAATGTGATCAAGAATTACAGTTAAAAGGTAATTCTTAGAATATTAAATGTTAATTTAGGAAATTAAATAAGATGGGTGGGATATTTAGATTGTGGAAGAGTGTGACGATGATAAAAAAACTGATGCAATTTAAATTCCATTCATTTAGGTATAGAAAATAGATATAATTTTGTGTAGACTCGTAACTGACTTTGAGTTGATTATGTGATTTTAGATCAATTTTGTGACATGTAGATCAGAATCCTAACATGCAGTCTTGATTTGGTGTAGTGCAAACTTCTGCAATCTAATTCGTTATAATCTTTGCTCCTCACTAATTGTTAAGGAATACAAAGTATTTTAAAATATCTTTGGGAGATTGTCAGATAACAAGGGCCAAGTTCTCCTAGGTCAACCCCCTTAATTAGATGGTATAGGATGAAATGTAGGTTTAACACATATATGAGTCATGTAGATAACATGAGAACAAAGATCAAAAGATAAATCATGAGGAGGTACCTTTAGGTTCATGCTATCCTTATAAGCATTGGTTTTAGAAAAATAAGCAATGAAAGCATGTGCCAAGTTCACAAAAGAAGTGTTAAGCAAACAAATGAATCAAACCATTGCAAAGCTTTACCATTCAAATATAATTTAAACTCACCAATCAATAACATGTCATCATCTAAGTGTTCATAGTTAGCATGTAAAAACTGATTTCACATGTAAAGAAGGATCTTAAAACTATAATAGTCATCATGTAATAATTCTTCACTGAGGTTCATTATATAATCATGTAAAAAATAATGTGTAACAACATCACAATAATCCACGTGAAGAGATAAATGATTATCCTCATAATGTATGACATCATCATGGGATGTATGAGCAAAGAAAACATGAGATGTAAGCATGATTAATGAAAATGCATCACATCATCATGTACAAGAGGAGATGCATCATCTAAAACATGTGGCTCTATGGATGTAGGGTTATCATGACATGTAGTCTAAGAAATACAATCATAAGGTACAACAATGTCATGAATAGGTGAAGTAGATGTAAAATCATCAATAACTTTCATGTTAGATGCATTGATAATAACACATAATAAAGCCCACAGTGTATATGCTCATTGATATCACAAGCCATGGGTGAAATATAATCAATATGTGACTCATGGGAAAGTGAGATAAGTATGTCTAATAGGAAATGATGAGCATTAACTAGCTCAATGAAGGAAGGAAAGTAAATACATGGTAAGACAATACCTTCATTGAGAATGCATCCTCATCCATAGCATAAATGTCATGACAATATTGAGGATGGAAGGATGATGTGTTACAAAAGATAGAAACATATCAAAATATGAAATATATGCATGCATATCAGCCAAGGAAAGTGACCTAGAAGGAGCCATAAAGGTAGATTATCTAAGGGTGGGAAGGTGTGATAAAATATGTATAACACTATGTATACCCAAACCCTAATCAAAGATAATCATATGTGAATAGAAATAAATCCAAACCCGAGAAATCTAAAAGTCAATGATAAAATCCTAATCATATTAAATAAAAAAACCCTAAGAAATTAACGTATAATCCTAAGGTCAAACCCTTGGGGATGTAAGCATGGACATGGTTCATAAAAAATGTGAAGGAAAATATATTTTCCTAAGTGGATTACCTAGGATTATTAAATGATGTGATCAATAAACACAAATTAACCTTCTCTCTAATCGAATCAACAATGAGAGTCACATCTTGATCTAATCTAACCTTCTAAATGACTTAATGTTCCTCTTTTATCCCCTCTCTAGAATAGACAATTGTTGAAATGGAATGGCTGTACATTTACAACTATTCACACTATAAATCAAACAATCATTGTCTCAAGTCCCAAGGGGCATCACTAGATAGGCAATATCATAATGTGTTATTTAATATTGGAAAAAAATAGATAGACATATCACTAGCTATTAGGGATAGGGTGGGTAATTATATTAATTTTTTTCTTAGGTGTTAAGGGTAAGAGAGTGGAAGGGATTTAGGATAGAAAGTTGGATAAAAATTATAAACTTATATCTTATTACTTTTATATTTTATGAGACCACAAAGAGGAATAGGTTAGGCTATTTATGTAAGCATTGCATACAAATTTATTTAGTCATAAGTGGGTGAAATGATGAAGGTATTTGTACACCATATAGGAGATACAAGTTTGTTTTAAAAAGAGGGATTTAACATATGTACACCTTTTAGAACAATGTATAAGGGAAATGGTTAAAAACTTTCCTTGTGGGCAACCACCAAGAGGGTCTCATACATCAAATTCTACTATCTCACTTCACAATGATAAGAAAAAGGTCTTTACCTTTTTCATCTTTTTTAAATATCTTTTTTTGAGGTTAATATAAACCTTATTTAAAAGGTATTGTAACATGATAACATGAAAGAGGAATTTTTTATTTTTGATGGGTAGATGTGAGATGGGTGACCAATTATATTTCTAGAGTTTCTTGTTAATTATCCCATGTACATAAGTATTAATTTATTTTCTCAATCCAAACATGTAAAGGAGGTAAAGAATAACCATGTATTCATGTCAAA
Organism: Cunninghamia lanceolata; assembly: GCA_027924645.1. NCBI lineage: Eukaryota > Viridiplantae > Streptophyta > Pinopsida > Cupressales > Cupressaceae > Cunninghamia > Cunninghamia lanceolata. The sequence goes on along the minus strand of BSBN01000973.1, from coordinate 71,249 downwards.
TAGTTACCCTTAAAAATTTTCACTTATATTTTCCATTAGAGATCAATGCTAAATTATTATAGTATAAAAATATTTTTTATGTATTTTATTTTCATTATCTCCTATCAAAATTCATTCAATATTTTTCATTTGGATCTATGGGTGTGATAATGGTGGAAATGAATTTTTTTGTTAAATTTATGGGGGATATAAATAAATCAAGGGTACAAACAATACAAAATTTAAAAATAGGTACCTAAGATATTTAGTAAAAAGAGGGGACATTTTAATATGAATTGTGTACTGAAGGGGTATAAAATCTCAATATGTAGGGATAGAAATGAAAATCAATATAGGACAAGTTCACTAAGTGAATCCCCTAGGCTCAAGTCTAATGGCTACAAACAAGGAATATCAACAATTGCTTGGTCACCATGCATGCATTTATAACCACAACCTCATAAAAACTAATGGTAATGATTGCCAACAATATCACATTTTACTACCCTAACACTATCCACAAATAAAAAGATCATCAAATATGGCCTTTTGTCATGTCTCATTTTTATGGACAATACAATTATTCTAGATTAGTGAACAATTATCGTGATTGATTTTACTCTAAGTAATTTTGCTTACGTGGATGTAATCATTATGAGTTAATTGATGAAATTTGGAATTATTTTTAATATGGAATATTAATGCAGTGATTTGCTTCGGCTATGTTTTGGGATACTAACCTATTGACGTCAAGTTGAGTGCAATTGGATGCAGATACTTGTCGAAGACGAGAGCATGGCTGAGGTAGAAATGTTCTAGCCACTTGGCAAGAACTGGTGGATGGGATACCTGATGTAATCACACACATCACATAGTTGCATATGCATAATGAAATTAGATTTAATTGCATTAATGAGTGGTCAATTGTTTTCAAAATTATATTTTAAATAGCATTTTATATTGAATGAGGATATGTATGTTCGTATTTTATTAAAATTAAATATTAAATAATTGTTTTGTATTTTAAATTAAATAATAAAATATTGTTTAGATGTTGGGAAGATATTATGTTCCTAAAAAAAAAATAAAGATATATATATATATATATATATATATAATTATATTTTAATATGCAATATTGTTTTGCATTCTCTTCTTTATTATTTAAATAGTGTATTTTAATAGAAATAAGTTAAATAATATTATAAATAATATTATTATATTTAGAGTTTCAATTAAAGAATTATATTTTGTTTCTATCACCCATGCGACAGTAAGTTATAAAAGATATTATTATTATATCTTTTTAAATAGTATTTTTCTCAATTTTGATTGGTGGGAAGATCATGCAAACTGAGAATTTAATTTCAGTTTTCTAAACTTAAATCTTTCCAATGCTGAAATTAAGAAGGGGTTTTAATTATGAATAAAAAAGGAGGAAGGAGTTAGAGGAAGGGGGACGCATGAAATTGGAGGGAGATTAATTTTTTCTGAGCATGGAAGGTAGAGAAGAACTGGAAAGAAAAAAAGAGAAAAGCATTTTCAAAAACAGTCAAAAACAGTCATAGAAAAACACTGATATCTTGGTCATATCTCAACAAAATTCAAAACCGTAAAACCGTAAATTGTTTTGGAAAGCTGGGAAAGAGTAGAACAAAACCCAGAAGGGATTTAAAGATATCTATAGTATTTAGTGAGCAGTTTAACAAAAGATAAACGTGTTTCTTTTATTGGCGTGAGAAAAATAGCAGAAGGTTGGCATCAATATCTTTCAACAACAGAGAAGAAGTTTAATCATTCTGGAGCAGTGATAGGATAAAGAGAAGAGTAGATACCACAATATGTAATCAACCTTTTTGCAAGAAAGTTACCAGGTAGTTTTCTTGGTTTTTAATAACATTAATTAATGGTTGTTTATGCATGTTTAAAACATAGTATTTCAGGCTTGCGTTTTGCCTCTGTTTTGACTACCTGAAACCATTCTTTTCTCAGATCTAGATTTCTAAATGATTTAAAACCTATTGCAAACTCTAGATCACTGATAGATATTCTCTTTGACTATATTTTCTCTTTTACCTTTGTGCTATGCTGAAACCCAGTCGTTGTTTTCTGATTTGGATTATTTAAACTGACTAGGAAACTCTTGAGAAATCTCTAGTTCGCTATTATTTAAATTCCTTGTAATTCCTTGTTATACTGGCTGAGATCAAATTGAGATTAGAAAATCAACCTTTGTATAGATGAAAATCAAACTCTGAAAGATAACCAAAACTATTCTTCCTCTAACTTGATCGGTAGTATTACTTGACTGTGGTTAATACATTATTGTCTCTGTGGATTGAGGAATTAGAATCTGTAGTTTTCTTTATGATTGCAAACCCTATGAACTTCCTGTAGCAGAAATTATTATCTGGCCGTAGCTGAATAATTGGTTCCCGTGGCTCTATTGGAAACTCGTTTAAAAACATTATATTGACTAAATTTGAGACAGTGGATATTTATATTATTTTCCTTGATTGATGAAAAAACCAAGTCTATTATATTCATTTTCAGAAATTGATTAAACTATGATCTTTGTTCATCTTTTATTTCTACAGCGGCCCCTGTCGCAGTTGCGACAGGAGGACTGTTTTCATTGTTTTTATAGTTTTTAAAACTTCCAGTCTCAGGAATGGCAGTAAGGTAGATTTATATTTTAGAATGACTATTATTGAAGACTGTTTGACTATTTTTGGACTTCTTGTTGTAATTTTTGACAGTAAGTTATTTTTGATTGAATCGTAAAACTTTTTGGTTAGATAATTGGATTGAATTAGTTCATGTCACTGTTATGACAACAAGATGAAACTAAAACTTAGAATGGCTTTTGTACAAATGATTATGACTAAATATGAATTAATTGCTTGTAAAATGTGTTTCTGTGATTAGAGTTTTGGAAAAAGGGATTGGAATTGAATTATGGGAGAACACTAGTTGTTTTATTCTATTTTCTTTAAGAAAAGATAGAATTAATATTTGGCATAAGTATGTATGAAACCTCATTTTGAGAGAGTAGAGTAGTCAACCTTATCATTGGATTTTATTACATGATTCATGTAATAGTAATTGGATATGAAGCAGAATCATTAATTACTACAATTTATTTAAACCATAGAAATACGAATTGAGAATATAATCTGATATATTGCTTTATGATGACTCTTCATTACTGCTTGATTGAAAAGTGTTCTTTCTTCATTGATGCATGGGAAAGGGATTAGAGGTGTCATAGGTGATTTTGGATCTTTATTCCTTGGATTATTTAATTACTTGCTTATTTTCTTGCTTCTTGGGAAAAGAAGTAGATTTTCTAGGAATGTTATTGGGTTACTTTCTGGTCTTGGATGCCAATGTGGATATATCATAGATGGTTTTTCCTCTTTTTGGGAATTGACCAGGCTACTTGAAATGATTAGATCTAATTGGAATGCCATTGAAAAAGATGTTTAATTGTCTAGAACATTATATATATATATATATATATATATATATATATATATATATATATATATATATATATATATATATATATATATATATATATAATTGCACTTTTAGACATCAGGATTGCGTTGGGTATTCCCTCCTATAGTTGTTATCGGGTAGCTAGACATTTCGTGTAGGGCTGGGTTTCCTTCATGTCATGAAGGGATTCGGGGAAGTGTAAATACTTCATGGTTGGGTGGAAAAGCACCTGAGCCATGATCTCGTCTCTCGGGTTGCAAGTGGTGGACCACTTGGTTCGTGCAGCTGGAGAGTGTTGATTTGTTATTCATTGATGTACTTTTTATTGTACCTATTTGGATGTATTATGGCATGTTGCCAAAGGATTTATGTATATTGATTCTTAGTGCATATTACCTGGATTTAGCTCGTGAATATGTAAGATTTAAAGACTTATTTGTTTTATATCAATGAGATTTTCTTTGTGAAGATTTATTGACTCTTGATTCTTCTTGATGAAGTTATTATTTTTGATTAAATGTTGTAATTAAGCGGATTATATACATCATTTTACTTTTGTTTCTTGTGATGTTGTATTTAAGTGAATTACTACTTCATTTTACTTTATTTTACTTTTGTGATAAATTGAGGGCTTTTACACCTTTCCCAAGTCAATGGTTGTCCAATGAACAAAACCATCTATTATCCTATAATCCTACACTTTGGTAGCAATATGTATACTTTAACAGTGAACATGAGATTCCAAGTGGAAACATCTTGCCACCTCTCTAATCTTGCTTCTTCATCCCAATATTCTTGCAATATTAAAATAGCACACAAAAATGCCTCATCCCTATCACCCTTTATAGATACTGGATCTACCACTACATTCTCCTTCCCTTTCTTATAGGTGATCTCAAAGTCATATTCAAACATCGTATTGATCCAGTTTTGTTGTTCTCCAAAGGATAACTACTACTCTAATAAATAATTCAGGATTTCATGATATATCATTACATTAAAGCATCTACCCATTAGATATGGCCTCCATTATTTGACTACATGAAGAATAGGTAGCATTTTCTTCTCATAAATAGGTTTGAGTTGATTCTCACCCTTCAATTGATGACTTTCAAAAGAAATGGGTGTTCTCTCTTGCATGAGAATTTCTCCTATACAACTCATTAAAGCATCACACTCTACATTAAAAGTCTTGGTAAAAATTTGGAGTGGCTAGAATTGGAGTGGTACACATAGCCTCCTTCAATCTCTCAAATGTTTTTTTATCTCCCTCATTCCATTATAAATCATCCTTTTTCAAAATCATTGTGAGGTGTGCTACTATGTACATAATACTTTACTCTTCTATAGTATCCAATAAGTCCTAGGAAGCCCCTCAAGTTCTTAACAATGTTATAAAATGACCACTCCATCATAGTGTTGATTTTGTTAGGATAAACTTTGACTCCCTCATCAGACATAATGTGACCCATGTACTTGACCTCTTTGATTCTAAAAACACACTTAAAATGTGTAGCATAAACTTGATGTTATTAGAGAATTTGTAATGCCTAATCAACATGATGCAGATGCTCCTCTCATGTTTTGTTATACATCAATGTATCATTAAAGAATACTTATACAACTTTCTAAAAAATATCTTAAATATGGAATACGATAACTTTGAAATATAGAAAGATCATTAGTAAGACCAAATGTCATCACCAAAAATTTAAAATCACCCTCATGCATCATAAATGTTGTCTTGGGAATATCTTATTGCTTAATTATAATATGGTGATAACTTGATTTAAGATCAAGTTTTGTAAAAAAAGTATAGCTTCATTTATTTCATCTAATAAATCATCAATTATTGGAACATGAAACTTATCTTTGATGGTGTACTTGTTGATTTTGGTATAGTTTGGACACATGCATCAAGTAACATCCTTCTCAAGTACCATCACCACTAGAGAGGAATAAATGCTCTCACTATGAAAGATAATTACTTGTTTCTAGCATCTCATGTAACATCTCAATTTCAAAATTTTGCACATATGGGTACACCTATAAGGCTTGAAGTTGGGTGGTTGTATCCCTCATAGTAGTTGAATGGAATGATCATGATCTATTTTGGGAGGCAATCCTTTTGGAATATCCCCAAAAACTACCGAGTGATTATCTATGATTGTTTGTAGATTTGGTGGTGTAGGAACCTTTTATTGTTGTGCTTCTAATGAAAATAATTATTCCACAAGTTTGTCTATACCACTTTTAAATAACATATTTTGCATTTGGTGAAATCTTACCATTTGTGGATACTTTACATGAAATCCTCATAGTTGAAATGTCCTACCCTCTTAATGCAAATGCATGAATAGCTCCTAGAAGTTCATCTTAATCATTCCCACCCTAGTAAGCCATTTGACTCCCAAAATAATATTTTCTTTACCCATGGGAACAACAAACATAGGGAAATCTAGATAGTAGTATTGCATGCTAAGTTTAATACTATGTAATTTCCCTAAATAGCTAATTGTATCCCCATCAACAATCATGACTTAAAATTTTATAGTTGGGTAAAATATGAGAGAGTCACTTATTGACGCAAGCTGCTAGGATCACATACAAAACATAGGATTTAATTTCTACAAAATAAAAAAAGCACAAAGGATAAATTTGCACAATATTGGATGCTTGATAATAAAATTGAATTTTAATAATTACATATGACATCTTGCTTTTATAATTGCAAGATCTAAGAAAACCTTAAGTGACTTAAACAATCCCTAAGTAAACTTAATAAAGTGTGATTAAATATTTAATTACACCAACACCCCCCCTTAAGTTAAACTTAGGGAGAATGAAAAACATGTAAATAATGCAAATATGGGTCCTGACTACAAGGCCATGTTAGGTACCCATGTACAAATAATCTCTCGCAAATGGAGTAAAGGAGAAAAACCCTATAGGAAAAAACCCCTCTCCAAAAGAGAGAAAATACAAAATAGGTGATGGAAGAAGGACTCAACATCAAGACTCCCTAGGACTAAATCCATCATGAAAATATAATCAATAGATATGTACAACCCCCCATAAGAGAGGATGTAAAGGGGTCTAGTGACCCCCCAGAAGTGAGAAGGATGGAACCCCATACGAGGAAATGCTCCCTCCCAAAATAGAAATGAGGAGAGAGACCATGTAGCCATTCCTCAAGATGAATCTTGCGGTGTTGGTAGATTCTTGACAAAGAATGAAAATAAAGATCCATGATTGTCAAACAAAATTCCTCCCCTTGGAAGGAATAGAACTACAGATGTATGTATAATGTCTTCCCATTCTGTATAGGAATATACAAGAAGATGGATTAATGTCTCTAAACTCTACACATGTTCCAAAGACAACAATGATGCTCCTAAAAACTACTCAAAGGTCTCCAATCCACTATCAAATTGTGACTGATGAAGAGGAGGATGAAGAACAAAATAGATCATTAGGTTTATAGATAGTCACGATGAATTTGATGATTAGTTGATTCACTGGAAACCTATGGTGGAAATGGGAGGTGGGAAAGAAACACTATCTAGGAATGAGATAATATAGCTAAAGACTAATACTATCCCAAGAGGTCTAGTTGCTTTGGAGAGGATGTTTGATGGTGTAGATTATTATAAGGAAAGAATCAATGTGGTTCAAGAAGAAGATATATATAAGAAGTTAATCTAGAAATTGATGTTGCACCCAAATTGGTGTATACTGGTAGGAAGTTGAAGCCCACATAGAAGTAGTTATTGATTACAAGTTGAGGAAGTTCAAAAGATGGTCTGCTTGGTATGTGGGATAGCATGTGGCTTCAAGAGTAGTTTTTTTCTTCTGATTTGATAAGTACTTGAGCTTTCAAAGGATGCCTAGTTCATTTTATGCTTGAGTTAGTCAAGTCAGGATGATAGGATGGATTGTGATAGATGGAAGAAGAGAGATGGAAATGTCGATGGGTTGGGATCAAGAATGGGTGCATCTTATGTACCTGAGTACTGGATACTTCCTTCATATTCCAAACTACCTACATACCCTATATCCATGGGATCAAGGTACATTAAGATGAGAAAGATGAAGATGAATATGTAGTTCTAGTGGACAATGATGAGATGAGGTGTTTTAGGATGGTGCGAATGAAAAGGATGATATCTTATGTGCCTGAGTACTGGATACTTCCTTTGTATTCCAAACTGCCTATATACCATGTATTCACAAGATCAAGGCACATTAAGATGATGATGAGGAGATGATATGTAGTTCTGTTTAGTGTTGATGATGTAGGATAGTGATTGATGATGTGTTCATACGCTGAACAATGATCCATTCCTAGACCTGGGTTTAGGAAAACGTGCCCCCATTCAGGTAGAGGTTTTTATTATGGAGATGATGAATGAATTGACTATGGATGGACTGACTGTGGGTGATGCTACTGGATGAATTAACTATGGATGATGCTAATAGATAACTGACACTAACAATTTCCAAGCCATGATAGATGGGAAAGTGGAAATGCAAAGTCAATGATAAATGGATGAAGGTTTTATTCTGGATTGGTATGAATGATATGGATGTATGACTTAAGAGATGGTGGATGTCGACTCTACACATAGCGCCTGTTTGCCAAGTTTTCACTATGGTACTTATCCAAGGTGCCTGTTTACCAGGTTTGACCCAGAAGACAGATTATTTTTGGATTTTTCTAATTTTTTTATTTTTTTGGATTTTTTATTTTTTATTTTTTTTGGTTTTTTTGCTAAGGATACTCTAATGATCAAGCATAGAACTTCTTGAGATGAACACTATTGATGGGTTCATCTAAGGGAATTCCTTCAGGTGTTGATAAAGTATAAGCTCCTAATCCATAGACTATAGTGACAATGAAAGGTCTCAACCAATTAGGCTCAAAATTACCCTTCTTGTCTCTATCCTGTTGGTTGCATTGATTTTATTTAAGGAACAAATCACCTATCTGAAACCTCCTTTCCTTGATCTTCTTATTGTAGTTATGATGGAGGCGGTTTTGATAGACATGAAGATGATTAAGTGTTGTTAGACGCCTCTCGTCAAGTAACTCTAGCTCAGCCAATCTGGAAATTCTGTACTCCTAGGATTCTGAATTCAGTACCATTGTATGGGAATTTGAGGGATTGGTGGGATAGGTCTGAATGTGTTGTATGATACTAGCTCAAAGGTTAAAATTGGTAAAATTGAAGGTTTACTTGATTCTAGGCTAAATGGGTAATAGGCAATAGACAGAGACCAGAGGCACACTTCTGCAGACCAAAGGTGGGTTTTTGTGGCTCATAGGTGAGTCACAATAGCTTAGAGGCACTTTTCTGTGGAAACATACGCAAGCCAGGATAATCCAAAGGTGTATAACTGTAGCTCAAAAGCGTAGTAGGATAATCCAGAGTTGAGGTTTTTCTGAGATTGGTGAAATTTTGACAGAGCCATAGGCGCACTTCTACGGACCAAAGGTGGGTTACTGCGCTGCAAAGGCACATTTCTGTAGCTCAAAGGTGTACTTCTTCTAACCAAAGACGTATGACTGCGGATCAAAGGCATATCAAAATTGTTCAAAGGCATAGATCTGTAGTGCAAAGGTGAGTTTTCTATAACAATATGTTTTTCAAGCCCATATTTTAATAGATTTTCGTAGATTTTCTTGTGGCAAGAGAAAACATAGTAAAAAAGATGGCTAAGGACTAACTCAATGGTGTTGGTTGCGCGAGGCTATTAACCTCTATGGACAACAAATGATATTAAGGGTAGATAACAACAAAGAGAGAACACTTCAAACACTTCTTTCATTGCAACAACCTATAATTTATTCAAGTAGGAGTGAATCATATTGTGAGCCCACACGATTGAATACATGTCCATGTTCTTACCTAACTAAGAACACTTCCCCCTAAGTAGATAGCTAGACATAAAGAGTGTACACCCAATATCTCTTTCCTTGGAGGTTTTGACACCTTACTCAAAGAAAACTTCTATCTAGTCCTTAAGGTAGTACGGATGGTGAGTAACTTCAGGGTACAGTTTGCATCCCTTGCATCACAATGCAAATGAATGATGGTCTTATATAGGTTTACAAATCTTCTAGGGAGTCCTCAATAAATGCTAGGTATAGGAGGCACATATCTGTGAATGGGGACCGTGTCCCAGTTAACTGACGTGCAACTATACGAGTCTTGGCAGACCAAGTATCATGAAATTTTTTTGCTTGGAGTTAAAAGGGTCCTTCCTTTGAAGTTGAGTCTTTCAATACTCCCAACATTTATAGATTGCGCCAGAACACGCGGTTGGGGTCATCCCTTGAGGTGATGAAAGCCCCAAGCAAGCCCCCTAGAGAGGATATCAAGCACTTTTAATTTTCAAGATCATCTTTCGATGCAAGAAAAGAGCATACATGTTGGTCTTGAGTCCCCAGGATTTTAAGCAAAGAAAGTGCAAGTAAAGTGAATAACCTAAGTATTTTTTATTTCCAAGATCACTTTGCAGTGTAAGGAAAGAGCATACATACTAAGGTATTCCAAACACAGTAGATAGTCATTAATTACTTTATGAAATTGGGGTGTTTCTAAGACTTAGTATGAAAAAGGATTATATCTTCGACAAACATCTTGCAAAAAAATGTTAGAAACCCTTATTGTTCTTTGATTGATGATAAGATGTTGCACGTCAAGTGATGTTAGTTCCAAAGAAATCAAGTAGTTAGCGAAAACAATTGACTAAACCAAAAGCGTAGAACTGTGGTGCAAAGATGCATCAGAATTTACTAGAGGTCTATCAAAACTGTACAGATGCACGCTTTTCCTATGCAAAGGCATAGAACTATGGTGTAGATGTGTAGATCTATGGTGTAAAGGCACATCAAAATAGTGTAGAAGCTCTTTTCTAGATCAGGCCTACAAAAAGCAAGAAAACTAAGTCAAACGCTTGATTGATTCCATGATGAGAGAGGATGCTGTAGGATGATGTGGATCTGTACTTCTACAACAAGAATGAACAATAAATGGTTAGGTGATTGATTAGCAAAATACAATAATACCCTTAAATAAATAAGCTTAAGGAGTATGCTAAAATGAGTCTTAGACAAATAAATCAACTTGTCAACACAATAAAAGATCAGAATGATAGATCAAGAAACCCTGTCAAAAACCACAAATAAGTCAAAAACCCTAAGAAACCAAAGGCAAGTTGTAGCAGACCAAAGGCGTGTCAGAATAGTGCAAAGGCACGTTTCTACACACCAAAGGCATGTTTTTGCACACCAAAGGCACAAAATTGTTGCTCGAAGGTGCATTTCTACAAACCATATGCGAGTTACTATGGTTCAAGTGCAAGTTTCTGTGTGACGATTGCGCTTTTCTGTACCTGTGCTTCAAAAAATCAATTTTCTTCAAAAAAGCAAGGTTAGATCAGGTTAGTGGGTCCCACTGGGCATGCTAGAATGTGTATAGGTAAAAATCGAGTGAATAAAGATCAACAATGATAATAAAATCAATCTTATAACCTTCAAGAAAATGATCTAAATGATAATTGTATAATCAATGAATAACACAAAAATAATGAAAGTTTTCACCTAAATTGTATTGTTTCCTTGGTCTTTGTGGATTGCTCAATGTATTACATAACCATGTTGTAACAAGCGGTTGTGTGATGATAATGTGCTCAAAGATGCGGTATATGTGCTCAACGATGTGAGGATGCTTAAAGCACTATAAGAATGCCCAAAGGTTAAATGATCGAAGAGGATTTTTATGAGATGAAGGGGGTATATATAGGTTTTAGGGAAAGATTGATCAACGGTGGAGATAAATCAATGATATGGATGGATGAGATGAGTTGAGAGGACATGATGAACATGCACACAACATGTGTCATGTTTTAAAGCTGCTTTGTTGAGTTAATTGCTTGCTAGGATAAAGATAGGATTTAATTTCATAAATTTTGAATGTTTTTTTTCTAATCTATGAGTTGATCATAAAAACAATAAGATTAAAGCCAATTTAACTCAACTTTAGATTTTCTTTTTGACATTCTAAAAATAAGACTGATTGTGCACATAGAAGAAAATATTATTTTAAGAAGGTTTGAAGATAAAAACAAATTAAATAAATAAATTTATTTTATTAATTGTGCATGATGGAAGAAAGGATAAGGTTTGAAGATAAGAATAAATTAAATAAATAAATTCATTTAATTTATTTTGCATGATAGAGGAATATAAATAAAATATTACTTTTATTTATTTTTAGAAGATAAAGTCAACATAAATAAATTTTAACAATTTATTTAAATTTGGAGGAATAATGAGCTAATTAAATAATTAAAAATTATTTAATTGTGAATAAGAGGAAATTAAGTGATGAATTAATTAAATAATTAGATTTATTTAATTAATGTGGATTTGAAGATTGAAAGAGGATAATTTTTTAAATAATTAAAATTATTTAATTTAGAAGAATAAAGTGGAATTTAATGAAATTAATTAAATAAAGACGATTTATTCAATTAATGTTGGATTAGAGGAATTTGGAAGAAATTGATAAAATTAATTAAATAATTAGATTATTTAATTAATTTTAGATGCAAGTGATTTAGGAGAAATTGATGTATGCAAGGTGATGTATGCGAAGGTCATTTTTAGGTGTCTACAAATATATAGATGTAAGAAACAACATATTATGTTCTTCAAGAAGTCTATTGACCAACACAAAACATGTCTAACTCATATTTCATATTAAATATATATTGGCATAATGAAGGTGTACACAATGTTTACTTACGTCATTTCAACACTTGCCAAGATATGAGAATGGGGTCGAGGTATCCTCCCCCTCTCTTTCTTGCATAAACGCCAAACTACTAGGTTATCATAATGGAATTCGTATTAGAATTACCAATAAAGAAATATTTTAACCACTAATAATATTTTCTCTTGAATATAACTATATTCGTATCAATCAAGGACTAACAACTATCGACCATTTATGTGTCAACAGTCAAACTACTTGACCTAGTTTTCGACAAAACATAAACTTAGTGGATCTTATCGACAAGTCGACAACTGTTGAGTCAACACTAAAGTTAGACTAATTAGGTGAAACACAAATTACCAAACTTGATGACAATTCACTAAACTGTGAAGGCACCTGTAAGGAAGCTAAGGTAGTGGAACAACTTCCTACACTAATCTTGAGAGGAGGATAATGCAAAACTTTTTACAGATCTTTAACAGTTACAGAAACTTAAACAAAAATAAACATAAATATCATACATACAACAACACAGTGATTTACGTGGGGAAAACCCTTTCAGGAGAAAAAACCCCACACTCCAAAAGCTACCCAATATATTATTAAAAAATCATAAAGATTACAATACACTTGCAGAGAAAGCTTCTCACAGGAGTATCACCACCAGAGATCCAGAGACAACACAACTGCTATTAGACTCTTAGAATTCATCACGATACCACAGCTATAATACAAAGCCCTCATAAAATAGGGTTACCTTCTAGGGCAAGATAAGCCAACAAAATATCTACCATCAGATCTAAAACCTAATAGTGAACGGTCCAAATTTACAATATATCATTAATTTATTGCATGTTGGCCATTTAATAGTTTTTGTTAACAAAAAATGTTAACACGCATCCCACTCCACCCCATGCTCTCATTCTATATATTACACCTATCAGTGCAACTAGGAAATATATATAAATATATATATATATATATATATATATATATATATATATATATCCTATCAACAATAAGCCTTATATAATTGCAAAGTTGAGACACGTTTTCCCAACAAATCTCCCATTTGTCAAACACCTTGCAAGAGTAATGGGAGGGAATAAACATTGTCTCTTAATTTCTAGGGGCCAAAAGGCCCATAGTCTCTGAACACCATCTAAAATTTTATGTGCTCACAGGCTTAGTTAAAGAATTAGCAACATTCATCAAAGTCTCTACCTTAACCAGTTTCACCCTGCCATCTTCAACCATATCTCTAACAAAATGATATTGTACATCAATGTGCTTGGTCCTGGCATGAAATGTCAGGTTCTTAGCTAGATAGATCACACTCTGAGTATCACAATAAATTGTCATTGCACCTTATTTTATTCCAATATATGAACACAGTCTCTTAAGCCAAATGACTTCTTTGCAAGCTTGAGTGGCTATCATATACTTAGCTTCAGTGGTGGACAAATCAACCACAGCCTGTCGCTTACTCATCAAACTAATTGCACCACCAAATAAAGTAAACACATAAGCACTGGTGGATCGTCTACTATCAATATCACCTACCCAGTTTGAATCCACATAACCATGAATATCAAAGGAAATATAGTCTTTAGTCAAATTACTATGATAACACAAGGAATAATCTAAGGCACTACGCAAATATCTGAAGACTCTTTTAACTGCATCCCAATGAACTCTACCAGGATTAGACATATATCTGGAAAGAACTCCCACTGCTTGGGCAATGTCTGGTCTAGTACAAACCATAACATACATCAAACTTCCAACTACACTCTGGTAAGGCACTCTGCTCATCTCTTCCATCTCTGATGAAGATGTTGGACAATATGAAATAGATAACTTTGTTCCAACTGAAAAGGGAACACACAATGGTCTACAGTCCTCCATGTTAAACCTCTGTAAGATTGAATTGACATACTTACTTTGGCCAAGCCATATCTTTCCGTTCACTCTATCTCTTCTAATTTCCATCCCAAGAATGTGTCTAGCTACACAAAGGTCTTTCATTCAAATTTAGCAGCAAGTTGAGATTTTAGTTCGAAAATCATACCTTTCCCTTTACCAATAAATAACATATCATCAACATATAATGCAATAAATAGGAAATGGTCACCATAAGTTTTATAATAAATACAATGATTTGATTTAGAATGCTCAAATCCCAAACTCAACGCATATGCATCAAATTTCTGGTACCACATCCTAGGACTCTGTTTTAGGCCATACAAAGATTTCTTCAATTTTCAAACCGAATTACCTTTACCTTTCACCACGTAGTGCTCTGGCTATGTCATATAAATATCCTCCTCCAAGTCACCATGAAGGAAAGAAGTTTTCACATCCATTTGCTCAACCTCTAAATCATAAGCAACAACGATAGAAAGTAAAAATCTAATGGATGTCATTTTTGTAACAAGAGAAAATATCTCACCATAATCAATAGCCTCAACTTGAGAGTAACCTTTTGCAACCAACCTTTCTTTGTACTTCTCAATACCTCCATCTGAACCAATCTTTTTCTTGAACACCCATTTGCAACCAACAGGTTTTCATCCTTCAGGCAATGGTACAAGATCCCATGTATCATTCTTTTTCAAAGATGTCATTCCTTCATCCATAACAATCTTCCAGGATTCTGCATCATTCATACCTAATGCCTCTTCTATGAATCTGGGTTCATCCATGTTAGTATTCAAAGCAAAAATACATCTCCAATCATCAAATGAATACCTTTAAAGTGGTTCTCTATGCCTTGTAAACCTACGAACAAGCTGTGTTGGAGGTTCTTCCTCCTCTTCTAAAGATTTAGAGTTAGATGAGCTCTCCTCAACTTCTTGTCTATCCATGGGGGCCTCGATTCAACTTTCTCAGGTGTAGAAGGAAATTGAATCACATCTTCCTGTTTACTTTATTCTGGATGTAATGTAATAGAAGAAGGCTTAGTTTCTCTAAAAATAACACTTCTACTATATATTACCTTCTATGCAACAGGATCTCAAAGCTCGTATCCTTTCACACCATAACTGTATTTGATGAAGATACATTTCACAGCCTTGTTCTCTAACTTTGTTTGCTTCTCCTTTGGCACATGTGCATATGCCTTGCAACCAAAAACTCTAAGATGTCTTAATGAAGGCTTGTGACCTGACCATGCCTCTACAGGCGTCTTATCAACAAGAGTTGATGTAGGATACCTATTAATCAGGTAACAGGTAGTGGCAACTGCTTCAGCCCAAAACCTTTGTTCTAGACCAGCATCACTCAACATATTCCTAGCCTTATCCATCAGTATCCTATTCATTCTTTCTGCAACTCCATTCTGTTTTGGAGAATACAGAGTTGTCTTTTGTCTATGAATACTACAATCTTTAAAAAATCTATCAAAATCATTAGAAAAATTTATTAACCGCCATTATCAGTCCTCAAACATTTTATTTTCTTTCCAGTCTGCAACTCAACTATTGCTTTAAATTCTTTAAATCAACTAAAAACTTCATATTTACTCTTTAGAAAGTATACCCATGTCCTTATACTATAGTCATCAATAAATGAAACATAATATGTGGATTGCCAATTGAAGGAACATATACAAGACCAAACACATTAGAATGAATAAGATCCAATACACCACAAGATTTATGAGAACTCGAGTAAAACTGAATGCGGTTTTGTTTTCCATAAATGTAATGCTCACAAAAATCAAACTCAAGATTACAATTAGACAACCCTTCAACAAGGTTTTTATTTTTCAAGGTCCTTAGACCCTTTTCTCCAATGTGGCCAAGTCTCTGGTGCCATAACATAGTTTTCTCTACAGGTAACTTTGATTCATAAGAAAGAGCACTCTTAGATACCCAAAAGCCATGACCATCTGCTGAAGATGAAACCCTCACCTCTTCCATAGACTTTCTTTTCACAGAAGTACTATTGCACTCAACAATGCATGCATCAAGCTTATATAATGTGCCATATTTGACACCTCTAGCAATCACCATAGAACCTCTAACCATCTTGCATCCTGCATCAGAAAATTCTACCTACACACCTGCATCTATTAGTTTGCTCACAGATAACAAATTTTGTGCTAATCCAGGGATATGCAACACACTATTAATCCTTTTTATTCTACCATCAGGAAACCTGATTCTAACTTTACTGCGACCAACAATATTTAAATAAGAATCATCACCCAAGTACACCTTACCTCCATCAAATTCTTCATATTCAGAAAACCAATCTCTATTAAAGGTCATATAGAAAGATGCACGTGAGTCAATTAACCATGCATCATTACCTGCACGAGTTGCCAAAGCTACAATGAATGCATCACCATCTTCCTTCTCAGACTCAAAATTAGAATAAAATCTCTTCTTTTTCTTCTTCTTTTCTTCTTTGCATTCCTTACGAATATGTCCAGGCTTACCGCAGTTCCAACAAACAACTTTGGACTTTCTAGGAGATTTGGATCTCCCCTTGGACTTGGATTTATCACGCTTCTCATTCCTCAGAAAGAAAAGAACCCACCACATCTTTAGTCTTCAATATAATAGAAGTACTCCTGATAGCCATAACAAGAGAATCCCATGAATCAAGAAAACAATAAAGTGCAATATCTAACATTTCTCCTCCTCATCCATTTTGACACCAACTGATGCCAATTGAGCCACCAACACATTGAATACTTCCAAGTGGTCTGTAATTCGTCCACCCTCTTCCATTCTCAAGGAATATAATTTCTTCCTCAAGAAACTCTTGTTCACTAAAGATTTGGCTTGATACATCTCACCAAGCTTATTCCATAGTTTCTGTGCAAAGGTCTCTTCATGGACATTGATTAAAATAGAGTTTGCCAAACACAGACTGATTAGACCCTTGGCTTTATGGTCCATAACATCATATTAAGCAGCTAAAGTAGGATCTGCAGGCCTTGAAACCTTCTAATTAATAGCATCCCACATATCTCAATCTATCAACAAATCCTCCATCTTCAGCTTCCACATTTCAAAATTATTTCTAGAAAATTTATCCACCTCTATTCTCCCTGATGAACTTGTCATCTAAAAATTCCTGCAACAAGATCACAAAGTGTCTTCTACACAAGCTCCCACTCAAATCTAGATTAGTTCAAAAAACCCAACAACCCACAACTGAAACCAAAGGTGATTAGGCTCTGATACCACTTGTAAGGAAGCTAAGATAGCGAAACAACTTCCTACACTAATCTTGAGAGGAGGATAATGCAAAACTTTACAAATCTTTAACAGTTATAGAAACTTAAACATAAATATCATGCATACGACAACATAATGATTTATGTGGGGAAAACCCTTTCAGGAGAAAAAATGCCACACTCCAAAAGCCACCCAAGGGTATGTGCAGGATCATCGCGGGCCAAACAGTGGCAATAGGAAAAAAATTGCATTTTTACTTAGCCAAATTCGCGACTTGGCAAAGTTTGACTTTGAAACGGATATCCGTTTTGATAACGGATATCCGTTTTCTTTTTCTCTATTGTTTTCATTATTTTTTATTTTATTATTTTAGCATTTTTAGCATTTTACTATTTAGGCATTTTAGCTATAAAATACAATCTAAATTTTAGAAAGACTGTATCATATGAAAGGGGCAACCTTGTCATCTTTTGGAATGCATGATTTCTTTTAGTTCCATCCATTTTGGCATCATTTATTCTTGTGATTGAGAGTTCTCTCCACCCCTGATTGAACCATTACTTCCCCTAACTAATTCTCGTATCCTCTTGACTCTCAATCAATTCTTTAGTCCACTCCCAATAAGTCTTCTATAATCTCTCAATCAATTATTTAGTCCACTGCCAATTAGTCTTCTATAATCTCTCAATCAATTCTTTAGTCCACTCCCAACCAACCCCACCATTCATGTTGCTTCTTCTACTATTAATACATCTCTCGCCATCATTTTTAGGGGAGACTATCCATTTCTTCCATTTATGTCAAATTCTTGTTAATATCTCTTATTCCATTTTCCATTGATCCCAACACATCATGGATAATGAGTCACCTCAAAAGAGTTAAGCCATATTTTCATTACAACCCCCACAATAATTATTATACTTTTACAGTCCTAACTTTGTGAGCCTTTTCCATTTCAATTTTAAGGATTTGAAGGTTCTTACACTCTCCATAAAATCTCCAAGTTCTCAAGGCATCCTTATTCTTCCCATTGTCATCAAGAGGATGTTCTAACTTCTACAAAGGAGGATACCAAAATGTTGGATCCTTGAGGACAAAAGCTAGCACAGGTGCCATAAAAAGATTCCTTGAAGCTTCGCATGTTCTTTACATTATTTTAAAAAGATTTCAGTAGTAATTAGAAAACTTAAATTTGCCTAAGAAAAGTAACAATTTGTTGCCTCTTGTTGCCTCTTCTTGGTTATTTTAAAAAGCAACAAGGTGAAGTGACACATCCTTATGACCAGCATCAAGAAGAACAACAAGAAGTGTATTTGGATCTTGGAAAAGATCAGGAAACAGAGGAACATCCAGTTGATGAGAATAAAGAGCAAGATAAAGAACAACCAGATGACTGAGATAAAGAGCTCGATGTGGAACATTATATGACATAGAACCAACAAGGTGAACATCAAGTTGAACAATGAAAAAGTGGTATTAGTTGCACCTATATAGAGAAGTGGTTTAGAGGTTGGTTAGGGGAATTATTTAGGGTTTAGAGGTTTAGGGTTGCTCGGGTTTAGGGGTTTAGGGTTTACAGTTTAAAGAGAGATAGAGAGAGGGGACTAAAAGAGTTTGGGAGAGATAGAGGAGATAGAGGGGAGAGATAGGGAGATAGAGAGTGAGAGGCATGTCCAAAGACATAGAGAGAGAGAGAGAGAGATTGAGAGGTAGAGGGATGTTAGAGATAGGGAGATAGAGGTTTAGGGTTGCTTGAGTTTAGGGGCATTATTTAGGGTTTAGGGTTTAGGGTCTTGGGGTTAGGGGTTAAGGTTTAGAGGTCTAGGGTTTAGGGTTTAGAGAGAGATAAAGGACCAATAGGGAGATATAGAGGAGTCCGAGGGGAGAGATAGGGAGATAAAGAGTGAGGGACATGGCAAGAGACATAGCGAGAGAGATTGAGAGGTAGAGGGACAAAGGTGATAGGGAGATAGGGGAGAGATAGGGAGATAGTGGTTTATGGTTACTTGGTTTTAGGGTTTAGGGGTTTGGGGTTTAGGGTTTCTTAGGTTTAGGGGTTAGGGTTTAGGGGCATTATAATTTAGGGTTTAGGATTTATTGTTTAGGGGTTAGGGGTTAGGTTTAGAGGTTTAGGGTTTTGGATTTAGGGTTTATAGAGAGAGAGGAATGATAGGGAGATATAGAGGAGTCTGAGGGGAGAGATAGGGAGAAAAAGAGCGAGGGACATGGCCAGAGACATAGGGAGAGAGATTGAGAGGTAGAGGGACAAAGGTGGTAGGGAAATAGGGGAGAGATAGGGAGATAGTGGTTTAGGGTTACTTGGGTTTAAGGTTTAGGGGTTTAGGGTTTCTCAGGTTTAGGGGTTAGGGGTTAGGGTTTAGGGGCATTATTTAGGGTTTAGTATTTAAATTGTTTAGGGGTTAGGGGTTACGTTTAGAGGTTTAGGGCTTTGGATTTAGGGTTTATAGAGAGAGAGGAATGATAGGGAGATAGAGAGAGGAGATCAAGGAGAGAGATAAGGAGATAGAGAGTGAGGCACATGGCCAGGGACATAGGGAGAGAGATCAAGAGAGGTAGAGGGATGATAGAGATAGGGAGATAGGGGAGAGATAGGGAGATATAGGTTTAGAGTTGATTGGATTTAGGGTGTACCTAGGTTTAGGGTTTCTTAGTTTTGTAGATAGCTAGATAGAAAGAGAGAGGAGACAGATAGGGAGAGATGGAGGTGACAAAGGGGAGAGATAAGGAGATAGAGAGTGAGTGAGATGTCCAGAGAAATAGGGAGAAGGATTGAGAGGTAGAGCTCGATGATAGAGATAGGGAGATAAGGGAGAGATAGGAGATAGGGTTTAGGGTTGGTCGCGTTTAGGGTTTAGGGTTTAGGGGTTCGTGGTTAAGGTTTAGGGGCATTATTTAGGGTTTAGGGTTTATGGTTTAGGGGTTAAGGTTTAGAGGTTTAGGGTTTAGTGTTTAGAGAGAGAAGACAATTAGGGAGATATAGAGTGAGGGACATGGCCAAAGCATAGGGAGAGAGATTGAGAGGTAGAGGAATGATAGTGATGGGGAGATAGTGAGATAGGGAGATAAAGAGATAGAGGTTTAGGGTTTCTTGGGTTTAGTGTTTAGGATTTAGGGGTTTATGGTTTCTCAAGTTTAGGGTTTAGGGGTTAGGAAATAAGGGTTAGGGGTTAGGTTTAATCATGTGTTAATACAGGTTGTGGAGTGAGAAATGGGTGGTATGGGAGATCAGAAGACTAGTTTAAAGTTGGGCCAATGGATATATGTCACAACGAAAGGTTCAAAGGTTCGTCAAAAGTGGAGTGATCGGAGCATTGATATAAGAATTTTTGAGTTGGCCGATAGTGTTTATCTTGCCGATAGGAAGAATGTATATGATTTGATGTTATTTGGGACTTTGAGAAGGTTTCTTAAAGCTGATTAAGCTTTAATCCATTTAAACTATGGGTTTTGATGGGTATTTCACCGTGTTTTGAGAGCTTCCACTGTGTGCTCTGCATCAGACCAATAGGGAGATATAGAGGAGTCCAAGGGGAGAGATAGGGAGATAAAGAGTGAGGGACATGGCAAGAGACATAGAGAGAGAGAGATTGAGAGGTAGAGGGACAAAGGTGATAGGGAGATAGGGGAGAGATAGGGAGATAGTGGTTTATGGTTACTTGGGTTTAGGGTTTAGGGGTTTGGGGTTTACGGTTTAGGGGATTAGGGTTTCTCAGGTTTAGGGGTTAGGGGTTAGGGTTTAGGGCATTATTTAGGGTTTAGGATTTAAATTGTTTAGGGGTTAGGTTTAGAAGTTTAGTGTTTTGGATTTAGGGTTTATAGAGTGAGAGGAATGATAGGGAGATAGAGAGAGGAGACCGAGGAGAGAGATAAGGAGATAGAGAGTGAGGCACATGGCCAGGGACATAGGGAGAGAGATCAAGAGAGGTAGAGGGATGATAGAGATAGGGAGATAGGGGAGAGATAGGGAGATATAGGTTTAGAGTTGATTGGATTTAGGGTGTACCTGGGTTTAGGGTTTCTCAGTTTTGGAGATAGCTAGATAGAAAGAGAGAGGAGACAGATAGGGAGAGATAGAGGTGACAAAGGGAGAGATAAGGAGATAGAGAGTGAGCGAGAGAGATTAAGAGGTAGAGAGACAAAGGTGATAGGGAGATAGGGGAGAGATAGGGAGATAGTGGTTTATGGTTACTTGGGTTTAGGGTTTCTCAGGTTTAGGGGTTAGGGGTTAGGGTTTAGGGGCATTATAATTTAGGGTTTAGGATTTATTGTTTAGGGGTTAGGGGTTAGGTTTAGAGGTTTAGGGTTTTGGATTTAGGGTTTATAGAGAGAGAGGAATGATAGGGAGATATAGAGGAGTCTGAGGGGAGGGATAGGGAGATAGAGAGTGAGGGACATGGCTAGAGACATAGGGAGAGAGATTGAGAGGTAGAGGGACACAGGTGGTAGGGAGATAGGGGAGAGATAGGCAGATAGTGGTTTAGGGTTACTTGGGTTTAGGGTTTAGGGGTTTGGGGTTTAAGGTTTAGGGGTTTAGGGTTTCTCAGGTTTAGGGGTCAGGGGTTAGGGTTTAAGGGCATTATTTAGGGTTTAGGATTTAAATTGTTTAGGGGTTAAGGGTTAGGTTTAGAGGTTTAGGGTTTATAGAGAGAGGAATTATAGGGAGATAGAGAGAGGAGATGGAGGAGAGAGATAAGGAGATAGAGAGTGAGGCACATGGCCAGGGACATAGGGAGAGAGATCAAGAGAGGTAGAGGGATGATAGAGATAGGGAGATAGGGGAGAGATAGGGAGATATAGGTTTAGAGTTGATTGGATTTAGGGTGTACCTAGGTTTAGGGTTTCTTAGTTTTGGAGATAGCTAGATAGAAAGAGAGAGGAGATAGATAGGGATAGAGGTGACAAAGGGGAGAGATAAGGAGATAGAGAGTGAGCGAGAGAGATTGAGAGGTAGAGGGACAAAGGTGATAGGGAGATAGGGGAGAGATAGGGAGATAGTGGTTTATGGTTACTTGGGTTTAGGGTTTAGGGGTTTGGGGTTTAGGGTTTCTCAGGTTTAGGGGTTAGGGGTTAGGGTTTAGGATTTATTGTTTAGGGGTTAGGGGTTAGGTTTAGAGGTTTAGGGTTTTGGATTTAGGGTTTAGATAGAAAGAGAGAGGAGACAGATAGGGAGATAGAGAGTGAGCGATATGCCTAGAGAAATAGGGAGAAGGATTGAGAGGTAGAAGGACGATAGAGATAGGGAGATAAGGGAGAGATAGGAGATAGAGTTTAGGGTTGCTCATGTTTAGGGTTTAGGGGTTAAGGTTTAGAGGTTTAGGGTTTAGTGTTTAGAGAGAGAGGACCAATAGGGAGATATAGAGTGAGGGACATGGCTAAAGCATAGGGAGAGAGATTAAGAGGTAGAGAAATGATAGTGATGGCGAGATAGTGAGATAGGGAGATAGAGCTCGATAGAGGTTTAGGGTTTCTTGGGTTTAGTGTTTAGGATTTAGGGGTTTATGGTTTCTCAAGTTTAGGGTTTAGGAATTAGGAAATAGGGGTTAGGGGTTAGGGGTTAGGTTTAATCATGCATCCCAGTCATTCCCCTATCATTCCTATATATCCTATCTCTTCCCTCTATCTTTCCCTCTCCCTTATCGACGAAGCAAATGGAAACAAGAAAACTAGGACTCCCTTTCTTAGGTTTAGGGTTTAGGGCTTAGGGGAATTATTTAGGGTTTATGGTTTAGGGGTTAGGGTTTAGTATTTGGAAGAATTGTTTAGGGTTACTTGGGTTTAGGGTTTAGGGGCATTATTTAGGGTTTACGGTTGCATGTCAAAAGTAGTCTCTCTCTCTCTAAATCCGTAAACCCTAAATAATGGCCCTAATCCCTAACCCCTAACCCGCATCTACCTCTCCCCTATATCTACCTCTCTCTTGTATCTATTCAAAAGTGCCTTTAAAATACTATGAGATACCTTAGTATAAGTAAATCATATAAAAATCAAATATATATATATCATCATAATCCTATATAAATTTTGATAGTATTTTATAGCTAAAATGCCTAAATATCATCATAATCCTTTATAAATTTGCTTGTATTTTATAGCTAAAATGCCTAAATACTTAAAATGTATGCAATGCTAAAATAATAAAATAAAAAAAATGAAATACAATAAGGAAAAGGAAAACGGATATCCGTTTAGGAGATCATAAAAAGCAAAAAAGACTGCATTTTTGCAAACCCGCAGCTTGCAAAAACGCAGTCTCATCTTCAAAAAAATGGATATCAAAGCTGAGGAATGGATATCCGATACAAAGAGGTAATATTTTATGCATTTTTTGGTTTGTTTTGTATTTTCAAGCAATTTTTTTGGTTTTTATGCTAAGTGGGTATGTTTTATAATTTAATTAGGTAAAATGGATGCACAAAATGAAAACCCAAACCCTCCACCACCAAACCCTCCCCCTCCAACAGTAGAAGAGAATATTCAAAGAAATATTGATCATATAAGCAGGATCATAGAAATGTATCACCACCACCCTCGATTGTCTATAATGACATCGAATTTAGAGGGAATCATTAATCATATTCAAACCTTGTCCACCCAGCACGAATCATTTCGGCAATGGCGAGAAGCCAAGAAGGCTGAATATACTAACGGTTTGTCATATGAGGAAGTCAAAGATTTAGAGATTACAAAAACTATGTTGGCCCAACAATTTGTCAATCCTAAAACCGGATTGCATGTTGATGTCCGTAAGCCCAAATTTTCAATCAAATGGTGTATTCATGAGGGCATTAGTCAAAAATTTTGGGATCGTTGGTGGATGGTTTTTGATAAACCACCCAACAACAATTTAGATGTGCCTTTGTATTTCCTCCGTAAACTCTATGCAGAGTTCGTCATGGGTCAACATGTTAATTATTTTGATTTTAGAGAGTTTCAAGGAGTGGGCAGAGGAATGCCTCAAGATAGACCTGGGGCAATTAGACAAGTACAAGGTCCCTATATTCCCCCTCCTACTATCCCTTCTCCACCCCCAATGCAGCACCCAGACGTTGTTGCAAGTGCAACACAACAGGGCCTTAGTGCCATACACTCTTTGACTGAGCATTTGATTATATAGACATCTCAGTTTGGACAAGCACATGATGAAGGTGATGATATTGGATCACCTGGTACCACTAGACCGTCGTCGTCTAGACATATATGTGTGCCCCATCATTGCATTTATTGCAATCATTTATGCTTGGGTCATATTATGGAGAGTAGTGAGCCACCATTGAACACATCAGAGTATGATCTCCATTCACGAGATGAGGCAATGGGGTCCAGAACTCAAGCTGAGGGGTCAAGGACAAGAGTAGAAGCTACCGGATCAGTAAACATTAGAGAAGGAGAAATGCATGAGCAATCTTTTGTGTAGGTAAAATTTAAAGTTAAATTTTATGGTCTATTCCATTTGAATATATAAACAACTTTATTAGTACTAATGTATCTAAGTGGGATAACAATTGATGACAGAGGAGGAGTTGACAGAAGTTCATCATGCAACTTTGTCTGCCATCCAATTTGGCTTGGACTTGCTGGTATAATTTGTTGTACACATTAACTTTTTTTTATGCATTTATTTCTTTGTGAGTAATTATATATTAATTTATATCTTGATGTTAATTTTATTTTATAGCCATCAAAAATGTGAATGATGTGGCATCTTTGCCAATAGTCTTTTCTTGAACTCCTGATCGACCCAAGGGACTATCATTTGCATAACGGCTTTCTCAACACCAACAAAGGGTGGAGGTAATTTGATTGAATTGTACTTTAATTGATAATTTAGAAAACTTAAATATTTGATTATAGTCATTTAGAGTCTTACATTCTTGTCCTTTTTAATTGATGCAGGAGGCCTCGATGGTGGTATGTGCTTGTTTTCTAGTGGATAAGTTTTTGTGTAGTGCATTTCCTATTTTAAATGTATGCATTTCCTATTTTGTTTAATAATTATATATTAATTTATTTCAATGTTACTTTGCTTTTATGTAGTCTGTTGAGAATGTGAGTGATGTGCCACCTTTGCCATCATGCTTCACTAGGACACCTGATCGTCTTAAGTGAAAATCATTTGCAGAACGATTGTCTGAACAACAACATAGAGTCGAGGTAATTGAATTGAATTTTTCTAAATAATTGATAGTTTATCTAGCGGTCTTATAGTTGATTGTAGTGATTTAGATGTATGGTAATAAATGAAAGTTCTTAATTGTAGTAGATAAGAATCTATTTACTAACTTTAACTTGTGTTTTGACTTGTTAATTCAAGAAACTTCACCTCCATCAATTACTAGACATTTTGGTACAAAGAGGACACTTTTTCAGGATCCATCACAGATTGTGGATCCATCACAAATTGTGGATCCATCACAGATTGAGGGTCAAGTGGACTTGTAGTATTTGATGTAGCTATTTGGCATGTAGATTGTATATAGATTTTGAGACATGGCATATGCCACATTTTGTAAAAAATATTTTGAGTTGTCATATTTGCCAAATTTTTGTATATGTCTACCATTATGGACTAGATTTTAATGTATATACACCTTGATATACAATATAATTTAAATTCCTTATGTGCAAGTCATAATACTTCCCATGATGCCATACATTATGATGATAGTTCTTTAGTCCATTGATGATATGTTTAGCATTGAGAATGGTTTTAGATCAAGAGAATGGTTTTAGATCAATAGAATCAATATGAAAAAATTCCTTATATATGCCCTAATCAAATAAGGTCATGATAAACCATTTCATCATGTATTTAGTCTTCATCTTGTTAAATTTTGTAAATATGTCAAAGTTGTCATATGAAAAATGTAAAAAAAATGCAAAAGTATGGAAGATGAATAGTCAAGTACTCAAGAGTCAGTTGGAGACCATTGGTTTCCCTCAAATCATGTATAAATATGCATAAACCTTCGTGGAAAAGGCATTGGAGATGTATTGAAAACATTTTGAAGATGAATTGAAGACATGTTTGAATGAAATTAATGTCAAGAAACTCTATGTCAAGGACACTGGGGGCACATTACAAACATAAAAAACTTACATCTTGGGGGGAGGTGCCAATAAGGCCAATAAGGATACTATTTCAGTTGGGTGTGTGTGTATACAAATCCCATTTATGGCTGAGAAGCTCTCTATTTACTATTATTTACACATCAGAGTATGACTATCCTAAAACAACATCGTGTATATGCTCATAAAAGCCATCAAACTCTGAGAATAAACTCATCATTAGATAAGGAGTGGAAGGCTAAAGTCACATTCCCAAAAACCTCTTAAAATCACATGTCTCCTCTTATGAAAACTAGGGTCTTTGCCGATACATTGTTCTATAAGAGCAAAGTCACTTAAGATCCTAAGAGCAAAAACCTTGCCAGTGCCATATTTTTTGTTCTGCTCATCGTGGGGTCGAACGGACTACCCCAACGCGTCGGGGTGGGGGGGTAAATGCTAGGCGAGGTCTTGTTTCATGCGCCAAGCGTCCCAGTCATTCTGGGCAAGAGGCTACGGGCAAAGTCCCTTAAGATCCCTGAGACCAAAAAATGCCAAACTTTGACCGGGTAGTTCTCAGAATTTGTGATAGTTGGGAATACTCTGTTTGGACCTACAAGTGCACATGACATCCTTCCACAATAACCTCTCTCATTTTTGGTCAACTCCATTCCATTTGACCGTGCCAAAATCAAACACATTGGCGCAAAATGCTTCAATTTGATGTAGTGGAAAGGTGCTAGGTGTGACAATGGACTGCGCCAACGCGTCGGGGTGGGGGGATAAATGCTAGGGGAGGTCTTGTTTCATGCACCAAGCGTCCCAGTCATTCCGGGCAAGAGGCTACCGGCAAAGTCCCTTAAGATCCCTGAGACCAAAAAATGCCAAACTTTGACTAGGCAATTCTTAGAATTCGTGACAGTTGGGAATTCTCTGTTTGGACCTACAGGTGCATGTGACATCCTTCCACAATAACCTCTCTCATTTTTGGTCAACTCCATTCCGTTTGACCGTGCCGAAATCAAACGCATTGGCGCAAAATGCTTCAATTTGATGCAGTGGAAAGGTGCTAGGTGCGACATTTTTCATTCCATAGCTCGTGGGGTCGAACGGACTCTGCCAATGCGTCGGGGTGGGTGGGTAAATGCTAGGGGAGGTCTCGTTTCGTGCGCCAAGCATCCCAGTCATTCCAGGCAAGAGGCTACCGGCAAAGTCCCTTAAGATCCCTAAGACCAAAAAACTGCCAAACTTTGACCTGGCAGTTCTGAGAATTCATGACAGTTGGGAATGCTCTATTTGGACCTACAGGTGCACATGGCATCCTTCCACAATAACCTCTCTCATTTTTGGTCAACTCCATTCCGTTTGACCGTGCCGAAATCAAACGCATTGGCGCAAAATGCTTCAATTTGATGCAGTGGAAAGGTGCTAGGTGCGACATTTTTCATTCCATAGCTCGTGGGGTCGAACGGACTCTGCCAATGCATCGGGGTGGCCGGGTAAATGCTAGGGGAGGTCTCGTTTCGTGCGTCAAGCGTCCCAGTCATTACGGGCAAGAGGCTACCGGCAAAGTCCCTTAAGATCTCTGAGACCAAAAAACTGCCAAACTTTGACCGGGCAGTTCTTGGAATTTGTGACAGTTGGGAATGCTCTGTTTGGACCTATAGGTGCACGTGGCATCCTTCCACAATAACCTCTCTCATTTTTGGTCAACTCCATTCCGTTTGACCGTGTTGAAATCAAATGCATTGGCGCAAAATGCTTCAATTTGATGCAGTGGAAAGGTGCTAGGTGCAACATTTTTCATTCCATAGCTCATGCGGTCGAACGGACTGTGCCAACGCGTCGGGGTGGGCGGGTAAATGCTAGTGGAGGTCTCGTTTCGTGCGCCAAGCGTCCCAGTCATTCCGGGCAAGAGGCTACCGGTAAAGTCCTTTAAGATCCCTGAGACCAAAAAACTACCAAACTTTGACCGGGCAATTCTCAGAATTCATGAAAGTTGGGAATGTTCTGTTTGGACCTATAGGTGCACGTGACATCCTTCCACAATAACCTCTCTCGTTTTTGGTCAACTCCATTCCGTTTGACCGTGTTGAAATCAAATGCATTGGCGCAAAATGCTTCAATTTGATGCAGTGGAAAGGTGCTAGGTGCGACATTTTTCATTCCATAGCTTGTGCGGTCGAATGGACTGCGCCAACGCGTCGGGGTGGGCGGGTAAATGCTAGTGGAGGTCTCGTTTTGTGCGCCAAGCGTCCCAGTCATTCCAGGCAAGAGGCTACCGGCAAAGTCCTTTAAGATCCCTGAGACCAAAAAACTACCAAACTTTGACCAGGCAGTTCTCAGAATTTGTGAAAGTTGGGAATGTTCTGTTTGGACTTATAGGTGCACGTGACATCCTTCCATAATAACCTCTCTCGTTTTTGGTCAACTCCATTCCGTTTGACCGTGTTGAAATCAAACGCATTGGCGCAAAATGCTTCAATTTGATGTAGTGGAAAGGTGCTAGGTGCGACATTTTTCATTCCATAGCTCGTGGGGTCGAACGGACTCTGCCAACGCATCAGGGTGGGTGGGTAAATGCTAGGGGAGGTCTTGTTTTATGTGCCAAGTGTCCCAGTCATTCCGGGCAAGAGGCTACCGGCAAAGTCCCTTAAGATCCCTGAGACCAAAAAACTGCCAAACTTTGACCGAGCAGTTCTCAGAATTCGTGAAAGTTGGGAATGTTCTGTTTGGACCTACAGGTGCATGTGGCATCCTTCCACAATAACCTCTCTCGTTTTTGGTTAACTCCATTCCGTTTGATCGTGTTGAAATCAACTGCATTGGCGCAAAATGCTTCAATTTGATGCAGTGGAAAGGTGCTAGGTGCGACATTTTTCATTCCATAGCTCGTGGGGCTGAACGGTTTGCTCCAACACATCGGGGTGGGCGAGTAAATGCTAGGGGAGGTCTTGTTTTGTGTGCAAAGCATCCTAGTCATTACGAGCTGTAAGCTACCGACAAAGTCAAAAGTTGCTAGGATTAAAATTTTGCATTCCACAGGTCCTAGGGCTGAACAGTTTGCTCCAACACGTCGGGGTGGGCGAGTAAATGCTAGGGGAGGTCTTGTTTTGTGTGCAAAGCATCCTAGTCATTCCGAGCTGTAAGCTACCGTCAAAGTCAAAAGTTGCTAGGATTGAAATTTTACATTCCACAGGTCCTGGGGCCAAACAGGTTGCGCCAATGCGTCGGGGTGGGCGGGTAAATGCTAGTGGAGGTCTTGTTTCGTGCACCAAGCGTCCCAGTCGTTCTGAGATGTAAGCTACAGGTAAAGTCAAAAGTTGCTAGGATTGAAATTTTGCATTCCACAGGTCCTGGGGCCGAACGGTTTGTGCCAACACATCCGGGTGGGTGAGTAAATGCTAGGGGAGGTCTCGTTTTGTGTGCAAAGCATCCCAGTCGTTCCGAGCTGTAAGCTACCGGCAAAGTCAAAAGTTGCTAGGATTGAAATTTTGCATTCCACAGGTCCTGGGGCTGAACGGTTTGCGCCAACGCATCAGGGTGGGTGGGTAAATGCTAGTGGAGGTCTCGTTTCATGCGCCAAGTGTCCCAGTCATTCCGAGCTGTAAGCTACCGGCAAAGTCAAAAGTTGCTAGGATTGAAATTTTGCATTCCACAGGTCCTGGGGCCGAACGGTTTGTGCCCACTCCGTTTACTTGCCCACCCCGACGTGTTGGCACAAACCGTTCGGCCCCAGGACCTGTGGAATGCAAAATTTCAATCCTAGCAACTTTTGACTTTGCCGATAGCTTACAGCTCGGAACGACTGGGATGCTTGGCGCATGAAACGAGACCTCCACTAGCATTTACCCGCCCACCCCGACGCTTTGGCACAGTCCGTTTGACCCCATGAGCTATGAAATGAAAAATGTCGCACCTAGCACCTTTTCACTTCATCAAATTGAAGCATTTTGCGCCAATGCGTTTGATTTCAACACGGTCAAACGGAATGGAGTTGACAAAAAATGAGAGAGGTTATTGTGGAAGGATGTCACGTGCACCTGTAGGTCCAAACAGAACATTTCCAACTTTTATGAATTCTAAGAACTGCCGGTCAAAGTTTGGTATTTTTTGGTCTCAGGGATCTTAAAGGACTTTGCCGGTAGCCTCTTGCCCGGAATGACTGGGACGCTTGGAGCATGAAACGAGACCTCCACTAGCATTTACCCACCCACCCCGACACGTTGGCGTAGTCCGTTCGACTGCACGAGCTATGGAATGAAAAATGTCGCACCTAGCACCTTTCCACTGCATCAAATTGAAGCATTTTGCGCTAATGCGTTTGATTTCAACACGGTCAAACGGAATGGAGTTGACCAAAAATGAGAGAGGTTATTGTGGAAGGATGTCACGTGCACCTGTAGGTCCAAACAGAACATTCCCAACTTTCACGAATTTTGAGAACTGCCCGGTCAAAGTTTGGTATTTTTTGGTCTCAGGGATCTTAAAGGACTTTGCCAGTAGCCTCTTGCCTGGAATGACTGGGACGCTTGGCGCACGAAACGAGACCTCCACTAGCATTTACCTACCCACACCGACGCGTTGGCGCAGTCCGTTTGACCGCACGAGCTATGGAATGAAAAATGTCACACCTAGCACCTTTCCACTGCATCAAATTGAAGCATTTTGCGCCAATGCATTTGATTTCAACACGGTCAAATGGAATGGAGTTGACCAAAAATGAGAGAGGTTATTGTGGAAGGATGTCACGTGCACTTGTAGGTCCAAACAGAACATTCCCAACTTTCACAAATTCTGAGAACTGCCCGGTCAAAGTTTGGCAATTTTTTGGTCTCAGGGATCTTAAAGGACTTTGCTAGTAGCCTCTTGCCTGGAATGACTGGGACACTTGGCGCATGAAACGAGACCTCCACTAGCATTTACCTGCCCACCCCGATGCGTTGGCGCAGTCCGTTTGACCGCACAAGCTATGGAATGAAAAATGTCACACCTAGCACCTTTCCACTGCATCAAATTGAAGCATTTTGCGCCAATGCGTTTGATTTCACAATGGTCAAACGGAATGGAGTTGACCAAAAATGAGAGAGGTTATTGTGGAAGGATGCCACGTGCACCTGTAGGTCCAAACAGAGCATTCCCAACTGTCATGAATTCCAAGAACTACCAGGTCAAAGTTTGGCAGTTTTTTGGTCTCAGGGATCTTAAGGGACTTTGCCAGTAGCCTCTTGCCCGGAATGACTGTGATGCTTGGCGCACGAAACGAGACCTCCCCTAGAATTTACCCGCCCACCCCGACGCGTTGGCAGAGTCTGTTCGACCCCACGAGCTATGGAATGAAAAATGTCGCACCTAGCACCTTTCCACTGCATCAAATTGAAGCATTTTGTGCCAATGCATTTGATTTCAACATAGTCAAATGGAATGGAGTTGACCAAAAATGAGAGAGGTTATTGTGGAAGGATGTCACGTGCACCTGTAGGTCCAAACAGAACATTCCCAACTTTCACGAATTCTGAGAACTGCCCGGTTAAAGTTTGGTAATTTTTTGGTCTCAGGGATCTTAAAGGACTTTGCTAGTAGCCTCTTGCCCGGAATGACTGGGACACTTGGTGCACGAAACGAGACCTCCACTAGCATTTACCTGCCCACCCCGATGCGTTGGCGCAGTCCATTTGACTGCACGAGCTATGGAATGAAAAATGTCGCACCTAGCACCTTTCCACTGCATCAAATTGAAGCATTTTGTGCCAATGCGTTTGATTTCACAACGGTCAAACGGAATGGAGTTGACCAAAAATGAGAGAGTTTATTGTGGAAGGATGCCACATGCACCTATAGGTCCAAACAGAGCATTCCCAACTGTCATGAATTCTGAGAACTACTCGGTCAAAGTTTGGCAATTTTTTGGTCTCAGGGATCTTAAGGGACTTTGCCAGTAGCGTCTTGCCCGGAATGACTGGGACGCTTGGTGCACGAAACGAGACCTCCCCTAGCATTTACCTGCCCACCCTGATGCGTTGGAAGAGTCCATTCGACCCCACGAGCTATGGAATGAAAAATGTCGCACCTAGCACCTTTCCACTGCATCAAATTGAAGCATTTTGTGCCAATGCGTTTGATTTCAGCACAGTCAAACAGAATGGAGTTGACCAAAAATGAGAGAGGTTATTGTGGAAGGATGTCATGTGCACCTATAGGTCCAAACAGAGCATTTCCAACTATCACGAATTCTGAGAACTGCCCGGTCAAAGTTTGGTATTTTTTGGTCTCAGGGATCTTAAGGGACTTTGCCCGTAGCCTCTTGCCCGGAATGACTGGGATGCTTGGCGCACGAAATGAGACCTCCCCTTGCATTTACCCCCTCACCCCAACGCATTGGCACAGTCCGTTCGACCCCACGATGAGCAGAACAAAAAATATTGTTCCAGTTGACACATTCTCAATCATTGACATGGATGATATCTCAGTACTATTCCTTTAGGCACAATATGAGCTTCCAATGGAAGGCACAATTGTGAGGTTAAGATGATGAAAAGTGTGCCTCATTTACAGTCATGTTTTACTTGTCTTCAATGATTCCTTGATTCAACTTAATCCTTTGATAATACATTTTAACCTCCTTGTGAAAGCACACTTTCAAGGTTGCTTGAGCAAGAGCTAGTGCCTCAACATCAAGGCACACTTTTGGTGTTCTAGAAACATGAACTAGCACCTCAAATAGTAAGGCACTCATTCTAAGTTGTTTATTCAATAATTGGCACTAGTCACATATGGTGTAGAGAGGTAGATGTGCGCCCAAGTCATCATTTGATGCCTTCAATAACTATAAACTCCTTTGATGATGCATTTTATCCTTCCTATTCACTATCTAGCCTTAGGCACACATTTTAGGTTGATCAATCATAATCTAGTGCCCTAAGTACCAAGGCACACTTTTAGATTAGTTTGATAAAGGATTAGCGCCTTCATTTCTAGGTGGAAGTTTGGAGTTGAAATACATCAAAATAACAAGTTTCTTCATCACTTCAAACATATTTAACACTTTGAAGATCTCCAATGCATGATTGAATATCAAGAAACCAATGTATCATTTCATGAAGGTCTTAAGTGTTGTAAATATGCATCTTCTTATTTAATCATGTGTTGTAAATGAAGGAATGCAATGATTGCAATATGTGCACAAAACAAAATTTTTGAAAAGGATTTAGAAACTTTGAAGCAAATACAATTGGAACGTTTAAAACCAAATTCCATAACCTATGCAAGCATTCTCCGTACTTGTGCCAAATTAGGATCTTATATATACATATATGCACATAATGTCATGAAAATAATGTATAGTGTATATATCAAGCCATGTTCTCTTTTGTACTCTCGGGGGCATGTCTGTATGTGATGTGAATAAAAATAGCAATCTGAATAGAATTGTAGTACTGGGATTGAACTTCATTTTGGGATTGCAATGTATAGTTTTCTGCAAAATCAACTACAGAGACAATAGTTCCAATCGGGAAAGAGTATTTACACATCCTGAACTGTTGATCTAACCATCGAGACCTATGGCTATGTCTGACATACTTGTAGAATTTTTTTTTCTTAAAATCATCAATAAAATTAGCAATACTTACCTCTCTTACAATCAACTCACATCTAGAACCTTCACCTCCACTTTTCAAATTGTATTTCACTGTCTCATATCTCTTTTTCTCAACCATTCTCTTTCCAAAATCATGCTCATTGCCCTCATAAAAACATGATACAAACTTTGATAACCCACCACATTGTAAACACTTTTCATTTAAACAATCATTCTTGTAGAACATGCAACCATCATCTCTAATACATAGAAATAAATCCAATAAGTCCCTAGATGACTTTGGTAGTTGAATTGCACCACACTCCTGTACATTTCGTTAGTGTGCAAAGTAGAATGAATATTGCATAATAATTCATGGTACATAGAAAATTCTACATGGTATTTGCAACAACATGTATTACGAACTTTAAGAGGAACACAATAAAATGGCTTAAGAGATTCAAATGCTCTTTGTGAGATTGTCATACCCGGGTGAGTTTCACAATATTGTTTGTACAATGTTGTTTGGCTACATTCCAAGTAATGTTTAGGATGTGGTGTGCGGTCTTTATCACCAATTCTTAACTTTACATCTTTTGCATTCGGTGATACCCTAGAGTTAGTGTGCCAAAATCATTCAATTTCTTCCTTTGTGCTATCAATTAGCTTCTTGTCAACTCGTGGAAGCCTACCACTGAAAGCCCAAGTATCATTGGCAACAGGACTATCTAGCCTTGATCTTAATGCTAGTGCTTTTGACAATGTTTTACGATTCAATCTTAAGTCAACATAAGTTTGCCTCATTAATCGAGCATTTCTTAATTGTTTGCTTACTATTGAGGTTGTTATTACTCTACAGGCAGCTCTTTTATCTTTCTCCTTGCTAGTCTTTCCAATAGAATTGAGTGCATTGAAAAGACTTCTTACAATAATTTTATTCCGATCGGACACTTTGTTTAACCGAATCTTTAATTTCTTTAGTAAAGGTCTCATTTTGTACATCTTTAATAATTGCACAAAAAGTTGGCATTGTTCAGTTAATGTTTTCTTCTCAAAGTATTCATTGAAGAGTTTTGTAGCCCACAACCGAACCGTTCGTGATGACCTCTTGCCTTCAAGTTTTTCCATTATGTTCTCATCAATTTCAAGTAACCATTTTGGGGTTTTTGGGTGTTTTCTAATTTCATCACGATTATTCTCTTCTTGACAAATGTCCTCTCTTCTTATGAAATTTGGAGATACATTGATTGTTCTTGTTTCATCCATGTTTTCAACCTCATCAATTTTATCAACAAATGGATTATGGAGTGCAATTTCAATATCATGATGTTCATATCCACTTTTTTCAAGTGCACGTCTTCATTTTTCTTCTTCTTCTTTGTCCATGGTATTGCTATTATGAATAGGTGTTTCATAACATTTTTCAATATTTTCATTTGCAATATCATGGTGAATTTCATTCTTATCTAACATTTCATTATAATCAAAATTAACATCTTCAATTTGCATGTCATTAGATGGTAAAGAAGAAGATTCACCTTGATGAGCATCCGCCAAACCCACACTTCCAATCCTCTTCCTTTCCCTATCTTTTTTCCTAATTGCTTCAATTTCCTCCAATGTAACTTTCCTCCTCCTTTTTGCTTTACGACGACTGTTGCTCCCCATTAGGGGAACAAAAATATCACCCTTATGATTGTAACAAGAAAATTGTGTCTCCAAAAGTGCATAAAAATATTCCTTTCACTGTCATAGCCAGAAATCACGAGTATTTCGACAGTAGAGGGTCTCTGGTTGCAGAAGTCGGGCCCAGAAATATTCCTTTTGTCTTTTTTTTTCTTTTCCAAAATGGATATCCATTTTCAAAACAGATATCTGTTTTGGAAAACCCAATTCTTTGCAACGGACACTTGCAACGTCCATATGCCTACTACAAAATAGATATCCGGTTTATTATGTACATTTGGATTCTATACTATGGATTCATTGTATTATTCAATAAACTTGTGAATTACCATCTAATTTCAATGTTTACACACTAATCCACCTAGGTATCAACTTAATAAAGCTCTGGATATAAGCCATTATTTGATTTTAGGCTATCATCAAATGAGGAGCTTCTAAAGGCAAAAATGTTGTCCCAAAAAAAGACTCAATGTTATTCGTAAAGACATTAGATTGTTAAAATACAAATTCAAGGTTAGATATTCCTTGGGCTATTTTAGTATAGAGAAGCAAAATTGCAATATATGACTATCCTAGGAATTAGAATGGTTGATCATAGGATATTCATGGCATTTTGATATTAATGGATGGATTGATGGATGTTTAGGGAGTTTAAGTTTAAATGTAATGTATGAGAATTCTTATTTATGAAGGATCTAATATGTCTTATGTCTTATTTGCAGGCCATTCAAGAAAGAAATGAAAAGATACCAAGGACTATCATAACTCCTATTATAATTAGGTGCATCAAAGGATTGTCATCCAGGACCTTACCAATATGGGAAGTTATCAAAACCATGTCATGTTTAAAATTAAAGGATTTATCACCTCTTTGTCCCTATAGGCCTATTAGAACAATAGGTCACATTTTATTCATATACCGAGGTTGAGAATAAACACTAAGCATTTGTAGTTATGGCAAGTGTAAATGGAAATAGATCACAACTTTAGACAATCTATCCTCTCCTAGATTGCACTGACTAAGTGGAAACTACAAATTCCCTATTAATGTCCTTTATATACTGAAGGTATGGGTGAGAAAGGTAAACTTTGTATGTTGTAGACAAGTGATGCAGAGCAACACAGCAAAAGCTTACAAACAAGGTGTAAAATACCCATTAACCCACCAATTGCTCAAATAGCTTTTAAAATATCCTTCCCAAGGTCCAAACGAGACCGAAATACACTCTTTCTTTACTATCGGCAAGACATTTCTAATGTCTCATCAAACTATGCTTCATATGTTCTTCCTTTCTCTATTGTCGGCCAGACTTATCATTATTGGTAACCTTCAAATTTGTTAGCCCGATGTGGGACCTCTCGCCGATGTGTAGAATCCATCGCTCAGGCTTATGCTGTCGGTGTGACTCCTCCGTTGTTCTCTGATATGTATAAGAGGATGGATCAAAGTAATTAGCATGCTCCCTTCAATGTAAAGACATGAGAATAGAGCACTTGTGAGATGGTTATTGTAAAGGGACAAATCAATTAGAGACATGCAGTTTCCTAGAGAATTTGGAATGCTTCCGCTCAAGCGATTGTAGGACAAACAAAGATGTTCTAACTTCCCCAGACCACCAAATTTTGCAAGTATACTCCCCTTCAAGTTGTTGTGTGAAATTCTTTTCCAATGAAGTTGTGAGTAATTGGCAAGAGATTTGGGAATAGAACCCTCTAGTCCATTTCTTCTTAAGTCAAGTATCTTCAACGCTTTCAACTGCTCAAACCAAGGTGGAATCCTTCCCTTGAAAGAACTAAAAGAGAGATTTAAAGTGCATAACAAGGAGAGACCTCCTTCAGATGGAAAAAGGGTACCTTTTAATTCCAATTGAGGGAGAATTATGGCCACCACTCTATTGGTATGTTTCTTGTACCAAACACTGGTCCAGAAGCACACATTTTCTGAATTGGTAGAAGTCTAGTTGGAGAAATGTGGTCTCCTCGACTACTATTATTGTAGGATATGCATAAATGGGTTTCTTGAAAAGGCTTTAGAAATTTTCAAGCAAATGCAATTGGCAAGTGTAAAGCTAGATTCTGCAACCTTTGTCAGCATCCTCTCTACCTCTACCAAAATGGGAGCTTTGGAATAGGGTATGGACATTCATCAAAGCATAATGGAAGTGGGATTTTTGTAGATATTCTAGTTGGAAATGCTCTGGTAGACATGTACGGAAAGTGTGGAAGCATAGACAAGACACATGAACTGTTTGAAAAAATGCCTCAAAGAAATGTGGTCTCATGGAATAAGATGATTGCAGGATATATACACACTTACTCCGATGCGAGATTCACCACCCTTGTCTATCAGTAAGACCAATACCCTCGGTGAGACATTTTACTTGCATTCTGACATTATAACTCTCCCCGATGTGTTTACCGTCCATTAGTCATCGGTAAGACTTCTACATCGATCAGACATTCTCTTCGATTTCTGATATCGTATCTCACACCGAAAGAATAAACACCGAACTACACCATCGGCTAGACCGCCTCTATCGGTGATACTTTTCTTTTCACCTCTAAGAGTCCATCTCTTTCCGATGTTCCTTCTGTCGGTGTGACTCCCTCTCATCGGTGTAGTTCTCAACTGTTCTTCCGATGTGCCAATAAATAACCCATCGGTGACACTTAATGATTGTCACCCCGATATGACTTGATCTGTGAGATCAATGTTGTCAGCTCAATGGAACTTTGTCTCTCCGATAACTATTGTCAGTCTGATGTCTTCGATTTAGCCTATACATAACATAACTTGTTATCACCGGTCAACTAACGTATCTTTTCCCAATTTTCCTGATATGGCCGGTCAACCTTTGTATCCTTTGACATGTACATTCACCATTTACAACCACGATAAACGATAGCAGGATATACACGAAATGTCCACGCATACATAAACGATATACCCATGGATTGTATCTTCGGTGAAACAATACCAATGGTACAAAATATGTTGCTTCTCTTCATCCAAAACCAATGGCACAAAATTTTTCATAGATCAACAAAACGGATATCT
This sequence comes from Cunninghamia lanceolata, assembly GCA_027924645.1. NCBI lineage: Eukaryota > Viridiplantae > Streptophyta > Pinopsida > Cupressales > Cupressaceae > Cunninghamia > Cunninghamia lanceolata. Next base: position 32,402 of record BSBN01000973.1, on the reverse strand, counting down.
GTTCTAAAAACGGATATCCATTTCTAGAATGGATATCCGTTTTCAGAACAGATATCCATTTTCAGAATGGATATCCGTTTCCAGAACGGATATCCTTTTCTAGTTGCTTTTACCGAAGCAAAAAGGATATCCCTCTTGCTTTGGTACAAAGCAAGACGAATATCTGTTTTGATTGTTGACTTTTTATGAATTGTAACGTGTTTTAATGTTTCAATCTCTTCTTTGAACTTCACCCTTCGTGCTGACGAATTTTTTTTAATGCAAAATTGATAAAACGAAAAGGGTTTATAGAAAAAATTGTTAGCTTTCTAAAAATATAAGATTTATTTGGTTATCATTTTATTAAATAATTATTAATAATTTTCAATATACTGTGTCTCTGAAATCCTGATGGACACACTGATTGAAAAACATCCATAACTTTCAAACCATTTCACCTTTTTGAGATCCGAAACCTACGTCACACTCTATGCTTTTCTAGCTATAGGTTAAAAAAAAAATTGAATTTTGATTTTTTTTTTATCGAGTTAGGTTGGCTGGAAAATTACTTTTTATTTTTTAAAAAAAGTCACAGTAAAAAAATCATAACTAATTATTTTATTAGAAAAAAATTTCAAATAAATATGCATCACATCCGGACATGAGTCCTCTACTTATTTTGAAAGTTTAAAAAAAATATATATATTTTTACTCATAGTTAGGTTGGCTGGACAGACACCCACTTTTTATTTTTTTTTCTGAAAAATTTAATAGTTGTTCATTGAAATATTCAATTTTCACTAAGTAAATTTAGTTTTTTTTTTTTTAAAATAGTAGCCTATAAACTAGATTCAATTCTCTACAAATTTCATTCTTACATCTTTTTCAAATTGTATAGATAATCCATTCAAAATTTCATTCTTACATCTTTTTCAAATTGTATAGATAATCCATTCAAAATTTCACATGAACTTGATAAAGTCTGATTTTTTGTATTTTCATTGCCACTTAGAGGTATAGTTTGGCCCATCATGACCCTGCACATACCCCTAATATATTATTCAAAAATCATAAAGATTGCAATATATTTGCAGAGAAAGCTTCTCACAGGAGTATCACCACCAGAGATCTAGAGACAACATGACCGCTATCAGACTCTTAGAATACATCATGATACCACATTTGTAATACAATACCCTCATAAAATAGGGTTACCTTTTAGGGCAAGACAAGCCAACAAAATATCTACCATCAGATCTAAAGCCTAATAATGAACGGTCTTGATTTACAATATACCATTAATTTAATGTATGTCAGCCATTTAATAGTTTTTGTTAACAAAAAAATGTTAACACGCATCCCACTTCACCCCATGCTCCCATTGTATATTACACCTATCGGTGTAACTAGGATATATATATATATATATATATATATATCAACAATAAGCTTTATATAATTGCAAGGTTGAGACACATTTTCCCAGTGTAGCACCAGACTTGGATGCAACCAATCCATTGTATCCATACGTCTATTCACTTCTCTCAGATGATGCTCTTCCTTTCTTTCTCGAAGGGTGGAAAAACATGTTTCTTGAATACAACTTGCAATCACCAAATTGGGATTAGTGTATCGTTAGTCAATTCATAATCCTTATGAAATCATAACATCTTGACATCATATAATCACATGTCAATTCTAATCAAATAAACATAAACTCATGAAATTATTGATTTTTCCTGACATTTCACTAAATGTCAAATCATTAAATCATGCATAATCATCTACAAATTACATGCAAGTATAAAGTAAAGTATAGTCAAAATTTGGAATGTGACAATTGGACTATGCTACCCATATGAATGAAGACACATGTCTGTTATCGGTTTCAATATGCTACCATCCCATTGTAGTTAATAGAATTCAACAAACATAAATCTTAGTTGTCACCATAAAGTTAGTTGACCCACTACATTGCTTAATTTCACTACCCTACTACCGCAAAGTTCCCACAAACCTCAGGAAGGTCATTCACAATGAAATCTACATTGCTTGAACATCACTGCATTCATGTATGTGAAGTGTGATAATGCACCACAAATCTTAAGGGGTTAAGAAGAATACATCTTAGTCTCCACATGTCTATTGCATCTACTCTTAATTGTGTTTATCCTTGGTTAAGGTAAACCAACACATTGGTGTTTAGTGACAAATTAATAGAAGTCCCAAGTGACTCAAATATGGTTTACCTCAAGGTGTGTTCCATCATTGCTTGTTTCTAGTCTCACTCATGTGAACACCTCAAGGAATACCTCCCTTAGTTTAATAAAGCCTAAAGAAGAAGAAGAAGAAGATATCCATCCTGATCTATTGGTCCTTTCATGCCACAATCTAATTATAATCCTTGCTTTTACCTCTGATGACATAGCCTTGGCCTTAGGTATTAGCGTAAGTCTTTAGGATTTGTGGAACCACATGTTTGAGCACCAACATGGGGTATGCAATTTTCACTATTACACATATTATTAAAAATATATGTTAATTAGTTATATATAAAGTTCATAATAAAATATTATGTTTTTGGTAAATCAGACGACCTAATTATTCATAAAATATAATTGTAAAGAAATTTTAATAAAAAGCCTTCTTTACATAAATATCCTAGGATGTAAGTATTTAAATCATAATGATAAACAAATTTGACTTAGGTTAATGAGCTAGAACTAGAAATAAACATTGCTAAATTATTTATGCAAGACTTAAATAAATTTAAATGTAATACTTAGCTAGAAGTTTTAGAGATGGGAAAATGATGTAGAAGAGGCCACGAATCGATTTACAAAGGTGCAAGAGTTTTAGGAATTGATCAAAAGACTTTCAAAATTTCCAAACTAACTAAACTCTACTTTGGTTCATCCGTGCCAGTGTAGAATTTATCTATGTAAGTGCAAAACTAAGCCTAGTGCATTGATATAAGCTACAAGTCATGTGACTAAAGTGACATAAAGCTTGTTGTTGGAATTTGCTAGCCTTTATCTTCTAATAGCTAACTCAAGTAAGGAATAGATAGTGTTTAGGAACAACTTCGGGAAATTTAATGAATTGTGAGGGTCATGTTCTCCTCAATTAGATCCCTAGTAGAATAACTTTATGACTCTACATGAAAGACCAAAAGTAACGAGAAAGATTTCAATTTGAATTTAAATGGTAAAAGCTTAGGATTTAGATCCATGACTGCAAAATGTCTTGAGCCAAGCCTATACATAGAGATCTAATCAAGAGTGATGAATAAGGAATCAGGGGGATCAAGACTAATCTTTAAGGATGAGTGATAATGAATAGCCAAATGTGATAATGTCATTAACCAAATTCACTTAAAGAATAAGCCACTTATAAACTAATCATTGCATTTAAAACACTCTAACCAAAACAAACCTATTTAACACAAGAGAAAAAGCCATAAGTCTAAATTTTTACTATTAAAATATTAAATCAAATTCGTGAAGAACATCATAGGGCACAAAATAGTTAGGGCAAACCGCCACACTAGAATTATATATATATTTAAATACAAGCTACAACATTAGGGACTTGTGAAGCATACGAGGGCACGAGAACTCCTAGACTTTGCAATCCATGAGAAGTCGTGGCATGAGTGGTCTAGTAAAAGCAAGTAATGCGCCATTACCATCACGCATGAACTTCTTTCCGACTAGAAAAAAGCAAAATGAGCATTACGATGAAGCAAGTGCTAGTGCTGAGTAGGCCAGGACAGAATTGGATGTTTCGCCCAGTACAATCACAACATCCTTACTTAAAACAGATCAAAGGCCATTTCAATGTGACTGCGTTCATGAAATAATATGAAATGCAAAGGTTTGATGCATTCTTCATCAAACCATCACACGCATACATGGCTTTTGGGCCCAGTCTCCATGTCCAAACAGTAAAAGACAGGGAGGAGGAGAAGGATGATCATACTGTTAAGATTTCAAAGCTTAAACCATTCCTCCCAACTTCTATATAACTCCGCAACGCATTTGGCCTCCCACATTGTTGGCTCAACTTTCCTGCTATTGTTTTTTAGATTACCCATTTTGCCGCACAGTGTCTTAGAAAATGTTTCCGCCTACAAGATTTAACAAGAATGTTGTTCTTGTTTTTATATTATTGTCTCTTCTTCTACATGTTGAGGGGTGCAGACAGAGAAACAAGAGGAAGGGCAATGATTGTTCTGGCTACTCACCAGCACCAGATTACGGCTACTCCAATATCTTCGACGTCCTTGCTTATGGAGCCAAGGCCGACGGATTTACTGACGATTCCAAGGTTCACATATCCCTTTTACTCTGCGTATTGCATTCCATTTTTTTCCACCATAAACCGGTACGTTGTTATGCTGACTGTTTATCAAATTTTTGACTCTGTTTCATTTGGATGGCCATTGCGATCTGTAAAATGTACCTCTGTTGATCTTTTCAACTATACTTTTTTTCTTAAACAGTCACACATTTTTATGCTGACTGTTTATCAAATTTTTGACTATGTTTTTTTTCGACCTTCCATTGCGACCTGTAAAATGTATCTCTATCGACCTGTTCAACTATACTGTTTTTTCGTACAGTTAAGACAAGTCAAAGAGATTTCGACTGTAGACATGTTTTCAATGTACTGACTGTTTAAGTTTTACGGCTATTTTATCCTGACATAACGTAGGGTGGCTGCAACAGGCATTTCTAGCAGCATGGGAAGCTGCTTGCAGAGTGGAATCAGCCGTAGTGGAAGTACCGGCGGAATTCCGTTTCCTAGTCAATCCAATCATATTCATGGGGCCTTGCAAACCCAACATCATCTTTCAGGTAAGTGGTGTTTTTCTCTCCTTTGCATTTAGACCATGAGGAATGAATTTGAGGCAGGTTTAGATGAAATGTCTAAAAACTCTGGTTTCAGATTGATGGAACAATTGTGGCGCCAATGAATCGGTGGGTAAGGAGCTCTGGTTTATTAGATTGGATACAGTTTAAGAGAGTGCAAGGCGCTACCATTCAAGGAAACGGCCTTATCGATGGACGGGGAAGTATTTGGTGGGGTTTGTCTGACTACCAGGTGAAGAAAAGCATTGCATTCTCCTTTCTCAACTTCTCTATATTGCAAATTTATTATACTAACGTTCAGCCCTATCTGACCCCATTGCAGCTAACCAGGAAACATCCAAAACCAATGCCCGCCATCAAACCCACAGTGAGTAGTTTACCAATTCTCTCTAGAAATTTGGACGTTTTCTTTTCATAACATTGTTTCACCATGACTGCAGGCTTTGAGATTTTATGGAAGTTATAATGTGACGGTCCAGGACATAACGATTCAAAACAGCCCACAATGCCACCTTAAGTTCGACAGCTGCGCATCTGTTCATGTCTCCAATGTGACAATCTCGTCGCCTGCAAACAGCCCCAACACAGACGGAATACATCTCCAGAATTCTCAGGACGTGGAAATACATCATTCCAACATTGGCTGCGGTAATCACAAGTCCAAATATTTCATCTTATTTCACTAAATGGCCCATATAAGTATCTTCTACACTGCATTTATCGAATGAAAAAGATTGAATAGGCGCTGACATTTCCCATTTTTGCTAAGTAGGTGACGACTGCGTATCTATCCAAACGGGATCTTGGGATATACGCGTCCACCACATCAACTGTGGTCCTGGCCATGGCATTAGGTATAATTTAAACATAAGAAGAGAACAGAAATAGTGAGTTTATAAGCAGATCTTTAATTCTTGTCTTTTGCTATTTTCAGCATTGGAAGTCTGGGCAGAGACAAAACAAAAGCGTGCGTTTCCAATGTTACAGTGCACGATGTTGCCATTCAAGATGCTTTATACGGCGTCCGCATTAAAACATGGCAGGTACAGGTGTATCATTATAATTAGCACAATATTTTAAATAAAATGAGTTTTTATGTGATTATATTGGATTTGTCAAACATGTAAAATTAATGTTTCAAAGATTGACATTTCTTTGTGAGATGATTCTTCCAGATTTTTCACCATTAAATTTATATTAACCTTTTTATTATCCACTAATTCTGTTATAACTTTCTCTTACTTTGCCTGTCATAAACACACTTACCTAAACAACATGTCAGCTGTTTACAGAATTTTCGGCCCTGTTTCATACTATGTTTTTGGTCTATCTGTTAAACCCAACTCCCTTGATCTATTCAACCATGTTCTTTGTCTCTCTCGACCTGTTCGACCATCCAGTGGGTTGGATTTCAATCAACGATTGTTTTACAACGTACGACTACTTAAGCTTTATCCTATAAACAAGGCTATTCTTAAACATTATCCACTTTAACAGTCAAATGTCAATTTTGGCCAATAAAAATAGGACAAATAATTACCACTTTTGGTATGGATGAGATATAAATTGGCTATTGATTGTTTGACCATTGAAGTGGATGATGTTTAAGTACAGCTCATAAACAGCCAGCACATTGTACACAACAAACCTGCTGTTTAAGCTCTTTCCTTCACTTCCATTGTAGTTACAACTCTCGACATAATTATTAATTATAATGATGATGGTAAGCATTATTGCTAATGTTGTTGGGTGCACTGTGCAGGGAGGATCAGGATTCGTTCGAGGCGTGTCGTTCGCCAACATAGACGTATGGAATGTGAAAATCCCCATCATAATCGATCAGTTCTACTGTGAAAAAAGAGTGTGTCGCAACCAGACATCAGGCGTTGCAATATCAGACATCTCATACAAGGAGATAAGAGGAACATATGCGTATAAAGCAGTGCACCTCGCCTGCAGTGACAGCATGCCCTGTACAGACATTGTTTTATCAGACATCGAATTGCAAGGTGTGGCCAGAGTTCAAAACCCATTTTGCTGGAATACTTATGGCCAATCACAGGCTCCCACTGTGCCTCCTCTCACTTGCCTGCATTCCGGCAGGCCTTATAAAAAAGCTCCCCTCCACACCCAAGACAGATGCTAGTCTCTTCTCTCTTCACTCTTCATCTCTGCATACGCACATATATGCTCATGTAATATATCAAATATATCACCATTACCTTTAATAATTATCAGCCGCAGAAGCGGATTTTTCGTTGTAAAATCGAAATCGAAGTTGCAGGAAGCGAATATGAGATGATATCACATTTGTTCTCTCTTGTATTGCATTTAACTGCTCAATACGAAGTATATTCCTAAATTTCTAATCAGAAGTCAATTTTAAAACACGATATTTTAATGTCGGGAGTCTGTTAAAATAGAAAATAAATGTGACGATGACGACAACTAAAATTGATACACGGTCTTGTTAACTGCCCGAGTTCGTTGTACTATTTATTTTTGACATTTTTAAGAAATTCTCTAAATTACTCACGGGACGGTGTACATGCACTCCTTACATTGGCCGGATATTTGAGCATGAGCGCTTTTTTTTATGAAAAGTATTATTGTTGTTGGATTTGTTTGTTTGTTTGTTTGTTTGTTTTTTTGGATAATGGTGAAATTTGTATATCCATGACATTTGATATGAATATTGATTTATGGTATAATTTTTTGGTGTGAAGTTGGGCTCATTCCTATAGCCTATACTTATTTTTATGCATACATCATTATATATTTAGTCCCCACCCTATCATTATACACACATACTTTGATACATTCATCTATTTCGTGAATTTATTACACTTATTAGTACATTTACCTTCATTTAGTCTTTACTCATATTAACTAGGCCATTTATTCACTTAGGATCATTTTTGTAGTTGTAAGGTCGACCTCATAGTCGCAGACTTGAGCCCTACCTTTCGAAAATTCAAATTCAAATTCTAACTAATTGGTCCTCTTTATTTTCTTGCCTTAAGTACACACTTTATGAAATTTGATGTTATGTGCTAGTATTTAAAGTTATTCATTAGCATCCATTTTACACATCCACAAGTCCTCTCTCATCCTAAAGCATTAAATGAGTAATCAATAGTAAAACATTTGGATTTGGTACACTAAAAGGAGTAACAAATTTGCATACCTTCGAATGTCACTACATTGGAAAATCAAATGTAACACGTTAGTTCATAATGGGTATTTAATATATAAAAAAAGCTAGATATATTGCTAAGTATTAGGGCTAGAGGTAATTATATTAATGTTTTTCTTAGGTATTTAGGGTAAGAAAGTGGAAGGATTGGGAGTTGGGCATAAGGGATAGGAAGTTGGGGAAAAACTAAAAATATAAATTTCTCTCTTTACTTTTAGCTTTCATAAGGTCACAAAAAGAATTAATTATGTTATTTATGTAGGTATTTCATATGGATTTTTTAGTCTTAACTGGGTGAAATGATGAATGTGTTTGTACACCATAGAGTAGATATAGGCTTGATCCAGAAAGAGAGATTTGGCTTATGAACACCTTGTAGAATAATATATAAGGTAAATGATAAATGATTCTCCTTATGGGTCTCCACCAAGAGGGTCTTATACATCAAATTAATGTCTCATTAGCAATGATAAGGAAAAAAATTAACTTTTTCATTACTATTTTAAATATCTTTTGTAGAGGTTAATAGATACCTTATTTAAAGGATTGCAATATGATAACACTAAAAATGAATTTTATAGCTTTGAAGGAGTAGATATGAGATGGACATGTGAACAATTGTATTTCTAGTTTCTTGTAGTTTATGTTATGTAAAAATATTAATTTGTTTTTCTATTTAAACATGTAAAAGGAAGTAAACAATGACCACATATTCACATCAAATAGTTACCCTTTTTTTTAAAAATTATATATTATGTTAAAGATTATTATAAAATGATTAAGTATAAATTTTTTTAATGTATTTTATTTTCATAATCTCCTTTCAAAAATTCATTTACTTGACTTCATTTGGAGTTGGTGTGGTAGTGGTAGAAATGAAATGTTTAGCTGAATGTATTGTAATGTCCCCTTGTTAATTATTTCTAATGAAGCATTAATTAATCCATTCCAATGGATTAAGATGAGAAATTTGAAAATTTATTAGAAATAATTTATTTAATATTTAATTATTATTTTTCTTTGAAAATGAGACATACTCAAGATGATGGGGTAGTAGTAGTTGGATTCATAAGGACATTGTGTGCCTTTATAAATAATACATTAAGGGGATATACATATGCACCTAGATTTAATGTCTTTGTGCTGAATAATCCTATGAGCCAAGACAATCCTCACTTTCCTTCCTGTGCATTATCTAAGAAAATATGGAAAGGAAAAACATATGATGTGGTGAAATTTCAAGAGGCCTTAAGCTAGAGAATCTAATATAATGGATATTTCTAAGAATTCCATGAGAAGGGATATTGACGTTACTAGTAAATCAAATTGTTCACCAAATTATAAGGCCATAGAGAATATAAATCTCAAATTCAAGATAGAGACATTAATAAGTGAGCTCCATGGGATGATGTTCATTTCCAAGAGGGTTCTAAGGTTAGCATGAGAGAAGAAAATATGCAAAAAATAACATCCAAATGTCATTTTGTATGTTTTGAATTTTTGGTTATGCCCATTGAATTAACAAATGCAACTGTGACTTTCCATACATGCATGAATCATGTTTTTAATAGACAATTGAGGGAGATTGTTTTTGTTTTCTTGGATGAGAATTTGAGTTCTAATAAGAATTGGGAAGTTCATTTACAGTAGTTGGATACATTTTTGGGCATACTAGAACAACAGACATTCCTTGCCAAAGACTCCAATGGAGAATCTAAAATAGGATCTTCTGCTTGGGTAGGAATTTTACAAGTCACATTTGAAAAAAGGAAAAAGGTAATGAGTTTACATCCTACACTTGATATTCCTAACTTTCCTTGTCTATATGATGTAGAGTATGATGCTCCAAAAGAAGGAATAAGGGTTGTTTTAATTCAAAGAGAGCACCCTATAGTATGTGAAAGAAGAAACTTGATTGAGTTAGGGAGAAGACTCATCTTTTGTGATAAGGAAACATTGGCAATAAGGCATACTTTAGGCAAGTTTAGGAAATATTAAAATTGTTGCACAAGCTTATGATTGGGATATAGAGTTAATGACAAGAAAGGAAAATATTATTGTTCATACGAGCTTTTTAAGCAACCTACTCTATACCCATCTCCACCGGTCATGTTAATTATAAAGATTTTATTTTGATTGAATATGTAAAGAATCCAATTGTTACTAATTCTTATACTAAGGTGATGAAGTATGTTGGATACACAAATTATGGTGAATTATATAGACAAATCCAAGAAGGAGAGCAAGTTTTCCTAATAGGTTTTATTTAATCACTACCAAGTCCAAATAAAAAATGGAAGAGTATATCTAGGGTCTTCATTTATGATTATCCAAAGGTGTATGGTAGAAATTGTATTCATGTTGTTATGATTAGAATGATTAAGTATACACATTTCTTTGTTGCATCATCAAAGTTCACAACCCCTCAAGTGGTTGATTTATTTTTCAAATAAATGTTTAGATTGCATGGGATACTCAAGAACATTTCTAATGTCAAGGATAATAGATTTTTTAGTTTTCTTTGGAAAGAATTATTTTGTTTGATAGATATAGAGCTCACCTCTAGCACAAGCTACCATCCTCAAACCAATGATCACATAGAAAAAGGTAATGAGGGGGTGGAAGGAGACCTAAGGGACCCAGTTTCAATTCAGCCATCAGCTTGGACAAAATGGTTGTACTTGGGAGAGTCATGCCACAACCCATCCTATCAAATGCTCATTGGTATGACTTACTTCAAATTTTTACATAGTTATGATGCACTAACCATTATGGATTTAATATTTATAGGTACTAGAGTGCCAGTAGAAAGTGACTTGGCTATTCAGAGTCAAGAAATATTAAGGTCACTCAAGGATCATCTACAAGGGACCCAAAATCAAAAAAGGTTTTATGTTAAAAACATAATCATATAGGGAGGTTCCTTTATTGAATAAGTCTCAAACCCTAATTATAATGAAATTAAGTACAGATGAATAAAATGCTATAGAACACCATACAGGAAGGCACTCAAGAAGGATCAGAAACATACCAGAAGTTGGATTTCCAGAACTGAAGACTTTGCAGACTATGGGGCGGGCACCTAAGTCTCATAGGGTAATTTTTATGCAGATCTGGAACAATGAGGTGTGTCAGATGATATCCTGATCTTGCTTTCAGGATGAATCATGTCAGAGGACTACAGGGTGGGTGCCCTAGTCTAGTAGATGTGAATATCAACAAGTTTTCTCCAGATCTTGAATCTTTATCCTCTAAATTTCTTCTTTGTACCTGTACTTCTCCAAATCTTGCACATGCAACCTACAATCACAAAGAGAGGGGTTTGGGGCTTGTGGTATTTAGGAGCTTGCCTCAGTCAAGCCCTGAAATGACATTCAAGTCTTCCAATTCTGTTGTTAGATAGAGTATGTGCCCAAGGAGGGTAGAAGCCAAATCTAATGATGAAATGAAATGATTGAAACACAAATAGATGTCACCTTAGAGGTGAAGCTCTCATGGAGATGAAGATCTTTCACACCATGAGGAGATGGATTGGTGAAGCCAAATCTGCAACAAACAAACACAATCACAACACAATTCTACTCGGCAACACAATGAATGATGTGAAATCCCTTAGCTCAATATCACAAGTTCGCATTATCCCTCTAGGTTTAAAATGAAGTCATAAACTCACTTATGTATGCTTTCCCGCTAACATTTGTAAATTAAATTGAAGAGGCCGATAGAGAGAAACCTATTGAGAGGGCCCAAGCTGACTGCAATTATTTTAACCCCAAAAAAATCAAGCTAGACTTAGGCGCAAGTGCCTAAGTTCCAAGGCCATTTTAGGTCTTAATTAATCATTTCAAACTAGCCCCTAAGTCCCATTTGACATGGGTTTCAGGGGAAATTGCCCCGAGATGAGTATTAAGCTTGGATAATGTAAATGAGGGGACCTAGGAGCTAAACTAGGAGGTAAAATGATGTGTCAAGTGGCTGAGAGGCGGTGTCAATGATTGATTTGATGTCAAAAGTCAAAACTTCTACCTACTCTTTGATTGTTCTTTATACTTCTTTTCTTCCTCTAGCCTCTTAATTAGAACCTCAACTGATGATTTTGCATTATGTATATCTCCTGCCAATGTGGGTGGGCCTAGATCAATCCTGCTAATATTGAAATTTGCTTCATTAGCATCTTCTTCATCTTTGTCAGCAATTAGATCTGTAATCTCCACATATTAATGCTCTAAGTAGGAGTCCATCATCATTTAAGACATTTTATATACCTTTCCCAGTTGATGAGTAGCCTAGAGAAACTTTGCTACTACATCAAAACCAGGATCAATCATTTGGGTATATTTTCTCTTCTTCCCCACTGCCTCTTTTAGCCATGTGGGTGGTACCAAACTTGTTTGAATATTAGATTGTAGTGGAGGAAGAGTAGTTTTAGGATTGGAATCCATAGAAAGACTATACTCTACTCGTTGCTGAGTAGGAAGGTGGGGGAGAAGAAATGACATTTGATACCTGTGGTGGAGGAGGAGATGAATGTATATTCACCTAAGGTGGAGAATGAGAGGATGATCTTGGATTCACTAGTGTTGGATGAGGAGAAGAACTTGGGTTCACCTATTTTTGATCTCTTGTTGGTTCTTATGTGTCTGCATTATCTCCTTGGGGAGTTCTTTTCACCTCCAATTTCTTCCTGGCTCCTTATCTCCTACCTCACACTAACTTTTCAACTTATAATCCTTATTCAAATCATCATCATCATCATCATCATCATCATCTCTCCCAGGGGTAGATTTGGATCTAGTGACATAAGTGATGATGGGATTTTGTTGTGTTGAAGATCCCACAACTTGCTTTTTCCTCCTTGAAGCTTGTTCTTTTTGTGGTGGCCTAGTTGTAGTGTGACTCGAAATTTTAGCACTTAGCCACTTCTAAATTAATCACCAAATTTTTAATCAATTTTGGTCAATTCCAAGGACTTTAGAGTTTGATGAAACAACAAAAAACCCTTTGACTAAGGTTTTAAGACAAGCTAATGCAATCATCCTTTAGTTGAACACCACAACATGTTGAAAGAATTAAACATTCATCTAAGGCTTGACTAATAGCTAAAGTAGATAGTGCAATAGATTACCTCAAAATTTTATCCATTTCACTATTGATTAGTGACATTTTCCTCCCACATGATGTTCTCCCTCCAATTAGTGACATAACCTCACAAAGCACAATGAAGTCATCAAACATTAGTTGACACCAATAATCAAGAGATATAATAACTCGTCATTAGTTAACATATTAGATAAACAAAACCAAATGTACATAATTAATCAAAAATAGTATCATAAAATTGGTCATCAAAAAAATATTTAAACATGTGTAGAAATATTTAAGATACTAATCAATCCAACCTAAAATTAATAACTATCCCAGCAATTACTCTAATTATTATAGATCAAATAGTAATAAATATAGCATGTCTTTATGAGGTACTACACCTGGTGATTGTAAAACTATTAGTGACACTTTCAAAATTGCCCTTATAGTTTTAAAACTACATTAATGGTTCCAAAATTGCTAGTGACACTTTCAATGCTACCTATGTTGATAGTTTTACCCTTCTTCTTCTAGAAGCCATAACATTTGCATAGGGACTCAAAATGATTTTTCTTTTTTGAATCTGCATTACTTTTGAAGAGGAGCGTAAATATGTTAACTTATTCAACTTTTGATCCATATGAGTATATATCTTGTCCCTACAACATGTCAAAGTGTATTTCCTCTTAAGGATGAGCTTCACTCCTAAATCCAATATGGATCACAATAAGTAATCTAAAAGTGGCATATTCTTATGTGAATTCAACTTCTTTCCTCTTAAGGCCAATCTTCACTCTAGATCCAATATGGATCATAATAAATAATCTACAAGTGGCATATTCTTATGTGAATTCAACTCATTATGTCACCATATCCTAATCATATTATCACTCATCCCTAGAGATTCTTTCATGTTTGTTGGATCCCCCATCTATCTTTAATAACAGAAACTACATACCTCAAGTGCAACTTCTACATTACATTTATTCACTATTTTGGTATGTGCATGGAAATGGGGGGTCAAAAGTGGCCACTTTTAAATTAAAAAAAACTAATCTTCGATGAGTAATTCGACATACCCATGCTCAAATTTTAAGATGTCATATAAACAAGATTATTAGTGCTTAGAATCTAGTTTCTAAACTACTATTTTTTTTTAAATGGTGGAGAATAAGAGGGCCAAATAGTGGAGCACACAAAGTGGTCCCATTTTTGTCAAAAAAATATAATATAGAATTGGGAGTACTCCCCCTAAATGCTGACTTTTTTAGTGTTTCATAAATCTCTTTGGTGGAAAGTTAGCTAACATCACATAGTTTATGCTAGATTTTTCTACTAAATTTTTTATTGAATATATGATTTTTATTAATTTTCAAAGTGGACACATCCTGAAAAATGGAAAATTGATTATGATCCCCATTTAATTTTGAGAAAACTAATCAAAAATCTTTTTTTTAATGTATAGAATTGAGTCTAGAATATAAAAATGTAATTTGTTTCAAATTTTGATGAGTGGATAAAAATGAAACCAAAAAATCTATACATAGTTTTTTTGGTAAAAAATGAAGACACTAGCAAAAGTAATTGAAGATCAAAATCTTAATGTAGAAAAAGTTACATGGTTAGAAAGGTAAGAGAGTTTGATGTCATCATGGAATTTTTTAGAATAATTTCTTAAAATGTGCAAACCTGATGGAGAGCATGCTTAGAATTTTCATGTTTTTGTATGTTTTATACAAAACATGTCTTTGGGGACCTTACATGTAGGTCCAAGACTTTGGCTCAAATTTTCAAGGAAAATCCAAGCCTAAGGGTGGGATTCCAAAGCAACTTAAAATAAAACATGTGTGCTTTATAACAATAATGTGTTATAATTCAAAAAATAGATTGCAAACTAGGAATTTTGTGTTTTTAGGCAATTATAATGTGAGTGTTTTATGGCTTGGGATTTTTGAGTCATGATGCTAGCACACTATCTTTTTTGGTTTTAAAACTTTCTTAGCCACTTTTTGGCTGCAAATTTACCTTTTTTGGTGTCTATTTTCCTACTATGTTTTAGGCCCATTTGATACCTAAATTTCTAGCTTCCCTAGTGATCACAATATGCCATTGCATGTTTCTTGAACTTTAAAATTCACCCTAGACCACATCTCAAAAGCTGGGACCTATATCCTAGAATGTCACCTACACCCTTGGACATAGAATCCCAAGTCCCTAACACCCCCAACACAATGAACCTATACCTAAACCAAACAAAATTGTCCTTGTTTATAGTTGTCGTAATCCTTAATATTTTATTTTTGGTCATAAACCCTAAAACTTAGTATTGGTTCATATTTAAGCCTTCTTTTCCCACTTGTCACTCATAACACACTCAATTGAAAGCCCAATTTCATCTATCCACTTCCAAAAGGAAAATTTCAAGTACATTGTTAAGGAAATGAGTTAGTAGACTTAGGAGTAAAAATATAAAGCTATGGAGTCCCCCTTGAACCTTTCAATCATGTTATACTTGTATTTTTCATTCACCGTCTTCATTGGCATACCCTATTCTCTCTATTTCCATCACCCATAAACCATTAGAAACCCTTATGAAAACCCCCAAATATAAAAATAATCACTCTTGAAACACGTGCCAATTTGAATCCTTTGACCCCCTTGTTTTGCTCCTTTGTGATTACCCTTTTCATTTCTTTTGTCCTCAACCATAATCATACACCACTTTTTACTATATCTACCTCATATAGTTTATTGTTTATATTTTGTTGCACACATCACTCTCATCCCCACTAAGTTTGCACAGTTACCATTTACCTTTACACTTTTTTGGATAAAGTTGAAATATACTCAATAGGGATTAACCAAGATAGGACTTCTCCTAAATAGAAAAAATAATATTTTCTATACCCTTAGATTAGGTTTACATTATTTCACATTCTAAAGGACCCGTGGATAGATTTCAAGAAAAAATAGAGTTATAAATCAAAGATGAAGCTTTTTTGAAAGTTACAAATTCTTTGGATAGAAGGTCACTCATACCCCTGCAAGGATACTATGCACCAAGTTCATAGTTGTTATGCCCCAAGTTCATAATTATTAAATTCCACTTCTAAAATTTTCATTGTGTAGATATCTCAAATTTGACTTATAGCATGTTCTAGTCTTCCTTAGTCTATTTTAAACCCCAAATTTGATCAATATTAAGTGCATGCATTTATTTTTTGAGTTTTCTTTCCCAATAGATTTATATTTTATATATATTCCCAATTCCCAATGCTAATTAACTTGCCTCTTTAGTCTACCCAACATTCACATGCTTCTCATGCAACATTGCTCTCACATAACATCTAAACACTCAAATGTGTGGTGACCTACTTACCCACATTTGAAAAAAGCGACTTTGAAGCCTTTCTTACAATTCTTTTTATATCTCCACCTTAGTTAGATATCTTCTGACACTTTTCACTTGATGTGGTGTCACTTGTTTCTATGTTTTCCTTTTGTGCAAAGGTATGCATTCATGTGCCCTTCTTGCTCTTCTTGTCCTTTCCATTATCATTGTTGTTGTGCTATGTTGTCTATTTAGGAGAACTTATCTTCCACCTTGAACACTAGTTGGTAGGCCTCTTTTATAGATCAAATGATAGTCAAGCACATCTCATCCTATTTGGAGATGTGTAATTATCCATTCGCATACTTGGACACTTTCTTGATTTCTTCTTCTACATGACCAACATAAGTGCATAGTCTGTAGAATTTATTATTTTACTCCTTCATGGATGTCTCCCTTTGACATGGATTTTGGAGCTTATTGTATAGATCTAGTGCATATTTGGTTAGCATAAGCTTCCCCTTAAGCTTATCTACCTTGGTGTCCCATTGTGAGATCTTGTGATTCTCCTTTTGCATATGACTCTTTTGGACTATCCCACCATAAGGTAGTGTGTCCTTTCAACTTTGTGGTAGCATGCTTGACTCTCTTTGGGTCCTTGATTACTTCCAACTTGAAGTATCTCTCTAGCTTAGTAATATAGTCAATAAACTCATCTAGATTTAAGCTTCCTAAGTAGCTTGGGAGATCAAACCCTAGCTTTCTCTCTATTTTTTTTAAGGAAATTGTAAATATTTCCTCTGTTGTGATTTTATCCTGAACATCATTTGAGTCCATGACACCATCTTGTGCATCATAACCTTCTACCGTATCATCCTTGATGTCATCCATCAACATTGAACCTTTTTTCTATGCAATTTTGATGACCTTGAGTTGAGCTTGAATAATTGTAAATGCATCAATTATATCTATGATGCCAACCAATTTTTGGTTTCTTGCACCTTCTCTTCCTACTTTGTGAGCCATATCTCTAGTTCACCTGCAATGTAGCAAGACTTCACAAAAATATTAGGTTAATGAAACTCTTGTGAGCTCACATCTAGGACTCAAAACACTTTCTCTAATACAAACTAGTCTAGTGACAACTTGAGGATTGAATGAACAACTATTGAATAGGCATGAATAGCACACACCAAGAGCTAAACAAGGAAGAAAATAATGATCATATAATGGAAACTAAAGAAATTGTATAAAAATGAAAAGAATACAAAGGGCCTCCAATATGTGAAACCTAGTCATGATATGCTATCCAACTATAGAGATACATGTGTAGAGACTTTACATTTAGAGTTGAATTAGTCTTGGTTCTACCCAAAACCCACTCTTCCAATAAAAAATCCAATTAGTCCACTAACTAACTAGCCTCTTGACCAACTTGTTTAAATATCCAAAACTTCTTATCATATAGTGCATGCCACTTACATTGCCATGCAAGATAAAAGTAGGTCACTAAAATAAATGAATGCTTAAAATGTAGCTCAATCAGTAAGGTGTCATTTGACAAAAGAAAATTTATCCATTCCTTACTAAATTTGAGCTTGACATCTTCTTACCATAATTGGCACACCATGTTAAAAGATCTAATCACAACCATATGACATAAGCATTTGAATGAAATGCACAACTCCTAGACATTTGACATTGGTTGATCACAATGGTGTACATATGAACAATAGTTTACAGAATGGAACAAGATGATCCATGATAAGGTTTCTCAAAGGACAACAAATTTTGACATAAAGGGAGCTTGCACCCAATAGAGATGCATGGTGATGTGGCAATAGATAACAACACACATGGGATGCTCGAAACTAGCCTTGATACAACATAAGAATGTGTGATTAAGCCAACATACAACAAACTACCATAGCATAGAGCATGCATAAGATAAGCTCATGCATATGAACTATAACAAATATTTTGGGTGATACAAGGTTGCACTAATCTAAATATGCTCCTACATCATGAGGTATTGATTTTTCCTTCAAACATAGGGATATCTAGATTGACTTGAACTCTAAGGGGATTACATTCCTATGAAAGCTATGTAGGGTTTTTGGTGTTGTTCCAAAGTGAATTATGAACTTTTAGAACTATCTAGAAGAGTTCTTAGCATTGCATTTCCACTTGGTAGTGTTGAGAATTTGTTGAATGTCTATTGAGACCTTTGGTATGCATTCATCAACCATTTTTCTTTGATATTCATCAAATGTTTCACAAAACAAATCAAGTGTGTTGATTTCCATTTGTTATTAAGCATGAGTTTGTACTGGCATGAAATAAGATATTTAGCTTTGATACAAATAATATGATTCCCAAGGTGAACTAGGAGACAATCTTATAGATTAGCAGTAATGTAACATGATCATAGAATGAATTTAAGGGAAAAATATGTAAACCAAAACATATTCAAATGCATAAGGTTTTTAGAGGATATGCCACTTCTATACATTGAACAAGGGAATGTAGAACAAGGTAAGATGAGAATATGCTATGCCTCTTCTACTTTACAGAATGTACAAAGTAGGTATTTACATAAGTAGGTCGTTATCTAGGCTCCATATAAATTCTTCAAAAAGTGTCCAACATTTATGGCACATTGCTTACATTAATAGGATGATGATAGATGTCAAACCTATATAGCTCTAGTTGGATTATTGTGACATGTGGTGTGAGTGTCATCATGTGTCAATTACATATGGTGCTAATTATACAAGATCATGTTGTATGGTATACAGGCTACACAATATCATGCATGTATGGAAGCATAACATGTGATCATTTCAATGTTCCACATGTTACACACATATGGTTGGATTGGGCATTAGGATGTACAAAGATGCAAGATGTGTGTGAGTAGGGCTACATAATTACATGAATACTCATGTTGCATGCATTGAGTAAGGCTAAGTGTGTTGATGAAGCCATTGAAGTGGATGTGTGAGGCTATGCTCAAATCACATATGATGCTATCTTTTACCATTTCTACATTCTTTATTATGATTATATCTTTTTCTCCTCTCCTCCAATTCCTTGCATCCTTTGTATGCAACCAATAGGAGGGGGCATATATGTCACACACATTCCTTTTGTGAGTTATGTTTTATAGTGACCGACTCATAGTCATTTCCATGTCTAGGGGATCATTACCAATGTTGTCCACTTGGTTGGAGTCCTTTTACATTTCCTCTTAGCTAGAGATTTAACACTTTCCATATTAGGAAAAATCTCTTATCCTTTTCCTCTTTACTTTTACCATTTTTTAGGATAGTTCTTTTCATAGCAAGTTATAGTTAATTTAATATTTTAAATTTATGATAGATGCTACTCGTTACATGCCTTTCTTATTTTGTAGGCTTCTGATAGAGCGCGCATTGTAAAAAGAATTCAAGAATGATCTACATACTTTACTTAAATCTATATCCTTTTTTGATATTATTGATAAAGGTGGGGTTTTGAAAGGGCCCAAACCCTTATACAATGAGGCACCAAAAAGCTACAAAGCCTCAATAGTAGAAGAAAAATAGAGATCAAAATCCGTGATGGATGGAAATCAAAAAGTAGAAGCAATAGCAAAAAGTTACACCCACAATAGACTATTAGCTAACACACAACGACTAAACACTCAATTGGAAGACAAGTCCTTAAGCCTATTGATAGTGTGCAATTATTCCCCAAGGAACCCCAAATGGTATTCCATAGCTTCCTCATCCAAGGTAACAATCACTGACTCCCAAGCTACATTTGATGAAGCTACGTCCTTTTGCTCATACCATCCATAGCATTAGTATAACCTTTGCTTTTAAGGAAGTTATCATGAAACCTGACAATGCTAGCTACAAAATTCTTAATGGTAGTTCTTCTAAGGGAGATGACTTTGCCTAGGGAAACCATCAAAGAATTCTATTTCCCTTTGAGCCTTTGAATTCCTAGGTTAAGATCATTGACATTTGAGGATAGAATGTTGAAGTTATAGGTGTTGTCCCTCACCCTATCTATGGATTTCACCTTGACCTCATGTTTAGTAACATAGATCCATATCCTTTTGATTATTTGAAAAATATTTAATTTCCATGTTCATTGCTCTTGTTTTAATTTGGCATGCATTTACCTAGTAGTTCACATGCACATCAAAGGAAAATATAATGGTGAAAATTGCATACTCGTGTTCTTTTCCTTCATATTTTGGGGTCACTTTGATTAGTCCCATAACTATAATAACTAGTCTACAAGTGGCATATTATTGCATTAATTTGGCTCATGAGATCATATCCTAAGCCCATTATTACTCATCCATAAATATTTGGTCTTGATCCCTAGACCCCCATCTACTACTATGGATCGGAGTTGTGGGTGCAAACTTGACCTAGGTCATTTTTGTAGTTGTAGATATGAACCTTAGACTTTTAAAATTAAAATTAAAGCCTATTGACTCCCTCCTAGTAGCTATTGTGAACCAACCTAGAACATGTTTATTTTGATTTGTGTGTTATGTTTTAGCATTTAAAGACATTTGTTCACTTATTTGAAACCATGTTAGAATGCAAAAAGAACATCTATGTCAAGGAATTTAAAGAAGAATCTATTCTACCTAAAGTTTGCACCATTGCACACCTACTTCCATCTTCAACTTTTCATTTAGAGTTGTAAATCCAACCTGATATGGGTCTAACTAAGGAGAATGCAACCGTAATGATTTAGCAAATTCCCCAAAGGTGTTTCTCAACACCGTCAATTCTTACTCAAATTTAGACATTAGAATATCAAGGCAAGAAGATTTCAATTAGTTAATTTCTACTAGTTGAGATATGTGCATCATGTTCAGGTCTACACTCGTATAGACCATGTCCGCACTAATATAGGTAAACCAAAACAAAATACAATTAGTTAACAAGTTCTAAATCACGTTATAATACAAAATACAATTAATCATTGAAAAGCTTTAAAAATCCAATACTATGATAAATTTTATGTAGGATGTGTATTTTCACTTACACTTACATAAATATTAAATATTATTTTAACAATTTTTTTTTTCAAATAATAATATTTTAACTTGTGATCCTACTACTCTCAAACAAAATGACAAACAAATATTCTATCTAAGATTTTAAATTACAATTTTAAAAAATCATAAGGAAGTCCAACTATTGAGCAAACCTTAATTTTACATTGCAATGAATGTATTTAGTGTAGTGAGTTTTTGCTTGCAAAATATTAACTATTTAAAGAGAATATTTTATTAAAAAATAAATAATTATATATTGATCATTGATTGATTCACCATTGAAATGAATGATATTTAAGTAGAATACATGCCTTAAGACCTGAAGTATTCTACTTATTTCCAAGACAAATCAACTTCGCTGATATTATGAATATTTAACCATTCGAAGATTTTACGTAGCAGAATATAGAACAAAATTCACGTCATTATGTGCTGTGAATACAGTTTAGTAGCTAAAGCAGTGAGATATGTCGAGGAAGATATTAAAAAACAGGTTTTGGTAGACATGTTATTCTGTAGAAAGTTTAAACCTGACATTTTCCCCAGTAACAAGTTATTGACTACTTAAAAAAAAGTTATTAACTACCTATGCGGCATCAAAATCCAACCCCCCGTGTGGAAATCGTCAAATCAAAGACGAATGCGCGGATAATGGCAAGGGGATTGGACAGCGGAATCCTTTATCAAATCTGAATCACATTATAATACAAAACGCTGTAGATAACCAGATTCTGTAATACAATGAAGAAGGCCTTCCGTCTTAAAAGAAGAGCATTATAAGCAATATCATGGCAGAGAGACTGACATCATTGAATTGAATATATTTGGAGAAACAGAGGTTACCGTTAGTGACCTGTCTGGTCCAGCTTTAGGAGAGAAAAACCTTACTCACCTGTACTATGTTGTAAAGTGTAATGCCCAATGCCTTCCTCCTCACCGTCTGCCTTAAATAAAACATATTTGACTTCAATTTTATTCAGAAAACACATCCAAACTGGCTGGTTAGTGTGGAGATGACGTTGGAATATGTGGAAGGCAAAGTGAGGATATTATTGTTTATAAAGAAAATATATGGTGAGAATGGAGTGGGAGGTGGTGGATGGCCGGAAAGCAGATACCCACGCCTGTCCTGCAGGAGGAGAATATATATATATTACTTATCACTGACAAACGATAACATTGAAAAACATTTCTTCCAAAAGCTGCCTGCGCAGAGAACTACTTTCAATTATTTACAATGCCCAAGTGATGCTATTCAAATTGGTTTTGGTTGGTGACTTCCATTTCAACTCTTTCTTCTCAGTTCTATCCATGAAAAAGTGGTGTTTTGCTCGTATAGTTGCCCATACAAAATGCCAATATAGGCAGCCTTTTAATGGAGCGCCATCATTATTATTAGCATTGCAGCAGAAGATGCTTTCTCTCAGCTGCATGAAAGAGTTTAATGGTATTGGTACTGTTCTTTTAATCACATGCCTATGCTCATCTGTATAGAAAAGTAATTTCAGTATTTCTAAATACTTCAAAGCACGATAAAGTTTTGTCACAATCTTGGAAAGGGCTCACGCTTTTGCTTTTGGCCAGTGCTTTCGTCTTATATTCTTAGTTTTATTCAACTTTTGTTTCATGCCCGTTCCCCACACGACGGTGCACCAAAGTTCTGAGGATGGAAACTAAAATATGTCCACTTTTTCAAATGCTTTTCCAACGTAATTGAGCTTGGAGAATGGAAAGTGCTTGGCGCAGTACTCATTTTAAAATGAGCCACCTACTATGTAATTTGAAGTTTAAAAATATTTATTTTATCGCATTGTAATGTTGGAATATATTTCTATTGCATTTGACCTCTTCAATGCATTATTCTTGATTTGTTTGGGTTGGTCTTAAATATCATCCACTTCAACAGTCAAAAGGTCAATCTTGGCCAATAAAAATAGGACAAATATTTACCATTTTTTGTTGTAAATGAGGTGTAAAATTGCTATTGACTGTTTGACCATTGAAGTGGATGATATTTAAGTAGAGTGATTCGACTATGTGTAAAGTGAATCAGATTGTCAAAAATGAATCTATCGGCAAGATTTCGACCAGCCAGTTGTTTTACAACATGTCAGTTGGTTAAGCTTTACCTAAATAAATGGTGTATTTTTATTTATAGATGGGTTCATGTAGTTAGTTTATTGCACTTAACTTTATGCTTATCGCTTATCTCTATGTTTATGTGCATGCAATTCTAGTCTAATTGGTTTATCTATCTAATTTTGATAATTAATCCTAGCTTGATCCATAATCTAATCCTATCAAACACAAATCTAACCTAGCTGTCTAACCTAGATCATGTCTATGGGTGTGAGGTCATCCTTGTAACTACAATCTTCATCCACTTAAATGCAAAAATTAAATTCAAACATTTCATTGATTGCTCCCATCTTACACTTTGGTCCTAGGTTTACTTTGCACAAATCTTCACAATTTGGCATTTAAAGACATCAACTTGTACTCATTTACACACAGAGAATCATCAATTATCACAAGAACAATCACTCACATTTACACTTAAATTCTAGAATCAAGGAATCTGACATATCTGATTACACTCATCCTAGTGCATATGAATCGCCTAGCAATCATTCTAGAATCCATGTGTATGTTTGGAGCTTGATATTTGTCAAAGTATTTTTAAATACCACTAGCTTGATAGAAAAACCTAGAGAGTGTGATAGAGAATATCATTGCCTAATAACCTACTCTTCTAAATGTCCATAAGGCAAGATTTGGAGATCATTAGAAGTTGAGTTCCCAAATACAAAGCAAGTGAACACTGTAACAAACTAGATCTAGAACTACAAAGGAGACCCAACAAAAAGAAAAAAGGAATATTCTAATTCTAACCCACATGCATGACTATTTGGAACATTTCCAGATTCCATGATATACAAATCTCATTATATCAACAAATGGCTCTCATTCTTTAGTCACAAAGATAAATGATCTCTCTCTTCATTTATTACTATAGCACATATTTTCGTAAATAAATATTTTTTTATAATTTTTTTGTGACTTTTTAAAATATTAAAAAGTATTTTTTTGGCCAACCTAACTTGATCAACAAATATGAAATTCAAATTGTTTATTTTAAACATTTAGCCAATGAAGCCTAAAGTGTGATGTATCTTTTAATTTAAAAATAATAAACAATTTGAAAGTTATGGACATTTTTCAATTTGCATATCTATTAAGAATTCAAACATAATGTACATAGAAAAATAATAATTTCATATTAAACATATAATGATACATATAATATATTTTAAAAATCTCAAGAGTTTCTTGGATATACGCTCTGTTTTATCAAATTTAGATTAAAAAAAGTTCATCAACATCAAAGGTGAAGTTGAGGAAAGTCTATAAAGACCTCTCATCCCATGATTTTCATGGAAAAGGTAGGCTTGGTACTCCCAAGCCTAATTCCCATGCAATCCCAAGATAATTTTCAGGGAAAAATTCAAACAGAAAATGGATATCCATTTTTTTACAAGACAAATATCCATTTTAAAAATGAATATATGTTTCTTGAAAATGGATATCTATTTCCTCAAAACAAATATCCATTTTGGTTTGAGTTACCAAACCCAAAAAAGGTAAAAACCTGAGTCTAAAACAAATTTTACAATTTTGGCTAACACTTTCACACTATTCCCCCTCTCCCCCCCCCCATTGCTATTGTTTGGCCCATCATGATCTCACACTCACCTTTGGTGTTTTTTAGAATCTTGTCCTAAAATAAACAAAGCTGATGGAGAGCGTGCTAGACATTTGCATTGTTTTTGTTAAAGATAGATTTGGGCAGCCAAATTGCATTCCAATCTTTAGGATCGGTAAAGTCTGTTAGTGTAAAAAGAGATATTACCTAGTTAGTCATTTATAGGTCCTCTTCATACTAGTCTTCTTAAGTTTACTTAGTTATCATTAGATGCATTCAATAATGTACATCTAGGTGTATTTAATATTTTTGTCATCTAGTTAGTTTTTCCACTATGTTGGCCTTGTGCCTTACCTCTCACCTTGCTTATATAAGGGAGATCTCTCATTGTATATTTCTTGCAATGTAATTGTAGTCAAGCTTTGCATCTTGTAAATGTTATACATCATTATTCTTGGAAATATTTTTTTCTTTATTTTTGTGGAAGATTGAATTGATTGCAGGTGATCCTAGGAGTGCTTGAGTCCATTATCAACTCTCACATGGTATTAGAGCTTCAAATCTGTGATCGAGCCTTCCCTCTTTTTCAAGAGTTTCTGCCATTCTATAATATTTTTTGGTGCATCCTAGTGCAATCTTGCAGGTTTCAACATGCCTTTTCTTGACTTAGGTGGCTAATTCAACTTCTACATGTCATTTTTTATTGTTGGAGGTATTTTTTTGCATTAGTTTCACATCTTCTGCATATCAGATCAAAAAATGCTTTATGGGTTTTGTTCGCTGCATCGAAAAAACTATGTGCGCATATGTTAGTTTTTGCATGCAATAAATAGATCATGTGAAAACTTAATCAGAAATTTTTGACAGGTCCCCCCTCTCCGTTGGCATTTTGATTTTGGCAGTCAATCTTTGCAACCCTGTAACTTGCTCATATTTGCTCCTTATTTCAAGCAATTTTTTTTGTTTTGGGCTATAATTTTGTAGGATTCACAATGGTGCAATCAGATTTTGGTTTTGGTACCTAATTTTTCTAGAAATTGTAGATCTTCATCATTGTTACTAAGCAAATCCCTTTTTTGGAACTTCTGGGGCTTCGTTTGGGCTCATACGGTAACATTTTTTAGTGATTTTTTTTAAAAAGTGCATAATTTTTTGAGTAATTCTCAGATCTGTAATCTTTTTGATCCAACTTTTCTCAAAAATTACACTTTCAGTTATAGCCTAATTTTGGCATTTGCATGCACTAAGATCAAAAGAGCACTTTGCTATTTTGGCTTGTGGAAATTGTAATTGCACTAAGTATAAAGTTTCATGATCATAGTTTTCTAGTATAATCATGTCTCCTAGTTTGTGGAAATTAAAATATGATTATTGTGGGAGAAAAAGGCATAATGATGATGAATGCATGTAAAATAAAATTGATGATTTAAGATTGCAAATTGAGCTTCATCAGTTGAGACAGTTGTGTATTTCCAATGGAATTAGTTTGTCAAATTCTTCTAATCTAGCATGTGCAGACACATCTCCAACACCTGTTGCTACATCTAAGTCCAATGATGCTTATTTGAGAGCTTCCAATGATTCCTTGTAGTAGGATGTTTATTATTTTCTAGATCTACCTCATTGGGACTCTTATCTTATAGATATATCACTCTTGTTTTTAGAGTCTCATGTATTTCTGATTTGGAGGACACATTTGAGGGGTTCTCTCTCCTCTTTGATGACAATCATAGCACAACTATTGTCACCTCATATTTGTCTTTGGAGCTTGATGATTTTCAGTTTCCACTTGGTTTTGGTTTGTCACCTTCATCAATTAGGCTTGGGACTCCTAATTTTTTTGTGGCATCTTTCGGCATCGACATGGAGACACATGAGCAACTTTCAGACACATCATACTTCATGAGACTTTTTCCCTCATCTCTTGTTTTGGGGATGGAGTTTCTTCTATATATACCAATGGATTGCTTTCTTCCCAAGGGAAGAAATGTTGTTTGCAAGCATTGGATTGTGATTTGTCTTCGTGCATGCACCATTGGCATAGGAGCTACTTCATTCTAGGGGACATCTTGTCTCATTCATTCTCTCCTATGAGGGGACAATTCACTGTATATTCATGATGGATGTTGTCCTAGAGTGGTTCAAAGTCCTCCTACCATCACGTGAACATGTTTGTTTACATGCATTCTCACTTTGGAGAAGAGTTTTATCCCATGAGGTTTCCTCTTTTTCTCCACTTGAAATATGTTGTCATTTCTAAGTCCTCTTCACACTAGTCTTCTTAAGTTTACTTAGTTGTCATTAGATGCATTCAATAATGTACATCTAGGTGTGTTTAATATTTTTGTCATCTAGTTAGTTTTTCCACTATGCTAACCTTGTGCCTCACCTATCGCCTTGCTTATATAAGGGAGGTCTCTCATATATTTCATGCAATGTAATTGTAGTCAAGCTTTGCATATTGTAAATTTTATGCATCATTATTCTTGGAAATATTTATTTTCTCTCTTGTTGTGGAAGATTGAATTGATTTCAGGTGATCCTAGGAGTGCTTGAGTCCATTATCGACTCTTACAAAGTCAAACTTGTTCCAAGCCTAAGAGTAGGTTTTCATTGGTTAAAACTCAAACACTACTCGTTATAACACTTGAATTAGAAAAACATGTACAAGACTTAACACAAGCATGTTATAACATGTGTGCATTATGTTCTCTAAAATGTGAGTGCATTTTAGGAAAATATGAATGTTTGGCCACCTTTTGGCCCCCATCTTTGTGCACATACCCCTTCATTGATTAACTTTTTCTATGGTTTGGTGATTGAATTTGTTGTCTATGTTTTTTCCACCCTACCTACCTTTGTCCTGACCTACTGTTTACATTTTAGCATATTTTAAATTTGATTTAGGAATGATATCTTGAGCTATAATAGATTATACTCTTTTGATGATATCTGATACTTACTTATAGGGTTTGTACACTTTTTATTTGCTCTATTATAAACCTTAGCTACATGTATAAGACCCTTATTTTCATGGGATTCTCATTATCCTTTATCATTGACTTCTATCCATGCTTTCATCACTGATTACAAAATGTTTACATATCCTGCATGTGACACCATTGTGCTTGAATCTCGTATGACATTTTAACATACCAATGGAGTCACCCTATCCATGGAAGAATTATATGATCACATATATTCTTTTTCTTCTTTCATGGATAGACTTACTATACATTCTTCCTTAACAGATACTTTTACTTCACTTCATGATTATAACTAGTTGCATCCTTCTTCTATGAAGAGTGATATCATTTTACATGTCTCTAATGATCTACCTTTAAGCACGTCCTTTCATGATATACCTATAGATTGACATAGTGCATACTTGTGATGGTATTGCTTATGCTTCTTCATTTTTCATATCTTATAGTAAACCTAATGATGATCATATGGATAGTGACGAGTACATGCATAGTGATGATTTATTTTGTGATACACCTTGTAGGACATGTATTGATGTCATGATCTTACCTTCTACTCATGAAATTGGTGCATTTCATAATGAAACTTCTCTCACTTTCCATCATGATATTATGCATTATGCACCATCTTCCAAGATACAAATATGCTTGTTTATGTGTCAAACTACCCATGTGGGTAAGTTCACAAAGATGAGGGACCGAAATGGGGTCTTAAGATGCCACTTTTTTTTTCTGAAATTAGGAAACATTGATGTTGGATGAGAAATTGAAGATAGCTACACTCAAAATTTGAAGATGGAACAAAAACAAGAGTCGTAGTGCTCTGAATCTAGTTTCTAAACTACTATTTTTTTCCAAAAATGGTTGAAATTAAGGGGTTCAAAAAGGGGGAGCACACAAATTGGTCTTGTTTTTCTCAAAAAAATATAACATAGCATCTAGTGTGCTCCCCCTAAAATGTTAACTTTTTTTAGTATTTCAATAATCACTCTAGTATGAAATTAGCTGACACCATGTAGTTTATCCCTGATTTTTCTGATAATTTTTTCATGAATAATTGATTTTTTAGTAATTTTTAAAGTGGACACATCCTGAAAAACAAAAATTTGAGTGTGCTCCCCCCTAAAATGTTTGAAAACTAATCAAAAATCATTTTTTTTAATGTGTAGAATGGAGTCTAGTTACTAAAAATGTAACTTATTTCAAATTTTGATGAACGGTTAAAAAACAAAGTAAAAAATACTAGACACTAGTTTTTGACAAAAAATGGACACACTAATAAAAGAAATTCAAGATGAAACCCTTAACATACTCAAAATGTGAAAAAAATTATATGGTTAGATAGCTAACAAAGAGATTAAGATTATGGTGGTATTTTTTTTGAGTTTTCATCGAAATAAGTGCAAACCTGATGGGGAGCACGCTCCAGATTATGTGGTTTTTGATACAATCTAGAAAAACATGCCTTTGGACGTCCTAAACACAGTCCAAGACTTTGGGTTGGAAGCCCAAGACAAATCCAAGCCTTAGGATTGGAAATAACAAGGCAACACATAACACGAGCACGTTATAACACGCTCGCATTTTGTGCATTCACATAACACGATCATGTTATAACATGACTCGCATTATAACGCGAGCACATTATGTGAATGCACAAAATGTGAGCGCGTTATAACACAAGCGCATTTTGCAAAAGCAACTCTCTCTCTCTGAGAGGCAGAGAGAGATAGGGAGATAGGGAGATAGGGAGATAGGGAGAAAGTGATATACAGGAACTGTCCCTCTCCCTCGCCCTCGCTCTCACTCTCCCTCTCTCTCTTTGAGAGGTAGAGAGAGATAGGGAGATAGGGAGAAAGTGATTTATAGGGAGAGAGAGATAGAAAGAGAGTCATAGTTTTCTTTTTTCCATTTCCTTCATCGATAAAGGAGAGGGAGAGATAGGAAAAAGAGGAATGATAGGGGAGAAGGACGTAAGAAATATGGAGATAGTGAGAGATAGATAGGTAGAGAGAGAGGAGACAAATAGGGAGAGGTAGAGGAGAAAGAGGGGAGAGATAGGGTGATAGAGAGTGAGTGAGATGTCCAGAGAGATAGGGAGATAAGGGAGATATAGGGATATAGAGGTTTGCGGTTGCTTGGGTTTAGGGTTTAGGGGTTAGTGGTTATGATTTAGGGGCATTATTTAGGGTTTAGGGGTTTAGAGAGAGAGACTACTTTTGACATGCAACCCTTAACCCAATAAACCCTAAACTCCTAAACCCTAAATAATGCCCCTAAACCCTAAACCTGAGAAACCCTTAGCCTCTAAACCCTAACCCCTAAACCCTGAATCTCTATCTCTCTATCTTTATCATCCCTCTACCTCTCAATCTCTCTCCCTAAACTTGAGCAACCCTAAACTTATAAACCCTAAATAATGCCCCAAAACCCTAAACATCTCTCTCTCTCTCTCTCTCTCTCTCTCTCTCTCTCTCTCTCTCTCTCTCTCTCTCTCTCTCTCTCTCTCTCTCTCCAGATAGAGAGTGAGGGACATGTCCAAAGACAGGGAGAAAGACTGAGAGGTAGAGGGATGATAGAGATAGGGAGATAGAGGTTTAGGTGTTTGGGGTTTTGTGTTTCTCAAGTTTAGGGCTTAGTGTTTAGAGCTTAGGGGAATTATTTAGGTGTTAAGGTTTGGATGTTTAGGGTTTAGGGAGAGAGGACTGATAGGGAGATATAGAGGACACCGAGAGGAGAGATAGGGAGATAGAGAGTGATGGACATGGCTAGAGACATAGGTAGAGAGATTGAGAGGTAGTGGGATGATAGAGATAGAGAGATAAAGGTTTAGGGTTGCTTGAGTTTAGGGGTTGAGAGAGAGAGAGACCTGTGTTTAGGGTTTCTTAGGTTTAGGGTTTAGGGGCATTATTGAGAGATTGAGAGGTAGAAGGATGATAAAGATAGAGAGATACAGATTTAGGGTTTCTTGGGTTAGGGGTTAGGGTTTAGGGGAATTATTTAGGGTATAGAGGCTTAGGGTTTCTTGGGTTTAGGGTTTAGGGGCATTATTTAGGATTTAAGGGCTTAGGGTTTCTTAGGTTTAGGGTTTAGGGTTGCATGTCAAAAGTAGTCTCTCTCTCTAAACCCCTAAACCCTAAATAATGCCCCTAAATCATAACCCCTAACCACTAAACCTTAAACCCAGGAAACCCCAAACCTCTATCTCCATATCTCTCCCTTATCTCCCTATCTCTCTAGACATCTCACTCACTCTCTATCACCCTATCTCTCCCCTCTTTCTCCTCTATCTCTCCCTATCTGTCTCCTCTCTCTTTCTACCTATTTATCTCTCACTATCTTCATATCTCTTACCTCCTTCTCCCCTATCATTCCTCTATTTCCCTATCTCTCCCTCTCCCTTATCGATGAAGGAAATGGAAAAAAGAAAAGTATGGTTTCTCTCCCTCTCTTTCTATGTGTTTATGGTTTCTCAAGTTTCTCTCTCTCTCTCTCCTAGTTTTCTTGTTTCCATTTTCTTTATTGATAATGGAGATGGAGAGGGAGGAAAAGAGAGAGAGGAGGGAGATGGAGGGGAGAGAGAGGGGAGAGAGAGGGAGAGAGAGAGGTCCTAGTTTTCTTGTTTCCATTTCCTTCATCGATAAGGGAGAGGGAAAGATAGAGGGGAGAGATAGGGAGATAGAGGAATGACAAGGGGGACAGAGAGAGGCAAGAGATAGGGAGATATGGAGAGATAGATAGGTAGAGAGATATAAGATAGATAGGGAGAGATAGAGGAGATAGAGGGGAGAAATATGGAGATAGAAAGTGAGTGAGATGTCCAGAGAGCTAGGGAGAGAGATTGAGAGGTAGAGGGATGATAGAGATAGGGAGATAAGGGAGAGATAGGGAGATAGATGTTTAGCGTTCCTCGGGTTTAGGGTTTAGGGGTTAGGGGTTATTGTTTAGGGGCATTATTTAGGGTTTTGGAGAGAGAGAGTGCTTTTGACATGCAACCTTAAACCTCTAAACCCTAAATAATGCCCCTAAACCCTAAACCCAAGCAACCCTAAACCTCTATCTCTCTATCTCTATCATCCCTCTAACTCTCAATCTCTCTTCCTTTACCTTTGGCCATGTCCCTCACTCCTCTATCTCCCTATCTCTCCCCTCAGTCTCCTCTATATCTCCCAATCGATCCTC